>OY740719.1:161023430-162512528 GCA_963513945.1 Hydrotaea diabolus | reverse complement strand
CCAGGAAACTGATGATCACGAATTAAGGCTCTTTTGTCGATTAGACGCTTAGTTTTGAAAATATCGACGATTTAAGTTTTTATAAGAAATTCCAACTTTTTTGGCCCTGGAAACTGGTGATCACGAATTAAGGCTCTTTTGTCGATTAGACGCTTAGTTTAGAAGATATCGACGATTTAAGTTTTTATAAGAAATTCCAACTTTTTTGGTCCAGGAAACTGATGATCACGAATTAAGGCTCTTTTGTCGACGCTTAGTTTAGAAGATATCGACGATTTAAGTTGTTATAAGAAATTCCAACTTTTTTGGCCCAGGAAACTGGTGATCACGAATTAAGGCTCTTTTGTCGATTAGACGCTTAGTTTAGAAGATATCGACGATTTAAGTTTTTATAAGAAATTCCAACTTTTTTGGCCCAGGAAACTGGGGATCACGAATTAAGGCTCTTTTGTCGATTAGACGCTTAGTTTAGAAGATATCGACGATTTAAGTTTTTATAAGAAATTCCAACTTTTTTGGCCCGGGAAACTGGTGATCACGAATTAAGGCTCTTTTGTCGATTAGACGCTTAGTTTAGAAGATATCGACGATTTAAGTTTTTATAAGAAATTCCAACTTTTTTGGCCCAGGAAACTGGTGATTACGAATTAAGGCTCTTTTGTCGATTAGACGCTTAGTTTAGAAGATATCGACGATTTAAGTTTTAATAAAAAATTCCAACTTTTTTGGCCATGGAAACTGGTGATCACGAATTAAGGCTCTTTTGTCGATTAGACGCTTAGTTTAGAAGATATCGACGATTTAAGTTTTTATAAGAAATTCCAACTTTTTTGGTCCAGGAAACTGATGATCACGAATTAAGGCTCTTTTGTCGATTAGACGCTTAGTTTAGAAGATATCGACGATTTAAGTTTTTATAAGAAATTCCAACTTTTTTGGCCCAGGAAACTGGTGATCACGAATTAAGGCCCTTTTGTCGATTAGACGCTTAGTTTAGAAGATATCGACGATTTAAGTTTTTAACGGAAATTCCAACTTTTTTGGCCTAGGAAACTGGTGATCACGAATTAAGGCTCTTTTGTCGATTAGACGCTTAGTTTAGAAGATATCGACGATTTAAGTTTTTATAAGAAATTCCAACTTTTTTGGCCCAGGAAACTGCTGATCACGAATTAAGGCCCTTTTGTCGATTAGACGCTTAGTTTAGAAGATATCAACGATTTAAGTTTTTATGAGAACTTCAAACTTTTTTGGCCTAGGAAACTGATGATCACGAATTAAGGCTCTTTTGTCGATTAGACGCTTAGTTTAGAAGATATCGACGATTTAAGTTTTTATAAGAAATTTCCACTGTTTTGGCCCAGTAAACTGGTGATCACGAATTAAGGCTCTTTTGTCGATTAGACGCTTAGTTTAGAAGATATCGACGATTTAAGTTTTTATAAGAAATTCCAACTTTTTTGGCCCTGGAAACTGGTGATCACGAATTAAGGCTCTTTTGTCGATTAGACGCTTAGTTTAGAAGATATCGACGATTTAAGTTTTTATAAGAAATTCCAACTTTTTTGGTCCAGGAAACTGATGATCACGAATTAAGGCTCTTTTGTCGATTAGACGCTTAGTTTTGAAAATATCGACGATTTAAGTTTTTATAAGAAATTCCAACTTTTTTGGCCCTGGAAACTGGTGATCACGAATTAAGGCTCTTTTGTCGATTAGACGCTTAGTTTAGAAGATATCGACGATTTAAGTTTTTATAAGAAATTCCAACTTTTTTGGTCCAGGAAACTGATGATCACGAATTAAGGCTCTTTTGTCGACGCTTAGTTTAGAAGATATCGACGATTTAAGTTGTTATAAGAAATTCCAACTTTTTTGGCCCAGGAAACTGGTGATCACGAATTAAGGCTCTTTTGTCGATTAGACGCTTAGTTTAGAAGATATCGACGATTTAAGTTTTTATAAGAAATTCCAACTTTTTTGGCCCAGGAAACTGGGGATCACGAATTAAGGCTCTTTTGTCGATTAGACGCTTAGTTTAGAAGATATCGACGATTTAAGTTTTTATAAGAAATTCCAACTTTTTTGGCCCGGGAAACTGGTGATCACGAATTAAGGCTCTTTTGTCGATTAGACGCTTAGTTTAGAAGATATCGACGATTTAAGTTTTTATAAGAAATTCCAACTTTTTTGGCCCAGGAAACTGGTGATTACGAATTAAGGCTCTTTTGTCGATTAGACGCTTAGTTTAGAAGATATCGACGATTTAAGTTTTAATAAAAAATTCCAACTTTTTTGGCCATGGAAACTGGTGATCACGAATTAAGGCTCTTTTGTCGATTAGACGCTTAGTTTAGAAGATATCGACGATTTAAGTTTTTATAAGAAATTCCAACTTTTTTGGTCCAGGAAACTGATGATCACGAATTAAGGCTCTTTTGTCGATTAGACGCTTAGTTTAGAAGATATCGACGATTTAAGTTTTTATAAGAAATTCCAACTTTTTTGGCCCAGGAAACTGGTGATCACGAATTAAGGCCCTTTTGTCGATTAGACGCTTAGTTTAGAAGATATCGACGATTTAAGTTTTTAACGGAAATTCCAACTTTTTTGGCCTAGGAAACTGGTGATCACGAATTAAGGCTCTTTTGTCGATTAGACGCTTAGTTTAGAAGATATCGACGATTTAAGTTTTTATAAGAAATTCCAACTTTTTTGGCCCAGGAAACTGCTGATCACGAATTAAGGCCCTTTTGTCGATTAGACGCTTAGTTTAGAAGATATCAACGATTTAAGTTTTTATGAGAACTTCAAACTTTTTTGGCCTAGGAAACTGATGATCACGAATTAAGGCTCTTTTGTCGATTAGACGCTTAGTTTAGAAGATATCGACGATTTAAGTTTTTATAAGAAATTTCCACTGTTTTGGCCCAGTAAACTGGTGATCACGAATTAAGGCTCTTTTGTCGATTAGACGCTTAGTTTAGAAGATATCGACGATTTAAGTTTTTATAAGAAATTCCAACTTTTTTGGCCCTGGAAACTGGTGATCACGAATTAAGGCTCTTTTGTCGATTAGACGCTTAGTTTAGAAGATATCGACGATTTAAGTTTTTATAAGAAATTCCAACTTTTTTGGCCCAGGAAACTGGTGATTACGAATTAAGGCTCTTTTGTCGATTAGACGCTTAGTTTAGAAGATATCGACGATTTAAGTTGTTATAAGAAATTCCAACTTTTTTGGCCATGGAAACTGGTGATCACGAATTAAGGCTCTTTTGTCGATTAGACGCTTAGTTTAGAAGATATCGACGATTTAAGTTTTTATAAGAAATTCCAACTTTTTTGGCCCAGGAAACTGGGGATCACGAATTAAGGCTCTTTTGTCGATTAGACGCTTAGTTTAGAAGATATCGACGATTTAAGTTTTTATAAGAAACTCCAACTTTTTTGGCCCAGGAAACTGGTGATCACGAATTAAGGCCCTTTTGTCGATTAGACGCTTAGTTTAGAAGATATCGACGATTTAAGTTTTTAACGGAAATTCCAACTTTTTTGGCCTAGGAAACTGGTGATCACGAATTAAGGCTCTTTTGTCGATTAGACGCTTAGTTTAGAAGATATCGACGATTTAAGTTTTTATAAGAAATTCCAACTTTTTTGGCCCAGGAAACTGCTGATCACGAATTAAGGCCCTTTTGTCGATTAGACGCTTAGTTTAGAAGATATCAACGATTTAAGTTTTTATGAGAACTTCAAACTTTTTTGGCCTAGGAAACTGATGATCACGAATTAAGGCTCTTTTGTCGATTAGACGCTTAGTTTAGAAGATATCGACGATTTAAGTTTTTATAAGAAATTTCCACTGTTTTGGCCAGTAAACTGGTGATCACGAATTAAGGCTCTTTTGTCGATTAGACGCTTAGTTTAGAAGATATCGACGATTTAAGTTTTTATAAGAAATTCCAACTTTTTTGGCCCTGGAAACTGGTGATCACGAATTAAGGCTCTTTTGTCGATTAGACGCTTAGTTTAGAAGATATCGACGATTTAAGTTTTTATAAGAAATTCCAACTTTTTTGGTCCAGGAAACTGATGATCACGAATTAAGGCTCTTTTGTCGATTAGACGCTTAGTTTTGAAAATATCGACGATTTAAGTTTTTATAAGAAATTCCAACTTTTTTGGCCCTGGAAACTGGTGATCACGAATTAAGGCTCTTTTGTCGATTAGACGCTTAGTTTAGAAGATATCGACGATTTAAGTTTTTATAAGAAATTCCAACTTTTTTGGTCCAGGAAACTGATGATCACGAATTAAGGCTCTTTTGTCGACGCTTAGTTTAGAAGATATCGACGATTTAAGTTGTTATAAGAAATTCCAACTTTTTTGGCCCAGGAAACTGGTGATCACGAATTAAGGCTCTTTTGTCGATTAGACGCTTAGTTTAGAAGATATCGACGATTTAAGTTTTTATAAGAAATTCCAACTTTTTTGGCCCAGGAAACTGGGGATCACGAATTAAGGCTCTTTTGTCGATTAGACGCTTAGTTTAGAAGATATCGACGATTTAAGTTTTTATAAGAAATTCCAACTTTTTTGGCCCGGGAAACTGGTGATCACGAATTAAGGCTCTTTTGTCGATTAGACGCTTAGTTTAGAAGATATCGACGATTTAAGTTTTTATAAGAAATTCCAACTTTTTTGGCCCAGGAAACTGGTGATTACGAATTAAGGCTCTTTTGTCGATTAGACGCTTAGTTTAGAAGATATCGACGATTTAAGTTTTAATAAAAAATTCCAACTTTTTTGGCCATGGAAACTGGTGATCACGAATTAAGGCTCTTTTGTCGATTAGACGCTTAGTTTAGAAGATATCGACGATTTAAGTTTTTATAAGAAATTCCAACTTTTTTGGTCCAGGAAACTGATGATCACGAATTAAGGCTCTTTTGTCGATTAGACGCTTAGTTTTGAAAATATCGACGATTTAAGTTTTTATAAGAAATTCCAACTTTTTTGGCCCTGGAAACTGGTGATCACGAATTAAGGCTCTTTTGTCGATTAGACGCTTAGTTTAGAAGATATCGACGATTTAAGTTTTTATAAGAAATTCCAACTTTTTTGGTCCAGGAAACTGATGATCACGAATTAAGGCTCTTTTGTCGACGCTTAGTTTAGAAGATATCGACGATTTAAGTTGTTATAAGAAATTCCAACTTTTTTGGCCCAGGAAACTGGTGATCACGAATTAAGGCTCTTTTGTCGATTAGACGCTTAGTTTAGAAGATATCGACGATTTAAGTTTTTATAAGAAATTCCAACTTTTTTGGCCCAGGAAACTGGGGATCACGAATTAAGGCTCTTTTGTCGATTAGACGCTTAGTTTAGAAGATATCGACGATTTAAGTTTTTATAAGAAATTCCAACTTTTTTGGCCCGGGAAACTGGTGATCACGAATTAAGGCTCTTTTGTCGATTAGACGCTTAGTTTAGAAGATATCGACGATTTAAGTTTTTATAAGAAATTCCAACTTTTTTGGCCCAGGAAACTGGTGATTACGAATTAAGGCTCTTTTGTCGATTAGACGCTTAGTTTAGAAGATATCGACGATTTAAGTTTTAATAAAAAATTCCAACTTTTTTGGCCATGGAAACTGGTGATCACGAATTAAGGCTCTTTTGTCGATTAGACGCTTAGTTTAGAAGATATCGACGATTTAAGTTTTTATAAGAAATTCCAACTTTTTTGGCCCAGGAAACTGGTGATCACGAATTAAGGCCCTTTTGTCGATTAGACGCTTAGTTTAGAAGATATCGACGATTTAAGTTTTTAACGGAAATTCCAACTTTTTTGGCCTAGGAAACTGGTGATCACGAATTAAGGCTCTTTTGTCGATTAGACGCTTAGTTTAGAAGATATCGACGATTTAAGTTTTTATAAGAAATTCCAACTTTTTTGGCCCAGGAAACTGCTGATCACGAATTAAGGCCCTTTTGTCGATTAGACGCTTAGTTTAGAAGATATCAACGATTTAAGTTTTTATGAGAACTTCAAACTTTTTTGGCCTAGGAAACTGATGATCACGAATTAAGGCTCTTTTGTCGATTAGACGCTTAGTTTAGAAGATATCGACGATTTAAGTTTTTATAAGAAATTTCCACTGTTTTGGCCCAGTAAACTGGTGATCACGAATTAAGGCTCTTTTGTCGATTAGACGCTTAGTTTAGAAGATATCGACGATTTAAGTTTTTATAAGAAATTCCAACTTTTTTGGCCCTGGAAACTGGTGATCACGAATTAAGGCTCTTTTGTCGATTAGACGCTTAGTTTAGAAGATATCGACGATTTAAGTTTTTATAAGAAATTCCAACTTTTTTGGTCCAGGAAACTGATGATCACGAATTAAGGCTCTTTTGTCGATTAGACGCTTAGTTTTGAAAATATCGACGATTTAAGTTTTTATAAGAAATTCCAACTTTTTTGGCCCTGGAAACTGGTGATCACGAATTAAGGCTCTTTTGTCGATTAGACGCTTAGTTTAGAAGATATCGACGATTTAAGTTTTTATAAGAAATTCCAACTTTTTTGGTCCAGGAAACTGATGATCACGAATTAAGGCTCTTTTGTCGACGCTTAGTTTAGAAGATATCGACGATTTAAGTTGTTATAAGAAATTCCAACTTTTTTGGCCCAGGAAACTGGTGATCACGAATTAAGGCTCTTTTGTCGATTAGACGCTTAGTTTAGAAGATATCGACGATTTAAGTTTTTATAAGAAATTCCAACTTTTTTGGCCCAGGAAACTGGGGATCACGAATTAAGGCTCTTTTGTCGATTAGACGCTTAGTTTAGAAGATATCGACGATTTAAGTTTTTATAAGAAATTCCAACTTTTTTGGCCCGGGAAACTGGTGATCACGAATTAAGGCTCTTTTGTCGATTAGACGCTTAGTTTAGAAGATATCGACGATTTAAGTTTTTATAAGAAATTCCAACTTTTTTGGCCCAGGAAACTGGTGATTACGAATTAAGGCTCTTTTGTCGATTAGACGCTTAGTTTAGAAGATATCGACGATTTAAGTTTTAATAAAAAATTCCAACTTTTTTGGCCATGGAAACTGGTGATCACGAATTAAGGCTCTTTTGTCGATTAGACGCTTAGTTTAGAAGATATCGACGATTTAAGTTTTTATAAGAAATTCCAACTTTTTTGGTCCAGGAAACTGATGATCACGAATTAAGGCTCTTTTGTCGATTAGACGCTTAGTTTAGAAGATATCGACGATTTAAGTTTTTATAAGAAATTCCAACTTTTTTGGCCCAGGAAACTGGTGATCACGAATTAAGGCCCTTTTGTCGATTAGACGCTTAGTTTAGAAGATATCGACGATTTAAGTTTTTAACGGAAATTCCAACTTTTTTGGCCTAGGAAACTGGTGATCACGAATTAAGGCTCTTTTGTCGATTAGACGCTTAGTTTAGAAGATATCGACGATTTAAGTTTTTATAAGAAATTCCAACTTTTTTGGCCCAGGAAACTGCTGATCACGAATTAAGGCCCTTTTGTCGATTAGACGCTTAGTTTAGAAGATATCAACGATTTAAGTTTTTATGAGAACTTCAAACTTTTTTGGCCTAGGAAACTGATGATCACGAATTAAGGCTCTTTTGTCGATTAGACGCTTAGTTTAGAAGATATCGACGATTTAAGTTTTTATAAGAAATTTCCACTGTTTTGGCCCAGTAAACTGGTGATCACGAATTAAGGCTCTTTTGTCGATTAGACGCTTAGTTTAGAAGATATCGACGATTTAAGTTTTTATAAGAAATTCCAACTTTTTTGGCCCTGGAAACTGGTGATCACGAATTAAGGCTCTTTTGTCGATTAGACGCTTAGTTTAGAAGATATCGACGATTTAAGTTTTTATAAGAAATTCCAACTTTTTTGGCCCAGGAAACTGGTGATTACGAATTAAGGCTCTTTTGTCGATTAGACGCTTAGTTTAGAAGATATCGACGATTTAAGTTGTTATAAGAAATTCCAACTTTTTTGGCCATGGAAACTGGTGATCACGAATTAAGGCTCTTTTGTCGATTAGACGCTTAGTTTAGAAGATATCGACGATTTAAGTTTTTATAAGAAATTCCAACTTTTTTGGCCCAGGAAACTGGGGATCACGAATTAAGGCTCTTTTGTCGATTAGACGCTTAGTTTAGAAGATATCGACGATTTAAGTTTTTATAAGAAACTCCAACTTTTTTGGCCCAGGAAACTGGTGATCACGAATTAAGGCCCTTTTGTCGATTAGACGCTTAGTTTAGAAGATATCGACGATTTAAGTTTTTAACGGAAATTCCAACTTTTTTGGCCTAGGAAACTGGTGATCACGAATTAAGGCTCTTTTGTCGATTAGACGCTTAGTTTAGAAGATATCGACGATTTAAGTTTTTATAAGAAATTCCAACTTTTTTGGCCCAGGAAACTGCTGATCACGAATTAAGGCCCTTTTGTCGATTAGACGCTTAGTTTAGAAGATATCAACGATTTAAGTTTTTATGAGAACTTCAAACTTTTTTGGCCTAGGAAACTGATGATCACGAATTAAGGCTCTTTTGTCGATTAGACGCTTAGTTTAGAAGATATCGACGATTTAAGTTTTTATAAGAAATTTCCACTGTTTTGGCCCAGTAAACTGGTGATCACGAATTAAGGCTCTTTTGTCGATTAGACGCTTAGTTTAGAAGATATCGACGATTTAAGTTTTTATAAGAAATTCCAACTTTTTTGGCCCTGGAAACTGGTGATCACGAATTAAGGCTCTTTTGTCGATTAGACGCTTAGTTTAGAAGATATCGACGATTTAAGTTTTTATAAGAAATTCCAACTTTTTTGGTCCAGGAAACTGATGATCACGAATTAAGGCTCTTTTGTCGATTAGACGCTTAGTTTTGAAAATATCGACGATTTAAGTTTTTATAAGAAATTCCAACTTTTTTGGCCCTGGAAACTGGTGATCACGAATTAAGGCTCTTTTGTCGATTAGACGCTTAGTTTAGAAGATATCGACGATTTAAGTTTTTATAAGAAATTCCAACTTTTTTGGTCCAGGAAACTGATGATCACGAATTAAGGCTCTTTTGTCGACGCTTAGTTTAGAAGATATCGACGATTTAAGTTGTTATAAGAAATTCCAACTTTTTTGGCCCAGGAAACTGGTGATCACGAATTAAGGCTCTTTTGTCGATTAGACGCTTAGTTTAGAAGATATCGACGATTTAAGTTTTTATAAGAAATTCCAACTTTTTTGGCCCAGGAAACTGGGGATCACGAATTAAGGCTCTTTTGTCGATTAGACGCTTAGTTTAGAAGATATCGACGATTTAAGTTTTTATAAGAAATTCCAACTTTTTTGGCCCGGGAAACTGGTGATCACGAATTAAGGCTCTTTTGTCGATTAGACGCTTAGTTTAGAAGATATCGACGATTTAAGTTTTTATAAGAAATTCCAACTTTTTTGGCCCAGGAAACTGGTGATTACGAATTAAGGCTCTTTTGTCGATTAGACGCTTAGTTTAGAAGATATCGACGATTTAAGTTTTAATAAAAAATTCCAACTTTTTTGGCCATGGAAACTGGTGATCACGAATTAAGGCTCTTTTGTCGATTAGACGCTTAGTTTAGAAGATATCGACGATTTAAGTTTTTATAAGAAATTCCAACTTTTTTGGTCCAGGAAACTGATGATCACGAATTAAGGCTCTTTTGTCGATTAGACGCTTAGTTTTGAAAATATCGACGATTTAAGTTTTTATAAGAAATTCCAACTTTTTTGGCCCTGGAAACTGGTGATCACGAATTAAGGCTCTTTTGTCGATTAGACGCTTAGTTTAGAAGATATCGACGATTTAAGTTTTTATAAGAAATTCCAACTTTTTTGGTCCAGGAAACTGATGATCACGAATTAAGGCTCTTTTGTCGACGCTTAGTTTAGAAGATATCGACGATTTAAGTTGTTATAAGAAATTCCAACTTTTTTGGCCCAGGAAACTGGTGATCACGAATTAAGGCTCTTTTGTCGATTAGACGCTTAGTTTAGAAGATATCGACGATTTAAGTTTTTATAAGAAATTCCAACTTTTTTGGCCCAGGAAACTGGGGATCACGAATTAAGGCTCTTTTGTCGATTAGACGCTTAGTTTAGAAGATATCGACGATTTAAGTTTTTATAAGAAATTCCAACTTTTTTGGCCCGGGAAACTGGTGATCACGAATTAAGGCTCTTTTGTCGATTAGACGCTTAGTTTAGAAGATATCGACGATTTAAGTTTTTATAAGAAATTCCAACTTTTTTGGCCCAGGAAACTGGTGATTACGAATTAAGGCTCTTTTGTCGATTAGACGCTTAGTTTAGAAGATATCGACGATTTAAGTTTTAATAAAAAATTCCAACTTTTTTGGCCATGGAAACTGGTGATCACGAATTAAGGCTCTTTTGTCGATTAGACGCTTAGTTTAGAAGATATCGACGATTTAAGTTTTTATAAGAAATTCCAACTTTTTTGGTCCAGGAAACTGATGATCACGAATTAAGGCTCTTTTGTCGATTAGACGCTTAGTTTTGAAAATATCGACGATTTAAGTTTTTATAAGAAATTCCAACTTTTTTGGCCCTGGAAACTGGTGATCACGAATTAAGGCTCTTTTGTCGATTAGACGCTTAGTTTAGAAGATATCGACGATTTAAGTTTTTATAAGAAATTCCAACTTTTTTGGTCCAGGAAACTGATGATCACGAATTAAGGCTCTTTTGTCGACGCTTAGTTTAGAAGATATCGACGATTTAAGTTGTTATAAGAAATTCCAACTTTTTTGGCCCAGGAAACTGGTGATCACGAATTAAGGCTCTTTTGTCGATTAGACGCTTAGTTTAGAAGATATCGACGATTTAAGTTTTTATAAGAAATTCCAACTTTTTTGGCCCAGGAAACTGGGGATCACGAATTAAGGCTCTTTTGTCGATTAGACGCTTAGTTTAGAAGATATCGACGATTTAAGTTTTTATAAGAAATTCCAACTTTTTTGGCCCGGGAAACTGGTGATCACGAATTAAGGCTCTTTTGTCGATTAGACGCTTAGTTTAGAAGATATCGACGATTTAAGTTTTTATAAGAAATTCCAACTTTTTTGGCCCAGGAAACTGGTGATTACGAATTAAGGCTCTTTTGTCGATTAGACGCTTAGTTTAGAAGATATCGACGATTTAAGTTTTAATAAAAAATTCCAACTTTTTTGGCCATGGAAACTGGTGATCACGAATTAAGGCTCTTTTGTCGATTAGACGCTTAGTTTAGAAGATATCGACGATTTAAGTTTTTATAAGAAATTCCAACTTTTTTGGTCCAGGAAACTGATGATCACGAATTAAGGCTCTTTTGTCGATTAGACGCTTAGTTTAGAAGATATCGACGATTTAAGTTTTTATAAGAAATTCCAACTTTTTTGGCCCAGGAAACTGGTGATCACGAATTAAGGCTCTTTTGTCGATTAGACGCTTAGTTTAGAAGATATCGACGATTTAAGTTTTTATAAGAAATTCCAACTTTTTTGGTCCGAAAACTGATGATCACGAATTAAGGCTCTTTTGTCGATTAGACGCTTAGTTTAGAAGATATCGACGATTTAAGTTTTTATAAGAAATTCCAACTTTTTTGGCCCAGGAAACTGCTGATCACGAATTAAGGCCCTTTTGTCGATTAGACGCTTAGTTTAGAAGATATCAACGATTTAAGTTTTTATGAGAACTTCAAACTTTTTTGGCCTAGGAAACTGATGATCACGAATTAAGGCTCTTTTGTCGATTAGACGCTTAGTTTAGAAGATATCGACGATTTAAGTTTTTATAAGAAATTTCCACTTTTTTGGCCCAGTAAACTGGTGATCACGAATTAAGGCTCTTTTGTCGATTAGACGCTTAGTTTAGAAGATATCGACGATTTAAGTTTTTATAAGAAATTCCAACTTTTTTGGCCCTGGAAACTGGTGATCACGAATTAAGGCTCTTTTGTCGATTAGACGCTTAGTTTAGAAGATATCGACGATTTAAGTTTTTATAAGAAATTCCAACTTTTTTGGTCCAGGAAACTGATGATCACGAATTAAGGCTCTTTTGTCGATTAGACGCTTAGTTTTGAAAATATCGACGATTTAAGTTTTTATAAGAAATTCCAACTTTTTTGGCCCTGGAAACTGGTGATCACGAATTAACGCTCTTTTGTCGATTAGACGCTTAGTTTAGAAGATATCGACGATTTAAGTTTTTATAAGAAATTCCAACTTTTTTGGTCCAGGAAACTGATGATCACGAATTAAGGCTCTTTTGTCGACGCTTAGTTTAGAAGATATCGACGATTTAAGTTGTTATAAGAAATTCCAACTTTTTTGGCCCGGGAAACTGGTGATCACGAATTAAGGCTCTTTTGTCGATTAGACGCTTAGTTTAGAAGATATCGACGATTTAAGTTTTTATAAGAAATTCCAACTTTTTTGGTCCAGGAAACTGATGATCACGAATTAAGGCTCTTTTGTCGACGCTTAGTTTAGAAGATATCGACGATTTAAGTTGTTATAAGAAATTCCAACTTTTTTGGCCCAGGAAACTGGTGATCACGAATTAAGGCTCTTTTGTCGATTAGACGCTTAGTTTAGAAGATATCGACGATTTAAGTTTTTATAAGAAATTCCAACTTTTTTGGCCCAGGAAACTGGGGATCACGAATTAAGGCTCTTTTGTCGATTAGACGCTTAGTTTAGAAGATATCGACGATTTAAGTTTTTATAAGAAATTCCAACTTTTTTGGCCCGGGAAACTGGTGATCACGAATTAAGGCTCTTTTGTCGATTAGACGCTTAGTTTAGAAGATATCGACGATTTAAGTTTTTATAAGAAATTCCAACTTTTTTGGCCCAGGAAACTGGTGATTACGAATTAAGGCTCTTTTGTCGATTAGACGCTTAGTTTAGAAGATATCGACGATTTAAGTTTTTATAAGAAATTCCAACTTTTTTGGTCCAGGAAACTGATGATCACGAATTAAGGCTCTTTTGTCGATTAGACGCTTAGTTTTGAAAATATCGACGATTTAAGTTTTTATAAGAAATTCCAACTTTTTTGGCCCTGGAAACTGGTGATCACGAATTAAGGCTCTTTTGTCGATTAGACGCTTAGTTTAGAAGATATCGACGATTTAAGTTTTTATAAGAAATTCCAACTTTTTTGGTCCAGGAAACTGATGATCACGAATTAAGGCTCTTTTGTCGACGCTTAGTTTAGAAGATATCGACGATTTAAGTTGTTATAAGAAATTCCAACTTTTTTGGCCCGGGAAACTGGTGATCACGAATTAAGGCTCTTTTGTCGATTAGACGCTTAGTTTAGAAGATATCGACGATTTAAGTTTTTATAAGAAATTCCAACTTTTTTGGTCCAGGAAACTGATGATCACGAATTAAGGCTCTTTTGTCGACGCTTAGTTTAGAAGATATCGACGATTTAAGTTGTTATAAGAAATTCCAACTTTTTTGGCCCAGGAAACTGGTGATCACGAATTAAGGCTCTTTTGTCGATTAGACGCTTAGTTTAGAAGATATCGACGATTTAAGTTTTTATAAGAAATTCCAACTTTTTTGGCCCAGGAAACTGGGGATCACGAATTAAGGCTCTTTTGTCGATTAGACGCTTAGTTTAGAAGATATCGACGATTTAAGTTTTTATAAGAAATTCCAACTTTTTTGGCCCGGGAAACTGGTGATCACGAATTAAGGCTCTTTTGTCGATTAGACGCTTAGTTTAGAAGATATCGACGATTTAAGTTTTTATAAGAAATTCCAACTTTTTTGGCCCAGGAAACTGGTGATTACGAATTAAGGCTCTTTTGTCGATTAGACGCTTAGTTTAGAAGATATCGACGATTTAAGTTTTAATAAAAAATTCCAACTTTTTTGGCCATGGAAACTGGTGATCACGAATTAAGGCTCTTTTGTCGATTAGACGCTTAGTTTAGAAGATATCGACGATTTAAGTTTTTATAAGAAATTCCAACTTTTTTGGTCCAGGAAACTGATGATCACGAATTAAGGCTCTTTTGTCGATTAGACGCTTAGTTTAGAAGATATCGACGATTTAAGTTTTTATAAGAAATTCCAACTTTTTTGGCCCAGGAAACTGGTGATCACGAATTAAGGCCCTTTTGTCGATTAGACGCTTAGTTTAGAAGATATCGACGATTTAAGTTTTTAACGGAAATTCCAACTTTTTTGGCCTAGGAAACTGGTGATCACGAATTAAGGCTCTTTTGTCAATTAGACGCTTAGTTTAGAAGATATCGACGATTTAAGTTTTTATAAGAAATTCCAACTTTTTTGGTCCAGGAAACTGATGATCACGAATTAAGGCTCTTTTGTCGATTAGACGCTTAGTTTAGAAGATATCGACGATTTAAGTTGTTATAAGAAATTCCAACTTTTTTGGTCCAGGAAACTGGTGATCACGAATTAAGGCTCTTTTGTCGATTAGACGCTTAGTTTAGAAGATATCGACGATTTAAGTTTTTATAAGAAATTCCAACTTTTTTGGCCCGGGAAACTGGTGATCACGAATTAAGGCTCTTTTGTCGATTAGACGCTTAGTTTAGAAGATATCGACGATTTAAGTTTTTATAAGAAATTCCAACTTTTTTGGCCCAGGAAACTGGTGATCACGAATTAAGGCTCTTTTGTCGATTAGACGCTTAGTTTAGAAGATATCGACGATTTAAGTTTTTATAAGAAATTCCAACTTTTTTGGCCCAGGAAACTGGTGATCACGAATTAAGGCTCTTTTGTCGATTAGACGCTTAGTTTAGAAGATATCAACGATTTAAGTTTTTATAAGAAATTCCAACTTTTTTGGTCCAGGAAACTGATGATCACGAATTAAGGCTCTTTTGTCGATTAGACGCTTAGTTTAGAAGATATCGACGATTTAAGTTTTTATAAGAAATTCCAACTGTTTTGGCTCTTTTGTCGATTAGACGCTTAGTTTAGAAGATATCGACGATTTAAGTTTTTATAAGAAATTCCAACTTTTTTGGTCCAGGAAACTGGTGATCACGAATTAAGGCTCTTTTGTCGATTAGACGCTTAGTTTAGAAGATATCGACGATTTAAGTTTTTATAAGAAATTCCAACTGTTTTGGCTCTTTTGTCGATTAGACGCTTAGTTTAGAAGATATCGACGATTTAAGTTTTTATAAGAAATTCCAACTTTTTTGGTCCAGGAAACTGATGATCACGAATTAAGGCTCTTTTGTCGATTAGACGCTTAGTTTAGAAGATATCGACGATTTAAGTTTTTATAAGAAATTCCAACTTTTTTGGCCCAGGAAACTGGTGATCACGAATTAAGGCCCTTTTGTCGATTAGACGCTTAGTTTAGAAGATATCGACGATTTAAGTTTTTAACGGAAATTCCAACTTTTTTGGCCTAGGAAACTGGTGATCACGAATTAAGGCTCTTTTGTCAATTAGACGCTTAGTTTAGAAGATATCGACGATTTAAGTTTTTATAAGAAATACCAACTTTTTTGGTCCAGGAAACTGATGATCACGAATTAAGGCTCTTTTGTCGATTAGACGCTTAGTTTAGAAGATATCGACGATTTAAGTTGTTATAAGAAATTCCAACTTTTTTGGCCCAGGAAACTGGTGATCACGAATTAAGGCTCTTTTGTCGATTAGACGCTTAGTTTAGAAGATATCGACGATTTAAGTTTTTATAAGAAATTCCAACTTTTTTGGCCCAGGAAACTGGTGATCACGAATTAAGGCTCTTTTGTCGATTAGACGCTTAGTTTAGAAGATATCGACGATCTAAGTTTTTATAAGAAATTCCAACTTTTTTGGCCCAGGAAACTGGTGATCACGAATTAAGGCTCTTTTGTCGATTAGACGCTTAGTTTAGAAGATATCGACGATTTAAGTTTTTATAAGAAATTCCAACTTTTTTGGCCCAGGAAACTGGTGATCACGAATTAAGGCTCTTTTGTCGATTAGACGCTTAGTTTAGAAGATATCGACGATTTAAGTTTTTATAAGAAATTCCAACTTTTTTGGCCCAGGAAACTGGTGATCACGAATTAAGGCTCTTTTGTCGATTAGACGCTTAGTTTAGAAGATATCAACGATTTAAGTTTTTATAAGAAATTCCAACTTTTTTGGTCCAGGAAACTGATGATCACGAATTAAGGCTCTTTTGTCGATTAGACGCTTAGTTTAGAAGATATCGACGATTTAAGTTTTTATAAGAAATTCCAACTGTTTTGGCTCTTTTGTCGATTAGACGCTTAGTTTAGAAGATATCGACGATTTAAGTTTTTATAAGAAATTCCAACTTTTTTGGTCCAGGAAACTGGTGATCACGAATTAAGGCTCTTTTGTCGATTAGACGCTTAGTTTAGAAGATATCGACGATTTAAGTTTTTATAAGAAATTCCAACTGTTTTGGCTCTTTTGTCGATTAGACGCTTAGTTTAGAAGATATCGACGATTTAAGTTTTTATAAGAAATTCCAACTTTTTTGGCCCGGGAAACTGGTGATCACGAATTAAGGCTCTTTTGTCGATTAGACGCTTAGTTTAGAAGATATCGACGATTTAAGTTTTTATAAGAAATTCCAACTTTTTTGGCCCAGGAAACTGGTGATCACGAATTAAGGCTCTTTTGTCGATTAGACGCTTAGTTTAGAAGATATCGACGATTTAAGTTTTAATAAAAATTTCCAACTTTTTTGGTCCAGGAAACTGATGATCACGAATTAAGGCTCTTTTGTCGATTAGACGCTTAGTTTAGAAGATATCGACGATTTAAGTTGTTATAAGAAATTCCAACTTTTTTGGCCCAGGAAACTGGTGATCACGAATTAAGGCTCTTTTGTCGATTAGACGCTTAGTTTAGAAGATATCGACGATTTAAGTTTTTATAAGAAATTCCAACTTTTTTGGCCCGGGAAACTGGTGATCACGAATTAAGGCTCTTTTGTCGATTAGACGCTTAGTTTAGAAGATATCGACGATTTAAGTTTTTATAAGAAATTCCAACTTTTTTGGCCCAGGAAACTGGTGATCACGAATTAAGGCTCTTTTGTCGATTAGACGCTTAGTTTAGAAGATATCGACGATTTAAGTTTTAATAAAAAATTCCAACTTTTTTGGCCATGGAAACTGGTGATCACGAATTAAGGCTCTTTTGTCGATTAGACGCTTAGTTTAGAAGATATCGACGATTTAAGTTTTTATAAGAAATTCCAACTTTTTTGGCCCAGGAAACTGGTGATCACGAATTAAGGCTCTTTTGTCGATTAGACGCTTAGTTTAGAAGATATCGACGATTTAAGTTTTTATAAGAAGTTCCAACTTTTTTGGCCCGGGAAACTGGTGATCACGAATTAAGGCTCTTTTGTCGATTAGACGCTTAGTTTAGAAGATATCGACGATTTAAGTTTTTATAAGAAATTTCCACTGTTTTGGCCCAGTAAACTGGTGATCACGAATTAAGGCTCTTTTGTCGATTAGACGCTTAGTTTAGAAGATATCGACGATTTAAGTTTTTATAAGAAATTCCAACTTTTTTGGCCCTGGAAACTGGTGATCACGAATTAAGGCTCTTTTGTCGATTAGACGCTTAGTTTAGAAGATATCGACGATTTAAGTTTTTATAAGAAATTCCAACTTTTTTGGTCCAGGAAACTGATGATCACGAATTAAGGCTCTTTGTCGATTAGACGCTTAGTTTTGAAAATATCGACGATTTAAGTTTTTATAAGAAATTCCAACTTTTTTGGCCCTGGAAACTGGTGATCACGAATTAAGGCTCTTTTGTCGATTAGACGCTTAGTTTAGAAGATATCGACGATTTAAGTTTTTATAAGAAATTCCAACTTTTTTGGTCCAGGAAACTGATGATCACGAATTAAGGCTCTTTTGTCGACGCTTAGTTTAGAAGATATCGACGATTTAAGTTGTTATAAGAAATTCCAACTTTTTTGGCCCAGGAAACTGGTGATCACGAATTAAGGCTCTTTTGTCGATTAGACGCTTAGTTTAGAAGATATCGACGATTTAAGTTTTTATAAGAAATTCCAACTTTTTTGGCCCAGGAAACTGGGGATCACGAATTAAGGCTCTTTTGTCGATTAGACGCTTAGTTTAGAAGATATCGACGATTTAAGTTTTTATAAGAAATTCCAACTTTTTTGGCCCGGGAAACTGGTGATCACGAATTAAGGCTCTTTTGTCGATTAGACGCTTAGTTTAGAAGATATCGACGATTTAAGTTTTTATAAGAAATTCCAACTTTTTTGGCCCAGGAAACTGGTGATTACGAATTAAGGCTCTTTTGTCGATTAGACGCTTAGTTTAGAAGATATCGACGATTTAAGTTTTAATAAAAAATTCCAACTTTTTTGGCCATGGAAACTGGTGATCACGAATTAAGGCTCTTTTGTCGATTAGACGCTTAGTTTAGAAGATATCGACGATTTAAGTTTTTATAAGAAATTCCAACTTTTTTGGTCCAGGAAACTGATGATCACGAATTAAGGCTCTTTTGTCGATTAGACGCTTAGTTTAGAAGATATCGACGATTTAAGTTTTTATAAGAAATTCCAACTGTTTTGGCTCTTTTGTCGATTAGACGCTTAGTTTAGAAGATATCGACGATTTAAGTTTTTATAAGAAATTCCAACTTTTTTGGTCCAGGAAACTGGTGATCACGAATTAAGGCTCTTTTGTTGATTAGACGCTTAGTTTAGAAGATATCGACGATTTAAGTTTTTATAAGAAATTCCAACTTTTTTGGTCCAGGAAACTGATGATCACGAATTAAGGCTCTTTTGTCGATTAGACGCTTAGTTTAGAAGATATCGACGATTTAAAATTTTATAAGAAATTCCAACTTTTTTGGCCCAGGAAACTGCTGATCACGAATTAAGGCCCTTTTGTCGATTAGACGCTTAGTTTAGAAGATATCAACGATTTAAGTTTTTATGAGAACTTCAAACTTTTTTGGCCTAGGAAACTGATGATCACGAATTAAGGCTCTTTTGTCGATTAGACGCTTAGTTTAGAAGATATCGACGATTTAAGTTTTTATAAGAAATTCCAACTTTTTTGGCCCTGGAAACTGGTGATCACGAATTAAGGCTCTTTTGTCGACGCTTAGTTTAGAAGATATCGACGATTTAAGTTGTTATAAGAAATTCCAACTTTTTTGGCCCAGGAAACTGGTGATCACGAATTAAGGCTCTTTTGTCGATTAGACGCTTAGTTTAGAAGATATCGACGATTTAAGTTTTTATAAGAAATTCCAACTTTTTTGGCCCAGGAAACTGGGGATCACGAATTAAGGCTCTTTTGTCGATTAGACGCTTAGTTTAGAAGATATCGACGATTTAAGTTTTTATAAGAAATTCCAACTTTTTTGGCCCGGGAAACTGGTGATCACGAATTAAGGCTCTTTTGTCGATTAGACGCTTAGTTTAGAAGATATCGACGATTTAAGTTTTTATAAGAAATTCCAACTTTTTTGGCCCAGGAAACTGGTGATTACGAATTAAGGCTCTTTTGTCGATTAGACGCTTAGTTTAGAAGATATCGACGATTTAAGTTTTTATAAGAAATTCCAACTTTTTTGGTCCAGGAAACTGATGATCACGAATTAAGGCTCTTTTGTCGATTAGACGCTTAGTTTTGAAAATATCGACGATTTAAGTTTTTATAAGAAATTCCAACTTTTTTGGCCCTGGAAACTGGTGATCACGAATTAAGGCTCTTTTGTCGATTAGACGCTTAGTTTAGAAGATATCGACGATTTAAGTTTTTATAAGAAATTCCAACTTTTTTGGTCCAGGAAACTGATGATCACGAATTAAGGCTCTTTTGTCGACGCTTAGTTTAGAAGATATCGACGATTTAAGTTGTTATAAGAAATTCCAACTTTTTTGGCCCGGGAAACTGGTGATCACGAATTAAGGCTCTTTTGTCGATTAGACGCTTAGTTTAGAAGATATCGACGATTTAAGTTTTTATAAGAAATTCCAACTTTTTTGGTCCAGGAAACTGATGATCACGAATTAAGGCTCTTTTGTCGACGCTTAGTTTAGAAGATATCGACGATTTAAGTTGTTATAAGAAATTCCAACTTTTTTGGCCCAGGAAACTGGTGATCACGAATTAAGGCTCTTTTGTCGATTAGACGCTTAGTTTAGAAGATATCGACGATTTAAGTTTTTATAAGAAATTCCAACTTTTTTGGCCCAGGAAACTGGGGATCACGAATTAAGGCTCTTTTGTCGATTAGACGCTTAGTTTAGAAGATATCGACGATTTAAGTTTTTATAAGAAATTCCAACTTTTTTGGCCCGGGAAACTGGTGATCACGAATTAAGGCTCTTTTGTCGATTAGACGCTTAGTTTAGAAGATATCGACGATTTAAGTTTTTATAAGAAATTCCAACTTTTTTGGCCCAGGAAACTGGTGATTACGAATTAAGGCTCTTTTGTCGATTAGACGCTTAGTTTAGAAGATATCGACGATTTAAGTTTTAATAAAAAATTCCAACTTTTTTGGCCATGGAAACTGGTGATCACGAATTAAGGCTCTTTTGTCGATTAGACGCTTAGTTTAGAAGATATCGACGATTTAAGTTTTTATAAGAAATTCCAACTTTTTTGGTCCAGGAAACTGATGATCACGAATTAAGGCTCTTTTGTCGATTAGACGCTTAGTTTAGAAGATATCGACGATTTAAGTTTTTATAAGAAATTCCAACTTTTTTGGCCCAGGAAACTGGTGATCACGAATTAAGGCCCTTTTGTCGATTAGACGCTTAGTTTAGAAGATATCGACGATTTAAGTTTTTAACGGAAATTCCAACTTTTTTGGCCTAGGAAACTGGTGATCACGAATTAAGGCTCTTTTGTCAATTAGACGCTTAGTTTAGAAGATATCGACGATTTAAGTTTTTATAAGAAATTCCAACTTTTTTGGTCCAGGAAACTGATGATCACGAATTAAGGCTCTTTTGTCGATTAGACGCTTAGTTTAGAAGATATCGACGATTTAAGTTGTTATAAGAAATTCCAACTTTTTTGGTCCAGGAAACTGGTGATCACGAATTAAGGCTCTTTTGTCGATTAGACGCTTAGTTTAGAAGATATCGACGATTTAAGTTTTTATAAGAAATTCCAACTTTTTTGGCCCGGGAAACTGGTGATCACGAATTAAGGCTCTTTTGTCGATTAGACGCTTAGTTTAGAAGATATCGACGATTTAAGTTTTTATAAGAAATTCCAACTTTTTTGGCCCAGGAAACTGGTGATCACGAATTAAGGCTCTTTTGTCGATTAGACGCTTAGTTTAGAAGATATCGACGATTTAAGTTTTTATAAGAAATTCCAACTTTTTTGGCCCAGGAAACTGGTGATCACGAATTAAGGCTCTTTTGTCGATTAGACGCTTAGTTTAGAAGATATCAACGATTTAAGTTTTTATAAGAAATTCCAACTTTTTTGGTCCAGGAAACTGATGATCACGAATTAAGGCTCTTTTGTCGATTAGACGCTTAGTTTAGAAGATATCGACGATTTAAGTTTTTATAAGAAATTCCAACTGTTTTGGCTCTTTTGTCGATTAGACGCTTAGTTTAGAAGATATCGACGATTTAAGTTTTTATAAGAAATTCCAACTTTTTTGGTCCAGGAAACTGGTGATCACGAATTAAGGCTCTTTTGTCGATTAGACGCTTAGTTTAGAAGATATCGACGATTTAAGTTTTTATAAGAAATTCCAACTGTTTTGGCTCTTTTGTCGATTAGACGCTTAGTTTAGAAGATATCGACGATTTAAGTTTTTATAAGAAATTCCAACTTTTTTGGTCCAGGAAACTGATGATCACGAATTAAGGCTCTTTTGTCGATTAGACGCTTAGTTTAGAAGATATCGACGATTTAAGTTTTTATAAGAAATTCCAACTTTTTTGGCCCAGGAAACTGGTGATCACGAATTAAGGCCCTTTTGTCGATTAGACGCTTAGTTTAGAAGATATCGACGATTTAAGTTTTTAACGGAAATTCCAACTTTTTTGGCCTAGGAAACTGGTGATCACGAATTAAGGCTCTTTTGTCAATTAGACGCTTAGTTTAGAAGATATCGACGATTTAAGTTTTTATAAGAAATACCAACTTTTTTGGTCCAGGAAACTGATGATCACGAATTAAGGCTCTTTTGTCGATTAGACGCTTAGTTTAGAAGATATCGACGATTTAAGTTGTTATAAGAAATTCCAACTTTTTTGGCCCAGGAAACTGGTGATCACGAATTAAGGCTCTTTTGTCGATTAGACGCTTAGTTTAGAAGATATCGACGATTTAAGTTTTTATAAGAAATTCCAACTTTTTTGGCCCAGGAAACTGGGGATCACGAATTAAGGCTCTTTTGTCGATTAGACGCTTAGTTTAGAAGATATCGACGATTTAAGTTTTTATAAGAAATTCCAACTTTTTTGGCCCGGGAAACTGGTGATCACGAATTAAGGCTCTTTTGTCGATTAGACGCTTAGTTTAGAAGATATCGACGATTTAAGTTTTTATAAGAAATTCCAACTTTTTTGGCCCAGGAAACTGGTGATTACGAATTAAGGCTCTTTTGTCGATTAGACGCTTAGTTTAGAAGATATCGACGATTTAAGTTTTAATAAAAAATTCCAACTTTTTTGGCCATGGAAACTGGTGATCACGAATTAAGGCTCTTTTGTCGATTAGACGCTTAGTTTAGAAGATATCGACGATTTAAGTTTTTATAAGAAATTCCAACTTTTTTGGTCCAGGAAACTGATGATCACGAATTAAGGCTCTTTTGTCGATTAGACGCTTAGTTTAGAAGATATCGACGATTTAAGTTTTTATAAGAAATTCCAACTTTTTTGGCCCAGGAAACTGGTGATCACGAATTAAGGCCCTTTTGTCGATTAGACGCTTAGTTTAGAAGATATCGACGATTTAAGTTTTTAACGGAAATTCCAACTTTTTTGGCCTAGGAAACTGGTGATCACGAATTAAGGCTCTTTTGTCAATTAGACGCTTAGTTTAGAAGATATCGACGATTTAAGTTTTTATAAGAAATTCCAACTTTTTTGGTCCAGGAAACTGATGATCACGAATTAAGGCTCTTTTGTCGATTAGACGCTTAGTTTAGAAGATATCGACGATTTAAGTTGTTATAAGAAATTCCAACTTTTTTGGTCCAGGAAACTGGTGATCACGAATTAAGGCTCTTTTGTCGATTAGACGCTTAGTTTAGAAGATATCGACGATTTAAGTTTTTATAAGAAATTCCAACTTTTTTGGCCCGGGAAACTGGTGATCACGAATTAAGGCTCTTTTGTCGATTAGACGCTTAGTTTAGAAGATATCGACGATTTAAGTTTTTATAAGAAATTCCAACTTTTTTGGCCCAGGAAACTGGTGATCACGAATTAAGGCTCTTTTGTCGATTAGACGCTTAGTTTAGAAGATATCGACGATTTAAGTTTTTATAAGAAATTCCAACTTTTTTGGCCCAGGAAACTGGTGATCACGAATTAAGGCTCTTTTGTCGATTAGACGCTTAGTTTAGAAGATATCAACGATTTAAGTTTTTATAAGAAATTCCAACTTTTTTGGTCCAGGAAACTGATGATCACGAATTAAGGCTCTTTTGTCGATTAGACGCTTAGTTTAGAAGATATCGACGATTTAAGTTTTTATAAGAAATTCCAACTGTTTTGGCTCTTTTGTCGATTAGACGCTTAGTTTAGAAGATATCGACGATTTAAGTTTTTATAAGAAATTCCAACTTTTTTGGTCCAGGAAACTGGTGATCACGAATTAAGGCTCTTTTGTCGATTAGACGCTTAGTTTAGAAGATATCGACGATTTAAGTTTTTATAAGAAATTCCAACTGTTTTGGCTCTTTTGTCGATTAGACGCTTAGTTTAGAAGATATCGACGATTTAAGTTTTTATAAGAAATTCCAACTTTTTTGGTCCAGGAAACTGATGATCACGAATTAAGGCTCTTTTGTCGATTAGACGCTTAGTTTAGAAGATATCGACGATTTAAGTTTTTATAAGAAATTCCAACTTTTTTGGCCCAGGAAACTGGTGATCACGAATTAAGGCCCTTTTGTCGATTAGACGCTTAGTTTAGAAGATATCGACGATTTAAGTTTTTAACGGAAATTCCAACTTTTTTGGCCTAGGAAACTGGTGATCACGAATTAAGGCTCTTTTGTCAATTAGACGCTTAGTTTAGAAGATATCGACGATTTAAGTTTTTATAAGAAATACCAACTTTTTTGGTCCAGGAAACTGATGATCACGAATTAAGGCTCTTTTGTCGATTAGACGCTTAGTTTAGAAGATATCGACGATTTAAGTTGTTATAAGAAATTCCAACTTTTTTGGCCCAGGAAACTGGTGATCACGAATTAAGGCTCTTTTGTCGATTAGACGCTTAGTTTAGAAGATATCGACGATTTAAGTTTTTATAAGAAATTCCAACTTTTTTGGCCCAGGAAACTGGTGATCACGAATTAAGGCTCTTTTGTCGATTAGACGCTTAGTTTAGAAGATATCGACGATCTAAGTTTTTATAAGAAATTCCAACTTTTTTGGCCCAGGAAACTGGTGATCACGAATTAAGGCTCTTTTGTCGATTAGACGCTTAGTTTAGAAGATATCGACGATTTAAGTTTTTATAAGAAATTCCAACTTTTTTGGCCCAGGAAACTGGTGATCACGAATTAAGGCTCTTTTGTCGATTAGACGCTTAGTTTAGAAGATATCGACGATTTAAGTTTTTATAAGAAATTCCAACTTTTTTGGCCCAGGAAACTGGTGATCACGAATTAAGGCTCTTTTGTCGATTAGACGCTTAGTTTAGAAGATATCAACGATTTAAGTTTTTATAAGAAATTCCAACTTTTTTGGTCCAGGAAACTGATGATCACGAATTAAGGCTCTTTTGTCGATTAGACGCTTAGTTTAGAAGATATCGACGATTTAAGTTTTTATAAGAAATTCCAACTGTTTTGGCTCTTTTGTCGATTAGACGCTTAGTTTAGAAGATATCGACGATTTAAGTTTTTATAAGAAATTCCAACTTTTTTGGTCCAGGAAACTGGTGATCACGAATTAAGGCTCTTTTGTCGATTAGACGCTTAGTTTAGAAGATATCGACGATTTAAGTTTTTATAAGAAATTCCAACTGTTTTGGCTCTTTTGTCGATTAGACGCTTAGTTTAGAAGATATCGACGATTTAAGTTTTTATAAGAAATTCCAACTTTTTTGGCCCGGGAAACTGGTGATCACGAATTAAGGCTCTTTTGTCGATTAGACGCTTAGTTTAGAAGATATCGACGATTTAAGTTTTTATAAGAAATTCCAACTTTTTTGGCCCAGGAAACTGGTGATCACGAATTAAGGCTCTTTTGTCGATTAGACGCTTAGTTTAGAAGATATCGACGATTTAAGTTTTAATAAAAATTTCCAACTTTTTTGGTCCAGGAAACTGATGATCACGAATTAAGGCTCTTTTGTCGATTAGACGCTTAGTTTAGAAGATATCGACGATTTAAGTTGTTATAAGAAATTCCAACTTTTTTGGCCCAGGAAACTGGTGATCACGAATTAAGGCTCTTTTGTCGATTAGACGCTTAGTTTAGAAGATATCGACGATTTAAGTTTTTATAAGAAATTCCAACTTTTTTGGCCCGGGAAACTGGTGATCACGAATTAAGGCTCTTTTGTCGATTAGACGCTTAGTTTAGAAGATATCGACGATTTAAGTTTTTATAAGAAATTCCAACTTTTTTGGCCCAGGAAACTGGTGATCACGAATTAAGGCTCTTTTGTCGATTAGACGCTTAGTTTAGAAGATATCGACGATTTAAGTTTTAATAAAAAATTCCAACTTTTTTGGCCATGGAAACTGGTGATCACGAATTAAGGCTCTTTTGTCGATTAGACGCTTAGTTTAGAAGATATCGACGATTTAAGTTTTTATAAGAAATTCCAACTTTTTTGGCCCAGGAAACTGGTGATCACGAATTAAGGCTCTTTTGTCGATTAGACGCTTAGTTTAGAAGATATCGACGATTTAAGTTTTTATAAGAAGTTCCAACTTTTTTGGCCCGGGAAACTGGTGATCACGAATTAAGGCTCTTTTGTCGATTAGACGCTTAGTTTAGAAGATATCGACGATTTAAGTTTTTATAAGAAATTTCCACTGTTTTGGCCCAGTAAACTGGTGATCACGAATTAAGGCTCTTTTGTCGATTAGACGCTTAGTTTAGAAGATATCGACGATTTAAGTTTTTATAAGAAATTCCAACTTTTTTGGCCCTGGAAACTGGTGATCACGAATTAAGGCTCTTTTGTCGATTAGACGCTTAGTTTAGAAGATATCGACGATTTAAGTTTTTATAAGAAATTCCAACTTTTTTGGTCCAGGAAACTGATGATCACGAATTAAGGCTCTTTGTCGATTAGACGCTTAGTTTTGAAAATATCGACGATTTAAGTTTTTATAAGAAATTCCAACTTTTTTGGCCCTGGAAACTGGTGATCACGAATTAAGGCTCTTTTGTCGATTAGACGCTTAGTTTAGAAGATATCGACGATTTAAGTTTTTATAAGAAATTCCAACTTTTTTGGTCCAGGAAACTGATGATCACGAATTAAGGCTCTTTTGTCGACGCTTAGTTTAGAAGATATCGACGATTTAAGTTGTTATAAGAAATTCCAACTTTTTTGGCCCAGGAAACTGGTGATCACGAATTAAGGCTCTTTTGTCGATTAGACGCTTAGTTTAGAAGATATCGACGATTTAAGTTTTTATAAGAAATTCCAACTTTTTTGGCCCAGGAAACTGGGGATCACGAATTAAGGCTCTTTTGTCGATTAGACGCTTAGTTTAGAAGATATCGACGATTTAAGTTTTTATAAGAAATTCCAACTTTTTTGGCCCGGGAAACTGGTGATCACGAATTAAGGCTCTTTTGTCGATTAGACGCTTAGTTTAGAAGATATCGACGATTTAAGTTTTTATAAGAAATTCCAACTTTTTTGGCCCAGGAAACTGGTGATTACGAATTAAGGCTCTTTTGTCGATTAGACGCTTAGTTTAGAAGATATCGACGATTTAAGTTTTAATAAAAAATTCCAACTTTTTTGGCCATGGAAACTGGTGATCACGAATTAAGGCTCTTTTGTCGATTAGACGCTTAGTTTAGAAGATATCGACGATTTAAGTTTTTATAAGAAATTCCAACTTTTTTGGTCCAGGAAACTGATGATCACGAATTAAGGCTCTTTTGTCGATTAGACGCTTAGTTTAGAAGATATCGACGATTTAAGTTTTTATAAGAAATTCCAACTGTTTTGGCTCTTTTGTCGATTAGACGCTTAGTTTAGAAGATATCGACGATTTAAGTTTTTATAAGAAATTCCAACTTTTTTGGTCCAGGAAACTGGTGATCACGAATTAAGGCTCTTTTGTTGATTAGACGCTTAGTTTAGAAGATATCGACGATTTAAGTTTTTATAAGAAATTCCAACTTTTTTGGTCCAGGAAACTGATGATCACGAATTAAGGCTCTTTTGTCGATTAGACGCTTAGTTTAGAAGATATCGACGATTTAAAATTTTATAAGAAATTCCAACTTTTTTGGCCCAGGAAACTGCTGATCACGAATTAAGGCCCTTTTGTCGATTAGACGCTTAGTTTAGAAGATATCAACGATTTAAGTTTTTATGAGAACTTCAAACTTTTTTGGCCTAGGAAACTGATGATCACGAATTAAGGCTCTTTTGTCGATTAGACGCTTAGTTTAGAAGATATCGACGATTTAAGTTTTTATAAGAAATTCCAACTTTTTTGGCCCTGGAAACTGGTGATCACGAATTAAGGCTCTTTTGTCGATTAGACGCTTAGTTTAGAAGATATCGACGATTTAAGTTTTTATAAGAAATTCCAACTTTTTTGGTCCAGGAAACTGATGATCACGAATTAAGGCTCTTTTGTCGATTAAACGCTTAGTTTTGAAAATATCGACGATTTAAGTTTTTATAAGAAATTCCAACTTTTTTGGCCCTGGAAACTGGTGATCACGAATTAAGGCTCTTTTGTCGATTAGACGCTTAGTTTAGAAGATATCGACGATTTAAGTTTTTATAAGAAATTCCAACTTTTTTGGTCCAGGAAACTGATGATCACGAATTAAGGCTCTTTTGTCGACGCTTAGTTTAGAAGATATCGACGATTTAAGTTGTTATAAGAAATTCCAACTTTTTTGGCCCAGGAAACTGGTGATCACGAATTAAGGCTCTTTTGTCGATTAGACGCTTAGTTTAGAAGATATCGACGATTTAAGTTTTTATAAGAAATTCCAACTTTTTTGGCCCAGGAAACTGGGGATCACGAATTAAGGCTCTTTTGTCGATTAGACGCTTAGTTTAGAAGATATCGACGATTTAAGTTTTTATAAGAAATTCCAACTTTTTTGGCCCGGGAAACTGGTGATTACGAATTAAGGCTCTTTTGTCGATTAGACGCTTAGTTTAGAAGATATCGACGATTTAAGTTTTTATAAAAAATTCCAACTTTTTTGGCCATGGAAACTGGTGATCACGAATTAAGGCTCTTTTGTCGATTAGACGCTTAGTTTAGAAGATATCGACGATTTAAGTTTTTATAAGAAATTCCAACTTTTTTGGTCCAGGAAACTGATGATCACGAATTAAGGCTCTTTTGTCGATTAGACGCTTAGTTTAGAAGATATCGACGATTTAAGTTTTTATAAGAAATTCCAACTTTTTTGGCCCAGGAAACTGGTGATCACGAATTAAGGCTCTTTTGTCGATTAGACGCTTAGTTTAGAAGATATCGACGATTTAAGTTTTTAACGGAAATTCCAACTTTTTTGGCCTAGGAAACTGGTGATCACGAATTAAGGCTCTTTTGTCAATTAGACGCTTAGTTTAGAAGATATCGACGATTTAAGTTTTTATAAGAAATTCCAACTTTTTTGGTCCAGGAAACTGATGATCACGAATTAAGGCTCTTTTGTCGATTAGACGCTTAGTTTAGAAGATATCGACGATTTAAGTTGTTATAAGAAATTCCAACTTTTTTGGCCCAGGAAACTGGTGATCACGAATTAAGGCTCTTTTGTCGATTAGACGCTTAGTTTAGAAGATATCGACGATTTAAGTTTTTATAAGAAATTCCAACTTTTTTGGCCCGGGAAACTGGTGATCACGAATTAAGGCTCTTTTGTCGATTAGACGCTTAGTTTAGAAGATATCGACGATTTAAGTTTTTATAAGAAATTCCAACTTTTTTGGCCCAGGAAACTGGTGATCACGAATTAAGGCTCTTTTGTCGATTAGACGCTTAGTTTAGAAGATATCGACGATTTAAGTTTTTATAAGAAATTCCAACTTTTTTGGCCCAGGAAACTGGTGATCACGAATTAAGGCTCTTTTGTCGATTAGACGCTTAGTTTAGAAGATATCGACGATTTAAGTTTTTATAAGAAATTCCAACTTTTTTGGCCCAGGAAACTGGTGATCACGAATTAAGGCTCTTTTGTCGATTAGACGCTTAGTTTAGAAGATATCGACGATCTAAGTTTTTATAAGAAATTCCAACTTTTTTGGCCCAGGAAACTGGTGATCACGAATTAAGGCTCTTTTGTCGATTAGACGCTTAGTTTAGAAGATATCGACGATTTAAGTTTTTATAAGAAATTCCAACTTTTTTGGCCCGGGAAACTGGTGATCACGAATTAAGGCTCTTTTGTCGATTAGACGCTTAGTTTAGAAGATATCGACGATTTAAGTTTTTATAAGAAATTCCAACTTTTTTGGCCCAGGAAACTGGTGATCACGAATTAAGGCTCTTTTGTCGATTAGACGCTTAGTTTAGAAGATATCGACGATTTAAGTTTTTATAAGAAATTCCAACTTTTTTGGCCCAGGAAACTGGTGATCACGAATTAAGGCTCTTTTGTCGATTAGACGCTTAGTTTAGAAGATATCGACGATTTAAGTTTTTATAAGAAATTCCAACTGTTTTGGTCCAGGAAACTGATGATCACGAATTAAGGCTCTTTTGTCGATTAGACGCTTAGTTTAGAAGATATCGACGATTTAAGTTTTTATAAGAAATTCCAACTGTTTTGGCTCTTTTGTCGATTAGACGCTTAGTTTAGAAGATATCGACGATTTAAGTTTTTATAAGAAATTCCAACTTTTTTGGTCCAGGAAACTGGTGATCACGAATTAAGGCTCTTTTGTCGATTAGACGCTTAGTTTAGAAGATATCGACGATTTAAGTTTTTATAAGAAATTCCAACTTTTTTGGCCCGGGAAACTGGTGATCACGAATTAAGGCTCTTTTGTCGATTAGACGCTTAGTTTAGAAGATATCGACGATTTAAGTTTTTATAAGAAATTCCAACTTTTTTGGCCCGGGAAACTGGTGATCACGAATTAAGGCTCTTTTGTCGATTAGACGCTTAGTTTAGAAGATATCGACGATTTAAGTTTTTATAAGAAATTCCAACTTTTTTGGCCCAGGAAACTGGTGATCACGAATTAAGGCTCTTTTGTCGATTAGACGCTTAGTTTAGAAGATATCTACGATCTAAGTTTTAATAAAAAATTCCAACTTTTTTGGCCATGGAAACTGGTGATCACGAATTAAGGCTCTTTTGTCGATTAGACGCTTAGTTTAGAAGATATCGACGATTTAAGTTTTTATAAGAAATTCCAACTTTTTTGGCCCAGGAAACTGGTGATCACGAATTAAGGCTCTTTTGTCGATTAGACGCTTAGTTTAGAAGATATCGACGATTTAAGTTTTTATAAGAAATTCCAACTTTTTTGGTCCAGGAAACTGATGATCACGAATTAAGGCTCTTTTGTCGATTAGACGCTTAGTTTAGAAGATATCGACGATTTAAGTTGTTATAAGAAATTCCAACTTTTTTGGCCCAGGAAACTGGTGATCACGAATTAAGGCTCTTTTGTCGATTAGACGCTTAGTTTAGAAGATATCGACGATTTAAGTTTTTATAAGAAATTCCAACTTTTTTGGCCCAGGAAACTGGTGATCACGAATTAAGGCTCTTTTGTCGATTAGACGCTTAGTTTAGAAGATATCGACGATTTAAGTTTTTATAAGAAATTCCAACTTTTTTGGCCCAGGAAACTGGTGATCACGAATTAAGGCTCTTTTGTCGATTAGACGCTTAGTTTAGAAGATATCTACGATCTAAGTTTTAATAAAAAATTCCAACTTTTTTGGCCATGGAAACTGGTGATCACGAATTAAGGCTCTTTTGTCGATTAGACGCTTAGTTTAGAAGATATCGACGATTTAAGTTTTTATAAGAAATTCCAACTTTTTTGGCCCAGGAAACTGGTGATCACGAATTAAGGCTCTTTTGTCGATTAGACGCTTAGTTTAGAAGATATCGACGATTTAAGTTTTTATAAGAAATTCCAACTTTTTTGGCCCAGGAAACTGGTGATCACGAATTAAGGCTCTTTTGTCGATTAGACGCTTAGTTTAGAAGATATCGACGATCTAAGTTTTTATAAGAAATTCCAACTTTTTTGGCCCAGGAAACTGGTGATCACGAATTAAGGCTCTTTTGTCGATTAGACGCTTAGTTTAGAAGATATCGACGATTTAAGTTTTTATAAGAAATTCCAACTTTTTTGGCCCGGGAAACTGGTGATCACGAATTAAGGCTCTTTTGTCGATTAGACGCTTAGTTTAGAAGATATCGACGATTTAAGTTTTTATAAGAAATTCCAACTTTTTTGGCCCAGGAAACTGCTGATCACGAATTAAGGCTCTTTTGTCGATTAGACGCTTAGTTTAGAAGATATCGACGATTTAAGTTTTTATAAGATATTCCAACTTTTTTGGCCCAGGAAACTGGTGATCACGAATTAAGGCTCTTTTGTCGATTAGACGCTTAGTTTAGAAGATATCGACGATTTAAGTTTTTATAAAGAAATTCCAACTGTTTTGGTCCAGGAAACTGATGATCACGAATTAAGGCTCTTTTGTCGATTAGACGCTTAGTTTAGAAGATATCGACGATTTAAGTTTTTATAAGAAATTCCAACTGTTTTGGCTCTTTTGTCGATTAGACGCTTAGTTTAGAAGATATCGACGATTTAAGTTTTTATAAGAAATTCCAACTTTTTTGGTCCAGGAAACTGGTGATCACGAATTAAGGCTCTTTTGTCGATTAGACGCTTAGTTTAGAAGATATCGACGATTAAAGTTTTTATAAGAAATTCCAACTTTTTTGGCCCTGGAAACTGGTGATCACGAATTAAGGCTCTTTTGTCGATTAGACGCTTAGTTTAGAAGATATCGACGATTTAAGTTTTTATAAGAAATTCCAACTTTTTTGGTCCAGGAAACTGATGATCACGAATTAAGGCTCTTTTGTCGATTAGACGCTTAGTTTAGAAAATATCGACGATTTAAGTTTTTATAAGAAATTCCAAGTTTTTTGGCCCAGGAAACTGGTGATCACGAATTAAGGCACTTTTGTCGATTAGACGCTTAGTTTAGAAGATATCGACGATTTAAGTTTTTATAAGAAATTCCAACTTTTTTGGCCCGGGAAACTGGTGATCACGAATTAAGGCTCTTTTGTCGATTAGACGCTTAGTTTAGAAGATATCGACGATTTAAGTTTTTATAAGAAATTCCAACTTTTTTGGCCCGGGAAACTGGTGATCACGAATTAAGGCTCTTTTGTCGATTAGACGCTTAGTTTAGAAGATATCGACGATTTAAGTTTTTATAAGAAATTCCAACTTTTTTGGCCCAGGAAACTGGTGATCACGAATTAAGGCTCTTTTGTCGATTAGACGCTTAGTTTAAAAGATATCTACGATCTAAGTTTTAATAAAAAATTCCAACTTTTTTGGCCATGGAAACTGGTGATCACGAATTAAGGCTCTTTTGTCGATTAGACGCTTAGTTTAGAAGATATCGACGATTTAAGTTTTTATAAGAAATTCCAACTTTTTTGGCCCAGGAAACTGGTGATCACGAATTAAGGCTCTTTTGTCGATTAGACGCTTAGTTTAGAAGATATCGACGATTTAAGTTTTTATAAGAAATTCCAACTTTTTTGGTCCAGGAAACTGATGATCACGAATTAAGGCTCTTTTGTCGATTAGACGCTTAGTTTAGAAGATATCGACGATTTAAGTTTTTATAAGAAATTCCAACTGTTTTGGCTCTTTTGTCGATTAGACGCTTAGTTTAGAAGATATCGACGATTTAAGTTTTTATAAGAAATTCCAACTTTTTTGGTCCAGGAAACTGGTGATCACGAATTAAGGCTCTTTTGTCGATTAGACGCTTAGTTTAGAAGATATCGACGATTTAAGATTTTATAAGAAATTCCAACTTTTTTGGCCCAGGAAACTGGTGATCGCGAATTAAGGCTCTTTTGTCGATTAGACGCTTAGTTTAGAAGATATTGACGATTTAGGTTTTTATAAGAAATTCCAACTTTTTTGGCCCAGGAAACTGGTGATCACGAATGAAGGCTCTTTTGTCGATTAGACGCTTAGTTTAGAAGATATCGACGATTTAAGTTTTTATAAGAAATTCCAACTTTTTTGGCCCAGGAAACTGCTGATCACGAATTAAGGCTCTTTTGTCGATTAGACGCTTAGTTTAGAAGATATCGACGATTTAAGTTTTTATAAGAAATTCCAACTTTTTTGGCCCAGGAAACTGGTGATCACGAATTAAGGCTCTTTTGTCGATTAGTCGCTTAGTTTAGAAGATATCGACGATTTAAGTTTTTATAAGAAATTCCAACTTTTTTGTCCCAGGAAACTGGTGATCACGAATTAAGGCTCTTTTGTCGATTAGACGCTTAGTTTAGAAGATATCGACGATTTAAGTTTTTATAAGAAATTCCAACTTTTTTGGCCCTGGAAACTAGTGATCACGAATTAAGGCTCTTTTGTCGATTAGACGCTTAGTTTAGAAGATATCGACGATTTAAGTTTTTATAAGAAATTCCAACTTTTTTGGCCCGGGAAACTGGTGATCACGAATTAAGGCTCTTTTGTCGATTAGACGCTTAGTTTAGAAGATATCGACGATTTAAGTTTTTATAAGAAATTCCAACTTTTTTGGCCCGGGAAACTGGTGATCACGAATTAAGGCTCTTTTGTCGATTAGACGCTTAGTTTAGAAGATATCGACGATTTAAGTTTTTATAAGAAATTCCAACTTTTTTGGCCCAGGAAACTGGTGATCACGAATTAAGGCTCTTTTGTCGATTAGACGCTTAGTTTAGAAGATATCTACGATCTAAGTTTTAATAAAAAATTCCAACTTTTTTGGCCATGGAAACTGGTGATCACGAATTAAGGCTCTTTTGTCGATTAGACGCTTAGTTTAGAAGATATCGACGATTTAAGTTTTTATAAGAAATTCCAACTTTTTTGGCCCAGGAAACTGGTGATCACGAATTAAGGCTCTTTTGTCGATTAGACGCTTAGTTTAGAAGGTATCGACGATTTAAGTTTTTATAAGAAATTCCAACTTTTTTGGTCCAGGAAACTGATGATCACGAATTAAGGCTCTTTTGTCGATTAGACGCTTAGTTTAGAAGATATCAACGATTTAAGTTTTTATAAGAAATTCCAACTGTTTTGGCTCTTTTGTCGATTAGACGCTTAGTTTAGAAGATATCGACGATTTAAGTTTTTATAAGAAATTCCAACTTTTTTGGTCCAGGAAACTGGTGATCACGAATTAAGGCTCTTTTGTCGATTAGACGCTTAGTTTAGAAGATATCGACGATTTAAGTTTTTATAAGAAATTCCAACTTTTTTGGCCCAGGAAACTGCTGATCACGAATTAAGGCTCTTTTGTCGATTAGACGCTTAGTTTAGAAGATATCGACGATTTAAGTTTTTATAAGAAATTCCAACTTTTTTGGCCCAGGAAACTGGTGATCACGAATTAAGGCTCTTTTGTCGATTAGTCGCTTAGTTTAGAAGATATCGACGATTTAAGTTTTTATAAGAAATTCCAACTTTTTTGTCCCAGGAAACTGGTGATCACGAATTAAGGCTCTTTTGTCGATTAGACGCTTAGTTTAGAAGATATCGACGATTTAAGTTTTTATAAGAAATTCCAACTTTTTTGGCCCTGGAAACTGGTGATCACGAATTAAGGCTCTTTTGTCGATTAGACGCTTAGTTTAGAAGATATCGACGATTTAAGTTTTTATAAGAAATTCCAACTTTTTTGGCCCGGGAAACTGGTGATCACGAATTAAGGCTCTTTTGTCGATTAGACGCTTAGTTTAGAAGATATCGACGATTTAAGTTTTTATAAGAAATTCCAACTTTTTTGGCCCGGGAAACTGGTGATCACGAATTAAGGCTCTTTTGTCGATTAGACGCTTAGTTTAGAAGATATCGACGATTTAAGTTTTTATAAGAAATTCCAACTTTTTTGGCCCAGGAAACTGGTGATCACGAATTAAGGCTCTTTTGTCGATTAGACGCTTAGTTTAGAAGATATCTACGATCTAAGTTTTAATAAAAAATTCCAACTTTTTTGGCCATGGAAACTGGTGATCACGAATTAAGGCTCTTTTGTCGATTAGACGCTTAGTTTAGAAGATATCGACGATTTAAGTTTTTATAAGAAATTCCAACTTTTTTGGCCCAGGAAACTGGTGATCACGAATTAAGGCTCTTTTGTCGATTAGACGCTTAGTTTAGAAGATATCGACGATTTAAGTTTTTATAAGAAATTCCAACTGTTTTGGCTCTTTTGTCGATTAGACGCTTAGTTTAGAAGATATCGACGATTTAAGTTTTTATAAGAAATTCCAACTTTTTTGGTCCAGGAAACTGGTGATCACGAATTAAGGCTCTTTTGTCGATTAGACGCTTAGTTTAGAAGATATCGACGATTTAAGATTTTATAAGAAATTCCAACTTTTTTGGCCCAGGAAACTGGTGATCGCGAATTAAGGCTCTTTTGTCGATTAGACGCTTAGTTTAGAAGATACTGACGATTTAGGTTTTTATAAGAAATTCCAACTTTTTTGGCCCAGGAAACTGGTGATCACGAATGAAGGCTCTTTTGTCGATTAGACGCTTAGTTTAGAAGATATCGACGATTTAAGTTTTTATAAGAAATTCCAACTTTTTTGGCCCAGGAAACTGGTGATCACGAATTAAGGCTCTTTTGTCGATTAGTCGCTTAGTTTAGAAGATATCGACGATTTAAGTTTTTATAAGAAATTCCAACTTTTTTGTCCCAGGAAACTGGTGATCACGAATTAAGGCTCTTTTGTCGATTAGACGCTTAGTTTAGAAGATATCGACGATTTAAGTTTTTATAAGAAATTCCAACTTTTTTGGCCCTGGAAACTGGTGATCACGAATTAAGGCTCTTTTGTCGATTAGACGCTTAGTTTAGAAGATATCGACGATTTAAGTTTTTATAAGAAATTCCAACTTTTTGGTCCAGGAAACTGATGATCACGAATTAAGGCTCTTTTGTCGATTAGACGCTTAGTTTAGAAAATATCGACGATTTAAGTTTTTATAAGAAATTCCAACTTTTTTGGCCCAGGAAACTGGTGATCACGAATTAAGGCACTTTTGTCGATTAGACGCTTAGTTTAGAAGATATCGACGATTTAAGTTTTTATAAGAAATTCCAACTTTTTTGGCCCGGGAAACTGGTGATCACGAATTAAGGCTATTTTGTCGATTAGACGCTTAGTTTAGAAGATATCGACGATTTAAGTTTTTATAAGAAATTCCAACTTTTTTGGCCCGGGAAACTGGTGATCACGAATTAAGGCTCTTTTGTCGATTAGACGCTTAGTTTAGAAGATATCGACGATTTAAGTTTTTATAAGAAATTCCAACTTTTTTAGCCCAGGAAACTGGTGATCACGAATTAAGGCTCTTTTGTCGATTAGACGCTTAGTTTAGAAGATATCTACGATTTAAGTTTTAATAAAAAATTCCAACTTTTTTGGCCATGGAAACTGGTGATCACGAATTAAGGCTCTTTTGTCGATTAGACGCTTAGTTTAGAAGATATCGACGATTTAAGTTTTTATAAGAAATTCCAACTTTTTGGTCCAGGAAACTGATGATCACGAATTAAGGCTCTTTTGTCGATTAGACGCTTAGTTTAGAAGATATCGACGATTTAAGTTTTTATAAGAAATTCCAACTTTTTTGGTCCAGGAAACTGATGATCACGAATTAAGGCTCTTTTGTCGATTAGACGCTTAGTTTAGAAGATATCGACGATTTAAGTTGTTATAAGAAATTCCAACTTTTTTGGCCCAGGAAACTGGTGATCACGAATTAAGGCTCTTTTGTCGATTAGACGCATAGTTTAGAAGATATCGACGATTTAAGTTTTTATAAGAAATTCCAACTTTTTTGGCCCAGGAAACTGGTGATCACGAATTAAGGCTCTTTTGTCGATTAGACGCTTAGTTTAGAAGATATCGACGATTTAAGTTTTTATAAGAAATTCCAACTTTTTTGGCCCAGGAAACTGGTGATCACGAATTAAGGCTCTTTTGTCGATTAGACGCTTAGTTTAGAAGATATCGACGATTTAAGTTTTTATAAGAAATTCCAACTTTTTTGGCCCAGGAAACTGGTGATCACGAATTAAGGCTCTTTTGTCGATTAGACGCTTAGTTTAGACGATATCGACGATTTAAGTTTTTATAAGAAATTCCAACTTTTTTGGCCCAGAAAACTGGTGATCACGAATTAAGGCTCTTTTGTCGATTAGACGCTTAGTTTAGAAGATATCTACGATTTAAGTTTTAATAAAAAATTCCAACTTTTTTGGCCATGGAAACTGGTGATCACGAATTAAGGCTCTTTTGTCGATTAGACGCTTAGTTTAGAAGATATCGACGATTTAAGTTTTTATAAGAAATTCCAACTTTTTTGGCCCAGGAAACTGGTGTTCACGAATTAAGGCTCTTTTGTCGATTAGACGCTTAGTTTAGAAGATATCGACGATTTAAGTTTTTATAAGAAATTCCAACTTTTTTGGCCCAGGAAACTGGTGATCACGAATTAAGGCTCTTTTGTCGATTAGACGCTTAGTTTAGAAGATATCGACGATTTAAGTTTTTATAAGAAATTCCAACTGTTTTGGCTCTTTTGTCGATTAGACGCTTAGTTTAGAAGATATCGACGATTTAAGTTTTTATAAGAAATTCCAACTTTTTTGGTCCAGGAAACTGGTGATCACGAATTAAGGCTCTTTTGTCGATTAGACGCTTAGTTTAGAAGATATCGACGATTTAAGATTTTATAAGAAATTCCAACTTTTTTGGCCCAGGAAACTGGTGATCGCGAATTAAGGCTCTTTTGTCGATTAGACGCTTAGTTTAGAAGATATTGACGATTTAGGTTTTTATAAGAAATTCCAACTTTTTTGGCCCAGGAAACTGGTGATCACGAATGAAGGCTCTTTTGTCGATTAGACGCTTAGTTTAGAAGATATTGACGATTTAGGTTTTTATAAGAAATTCCAACTTTTTTGGCCCAGGAAACTGCTGATCACGAATTAAGGCTCTTTTTGTCGATTAGACGCTTAGTTTAGAAGATATCGACGATTTAAGTTTTTATAAGAAATTCCAACTTTTTTGGCCCAGGAAACTGGTGATCACGAATTAAGGCTCTTTTGTCGATTAGTCGCTTAGTTTAGAAGATATCGACGATTTAAGTTTTTATAAGAAATTCCAACTTTTTTGGCCCAGGAAACTGGTGATCACGAATTAAGGCTCTTTTGTCGATTAGACGCTTAGTTTAGAAGATATCGACGATTTAAGTGTTTATAAGAAATTCCAACTTTTTTGGCCCAGGAAACTGCTGATCACGAATTAAGGCTCTTTTGTCGATTAGACGCTTAGTTTAGAAGATATCGACGATCTAAGTTTTTATAAGAAATTCCAACTTTTTTGGCCCAGGAAACTGGTGATCACGAATTAAGGCTCTTTTGTCGATTAGACGCTTAGTTTAGAAGATATCGACGATTTAAGTTTTTATAAGAAATTCCAACTTTTTTGGCCCGGGAAACTGGTGATCACGAATTAAGGCTCTTTTGTCGATTAGACGCTTAGTTTAGAAGATATCGACGATTTAAGTTTTTATAAGAAATTCCAACTTTTTTGGCCCAGGAAACTGGTGATCACGAATTAAGGCTCTTTTGTCGATTAGACGCTTAGTTTAGAAGATATCGACGATTTAAGTTTTTATAAGAAATTCCAACTTTTTTGGCCCAGGAAACTGGTGATCACGAATTAAGGCTCTTTTGTCGATTAGACGCTTAGTTTAGAAGATATCGACGATTTAAGTTTTTATAAGAAATTCCAACTTTTTTGGTCCAGGAAACTGATGATCACGAATTAAGGCTCTTTTGTCGATTAGACGCTTAGTTTAGAAGATATCGACGATTTAAGTTTTTATAAGAAATTCCAACTGTTTTGGCTCTTTTGTCGATTAGACGCTTAGTTTAGAAGATATCGACGATTTAAGTTTTTATAAGAAATTCCAACTTTTTTGGTCCAGGAAACTGGTGATCACGAATTAAGGCTCTTTTGTCGATTAGACGCTTAGTTTAGAAGATATCGACGATTAAAGTTTTTATAAGAAATTCCAACTTTTTTGGCCCTGGAAACTGGTGATCACGAATTAAGGCTCTTTTGTCGATTAGACGCTTAGTTTAGAAGATATCGACGATTTAAGTTTTTATAAGAAATTCCAACTTTTTTGGTCCAGGAAACTGATGATCACGAATTAAGGCTCTTTTGTCGATTAGACGCTTAGTTTAGAAAATATCGACGATTTAAGTTTTTATAAGAAATTCCAAGTTTTTTGGCCCAGGAAACTGGTGATCACGAATTAAGGCACTTTTGTCGATTAGACGCTTAGTTTAGAAGATATCGACGATTTAAGTTTTTATAAGAAATTCCAACTTTTTTGGCCCGGGAAACTGGTGATCACGAATTAAGGCTCTTTTGTCGATTAGACGCTTAGTTTAGAAGATATCGACGATTTAAGTTTTTATAAGAAATTCCAACTTTTTTGGCCCGGGAAACTGGTGATCACGAATTAAGGCTCTTTTGTCGATTAGACGCTTAGTTTAGAAGATATCGACGATTTAAGTTTTTATAAGAAATTCCAACTTTTTTGGCCCAGGAAACTGGTGATCACGAATTAAGGCTCTTTTGTCGATTAGACGCTTAGTTTAGAAGATATCTACGATCTAAGTTTTAATAAAAAATTCCAACTTTTTTGGCCATGGAAACTGGTGATCACGAATTAAGGCTCTTTTGTCGATTAGACGCTTAGTTTAGAAGATATCGACGATTTAAGTTTTTATAAGAAATTCCAACTTTTTTGGCCCGGGAAACTGGTGATCACGAATTAAGGCTCTTTTGTCGATTAGACGCTTAGTTTAGAAGATATCGACGATTTAAGTTTTTATAAGAAATTCCAACTTTTTTGGCCCAGGAAACTGGTGATCACGAATTAAGGCTCTTTTGTCGATTAGACGCTTAGTTTAGAAGATATCGACGATTTAAGTTTTTATAAGAAATTCCAACTTTTTTGGCCCAGGAAACTGGTGATCACGAATTAAGGCTCTTTTGTCGATTAGACGCTTAGTTTAGAAGATATCGACGATTTAAGTTTTTATAAGAAATTCCAACTTTTTTGGTCCAGGAAACTGATGATCACGAATTAAGGCTCTTTTGTCGATTAGACGCTTAGTTTAGAAGATATCGACGATTTAAGTTTTTATAAGAAATTCCAACTGTTTTGGCTCTTTTGTCGATTAGACGCTTAGTTTAGAAGATATCGACGATTTAAGTTTTTATAAGAAATTCCAACTTTTTTGGTCCAGGAAACTGGTGATCACGAATTAAGGCTCTTTTGTCGATTAGACGCTTAGTTTAGAAGATATCGACGATTAAAGTTTTTATAAGAAATTCCAACTTTTTTGGCCCTGGAAACTGGTGATCACGAATTAAGGCTCTTTTGTCGATTAGACGCTTAGTTTAGAAGATATCGACGATTTAAGTTTTTATAAGAAATTCCAACTTTTTTGGTCCAGGAAACTGATGATCACGAATTAAGGCTCTTTTGTCGATTAGACGCTTAGTTTAGAAAATATCGACGATTTAAGTTTTTATAAGAAATTCCAAGTTTTTTGGCCCAGGAAACTGGTGATCACGAATTAAGGCACTTTTGTCGATTAGACGCTTAGTTTAGAAGATATCGACGATTTAAGTTTTTATAAGAAATTCCAACTTTTTTGGCCCGGGAAACTGGTGATCACGAATTAAGGCTCTTTTGTCGATTAGACGCTTAGTTTAGAAGATATCGACGATTTAAGTTTTTATAAGAAATTCCAACTTTTTTGGCCCGGGAAACTGGTGATCACGAATTAAGGCTCTTTTGTCGATTAGACGCTTAGTTTAGAAGATATCGACGATTTAAGTTTTTATAAGAAATTCCAACTTTTTTGGCCCAGGAAACTGGTGATCACGAATTAAGGCTCTTTTGTCGATTAGACGCTTAGTTTAGAAGATATCTACGATCTAAGTTTTAATAAAAAATTCCAACTTTTTTGGCCATGGAAACTGGTGATCACGAATTAAGGCTCTTTTGTCGATTAGACGCTTAGTTTAGAAGATATCGACGATTTAAGTTTTTATAAGAAATTCCAACTTTTTTGGCCCAGGAAACTGGTGATCACGAATTAAGGCTCTTTTGTCGATTAGACGCTTAGTTTAGAAGATATCGACGATTTAAGTTTTTATAAGAAATTCCAACTTTTTTGGTCCAGGAAACTGATGATCACGAATTAAGGCTCTTTTGTCGATTAGACGCTTAGTTTAGAAGATATCGACGATTTAAGTTGTTATAAGAAATTCCAACTTTTTTGGCCCAGGAAACTGGTGATCACGAATTGAGGCTCTTTTGTCGATTAGACGCTTAGTTTAGAAGATATCGACGATTTAAGTTTTTATAAGAAATTCCAACTGTTTTGGCTCTTTTGTCGATTAGACGCTTAGTTTAGAAGATATCGACGATTTAAGTTTTTATAAGAAATTCCAACTTTTTTGGTCCAGGAAACTGGTGATCACGAATTAAGGCTCTTTTGTCGATTAGACGCTTAGTTTAGAAGATATCGACGATTTAAGATTTTATAAGAAATTCCAACTTTTTTGGCCCAGGAAACTGGTGATCGCGAATTAAGGCTCTTTTGTCGATTAGACGCTTAGTTTAGAAGATATTGACGATTTAGGTTTTTATAAGAAATTCCAACTTTTTTGGCCCAGGAAACTGGTGATCACGAATGAAGGCTCTTTTGTCGATTAGTTTAGAAGATATCGACGATTTAAGTTTTTATAAGAAATTCCAACTTTTTTGGCCCAGGAAACTGCTGATCACGAATTAAGGCTCTTTTGTCGATTAGACGCTTAGTTTAGAAGATATCGACGATTTAAGTTTTTATAAGAAATTCCAACTTTTTTGGCCCAGGAAACTGGTGATCACGAATTAAGGCTCTTTTGTCGATTAGTCGCTTAGTTTAGAAGATATCGACGATTTAAGTTTTTATATGAAATTCCAACCCATTTGGCCCAGGAAACTGGTGATCACGAATTAAGGCCCTTTTGTCGATTAGACGCTTAGTTTACAAGATATCGACAATTTAAGATTTTATAAGAAATTCCAACTTTTTTGTCCCAGGAAACTGGTGATCACGAATTAAGGCTCTTTTGTCGATTAGACGCTTAGTTTAGAAGATATCGACGATTTAAGTTTTTATAAGAAATTCCAACTTTTTTGGCCCTGGAAACTGGTGATCACGAATTAAGGCTCTTTTGTCGATTAGACGCTTAGTTTAGAAGATATCGACGATTTAAGTTTTTATAAGAAATTCCAACTTTTTGGTCCAGGAAACTGATGATCACGAATTAAGGCTCTTTTGTCGATTAGACGCTTAGTTTAGAAAATATCGACGATTTAAGTTTTTATAAGAAATTCCAACTTTTTTGGCCCAGGAAACTGGTGATCACGAATTAAGGCACTTTTGTCGATTAGACGCTTAGTTTAGAAGATATCGACGATTTAAGTTTTTATAAGAAATTCCAACTTTTTTGGCCCGGGAAACTGGTGATCACGAATTAAGGCTCTTTTGTCGATTAGACGCTTAGTTTAGAAGATATCGACGATTTAAGTTTTTATAAGAAATTCCAACTTTTTTGGCCCGGGAAACTGGTGATCACGAATTAAGGCTCTTTTGTCGATTAGACGCTTAGTTTAGAAGATATCGACGATTTAAGTTTTTATAAGAAATTCCAACTTTTTTGGCCCAGGAAACTGGTGATCACGAATTAAGGCTCTTTTGTCGATTAGACGCTTAGTTTAGAAGATATCTACGATTTAAGTTTTAATAAAAAATTCCAACTTTTTTGGCCATGGAAACTGGTGATCACGAATTAAGGCTCTTTTGTCGATTAGACGCTTAGTTTAGAAGATATCGACGATTTAAGTTTTTATAAGAAATTCCAACTTTTTGGTCCAGGAAACTGATGATCACGAATTAAGGCTCTTTTGTCGATTAGACGCTTAGTTTAGAAGATATCGACGATTTAAGTTTTTATAAGAAATTCCAACTTTTTTGGTCCAGGAAACTGATGATCACGAATTAAGGCTCTTTTGTCGATTAGACGCTTAGTTTAGAAGATATCGACGATTTAAGTTGTTATAAGAAATTCCAACTTTTTTGGCCCAGGAAACTGGTGATCACGAATTAAGGCTCTTTTGTCGATTAGACGCTTAGTTTAGAAGATATCGACGATTTAAGTTTTTATAAGAAATTCCAACTTTTTTGGCCCAGGAAACTGGTGATCACGAATTAAGGCTCTTTTGTCGATTAGACGCTTAGTTTAGAAGATATCGACGATTTAAGTTTTTATAAGAAATTCCAACTTTTTTGGCCCAGGAAACTGGTGATCACGAATTAAGGCTCTTTTGTCGATTAGAAGATATCGACGATTTAAGTTTTTATAAGAAATTCCAACTTTTTTGGCCCAGGAAACTGGTGATCACGAATTAAGGCTCTTTTGTCGATTAGACGCTTAGTTTAGAAGATATCTACGATTTAAGTTTTAATAAAAAATTCCAACTTTTTTGGCCATGGAAACTGGTGATCACGAATTAAGGCTCTTTTGTCGATTAGACGCTTAGTTTAGAAGATATCGACGATTTAAGTTTTTATAAGAAATTCCAACTTTTTTGGCCCAGGAAACTGGTGTTCACGAATTAAGGCTCTTTTGTCGATTAGACGCTTAGTTTAGAAGATATCGACGATTTAAGTTTTTATAAGAAATTCCAACTTTTTTGGCCCAGGAAACTGGTGATCACGAATTAAGGCTCTTTTGTCGATTAGACGCTTAGTTTAGAAGATATCGACGATTTAAGTTTTTATAAGAAATTCCAACTGTTTTGGCTCTTTTGTCGATTAGACGCTTAGTTTAGAAGATATCGACGATTTAAGTTTTTATAAGAAATTCCAACTTTTTTGGTCCAGGAAACTGGTGATCACGAATTAAGGCTCTTTTGTCGATTAGACGCTTAGTTTAGAAGATATCGACGATTTAAGATTTTATAAGAAATTCCAACTTTTTTGGCCCAGGAAACTGGTGATCGCGAATTAAGGCTCTTTTGTCGATTAGACGCTTAGTTTAGAAGATATTGACGATTTAGGTTTTTATAAGAAATTCCAACTTTTTTGGCCCAGGAAACTGCTGATCACGAATTAAGGCTCTTTTGTCGATTAGACGCTTAGTTTAGAAGATATCGACGATTTAAGTTTTTATAAGAAATTCCAACTTTTTTGGCCCAGGAAACTGGTGATCACGAATTAAGGCTCTTTTGTCGATTAGTCGCTTAGTTTAGAAGATATCGACGATTTAAGTTTTTATATGAAATTCCAACCCATTTGGCCCAGGAAACTGGTGATCACGAATTAAGGCCCTTTTGTCGATTAGACGCTTAGTTTACAAGATATCGACAATTTAAGATTTTATAAGAAATTCCAACTTTTTTGTCCCAGGAAACTGGTGATCACGAATTAAGGCTCTTTTGTCGATTAGACGCTTAGTTTAGAAGATATCGACGATTTAAGTTTTTATAAGAAATTCCAACTTTTTTGGCCCAGGAAACTGGTGATCGCGAATTAAGGCTCTTTTGTCGATTAGACGCTTAGTTTAGAAGATATTGACGATTTAGGTTTTTATAAGAAATTCCAACTTTTTTGGCCCAGGAAACTGGTGATCACGAATGAAGGCTCTTTTGTCGATTAGACGCTTAGTTTACAAGATATCGACGATTTAAGTTTTTATAAGAAATTCCAACTTTTTTGGCCCAGGAAACTGGTGATCACGAATTAAGGCTCTTTTGTCGATTAGACGCTTAGTTTAGAAGATATCGACGATTTAAGTTTTTAACGGAAATTCCAACTTTTTTGGCCTAGGAAACTGATGATCGCGAATTAAGGCTCTTTTGTCGGTTAGACGCTTAGTTTAGAAGATATCGACGATTTAAGTTTTTAACGGAAATTCCAACTTTTTTGGCCTAGGAAACTGATGATCACGAATTAAGGCTCTTTTGCCGGTTAGACGCTTAGTTTAGAAGATATCGACGATTTAAGTTTTTATAAGAAATTCCAACTTTTTTGGCCCAGGAAACTGGTGATCACGAATTAAGGCTCTTTTGTTGATTAGACGCTTAGTTTAGAAGATATTGACGATTTAAGTTTTTATAAGAAATTACAACTTTTTTGGCCCAGGAAACTGGTGATCACGAAATAAGGCTCTTTTGTCGATTAGACGCTTAGTTTAGAAGATATCGACGATTTAAGTTTTTATAAGAAATTCCAACTTTTTTGGCCCAGGAAACTGGTGATCACGAATTAAGGCTCTTTTGTCGATTAGACGCTTAGTTTAGAAGATATCGACGATTTAAGTTTTTATAAGAAATTCCAACTTTTTTGGCCCAGGAAACTGGTGATCACGAATGAAGGCTCTTTTGTCGATTAGACGCTTAGTTTAGAAGATATCGACGATTTAAGATTTTATAAGAAATTCCAACTTTTTTGGCGCAGGAAACTGGTGATCACGAATTAAGGCTCTTTTGTCGATTGGACGCTGTTAAGAAGATATCGACGGTTTAAGTTTTTATAAGAAATTCCAACTTTTTTGGCCCAGGAAACTGGTGATCAAGAATTAAGGCTGTTTTGTCGATTAGACGCTTAGTTTAGAAGATATTGACGATTTAAGTTTTTATAAGAAATTCCAACTTTTTTGGCCCAGGAAACTGCTGATCACGAATTAAGGCTCTTTTGTCGATTAGACGCTTAGTTTAGAAGATATCGACGATTTAAGTTTTTATAAGAAATTCCAACTTTTTTGGCCCAGGAAACTGGTGATCACGAATGAAGGCTCTTTTGTCGATTAGACGCTGAGTTTAGAAGATATCGACGATTTAAATAAGAAATTCCAACTTTTTTGGCCCAGGAAACTGGTGATCACGAATGAAGGCTCTTTTGTCGATTAGACGCTGAGTTTAGAAGATATCGACGATTTAAGTTTTTATAAGAAATTCCAACTTTTTTGGCCCAGGAAACTGCTGATCACGAATTAAGGCTCTTTTGTCGATTAGACGCTTAGTTTAGAAGATATCGACGATTTAAGTTTTTATAAGAAATTCCAACTTTTTTGGCCCAGGAAACTGGTGATCACGAATGAAGGCTCTTTTGTCGATTAGACGCTGAGTTTAGAAGATATCGACGATTTAAATAAGAAATTCCAACTTTTTTGGCCCAGGAAACTGGTGATCACGAATGAAGGCTCTTTTGTCGATTAGACGCTGAGTTTAGAAGATATCGACGATTTAAGTTTTTATAAGAAATTCCAACTTTTTTGGCCCAGGAAACTGCTGATCACGAATTAAGGCTCTTTTGTCGATTAGACGCTTAGTTTAGAAGATATCGACGATTTAAGTTTTTATAAGAAATTCCAACTTTTTTGGCCCAGGAAACTGCTGATCACGAATTAAGGCTCTTTTGTCGATTAGACGCTTAGTTTAGAAGATATCGACGATTTAAGTTTTTATAAGAAATTCCAACTTTTTTGGCCCAGGAAACTGGTGATCACGAATAAGGGCTCTTTTGTCGATTAGACGCTTAGTTTCGAAGATATCGACGATTTAAGTTTTTATAAGAAATTCCAACTTTTTTGGCCCAGGAAACTGGTGATCACGAGTTAAGGCTGTTTTGTCGATTAGACGCTTAGTTTAGAAGATATTGACGATTTAGGTTTTTATAAGAAATTCCAACTTTTTTGGCCCAGGAAACTGGTGATCACGAATTAAGGCTCTTTTGTCGATTAGACGCTTAGTTTAGAAGATATGGACGATTTAAGTTTTTATAAGAAATTCCAACTTTTTTGGCCCAGGAAACTGGTGATCACGAATAAGGGCTCTTTTGTCGATTAGACGCTTAGTTTCGAAGATATCGACGATTTAAGTTTTTATAAGAAATTCCAACTTTTTTGGCCCAGGAAACTGGTGATCACGAATTAAGGCTCTTTTGTCGATTAGACGCTTAGTTTAGAAGATATCGACGATTTAAGTTTTTATAAGAAATTCCAACTTTTTTGGCCCAGGAAACTGGTGATCACGAATTAAGGCTGTTTTGTCGATTAGACGCTTAGTTTAGAAGATATTGACGATTTAGGTTTTTATAAGAAATTCCAACTTTTTTGGCCCAGGAAACTGGTGATCACGAATGAAGGCTCTTGTGTCGATTAGACGCTTAGTTTCGAAGATATCGACGATTTAAGTTTTTATAAGAAATTCCAACTTTTTTGGCCCAGGAAACTGGTGATCACGAATTAAGGCTGTTTTGTCGATTAGACGCTTAGTTTAGAAGATATTGACGATTTAGGTTTTTATAAGAAATTCCAACTTTTTTGGCCCAGGAAACTGGTGATCACGAATGAAGGCTCTTTTGTCGATTAGACGCTTAGTTTAGAAGATATCGACGATTTAAGTTTTTATAAGAAATTCCAACTTTTTTGGCCCAGGAAACTGGTGATCACGAATAAGGGCTCTTTTGTCGATTAGACGCTTAGTTTCGAAGATATCGACGATTTAAGTTTTTATAAGAAATTCCAACTTTTTTGGCCCAGGAAACTGGTGATCACGAATTAAGGCTCTTTTGTCGATTAGACGTTAAGTTTAGAAGATATCGACGATTTAAGTTTTTATAAGAAATTCCAACTTTTTTGGCCCAGGAAACTGGTGATCACGAATAAAGGCTCTTTTGTCGATTAGACGCTTAGTTTAGAAGATATCGACGATTTAAGTTTTTATAAGAAATTCCAACTTTTTTGGCCCGGGAAACTGGTGATCACGAATTAAGGCTCTTTTGTCGATTAGACGCTTAGTTTAAAAGATATCGACGATTTAAGTTTTTATAAGAAATTCCAACTTTTTTGGCCCAGGAAACTGGTGATCACGAATTAAGGCTCTTTTGTCGATTAGACGCTTAGTTTAGAAGATATCGAAGATTTAAGTTTTTATAAGAAATTCCAACTTTTTTGGCCATGGAAACTGGTGATCACGAATTAAGGCTCTTTTGTCGATTAGACGTTAGTTTTTATAAGAAATTCCAACTTTTTTGGCCCGGGAAACTGGTGATCACGAATTAAGGCTCTTTTGTCGATTAGACGCTTAGTTTAGAAGATATCGACGATTTAAGTTTTTATAAGAAATTCCAACTTTTTGGCCCAGGAAACTGGTGATCACGAATTAAGGCTCTTTTGTCGATTAGACGCTTAGTTTAGAAGATATCGACGATTTAAGTTTTTATAAGAAATTCCAACTTTTTTGGCCCAGGAAACTGGTGATCACGAATGAAGGCTCTTTTGTCGATTAGACGCTTAGTTTAGAAGATATCGACGATTTAAGTTTTTATAAGAAATTCCTACTTTTTTGGCCCAGGAAACTGGTGATCACGAATTAAGGCTCTTTTGTCGATTAGACGAAGATATCGACGATTTAAGTTTTTATAAGAAATTCCTACTTTTTTGGCCCAGGAAACTGGTGATCACGAATTAAGGCTCTTTTGTCGATTAGACGCTTAGTTTAGAAGATATCGACGATTTAAGTTTTTATAAGAAATTCCAACTTTTTTGGCCCAGGAAACTGGTGATCACGAATTAAGGCTCTTTTGTCGATTAGACGCTTAGTTTAGAAGATATCGACGATTTAAGTTTTTATAAGAAATTCCAACTTTTTTGGCCTAGGAAACTGGTGATCACGAATTAAGGCTCTTTTGTCGATTAGACGCTTAGTTTAGAAGATATCGACGATTTAAGTTTTTATAAGAAATTCCAACTTTTTTGGCCCAGGAAACTGGTGATCACGAATTAAGGCTCTTTTGTCGATTAGACGCTTAGTTTAGAAGATATCGACGATTTAAGTTTTTATAAGAAATTCCAACTTTTTTGGTCCAGGAAACTGATGATCACGAATTAAGGCTCTTTTGTCGATTAGACGCTTAGTTTAGAAGATATCGACGATTTAAGTTTTTTTAAGAAATTCCAACTTTTTTGGCCCAGGAAACTGCTGATCACGAATTAAGGCCCTTTTGTCGATTAGACGCTTAGTTTAGAAGATATCAACGATTTAAGTTTTTATGAGAACTTCAAACTTTTTTGGCCTAGGAAACTGATGATCACGAATTAAGGCTCTTTTGTCGATTAGACGCTTAGTTTAGAAGATATCGACGATTTAAGTTTTTATAAGAAATTCCAACTTTTTTGGCCCAGGAAACTGGTGATCACGAATGAAGGCTCTTTTGTCGATTAGACGCTTAGTTTCGAAGATATCGACGATTTAAGTTTTTATAAGAAATTCCAACTTTTTTGGCCCAGGAAACTGGTGATCACGAATTAAGGCTGTTTTGTCGATTAGACGCTTAGTTTAGAAGATATTGACGATTTAGGTTTTTATAAGATATTCCAACTTTTTTGGCCCAGGAAACTGGTGATCACGAATGAAGGCTCTTTTGTCGATTAGACGCTTAGTTTAGAAGATATCGACGATTTAAGTTTTTATAAGAAATTCCAACTTTTTTGGCCCAGGAAACTGGTGATCACGAATAAGGGCTCTTTTGTCGATTAGACGCTTAGTTTCGAAGATATCGACGATTTAAGTTTTTATAAGAAATTCCAACTTTTTTGGCCCAAGAAACTGGTGATCACGAATTAAGGCTGTTTTGTCGATTAGACGCTTAGTTTAGAAGATATTGACGATTTAGGTTTTTATAAGAAATTCCAACTTTTTTGGCCCAGGAAACTGGTGATCACGAATGAAGGCTCTTTTGTCGATTAGACGCTTAGTTTAGAAGATATCGACGATTTAAGTTTTTATAAGAAATTCCAACTTTTTTGGCCCGGGAAACTGGTGATCACGAATTAAGGCTCTTTTGTCGATTAGACGCTTAGTTTAAAAGATATCGACGATTTAAGTTTTTATAAGAAATTCCAACTTTTTTGGCCCAGGAAACTGGTGATCACGAATTAAGGCTCTTTTGTCGATTAGACGCTCAGTTTAGAAGATATCGAAGATTTAAGTTTTTATAAGAAATTCCAACTTTTTTGGCCATGGAAACTGGTGATCACGAATTAAGGCTCTTTTGTCGATTAGACGCTTAGTTTAGAAGATATCGACGATTTAAATTTTTAACGGAAATTCCAACTTTTTTGGCCTAGGAAACTGATGATCGCGAATTAAGGCTCTTTTGTCGGTTAGATGCTTAGTTTAGAAGATATCGACGATTTAAGTTTTTAACGGAAATTCCAACTTTTTTGGCCTAGGAAACTGATGATCACGAATTAAGGCTCTTTTGTCAATTAGACGCTTAGTTTAGAAGATATCGACGATTTAAGTTTTTATAAGAAATTCCAACTTTTTTGGCCCAGGAAACTGGTGATCACGAATTAACGCTCTTTTGTCGATTAGACGCTTAGTTTAGAAGATATCGACGATTTAAGTTTTTATAAGAAATTCCTACTTTTTTGGCCCAGGAAACTGCTGATCACGAATTAAGGCTCTTTTGTCGATTAGACGCTTAGTTTAGAAGATATCGACGATTTAAGTTTTTATAAGAAATTCCAACTTTTTTGGCCCGGGAAACTGGTGATCACGAATTAAGGCTCTTTTGTCGATTAGACGCTTAGTTTAAAAGATATCGACGATTTAAGTTTTTATAAGAAATTCCAACTTTTTTGGCCCAGGAAACTGGTGATCACGAATTAAGGCTCTTTTGTCGATTAGACGCTTAGTTTAGAAGATATCGAAGATTTAAGTTTTTATAAGAAATTCCAACTTTTTTGGCCATGGAAACTGGTGATCACGAATTAAGGCTCTTTTGTCGATTAGACGTTAGTTTTTATAAGAAATTCCAACTTTTTTGGCCCGGGAAACTGGTGATCACGAATTAAGGCTCTTTTGTCGATTAGACGCTTAGTTTAGAAGATATCGACGATTTAAGTTTTTATAAGAAATTCCAACTTTTTGGCCCAGGAAACTGGTGATCACGAATTAAGGCTCTTTTGTCGATTAGACGCTTAGTTTAGAAGATATCGACGATTTAAGTTTTTATAAGAAATTCCAACTTTTTTGGCCCAGGAAACTGGTGATCACGAATGAAGGCTCTTTTGTCGATTAGACGCTTAGTTTAGAAGATATCGACGATTTAAGTTTTTATAAGAAATTCCTACTTTTTTGGCCCAGGAAACTGGTGATCACGAATTAAGGCTCTTTTGTCGATTAGACGAAGATATCGACGATTTAAGTTTTTATAAGAAATTCCTACTTTTTTGGCCCAGGAAACTGGTGATCACGAATTAAGGCTCTTTTGTCGATTAGACGCTTAGTTTAGAAGATATCGACGATTTAAGTTTTTATAAGAAATTCCAACTTTTTTGGCCCAGGAAACTGGTGATCACGAATTAAGGCTCTTTTGTCGATTAGACGCTTAGTTTAGAAGATATCGACGATTTAAGTTTTTATAAGAAATTCCAACTTTTTTGGCCTAGGAAACTGGTGATCACGAATTAAGGCTCTTTTGTCGATTAGACGCTTAGTTTAGAAGATATCGACGATTTAAGTTTTTATAAGAAATTCCAACTTTTTTGGCCCAGGAAACTGGTGATCACGAATTAAGGCTCTTTTGTCGATTAGACGCTTAGTTTAGAAGATATCGACGATTTAAGTTTTTATAAGAAATTCCAACTTTTTTGGTCCAGGAAACTGATGATCACGAATTAAGGCTCTTTTGTCGATTAGACGCTTAGTTTAGAAGATATCGACGATTTAAGTTTTTTTAAGAAATTCCAACTTTTTTGGCCCAGGAAACTGCTGATCACGAATTAAGGCCCTTTTGTCGATTAGACGCTTAGTTTAGAAGATATCAACGATTTAAGTTTTTATGAGAACTTCAAACTTTTTTGGCCTAGGAAACTGATGATCACGAATTAAGGCTCTTTTGTCGATTAGACGCTTAGTTTAGAAGATATCGACGATTTAAGTTTTTATAAGAAATTCCAACTTTTTTGGCCCAGGAAACTGGTGATCACGAATGAAGGCTCTTTTGTCGATTAGACGCTTAGTTTCGAAGATATCGACGATTTAAGTTTTTATAAGAAATTCCAACTTTTTTGGCCCAGGAAACTGGTGATCACGAATTAAGGCTGTTTTGTCGATTAGACGCTTAGTTTAGAAGATATTGACGATTTAGGTTTTTATAAGATATTCCAACTTTTTTGGCCCAGGAAACTGGTGATCACGAATGAAGGCTCTTTTGTCGATTAGACGCTTAGTTTAGAAGATATCGACGATTTAAGTTTTTATAAGAAATTCCAACTTTTTTGGCCCAGGAAACTGGTGATCACGAATAAGGGCTCTTTTGTCGATTAGACGCTTAGTTTCGAAGATATCGACGATTTAAGTTTTTATAAGAAATTCCAACTTTTTTGGCCCAAGAAACTGGTGATCACGAATTAAGGCTGTTTTGTCGATTAGACGCTTAGTTTAGAAGATATTGACGATTTAGGTTTTTATAAGAAATTCCAACTTTTTTGGCCCAGGAAACTGGTGATCACGAATGAAGGCTCTTTTGTCGATTAGACGCTTAGTTTAGAAGATATCGACGATTTAAGTTTTTATAAGAAATTCCAACTTTTTTGGCCCGGGAAACTGGTGATCACGAATTAAGGCTCTTTTGTCGATTAGACGCTTAGTTTAAAAGATATCGACGATTTAAGTTTTTATAAGAAATTCCAACTTTTTTGGCCCAGGAAACTGGTGATCACGAATTAAGGCTCTTTTGTCGATTAGACGCTCAGTTTAGAAGATATCGAAGATTTAAGTTTTTATAAGAAATTCCAACTTTTTTGGCCATGGAAACTGGTGATCACGAATTAAGGCTCTTTTGTCGATTAGACGCTTAGTTTAGAAGATATCGACGATTTAAATTTTTAACGGAAATTCCAACTTTTTTGGCCTAGGAAACTGATGATCGCGAATTAAGGCTCTTTTGTCGGTTAGATGCTTAGTTTAGAAGATATCGACGATTTAAGTTTTTAACGGAAATTCCAACTTTTTTGGCCTAGGAAACTGATGATCACGAATTAAGGCTCTTTTGTCAATTAGACGCTTAGTTTAGAAGATATCGACGATTTAAGTTTTTATAAGAAATTCCAACTTTTTTGGCCCAGGAAACTGGTGATCACGAATTAACGCTCTTTTGTCGATTAGACGCTTAGTTTAGAAGATATCGACGATTTAAGTTTTTATAAGAAATTCCTACTTTTTTGGCCCAGGAAACTGCTGATCACGAATTAAGGCTCTTTTGTCGATTAGACGCTTAGTTTAGAAGATATCGACGATTTAAGTTTTTATAAGAAATTCCAACTTTTTTGGCCCGGGAAACTGGTGATCACGAATTAAGGCTCTTTTGTCGATTAGACGCTTAGTTTAGAAGATATCGACGATTTAAGTTTTTATAAAAAATTCCAACTGTTTTGGCCCAGGAAACTGGTGATCACGAATTAAGGCTCTTTTGTCGATTAGACGCTTAGTTTAGAAGATATCGACGATTTAAGTTTTTATAAGAAATTCCAACTTTTTTGGTCCAGGAAACTGATGATCACGAATTAAGGCTCTTTTGTCGATTAGACGCTTAGTTTAGAAGATATCGACGATTTAAGTTTTTATAAGAAATTCCAACTTTTTTGGCCCAGGAAACTGCTGATCACGAATTAAGGCCCTTTTGTCGATTAGACGCTTAGTTTAGAAGATATCAACGATTTAAGTTTTTATGAGAACTTCAAACTTTTTTGGCCTAGGAAACTGATGATCACGAATTAAGGCTCTTTTGTCGATTAGACGCTTAGTTTAGAAGATATCGACCCAGGAAACTGGTGATCACGAATTAAGGCTCTTTTGTCGATTAGACGCTTAGTTTAGAAGATATCGGCGATTTAAGTTTTTATAAGAAATTCCAACTTTTTTGGCCCAGGAAACTGCTGATCACGAATTAAGGCTCTTTTGTCGATTAGACGCTTAATTTAGAAGATATCGACGATTTAAGTTTTTATAAGAAATTCCAACTTTTTTGGCCCAGGAAACTGGTGATCACGAATTAAGGCCCTTTTGTCGATTAGACGCTTAGTTTAGAAGATATCGACGATTTAAGTTTTTAACGGAAATTCCAACTTTTTTGGCCTAGGAAACTGGTGATCACGAATTAAGGCTCTTTTGTCAATTAGACGCTTAGTTTAGAAGATATCGACGATTTAAGTTTTTATAAGAAATTCCAACTTTTTTGGTCCAGGAAACTGATGATCACGAATTAAGGCTCTTTTGTCGAGTAGACGCTTAGTTTAGAAGATATCGACGATTTAAGTTGTTATAAGAAATTCCAACTTTTTTGGCCCAGGAAACTGGTGATCACGAATTAAGGCTCTTTTGTCGATTAGACGCTTAGTTTAGAAGATATGGACGATTTAAGTTTTTATAAGAAATTCCAACTTTTTTGGCCCAGGAAACTGGTGATCACGAATTAAGGCTCTTTTGTCGATTAGACGCTTAGTTTAGAAGATATCGACGATTTAAGTTTTTATAAGAAATTCCAACTTTTTTGGCCCGGGAAACTGGTGATCACGAATTAAGGCTCTTTTGTCGATTAGACGCTTAGTTTAGAAGATATCGACGATTTAAGTTTTTATAAGAAATTCCAACTTTTTTGGCCCAGGAAACTGGTGATCACGAATTAAGGCTCTTTTGTCGATTAGACGCTTAGTTTAGAAGATATCGACGATTTAAGTTTTTATAAAAAATTCCAACTTTTTTGGCCATGGAAACTGGTGATCACGAATTAAGGCTCTTTTGTCGATTAGACGCTTAGTTTAGAAGATATCGACGATTTAAGTTTTTATAAGAAATTCCAACTTTTTTGGCCCAGGAAACTGGTGATCACGAATTAAGGCTCTTTTGTCGATTAGACGCTTAGTTTAGAAGATATCGACGATTTAAGTTTTTATAAGAAATTCCACCTTTTTTGGTCCAGGAAACTGATGATCACGAATTAAGGCTCTTTTGTCAATTAGACGCTTAGTTTAGAAGATATCGATGATTTAAGTTTTTATAAGAAATTCCAAATTTTTTGGCCCGGGAAACTGGTGATCACGAATTAAGGCCCTTTTGTCGATTAGACGCTTAGTTTAGAAGATATCGACGATTTAAGTTTTTATAAGAAATTCCAACTTTTTTGGTCCAGGAAACTGGTGATCACGAATTAAGGCTCTTTTGTCGATTAGACGCTTAGTTTAGAAGATATTGACGATTTAGGTTTTTATAAGAAATTCCAACTTTTTTGGCCCAGGTAACTGGTGATCACGAATAAGGGCTCTTTTGTCGATTAGACGCTTAGTTTCGAAGATATCGACGATTTAAGTTTTTATAAGAAATTCCAACTTTTTTGGCCCTGGAAACTGGTGATCACGAATTAAGGCTGTTTTGTCGATTAGACGCTTAGTTTAGAAGATATTGACGATTTAGGTTTTTATAAGAAATTCCAACTTTTTTGGCCCAGGAAACTGGTGATCACGAATTAACCCTCTTTTGTCGATTAGACGCTTAGTTTAGAAGATATCGACGATTTAAGTTTTTATAAGAAATTCCAACCTTTTGGCCCAAGAAACTGGTGATCACGAATTAATTCCCTTTTGTCGATTAGACGCTTAGTTTAGAAGATATCGACGATTTAAGTTTTTATATGAAATTCCAACCTTTTTGGCCCAGGAAACTGGTGATCACGAATTAAGGCCCTTTTGTCGATTAGACGCTTAGTTTACAAGATATCGACAATTTAAGATTTTATAAGAAATTCCAACTTTTTTGTCCCAGGAAACTGGTGATCACGAATTAAGGCTCTTTTGTCGATTAGACGCTTAGTTTAGAAGATATCGACGATTTAAGTTTTTATAAGAAATTCCAACTTTTTTGGCCCAGGAAACTGGTGATCGTGAATTAAGGCTCTTTTGTCGATTAGACGCTTAGTTTAGAAGATATCGACGATTTAAATAAGAAATTTCAACTTTTTTGGCCCAGGAAACTGGTGATCACGAATGAAGGCTCTTTTGTCGATTAGACGCTTAGTTTAGAAGATATCGACGATTTAAGTTTTTATAAGAAATTCCAACTTTTTTGGCCCAGGAAACTGCTGATCACGAATTAAGGCTCTTTTGTCGATTAGACGCTTAGTTTAGAAGATATCGACGATTTAAGTTTTTATATGAAATTCCAACTTTTTTGTCCCAGGAAACTGGTGATCACGAATTAAGGCTCTTTTGTCGATTAGACGCTTAGTTTACAAGATATCGACAATTTAAGATTTTATAAGAAATTTAAATTTTTTTGGCCCAGGAAACTGGTGATCACGAATTAAGGCTCTTTTGTCGATTAGACGCTTAGTTTAGAAGATATCGACGATTTAAGATTTTATAAGAAATTCCAACTTTTTTGGCCCAGGAAACTGGTGATCACGAATTAAGGCTGTTTTGTCGATTAGACGCTTAGTTTAGAAGATATTGACGATTTAGGTTTTTATAAGAAATTCCAACTTTTTTGGCCCAGGAAACTGGTGATCACGAATTAAGGCTCTTTTGTCGATTAGATGCTTAGTTTAGAAGATATCGACGATTTAAGTTTTTATAAGAAACTCCAACTTTTTTGGCCCAGGAAACTGCTGATCACGAATTAAGGCTCTTTTGTCGATTAGATGCTTAGTTTAGAAGATATCGACGATTTAAGTTTTTATAAGAAATTCCAACTTTTTTGGCCCAGGAAACTGCTGATCACGAATTAAGACTCTTTTGTCGATTAGACGCTTAGTTTAGAAGATATCGACGATTTAAGTTTTTATATGAAATTCCAACTTTTTTGTCCCAGGAAACTGGTGATCACGAATTAAGGCTCTTTTGTCGATTAGACGCTTAGTTTACAAGATATCGACAATTTAAGATTTTATAAGAAATTTAAATTTTTTTGGCCCAGGAAACTGGTGATCACGAATTAAGGCTCTTTTGTCGATTAGACGCTTAGTTTAGAAGATCTACGATTTAAGATTTTATAAGAAATTCCAACTTTTTTGGCCCAGGAAACTGGTGATCACGAATTAAGGCTGTTTTGTCGATTAGACGCTTAGTTTAGAAGATATTGACGATTTAGGTTTTTATAAGAAATTCCAACTCTTTTGTCGATTAGATGCTTAGTTTAGAAGATATCGACGATTTAAGTTTTTATAAGAAATTCCAACTTTTTTGGCCCAGGAAACTGGTGATCACGAATTAAGGCTGTTTTGTCGATTAGACGCTTAGTTTAGAAGATATTGACGATTTAGGTTTTTATAAGAAATTCCAACTTTTTTGGCCCAGGAAACTGGTGATCACGAATTAAGGCTCTTTTGTCGATTAGACGCTGTTAAAAAGATATTGACGATTTAGGTTTTTATAAGAAATTCCAACTTTTTTGGCCCAGGAAACTGGTGATCACGAATAAGGGCTCTTTTGTCGATTAGACGCTTAGTTTCGAAGATATCGACGATTTAAGTTTTTATAAGAAATTCAACTTTTTTGGCCCAGGAAACTGGTGATCACGAATTAAGGCTGTTTTGTCGATTAGACGCTTAGTTTAGAAGATATTGACGATTTAGGTTTTTATAAGAAATTCCAACTTTTTTGGCCCAGGAAACTGGTGATCACGAATGAAGGCTCTTTTGTCGATTAGACGCTTAGTTTAGAAGATATCGACGATTTAAGTTTTTATAAGAAATTCCAACTATTTTGGCCCAGGAAACTGCTGATCACGAATTAAGGCTCTTTTGTCGATTAGACGCTTAGTTTAGAAGATATCGACGATTTAAGTAAGTTTTTATAAGAAATTCCAACTTTTTTGGCCCAGGAAACTGGTGATCACGAATGAAGGCTCTTTTGTCGATTAGACGCTTAGTTTAGAAGATATCGACGATTTAAGTTTTTATAAGAAATTCCAACTTTTTTGGCCCAGGAAACTGGTGATCACGAATTAAGGCTGTTTTGTCGATTAGACGCTTAGTTTAGAAGATATTGACGATTTAGGTTTTTATAAGAAATTCCAACTTTTTTGGCCCAGGAAACTGGTGATCACGAATTAAGGCTCTTTTGTCGATTAGACGCTGTTAAGAAGATATTGACGATTTAGGTTTTTATAAGAAATTCCAACTTTTTTGGCCCAGGAAACTGGTGATCACGAATAAGGGCTCTTTTGTCGATTAGACGCTTAGTTTCGAAGATATCGACGATTTAAGTTTTTATAAGAAATTCCAACTTTTTTGGCCCAGGAAACTGGTGATCACGAATTAAGGCTGTTTTGTCGATTAGACGCTTAGTTTAGAAGATATTGACGATTTAGGTTTTTATAAGAAATTCCAACTTTTTTGGCCCAGGAAACTGGTGATCACGAATGAAGGCTCTTTTGTCGATTAGACGCTTAGTTTAGAAGATATCGACGATTTAAGTTTTTATAAGAAATTCCAACTTTTTTGGCCCAGGAAACTGCTGATCACGAATTAAGGCTGTTTTGTCGATTAGACGCTTAGTTTAGAAGATATCGACGATTTAAGTTTTTATAAGAAATTCCAACTTTTTTGGCCCAGGAAACTGGTGATCACGAATGAAGGCTCTTTTGTCGATTAGACGCTTAGTTTAGAAGATATCGACGATTTAAGTTTTTATAAGAAATTCCAACTTTTTTGGCCCAGGAAACTGGTGATCACGAATGAAGGCTCTTTTGTCGATTAGACGCTTAGTTTCGAAGATATCGACGATTTAAGTTTTTATAAGAAATTCCAACTTTTTTGGCCCAGGAAACTGGTGATCACGAATTAAGGCTGTTTTGTCGATTAGACGCTTAGTTTAGAAGATATTGACGATTTAGGTTTTTATAAGAAATTCCAACTTTTTTGGCCCAGGAAACTGGTGATCACGAATGAAGGCTCTTTTGTCGATTAGACGCTTAGTTTAGAAGATATCGACGATTTAAGTTTTTATAAGAAATTCCAACTTTTTTGGCCCAGGAAACTGGTGATCACGAATAAGGGCTCTTTTGTCGATTAGACGCTTAGTTTCGAAGATATCGACGATTTAAGTTTTTATAAGAAATTCCAACTTTTTTGGCCCACGAAACTGGTGATCACGAATAAGGGCTCTTTTGTCGATTAGACGCTTAGTTTAGAAGATATCGACGATTTAAGTTTTTATAAGAAATTCCAACTTTTTTGGCCCAGGAAACTGGTGATCACGAATTAATTCGCTTTTGTCGATTGGACGCTTAGTTTAGAAGATATTGACGATTTAGGTTTTTATAAGAAATTCCAACTTTTTTGGCCCAGGAAACTGGTGATCACGAATGAAGGCTCTTTTGTCGATTAGACGCTTAGTTTCGAAGATATCGACGATTTAAGTTTTTATAAGAAATTCCAACTTTTTTGGCCCAGGAAACTGGTGATCACGAATTAAGGCTGTTTTGTCGATTAGACGCTTAGTATAGAATATATTGACGATTTAGGTTTTTATAAGAAATTCCAACTTTTTTGGCCCAGGAAACTGGTGATCACGAATGAAGGCTCTTTTGTCGATTAGACGCTTAGTTTAGAAGATATCGACGATTTAAATAAGAAATTCCAACTTTTTTGGCCTGGGAAACTGGTGATCACGAATAAAGGCTCTTTTGTCGATTAGACGCTTAGCTTAGAAGATATCGACGATTTAAGTTTTTATAAGAAATTCCAACTTTTTTGGCCCAGGAAACTGGTGATCACGAATTAAGGCTGTTTTGTCGATTAGACGCTTAGTTTAGAAGATATTGACGATTTAGGTTTTTATAAGAAATTCCAACTTTTTTGGCCCAGGAAACTGGTGATCACGAATGAAGGCTCTTTTGTCGATTAGACGCTTAGTTTAGAAGATATCGACGATTTAAGTTTTTATAAGAAATTCCAACTTTTTTGGCCCAGGAAACTGCTGATCACGAATTAAGGCTCTTTTGTCGATTAGACGCTTAGTTTAGAAGATATCGACGATTTAAGTTTTTATATGAAATTCCAACCTTTTTGGCCCAGGAAACTGGTGATCACGATTTAAGGCCCTTTTGTCGATTAGACGCTTAGTTTACAAGATATCGACAATTTAAGATTTTATAAGAAATTCCAACTTTTTTGTCCCAGGAAACTGGTGATCACGAATTAAGGCTCTTTTGTCGATTAGACGCTTAGTTTAGAAGATATCGACGATTTAAGTTTTTATAAGAAATTCAACCTTTTTTGGCCCAGGAAACTGGTGATCACGAATTAAGGCTGTTTTGTCGATTAGACGCTTAGTTTAGAAGATATTGACGATTTAGGTTTTTATAAGAAATTCCAACTTTTTTGGCCCAGGAAACTGGTGATCACGAATTAAGGCTCTTTTGTCGATTAGACGCTGTTAAAAAGATATTGACGATTTAGGTTTTTATAAGAAATTCCAACTTTTTTGGCCCAGGAAACTGGTGATCACGAATAAGGGCTCTTTTGTCGATTAGACGCTTAGTTTCGAAGATATCGACGATTTAAGTTTTTATAAGAAATTCAACTTTTTTGGCCCAGGAAACTGGTGATCACGAATTAAGGCTGTTTTGTCGATTAGACGCTTAGTTTAGAAGATATTGACGATTTAGGTTTTTATAAGAAATTCCAACTTTTTTGGCCCAGGAAACTGGTGATCACGAATGAAGGCTCTTTTGTCGATTAGACGCTTAGTTTAGAAGATATCGACGATTTAAGTTTTTATAAGAAATTCCAACTATTTTGGCCCAGGAAACTGCTGATCACGAATTAAGGCTCTTTTGTCGATTAGACGCTTAGTTTAGAAGATATCGACGATTTAAGTTTTTATAAGAAATTCCAACTTTTTTGGCCCAGGAAACTGGTGATCACGAATGAAGGCTCTTTTGTCGATTAGACGCTTAGTTTAGAAGATATCGACGATTTAAGTTTTTATAAGAAATTCCAACTTTTTTGGCCCAGGAAACTGGTGATCACGAATTAAGGCTGTTTTGTCGATTAGACGCTTAGTTTAGAAGATATTGACGATTTAGGTTTTTATAAGAAATTCCAACTTTTTTGGCCCAGGAAACTGGTGATCACGAATTAAGGCTCTTTTGTCGATTAGACGCTGTTAAGAAGATATTGACGATTTAGGTTTTTATAAGAAATTCCAACTTTTTTGGCCCAGGAAACTGGTGATCACGAATAAGGGCTCTTTTGTCGATTAGACGCTTAGTTTCGAAGATATCGACGATTTAAGTTTTTATAAGAAATTCCAACTTTTTTGGCCCAGGAAACTGGTGATCACGAATTAAGGCTGTTTTGTCGATTAGACGCTTAGTTTAGAAGATATTGACGATTTAGGTTTTTATAAGAAATTCCAACTTTTTTGGCCCAGGAAACTGGTGATCACGAATGAAGGCTCTTTTGTCGATTAGACGCTTAGTTTAGAAGATATCGACGATTTAAGTTTTTATAAGAAATTCCAACTTTTTTGGCCCAGGAAACTGCTGATCACGAATTAAGGCTCGTTTTGTCGATTAGACGCTTAGTTTAGAAGATATCGACGATTTAAGTTTTTATAAGAAATTCCAACTTTTTTGGCCCAGGAAACTGGTGATCACGAATGAAGGCTCTTTTGTCGATTAGACGCTTAGTTTAGAAGATATCGACGATTTAAGTTTTTATAAGAAATTCCAACTTTTTTGGCCCAGGAAACTGGTGATCACGAATGAAGGCTCTTTTGTCGATTAGACGCTTAGTTTCGAAGATATCGACGATTTAAGTTTTTATAAGAAATTCCAACTTTTTTGGCCCAGGAAACTGGTGATCACGAATTAAGGCTGTTTTGTCGATTAGACGCTTAGTTTAGAAGATATTGACGATTTAGGTTTTTATAAGAAATTCCAACTTTTTTGGCCCAGGAAACTGGTGATCACGAATGAAGGCTCTTTTGTCGATTAGACGCTTAGTTTAGAAGATATCGACGATTTAAGTTTTTATAAGAAATTCCAACTTTTTTGGCCCAGGAAACTGGTGATCACGAATAAGGGCTCTTTTGTCGATTAGACGCTTAGTTTCGAAGATATCGACGATTTAAGTTTTTATAAGAAATTCCAACTTTTTTGGCCCACGAAACTGGTGATCACGAATAAGGGCTCTTTTGTCGATTAGACGCTTAGTTTAGAAGATATCGACGATTTAAGTTTTTATAAGAAATTCCAACTTTTTTGGCCCAGGAAACTGGTGATCACGAATTAAGGCTGTTTTGTCGATTAGACGCTTAGTTTAGAAGATATTGACGATTTAGGTTTTTATATGAAATTCCAACCTTTTTGGCCCAGGAAACTGGTGATCACGATTTAAGGCCCTTTTGTCGATTAGACGCTTAGTTTCGAAGATATCGACGATTTAAGTTTTTATAAGAAATTCCAACTTTTTTGGCCCAGGAAACTGGTGATCACGAATTAAGGCTGTTTTGTCGATTAGACGCTTAGTTTAGAAGATATCGACGATTTAAATAAGAAATTCCAACTTTTTTGGCCTGGGAAACTGGTGATCACGAATAAAGGCTCTTTTGTCGATTAGACGCTTAGCTTAGAAGATATCGACGATTTAAGTTTTTATAAGAAATTCCAACTTTTTTGGCCCAGGAAACTGGTGATCACGAATTAAGGCTGTTTTGTCGATTAGACGCTTAGTTTAGAAGATATTGACGATTTAGGTTTTTATAAGAAATTCCAACTTTTTTGGCCCAGGAAACTGGTGATCACGAATGAAGGCTCTTTTGTCGATTAGACGCTTAGTTTAGAAGATATCGACGATTTAAGTTTTTATAAGAAATTCCAACTTTTTTGGCCCAGGAAACTGGTGATCACGAATGAAGGCTCTTTTGTCGATTAGACGCTTAGTTTAGAAGATATCGACGATTTAAATAAGAAATTCCAACTTTTTTGGCCTGGGAAACTGGTGATGACGAATACAGGCTCTTTTGTCGATTAGACGCTTAGTTTAGAAGATATCGACGATTTAAGTTTTTATAAGAAATTCCAACTTTTTTGGCCCAGGAAACTGGTGATCACGAATAAGGGTTCTTTTGTCGATTAGACGCTTAGTTTCGAAGATATCGACGATTTAAGTTTTTATAAGAAATTCCAACTTTTTTGGCCCAGGAAACTGGTGATCACGAATTAAGGCTGTTTTGTCGATTAGACGCTTTGTTTAGAAGATATTGACGATTTAGGTTTTTATAAGAAATTCCAACTTTTTTGGCCCAGGAAACTGGTGATCACGAATGAAGGCTCTTTTGTCGATTAGACGCTTAGTTTAGAAGATATCGACGATTTAAGTTTTTATAAGAAATTCCAACTTTTTTGGCCCAGGAAACTGCTGATCACGAATTAAGGCTCTTTTGTCGATTAGACGCTTAGTTTAGAAGATATCGACGATTTAAGTTTTTATATGAAATTCCAACCTTTTTGGCCCAGGAAACTGGTGATCACGATTTAAGGCCCTTTTGTCGATTAGACGCTTAGTTTACAAGATATCGACAATTTAAGATTTTATAAGAAATTCCAACTTTTTTGTCCCAGGAAACTGGTGATCACGAATGAAGGCTCTTTTGTCGATTAGACGCTTAGTTTAGAAGATATCGACGATTTAAGTTTTTATAAGAAATTCCAACTTTTTTGGCCCAGGAAACTGGTGATCACGAATTAAGGCTGTTTTGTCGATTAGACGCTTAGTTTAGAAGATATCGACGATTTAAGTTTTTATATGAAATTCCAACCTTTTTGGCCCAGGAAACTGGTGATCACGAATTAAGGCCCTTTTGTCGATTAGACGCTTAGTTTACAAGATATCGACAATTTAAGATTTTATAAGAAATTTCAACTTTTTTGGCCCAGGAAACTGGTGATCACGAATTAAGGCCCTTTTGTCGATTAGACGCTTAGTTTAGAAGATATCGACGATTTAAGTTTTTATAGGAAAATCCAACTGTTTTGGCCCAGGAAACTGGTGATCGCGAATTAAGGCTCTTTTGTCGATTATACGCTTAGTTTAGAAGATATCGACGATTTAAGTTTTTATAAGAAATTCCAACTTTTTTGGCCCAGGAAACTGGTGATCACGAATTAAGGCTGTTTTGTCGATTAGACGCTTAGTTTAGAAGATATCGACGATTTAAGTTTTTATATGAAATTCCAACCTTTTTGGCCCAGGAAACTGGTGATCACGAATTAAGGCCCTTTTGTCGATTAGACGCTTAGTTTACAAGATATCGACGATTTAAGATTTTATAAGAAATTCCAACTTTTTTGGCCCAGGAAACTGGTGATCACGAATTAAGGCCCTTTTGTCGATTAGACGCTTAGTTTAGAAGATATCGACGATTTAAGTTTTTATAGGAAAATCCAACTGTTTTGGCCCAGGAAACTGGTGATCGCGAATTAAGGCTCTTTTGTCGATTATACGCTTAGTTTAGAAGATATCGACGATTTAAGTTTTTATAAGAAATTCCAACTTTTTTGGCCCAGGAAACTGGTGATCACGAATTAAGGCTGTTTTGTCGATTAGACGCTTAGTTTAGAAGATATCGACGATTTAAGTTTTTATATGAAATTCCAACCTTTTTGGCCCAGGAAACTGGTGATCACGAATTAAGGCCCTTTTGTCGATTAGACGCTTAGTTTACAAGATATCGACAATTTAAGATTTTATAAGAAATTCCAACTTTTTTGTCCCAGGAAACTGGTGATCACGAATGAAGGCTCTTTTGTCGATTAGACGCTTAGTTTAGAAGATATCGACGATTTAAGTTTTTATAAGAAATTCCAACTTTTTTGGCCCAGGAAACTGGTGATCACGAATTAAGGCTGTTTTGTCGATTAGACGCTTAGTTTAGAAGATATCGACGATTTAAGTTTTTATATGAAATTCCAACCTTTTTGGCCCAGGAAACTGGTGATCACGAATTAAGGCCCTTTTGTCGATTAGACGCTTAGTTTACAAGATATCGACGATTTAAGATTTTATAAGAAATTCCAACTTTTTTGGCCCAGGAAACTGGTGATCACGAATTAAGGCCCTTTTGTCGATTAGACGCTTAGTTTAGAAGATATCGACGATTTAAGTTTTTATAGGAAAATCCAACTGTTTTGGCCCAGGAAACTGGTGATCGCGAATTAAGGCTCTTTTGTCGATTATACGCTTAGTTTAGAAGATATCGACGATTTAAGTTTTTATAAGAAATTCCAACTTTTTTGGCCCAGGAAACTGGTGATCACGAATTAAGGCTGTTTTGTCGATTAGACGCTTAGTTTAGAAGATATCGACGATTTAAGTTTTTATATGAAATTCCAACCTTTTTGGCCCAGGAAACTGGTGATCACGAATTAAGGCCCTTTTGTCGATTAGACGCTTAGTTTACAAGATATCGACAATTTAAGATTTTATAAGAAATTTCAACTTTTTTGGCCCAGGAAACTGGTGATCACGAATTAAGGCCCTTTTGTCGATTAGACGCTTAGTTTAGAAGATATCGACGATTTAAGTTTTTATAGGAAATTCCAACTTTTTTGGCCCTGGAAACTGGTGATCACGAATTAAGGCTCTTTTGTCGATTAGACGCTTAGTTTAGAAGATATCGACGATTTAAGATTTTATAAGAAATTCCAACTTTTTTGGCCCAGGAAACTGGTGATCACGAATTAAGGCCCTTTTGTCGATTAGACGCTTAGTTTAGAAGATATCGACGCTTTCAGTTTTTCCAATTCCAGAAATTCCAACTTTTTTGGCCCAGGAATCTGGTGATCACGAATTAATTCGCTTTAATCGATTAGACGCTTAGTTTAGAAGATATCGACAATTTAATTATTTATAAGAAATTCCAATTTTTTCGGCCCAGGAAACTGGTGATCACGAATTAAGGTGCTTTTGTCGATTGGACGCTTAGTTTAGAAGATATCAACGCTTTAAGTTTTTATAAGAAATTCCAACTTTCTTGGACCATTAAACTGGTGATCACGAATTAAGGCTCTTTTGTCGATTGGACGCTTAGTTTAGAAGATATCGACGCTTTTACTTTTTCCAATTCCAGAAATTCCAACTTTTTGGCCCAGGAATCTGGTGATCACGAATTAAGGTGCTTTTGTCGATTGGACGCTTAGTTTAGAAGATATCGACGATTTAAGTTTTTATAAGAAATTCCAACTTTTTTGGCCCAGGAAACTGGTGATCACGAATTAAGGCTCTGTTGTCGATTAGACGCTTAGTTTAGAAGATATCGACGCTTTTAGTTTTTCCAATTCCAGAAATTCCAACTTTTGTCGATTGGACGCTTAGTTTAGAGGATATCAACGCTTTAAGTTTTTATAAGAAATTCCAACTTTCTTGGACCAGGAAACTGGTGATCACGAATTAAAGCTCTTTTGTCGATAAGACGCTTAGTTAAGAAGATATCGACGATATTAGATTTTATAAGAATTCCAACTTTTTTGGCTCAGGAAACTGGTAATCACTAATTAAGGCTCTTTTGTCGATTAGACGCTTAGTTTAGAAGATATCGACGATTAAAGATTTTATAAGAAATTCCATCTTTTTTGGCCCAGGAAACTGGCGATCGCGAATTAAGGCTCTTTTGCCGATTAGACGCTTAGTTTAGAAGATATCGACGATTTAAGATTTTATTAGAAATTCCAACTTTATTGGCCCAGGAAAATGGCGATCACGAATTAAGGCTCTTTTGTCGATAAGACTCTTAGTTTAGAAGATATCGACGCTTTAAGTTTTTATAGGAAATTCCAACTTTTTTGGCCCAGGAAACTGGTGATCGCGAATTAAGGCTCTTTAGTCGATTAGACGCTTAGTTTAGAAGATATCGAAATTTTTATAAGAAATTCCAACTTTTTTGGCCCAGGAAACTGGCGATCACGAACTAAGGCTCTTTTGTCGATTAGACACTTTAGAAAATATCGACGATTTAAGTTTTTATAAGAAATTCCAACTTTTTTGGCCCAGGAAACTGGTGATTACGAATTAAGACTCTTTTGTCGATTAGACGCTAAGTTTAAAAGAAACTCCAACTTTTTTGGGTCAGGAAACTGGTGATCACGAATTAAGGCTTTTAGTTTTTCCAATTCCAGAAATTCCAAGTTTTTGGCCCAGGAATCTGGTGATCACGAATTAATTCGCTTTTGTCGATTAGACGCTAAGTTTAGAAGATATCGACGATTTAAGATTTTATAAGAAATTCAAACTATTTTGGCCCAGGAAACTGGTGATCACGAATTAAGGCTCTTTTGTCGATTAGACGCTTAGTTTAGAAGATATCGACGCTTTTAGTTTTTTCGAATTCCAGTAATTCCAACTTTTTTGGCCCAGGAATCTGGTGATCACGAATTAATTCGCTTTTGTCGATTGGACGCTTAGTTTAGAAGATATCGACGATTTAAGATTTTATAAGAAATTCAAACTATTTTGGCCCAGGAAACTGGTGATCACGAATTAAGGCTCTTTTGTCGATTAGACGCTTAGTTTAGAAGATATCGACGCTTTTACTTTTTCCAATTCCAGAAATTCCAACTTTTTGGCCCAGGAAACTGGTGATCACGAATTAAGGTGCTTTTGTCGATTGGACGCTTAGTTTAGAGGATATCAACGCTTTAAGTTTTTATAAGAAATTCCAACTTTCTTGGACCAGGAAACTGGTGATCACGAATTAAAGCTCTTTTGTCGATAAGACGCTTAGTTTAGAAGATATCGACGATTAAAGTTGTTATAAGAATTTCCAACTTTTTTGGCCCAGGAAACTGACGATCACGAATTAAGGCTCTTTTGCCGATTATACGCTTAGTTTAGAAGATATCGACGATTTAAGATTTTAAAGGAAATTCCAACTTTTTTGGCCCAGGAAAATGGCGATCACGAATTAAGGCTCTTTTGTCGATAAGACTCTTAGTTTAGAAGATATCGACGCTTTAAGTTTTTATAGGAAACTCCAACTTTTTTGGCCCAGGAAACTGGTGATCGCGAATTAAGGCTCTTTAGTCGATTAGACGCTTAGTTTAGAAGATATCGAAATTTTTATAAGAAATTCCAACTTTTTTGGCCCAGGAAACTGGTGATCACGAACTAAGGCTCTTTTGTCGATTAGACACTTAGTTTAGAAAATATCGACGATTTAAGTTTTTAAAAGAAATTCCAACTTTTTTGGCCCAGGAAACTGGTGATCACGAATTAAGACTCTTTTGTCGATTAGACGCTTAGTTTAGAAGATATCGACGATTTAAGTTGTTATAAGAATTTCCAACTTTTTTGGCCCAGGAAACTGACGATCACGAATTAAGGCTCTTTTGCCGATTATACGCTTAGTTTAGAAGATATCGACGATTTAAATAAGAAATTCCAACTTTTTTGGCCTGGGAAACTGGTGATCACGAATTAAGGCTCTTTTGTCGATTTTTTCGCTTAGTTTAGAAGATATCGACGATTTAAGATTTTATAAGAAATTCCAACTTTTTTGGCCCAGGAAACTGATGATCACGAATTAAGGCTCTTTTGTCGATTAGACGCTTAGTTTAGAAGATATCGACGATTTAAGATTTTATAAGAAATTCCCACCTTTTTGGCCCAGGAAACTGGTGATCACGAATTAAGGCCCTTTTGTCGATTAGACGATTAGTTTACAAGATATCGACAATTTAAGATTTTTTAAGAAATTCCAACTTTTTTGGCCCAGGAAACTGGTGATCACGACTTAAGGCCCTTTTGTCGATTAGACGCTTAGTTTAGAAGATATCGACGGTTTAAGTTTTTATAAGAAATTACAACTTTTTTGGCACAGGAAACTGGTGATCACGAATTAAGGTGCTTTTGTCGATTGGACGCTTAGTTTAGAAGATATCAACGCTTTAAGTTTTTATAAGAAATTCCAACTTTCTTGGACAAGGAAACTGGTGATCACGAAGTAAAGCTCTTTTGTCGATAAGTCGCTTAGTTAAGAAGATATCGACGATATTAGATTTTATGAGAAATTCCAACTTTTTTGGCTCAGGAAACTGGTAATCACTAATTAAGGCTCTTTTGTCGATTAGACGCTTAGTTTAGAAGATATCGACGATTAAAGATTTTATAAGAAATTCCAACTTTTTTGGCCCAGGAAACTGGCGATCGCGAATTAAGGCTCTTTTGCCGATTAGACGCTTAGTTTAGAAGATATCGACGATTTAAGATTTTATAAGAAATTCCAACTTTTTTGGCCCATGAAAATGGCGATCAAGAATTAAGGCTCTTTTGTCGATAAGACTCTTAGTTTAGAAGATATCGACGCTTTAAGTTTTTATAGGAAATTCCAACTTTTTTGGCCCAGGAAACTGGTGATCGCGAATTAAGGCTCTTTAGTCGATTAGACGCTTATTTTAGAAGATATCGAAATTTTTATAAGAAATTCCAACTTTTTTGGCCCAGGAAACTGGTGATCACGAATTAAGGCTCTTTTGTCGATTAGACACTTAGTTTAGAAGATATCGACGATTTAAGTTTTTATAAGAAATTCCAACTATTTTGGCCCAGGAAACTGGTGATCACGAATTAGGACTCTTTTGTCGATTAAACGCTTAGTTTAGAAGATATCGACGATTTAAGTTTTTATAAAAAATTCCAACTTTTTCTGCCCAGGAAACTGGTGATCACGAATTAAGGCTCTTTTGTCGAAAAGACTCTTAGTTAAGTTTCGATAAGACGCTTAGTTTAGAAGATATCGACGATTAAAGTTGTTATAAGAATTTCCAACTTTTTTGGCCCAGGAAACTGACGATCACGAATTAAGGCTCTTTTGCCGATTATACGCTTAGTTTAGAAGATATCGACGATTTAAGATTTTAAAGGAAATTCCAACTTTTTTGGCCCAGGAAAATGGCGATCACGAATTAAGGCTCTTTTGTCGATAAGACTCTTAGTTTAGAAGATATCGACGCTTTAAGTTTTTATAGGAAACTCCAACTTTTTTGGCCCAGGAAACTGGTGATCACGAATTAAGGCTCTTTAGTCGATTAGACGCTTAGTTTAGAAGATATCGAAATTTTTATAAGAAATTCCAACTTTTTTGGCCCAGGAAACTGGTGATCACGAACTAAGGCTCTTTTGTCGATTAGACACTTAGTTTAGAAAATATCGACGATTTAAGTTTTTAAAAGAAATTCCAACTTTTTTGGCCCAGGAAACTGGTGATCACGAATTAAGACTCTTTTGTCGATTAGACGCTTAGTTTAGAAGATATCGACGATTTAAGTTGTTATAAGAATTTCCAACTTTTTTGGCCCAGGAAACTGACGATCACGAATTAAGGCTCTTTTGCCGATTATACGCTTAGTTTAGAAGATATCGACGATTTAAATAAGAAATTCCAACTTTTTTGGCCTGGGAAACTGGTGATCATGAATTAAGGCTCTTTTGTCGATTTTTTCGCTTAGTTTAGAAGATATCGACGATTTAAGATTTTATAAGAAACTCCAACTTTTTTGGCCCAGGAAACTGATGATCACGAATTAAGGCTCTTTTGTCGATTAGACGCTTAGTTTAGAAGATATCGACGATTTAAGATTTTATAAGAAATTCCCACCTTTTTGGCCCAGGAAACTGGTGATCACGAATTAAGGCCCTTTTGTCGATCAGACGATTAGTTTACAAGATATCGACAATTTAAGATTTTTTAAGAAATTCCAACTTTTTTGGCCCAGGAAACTGGTGAGCACGACTTAAGGCCCTTTTGTCGATTAGACGCTTAGTTTAGAAGATATCGACGGTTTAAGTTTTTATAAGAAATTCCAACTTTTTTGGCACAGGAAACTGGTGATCACGAATTAAGGTGCTTTTGTCGATTGGACGCTTAGTTTAGAAGATATCAACGCTTTAAGTTTTTATAAGAAATTCCAACTTTCTTGGACAAGGAAACTGGTGATCACGAAGTAAAGCTCTTTTGTCGATAAGTCGCTTAGTTAAGAAGATATCGACGATATTAGATTTTATGAGAAATTCCAACTTTTTTGGCTCAGGAAACTGGTAATCACTAATTAAGGCTCTTTTGTCGATTAGACGCTTAGTTTAGAAGATATCGACGATTAAAGATTTTATAAGAAATTCCAACTTTTTTGGCCCAGGAAACTGGCGATCGCGAATTAAGGCTCTTTTGCCGATTAGACGCTTAGTTTAGAAGATATCGACGATTTAAGATTTTATAAGAAATTCCAACTTTTTTGGCCCATGAAAATGGCGATCAAGAATTAAGGCTCTTTTGTCGATAAGACTCTTAGTTTAGAAGATATCGACGCTTTAAGTTTTTATAGGAAATTCCAACTTTTTTGGCCCAGGAAACTGGTGATCGCGAATTAAGGCTCTTTAGTCGATTAGACGCTTATTTTAGAAGATATCGAAATTTTTATAAGAAATTCCAACTTTTTTGGCCCAGGAAACTGGTGATCACGAATTAAGGCTCTTTTGTCGATTAGACACTTAGTTTAGAAGATATCGACGATTTAAGTTTTTATAAGAAATTCCAACTATTTTGGCCCAGGAAACTGGTGATCACGAATTAGGACTCTTTTGTCGATTAAACGCTTAGTTTAGAAGATATCGACGATTTAAGTTTTTATAAAAAATTCCAACTTTTTCTGCCCAGGAAACTGGTGATCACGACTTAAGGCTCTTTTGTCGAAAAGACTCTTAGTTTAGAAGATATCGACGCTTTAAGTTTTTATAGGAAATTCCAACTTTTTTGGCCCAGGAAACTGGTGATCGCGGATTAAGGCTTTTTTGTCGATTAGACGCTTAGTTTAGAAGATATCGACGATTTAAGTTTTTATAAGAAATTCCAATTTTTTTGTCCCAGGAAACTGGTGATCGATTAGACGCTTAGTTTAGAAGATATCGACGATTTAAGTTTTTATAAGAAATTCCAACTTTTTTGGCCCAGGAAACTGGTGATCACGAACTAAGGCTCTTTTGTCAATTAGACGCTTAGTTTAGAAGATATCGACGATTTAAGTTTTTATAAGAAATTCCAACTTTTTTGGCCCAGGAAACTGGTGAATACGAATTAAGACTCTTTTGTCGATTAGACGCTAAGTTTAGAAGATATCGACGATTTAAGTTTTTAAAAGAAATTCCAACTTTTTTGGGTCAGGAAACTGGTGATCACGAATTAAGGCTTTTAGTTTTTCCAATTCCAGAAATTCCAAGTTTTTGGCCCAAGAATCTGGTGATCACGAATTAATTCGCTTTTGTCGATTAGACGCTAAGTTTAGAAGATATCGACGATTTAAGATTTTATAAGAAATTCAAACTATTTTGGCCCAGGAAACTGGTGATCACGAATTAAGGCTCTTTTGTCGATTAGACGCTTAGTTTAGAAGATATCGACGCTTTTAGTTTTTTCGAATTCCAGAAATTCCACCTTTTTTGGCCCAGGAATCTGGTGATCACGAATTAATTCGCTTTTGGCCCAAGAATCTGGTGATCACGAATTAATTCGCTTTTGTCGATTGGGCGCTTAGTTTAGAAGATATCAACGCTTTAAGTTTTTATAAGAAATTCCAACTTTCTTGGCCCAGGAAACTGGTGATCACGAATTAAGGCTCTTTTGTCGATTGGACGCTTAGTTTAGAAGATATCGACGATTAAAGTTTTTATAAGAAATTCCAGGTTGTTTGGCCCAGGAAACTGGTAATCACTAATTAAGGCTCTTTTGTCGATTAGACGCTAAGTTTAAAAGATATCGACGATTTAAGATTTTATAAGAAATTCCGACTTTTTTGGCCCAGGAAACCGGCGATCACGAATTAAGGCTCTTTTGTCGATAAGACGCTTTGTTAAGAAGATATCGACGATATTAGATTTTATAAGAAATTCCAACTTTTTTGGCCCAGGAAACTGGTAATCACGAATTAAGGCTCTTTTGTCGATTAGACGCTAAGTTTAGAAGATATCGACGATTTAAGATTTTAATAGAAATTCCGACTTTTTTGGCCCAGGAAACCGGCGATCACGAATTAAGGCTCTTTTGTCGATTAGACGCTTAGTTTAGAAGATATTGACGATTTAAGTTTTTATAAGAAATTCCAACTTTTTTGGCTCAGGAAACTGGTAATCACTAATTAAGGCTCTTTTGTCGATTAGACGCTTGGTTTCGAAGATATCGACGATTTAAGATTTTATAAGAAATTCCAACTTTTTTGGCCCAGGAAACTGACGATCACGAATTAAGGCTCTTTTGCCGATTAGACGCTTAGTTTAGAAGATATCGACGATTTAAATAAGAAATTCCAACTTTTTTGGCCTGGGAAACTGGTGATCACGAATTAAGGCTCTTTTGTCGATTTTTTCGCTTAGTTTAGAAGATATCGACGATTTAAGTTTATATAAGAAATTCCAACTTTTTGGCCCAGGAAACTGATGATCACGAATTAAGGCTCATTTGTCGATTAGACGCTTAGTTTAGAAGATATCGACGATTTAAGATTTTATAAGAAATTACCACCTTTTTGGCCCAGGAAACTGGTGATCACGAATTAAGGCCCTTTTGTCGATTAGACGATTAGTTTACAAGATATCGACAATTTAAGATTTTTTAAGAAATTCCAACTTTTTTGGCCCAGGAAACTGGTGATCACGACTTAAGGCCCTTTTGTCGATTAGACGCTTAGTTTAGAAGATATCGACGGTTTAAGTTTTTATAAGAAATTCCAACTTTTTTGGCACAGGAAACTGGTGATCACGAATTAAGGCTCTTTTGTCGATTAGACGCTTAGTTTAGAAGATATCGCCGATTTAAGTTTTTATAAGAAATTCCAACTTTTTTGGCCCAGGAAACTGGTGATCACGAATTAAGGCTCTTTTGTCGATTAGACGCATAGTTTAACAGATATCGACGATTTAAGTTTTTATAAGAAATTCCAACTTTTTTGGCCCAGGAAACTGATGATCACGAATGAAGGCTCTTTTGTCGATTAGATGCTTAGTTTAGAAGATATCGACGATTTAAGTTTTTATAAGAAACTCCAACTTTTTTGGCCCAGGAAACTGGTGATCACGAATTAAGGCTCTTTTGTCGATTAGACGCTTAGTTTAGAAGATATAGACGATTTAAGTTTTTATAAGAAATTCCAACTTTTTTGGCCCAGGAAACTGATGATCACGAATTAAGGCTCTTTTGTCGATTAGACGCTTAGTTTAGAAGATATCGACGATTTAAGTTTTTATAGGAAAATCCAACTTGTTTGGCCCAGGAAACTGGTTATTACGAATTAGGGCTATTTTGTCGATTAGACGCTTAGTTTAGAAGATATCGACGATTTAAGTATTTATAAGAAATTCCAACTTTTTTGGCCCATGAAAAAAATTATCCGAATTTCATGCTCGGCCAAATCCTAAAACAGTCTGTTGTTCGCTTGTTTACGCTGTGGAGGATATACCTTTAGAAAATTTTGAAGGTTTTAGTTATCATGTGCCTTTATTTATATTAAAGAGATAACCACATACCCCCATACTATGGACGTCATATTTTAACGCAATGACAAAATGTTTATACGATTCATAAATTCCAAACCAATGATTCTTGTTTAAGCCTTTAAAATCCGTTTTGAGAATATTTTATCTGATGTCCCTTTTGGGTCTTATTTCACTACCCTTGCGTATACGTACAGTACTGTTACCTCGGTCTTGGGCCATGTTTTATTCAATAAGTGCTCCTGATGCGATATATTTTCTCAAACATAACATCGCTGATGTAAACTCATCGCCGTAGTTTGTCCCATTCCCTTGGCCGCGAAATAATCTTCGATTTCTAAATTGATTTTTTATGATTTTTTATTGCCACATAAAAGACTACTTAAGGCATAAATATCTTCGTTAAAAACCATGTCCTTCATGTATAAAAACCAGAATGTTATGTACTCCACCATGAACTCTGATGAACAACGTCAACAGCCCTGCTCCTGTTGTCGGCCACATCAACCCTTTCGCTGATTGCAAAGGGGTGTATGGACATCATTACCATCGACTTGATCGAGTAGCACCAGCTCATAAACAACCAAAGTGCCAGCCATCTGTAAACAAGGACCATAAAGAAATGTTTAATGGGCGAAAAGAAAAACAACATGAAAACGTGTTCATCAATATTTTCCAGAAGGGACAAAACAGAACTGAACGAAATGATTCTCTTTGCGCCGTCGAAGATGCAGAGACAATAGCCATGACTTTTTGAACTTACGGCAAACATGAGACGCCTGGTGAGGAAAAAGAAGCCTTTGCCACTGAGTGCAATCAAATCGGAAACAATGACTTCATTGAGTCGTTTAAGCTGTAAAAAATAGAAAATAATTTAAGGAAAAATTATTTTTAAAAACGTACATCATGAAATGCTTTGGGTGTCGCTGTCTTCATTCCATTTGTTGTAGGTTGTTATTGTAAAAAGCAGAAATGTCTTTATGTTCTACTATTTCGAATCTTCTTCACCCCGCAACGTTGAGCGAAAAAATTAGAAAAGCGTACAATTTTAGAGCTACTTTTAGTCTATTAAAGGGAAACTTTTTTCCCCGTAATTGGATTTTACCCATTTTCACTTCATTGTAGTGTTAAACTTAATTTTTTTTAGGACGCCGTAGTATGTTGGGAGTGTGCACGCTTATCATGCCAGTAACCCCAGCTTAAGCCCGAGTAAGACCAACTAACAATTTTTTGGCGGCGGGTTTTCCACCTAGTAAAAGCCGGCGACTTTAAAGGTAAGAGATTTATCTCTAGGCCATGTAAGAACTTTTCTATTAAATGCATGAACCGTTTGGAATCGGCGTTAAACAGTAGCTGCTGGTCAGTGAGTATAGGAATAAAGGGAAACTTCTCACGATATAAGAAGTTTCCCTTTATTCCTTAAGGTGATCTTGTGGGAATTATGAAAGTAAGTATTATTTGTGCTTTCATCAAACGGACAGATGGACTGTCGGAATGACAAGTATTGATAGATTTTTGGAAAAAAAAATTATGAACTTTGATTAAAAAAGTTCATACTAGTATTGATTGTCATTTGTGTTAAGCAAACATCTGGCTTGTGGATACCAGCCACGTACTTACATGCTTAAAGGCCAGGTTTCTTTTTGCTTAAACTTGGTGAATGTGATTGGGTACTATACTTAGTAGGGACATAAATACTGTAACGCACGTTTTATGCTGTACTTATAAAATAAAAAGTACTGAATGTTTTTGGACCAAATATTTTTCAATATATTTATTGATGTATATTGTATCCAAAAAGAATCTACTTATTCGAAATGTCCGCCTTTTGCCTTTACACACGCCTTAAGTCGCACAGGCCAATCGTCAATAGCTGCACGAACCTCGAAAATTGGCCACAGCTCGAACCAAAGCAGTCTTAAGAGATCCAGTGTTGGGGTATCTTTTGTGACAAACCTTGTCCTCTAAAACCGTACACAATTTGTAATCCAATGGGTTCAAATCGGAACTGCCTGAGGGCCTTTCTTCAGAGGAAATGAACGTTGGCAAATTGCTTCGAAACCAGGAGTAGGACGTTTATGCCTTATGGGCCGGCACAGAATCCTGCTGAAAGGTCCGTGGCTGGTTTTGAAACAGGGAATTGTTAAGAGGCTTCACAACAGCTTCCAAAGCGGTTTCTTGGTAAACTTTGGCCGATGTTTTGACTCCTTGTTCGCAGAAATGCAGGTCAGTGACCCCATCGTAAGAGACACCCCACGAAACCATAACTGAAGCTGGGTGATGACCCTTGGGAACAGTTCAGATGCTTTCTTTGATGATCGCGCATACACTCTATTAAATTTTTCCTGAACGGTAAAAATTTTTTCATCGGTGAAAAAAAAATTTCTTTGCAAGTTATCAGCGTGCTTCACCAAAAGACGTTTGCATTTTGCAATCTTTTTTTTAAAGCTGCAGTCAAAAAATGTCCGGTACTTCATTTAAAAGCCCCAAGTACCAAGTTTTTTTCAATGATTCGACTCATTTTCTGTTTTCGGCGCGGATTTCTGTGAATTCTTGATTTAACGGCTTTGATGACATCCGGTGGCGTTCTTTTACATCTCCAGTCTCCTCAAACAGTTTTATGCATCGGTAGAAAAACATGCGGCTAATCCCTGGTGGCCGGAGCGTTTTGAAAATATCGCTTTTTTTCATTTCACACTTGAAAAGCGCTATTACAGCGATACGGTTCTCATTATCTGGCCACTCCATGATGGAAGTTGAAACAATTTTAAAATCCCGTTACAGACTAACGCTAGTAAGGTTTGCTTTCAAAACCCATATGACATTAACGGGGTATGTTCAGTTCTACTATTGAAATGGGTGTGTTCAATGTTGTTACAGTATTTATGTAACTACTAAGTTATTACCGCTATATAGGAATTCTTAGGACCCTATCATACATAACATTCGAAAGAAAGGGAGCCATCAAGGATTATTGTGAAACTGCACTGTGATGTTGTATCCTTTTAATCCGATGTCGTTAAAACAAGTAAGCTCCCTATTAGAAAAATAGCTCCATTGTAACACTAAAATCTTCCTTTGGCTGTGATTCTTGTGACAGCTTTTTGATCACTCTCCCAGGCTATTTTTCCTTTTGCCTGAAATAGCATTTTGGCCGATCTTAATAAATGGAGTTTTTTTAGACGTGTGGTTTTCAGTATGGCCACACTTTTTAATAGTAAGTTTTTTTGACAGCTGTCACTTGATTTATGCTTAATTTATTTTGGCATTTTATAATGAATAGATTTGAACTTATTAATCCCTTTTATTCCCATTTCAATTTAATATGTCACCCTGACGATTTGATATAGTTTTCTCACAATTATTGAAATGTTCGTCTTTTGGCATTACCAGTAACTACTAAAATGTTGACGAACTAATGGGTTTTATTATTATGGGTTTTATGGGTTTTACCCCAAAAATTTGATTCATCGCTAGCGTCATCAATATTTATACCACCGAAATTTTAAATTTCTAACTCTCACAAATTTGATTTATCGCTAGCGTCATCAATATAATACCACCCAAATTTAGAATTGCTAACTCAAGGATTTAAAAGAGTACAAAGAATCCCGCTTTTACCCGTATTTATACTTTTTAGCTCAAAATTTGTCCATAATGTTAAGCATTTATTTAAATTCTTTCGCACACACTTTTCATTTGCCAAAAAGGATTTACCCTTCGAAGTTTACTTTTCTAGGGGCTTTGGATGAGGAGGTACGAAAATAAACCCTTTTCGTCCGCTTTAGTTTAAGGCTTCTACAAAATCTCTTTTTACTTTTAACCGAAATTATAAGTTTCGACTACTCTCCGAATTTGGTGGTGCTAGCTCCAACGATTTGATCCTGGCAAGGATTGATCACCTGTTTATGAGGGAAAGTTTTGTCCCATTTTACACCCAGGGAGTACAATTTTCGAAAAATAACTTCTTATCGAGCGTGTACTTCTAGACCTTCACCTACTCACCAAATTTTATTATTTCAGCTTCAGACATTTGGCCTCACTAATGAGATCAGTCAGTAATGCAACAATTGTATAGGGTGATCCACCTAGAGGTATTTTTAGGAACAAAAAAAATATAAAAATTCGAATCAAGTGTTGAATCTTTATTGGCAATTTAAAAGGACATTTTATGGCATTTATTTTTTGAACATAATTTCTTTCAAATGTTGGCCGCAACTACGCCTTAGGGTTTCCATTCTGAGGGTCCAATTTTGAAAGACTCGTTCAAGCATTTCGACCGGTATGGCGTTAATGACACGCGTAATGTTGTCTTCCGAAACATAATTGGTAGCTGGTTTGTCAGCATAGACTTTGGACTTTAAGTAACCCCAAAGAAAAATGTCCAAAGGTCCGATATCACTCGATCTAGGAGGCCAACTTACCTGTCCAAAACGTGAAGTTAGCTGCTTTTCGAAATGACCTCTCAATACATCCATTTTTTGAGCAGCTGTATGGCAAGTGGCACCGTCGTGTTGAAACCAAGTATAGTCAAGATTACGGGCTTCAATTTGAGGTAGCATAAAGATCGATATCATGGCGCGATAGCGAGCTCCATTCACGGTTACGTTCCGGTCATCATCATTTTTGAAAAAATATGCACTGGTGATTCCATATTAATCTTTTATAAAAACAACAAAAAAGTTTACTATAACTCTTTGACAAAAAAAAAACTAGTAAAAAAGCTTGGCCAACTGGCATCAACGTGGATGTTCAGTAAAGCAAATAGAAAATAGGTTTTGGAATCCGTAAGACGGGGTTTAAATTTAACCAGGGTTTTAAACTAATGTCATATTTGAATTTTTGAGAAAACGTCATCGTAATGGGTGATCCAAGTAGAGATACTTTTTTTAATAGCATTTTTTTGATAGATCACGTGTGAGTCGTGTCATGTTGTCTAGTTATTATACCCGCACCACATAGTGGTATGGGGTATAATGGCTTAGTGCTTGCGTTTGTAACACATCGAAGGAATCGAGTTAGAATACCGGGACCAGAGAGAAAGTTGCTCAGAATTACATTTTGAGTCGATCTAGCCATGTCTGTCTGGCTGGCTGGGCGGCTGGCTGGCCGGCTGGCTGGCTGGCCGGCTGGCTGGATGTAAAGATGTCCATCTATTCTTGTAATCAAAGTACAGGTCGCATTTATGCACCGATCTTGATGAAAATTGGCAAGTGGTTATATATTGGGACAAGGACGGACGCTATTGAATTTGGTCCAAATCGGAGCACTTTCTGATAGACCCCCCATACAAAGGAACTCCCGGATTTGGTCCAAATCCAGTTGATGTCGCGTGTATTGGTCAACAAATTAAAAAAATATGACATTCGATGTAGAACTGACCACAAAATGTAAAAAAAATAGTTGGACCCGCCTCTCGGACCTACGGGGCCTTCAGAACCCAAAAAATGGACCCATGATTTTAAATATAAGTGTGACCCCTTAAATGAAAGGAAATTATCTTACAATTTTAAATACAGAAAAAAATTCCTGTTTGGGCCCCAGGGTCCATTAGGAGGGTCCAAAAGTTTCGGTTTACCCGGATTTTAGTGTGACCCCTCAAATGACTGGGAATTGCCTCCGGACTTTAAATATGTCAAGCCAAATGATTTATCTCGTCCGTGGGAGGGCACAGGGTCCGAAAACAAGGTATGAAAATGTGGACCAACTATAATTGTTATACCCTCACCACATAGTGGTATGGGGTATAAAGGCTTAGTGCTTGCGTGATAGATACAGATAGAAATAGCGACGAGTGCTTTCGATTAACAGGAGACTTAATCACATTTATAGTGGTGCGGGTATCATAGAGTCGGCCACGCCCGACTATAGCACTTACTTACTTGTTTTTGTTTAGTATTGTTTGGCATTTCATTATGGAAAGACTAACGCCTGAACAACGTTTACAAATCGTTTAACTCTGTTACGAAAATTCACGTTCTGTGAGGAATGTGTTTCGTGCACTTCGTTCAACTTATGGTTAACATAATCGGCCAATATTTCTGGCCAATGCGTATGTAAACAAGCAAAATTGCCGCATTCGGGACGAAGTGCAACCAGAAGAGGTTCAAGAGCTGCCACTTCATCCAGAAAAAACAACGGTTTGGTGTGGTTTGTGGGCCGGTAGAATCATCGGCCCACATTTCTTCAAAAATGATGCCGGTGAGAACGTAACCGTCCATGGAGACCGTTATCGTGCAATGATAACCGACTGTTTGATGCCTGAAATTGAAGCTCGTGATCTCGGCGATATTTGATTTCAACACTTCGGTGAGCAGATAATTTCCCGTTTTGTTTATGGCTTTGCATTTAAAATTCTCGTAGTAACTACTTATATTATTAATAACAAATGATTAAGTGCAAAATAATAATATGTGACGCGCAAAATAGAAAGGGACCTAAGGCTAAAAACCAGTTTTGTCCAGGAGAGCCATTTTAAAGATTAGGTCCCTTTCTATTTGCGCTTAGAATCGTCGACTTCTCTTTCATAAAACGCGCATATTTCTGGAAGGGAACACTTCTGGGGCATGGGATCGGTCGCATTCGTTGCTCAGATGTTGTCCACATCAAAAAAAGTGAAAAGTTGATGAAAAGTTTTGTTCAGGAGAGCCATTTTAAAGATTAGGCCCCTTTCTATTCGCGCTTAGAATCGTCGACTTCACTTTCATAAAACGCGCATATCTCTGGGAGGGAAAACTTATGGGACATGGGATCGGTCTCATTCGATGATCAGATGTTGTACACATCAAAAAAAGAAAATAAATGAAAATTGTTTTTTTTTTACCCTTAGGTCCCTTTCTCTATGCGCTGTCACATATGTCAAATATTAATATTTACACACAACCGAAACTGTGCCCTAAAGATTTTCTACACTGTTTGGGTGCTATTTTCGTACTTTGTTATTACATTCACTTTGTAACACATAAATGGAAATTACACCCCAAACCCAAAAATTAAAATAGACCCCAATTTTATACAGAAAACAACAACACAATATAATATATTATTGAGGCACATTTGCCTTTTTTGGGCTGTATTTTCATACCTTCAAATAACCACTACGAAATTAGGCCCCAATAAAATTTTTGGGGTCTATTTCATAATTCTATTAGACCCCAATTTGGGGCGTAATTTTCTATTTGGTTTGGGGTGTATTTTCGTGGGGCGTAATGTCATACCGCCATAAATGTAGTCCACCGTGGTGTGATGAGTACTGTGCAAGACTATTACGCAAGTAACCCAAGGTTCAACCCCTTGTAAAAACATCTTAAAAAATTGTTCAGCAACGGGTTTCCACCTTGTAAATGCCGGCTACTATACCAGTAAGATATTAATTTCCTAGCCAAGTAAAAACTTCTCCTTAGAATGGATTAGCTGTTTGGAGAAGGTATTAAAAAGTAGCTCCCGTTCAGTGAGTATAAAACTTATATCGCACACAGCTTAGAAATTTGAGAGAAGTTTCCCCTTGTTCCTTAATGTCATGTTGAGGGACCTAAGAAATCAAGTAATTTGATTACAAAAACCGACGGAGTGACGGGCAAATCGAAATTGATTTAAAGTCGCCGGTCTTTAAAAAGTCAAAATACACTTGTACCATTGCGACAATAGTTTCCGTTGGCACCATCACTATTACTGTCGTGACGTCAGACCATCAGTCTTGCTTGCGATGTTTTAAAGGAAAATTTTTCTTGGTCATTATTGCATTTATGTTAAAGAATCACCGAACACATACTCGTATATTTTATTCTCTGCACCTCAGCACACCTAATTTTATATTACCCCAGAACACCAGCTTATAGTGTTAATGTGCTATTGTAAATTTTCTTGAAATCTCAAATTATTCTTTCCACCTACAGCATAAATTATGACAAACAAACACCATTAAAGAATGAATACCGCGCCCAGGGCCAGGAATAATCACACTACGTTGGCACATTTTGTTGACACATTCTCCACTTACCTCCAAACACCAGTTGGCCGTGGGTATTTCGTACATGATGCTCAAAATTGTATTGGCCGTATCATGAACGGCGGCTGCGGTCCACATCATGTAAAAGATGCGAGTGGCAACGAAAATCAGCGAGAACCAAAAGTAAATTTCACTCAACCAGCTGTCGCGGTATCTAAAATTTAAAACAGAAACCATAAAAAAATGTATAAACAACACAGTGGGGACAAAGATTTGACGTGTGCTCGCTGAATTACGGCAGCATCAAAGGAAGGCGACAATGAGATTACAACAAGACGCTCTAAGTGTCGATGGCCTCGCCGAGAGGCGTCGCACTTACAGGAAAGCGTGAAAGGTCTGAACGGCGAGAAAATATAAATTCTGGGCGCACGACAACATCACCACACCCGACAATTTGGCATCGTAGAGCCACAGCAAATCCGTCAAAGCCAGAAAATCCTGACGTATTCCCAGCCAAAAGTCATTTGTCATATGCTGTTCGGTGTTACATTGATGGCAAAAGCCCGGCATTATAACGATAGTTGTGACGGATTGAAATTGAAAAACAAAAAAGATTAAATTGAAGTTGAATCTTTACGAATAGTATATGGGACATATACCTTGGTCTGGTGACACTGTATATGCCACTGGAATTGATAGAAACGCATTGATAGGCTCTGACACATGATAATGAGAAAGACGTCAACGAAATTCCATACGAATGTCATCGATAGTGTTATCCACTGGAAAGAAAATTATTGCAATTAATAGGAATTATTTTAATGGCATTGTTCTATCAGAATCTAGATTTTCTCAAAGTAAAATTGCTCTATGTATACCAGTTTCTCAGAGAGAATCTGTTCTATAAATATAAGATTCTAGAGAGAAACTATTCTTAAAGATCAGTTATTCGTCGAGAACATTTTCTATGAAGATTGGTTTCTATAAGAGAAACTTTCTTTAAAGTTCAGTTTTTTACTTGTAGAGAGAAAATGTTTTGTAAACAATTAAAAATCCTTCAACGTCCCTTTCGGCCAATGCGCCCGTCCCTTATCGTAACCAAAACTCTATAATTATATTGGTAGCAACATTTGCTTTAATGTTGTTACCCATATATTCATATTGATTACATGAAGAAAAATATGTTTAAAATATGTTTCCTTGCAGGGAACATAAAATGTTTGGATCATGGACCATAATATGTCTGTGTAGACCTATTATGCCGAAATATAGGGTGATCCATCTTGAGGTATTTTTTTCAATAGCCTTTTTTCACAGATTTCGAGTGAGTTGTGTTCAACTTTTTTTTCTTTATTGCTCAAGCAATAGATCTATTAAGAGGTCATTACGAAGAGCAGCCAATTCCACGCTTTGGACCGGTGAATTGGCCGCCTAGATCGTGTAATATCACAGTTATAGACTTTTTTGTTTGGGGCTACGCAGAGTCCAAGTTCTATGCTGACAAGCCAGCTACGATTCAGGTTTTGGAAGTCTACATTACGCGTGTCATTAAAGCCATACCGGTCGATATGCTGGAACAAGTCATCAAAATTTGGACCCCCAGAATGGACGCCCTGAAGCGTAGTGGCTGCCAACATTTAAAGGAAATTATATTTAAAAAAAATGGCATAAAATGTCCTTTCGAAAGAACCGCAAATATTCCACATTTGATTTTTTTTAATTTTTTTTTTTTGAAAAACCAACTTTAGATTGATTACCCGATATATGTGACGCGCAAAATAGTCACATAAACCAGTTTTGTTCAGGAGAGCCATTTAAAAGATTTAAATACGTGTATCTTTGGTGTACTATCACTTTCACAAAACGCGCATATCTCTGGGAGGGAACACTTTTGGGACATGGGATCGGTCTCATTCGATGCTCAGATGTTGTCCGCATCAAAAAAAAAAAGTGAAAATTGATTTTTTTTACCCTTAAGTCCCTTTCTCTATGCGCTGTCACATATACATTTTATTGTTTTTAGCATTCTCCAAACAAATAAATGATTGGGTTCTAACATATTTTTTTCTCCGTGTAGTAATCGCCCATTTTGACCTTGCAGGACGTTGTTTGGGCCACATGAGCCAAAAATTCCAGAAACTATAACTTTTTTTGGGCCGCCGTAGTGTGATGGAAGTGCGCACGACCATTGCCTGTTAACATGGGTTTAACCCCTCGTAAGAACATCTAACAATTTTTCGGCGGCGGATTTCCACCTCGTAAATGCCTCTACGAGTAACAGATGTATCTCTAAGCCATGTAAAAATTTCTCTGTAAAAGCATCAGTCGTTGGAGCCGAAGTTAAACAGTAGGTCCCGGTCACTGAGTATAAGAATTGTATCGTCCACTGCTCACTGATTTGAGAAAAGTTCTCCCTTGTTCCTTATGGGATGTTGTGGGACTTAAAATGTAAACCCTCTTGAAGGTATTTGGTGAGTCTCAACGAAGAGTATCATTTAAAATCATTACCCGTCCACAAAATTCAATGATTTGCTAAGCAAATACTTAAAAATGTGTGACTATTACCGAGGTACCTTTAGTCCCCTAAAGGAAAACTCTTTTTCCCCGAAGTCTTATTTCGCCCTTTAACAATCCCAAACTGTTTATAACCATAAGCCATCGCTATGCGCAGTTTGAGGATACTATAAGTAGATTGATTCTTTGATCGTGTTTTTAACTGACACGCGGACTGACATGGCCGATTATCTGTAAATTTTACGACGATCAATTATATAAATTTTTAAAGGGTCCACGATCAAAATTTCGAGGTGTTGCAAATGGCTTGGCAAATTTAATATGCCATCCACTCTTTGGTGGAGGGTATAAAAAATCGTCGATCTGTGTCAAACCGCTTCTGCAAGGTAGTCAATAGATATCGCCGAGACAACTGAAGACTCAATTGCCATCCTGCTGAAAGAACGCTCAAGTCCATGTTATTAATCTTTGGCAAAAAAAAGGTTTATCATTTCTCTGTAGTGCTCAACGTTAGCCCAAATGGCGTTTCTAGCAGCGTTTCCAAGAAAAATTGTCGATTGGTGCCATACAAATTCAGATATCCGCCCCAAATTCACTTGTATTGTAATTTTTTATGAAGGCCTGGACTTCTCGATGATCACGTCCGAATTTTTATTTTCGATCCCAAGATGCGTTTGTTTATTTTTTTTTCACTTTGCACCGATATTAAAATGCCCATAGCCATAATAGATTATTTTTTAATCTAAATCATTGTCTCTTTTGATATCTTAGGACCAAACCGAATTAATTGCTAAGACTATTGGATATTGTTAGCTAATAATGAGAGAGGGCTTTGTAAAAAATTCGGATCGGGCCGATGTATGAAATGTTGAGTTGTTGAGATCGATATCGAGTCGAAGTTCTCACATTTTCGTTATTGATCAAGACCACTATTTAGCAACATTCTTTATTCCGAGGAATATAAAAATACCCGCCTTCCAGTCAGCAGTCACACTGTTCGCTAAATGGACTACAGGAGTTGGTCTGTCCCTTAATGCCACCGTCGATGACGTCAACATTTCCCACGATAGCCGGTTTAATAGACCGAACTGACCCGAAGAAAAATTCTTCGGCCAAGGGCTGTCACCTCGGCACACAGTTGCCGCTACAACAACAACGTAAACATTCCCACCACTAACTACCCCACAATCGTTGGGGTCACTTTGGACAGAATTTTTGGAGACTCTCCACATGGTACAGCTGTCTACGATCCTCAAGTCACTTACCGGCAGTACTTGGACCCCTAACAAAGCGGTAGGTCAGTCAGTAGCGAACTTTTCACCGCTTATGTAGTCGGTGAACGTTAGTATTACGCAGTGGAGAAAAATTTAAACCATCCACAATTCCGCCATAAGAACAGAAACAGGGAGTCTTTTTTCATGTCATCAGAGAATCGTCTACATAGGACGAAGGTCCTTACCGTGCGCAGACACAAATTCTTTTGAAAGATGAATTACGCCGCAAGCTAAAAAGATCAGGTTTGTCATAGTCAGCGAGGAGGGAAGGAAAAGTAAGTCAGCGAAGTTAAAGCAAACACTTCACCGTCTGGTAGACGCGTTTCGTCGTTGTGTGGCCGATTTTCATTACCATTATGTGTCCTGCCGACATGGCCTCTATTTGTCTAACGACCTATCTATACAAAGCATGTATTGATTTTGGATATGCGAAGTATTATTGTCGAAGAGTGAGACACAAGCGACTCACTGAAACAATTCCTACCATATCGACCTTGTTGTCTGAACTGTATCTGCATGGGAGTTTTCAACCACCATCTCATGGGCAGGATGTCTCCGTCCAAGCAGATCAAGTATAACCTTCATAATCTAGAGAGAGAGGTCTAGTGGTATAAGAGGTCTAGTGCTCTAATCATCTCAACTTTCAAGCAGGTCCGGAGAATATTCACACAGATAATAACGCAGTTAATCGCCATAGCACTATTGTAGTATTTGTGGAACATCCCTGAGAGATTTCACCAGGAAAAAATTTACCTTGGCAGACACGCGTGATCCAACTGAGATCTGGGTGCTGCAGCCGTTTCAATTCGTATTGGTAACATCTCAAAATTATGTCCCGAATGCCGTCAGCCCCACATGACGTGTCGCATATTTTTAATGGCCAGGCAAAGCCCAAGGAAGCTTCCTGTTTAAATGGCATGTTTTTTTCATCTGAATATCGCAGCTGATCCCGTTTAGACGGAAAGAATTACAAAACGTTAAACATAAAACCCACCGCCATGCCAGTTTTGCGAACTTTTTGCACAACCTTGCTGACAGCCAGTGCGGGGAGCTTCTATTTGGGCTATTCAGCATTGCCTTTGGAAATAAGTTTGCATTATTTCCAAACATTTTCCGAGCGTATAGTAGTTAATTTCGTTCCACTGATAATATTTTTTGTCATGATTCCAAACGAAAAAGTGCGGTGACTTATAGCATATGAATAAAAAAGGAACTACTAAATAGATCACCCGGTAAATATTAGATTCACAGAGGATAACTGTTCTTAAGAGGTCAGTTCGGAAACCAAAACTGAGCTTAACTAAGGTAGATTCCTAGAGATAAACTATTTTATGGGAAAAAGATTCTCTGAGAGCAACTACTTGATAGAGATAATATTCTCACTGATAGAGAAAAAGAGAAAAACTGTTTTACTCTGAGAAGTTCCTTGGAGAGAAATCACTCTGTACAGATAAGATTCTCAAAGAGAACGTAAGAGAGAGGAACATCTAAATGCTATAATTATTAGTTACCTGTAACAATGGAATTAACCAGTGGCTATAATCAATTATTGAAAAGAACTGCAAGCGTTCTCGTACATAGTAATTCTTCCAGAAGTCCACGGTCAAATTGCACTCGTTGATTTGCCGGTAATTAGCGTAAAGGCCGCTGCTAACATACAAGGAATGCTCAACTGAGTCACAACAAAAAACCCAAATTAAAACAAAATTATTAAAGCTACTGTCACAAACTTACCTACAGAACCAAACAAAAAGATAAGACCGGTCACCTGAATGCGCCTACTTAACTTCTGTGCAGCTGGACACTCAGCATATGGTCGCTGAAGGAAAATTATTTCAAGGCGACGCGTTGACTTTATCAAATGGGGCCAATTACGTGATAGCCAGAGGAAAACAACAAACGCAGTAACGCACTCTATGCTAAAGCTTAGAGGACCTATAGGAAAAATAAGAAAATTAGATTTGCTAATGGGATAATTAAATTTCTCACCTGTTGTAGTTAGCTTAAGGCCGATTTCAGTGACAACTTTAAAGGACAAAAACAAATCGATGGTAGAGAAGGCGATTAAAATTGCCGTCACCAGTACCGGAACACTAAACCATTTGAAGTAGACCTGTGCCACGTCTGCTGTGGGCCATACACCATGGACGGGCATGGTGCCAAAGAAACGAGATAGGACCAGGACTGAAAAAAATAATGGGGAAAAGTCATTGGTAAAAAATTTACAAGGTTCATAAGATAATAACAAGCTTAGCCAATATTATATTCAAATTACAACTTAGAGATAATAAATAATAATTTCAGTGTTGTTTAGAGAGTGCCAAAAGTAGGCACTTTGTTTTCTCGAAAACTTAAGTATGTAGGTAGGGTTATATAGCACCCTACCTACTTAAGTTTTCGTGTCTTAGTTGCATCGCACATATAGTGGACTACAAGCATCGACACACAAAAGTATTCGTCGTTTCGAGTCGGATTTTCTTGTGAAAGGAGACGTGGCATATCCATAATCCACTCCAAGACGTCCCAATGAGGTTGAAGCGGTAGTGGAAAATGTTGGCGAGAACACATCTGTGTAGTACCGTCGTCGTTCTAAGAAAGCTTCAGTGAAACCACTTTAAGGCGCATTATGTAAGATGATTTCCAAATTATCCCGTATAGTGTAATTGATGCAACGAATAATGTCGCTAGAGCATCTATGCCGCCTTTAAAGTAATGCAATATTTACGTATCAACGCAAAAATGGCTCAGAAATGTTTTTTATTCTAACCCAGCGAATCGATATTTGTAAGCTCAACATGAGAGGGCTTTCATACTGTAAAACACTAAGAAGTCCGTGACTAAGTTTGAAATTTCCCATCGTCGAGTTAATCTGCCGATAATGTTTATAGCTACTCATTTCTTTTACGATTGACTTTACCATATTTTATATAGACAATATAAAATGATGGCGGAATACGGCTTTCGTAAGTTAGACAGAATGATTGTGGCAATCAATTTAAATTTTTATTGACTTCTTCAAACAATTGCCCACGAAAATCTAATTCTCCTTTACCACCCCTACATACCTATATCAGAATTATTTTACAAATCGACTTTAAACTTCATAATAATATTATAACACTGATATACATGTCAGTTTACCTTACCAGGTGAAAATCGCACCTCATATGTGGTTGCAGTTGTGCCTGGACCTCAAGCCGAGAGTAACAGATGTACGAGGGTTTTTCTAAAATATGGAACGATAAATTGCAATTTCAATTGATTTTGTTATTGGTTTTTGCACATATTGCAAATGATCGAGAGCGGCCTTTAAATGAATGCCTTATAGAAAGATGGGTTGAAATGGGATCCATTTTGCACAATGTGGCAAGTTGGTTTATATTTGCGACAAGCTTTTGGACTACAATGGCAGATGAACGGGTATGGCAACAGCGACTGTTGCTGACTGTGTGATGTTGCTCCTAGTTTGGTGACTTCGCTTGAAGTAAAAACTCGACTATTGTAAAACAAATTATGAAACATTATTTATTTAAGTCCCACAACATCCCATTAAGGATAAAGGACGAACTTCTCTCAAATTAGCAAGCTGTGCAAGATTCAATTCGTATACTCACTGACCGGGACCTACTGTTTAACGCCGGTTCTGAACGGCTTGTGCATTTTATAGATAGTTTTTACATGGTTTAGAGATAAATCTCTTACTCGTAAAGTCGCAAGGTGGAAACCCGTCGCTAAAAAATGTTTAAATGTTCTTATTCTGAATTAAACTTTGTTTAGCCTTAATTAATTGGCTGTGCAACTTGTCTTAAGTCAATAAATAAAAAATTCAAAACATAATTCCATTTTTCGAAAGTATTATTGCAGTTTTTCTTCACTGTGCACATCTGTCTAAACTTTCGACTTTATACCATAGATTCATAGCACTTACACGGTCCCACAGCATGATGTAAAGTATTTGTCACACTTTTGCTCTGGCTATCATCTGACTGCACTTTAACGGGCAACATCTGTTCCAAGTATCGGAGCACGGACGTCGATGGAGAACGGTCTACTGAAGTGTTGTTATACACCAGCAACGTGTTGTTGTGCCTGCCAACACTCTGGCACTCTGGTTGCAATGGGTATTTACGTTAGTATTGCTGGTTGCTGCTGTTGCCGTTGAGTTGCTTAAGTGTTGGTGAACAACTGAAAGTTAGTTTAACATTTTGTCCGGTTGTCCTTTTTGTTCGTTCTGTGTGGGTATGGATATTGTTTCGTATCCTTATCTATCAGTTTGAATAAATTTGAGTTTTATTTAAATACACACAAAATTGAGACGTGTGTGTTTGCATTGGATTGAGTTGGAGTGGAGAACATAGGGATCACTGCAATTGGAGTGAAATATGAGGAGAATTTAAAAGACTTTAACGGAAAATGTATCTGTAAATCGCCACTAAAAATGCCAGATGTATTGAAACTGATTTTATTGGGTGATAGTCAGTCAAACAATCCACCACACAAAGTCCGACTTTCCATGTCCACTTTGGAACTCGTGTAATATCTTCAATATATTCGAATTAAAAAAATGAATAGATTCAAATTTATACTATTAAAAGATAAAGCCGTTATTCAACAATTTCAAATCTACTTTTGTGCATTACTTTATTGTTTATAGAAATCGTCCATTTTTGAAGCCGGCCAGGTAGTAATGATAATTTTCCCAATTGTTATGTTTCATAAGCTGTGTCAGTGCTATCAAAGAGCTAACACAGTAAAAATATCCATTCAGGTTTGTTATCCATCATGGAGGGAAATATTACAAAAAAATATATTCTTAGTTCTGGTTCGGCTGCAAATGGCAATATGAATTTATTCATTAGGTTATTCGTCATCCAGGCTTTAGTGCGTACATGCAAAAAAAGGACGGTTGGGTTGGGTGACAGTATACGAAAAGCATACTATTGTTGGGTATATGTGTGTGATACAACAAAAGTACGATCCCCTCAACCATAATATGGTTATACCACAACCATATATCCAACAACAGAATGATGCTTTACAAATATTGTCTAGTCATACTTTTTTTCGGGTAGGTAATTCGCCACGTAGTGGAAAAGTCTTAAGCGATCAGCTCCACAGAGATTGGTGAGAATTGCGGCCAGTATGGAAAAATACCAAAAAATTTTGATTTTGCGCCGATCAGTTCTAATGGTTTAATGAATATATCTGAAATTCATCAGAACTGATAAAGGCGATAGCAAGTATTAGATCTGTGAAGAAATTAATACCTTTTTTAATTTTGGCTTCGCTTAATTTTGGGAACACCGCTCTAAGGTAGCAAAAAGATTTACCACTTACATCAAGTTTTTTTTTACAAATTGTTTCATGTATCCTAACTTTAGATGCAGTGGTGGCAGAACAATCTTATCAGCTGGAACTAATAGGGCGTTTAAAACGTTTTTCCTGCCTGTTAGATATGTGTCACGAGATGACCATAACTTGCGATCGAAGCGATTTGATGCACGACTATCCCATTCACAAAGATAACATGGATATTTTGTGTAACCACCTGGCGTACCAAATAAAATTGTCAAAACCTTTAAATCAGCGACGACTTTCCATTTATGCAAGTCATAGTTAACGAATCGCAGTATTTGGATCATGACTTCATACGTTTCTTTTGTACTAGTCGCATATGCGATTGGAGCAGATGGTAACAGATTTTTGTTTTGCAGTAAAACAGCTTTCAAGCCTAGAAATAGCATTACAAATTTTATATAAAAAAATAAAATCTATTAAAAATCAATATGTTTAGTTGAATACGTACTTTTACATGAACCGTCAATGAAAAGTCGCCATTCGTCTGCCTTATAGTTGTGACTTAATGCCGAAAAAAGGTTGGGTATATCAGCGCTATATATGAGATTACTGTCATTTTCACCAGTCTTAAAACTTTCTTCAAATATCAATGTCCGGTCACTTCTTCTACTGAAAGTTTCACGAAAATCTTCTTCCACTAAATTCCACTGCCTAAATCGCGACCCAAGAATATCAGCCTATCGTTTTGACAAACTTAAATCGCGAACGAGATCGCAGAAATCTACATTTGAAACAAAATTTCGCTCCGTTGAACTTATAGATTTGGATGGAAGGTACTCTTCATCCACCAAATATTTTTCAGCTTTAAAACCACATATGCTCGTTGTCGGAGCTTTATCATTACCAGATATCGGTTTTGTAACACTTACAACGTTTGCGTACTTTAAATTTTTGCGGGTTTTTAAAGAGTGCCCTGAAATATTTGTTTCACAAAAGTAGCAATGATCTGGTTTAAGCCAGAGCTTAAACCAGACCCACGACAACCGGTTCTATGGACCGGATTGACCCGAAGCAACAATTCTTCGGCCAAGGGCTGTCACCCCGGCACACAGTTGCCGCTGCAACAACAACAACATGCCAAGTCAGAGGCGTACAAAAGGGCAAAGAAATTGAAGGTTGAACTTTGTATTTTTTAAATGTTGCACAGCAATTGCTAACACAGCAAATTGCTTACTTTTTATTAATACAGTTCCAAAGCGATCAAAAAGTGATAAAGCAAACAAAACAAATGAATAAAAACTAAAACAATATATTTACATGACAAACGGGATGCTAAGATATTCAATAAAAAAACGGTCAAACAAACATTTCGGAGTAGTTTGGCTAAAAATGGTATTTTTTCAAAAAATTTCGCTTTAATTAAAGTTGAATAACTCAATCAGTTTCTACTGGATTTTTAAAAATGACACAGAGTAGTATTCGTAAGAACACGCTTTATTATTCAGTTCAAAAATTTTTAGATTCTTTTAAAAATTTCTGTGTAAAAACGCATCCAAAGTTAAAAAAATTACAAAAAATTTTAAAAAATGAGTTTACAGGAAAAATACACATACGAGTACTTTGTTCAGTGTGATTTTAAAAGTGTATACACCATTCGAAAGGCCGCAGTTTCTTCTTTCAAAAAACTTAGTATTCAACCAAGTTACTGGCATATAAGTGCGTAAGATCCGTAAAACCGGTTTTTTACCCGTAACTCCAGATTTTGGAGGTGTTTGGGAAATTTCAGAACCGGTTTCTTGTTGTACTCAGCAAGATCTACAAGAAAAATAATATCATTTCCCAGGCATTTTTTCTCTGTCACACTGTGTTATGTAACTGGTGATAACAAAGGACACTCCTGATTTATGATTCGAAATACAAGGCAAATTTCTTTGAGATTCACAATGACACAATTAATCGGTTGGCGAACATTTCCGTTGTGGTATTAAATGTGTTATCTGTAATAGCGGTCTTCATGGAACAGCAAATTCTACATGGTTTTAAAGCTTGGCCTTACCACCTCTGTCGCGTAAAATATTAACGTTACAAGCATTTTCCGCTTTCAAAGTAAAAAACATTCTATCACCCCTTTCACGACTCCCTTTATTTTCTCTTTTACATGTTGATAGCTCGTCAAACAAAATGAGTGATATGTAGATATTTCCTCCTCATGGCAGAACAATCTACTCCCACAACGCTCTGTGCAGACGTACTACATGTACGAGTACATGCACATTCAGGCATGACAAGACTTGATAAATAAATACTATATCCTTGTTCGTATGCCGTTGTGTATTTTGTGATTGTAAATTTTAACTGCTCCAACTGATACTGATCTTGTTTCTAAACCGTCAACGCCCGCTATTTGCAGTGATTCGCCCGCCCACCTTCTTGTTGGAGAGTGGTTGTTGATGCCAGTACGTTTCTGGTACGCTGCATTCTAAATGCCAACAGTTTGGGGAGAAAATTTATACAAAGCATTTTTACTTGTTACAAATTGAATTTATAAAAAATTTGTTACAGAAATTTACTCTTACTTCAGCGCAATTTGTGTGAGCTTTTTATTTGTATCGTAGAAACAGGCGATATAAAGGGAGCCTATCAGAAAAATTTCTACAGCGGCGCGTTAACATATTTCATAATTATTAATCATCGCGAGACGATTTCTGGCAAGAACTAAACAAATACAAAGAACCAGAAAATAAATTTATATGCAGATTTTTTTCGGTCAGTTCGTTAGCTGAAATTCTATTAACTAGAAGGGAATCAGTTAAGGTTTTAAAATAACACAAGAAAAACTGAGTAAAATTGTCCAGGTCGACTATATGATACCCTGCTCTAATCTCTTATTTAACAGACTTCGCGTCTATGCAAACGCATATTTGTTGTCGTTAGTCAAAAAGTATGTCTGCAACAAAATGCCAAAGATTTGTTTGAAAATATTTTGTTAAAAAAAATTGATGATTGCAAATATTTTGTACAGCAAAATAAGCATATTTTTGTAAAAGAAATCTACGGTTTGGTGCGGTTTATGGGCTGGTGGAATCATCGGTCCATATTTTTTCAAAAATGATAATGGCCGGAATGTAACCGTAAATGGCGTTCGCGCCATGATATCGGACATTTTGGTACCTGCAATTGAAGTCTGTTATTTTGGCGACACTTGGTTTCAACAGGACAGTGCCACTTGCCATACAGCTGCTCAAACAATGGCTATAAGTAGAGGTCATATCGAAAAGCAGCTAATTTATCGTTTTGGACAGGTAATTTGGCCGCATAGATCGAGTAATATCATACCTTTAGAAATTTTTTTTTGCGGTTACGTAAAGTCCGAAGTCTATGCTGAGAAACCAGCTACGATTTAGGTTTTGGAACCCAACATTACGCGTGTCATTTAAGCAATACCGGTCGAAATGCTCGAACGAGTCATCCAAAATTGGACCCTCAGAATTGAAAACCTGAGGCGTAGTTGCGGCCTACATTTAAAGGAAATTATATTCAAAATATAAATGCCATAAAATTTCCTTTTAAATTGCCAATAAAGATTCCATACTTGATTTGAACTTTAATATTTTTTTTGTTCTGAAAAAATACCTCTAGATTGACTACCCTATGTAACCATTATTTTTATTATCATCCAAACAATGCGTAAATTTATGACGCGCTTTTATTTAGTTTCGCTAATTGAGAAATACATATGTACAGGGTGGATCGGGGAATTTTGCTTATTTAGGAATAAAATAAAATAATCATGAAGACTACAAAAATTTATTTTATTTTTTAATTATATTCAACAGTGATGGATTTTTAAATTACATGGTTTTAATTTTCGACCTTCGCTATCCACACACTGCTGCATATGTTTCCTGAAGTTTTCATAAACTCTAGCAAGCATGTCGACTAGTATTCTGCCAATAACTGCCTCAATATTGTTAATTGGGTCTTTTAATGTGTTGGGACGGTTGATATACACTTTCGATTTCAGGTAATCCCAAAAGAAAAAATCGCATGGGGCTTAGTCTGGTGAGCGTGCCGGCTAATTCACATCACCCCTCAAAGAGATAAGCCGTCCAAGAACATTTGTCCCAAATAATTCATGGCAACCCTCGCTGTGGCACCATCCTATTGAAACCATGTATCCTCTAATTGCATTGCCTCAAGAGCCGGCTGAAAAAAAACCTGTATCAGAGCGTTTCAGAGATTATAGTACTGCTGCTCTAACTCTCTCGATGTTTTGTGGTGTTGTAATTCTTCTCTTATGTCCCCTGCGTACACATGACACATTCCCTGCTGTTCTCAATAAAGTTACCCAATTAACAATTGGTTGCCGTCCAGGAACACGTCCGCATGGGGGAACATCTAATCGTTAACAAAAAGCACGCTGCACTGCAATGATCGAGTGCGCATTTGAAAAATACGCATTAACACAAAATACCTCTCCTTACGTGTCCAAATTATGATGGCAACAACGAGACGAGTACAAATCTCCCGCCAGCAACTATAAGCCACGCACACTCTCCTCTCTTTTTGACCAACAGTGCCGCAGTACAAAAAAGCAAATTTCATCGCTCCACCCTGTATAACTGAAATTAATTTAGCTGTATAAGTTTATTTTTAGTATTTTTTAAGGCGAACTGAAAAACCTTGAGATCAGATATTGTGAATTAACTATTGATAGACATTTACCTAATGTTGAAGTGGCCATACAGATTTTGGTTTCTATGGTCAATGAAGAGGATTGGCTATCTGTGTTCCTTAACAAAAGTTTAAGCACTAGGCGCCAAAAAGGCGATAATGATGGTAATAGTGTTCCAATACAATTGAAGCACTATCTGAAGATACCTCCTGTTTATCGTTAAAATACCTATAATTTAAAACTTATATAAAGAACAAGGGAAAGCGAGTACCCATTTATTGCAAAGAAAGGGGAAAAACTTTGTTAACCGTTGCCGATTCTGCCTCGCGTGAGAGATAATTTTCGCATGCATGACATTTTGCAACTCAAATTTGGAGCCAAATTTTTAAAAAAAATTTAAATATGATTATCTGTTTTAAATCAATTGATGCGGACACATGGTGGCATGTTTATTAATAAAAAATAAACTTTGCTTTACAAGTTTTTAAGAACTTGAATATGTAAACGGTTCTTGACGTTTTGATACTAATGAAATAATTCTCCCTGTTTTGTTTGACAAGTTTTTAGAATATTGAAAAATATTATTTAAATTTGATCAGTTATATTTATAATTAACTGATTATTCATAGCTCAGATTAATCTGAAATTTCCGTTATAAGATTAATTAATTAATCACATTATTGATTAACCCAAATTTTGACTAACAAATATCAACTACATAATAACATTTATAAATATAAAACACAAAACACACAGCAAAAACAGTAAAAACATTGCTGATTCAGCGCCGGTTTCACTCTGCCATACCTAAAATTTCATATAAGCATGAAAAAAGTTCAGCTCTGCTCGGCTCGCATTTGAGCGCGCACTCTGTCACTCACCTAATAAAGAGTGACCTTTATGTGGGGTTATAGTAAAACATGGACCGAAGTTATAAGGGTGCAAATTGTAAATACAATTTTCTTGTAGAACGACAAAATCTGAAATTGGGAGGGTCCTTAACATAACGCTACAAGAAAAAATTGTCCAATGAGGTCCACCTTCTCTAGGGTTGGTACTTAGTACCTAGAGATTTTTTTCTGGACATTTTCGTTTAGTGGAAAAGCTGAAATTTTTTTAAAATTTCCCGGGGTCACATTAAACCCATTTTCATTAGAAAATGTATAGAGTACCATTCATATACTTATAGCTACTTAAAACATCTTTCTAACAAGAAACTAAAGGGTGTTTTGTTTTAGACGTGTGGTTTTCAGTCTGGCCATACTTTTTCGGAGTTGGTCTTTTTGCCAGCTGTCATTTGTTTTGTTCTCAGTTTGGTTTACCATTTCCCTAATCCGGAACAACGTTTGCAAATCGTTGTGAATGGGCCCAAAACAAGGTGACCACCGATCCAGATTTTTACAATAAAATTTTGTTCAGCGATGAAGTTCACTTTTAGTTGATTGGGTACGTTAATAACCAAGCCATTGTTGAGACGCCGTTCCATCCTCAAAAAGTCACCGTTTTGGTGTGCTCTATGGACAGAGGAAATCATTGGTCCATATTTCTTCAAAAGTTAAGCCGGCCATAATGTTACAGTCAATGGGGAACGCTTTAGAGCCATGATTAATGACTTTTTCGTGCCTGAATTAGAGAATGTTGATGCGGACGACCTTTGGTTCCAACAAAACGGCGCTATTGAAGCTATTTATTAAAGGAAACTTTCGGTAAGCGCATTATCTCGCGTCGTGGGTCTGTGGCGTGGCTTCTAAGATCGTGCGATTTAACACCGCTGGACTATTTTTGGTGGTGTTATGTGAGGTCGCTTGTCTACGCAGATAAGCCCGAAAACGATTGACGTCTTGGAAGAGAATATTCGGAGCGTTATTACTGACATACGGCCCCAAATGCTGCAAAAAGAGGTCGAAAATGCACCTCTCAGCTGGAATTTATTAGAGCTAGTCGTGGCGGCCACTTGCCCGAAGTCATATTTAAAATATAATGGCAGACTTTTATCCTTACAATAAAGCTAAATTCTTTATGATAAAATTAAGTTGTGTGCGTTTGATTGTGCGTAAGAGATCCATTTTTTGGTCCTTTCCAATTAAAGGTTCTGCCGCTCAAGAAGCCAAAAATTAAATTCAATTTTATTAATTTTTTTAATGGTACGTCATGAGCCACAAGTATCAAACCATGGCAAAATTAGAGTTTATTGGTTTCTGTTTTCAAATAACCCCAAGCAAAGGGCCCCCCCCCACAAAGATGATATAAAAAAGAGTACAGTTTGCATGGAATGACCTATACTTATTACTTTATCTGCTCTTACTCAATATACTGCAAATATGTTTTGTCGACTTGATGAAGAATATGCAATGCTCTCAGTCAATAATAGACATCTAGCCATTACTGCAAAACCTAAAATCAATCCGTATTTCAAATGTCAATACCAGAAATAATTTACAAATGTGACATACAGCAAAGTTTTTAATTCAAAGTCAATTCTAAAACACGTTTGCTTCTCATATGGTTCGATATTTCGAAAGACCGCAATTGCTTCATGCCACAGGTATAAATTCGAAATGACTTTAATTGTTTGACATACCTACATACAAACTCGTAGTATTGTATTCCATAAGTCCGTATGTTTTCCATTCCGGTAAAAAAACTTATAGTTTTTCTTTTTGCAGGACATTGATGCAAATCAGGATACAGAACTCACATATCCGGGTAGTGTTTGTTGTTGACTTCATAGTTACTGATATGCTATTGATGAGGTCTTCAAATGGGAAATGGGCTAAAGCCACAAAATATTCATGCAGGATACACTGTAGCACCGTAAATATTTGTCTTTGATTACTCAATTTTTCCTACACTCGCTTTTGAACAATGTAGAAAGCAAAATTGTTGATATTTTAATTAAAAAAAAAATTCAATTAGTTTATACTTTCATCTCGACATAGGAAGAAGGTGGTGTGAGTTATGTATCCGGGACTCATGACCCACAATCGTCTTAAGCATAAAATCTGCTCACCCTAATACGACCGACCTCAAATGGAAATGTTGCAAAACTTTACAACAATTTTGTGTGTAGGTATGTGTGAGTTATTTACTTGTTTGTTTTTGTTGTTTTAGAAATTATTGAAATTGTTAACTGGGGGGTCTTATTGTTATTGGTTTTTTAATTAATTTCTCGTAATGTCAACTTAACTAAGGGGAATTCTTGTACTCCGTTGGTAATTTTCCTTTAATGTCAACGCCCATCGGTTGGCATGTCATACTCTGTTGGACTGAGTGGCCATGTCGAACGATGCGGCGTTTATGCGAATGATTTCAACAATTGCCTCCAGTTGATTGAATTGAATTTGAGTAGCGTTAAGATTTTATGGAAATTACTGTTAAAAGGAAATGAGCCATGAAATGAGAAGTGCTTAGATGGATGGAGTCACAGTATATAAAACGTCGAGAGTGGAAATTTAAGTCCAGCCATGTCACTGTGGCAGCAGCTTTGAATATAGTGAACTCGAGTAAAATCTTTTCCATATCTTAAGAGGGTTGCTATTTATATTTCGGGCCCTGACAATTCTAGCATTCCCAGATGCAAACTGGAACTTCCATTGGAAACTTTAACATTTTTAAGCATAACTTCACTCAGAAAACTTTGTCATTTGAGGGCAATTTGTCTTGTTTACAGTGTGTTAAAAAATTCATCTCAGTCAAAAAATGAAATTATCCCGTGAACATTTTCTTGCGGTGATTTTTTTACGATTTTCGGCATGGGTCGAGACAAGAGTGTGTAAATCAATCTTTTTCGACTTTTGGCGATGAAGCATCATCAAAAACCACTGTTAATCGCTGGTACCAAGAGTTCAGCCTCGGACGCCGTTCGCTCCAGAATGAATTTCGTGAAAGACGTCCAACTTCGGTCACTTTGCCCGAAACCATCGATGCTGTGTATACTGATTAAGTAAGACCGACATGTGACATACCGTGAGATTGAGACATCCTTGGGCATTAGTATGATAAGCATCAAAAGGATATTGCATGTTCATTTGGCCGTGAAAAAATTTTGTTTTCGTTGGATCCCACATAATTTGACGAATGCTCAAAAAAAGGGTCAAAGGGATTGATGCAAAGAGATGTTAAAAAAAGTATAACTGCGGTAGCTCAAAGGCAGTGTATACATTGTCACAGGTGACGAATCATGGATCTATGCATATGAACCCAAAACTAAACTGCAATCGAAGCAAATGATTGCGTACATCGAAGCAAATGATTGCATTTTTTCGGTATAACCGGCCATGTTACCACACTGACTTTAGTGGAACGTAGGAGGTCAATTCTGAGTGGTTTACAACCATCTGTTTGCCAATAGTGTTCGAAAAAATGAGAAAAGAGAAGACGGCTCATTTTGCATCACGAAAATGCGAGCTCTCACACATCAGCTCAAGCGATGAGCTATTTGACCACTCAAGATGTCGAATTGATGGGCCATTTATCGTACAGCCCTGATTTGGCACCCAATGACTTCTTCTTATTCCCTATAATCAAGAAAAAAATGTGTGGTCAACGTTTTTCATTGATCAAAGCAGCTGTTGAAGCGTTCAAAAATCATGTTTTGTAGGTGTCCCGATCGGAGTGGAAAAAGTGCTTCGTAAATTGGTTTGTGCGCCTGCAAAAGTGTATTGATTTTCAATGAGAATATTTGAAAAAACAATAAAACCATTTCCAATGACAAATTATTGTGTTTTTATTGCCGGACCTGAAATATTAATAGCAACCCTCTAGTAAGGTCATACATTCGGACTACAAAAATTCTATTGGACGGCATGGCTTTCTTTTGCAATCACCAAATGTCAACAGTCTTGATGGATATTTGGTTTGACGTACCCTAAGATGTGATAGTATTATGGTACAGATTACCAACTAGTCGGTTGTACTAATGGAATGAAGCGTAAGTAATTAATAAGTTCTATACAGTTGTTCTTTTTATCCAACAATTGATATATTGCTATATAGGATTGCCGACCACAATATAAAAACCAAAAATAAAGAACAAATAAAAAAGAACTCTGCAGAATTTCAAGGTTTGCCATACTGCCTATTGAAGCGAAAAGCATCATGTTAAGCGGACCCGGTTACGTAGACCAAATGCGGAAATTGGACAAATTACTAAAGTATAAATCTTCATTCGATTACTAAATTAGTTGAATTCGCTTTGTTGACCCTTAAGCAAAATCAAACCTAGTTTAAGAGAACTTATTAAATTACTGACGTTGCATTAACCGAAAATTCCAGCGCACAACTAACGTTCGATTGTGCTGATAGAATATTTGGAGTAGACGCAACGAATCTTCTCTGTGTATGTAAAAAACAGTAAGCAGCTCGCTATGTTAACTTGCTATAAGGTACTAAGTCTGCCTTCCTAAAAGGCCTTGCTGGCAGATAAAGCACTAGGATCTTAGTCCAATCGATTACGCATTTTAAAACTACCCATTACCGGAACCTGGAGCAATGACCATAAGGACATAAGTCTTAGAAACGTTTGCAGGTATGTTTGGAAGCTAGGACCTTGTCTTCATAGGCCAAATCCCCAAACAATTTAAAGTTCGAAACATCTTATACTTGGCCAACACAATGTTAGAGGAGCGATACCACTATAAGATGAGCGAAACGCATTGATAGTTGCGACAGAACTTAATGCGTTTTGCCTTAGAAAATTTCAAACACTTAAGTAAAAGACGAATTTTATAATCACCCGTAGCAAAGACGTAGTGAGAATAACGCAATGTTAATAATAATAATGAAATGGCAATGACGCTAAAGCCATGCCGCATTGGCAATAACTCAAAGTTAATGACACTAACGGTATGGAAATTACGCAATTCTCAATGACATCATGTCTCTGGCCGGCCATGATGCAATGCCAGCAGCGAAATGAAAGTGATGCAAAGCCAATGACGGCATTGACGTAATGACCATGACACAATGGCAATGGCAAAATAATATCAATTGCAATTATAATGACAATGGCTACGATAATGGCAATGACAAAGAAACCGCCAATGACAGCACACTACGGCTAATAGATATTCGATAGCTTTGACAAGTCACGTATCTTCAACAAGAAACAGTTCATTATTTTTTCTGCGATTTGTGAAATTCAGTCTTATTGCTTGTGAATTCGAAGCCTTATTTTATAATGGTGACAAATGCCTAACGAATCTCAGTCTTTTTAACGCTGGAAAGATATCCTTCAATTCATTAAAGCAAAATTTCACATTACCTGTAATAAGGTTTCGCCATTGTTTTTATGCAATTTGTCGCCATGCTTTCATTTTGAGAAATTCCAATTAAATTAATCACATTCAGCGAAATACTTACAATCGATGAACCACAGGCAGTGATTTAAAGGCGGCGAAACGTGCAAATCATTTCTTTGTTAAACCACGAAACGCGTGCAGAAGCCTCAAATGAAAACGACAGTCAGTGAAATAATCAGGCAACATTGATCACACAATTTTAAATTAATTTATTTTTGGGAAAAGATTCACAAAAGACTTATCACCGCAATCGCAATGTAAAAGGCGACACGATAACAGTGACAAGAAAAATGTTGACACTGAATTAGAAGGATCTGAAGAAAGAAAAGTTTTTACTTGTGGAAGTGGATAGAGTGGGGGCGGTATTGACATAAAGTAACACTAATTAAAAAGGAAAGTGTGTTTCTGGCAAATATTTTATGTATAGGAAAAGGGGGCAGATGCTTTTGTAAAGGTCAAGATTTTTACTGAGGCTTCTACTATAGAAGGGAGTGTATAAATAAGTTTGTCATTCCCCTTGTAAAATTCTATGACGAAAAGAATGAAAAGAGCTAGAGTCCTTTAGCTTTCCTGATATATGTACGTATGTATTATCTTGTGTTATTGAAGTATTGAATTGGTGAATATTGTTCAATTTTGTTTGTTATCTTGATGAATAATAAATCTGACAGCCCTTTCCCCACTTCGTGGAACGAAATAAAAGCGCTTATCAACGTTGTGCATAATCCAAACTAATTTCTAATGAAATTGCTCTGTGGCCCAAGCTTAAACGTAAACAAGTTTAAAAAGGTAACAGTATGCACGACTATCATGCCAGTTTACCCAGGTAAGACCCCGGGTAAGAACATCTACCAACAGGCGTTAATACCGGCGACTTTTCGAGTAAGATTTTTATCTCTTAGCCACGTAAAAACTCCTCTATAAAAATGCATTAGCCGTTCAAAGATTGGCACAGCTAACTGATTTGAGAGAAGTTGTCTCCTGTTCTTAAATGGGTTGTTGTGGGACTTAAGTCGGTTGATCCGACTTACATATACCCTCACCCATATATGGAATTTTAATCTTCATTGCATAAAGAATAGAAGATGCTAGAGTGGGACGTGGCATCCACATTTTTTTATGCGCATACAAAGATAAAATACGCATATTACAGAAAACAAAATTCAAGAGGAATTGATGCATTAGCAAAAATTGTATGTAAGTTTCCAACTACGCTCGAATAGTACCGTGTGTGTGGAAGGTGCAAGAAGGGACATGGCTAACGCTCCAAATTTTCGTCAATTAAACTAATTTATAATCAATTTTCTACTTACTATTTTTAAGCTGAATCGTATTAAAACTAGTATGCGAATACCAAAAGTGGGTGCAATGATTCATTTTAATTAAAGCTACCAGACTTGGATGCGTCATATGTGACAGCGCATAGAGAAAGGGAACTAAGGGTAAAATAATCAATTTTCATTTTGTTCTTTTTTTTGATGTGGACAACATCTGAGCATCGAATGAGACCGACCCCATGCCCCAAAAGTGTTCCCTCCCACATCTTAGCATCGAATGAGACCGATCCCATGCCCCAAAAGTGTTCCCTCCCAGAGATATTCGCGTTTTATGAAAGTGAAGTCGACGATTCTAAGCGCAAATAGAAAGGGACCTAATCTTTAAAATGTCTCTCCTGAACAAAACTTTTCATCAACTTTTCATTTTTTTGTTGATGTGGACAACACCGAGCATAGAATGAGACCGATCTCATGCCCCAAAAGTGTTCCCTCCCAGAGATATGCGCGTTTTATGAAAGTGAAGTCGACAATTCTAAGCGCAAATAGAAAGGGACCTAATCTTTAAAATGGCTCTCCTAAACAAAACTGGTTTTTAACCTTAGGTCCCTTTCTATTTTGCGCGTCACATATACTGTTTTCGTATTTGCGTATAAATCCGTTATAGAAATGTTATGAAGTTCATATTAAAGCGAATTTCACGCGGTGACAAGTTTAGTAGGTTCTAATCTGCACTGAAACAGTGCCAATTGTGTGGAAGGTAACAGAAAATATGTGGCTGGGAATCCAACTATTTTTTGCATTGAGTTTGGGATAGATCGTACGAGTACCATTATAGATATTTCAAGAATAAAAAAGTGGGCGGAATGGTGCATTTGTATGGAAGGTACCGGAATGGGGCGCCTCAATAACTTTTTTGATTTGCAACTACAAAGCCGTTAAAACGATATTATGTTGTTCATAATTTAAGCGATTTTCACGCATTGGGTGATAAGTTATGTGGATTTTAATCTGCACTGAACAAAAGCCATTTGTGTGGGAAGGGGCGTGGCTAGGTATCCAAATAGTTGTCCCTAAGTTAAGCTGATTTTAAATACTGATTTCGGATAATATCGTATAAAAAAGAATAAAGATATTCGAAGGATACCAAATATCGTAATATCGGGTGATCCATCTAGAGGTATTTTTTTTATCAAAATAAAATAAACATAAAAATTTAAATTAAGTGTGGGATCTTTATTGTTCATTCATTTATGCCATTTATTTTTTGAATATTATTTTCTTTAAATGTTGACTTTAACTATCCAATTTTGGATGACTCGTTGGAGCATTTCTACTGGCGTTAATGTTGGCTTTTATAACCTAAATCGTAGCTGGTTTGTCATCATAGACTCTGAACTTTACGTTGCTCCAAAGAAAAAAGTCTACAGGTGTGATTTCACACGATTAAGGACGGCCAACTCACCGGTCCAAAACGTGATATTAGCTGCTCTTCAAAATGACCTCTCAATAGATCCATTGTTTGAGCAGATGTATGGCAAGTGCCACTGTCCTGTTGAAACCAAATACCGTCGAGATTACGGGATTCAATTTCAGGTAGCAAAAAGTCCGATATCATGGCGCGATAACGAGAACCATTCACGGCTACGTTGTGTCCATTAATATTTTTGAAAAATTATAGACCGATGATTCCACCAGCTTATAATCCTTTCTATGATGAAATGGCAAACAATACTGAAAAGAGAAAAAATAATGTTTAACACAACTTAAGCGTAACCTGTGAAAAAAAAACCTATTAAAAAAATACCTCTAGATTCACCCGTTAGTGTATTTGTGTAGAAGGTACTAGAAGCGGTGTGGAAATATTGCCCTTTTTTAATCCCATAAGCAGTTTTGGAATAATATTACGAGTTGCTAAACTTAAAAACGATTTCGCGAGTTATCGGGCTCAAAGACTCAAAATTTCATGAAATTTCATGGATTTAGTCAAAGCATTTGTAGGATCTAAAATGTTTTTTTTCGATACATTACACTTTTAATCTCCGTACCAAAGATTTTAAAATTAGTGCCGTATTTGTATTTGTAAGACAATTTTATTGTTTTTAAAAACATCGGTTAAACATACCTGTGGGAGCTATATTTTAATCTGAAGTTATTTTCGTAAATTTCTAGAGCGTCGTCCTTGGCACAAGGAACATACTTGTGCTAAATATCATTAAGATTGAATGTTTTAAGTGACTTCTAGAGCTAAAAACATAATATTAAAAGAACATATATATATGGGAGCTATATCTACATATGAACCGATTTGCAATGCTATTTATGTCGATAATATTCCCCTCCTATGAATTATTGCCAGCTTAACTGCACAAGAAATTCGATATGGCAACACTACGCAAATACAACTTAGATGCAATATACGAACACAATATGAGTACTTATTTTTATACCCTCCATCATCGGAATGAGAATATATTCAAACAAAACTGGTTTTTAACCTTAGGTCCCTTTCTATTTTGCGCGTCACATATACTGTTTTCGTATTTGCGTATAAATCCGTTATAGAAATGTTATGAAGTTCATATTAAAGCGAATTTCACGCGGTGACAAGTTTAGTAGGTTCTAATCTGCACTGAAACAGTGCCAATTGTGTGGAAGGTAACAGAAAATATGTGGCTGGGAATCCAACTATTTTTTGCATTGAGTTTGGGATAGATCGTACGAGTACCATTATAGATATTTCAAGAATAAAAAAGTGGGCGGAATGGTGCATTTGTATGGAAGGTACCGGAATGGGGCGCCTCAATAACTTTTTTGATTTGCAACTACAAAGCCGTTAAAACGATATTATGTTGTTCATAATTTAAGCGATTTTCACGCATTGGGTGATAAGTTATGTGGATTTTAATCTGCACTGAACAAAAGCCATTTGTGTGGGAAGGGGCGTGGCTAGGTATCCAAATAGTTGTCCCTAAGTTAAGCTGATTTTAAATACTGATTTCGGATAATATCGTATAAAAAAGAATAAAGATATTCGAAGGATACCAAATATCGTAATATCGGGTGATCCATCTAGAGGTATTTTTTTTATCAAAATAAAATAAACATAAAAATTTAAATTAAGTGTGGGATCTTTATTGTTCATTCATTTATGCCATTTATTTTTTGAATATTATTTTCTTTAAATGTTGACTTTAACTATCCAATTTTGGATGACTCGTTGGAGCATTTCTACTGGCGTTAATGTTGGCTTTTATAACCTAAATCGTAGCTGGTTTGTCATCATAGACTCTGAACTTTACGTTGCTCCAAAGAAAAAAGTCTACAGGTGTGATTTCACACGATTAAGGACGGCCAACTCACCGGTCCAAAACGTGATATTAGCTGCTCTTCAAAATGACCTCTCAATAGATCCATTGTTTGAGCAGATGTATGGCAAGTGCCACTGTCCTGTTGAAACCAAATACCGTCGAGATTACGGGATTCAATTTCAGGTAGCAAAAAGTCCGATATCATGGCGCGATAACGAGAACCATTCACGGCTACGTTGTGTCCATTAATATTTTTGAAAAATTATAGACCGATGATTCCACCAGCTTATAATCCTTTCTATGATGAAATGGCAAACAATACTGAAAAGAGAAAAAATAATGTTTAACACAACTTAAGCGTAACCTGTGAAAAAAAAACCTATTAAAAAAATACCTCTAGATTCACCCGTTAGTGTATTTGTGTAGAAGGTACTAGAAGCGGTGTGGAAATATAGCCCTTTTTTAATCCCATAAGCAGTTTTGGAATAATATTACGAGTTGCTAAACTTAAAAACGATTTCGCGAGTTATCGGGCTCAAAGACTCAAAATTTCATGAAATTTCATGGATTTAGTCAAAGCATTTGTAGGATCTAAAATGTTTTTTTTCGATACATTACACTTTTAATCTCCGTACCAAAGATTTTAAAATTAGTGCCGTATTTGTATTTGTAAGACAATTTTATTGTTTTTAAAAACATCGGTTAAACATACCTGTGGGAGCTATATTTTAATCTGAAGTTATTTTCGTAAATTTCTAGAGCGTCGTCCTTGGCACAAGGAACATACTTGTGCTAAATATCATTAAGATTGAATGTTTTAAGTGACTTCTAGAGCTAAAAACATAATATTAAAAGAACATATATATATGGGAGCTATATCTACATATGAACCGATTTGCAATGCTATTTATGTCGATAATATTCCCCTCCTATGAATTATTGCCAGCTTAACTGCACAAGAAATTCGATATGGCAACACTACGCAAATACAACTTAGATGCAATATACGAACACAATATGAGTACTTATTTTTATACCCTCCATCATCGGAATGAGAATATATTCACTTTGTCATTTCGTTTGCAACATATCGAAATACTGGGCGGAGATCCCATAAAGTTTATATATTCTGAACCGTCGTTTCTAAGATGATATAGCCATGTCCGTCTGTCAGTCTTTGGAAAGCAAACTGCTGGTTGCACAATTGATGTTGGGTGGCTGAAAATTTACAGAAACATGTGTTGATGGACTCTATGGAAACGGTTGGAGTTAAAAATTGATTAGATCGGTCAAGAGGTAAAAATTTTCCCCAAACTCTGATAAAATCAACAATCCTGAACTACAAAACTCAATATCTTATGAACTTTGTGACATATGAGGCTGATATTTAGAACATTTGATATTGGCATAGATAGAATAATAGTTGGCGATGCCACGTTCCTTTAAAAAATCGCATTTACGGCCAAACTAGTTGAACCAAGCACTCGGCAATTATACAGGCTATGTTATGGAAAAATTGAACTTGAAAAGACAATATCTCAAAAAATAATAGATTTATGGCAATGATTTTTCTTTTGCTGGCATAGATCAGATCAAAACACATCCTGAGGCAAAAGTGGTCGGTGCCACACCCCCTTCAAAATTATTGTTGACGCATTTCCAACAAAAGTAATAAACCGATTTTTATTAAATTTTGACATAATAAAATCGAAGACTAGGAACTTGTAATGGACAAAGTTATGATACAATCGAACAAAGACTATATCTTATAAACTAATAGAAATATGACGATAACATTTAGAACATATCATGTTGGCATGGATCTATTTTTATAAAATTTGAACATAATGAAAACAAAGACTAGGAAGTTATAACAGATAAAGTTATGGTAAATTTGGACGAGGGGCGTGGCGCCGCTTACACAACCCTGAACTGCAAAAGACTATGTCTCATGAACTAAGAGGGATACGACTGATTCTGGTATTGATATGGTTCGTAACACATCCTGGGCAACAATTAGACGTCCCTTTAAAAAATCCCATTTATGGCCAAAGTAATGGAACGATCTTTATAAATTTTTAAGTGAATAAAATCAGATATTAGCAATATAATACTGATTTTAGTGTGTTAAAATTTGAGAAAAGGGCGTGGCCCCTTCTATACAAACCTTTTTTTATTTATTTATTAATGCTTTATTTGGTGTTATTGGATCTGCTCCAGAGGAGCCTAACAATAATCATACGAATCTTAAAGTAAAATTCAATAGAGAATCCTGACATGGATTTCTGTGTTATGCGGTTCTCTGAGTCTTATTGGCAGGATTTGCATTAATTTGTTTAAAGAGGTATGTCAACTGTATTAGTTTGACATTTTTCATTGTAAAGTAAAAAACTCTAGGCTTGAAGAATGGATAACTCTAATTTTATAAAACTCTTGATTGGTAGAGTCGATTTTATTCGTATGTGTGGTATTGTACTCATACGTACTACTGTAGGCTTTTGAGCGCCCTTAGAGCGTTCACATGACTGAGAATTTGAAACCAGGTTTGGTTTAAACCTTGTGAAATAGAGATTGAGTCCTCCTATATCCAGATATTTCCGTTTTGTGTTTTGACTGCAATAAGTATTACTTGTCAGAGCATTTAAACCTCGTTTGGTTTAAACCTCGTAAAGTAGAAATAAGGATTCTACACTGTCTTTTGCGCGCATATGTTCGCGACAAGCTGTGACGAGAGGCTCGCAAGGATAGATCAGAATACCTGGCGTTCATTTCTCCAATGTCCTGGCGTGCTTGCAGTAAATAGTAACTGATATGCTGCCGTATCGTTCGAGCTTCTGTTTGTGCATTATTTTGATATCTTGAATTGCATCTTTGAAGAGGGACATTTTCAGATCTCGGCGGATGTTTTCTTTCCTCATGTACCAAAGGGCGCCAGTAATCAACTGCAATGTGTTCGATTGGACTCTCTGAATCTTGTCAAGTTTGCTAGAACTTGATTTTCCCCCTAGCTGGCCGCCGTATATCCAGATAGGCTTGATTACACTATTGTATAGCAAAATCTTGTATTCAAGACTCAGTCTTGAGTATGTGTTGAGGAGCCAGTTGAGATGGCACAACTTGAGCTTCAGCTGAGTCTTCTTGGCTTCTATATGATTTCTCCATGTTAGTCTTCGATCCAGGTGGATCCCCAGGTATGTAACTTTATGGGATTGAGAAAAAGGGTTATTGTTTAAGTACATTGTCGGACATGTACTTAAGTTTAGTGTGAAAGTTACCTGTGTGCATTTTTCTCGTTGACCTTTATCCTCCAGTCAGATGAACACCTAGATTCGCTGATGCTATATCGTGCTTTTTGTGTGAGCTCATTATAGCAGTATCGTCGGCAAAAGTGGACGTAAGTACGTTTGGGCTTGTAGGTTTATCTGCGGTAAACAGAAGGGTAGGCCCCAGGACACTGCCCAGTGGGACACCAGCTAGTATTGCGCGACCGTCGGTGATATGTTGCCCACATTTGACTCTGAATCTGCGGTTTTCTAAGTAAGACCTAAGGAGACGACGCGTGTTCGCCGGTAAATATTTACAAATTTTACTGATCAAGCCAAAGTGCCAGACTTTGTCAAATGCTTGAGCAACATCTAGAAACACGGAGCAGCAACATTCGCGCCTTTTAAACGATTTTTCTATTGCTTGTGTCAGACGGTTTACTTGTTAAATGGTACTGTGACCTTCCTGGAATCCAAACTGATAGTCTGGTATTATATTGTTTGACATAAGGAACGGTTCAATTTTTGATAGGAGAACATTTTCAAAGAGTTTCGATAAGCAGGGAGAAAAGAGAAAGGGATTGATTTGTCCTTTCCTGGCTATTAGGTCATTTGAATCAAATACATTTTTCACGCTTTGGGAAAGAAGCTATGTCTGAAAATTTAATTAAATACTTCGGGCAGGAACTTAACTGCCATAAAAGTAAGGCAATTTTAGGCGTTACAAGATCGTATCCGGGTGCCTTATCCGGATTTACGGTTTCCCTTATAATTTGCATGATTCATTAGCAGTTGTAAACAATGGAATTTCGCGGGATTGATTTCATCTGGAGAAAGGAATCCACTACTTGCAGGATTTGGGCGAAATACCAGAAAGCATTACACCCTGATGGAAAATAAAACGGTGGACCCTCCATTAGGGACCGTTATCCATAATGGAGGGTATACAAGTTTCGGCACGGCCAAACTTAATGTGTCCACTTGTTTCTTTTAGAGTTATATAAGCTTTTTTCTTGGTTTTTATTTAAAACCATTTAACATATTAATATTTTTTTCTCATAATTTCGCAAGAGAGCTATATTTAAACCCATTTATGGACTCGTCATCATCAAACCTCCATAGCAAGATGGAGCTTCTTACAAATTTGATTTTCGAGTATCAAAAAATACAATCAAATACTTTGGAAGTAGATAAAAGGCGATTCCTTATGAAAAACTTCCATTTTGACAAAAGGGCGTGGCCCCTTCCATACAAACCTTTTTTTTTATTTATTAATGCTTTATTTGGTGTTATTGGATCTGCTCCAGAGGAGCCCAACAATAATCATACGAATCTTAAAGTAAAATTCAATAGAGAATCCTGACATGGATTTCTGTGTTATGCGGTTCTCTGCGTCTTTTTGGCAAAATTTGCATTAATTTGTTTAAAGAGGTATGTCAACTGTATTAGTTTGACATTTTTGACATATTTTCCATTTATAGACTCGTCATCACCAAACCTCCATAGCAAGATGGAGCTTCTTACAAATTTGATTTTCGAGTATCAAAAATACAATCAAATACTTTGGAAGTAGATAAAAGTCGATTTCTTATGAAAAACTTCCATTTTTGTTTTGCTAGTGATGAATACTTATTTTTAAACATTTGCTTACTTTTAGGCTAACTATAAAATGTAATTTTGTGGCCTACCGTATGGGTCTTGTCAATTGCACAAAGTGTTGGCATTTATAACATGCGTAATCGTAATTACTCGTTTGTCATAAATCAAAACGAAAACCTCGACCATGATTAAATGTATATTTAACAATTTTGAACGGGCAATTAAATTCCAAGCAATAGTTATTGTTTGTTTTCAAAAGTATTTTCTATGACCCACTTAAAGTTACCGCAATAATTTTAAAAACGTACTGCCTGCCTTTGGGGGCGTACTCGTACAAATAATTCCACCCCTTTATTACTGCGGAATTTTGTTGCATACTTTGGTGGGACGATAGTGAATAAGCAAAATTTCACAACTGCAGTTAGCGAGCGAGTTCTAAAAATATACAATAAGGGAGAGAATGGAAAAATATGCAAAATAATAATTACCATCAACAAAAATAAAAAACACGCAAATTTTACATTTTGTACAACTACGAAAAAAAAGACTTCGTAGACTACTACTAACGAGCAAGTTTATATTAAAGTACTCTTTCAGGAGTCTAGTCCACGCTGAACAGTTGAAACCTAAGCAAAAGAGTGTTGCAAACGTTTTTCTCCTTACCAGTGTTACGAAATTAACGCAGGACATGAAACATTTGTCAAGTGAAAGTAATTTAAATTCCGCTAAGCGTCATTTGTTGAAAATTAAATTTTGGCAACCACATCAAATTTTAAATAATGAACATGAGTAAGTACCCAGAGTCTCGCTCGAGTGTATGACTTTGAAGTGCTTTTAACCTTAAAGGTGTGATTTTACCTAGGCGCTGATTACTTGTACACATATGAGTTCCTACTCGTATAAGCAGGCAACCATAAGTGTTTGGTTGTAAGGGCATTAGGCAAATGTTTGCATACTTTTAGGCTGACACTTTATATTAAATATACGAGCCTAAAATATGTTGGGTTGGTGAAAAGCAGTAGAAATTATAATGAAATGTTTGCATATCTTAAGGCTGAGTGTAGCCAGCGTTGGAATTTTGTCATTTATCAATTTTTATACCCTCCACCGAAGGGTGGATGGTACATTAATTTGTCATTCCCTTTGCAAAACCACGAAACATTGATCGGAGACCCTTTAAAGTATATATATTCTTGATCCTCGAAAAATTATAAAATGATCTAGCCATATCCGTCAATCCGTTTATCTGTTGAAAGCACATTAGCGTTCAAACGAAAAAATCTGAAAAGGACCTGTTAAAAGCACAATAGCGTTGACACGAAAAAATCTTAAAAGGATCCTGTAATTTTGTATAAATGGGCAAAAGCGGCCCAGAGGGAAAAATGTTTCCCTTCAAGGGCCAGAAGGTACCTTGGAAAAAAGAGCACTTTTTTGAGTATTTGCTTGGCAAACAAAAATTTGTTATTGCCGGACAATGCTTAAAATGGGAACTATAAGTTAGGACACACTTAATACCTCAAGACAGGGCATAGTTGCTGGACTTTTTGGCTCATTTGGCCCAAAAAACCTAACCCATGGTCAAAACGGGCGAATTATAATCAATATGGACATAAAGGGTGTTTTTGTTTTTCAAACGTGTGGTTTTCACGAATAAATTAAATGCATATAGTTTAATGTTATGGCCAAGAATTTAGTGGGGTATTGTACCCCCAAAATGGAGATTAATTAAAGGACGCTTTCCGGAGATGTAATGTTTATTTATATATACTATTTCTGAGATTGTTAGCCGATTCTAGTTGATTTTATCAAAATCGGCCTTAAAGTGGCTTAAATATGGCCGAAACATTAGAAGAGATATGCCAAAAATATAATTTTTTTATATATAGTGGACTATAACTTCTGATGTATGCATTCCACGTGGCACCTTCAAATACTATAATTACAGCCCTCAACAATCTGCGCCTTTTGCACTTAATTTAATCAAAATCGCAATTAAAATTGCCTAACTATCGGCGATATTACGTCGAAAAAACACATTTACGGCAGATATCGGGCTATAACTCTTGATATGTATATCCTACGTGTAGCCTTCAGAGATAAATTTGATAGTCGAAACTGAGGTCTGTCTATTGCAGTTAATTTCATTAAATTCGGTAATCAAATGGCGACAATATGGATTATAGTATTTCAAAAATATATATTTACACCCGATATTGTGCTATAACTTCTGATGTGTATATCCCACGCGGAACATGAAAATATCATTATGATAGCCCTCAAAGAGGTCCATCTTTTATCGTAAATTGCACTTAAATCGCCGAGAAAAGAAAAATTAAAAACCGACCGCCGAAAAAATCTTTTCAACCGACTTAAGGCTATATCAATATAACTCAGTGAATGCAAACCCCTCAAATACCAAAAAAATGCCTCGACCATGATATAAAATATGGACACTGTAACATACTATATATACAATCCCAATTATTTGACAGCCTTCATAAAGCCTTACAGATATTTCAACAAAAAATTATTATATGTTGGCAGTAACTTAATGTTAAATTCGAACTAACATGAGAATAAAGTTGCTAACATTGTGTTATGTAATACTTTTCTATTAGATATGAACAAATGTAATAAAAGCTATATTTTTATAATATAATAATTTGATATTTTTATTAAAAAACTAAGTAAATTATTTTATAATTTTGAAAATTTTTTCTTCATAACTCAATGGTACGAGTACTCGTAAAATTATAAATGCCGCTGTAAAAAGAAAACGGCGTTAAATCTTTATATAATCACGTTTTAATTGTCACTTTTGCTTTGACTTACATATAATAAATCAAAACCAGACACACCGAAGAATTAACACCTTATACATCTATAATGGTAGAGTTAAATATATCACCGCATATTGACACGAAATTATATTTAACAAAAAATCTTTAAAATAGTTATCGTGATCATTTTTTGTTAATATGAAAAAAAATATTGCTAAAGGGTGCATGGTAATGCACCGTTAGCTACAAATATAGATAACAATAACATTATACAACAACGATTTAAATATTAACGCAATAAATAGAGTCACTGTTAATTTTCTAAATTTTGACTACATGTGAATATTTTTAGAAAATCTGTAAATACACGAATTGGCGCAAAACGCGCAAGATATTTTTCTTAATTATAGAAGTACACACACTCTATTATATATATCTAAAAAAAATTTTGGGGGGTTTTGCCCGGTCCCTTTTAAAAATGTACAAATATACTAAAAATGCCTTAAATAAAGGCCATTTTTCCAAAAATAATTAAAAATACTTATACTACATATTCACTGACAACCGATATGTATATTTGTTCTAAAATACCTGAAGTGGAAGGTTCAATAGCAATAATATTGTTTTCAAATGCTTGAATAGAAAAAATTGTCACTTAAAACAACTGAAATGTCACTTTCTGAGAGAGTTTAAACAAATCGAACAAAATTTCCACTTTTGACGGAATATAGAAGAAGAATCAAACAACAAATCTTATCCATTCTATCAATTTGAGATGTAGAATTTTGTATTCAATTATGGAGTACCAATATATAATCGGATATATCTATTTTCATTTTTCAATTAAGCGCCGTTATGGTAGTCAAATACCCCACTGTGCGACGCGACATTATGCGTTCACAAAAAGTTTCTTTCCATAGATTGATTGATTCGTTGACTGGCACGTAGCGCGTCTTGCTCTAACCGACGATCGTCTACATCAACATCATTCACATCAGGCCGGCTTCATTTTTAAAGAATTATGGACCAATAATTCCTTCTGCCCATAGAGCACACAAAACGATGACTTTTTGAGGATGTAACGGCGGCTCATCCGGGGTTTGTGGATTTGTATTACTCCAAATGTGACAATTTTGGTTATTAACTTAGCCATTCAACTAAAAGTGAGCTTCAACGCTGAACAAAATTTTCTTGTAAAAATCAGGTTGGTTGGCCATCTCGTTTGGGCCCATTCACCACTATTTTCAAACGTTGTTCTGGAGTAAGTCTATTCATTCTGAAATGGCAAACCAGATTGAACACAAAAAAACACCCTTTATGTGTACTAAAATTGAAGCAACATTTGCTACGAGTCCAAATATAGTAATTTTGATGTTTTATCTGAGAGTAGGACGGTCGCAAGTTCCCAAAAAACGTACCGTTTTATTTTCGCGCTTTTGTATCGTAGGGACGGTGTATAAAATTCGGCCTAGGGGAACTAAATTTATTTTTACTCGTAATATTTTTTTTTTATTATTTACATTTTAAAGAAAAGGTTCAAATCGATTAACATCGACCTAACAGGTGGAAACCGCGTTACATAAGCTATAAAGAAACAATATCACACACCTTGAATTACGCTAAGTGCATATAAATAAATGGTATTAGAAGAGCATCATATTAGAAGAGCACCAGGTAGATATTATTTTGGTACCCTTTTAAAACTATGCTACGATAAAAGGCAAGGTATTAAACATGAAATGTGAAGAGCAATTTAATGTTAATGACTATCATTGGGAAGAGTATACCTAATGAAGTTTAAAAAAGTAAAACTGACGTTATGTTCGTCCTTTAAAAAATTCTCAATGCAAAAAATTATTCAGAAAATACTATAAATTTTGTTTGCGTAGACTTTACTTAGTCCCAAAAAAAAGTTTACAGGTGTGACTTCACACGATCTAGGCGGGCAACTCACCAGTGAAAAACGTAAAATTAGCGGCTCTTCAAAATGATCTCATAATAGATCCATCGTTTGAGCATCTGTATGTTAAATGGCACCGTCCTGTTGAAACTAAATGTCGTCAAGATAACGGGCTTCAATTTCAGATAGCAAAAAGTATGAATATCACTGCTTGATAGCGAGCACTACGAGTATTCACGGTAACGTCCCGGTCATTATCATTAATGAAAAATATTTAGACCGATGATGTCACCAGCCCATAAATCTCACCAAACCGTGTTTTGCTTTGTGTATAATGGCAACTCTTGAACCTCTTCTGGTTCCTCTTCAGCCCAAATGCGGCAACCAGAAATGGACCTCATCTCTCAACAAACTTTTGGTCGAAAACTTCGGATTTTCTTCAAGCTTTTGAAAAACCCAAACACTGAAACTGTGACGTGCAGGAACATCGTTATGCTACAGTTGCTGCAAATGGCAAACAACACTGAAATGGAAAAAAAGAGTTTTTTCTTTTGGTTTATACAGGGTGTCCGCCGAGAAGGTATATTACTTTGTGTAGCCACCATTTTGGTAGACATTAGACTTGACAGTTTATATTTGGCAGTCGTGAAGTAGAGACGAGGCAAATTTGTTGTAGAAAAATATTCGATAAATCGTTAAACTTTTAATCAAAATCAATCATCGATTACTGTGACGATGAGAAAGTATCGTGAAATTTTCGAAAGAAACAATGTGCCAACAAACGCTCTATTTATCGTGTAGGGCATGATTTCGAAGAAAGAGGGTCTGTAGCTGATAGGCCCAAGCATGGACTACAACGTACTGCAAGTGCGGCTGAAAAAATTTCTGCTGCTCAAGAAAGTGTTCAAAACGATTCATTAACCTCAATTCGACGCCGTGCTGAATGCAATGAAACATGTGATCAAAAGAGGTCGCATTAGTGCCGACATTTATCTGATATTGTATTCCATACAAAAATAAAACACATTAAATAAAACATTTATCAATAAGAATCCATTCTCTTTCATTTAATCAAAAATTATAAACAAACAAAGTAGTACGGACACCCTGTGGTATACCTTTCCGGCGGACACTCTGTATTAATTCGGTCTTTTGTCATTAATATGACTTGAACAGTTTTTATTCTGGTTCGAGACCTTTTTGTTATTTCTTTTTCAGAATCAAAGTAAAAAAAAGTTGGTGAAATGTATTGGCTAGGTTGCCTGGCAGACTGTACAGATGTTTCTACTTAACCCCGCCAAGGTTTTTCTTCAGCGGTCTTTGGCATCGATTACTTCGGCAACAAATCAAATGACTTATACGGGAGACTCATTTGTATTACTAAGAACTACCCTTTGCTTATAGTCTTCGAACTGTTCAAGACTCGAAAATGTAGAGTCGCATTTAATGATAAACGGTCGAATAATGGGAAAGGGTTAAAAAAGTCATTAAAATACAGAGCTGAATTGAAAAATAGCTTATTGGGCTATTGCACCATTTTGTTCAATACAGACCTATCTCGCTTGAGCTTGACTCTAATGACCTATACATCGGGTGAATGGGATTAGCAGTTTAGTTAGGATCGTGTAAGAGGTGCTTCACGTGGATCTGGCAATACCAGCAATGCCATACTAAGACGCCATTGATGATAAGAGTGTACAAGTTTCGGGCCCCATACATATCTATGAATAGTGAGCCGCCGTGATGTGAATGAAGTGTGCAAGGCTATCATGCCAGTAAACCCAGGTTTAACTCCGGGTAAGAATTTGTCAGCGGCGGGCTTTCCACCTCGTTTATGCCGACTTTAAGAGTAGAAGATTTACGAGGGCGACCGCAAAACTAACTGGCCTGGCACATTTTCTGTTTTACTAGCAACTTTTTTTTTGGTTTTTAAAAGCAATCTTTTATAAGCCATCTGTCAAAATTTCCGAAATATTTAATGATTATTTTCTTTGTTACAGGTGATTGAAGTAAACAAGTTTTATAATTTTTGAAAAATAGAAAATAAAGAGTTTCGTGCGGTAATTAAACATTTTTAAATGAAAAGTTATACGCCACAATTAATCAAAGGTAAATTGGATTCTGTTCATGGTGATAATGCACCATCATACTCCACCGTGAAATCCTGGGTTCAACAATTTAAAATGGTTCGTTCAAGTACGGAAGATGAACAACGCTCTGGAAGACCGAAAACTGCTACTACTATTGAAAACATTAGAAAAATATTTAATGAAGTGACTAAAGATAGACGAATAAATCTCAGAGAACTTGCTGATTTTGTTAAAATACGCGAAAAACAAGTTTGGAGTATTTTACATGATGAGCTCCACATGAAAAAGCTATCCGCGAGATGGGTGCCGCGTTTGTTGACTTTGCCCCAAAAAATCGTCCGAAAGTCAAACCAATGGATAGAAGCTGGTAAAAGTGGTCCCAAGAAGGCGAAAACTGTTAAGTCAGCAGGAAAAGTAATGACCACTGTATTTTGGGATGCAAGGGAAATAATATTTATTGATTATCTTGAGAAAGGAAAAACTATAAATAGTGAATATTATTGTGCATTATTGGATCGGTTGAGTGAAGAAATCAAGATAAAACGACCGCATTTAGAAAAACAAAAAGTTCTTTTTCATAAAGATAATGCTCCTTCACACACTGCATTTTTAACTCAACAAAAACTGGTCGAATTACGATTTGAAATTGCTCCGCATCCACCATATAGTCCAGGTTAAGCTTCTTCTGATTATCTATTTCTTGTTTCCAAATTTAAAAAAAATTTCTCGGTGGTAAAATTTATCGTCCAATAGCGAGGTTATTGCTGAAACTGAGGCATATTTTGATGGTGTTGCAAATTCTTATTTTTCGGATGGAATTAAAAAACTTGAAAAACGTTTGATGAAGTGTATTGAGTTGGAAGGAGATTATGTTGAAAAATAAATAATAATAATTCCAAAAAACGGTTCTTTTTATGTTAGGCCAGTTACTTTTGCGGTCGCCCTCGTATCTGCAAGCCAGGTAAAAATCTGTCTATGAAATGTATTCGAGGTTCGAAGCCGTCGTTAAACAGTAGGTCCCAATCTGTGAGTATAAGAATTAAATAGTGCACAGCTCAGTGATTTGGGAGAAGCTTCCCCTATTTCTTATTGGGATGTTGCGAGACTTAAACAGAAAGTATACACTTCAATCTTACTCACGTTATTTAAGCGTTTTTTTTTTGACCGAAAAAATCGTAATAAAGCTTGATATTCAATAAATGCTGCCCATAGCGCAACAATGCAGCCAAAAAACTCAGTTATAGAGATTTCTATAGAAAAAAGAGGCAAACCACCTAAAGTTTCTTATAGGCTGTTTCCACTACGGTCGCGTCCACGTCCGCGATTTATCGAAAATTTTTAATGGTGTTTCCATTGTGTTTTGCGTCCACGTTTGCGTTCAAACAGCTGTTTGTGCTTATTTGTTTATTTTTTGCGGTGCGAAAAATAGTAATATTTTTATGTTGTGACATTATCATGGAGTTAAATGATATTATTTTGCTAACCGCAGTGGAAAATGAGGATCAAATGGTATTGCGCATAATGGAAATGTGCAGTAGCAGCAGCGCTTTATGTTTATGCTGAGAAACAGCTGTTTTAATAGGGATGTGCAATTTGCAGTGTTGCCATTAATAGGGATGGGTGGGTTTCGATTGCAAAAATAGTCGAATTTGTAGTAAACGCGACTTATCGAAAAACGTGTCCAATATGAACGCGACTTTTTCCCATACCTAACTGCCTATGCTTTTTGTATAGGCTTTAACGTGTGTTCATTGATTTTTGGACGCGGACGTGGACGCGACCGTAGTGGTAAGAAAGTATACATTTCAATCTCCTCTAACTCGCCTAACTGAAGCGTTAGTATTTATAATCGAAAAAATGGTCAAAAAGCTTGATATGCGATTTATTTTGGATAATAGAGATTTCCAAAAGAAAAAGAGAAGTATCAACTATTGTTTCTTACTTTACGTTCTATCTCCCATGCAACTCTTTGCATTTTTGCGTCATGAGCAGCATTCTTTGCTTCTGTAGCCTTTATGCAATGGTCGTTGCACAAGTTAATTAATTAATTAACTTAAGGAGTCATTCTTTCCCTAACTACAACAATTAATGATGTCATGTGTTTATGGTCTTCATGACAGATTGTAGATTTAAAAAGCACACATAAAAATAATTGAAAACTCTCTGAAGGTTAAGGAGCTAATCCGGTTAATTTCTTATTTGCTTTAAAACAGCTCCGCAAACAATAAAAAAATATTGTCTACTTTAGGGCTTTTTAATTTAATTTGGGTTTTCAACAAAGTTCAAAATGAAAAGATTGTCTAAACAAATCTGGCGGTCTGTCTGACGCTCTCTTTCTGTTTGTCTTCCGTTGCAGTACTTTGTTTTATAAAATAAAATCGGCAAACATTAGACGGAGTGAACGTAAAGTAACCATAATGAAATGTAAGTCTTCCCCTATAACATACGCCACTTTACGCTTAGAGAGCTGGTGGTGGAAAAAAGGAGAAGTTGGAGGATGTAATCACATCACTTTTAATTTGTATGCTTGTTTGCCTTCCATGTCTGGCCATGTCTGCGCTGCAGTGAAGCATCGGTTGCTGCGAAGAGGCAACAAACGCGATTATCTGCATGTGGGAAGCTTTCAAGAGGCCATACGACCAGGTGTTTAAGCAAATTATTTTAATTAACCGCATTTTCAAATATTTTTCATATATTTACCTTGATTTCGTTTCATATGTATGTGTGTGCGTGTGTGTACGCTGGCTTTGACTGTTTTCGCAGTTCTTTTGATGGCGCAAATATTTGCTTTGATGCCCGTCTATGGCATCCTTTCGAATTCTTCGCATGATTTACGCTTCTCCTGGGCCCTGGTGCGCACTTGGTACTCGGTGGTGATAACGGTGTGCTTTGCTATTTGTTCCGGCTTCAATTTCGCCTACGCCGTTCGTGGAAGTTTCAGTTTCGACTCTGTGGGTATGTATGACTGTGCCGCCGGAGCTTGGAGTCGCTCGTATGTAATCTCATGATTTATTTGAACTCGCCACATTGTGTGCCGTATTTGCTAGTGGCTTATTTCTTGCCGCTTTTCTTTGTTCTATTTTTACTTTCCTTTTGCAGAAAGCATTATTTTTTATACGTCGATTCTTTTGATTGCCGTGGTGTATTTTAACATGGCCCGCAAATGGCCGCTGTTGATGCAGCAGTGGCAACAGGTCGAACGAGATTTGCCGCCGCAGTGCTCGGAAGTGGACAGGTCATGGGTGGCTCATCGCATTAAGATGCTCATGATTGTGGCCTTCACTTGCTCGCTGGGTATGTAAAGAAAGCCGGTTAAAGCTGACTGGCTTTGTTCTATTTCTGGCACTTACATTAATTGTTAAAAAAAAAACCTAAAGAAAACAAGATTAACTTTATGTTGCAAGTATGTGCGGAGCGTTGTATTTTTTTAATGACTTGCAAAGAAGACTTAAATACTTTGTAAAATTATATTTAAAATTTGTTTTGAAATAGGTGATTTTGTGGCAAAGTTTAGATCTTAGTCGTAAAAGACGGTTTGATAGTCTTCTTTTTATTGTTATTAAAAAATATAGGATATGTACACACAGGGAAATAAGCAAGTTACCGGTAGTTAAGCTGACTTACATTAGTCCTATGCGTGGAAGTTGCAGAGGCTGTTGTGGAAAGTTGTGGAGATGTTTTCTATTTTTGTTCGTCAAATTAACCTTTCAATGCTATTCCTAAAACCTCTTGTTACCCATGATTGATTGAAACGTTCTGAACATACGAGTATAACACAAAGTAAATGCGGGGTGTATGTCACCAGGTTTGCCATAGAAAAATTTGAACAAACTACACAAAAATAGTCATCTTAAAAAAATTTCACAAAAAAGGCTTTCTTTTAAATAAACGCCGCACACTTATTGTGGAACACACTTAGGATTCCTTTGGATACTTGGATTCATTCGCACACTTATTCTGGAAGTGGTTTCTTAAACAAAAAAATCTCAGAATTAATACAAAACTTAAAAACAATTCTTTGAAATATACGAGGGTTGCTTATATACTTCTATCTGTCATTTCATTGGAAAGTTTGATATTTTTTTGGCATAAACCTACACAGAACGTTTTGACGTACGACCATCATTTGTTTTGTTGACAGTGACTTGAAAAAATTAATTTGGCAAAAAAAATGGAATTAACTCGTGAACACTTTTCACAACTCGACGTGGACTATAACGACAAGAGTGCATCGATGAACTTAAATATTTGTATGGCGATGAACTCAACCGTGGCCGATGCTCGCTCAAAGACGAAGGTCCTGAAGGTCGTCCAAAAATGGTCGTTGTGCCAGAGAACATTGCTGCCGTGCGTAAACTGTTAATGCAAGACCGTCATGTGATATACCGTGAGAGAGGATGCCTCTATCTCACGGTATGGCCGTAAAAAATGTTTGTTCTCGTTAGATCCCCTACAATTTGACAATCGCTCAAAAAAAGTCTCGTGTCAATTGGTGCAAAGAAATTTAAAAAAAACCATCGCGATGCTTCAATAGAAGTTTAAAAGATTGTCACAGGTGACGAATCATGGATCTATTCGTATGAGCCCGAAACAGCATCCGACCGTTTGGGTCTTCGAAGACGAGCCAAATCCAACGAAAGTTTTTCGTGAAACAAGCACTTCGAAGCAAATGGTAGCCTGTTTCTTCGGCAAAACTGGTCATGTGGCGACTGTTCCGCTTGATCAACGTAGGAAGGTCAATTCTGAGTGGTACACCACAATTTGTTTGCCTGAAGTCTTCGGAGAAATTTGAAAGACGAATCATTGTGCACTATGACAATGCTAGCTCTTACACATCGGCTAAAACCAGCGCAGAGAAATCTAAAGCTGCATAAATGAATAACATTGCTATGGCACTTTCATTCATTAATTGTCTGTATTCCCTCAAGGTAGTACCTATTTATCACATTTTAAAACAATTGAAATTGTCATTTCTTCGATGCTGCCTAGTGTTGCCTAGGCCAGAAATATATAAAGCAACCCTCATACATGGTTAAAATTTTTTATGTAATAATGAAACGAATATTCATAATTTAAAATTTTTTTGGAAACATCGTTTCTGTATTTAGGCTGGTACAAAGTTTGAATCAAACTGCATAGAAAGAAATATATCTTAACTCGCTGCTGAACAGCGGTAAAAAAATGTACTGATTATAGAGTCGTTAAAGTTTCTTAAGTTATTGTTAGGCTAGAGGTCATAAGCAAAAAACAGATGTTGTTGTTTTTATAATTTTTTTAATTTAAATAACTCAATATTTCTACGAGTAACTGACTTCGTTGTTCATCATCAGGGGCAATCAATTTATATAATTGTTTACTTCTGTCGTGTTGTACTTCTAATATTCAATTAAGTACAACATTTAAAAGTACATCAGGACAAAAGTGAACAATTTAATTTTTTTACGTACCTAAATGCACTATCTTTTTAAAATTCCAGGTCGGGATCTACGAGCCCTAGCGACCCAAAATCGCCTTCAAATTTACATAACATCCCATTTAGGAACAAGGGGAAACTTCTCTCAAATCAGTGAGCTATGCATGATATAATTCTTCTACTGAACGGAACTACTGCTTAACGCCTTCTCCGAACGGTTAATGCATTTAGAGATTGAGAATGAAGAAAACATGTAGGATGTTCCTACCCGAGTTTGAAGCAAGGTTTACAGGCATAATAATCGTGCACACTACCATCACACCAATAATGGACATAGACTTAAAAACAATAAAATGTCCTCATGAATATAGATATGACTGTATTTATAGATATGACTGTATTTATAGAATATAGATATAACGATTTAGCTGAATAGACCTTGACCCATGGTCCATTGAGAATGAGAATGAGGACCAATCAGCAACAACCATTTCCCCAAGTAAAGCCAATACTAGACCGGAACGCAATGGTAGAGAGTATAGAACTTACGAATTGTTCACTTGTTTTTTTCTTTCAATGTGATAATAAATTACCAATTTGTACAGAAAACGACTGGTTTTATACATCGGCTTTAATTCATGCTTGCAAACAAGTGTAATAGCAAACTAATGAAAGACAGTTTAGAGATTACAGTTTAAGTGTTTATTTTTGGTTGATACGTGTCCAAACGCAAGGATCAACATACATAATCGTATGCGATAAAGACTGAGCGATTTTGTTTAAAAGTGCCATCAATTTAATGGCATTTTAAAGTAGAAACAAATACACTTGATTTAGATAATTTAATATTCCGTTTTTATGTAAATGCAGTATTTAAAAGATTAAATTTACATACTTTAGGGCGTTGTATTTAAAGCTTAATTTAAGGCGCTTTTCGTTTAAATATATGTGACCGCATTGCATCTGCTGTTCAAATCTGCTTTAAATCTTCCTTAATATTTTCAGTTATTTCCTTAATCCGATTGTAAGATAAAGGTGCAAATTGCCACCTTAGAAAAATAATTAAAGAGCGAAAGATATACAATGGAATTTATGAGTGAAAAATTGATTAAAATTGCTGTCACTTTTGGTGATGTTTGTCTCAGTTGTAATAGACCAACACCTGACCCACCCAAAAATAAGATCTGGTTTTTTTATCCTACATCACACAGTGATGCAGATTACACAGTACAACAGCCAATCTGGGGGGTGTGAAATTCCAAGTCAGGGTGATGGTACTAGGTCAGTGTATTAAAACCCTCAAAGGGTTTTGCGTTCGTATGGGCCAATTTTTTTTTTTTTTTAAAACATATAAATCCCAAACGGAAAAACGTGTAGTCTTATAACTTTCACGTAAAGTCACATAACCTTTAAACAAAATGCGACATAGATCATAGAAATCGATTAACGCGTTCTGCTTTTTTTTACAATTAAGTGAAGTTACTTAATTTTCATAAAAAAAAACTGGCACATACGAACGCAAAACCCTTTGAGGGTTTTAATATACTGACCTAGTACCATCACCCTGACTTGGAATTTCTCACCCCCAGACAATAACCCCAAAAATGTTCCACAGTGTTATGGGTCCATGATTATACAAATAAACACTGGTTCACATACGGGTATTAATTGCTGTAAGTTGTATCCGGAACCTACCTGTGTTTGTTTGAAGCTCAAATGTGATGCAGAATGTTACGAAGCACCAATAAACAGTTCTTATAATAAATAATTGGACATTATTATAGGAAATTTCCATCCCGATCCTGGAACTGTATTAATACCCTGCATCACTCTGTGGAACAGGGTATTATAATTTAGTGTTTTTTTGTGACTACAAAAAAATATTTGAGCTAAACCTTATATGTCTGGCTATCCGTAAATACAGGGTGGCGCAAAACTACCGCTGTGGCTTGAATGTTTAATAACTTTTTTTATTTATTGGTTAATTATTTTTATTATTTTTCTTTACATAGTAAAATAATGGGGTTTATTTTTGGCTTAAGTCTGAAAATTATATCCGGCAAATGGTTGTCATTTTTGGCTGCGCACATTCGTGCTCTTTCCGCGATAGCCCCAGTTGTGCCGACCTTCTTCTTGTTGATGTTTCTGAACTGTCCTGCACACTATCCACAACACTTTGGATATTTTCGTCCGTGTGGAACGTACGTGGTCCTCTGATACATGTAAGGTGTATTACTGCAACATGTTGTCGAAAATTTCCAACCAAGCGGTTTATTGTTGGTTCTAAAGGACCAGTATGCACATTAAAAAAGCGCCGATAAGAACGCTGCGTCAAAACAATTGTCTTGATTTTTTAAATAAAATTCAACAATTACTGATCGCTGTTCTTTTGTGTAGCGTTTCATTTAAAACTCCCTAAGTTTGCTTCACAAAGTTCTGAAAAAAAAATATATTAATAAATTTAAATTTAAAAAGTTATTAAACATTCAATCCACAACGGCTACCCTGCGCCACCCTGTATAAAGCTTGTAATCAAACAAGAGGTCGCAATAGCTGTCCTATCTCCATGAAACTTTGCAAAAGTACGTTTTTGGACCAAAGAAGAACGCTATTGAAATTGAAAAAATCGGTTCAGATTTAGATATAGCTTCCACACTTATGTTGATCCGATTTTATGCCTTTCGCTCTAGAAGCCATATCTTACAACAAAACATGATAAAATTGAAATTGAAGAAAATCTGTTCAGAAATAGATATTGCTTTCACATATAGGTTCATCCGATTTTCCTGTTCTAAATTGTAAAAGCCAGATCTTACATCAGATCTTCGTAAAATTAAGCACCAGTAGGTTGCTTAGGTCAAAGAAGAACGCTATTAAAATCGAGGAAAATCGGTTCAGATTTAGAAATAGCTAACATAAATATATATTCATCTGATTCTTAGTCTTTAGCTTAAATAGCCACATCCTATCAATATATCCAATTTGTCACAAGTTAGTTCTTGTACCAAAGACGGACACTGTTGAAATTGTAGAAAATCGGTTCAGATTAAGATAGAGCTCCAACATATGTGTTCAAACGATTTTACCTTAAATAATGACATTATCCCACAAATTAAAATAGGAAATCATTTTTAAAATCTGGTCCAAAAACCTAGTGTCATTTGGTCTTTCGACACCTAGAAGTCCAGTTTATGTTATATTTGGCCACGCCTGACTTTAGCATATTTTACTTCTTGTTTTTTTAATAGTCACTATTTAAATGTTTCTCCCAAACTTGGTGCTCTAAAGGCCACAACGTAAATTTTATCTTGACTTCACATAGTACGCTCATATCATCTTAGAAGCTCTACGATATCGAAAAGGGTCCGTCCCGATTTTTCTCCCTTCAGCTCAACAAGCCACATTTTCAATCGGATATTTCACGAGTTAGGCATACTGCATTGTAAGTGATCTATAACCAAGGCTGGTAGCATTAAACCACACGGGTTCATGTCATACTTATACATATAATCACTTAATAAAGGTTCCATCTGATTTGAAGCTCTGCCGTTCAAAAACTTACTTATCTCCTAAAATCTTGCTTAAACTTAGCGTGCTATGAGCAACTTATAGCCAATATTAGCGAAGCCCAACAATCAGTCATCTTTTGGTAGAGTCTCAGCACAAAAAACCCTCCAGATTTAAGGTCTTGTTGATCTAAAGGCAAAATTTTAAATACAGTCTGGCTCAACGTAACCCTAGTGAAATGCTTCCATATCCCACTTTCAACCTTGCTAAAGTTCCACTAAGAGGCGAGACGTCCTCTAAATATAAGAGTGGGTAGACGGCTGACTTTAACAGATTTATTTTTTTCAATTCATAAGACGCAGTCTGCGATCAAATCTTTAATATTCCTGATATAAGGAATAGCCAAAAACTGTGGCAGTCCTTTAAAAATATAGACAAGTATTTCAAAATCCAAATAATTGTTATTGCTGAGGCGCTGGAGTATTCTAAGGAATTTTAGGGCGGATTAGTTGGCCACACATGTGACTTAATATACCAGCTTCTACTTACTTAAGAAGTTCTTCGACAAGCCAGCAAAAGATGGTCTTAGGCCAGGTCTTTGCAGAAAAGTCAGAAAAAATGGCATAGGTACGACTTTAATCACTTAATATACAAAATATTCTCGAATGTATGGTATATATATTTATGTTAGTAGCCATGACCACGGGGCAGTATTTGCACACTGAAAGTATCAACTATAAGTACGTACTATCGTGGCTGTTGGAACGAGCAAAAGAACGAAAGCGTCGAACATCCCATATGCTCATGCCAGGTTATAAACTTCTATTCAGACCTCTCTGCACGAAGAAAACAATATGTTTGGGTTAACAATATTCGAAAAGCATTATACTATTTTTGGGTATATGGTTGTGCCACAATAATATTATGATCCTCGCAACCATAGTATGACACATAAGCAACGATGTTATGCTCCCTACAACCATAGTATGATCCCTCTCAACCATACTATGATTCCCAAAATTATTTATAAGGATTCGGTAAGTTGTTATTCAACAATAACCATTTTTGTTAGGTAAGTTTTTTTTTTAAATAAATCAAATTCTAACCAATAGAAGTGATTTATTTAACGGTAAGAAAAAAAACCGTTTTAAACATAAGTGTTTCATTTATTGAAAATATTTTGGTTATACAAATTCAAAGTAGTTGTATGTTTTAAACAAAAAAAAGAGTACTATTATTGTGTAAGATTCGTAACAATAACATTGTTTAAAAACCCGTATTCAAATTAAGAAAAATTGTAATTTTGCCGGTATGATTGCCGTAATCATATACGCAGAAAGAAAGTATGGTTGTGGTGACAATATTCGAAGAGGATAATACTACTGTTGGGTATATTGTTGTGGTACAACAATATTATGATCCTCACAACAATAGTATGATCCAAATACAACCATACTATGATCCCCACAACCATAGTATTATTCACACTCAACCATACTATGATCTCCACAACCATAGTATGATCCTCACAACCATAGTATGATCCTCACAACCATAGTATGTTTCATATACAACCATAGTATGATCCTCACAACCATAGTATGATTCACACACAACCATGTTATGATCCCTACAAACATAGTATTATCACACACAATTATACTATGATCGCCAATTTATTAGAATTTGTTTAAGTTGTCGACAATAGATTTGATCCCCAATATAATTTATTAGAATTGGTTTAAGTTGTCAACAATAGATTTGAATTATGAAAATTATTCAAAATACATTGAATTCAAAATAATAGGAGTGATTTATTTCACAGTAGGAAAAATAAGTTTAAATAAACGTAAGCGTTTTTATTAAAAAAAATTCAGTTAAACAAAGCCAAAGAAGCTTGTTTAAAAAATTTTAATTTCGAAAGTACTATTATTGCATTAGATCCGTACCAATAACATTTGCTCTTAAAAGCATATTTAAATTAAGAAAAATTACAATCATACAGTATGATTGCCGTAATCATATTATTGTTAACATAAAACGCCAAACACAATACTTTTGTCGCACCAACCATATTAATATTGTTGCTATAACCATATTTTCATTTTTAAATTTGGCAATAATACTATTGTTACATATCAACAATATTAATATTGCAGCAAATTTACTATTGTCAAGAATAAATGCGTTAAACAATAGTTGCGACGAACATACTTTTATTGCGGAAAACATATTATTATTATTGCCGTGACCATGTAGCAACCATGTTTTTCTCTGCGTGTATTGTTGTTAACATAATAGCAAAAATTCCATATTTTTGTCGCACCAACCATATTACAACCACATTTCTATTTTAAAATTTGGCAATAATACTATTGTTATGTTTCAACATTACTAATTTTGCCGCAATCATAATATTGTCAAAACTATATTCTACAAACAATACTTGGTTGCGATGAACATACTTTACATACAGAGAACATATACCAACATACCAATAACAACAATGATTATAATGCCAACAATTTTTCTTATGCTGAAGCTGTGAGGGGTAACAGTCGTCACAATAACTCATTTGATAAGATCGAAGCATTGTTGAATAAGCAAATTGAGCTAATAAACTCTCTAACCAGCATGATGTCAGTACTCATATCTAAGTTATGCAAGTAAATTTGCGAATAGCTATATGGAATGCAAACGGGCTTCCAAATCATAAAAATGAAATTGAAATTTTCCTCACAACAAACTTTATTGACATACTTCTTGTTTCGGAAACACATTTCACGAACAGAACATATTTTCGTATTAGGGGTTATGATCTAATTAAAACCAACCATCCGAGTAACCGAGCACATGCAGGTTCCTGTATACTGATAAAGGAGACAATAAAGTACGAGATTCTAGACGGTGTCCAAGCAGCGTATGTTCAGGCGGCTTGCATAAAAGTTAAAAGTAATGATGGTGATCTTATAGTTTCATCTGTCTATTTTCCACCACGCCATACTGTAATATGTCATGAATATACTGAACTATTTAGTTCAATGGGCAATTGGTTTATAGTTGGCGGTGATTTTAATGCCAAGCATCCCTGGTGGGGTTCACGCCTCATAAATCCCAAGGGTAGAGAGCTATATAAATGTATAGTAAACAAAAAATACTCAATCTTGTCCACTGGTTCACCAACATATTGGCCATCCGACCCCTTGAAAACTCCAGATCTGCTAGATTTTGCAGTATATGCTGGTATCCCGAGTCATCGTTTGGACGTACGTAATTGCAATGACCTAAGTTCGGACCACCCTCCAATTCTCATCAACTACTGCACTTCTGTCAACACTGAGTCTAGAACTATAAATCTTTTATCTCCTAATTCTGACATACAGTACTTTCAACAGTGGATAGATGAACATTTGAACTTAAACATAAGCATCAAGGATGGAAAAGAGTTAGACGATGCGGTGGAATTCTTCACTAAGCTGATACATGAAGCTGCAGCCCAATCAACGCCCACATATACACTTACACAAAACAGTGATCTTCATATATCTGGCGGCATAATTGCGAGGTCAGAAAACTTGTAAACGAAAAGCGAAGGATTAGAAAAAAGTGGCAAACTACAAGAAATCCGAATGACAGACGATTGTTCAATAAAGCATGTAGAGATCTAAAACAAATGTTAAGTGATTACAAAAATAACTAAACAGCAACCTTTATGGAGAAAATAAATAACTCCAAATACGATGAGCATCTCTTGTGGAAAGCAACAAAATACTTAAAGCGACCAGTGAAGAAAAGCCAGTTAATAAAGAATACGGACGGTTCATGGTGCAGATCTGCAAAAAGTACTGCGGAAGCGTTTGCTCTTCATTTGAAAGACATATTTAAACCGTTTAATTTCAACACTAACGAAGATAAAGATGAAATAGCTGAAATGGAATATAAAAGTAAACTCGGACAAATCTAGTCAAACAACTTTTACAACAAGACGAAAAGACTGTCCTCCAGTTTCTATACATGGAGAAGTTGTACCGCAGCAAAACATCGTTAAATACTTAAGTATGACTTTAGACAGGAGACTTACTTGGAAGCCACATATTAAAGCTAAACAACAACAACTTAAAATAAAACCCGCAAACTATTCTGGCTTCTGGGACCAAAGTCCCAACTGAATTTAAATAATAAATTAAGGCTTTACAAAGTCATCCTTAAACCGGTATGGACCTATGGCATCCAATTATGGGGCACAGCATGTAATTCCAATATCGATATCCTAGAGAGGTATCAGTCAAAAACTTTGAGACTAATAACGAATGCTCCATGGTTTGTCAAAAATAAGATAATCGCGAGGGATCTTAACATGCTAACTGTCAAAGAAGAAATACGAAGATACAGCGAAAGCTACCTCCAAAGACTGAGCAACCACCCAAATCCTTTGGCTGTCTCCCTTTTGGATGACAGTGAGGAAATCAGAAGACTGAAAAGACGACATGTTCTGGATTTACCATTTCTACATTAATATTTAAATATTATATATACATATTTATTACATCCAACATTGGAAATGTATATACATAAGAAACTTTTATCTTTAAATATTACACAGTTCATTGGATCTGTGTAATTCCTGTTAAATAGAATTGAAGTTATCATATTTGCTTATTGTCGTTTTAAGATAGATCGCAAATAAAGATGTAATATAAAAAAGAATGCATCGAATTAAAGACAACATTTGAAAGAGGAATTACTCAACAAGCTAATAACATCAGGTTTGTCGTTGTTTGTCATAAAGGGAAGGAAAAGTAAGTCAGCGAATTTAATAAATTTATATAATAATAAATTTATATATAAATAAATTTTTAAAATGACGAACGACTCGTTTAGTGTCGATATGTCCAGATTTTATTTTGGCCGACCTATATTTAAATGATTTAGAGGAAAAAGTTGTCTCAAGGATCAAAAGGATACGTAATCTAAGATTAGAGATTTCTAATTTTTGTTTTCCGTGACCCCTATTTAAAATAGAATATTTTAATACTCAAAACTCATTAATAGAAAGTATTCGTATACTTTTCTCAAAAAAAAAACTTTCCTAAAAGACGAACAATACGTAAAGAAAGGATGTTAAAATATTTTACAAAAATAATACCATAAGATTTCTCTAAAATTTACTTCAGACATCATGTATGGGCACATAAAGATAAGTGAGAGTTACCATAAACCTGTCCTATGCCATTTCAAAGGAGTCGCATAGTGTACTCGGAATTCAAATCTTAATAGTTTAAAAGAATTTCTGAGTAGTACGGGTATGTTTGATTGGAACTGGCCAAAAAGAATGTTAAAATCTCTACCAACCTGGGTAATTAGTCACATCTCCCCTTAATCTAAATTGTCTGTAAAGGTTTTGCGGTATATCCCTCAATAGATTGAGTGTGTCAAGCAATTGACAACCACGGAGTACGGAGTCCTGGTAGATCTCATTTATTATTTATGCACCCATACATTGTTTATCTTAAAAAACATCGAATTAAAACCAAATTTCTAACAATTTTTTTAAAAATGAAAAAAGTAATTTTAACTGAGCTTAGGGCGTTATGTGAGACCTATAACATACCGTGGTAAAGTTGGATCATATATGCCATGTTTTTCTATAGCCTTCATAAGGACCCTCTCATGTTTGGACGCTGGTTGCTTATAGGCCAATGTAACCCTAAGATGTATAAAACTGAGCGGTTTAAACACCGCGTAGTATGAAAAATCTTCAATTTGTTCAAAATACGCCAAATAATCGATGACGCTACGTATCGAACACGTCTATTGTCAATTTAACTATTGAATTATTTAATTTAACGATTTACTTGTTTTCCCCTTACCTCGCCAATAGGAGAACATCTTCTAAGTATTCTCACCATTGTTTACTATGTCAATCGATGCCCGACATTTCAAAATCAACCACTCGAAAGTTTTCTATACTCCAACTTTGCGCAATTCTTCTACTTCTTCGAATACACCACACTGATGGGCGTTTTAGGCAAAATCATCAATGTCCTGTCAACATTTGCGTGGAGCTTTAACGATATCTTTGTCATGTGTCTGTGCGTGGCATTAACGGCTAAATTTCGGCAACTCAATGTGTTCATGGAGCAATATTTAAAAAAGGTACACATTTTAGAGAAAAAGTATCCTTTATCTTTGAAATGAAAAAGTAATTTATGTCTGCGCTTCCTTTGGCGTAGCCTACTTCCAGGGTATTTTGGATTGAGAGGCGTAAAAATTATCGGATGCTGTGTCGCTTGTTGGAAGCAGTAGATGATACCATTGCCGTGGCCACCCTTTTGTGTCTGTCGAATAATCTCTATTTTATATGTAATAAAATTTTAAAAAGTCTACAGTAAGTTTTGGGGGAGTATCTCTGCCCTTTTTGGGTTTTTAATTGAAATTTTTGGAAAAAATTCAATTTATCTCTTTTTTGGTCGTTTTTTTTAAATGCCTCTTTTGCATCATCGTTGGAGTATAGGAAGAAGCCATCATTCACACACACCTTGTACTTTTGGTATTCGTTGATATTCATTTTGGGACGCACCTTCATCATGGCCCTGTATGCTGCTGCCATTCACGAAGAATCGAAACGTCCTCTGACCATATTTCGCCGTGTCAAACGGGAATACTGGTGCTCGGAGGTAAGTATTGGCACAGGAGTTGCACGTAACCCAAATGGCAGGTGTCACCACTGACAAATGATGTCAAGCTGAAAATTGAACGAAAACCCCTTGTGTGAACACCTTTTCAAGGGGTTCACAACAAACACATTGCATCTATGAATTAAATATCAGTTATCCATTTGCCAATGGCTTGGTGTTCAGGTAGTTTATGGCTCGATTTTATTTGACTTTTAGACACTTTTCTCAATTGCGGTGAAATTTTATGCCTTCATGTGTTTTGGGAGCAACCTTTTTCTTTGAGAATGTTCTTTGTTTTTTTGGTCATTGCTAGATTAAGTTTCAATTTAAATTGAATTTGGTTGATGTTTTTTGGCAATAGAATGCAAACCAACAACATAAACACCAAAAAGATATACTCGTAAAGTTAGTTATACTCGTAAAGTTAGTTATACTCGTAAAGTGTTAAGAAAGAAATAACTGCTCGAACTATGGTTGACCAGAGTATATTCTATGGCAAAAGGAAGTGTTGTGAAATCAAAGACAAATTGGGTTTTCACCCAATTACCTCCGACTTCCCACTTTTCGCCGAGCACCTCGTAATTTATATTACTCCACCCATTCCATATCTTCAATATATCTTTTTATGCCACGAGGGACAACTGGTCGTAATGCCCTTCCTGATTGGCTTTTCTCGTCGTTGCCCTCGTCAGGATTTACTACATGCCAAAACATTTCAAGAGTCTTCGAAGTCTTATATTGGCATGTTAAAATTGGCCTTTTAACAAGACTTCAGTACATACTTGTTTTTTTTCTTCTTTAAAACTTTTGTTTGTTTTACCTTTAAAAACTCCAAAGGTTAGGATACCAACTTTATTTTAGAGAAGATATTGATAGAATGGCAAACAATACAAGGAAAAGTTTTAAACCCACATGACGAACAGTAGGATACATACTTTTCCCCGCAAAGTAATCGGAATGATGAGCTGCTCGTTTGTTCACATGAATATTAAAAGTTTTGAAGTTTCGTTTTAAACGGAGCCTAGAGAAGCATGATAGAAAAATAATCATAGGTAATGTTGGTTAGAAGAGACAGTTTATACAACCAGACTAATATAGAATATATAGCAATTACATTAGACTGTCACGTATCAAGAAGAACATTTTCCTAAATCCAGTCGTAGAACCCTTTTTATTGCCCTAATAATCACTTAAGGTTGAGAATGCTGTTATTAGACAGTTCGGCCAGTTCTCTATAGAAGTAAGAACCTCATGTTCCCGCCTAATTGACAGAGCAGGACACGAAGGAAGACTCCGCGATATCTCAAGTAGGGTGGGCCGATTTGTTAGAGCAAAATAAAGTCGATGTTGTGCCATCAATTTTTCGATAGCTTTTGGAGGAAGAAAAGTTCCACTATGACATGTCACAAAAAACCTTTTCGAGGCGCCAACTTTTATTTTTAAGGATTTTTAGTAGGTAATAAAAAAATTATTTTTTTGTATTTCTGTCCAAGGTGACATACAAATATACATTGCCACATACAATACAATATAACACATTAGCCCGTGAGTATAGAAATACGACTGATTCGATTCTTTACTATTCTGTCATTCGAATATGTATTCTCACGCGCTCCTATTTAATGTTGTATTGTATGTGGCAATGTATATTTGTATGTCACTTTCGAAAGGTAATACTACAAATAAATTAAAACAACCATAAAAAAAGTTGGAAAAAAGTCACAAAAATTTAAATTTTCATTTCGAAATTGATTTTTTTGATATTTAACAGTGAAACTTTTTTTCCTCACGTGAAAAGCTATCAAAAAATTAATAGAACAATATTAATTGCTAAATCGACCTACCCTTAGCTCTGGCCATAGATCCTTGTTAACGCCACCAAAACCTACTTATTTGCCTAGCCTTGAGTTATCCGTACCAAAGTCAACATTTGGTATAATTTTTGATTACTCGATTCAATATATGCGACATTATGCCGACAGCGTCCGAGTGTTTTACATGATTCTCGCTGTGATAGCTTCAACCATGGTGCTCTATCGCAACTGGAGCCATTACCAAACGACGGCCAGCGCCCCTGAAGCCCAATCGGCGGTATGACATTAGACCCCACGAAAATACACCCCAAACCAAAAAGGAAATAAGGCCTCAAATTGAGGTCTAATTGTATTATGATTATAGACCCCAAGAAATTATACCCCAAACATAAATTGAAAATAGGCCCCAAACATTTTTTGGGGTCTAATTTCGTAGTAGTTATTTGAAGGTATGCAAATACACCAAAAGGCAAATATGCCCCAAAATATGGAGTTGTTATTTTCTGTATAAAATTTGGGTATATTTTCATTTTTGGGTTTGGGGTGTAATATCCATTTATGTGTTATAAAATGAATGTAACAACACTTCGACAAATTAAAGTTCAATTTATTTTTCCACACCATCAATTTATATTTACCTAAAACTGAAATTCTTATTGTCTTTCTGCACATTCATATTTACAAGGGCGACCGCAAAATTAACTGGCCTAACATAAAAAGAACAGTTTTTTGGAATTTTTATTATATATTTTTCAACATAATCTCCTTCCAACTTAATACACTTCACCAAACGTTTTTTAAGTTTTTTAATTCCATCCGAAAAATAAGATTTTTCAAGACCTTCAAAATATGCTTAGTTTCTGAAATTTTTTAAATTTGGAAACAAGAAATAATCAGAAGGAGCTTAATCTGGACTAAATGGTGGATGCGAAGCAATTTCAAATCGTAATTCGGCCAGTTTTTGTTGAGTTAAAAATGTAGTGTGTGAAGGAGCATTATCTTGATGAAAAATAACTTTTTTTTTCTAAATGCTGTCGTTTTATCTGGATTTTTTCACTCAACCGATCCAATAATGCACAATAATATTCACTCTTTAAGTTTTTCCTTTCTCAAGATAATCAATAAATATTATCCCAAAATACTGTGGTCATTACTTTTCCTGCTGACTTAACAGTTTTCGCCTTCTTGGGACCACTTTTACCAGCTTCTATCCGTTGTTTTGACTGTTCTTTGCATTCTGGGATGTAGTGATGGATCCATGTTTCATCAACAGTTATGAATCGGCGCAAGAACTCTATTGGATTACGCTGATAAATCGCTAAAAGCTCCTCGGAATTGGTCCGGACGATTTTTTGGGGCAAAGTCAACAAACGCGGCACATATCTTGCGGATAGCTTTTTCATGTGGAGTTCATCATGTAAAATACTCCAAACTTGCTTTTCGTGTATTTTAACAATATCAGCTAGTTCTCTGAGCTTTATTCGTCTATCTTTAGTCACTTCATTAAATATTTTTCTAATGTTTTCAATAGTAGTAGCAGTTTTCGGTCTTCCAGAGCGTTGTTCATCTTCCGTACTTGAACGACCCATTTTAAATTGTTGAACCCAGGATTTCACGGTGGAGTATGATGGTGCATTATCACCATGAACAGAATCCAATTCATCTTTGATTAATTGTGGCGTATAACCTTTCATATAAAAGTGTTTAATTACCGCACGAAACTCTTTATTTTCCATTTTCCAAAAATTATAAAACTTGTTTACTTCAATCACCTGTAACAAAGAAAATAATCATTAAATATTTCGGAAATTTTGACAGATGGCTTATAAAAGATTGCTTTTAAAAAAACAAAAAAAAAGTTGCTAGTAAAACAGAAAATGTGCCAGGCCAGTTAGTTTAATTTCCACACCTTTTACACTTCGACAAAATTAAAGCTTTTTATCCAACACCACCAATTTACACTTACAGAAAGACGTGATCAGAGCACCAAGGTGCAATGCAACTCCATGCCGAGCCTAAGCTCTCCCCTCGATTTGGGTTTAAACATTTTGCCGACAATAGTATCTCGTAGAAACTGTCTGGATAAGAACACGGTTAAAAGCTAGTGCCCAAATCTATGCCTGTGAAAGTTTAAGAACTTAGGCTAACACTCCTCCGATCTTTCTGTAATTCAGAGTGAACAATCGCCGAGGATTTGTGTGTAGTATGGGGTTGGTTTGACAGGAACTAATCCTTTAGGATAAAAAAAAATCGGAATTCATTTCGAAACACCTAAAATAAATTTAAAAATTGTGCTTACTTAGCATTCCGCACCGCATAATTGGTACCACAGCTAGGCTATATTAATGTTAGCTAGCTCTGATCGCTGAAATCCTGTTAATATCCATCTGTACCGAGGTCCGTTAAAGGTAAACGGGTTACCTACGTCATTTCAAGTAAAAAACGGTTCAATGTTACCGTCAAGCCTTAAACCCCACCGGCCAATCAGTCAATCTTTTGGGATGCAGTGATACTTGATCGAACAATTGGAAACTATTTTCGATGCAGAAACTCAATTTTTGCTTGTGGATTTGGACTCTTAGCCCAAAAACGGTATGCTATGTGGGCCAATATTAGTTTTGGCGGCCAAAATTTTCAGATCACAATTAACGAACGTAGAACGTCCGATCGATGAACAGTTGTTAACTATTTTGGATCCAGAAACCCCATTTTTGCTTGACTCTTAGGCTTAGGCTATTAGCCTAAAAACTGGATGTTTTTTGGGCCAATATTAGTTTGGTGGCCAACATTTTCAGAGCACAATTAACGAACTAAGAGCGCTATCGATGTTCGTCTGGCTTCAATTTAGCACAGTTTTTTAAATGGATATATGTCGAACTTCAAACATAAAACAAACCGGCTTGAGTGACGGGCAAATTAAGCTCAACTGCGTCGAGTCAACTTTACTCACGTTAACATTTTTTCACACCTGAACCTGACCTCACCATTAAAATTCATGTTGTGTACTTAAAACCGAGTCAGAATTTCGCAAATATTTTTGAATAAAATCCACGTCTTCGGCGCACAATGGCTCAGAATCATTATTTACTGACCAAAGCTCTGTAACTTTCAAACCTATAGAGATCTTTTAGTAATTGTTAATTTCAGTTTTAATAAAATCGGTTCAGTAGTACTGTGCAACAACCAAAATGCGAATGGGGTGAAAGCAATTGCAAATGAAAATTGACATTATCCATAACAAAACCTTCAAGGAATTTTTTGGTTATTGCGAGATCTTTTTGTACACGCATTTGAAGTTGGTGATTTTTAAAAGCTGTCTAACAAGAAAATATCTTTAAAAATTTGATAAAAAATGCGTATTTATTTTTATTATCGTGGAACGTTGTGGTATCATACGGTTTTTGGAGTTGAGGAATTCATTTTTGATATTTATTTGTACCTAAAACTCACGCAAGATGGCGCTGTCACACAAACGGTGCTATTTCTTGTATATTTTCATAGATGAAACGGTGTATTTACTTTTTTTAGGCTGAAAAGTCAATTTTTGATGTTTCATTGTAAAACATATTTTTAATGATATAACGAAGTACATTTTCTTATTCTCAGTACGTTTCTATTACAAAAATGAATTTTTTTATGGAAATATTGCATTATATTGGGTTTCTTATTGGAAAAAAATTATTGTTTTATTACAAAAACAACTTTTTTATTTAAACAATTACATCTTAATATATCTTTTTTGAATCCGCTTGATCGTCATCACTATTACTTTCAATTTGCTTTATGAAGAAGCAAAAGCTCCAAAAGAAGTAGGCTGTAGATCTCTGTATGTGTCTGGTTCTTGCTCTTGGTCAGTATTCTCTTCATCGGTTGTTCTCTTTAACCACCAGCATAAATCACCTAACATAGCATCTAGTTTCTTTCCTCTATACCTAGTTTCCATGTTAAAGCTACTTGGTGAAAACGTTGACCTTGCTCATCAGATTCGGTTGAAATTTGGTTTTCAAATCAATCGATGGAGAATATGAATTTTTAATGACATATTCACACCAAGTTCCTTAAAGGCTTTCAAGAGACGTTTAACTCTTTGTGCACTATTTGCTTCTCGTTTTTTACCAAGAACATTTCTTTCGAAATTAGATTTTTTTGATATGTCACAGTTGAACTTTTTTTTCCTCATGTGAAAAGCTATCAAAAAATCGATAGAACAATATAAATTGCTAAATCGATCCACCCTAAGCTCTGGCCATAGATCCTTGTAAACGCCACCAAAACCTACTTATTTGCCTAGCCTTGAGTTATCCGTACCAAAGTCAACATTTGGTGTACTTTTGGATAACTCGATCCAATATATGCGACATTATGCCGACAGGGTCCGAGTGTTTTACATGATTCTCGCTGTGATAGCTTTAACCATGATGCCCCATCGCAACTGGAGCCATTACCAAGCGACGGCCAGCGGCCCTGATTACAATGAAGCCAACAATGAAGCCAACATCAAAAATTGAATTTTCAGCCTAAACAAAGAAAATACACCGTTTCAAGTATGAAAATCTACAGGAAATAGCACCGTTGGTGTAAACCGTAAGATACCACAACTTTCCAGGATAATAAAAATAAATAAGCATTATTTTATCAAACTTTTAATATTTTCTTGTTAGACAGCGTTCAGAAATCACCAACTTCAAATGCGAGTAAAAAAAATCTCGCACTGAACTAAAAAAGACCCTTGAAGGTTTTGTTGTGGTTAGTGTCAACTTTCATTTGCAATTGTTGTCATGCCATATGCATACGCAAAGTTCGATTTTGTATCACTGTGTTAAATTGAGTTATGTTTTGATATCATTTTAAAGATCTTAATCAGGAAAGTATACTGTACCACTCGGGCCAACAATGTTAAATTTTGATTTATATCGATCTTGTAGCAAACGATCGATATCGAGTGTACACTAAATTCACCGTCGCACTCAGCAAACACTACAAGAGAATATTTATTTTATTATTTCTAATTTTTTAATACTCTACCATTGAAGTTTTTAATTACGTATATTCTCAAGTTTTAAATTGTGTATATCCCCTTCTCTCGCCCTCCTGGATGTGGGTACATTCTTAAGTGATTACGTTTTGTTCTTGTGCTTTCACTTGAAACAGCTTAAGCGTTTTTCCGAAGAAGTTAATGCGGATTGTACGGCGTTGTCTGGCATGAAGTTCTTCCATTTGACACGGGGCATGGTGCTATCCGTAAGTATAAAAACCGACATGTAGAAGCAAAAAAATGCACACACACATTTACACAGTCACCACTACCACTCAAGCTCCCATGCAACGCAAATTCCTTCTTAACTTTTGACATTTACAATGCCAGCCAGACAGACAGTTCCAACTCTGGCAAGAAAGTGGAAGCAAATCCGGCGAGGGAGTATGAACCTTAAAATGACATCTTAACGTTTAACTGACTTTTTAACAAACACACGCAGAGACAATAGAACAACAACAAATTTTGTTTTAAAACTCATTTTTCCGTTGTTTTCTTTTCTTTTTTCCTGACTTCCGGCTTTGGGTTTCTTTCCGTCTTCTATCATCCATTACTTACTTCTTGTTAATGGGTGTTGCTGGTGGAGGATATCTTCCAGGTGGCTGGCACTATACTGACATATGAATTGGTGTTATTGCAATTGAACAAACAGGATCATGTTAACGACTGCTTTGAGTATTAACATCTATCATCGGATAATGTGGCCAACAAGAATCCAGCTCCGAAAGAGAGAAACCCAATAGAACCTAGCCACGTTATGGAGTTGCAGTACGAGTAATTTATTTAAGTGATTTATAATGATGTGAAAATAAAAAAAATAAACCGAAAAAAGGAGCGAAAGTTTGTTACAACAGGAAATCTGCATGACTGTGGGTGACACGGTGGGATATTTGGTAAAATGTAGGATATAATTTTTAATTTTCTAAATGAAATTTTACAGAAAACTTGGATTTAACGACACTCGAGCTGTTAGGGCACAAAGGTGTTTTTCAGTTATGGTTCGATTCAAATAAAGTAAAATGTGTTCTCCAAAAATATATAAGACAGTTTGAAACTACTTTTTAATATACTAGAATACCAGTATGGTAAAAATCACTTAACATAGAAAAAAATCAAATTTTAATTTAAAAAATTGCATATTTAAATATATGTACAATTATTCAAAAATGGTTTAGAAAAAAAATATGTTTTTTGGTATGGAAACTATTATGCTTTGTTCATAATTAGATTTGAGACCATGTTTCTGTTAAACATTTTATTCAATAAAAACAATAATTGGCGAACAAATGTGTGAATTGGATTTTCACTTAGAAAATAATTTTTGGTGTTAACTTGCAATTTTGTAGTTCTTTTATCGAATAACAGTAAAAGAAATAGTAAGTATTAATTAAAACAAGTAAAAAATGTTAAGTTTGGCTGTGCCAAACTTTGGATACCCTCCACGAGATTCCCAAATAAAACCAAATTTGGTGTGGAAGTGTGTTCTATATAGAAATCTTTATGTGCAAAATTTCATTTCGATAGGTCAAGTTTGTTATTGTCATATTACTTTCAAGGCCCATCAGACCGTTTGTGTGGGAGGTACCAGTAGGGCCTTTCCGATCTTAGCCAAATTTAGCGCAAAAGTCTGTTCTATATATTAATCTTTATGCCGAAAATTTCGTCTTGATAGGTCAGGTGTGTGGTGAGTTTTGATATATGACAATATATTATTTTTCAAGGCCCATGAGACCGTTAGTGTGGGAGGTACCAGTAGGACTTTTCCGATCTCAACCGAATTCAGCGTAGAAGTGTGTTGTATATAGAAATCGTGATGTGTAAAATTTCATTTCGATAGGTCAAGTTTGTGGTGAGTTATAGTCATATTATTTCTCAAGGCCCATAAGGCCGTTTGGAGGTACAATAAATGGTGGCCCAATCTAAACCATTTTTATTTCTCAAGGCCCGTTTGTATGGGAGGTACAAGAAATGGTGGCCCAATTTAAACCATTTTTACATAGATGATTGCGCCTATATAGAGATTATTATTTGCAAAATTTCAGTGATTTTGCTCAAGAAACTGGACGGATATTTTCAAATAAAAAACTATTTTTTTTTATAAGGTAGTATCGGTTGAGGGTCTCCAACACCAACTTTCCGTAGAGCTATATAGCCCATTATACCAACCATGCTAGGTTAACTACACATGTTTGTGCCAAATTTCAGCTCCCTAGCTGTTTTTATGCAGGCTCTATCTTGTTTTCAACAGACGGACAACATGGCTAGATCGTCTTAGATCTTTTTACGAGGATCAAGAATATATATACTTTGTTGGGACTCCGATGATTATTTCAAGGTGTTACAGACAGAATGACAAAACTAAAAGTGGACCAGTTCGGCCTGTCTGACGCATTAATACTCTACGCCATGGATTGCGTACGGCATTGACAGTATTGGAGTATTTGGTGTTGGTAGTATGTCCTTTTTTGGGATTTATAATATGTGTTAATCAACTTCAGCACTTTCTTATATATGTTTTTAAGTTCTACGGCTTCTTTATTTGTACTTGTCCACAGCGTATTTAATTCTCCCGATATAATATGAACCCTCTTATTCTTAAGTCTTTGAAGGTCACTTAATGCAATATATCTCCCGATTATAGCACTTTCTTTAGGAATTTCATTGTTACAAAAGAGCGGAACTTTCACTAGTTGAATTATTGGTGTCTGACTTCCATCGAAATTCTTCTTCCACTTGCCGCGGTTTTTTTGCGCACAATTTCCACTTATTTTGAACGACATTATGATATCAGATTCGAAGTTTCAAAATATACTAAACTCATTTTGTCTAGACATTAAATTTTAAGCACCCTACTTTAATAATATTACATAATCTCTATAAATTGACACAAAAGCCAAAGTATACAAAGCCTACTTCGTAGAAATTAAAAAACAAACTTGTAGGTTTTGTATTATTCACAAAGAACATCTTTGCAAATTTTATAATCGCCATATCTCGAAAACTACAGGAGCTATCTTCAATTAAATTGTAGATTCGTGTTCAGCGTACCATAATTATGTAAGAAACGACTTTTGAAGGTCCAATTACGAATTTTTTTTTTTTTTAAATTTTTAATATCACAAAAAATGGAAATTAAAAAAACCGATTTCCAGCAAAAGTAAATGCATTTTACATCATATTGCGAGAGCAATTCGTTTTCGACAAAAGTCAAAAAAGTGACTGACCCTAATGTCCATGTTTGACAGAACTACATTTTTGGGTCCTTATGAACCAGTGTTATATACGATATGATTCAGATTCATGCACTTATTGAAAATGTTATTGTACTGAATATATGAACCCTTAAGTCTATTATCGAAGAGGGCCAAAAGGGATATAGAGAACCCTTAGATAATCACCTTTAATTTAGACAAAACTTAATATATAATTCATATTGGGATTAGTGGGGATGTTCCATTGTTTCTGACTAACTCTATGTCGGAACTCTACGGTCCAAGGTCTCAAATGTAATCGAATGGTTGCATTAATCTTCGGTAGCATAAATGTTATTATCCTAAATAAAGGTTAATATTTGAATTTTTATGAAAATGATACTGTTTCTGGGTACCCATATCTCCCCGAACATTAGGTGACGGCTTTTGAGCTAAAAATTTGTTATTTTCGTATGGAATCACGAATTTTATCAATTCAGTTTTCTCAGTAAAATGTGAACAAAACCAAAAGTTGTGCATCGATTTTAATATCATAAGGTTCATTTGATTAAAAATATTTTGATATAAATGCACGCACTTAGACCAAAACGGGTTGTTGCATATTTATTTTTTACCTCTGAAACTAAAACCAATGCAAGCATGGATGAAAGATAATTTTGTTGACAAGTTTGGGAATTTTTTAACTGAATATGGTGAACCTTGTTTTGACCTTATATTTGACATAATGGTGTACCGCGAAAAGTCGAGCTTCAGCATCCCAAATAACCTTAAAAACAATACTTAGATCTTAATCAACAAAAAATGATATTAAATCAAATGTTTACAGTCGCTGAGTGAATAAAGAAAACAACCCGCTAAAAGAAAACCATAAAGTCGTATAGCGCCGACTGTCTGTGGAATGCAAAACACAAATCGGATATGCATGGATCTTAACAAAGATTTGAATTAAAATGTCAAATCTGAACATCACGATTACGGGCTTTAATTTCAGGTAGCATAAAGATCAATATCATGGCACGATAGCGAGCACCATTCACGGTTACGTTTCGTCCAACATCATTTTTGAAAAAACATGCACCGATGATTCTACCAGCTTATAAACCGCACCAAGCCGTGGTTTTCTCTGGGTATAATGGCACCTCTTGAACCTCTTCTTGTTGCTCTTCAGCGCAAATGCGGCAATTTTGTTTATTGACTTTGCCGTTGAGCCAGAAATGGGCCTCATCACTGAACAAAATTTTAGTCGAAAACAGCGGATCTTCCCGTTTCCCACCGAACGCTCATTTCCATAATGCAGTTGCCAACATTTGAGGAAATTATAAAAATAAATGCCATAAATGGCCTTTCAAATTACCAATAAAGATTCCACACATGATTTGAATTTTTATATTTTTTTGTTTAAAAAAATACCTCTAGATGGTTCACCCTATACAAACAAAATATATAAAAAAACAAGCCGAATGCGTATACTAGGGAAAAAGTTATGACTATTTGACTGAAAAGCAAACATTTTGTTTGTATAAACGGTTCCAAATTTTTTTTGCATTCTAGTCAAATATTAATAAAGCTAGGACCTCTGGGCTTCGTTTAGGTAATTTTGGAAAGGTAAGAGGTAGGGCTATCTTTTAAGAGAACTTAGCGAGTTTAAGGTAGCACCCTCAGACTACCAATCAGAAAATTTTCAAACCGCTGCCATTTCGCCCCCATGCAGTTGCAGGCATGGTCGCAGATGGGCATATTTTCATAAAATGATTCAAGGAATACGCTGATGAAATTTGTCCAGTCGTGAATAAATCACCCTGTATAGTAACCACATCTTTTCTCTGCGTGTATGTTTCATTTATGGTAGATCGAATTTCTAATATGTGACAGCGCATAGAGCAAGGGACCTAAGGGTAAAAAAACCAATTTCATTTTTTTTTCTTTTTTTGATGTGGACAACATCTGAGCATCGAATGAGACCGATGTGAGCATCGAATGAGACGCGCATATCCTAGAGATATGCGCGTATTATGAAAGTGAAGTCGACGATTCTAAGCGCAAATAGAAAGGGACCTTTTCTTTAAAATGGCTCTCCTGAACAAAACTGTTTTTTAACCTTAGGTCCCTTCCTATTTTGCGCGTCACATATAGTTTGTACAGCGGACCACGGGCCCTTTGCGTGGGCGCTATAGGACGAATAATAACCAATATGGTCTAATTATACCATAAATGGCTACTGGTCGAACGGAACATATCCAGCGAGCAATATTTATTCTTGACTTTTTTAGCGGCAAAGCCTGAATTGGAAGCGACCTATTATGGGTGCTACTTGAAAACATGGACCAATATAATACAATTTTTGTTATATATGTTCCCTTTGTAAATGGACTATGTATATACTAAGCGAAAATTGAGTACGATCGGGTTTAACGGTGGTCTCTACAACGGCAGGTCCTCAAATCGGGAGGGACTTTTGTAGAAGGTCCAATTTCATCACAGTTAAATGTTGGTTCTTCGTGTGTGTATTATATTAAAGGCACCAGTTTACACATGCGCTATTGCATTGGTTAAGCTAAATGATTTTAGTTTTAAATTATTCTCTAGGCTCCCTAATCCTTAGCTTATAATTAGGATACTGAAGCAATTAAATGATCGTTTCGCTGAAGAAGTTGTACCAAGCTAACGCAAACCTGAGTTGCGAATTAATGGCCTTGTTCGCGACAACTTCATTCCGTTGTACAAGAAATATAAAAATGACTTTGTTTACAGAAAACTATAGGCAATTTGCATTAAAATCCGTTATTTTTAAATTATTAACATTTTTGGAAAGAAAGTTATTCAAGTATTACCTAAGCGAGTTTAAGCGAGCTCGGTTATAACTCGCTTATAGTATTTTTTGAATAACGTTTTTTTCTACAAATTACAAATTTCCAAATGAAATGGTTTATGACGCGCAAAGCCAATGAGTTCTTGTATACAAAGAAATTTAAAAAAAATTCACGTAAAGTTTTCAAGGAATCGCCATAGCGACCTCTTACGCGTTTAATAAGCGTGAACCAATAGAACACGCCTAATATGGACAATTGGAGGACCCTTCTCGTACACTATGTTATTTGTTACAGAAACTCTAAGTACTTTTATACGATGTACTTTAACTTATAAGTATATGGAATTTGTGTATGTCATCCTAAACATTTCATCATTCGTTAAGTCTCGTTTCAACTTTTAATTAATTTTTCATTTAAGTCCTTAACAACGAAATATCCAAAAACTGCTGTGACAACTAAACAAAGTTCGGTTAAAACCAAATGGTTATTATTATTTTCGTAGCATTGGCAAAGGCAGTCTTGCGGCAAATGTTTATGAACTTCTTACTACTGGAATTTTTAATGATTGCAATACAAACGAGTACCCAAATGAAACCGCAATAGTTCCATTTGCTTGTGGGATTAAACGAAACGTGTACAATACTTAATTAATACTAACCAAAATGAATTGAAATTAAAACTACAAACAAAATGTCAATATTAAATGTCAATTCAAATAAGACTTTAGTTTAGTTTTAATACAATCATAAGTAGAGTGAAATTTTAGCACAAAATGTACATCAGAATTGACCTTGAACTTTGAAATTATACTGGAGCAAAACTGTCACATTAAGCAAAACTCCCTTTTAAGGCAATGGGCCTCTCAATCAATATAATACTTTTCTCCACAAACAGTAGTGACGGCCTTTCCATAGGCTTAAATACAAAAAATTAATAAATTCTTTGTTACTCAAATTAAAGTCAAAGGCAAAAATCTTCTATGATTCATCAAAAGCATCTTCCGCATGCGATGCATTCATTCTAGGCTTGTGTACAATTCATTAAAATAAAGTGGTCCGTTAAAATCAATTTAAGATTTTTAAACATTGGCGATGTTTTAAATTCATTCAACCCACAGAAAATGTCCTTATGTACACACATTTTATGTACATTAGACTGACTCACGAACATTCAAACATATTTGTTCAATATTGGGGGCATGGAAACAAGTATAGAGGGTTTCTGACCTAATAATGGAAATGCGAATATTTAATATCAAAAATGGTTTTATTGCTTTTCAAAGTATTCTCCAGCATGATTTATTCACTTTTGCATTTGCTCAAACCAATTGTCAAAGAACTTTTTCCACTCCGATTGAGACACCTCCAAAACATGGTTTTTGAACGCTTCAACAGCATCTTCTGGCGACGAAAATCGTTGACCACGCATTTTTTTTTCTTGATGTGCGAGAATAAAAAGAAGTCATTGGGTCCCAAGTCAGGGTTGTACGGCGGACGACCCATCAATTCGACGTTTTGGCTGGTCAAAAAGGCGCTGGTTTAAGCCGATGTGTGAGATCTCGCATTGTCATGGTGCACAATGAATCGTCTTCTCTTGTTAGTTTTTCGAATTTCTCCGAAGACTTCAGGCAAACAAATTGTGCTGTACCACTCAGAATTGACCGTCCTACGTTGCTCAAGCGGAACAGTCGCCACATGACCAGTTTTGACGAAGAAACAGGCGAAATTTTGCTCGAAGTGCTTCTTCCAGGAACAACTTTCGTTGGATTTGGCTCGTCTTCCAAGACCCACACGTTTGATAACTGTTTTGTTTTGGGCTCATACGCATAGAGCCATGATTCGTCACCTGTGACGATTTTATAAAAGTCTTTTGAAGCACCGCGATCGTATTTTTTCAAAATTTCTTTGCACCAATCGACACGAGCCTTTTTTTGAGTGATAGACAAATTGTGTGGGATCCAACGAGAACAAACATTTTTTACGGCCAGGTGTTCAATCAATATCGAATGTATGCTGGTGGAAGAAATACCTAAGGATGTCTCTATCTCACGGTAAGTCACATGACATTCTTGCATTATCAGTTCACACACGGCACACCGCACGAAAATGTTCACGAGTTAATTCTATTCTTTTGCCAAATTGATTTTTTTAAGTCACTGTAAACAACACAAATGACGGTCGTACGTCAAAATGTACTGAGTACGTTTATGGTAAAAAATGTCAAACTTTCCAATGGACATGTCAGATGACGCCATGCAACATTTAGTGTTGGCTTGGCCAGAAATATATATAGCAACCCTCGTAAGTGCGTCCAAACTAACAGTATCCTCCATCAAAAAAAAATATGTGTATAAGCAAATACGGTCATATTTTGTATGTTATTTAAAAATGTAGTGGAAAAAATTTAATATTCAAATCGACCATCTGTGTCGATATTGGTTTCATTCGGAACGTAACTTATTCATTAAAATTTTATTATTATTTTTCTTTTAGAATGACGAAAACGGCCTTTTTATCTTGAAAGTATTCTGATTATACGACGATCTTTACTAAAATGATAATAGTAGTAGTTTAGTAAACCCAAAAACATCCATTTTGTAAAATATTAATAGTCGTACAATTTTATTAAGAAAATCGACACAAACCTATTGCAATTTGTTGTCCATTTTCTTCTTTTTACATTTTCGAAAAATAATTAAACCCTAATCTAAGAGATAGGATGTTAAAAAAAACTCCATACGAATTAGTTAATAGAGAAGTACACTTTTCCAGCCTATTGGTGCCTGAAGATTCTGTTGGAGAAGACGTCCTAGTACAAATTAATAATGACGGCGTAGAATGCCAATGAAGAAGAATAAGTGATGAAGAATTCAATACTGCAATTGAGTACATAAAAAGTAATACTGCTGCAGGTGGCGATGGCTTACCGGCTTATTGGAATCTTAGTGTACTCTGTCCTGTTAGACAAATTAGAGACCGCACGGTTTGCTCCAACTTCCAAGATATGAGTGTATTCCTTAGAGCCTTATTTTAATTTTTATTTCAGCTAAAATAGTTCGTTACATACTGAATCTATAATAAGTATCATTAACGGCTATTAACTCAAAACTAGTCTCTAATCGATTTCTCTGTTCATTTAGTAATTTCATTTAGCGAATAGAAATTATTGTTAACATGTACGTTGTAAAAATACTTGTTGTAAAAAAAAATTTAAAAAAAACCTTGCAAACATATACTTAGTAGGGACATAAATACTGTTGCAACATTGAACACACCCATTTCAATAGTAGAACTGAACATACCCCGTTAATGTCATATGGGTTTTGAAAGCTAACCTCAATAGCTTTAGTCTGTAACGGGATTTTAAAATTGTTTCAACTTTCATCATGAAGTGGTCAGTTAATGAGAACCGTATCGCTGTAATAGCGCTTTTCAAGTGTGAAATGAAAAAAACGATATTTTCAAAACGCTCCGGCCACTAGGGATTAGCCCCATGTTCGTCTACCGATTCATAAAACTGTTTGAGGAGACTAGAGATGTAAAAGATCGCCACCGGTCCGGCCGCCCACGCTCTGTTCGAACACCGCATGTCATCAAAGCCGTTAAATCAATAATTCACAGAAATCCGCTCCGAAAACAGAAAATCATGGCCCGTGAGATGAATATCACGCAAAAGTCCATGAGTCGAATCATTAAAGAAGACTTGAAAAAAATAGGATTGAAAAATGCAAACGTCTTTTGGTGAAGAACGCTGATAACTTGCACAGAAAAATTTTGTTCACCGATGAAAAAATTTTTACCGTTTAGGAAAACTTTATTAAGCAAAATGATAGAGTGTATGCGCGGTCATCTAAGGAAGCATCTGAACTGATCCCAAGGGTGGAAAAGGGTCATCACTCAGCTTCAGTCATGGTTTGGTGGGGTGTCTCTTACACTGACCTGCATTTCTGCGATTAAGGAGTCAAAACATCGGCCAAAGTTTACCAAGAAACCGTTTTGGAAGCTGTTGAGAAGCCTCTTAACGATTCCTTGTTCAAAAATCAGCCATGGACTTTCCAGCAGGATTCTGCGCTGGCCCATAAGGCTAAAACGTCCCAGCCCTGGCTTCGAAACAATTTGCCAGTGTTCATTTCCTTTGAAGAATGGCCCTCAGGCAGTCCAGATTTGAACCCATTGGATTACAAATTGTGGACGGTGTTAGAGGGCAAGGTTTGTCACAAAAGATACCCCAACATTGGATCTCTTAAGACTGCCTTGGTTCGAGCTGTTGCCAATTTTCCAATGGATGAGGTTCGTGCAGCTATTGACGATTGGCCAGTGCGACTTAAGGCGTGTGTAAAGGCAAAAGGCGGACATTTCGAATAAGTAGACTCTGCTTGGATACAATATACATCAATAAATATATTAAAAAATATTTGGTCCAAAAACATTCAGTACTTTTTATTTTATAAGTACAGCATAAAACGTGTGTAACAGTATTTATGTCCCTTCTAAGTATATTTATAAATAAAAGAGGAACTGAAGCCTCACGTCTACAACATCATTGGCCCGTTTCAGTGTGGGTTTAGGACTGGTAATTTTATAACTTTGCATTGCGCCAAATCCTGGCCCTAGAAAACAAATCGACACGTTTCATCTGTTTGGAAATTATAAAGCCACCTTCCACATACCAAAAATATTAAAGCGAAACTATATCTGACCTTCAAATCTTCGTATAACTAGTACGTATATTTGACAGCGCCTAAGGGTAAAAAAATCAATTTTCATTTTTTTTTCTTTTTTTGATGTGGACAACATCTGAGCATCGAATGAGACCGATCCCATGCCCCAAAAGTGTTCCCTCCCAGAGATATGCGCGCTTTATGAAAGTGAAGTTGACGATTCTAAGCGCAAATAGAAAGGGACCTTATCTTTAAAATGGTTCTCCTGAACTTCATCATCAACTTTTCACTTTTTTTTGATGTGGACAACATCTGAGCATCGAATGAGACCGATCCCATACCCCAAAAGTGTCCCCTCCTAGAGATATGCGCGTTTTATGAAAGTGAAGTCGACGATTCTAAGCGCAAAAAAGGGACCTAATCTTTAAAATGGTTCTCCTGAACAAAACTGGTTTTTAACATTAGGTCCCTTTCTATTTTGCGCGTCACATATGCAAAATGAATGAAATTTTGAAATGACGTTGAAACGAGGAAACAGTTTTGAGAGAAAGGTTTGCCAAAAAATCTATGGACCTACTTAATTATAATAATTAATTTTTACGTTTCAACTAAGATTATTTTAAGCTGTTTTTAAAAGGCTTACTTTTGAGTACTTAACGCTGCAGTAGACATATGAAAGATGTATTATGCCAAAAGTAAAAGTTTATTTTTTTCTGTGAGCCACTCCAATGTTCCGATAAATAATATTAGCCTCCCACACACACACTACACACCACACACACATACGCTCCCACATTACTATACATATGCAAATAAAGATAATTTTCATCCTTTCAGCCTTGTGAAATGACACTTTGCTGAATATGCTAAACTTTTCCCCTCAAAAAAAAAAACAGAAAACAAAATCGAATAAAGCCAAGTGATATGCGGTTGACAGCAAGCGGCCCACTGAATGGCATTTAAACAATGCCTCAATTTAAGACCACATTTATTTTGTACAACAATGGTGGGTGGGTTTTTATTAAAGTCAAAGCCGCCGCTCCATACACATTTTGACTGCTATAAAAAATGTTTGTCTGTATCTACTCGTACATCAACGATTTTTGGCCTTCTCGTTTTAATGAAGTTTTCGGTTTGCGATTTTTCTGAAGTGCACACAGAGCGGAGAAAAGTTTAGCAAATAACTCGCAGTGGTGCAGACAAATCGTTTTCATGCCATACGAAAACAACCAAAAGCTCACCAATTCAGAGGCCACAAAAAATAGATTAGTCCCTTCAAATGAAATTTGTTGCAAACCTCTAATAAATGTTATTTAAGTTGTAATTTGATGAAGTGTTAAGGCCGAGAACACTTTCAGTTTGCTTTACTTTTTTTACTGCCGCATTAAAAACTAAGAGAAAACGTGAAAGTACGTTTAGTTGTTTATACAGAGTGGCGCAAAACTACCGTTGTGGTTTGAATGTTAACTAACTTTTTTATTTATTGGTTAATTATAATTAATATTTTTTTTGTTATATTGTGTTATAATGGGGAATATTTTTGGCTTAAGTATGCAAAATTATATCCCGCAAGTGTTGGGGATATGATTTAAGTATGATGTTTCTGGACTGGCATGCACACTATCCACCACACGTTGAATATTTTCGTCTGTGTGGACCGTATGTGGTCTTCCGGTACATGTTAGGTGTCTTACTGTACCATGTTTTCGAAAAATTTCAACCAAGCGGTTTATTGTAGGTTCTGAAGGTCCTGTACGCACATTAAAAAAGCGACGATAAGCACGCTGCTTCAAAACAATTGACTTGATTTTTAAAATAAAATTCAACAATTGCTGATCTCTGTTCTGTTGTGTAGTGTTCCATTGTAAATTCCCCGAGTTTGCTTCACAAAATTCTGAAATAAAAATAAAAAAAATAAATAAATTTTAAAAGTTATTAAACATTCAAATCAAAACGGTAGTTTTGTAGTGAGGTGTGCACGATCTAAATCTTACACTCACTGATCGGGACTTACTGTTCAACGCCGCCCCGGAACTGCTAGAGAAGTTTTTCTTTCATGGATTTCTCTTATGATTATATGTTTGAACCTGGGTTTATGATGATGCATACTTCCATTACACCAAAGCAGCCCATAATTTAATATATTTTATTATTTATTATTTATTTATTACTATTACTATTTTATTACAATATATATTTTTTTTATTGTCCGCTTCTGACCAATTCTCTGATGAACCCTTTTGTTGCTTAATTCTTTTCAGTGTATACACATTGCAACTTTGTTACCATATTCCTCTTAATTATGTATAATGTTGCCAGATTACCACATAATAATCTAAATAGTTAACTTAGCTATTTCCCTAGAAAGAACACGACTAATGCCATTTCATCTCCGATCATAAATGTCTGTCTAAAAGCTTAAGATTATTAAATATGAGGGTTGCCATATATATTTCAGGCCTAGGCAACACTAAGTGTTGCCTGTCGCCATCTGACATTTTCATTGAAAAGTTTGACATTTTTTAACATAAACGTACTCAGAACATTTTGACGAACGACCATCATTTGTGTTGTTTACACTGACTTGAAAAAATCAATTTGGCAAAAAAAAGGAATTAACTCGTGAACATTTTCGTGCGATAATTTTTCACAACTTTCGACGTGGATTATCACGACAAGAGTGCATCAATGAACTTAAATCTTAGTATGGCGATGAAGCACTATCCTTAAGCAATGTGAAATACTGGTTTAATGAGTTCAATCGTGGCCCACGCTGGCTCAAAGACGAAGGTCGTCCAAACATGGACGTTGTGCCAGAGAACATTGATGCCGTTCGTGAACTGATAATGAAAGATCGTCATGTGACATACCGTGAGATCCGAGGGCTGCTATATATATTTCTTCCCTAATAATGAAAATGCGAATATTTATCATCAAAAATGGTCTTATTGTTTTTCAAATTATTCCTTAGCATGATTTATACACTTTTGCATGCGATAAAACCAACTGTCGAAACACTTTTTCCACTCCGATTAAGACACCTCCAAACCATGTTTTTTAAACGCTTCAACAGCATCATCTAGCGACGAAAATCGTTGACCACGCATTTTTTTCTTGATGTGTGGGAATAAAAAGAAGTCATTGGGTGCCAAGCCAGGGCTGTACGGCGGATGACCCATCAATTCGACGTTTTGGTCGGTCAAAAAGGCTCTGGTTTGAGCCGATATGTGGGAGCTCGCATTTCCATGGTGCACAATCATTCGTTTTCTCTTTATCGTTTTTCGTATTTCTCCGAAGACTTTAGGCAAACAAATTGTGGTGTACCACTCAGAATTGACCGTCCTGCGTTGCTCAAGCCGAACCGTCGCCACAAGACCAGTTTTGCCGAAGAAACAGGCGACCATTTGTTTCGAGACCACTCGACCATTTGTGCCAGAGAACACTGATGCCGTGCGTGAACTGATAATGCAAGATCGTCAATGGACATCCCGTGAGATAGAGGCATCCTTGGGCATTTCTTCCACGAACATACATTCGATATGGTATGAACACCAGGCCGTAAAAAAGGTTTGTTCTCGTTGGATCCCGCACAATTTGACAATCGCTCAAAAAAAGGCTCGTGTCGATTGGTGCAAAGAAATATTGAAAATAATACGATCACGGCGCTTCAAAAGACATTTATAAGATCGTCACAGGTTACGAATCATTGATTTATGCGTATGAGCCCGAAACAAAACAGCAATCGACCGAGTGGGTCTTCGAAGAATATCCAAATCCAACGTAAGTGGTTAGTGGAACAAGCACTTCGAAGCATGCAAAAGTGTATAAATCATGCTGGAGAATACTTTGAACAACAATAAAACCATTTTTGATGATAAATATTCGCACTTTCATTATTAGGCGAGAAGTATATATAGCAACCCTCGTAAGAGGTCTGTTCAATAGAAAAGGTGACATTTGAAATTTTTAAGGCTAAGTGCATTCAAATTTCTTCTTTTTTATCTTGGCATACTTATCTCAAACATGTGTTCTTAGTTGAGATTGTTTGAGTTTAGCTTAGTTTGTTTGTGAGAGGCATAGCAAACAAACGATTTTTTGCTGGGGGAAAAATGGATCAAAGATTTTGCATCAAATTTTGTGTAAAAAATGGAATTAGGTGCTCAAAAGAACCTAAAATGTTGAAAGTGCCATATGGTGCTTGTACTCTGAGTCAGAACATTTTTTTTAAAGTGGTATAAGCTTTTGAAAGAACTTTGAAAGGAAGTGAATAACAATACTCGTCCTGGAATATCCATCACATAAATAACCGTTAATAATATATTTCAGATCAATATGTTAAAAATTTTAAATTTTTGATGGTAAAATAAATATAACATTATAAAATTAGGTGAATTTCTTCAGCATAATAGACTAGTTTGGACTTTCGTCTATTAGAAAAAATGAAATCATCGTCGATTTCTTTTGATTTGCAGTTTTTAAAAAGTGTCTATGATTAGTTTTTTATTCAAAAAATTCTTAATTTTAAGTGCCAGAAAACATTGGAAAAATTCGGTGAATTTTTTTTATTCTGGGCGTTCGCCTTTTAGAAGAAAACGAAATCTTCGCCAATTTTGTTCGATTCTTCTTAATTTCCATTTTTTTAAAAGTGTCTATGATGAATTTTTTCTAAAAATTCTCAATTTTTGATTCTAAAATGCAAACAATATCTAAAATATTAAAAAAATATATAATTTTTTATATAAAAGTTCTAGTTGTTATTTTTTCAAAAACTTCAAAATCATCAAATTTAGCATTTACTGTTCTTAAAGCAGATCATCGTATTACTTTAGGACTAGTTAATATACCAAATGATTAAGCAAAAACCAAAAAAATTTACAAGAAACCGATTTAGGAATGATGTTTCATTGTATTCTGAACACTCCTAATATTTTTGTCCATACAATTTTTTCCGGAAAATTTTGGCAAGAAGAGTGTGGCTGTGAAGTTAGCTTCAAAAGTGGTGTTCACTCGGCATTTGTTTTTCGTTTTTTTTTTTGACCGAAAGGAAACCCGTTATCATGTCTCAGCCACCGTTTTTTACCAGAATTGGCCTCTTGCGGCTTTCTTCTGTCTCCAAAACTGAAGAAACCCATGATAGGACTGCGTTTTGCGACAATTGAGGATATAAAATTGAGGGCATATCAATACTTCCACTTCCCTCGTAGTTATATAAAATGCAACATGGCTCCCATTAAGTACCATCTGTTAATAGACTACAGTCCAATTTTGAGAGAGTTCTGTCCTTAAACTTGTGTTTAACAGCTGTTCAAAAAAATAACCTCGTGATTTTTTGTTTAAAAACGGAAAAAAGTGAATTTCGAGTGCTCATTTAACATTATTTTTTGCGAAAAAAAAACCGTCAAGCAAACCAAGGAAAAACATGATAAGTACTATGGGACTCTGCACCATCGATTACAATAGTAAAAAGTGGTTTACAGGCTTTCGATATGCTCACAATGGTCAATACGAGTACCCCCGCGATATGGTGTTGGCCCATTGAAAACTAAAAGTGTGTTAGATTGTTGATGCCATATACATTTCATGATCAGTTGGGTTTAAATAAGCTTTCTTCATGATGGATGCCGCGTTTGCTCTCAATAGACCATACACGTAATCGTGTGACAACTACAAAGGATTCTTTGGAGTTGTTTAACCGCGATAATGTACGGGTGCACTCTTAATAGCTAAATTTTATGAATTGGGTTACGAATTGGTACCTCATCTACCATATTCTCCGGATTTAGCAACCAGCGACTATTTTCTATTTCCAAACCTAAAGAAATGTCTCGGTGGAAAGAGATTCAGATCCAACGATGAAATTATTAATCAAACAATTGCCCATTTTATGGACCTCGAAAAATCCTATTTTTTGAAGGGATACAAAAATTGAAGAAACGTTTGACTAAAAAGAGATTATGTTGAAAAATATTTTTTTTTTTGCAAAAAAACTGTTTTATACGAATAGTCACGGAATTATTGATATGACCTCATATTATTCGACGAGTTTTTGTTTATAAAAGGTGGCGCAAAATTAATCACCCTTTCGGAAAATGTTATAAATTTTGCGATTACTGTCGTGCGCCAATCATATAAGACGTTAGTGAAAGCAAAATGCGTGGAATAATTGTTTGGAAGCGTTTTCTGGTCACGTAATCGCCAGTTGGCGATCTGCCACGGCCAGCAAGTTCATCCGATTTAACCATCCCATTTTGCAAACAAGCCTCAGACAATCGTTAAGGTGAATTGTATTTTCGTGGACAATTGTTTAAAGAAAACTTGTAAAGTGAGATTTACAACAGTAGTTCTACGTGTTATAAGAACCTGGTCTTAACAAGTTCATTTTTTCCTTAACAATTGCTGCGGAGCTTTCTGATGAAGGTGCTCAAGAACCCGAAAAAGCCGTGTGAAGCCACGAAAATCAATGCCACTTTGAACTTTTGTTCATACCTGTTCAATGTTGTAAGAAAAATATTCGACAAAGATTCTAACTGTTATGTAAAATTTGTTGAAAATTCGATGAAACGTACACTTAAAGAAAAAATTGTAAATTTACAAATAAAGATTGCCATTTCCCAATATCATGTTTTTTATTTAGTAAAAAAGTCATTGAAAATAAAAAACAAAAGACAATTGACAAGCTCAGAAAAAGCAATGTTGTATACGAAATTACTTGCAAAGGAAAGGAGAAAGATAATTGCAACATCGAATATGAGGTTTGTGAAATAGACAGCAAATGCGTGAAATAATTGTTTGGAAGCGTTTTCTGGTCACGTGATCTCCAGTTTAGGCGATCTGCCACGGCCAGAAAGTTCATCCGATTTAACCATTAGAGATTCTATCTTTATGGCTACTTGAAGTAGCGGTTTTTTTTGACAACCAGACAATCGCAAAGCTTAAGGAGAGTGATGAAGGGGAATTGCATTTTCTTGGGCAATTGTTTTAAGAAAAATTTAAAAGTGAGATTTACAACAGCAGTTCCCATACGTGTGGTAAGAACCTGGTCTTAAAGAGTTCAATATTTTCTTAGCAATTACTGCGAAGCTTTCTGGTGAAGGTCGTCAAGAACCCGAAATCACGAGAAAAGCAGTGTGAAGCCACGAAAATCAATGTCACTTTGAAATTTTTTAAATAAACTTGTCTTTTATTAAAATGTAAATGTATGACGTCTCGAGCCGGTTAGTACCTGTTCAATGTTTTAAGAAGAATATTCGACAAAGGTGCAAACTGTTATGAACAATTTGTGACCGTTTCATTGAAAATTCGATGAAACGTACACTTAAAGAAAAAATTGTAAATGTATAAATAAAGATTTCCATTTCCTAATATCATGTTTTTTATTTAGTGAAAAAGTCATTGAAAATAAAAAAACAAAAGACAAATGACAAGCTCAGAGTAAGCAATGTTGTATACGAAATTACTTGCAAAGGAAAGGAGAAAGAAAATTGCAACAAAGTATGCGTAGGTACAACAAAAATAATGCTTGGAGTTAGACTTGCAGAACATGAAAATGACATACGAAAGGGAAAGGAATCCACAGCACTCGCTCAAAATATATGTAAAAGATAGTGGATACGAAGCCAACCTTCAATGTGTAAAAATACTCGACAGAGAAAATAAAGAGAACAAGAGATACACTTTAGAGAGTCTGAGAATACAGCAAAGAATTCAGAACTCAATAAACACAAAAGAAGACAAAGACAATACAAAGCTACAATACTCCGCTGCAGTAATTTGACGAGAAAAGTTCTTTTTAATACTAGTATTAGGTTCCAACTGTGATATTTTACTCTGTGATTATTTGTATTATTGATAAATTGTGTTGTGAAGTCCAGTTTTTTTAAATAGTTTAAATAATTATAAGATGTTAAATTAATCGTTAGTTGAAATGCAATACTAGAACATAAGAACTATTATTAATTTGTGGAAAAAATTTTTTTCAATTTGTGTCAATAGGATTTGCAATAAATAATTTCCTCCTGAAGATGCTGAAAAAACCCCGGCGAAACGTCGAGAAACAAAGATGAAATAGATTAGTTTTATTTACATCAAGCAAAACTGACCACAATTAGCCCAACAAAACAAACAAATAAAAGAAAATAAAATTGGATGATTAATTTTAAGCCACCTTGTATCTATTAAAGATTTTGGAAAAATGGTATTAACCAAGTCCTCCAAAGGGCCAGAGTAGTTTTAAAAAGGGATTCTATGCTTAGGCCACCTCATCCTAACCGAACTTACCGGTATTTCTATAGACAAATTGTCTACACGTTTCTTAAAATTTGATAAGTCATTTAAAAAATCGATTAAAACCTTATGTGGTGCCCGTTGCACTTCCTCCACCCTATGCATCCGTTCATGCAATCCCAAGCAATTGCGTGTCTCTCGGTATGTACTCATTACAATAATGTTCTTGTACATTCCAAAGAATGTCGGAATTTCTTTCATGCAATAAACCTTGCGCTAGTCTATTCGAAAATCTTCATTCACATTTGAATTAAAATTACTTTACAATGCAGCATCGCATGGTTACCATGCATTGTCATGTGAAGGATGATTTCCCCATTGTATTGTGTTCAGATGGAAACGAACAATTGAACTAAAATCATCGATGGCAAATCTTTTGTTAAGTATGGAATTTATTCTCTTGTTAAGATCTGCTTAGAGATTGATATAAGATTGAGAAAATAATGTTTAGTGTAAGTGTCACTACTGCAATCGATATCTAAATCAATTTGTAGTGAAGATGTTTTAACCCACTTGGCGCCACCGTCCTTTTAAAAGAACACCAAAAGAACATCTGGCAAATGAGAGAAAGCACCGTTATGCACGTGCATTTCTGTGAATATTTTTTTATATTATTATTGTTTATGCTTTGTTGTGTAGTTTCGCAGCTCGAAAGTGTCAGTGTTGAATACAGTTCCGCGTGTTTTAATTGTTTATTGAGTGCTTTGCGACAAGTGATTTTTTTTTAATAGTGCGAAATGGAAAAAACAGGTAAGTAAATCATTTGCATCCAGTTAATGATATTTTTTGTTTAAAAATTAATATGAGTAACAACTGAGTTAACTCAACAAATAACTGGAAAGCGTCTGTAATGCTGTATTGCAGCGCAAAGTGCACTGTTCTTTTAAAAGGACAGTGGCAAAATATACTACCTACTTTTATAATTTTCATTACATATTATTTATGTGTTTTTGCAGCAAGTCAAACCGAAAGGCATTAAAGCTTAACGAAATTTTGGAAGAACTTGATGAATGGAGTGATGATGAGGTTTTTGGAACCATTTACATCGCACCCCCTGACAACGCTAACGCTAATGTAACAGATGAACATCACGGTACAAAACAGTTTATCCGCGGCAAGCCGATCCGATGGGGCTATAAGTTTTGGGCAGGCACAACCCGATTAGGGTATATATTATGGTTTGAGCCTTATCAAGGCGCTTCCACTCCTTTGGACGAGAAATATAAGCACTTAGGACTGGGTGCCAGTGTTGTTCTTCAATTCGTCGATGTATTGCAAGACAGATTTCCCTACGTTCCATTCGAAATATATTTTGACAATTTCTTCACGTCAATAAAATTGCTGGAAGAGCTGAAGCTACGAAATGTCAAAGCAGTGGGAACAATGAGAGAAAACAGAGTGGGAAAAGATTGTCCTTTGCAGCACTCAAAGGCATTAAAGCGGAAAGATCGTGGTTTTTTTGAGTACGCAACCACTATTGGCAACTCAGTCGTAGTTTGCAAGTGGGTAGACAATAGCATTGTAACAATAGCTTCAAACAACTGTGAAGTGCTGCCATCATTACCAGTATCTCGCTATTCGCAAAAAGACAAAAAGAAGATAACTATACAGCAACCAAAGCTTATCAAAATGTATAATGAAAACATGGGCGGCGTTGACAGAGCCGACCAAAACATCGGGCTGTACCGAACGTCTATTAGAGGAAAAAAAATGGTATTTCCGCTCATCTCTCATTGTATGGACATGGCTGAACAAAATAGCTGGTTATTACATCGTTCGTATGGCGGAAATATGGACCATTTAGCTTTCAGAAGAGTGATTGCTATGGGACTACTGGAATCTTTTAAAACAAAGAAGAAGGGTACAAGCAAGTCCAGCGCGAGCATTCATATGTACTCGCGCTTTGATGGACAAGGGCACCTAGTTCAACACAAGGAACAGCAAACTCGTTGCACCTATTGCCATAAGAAGGCCAACTTTTTTTGCAACAAATGTGATGTCACCTTACATCCAAAGGAGTGCTTCTTGGCGTATCACACTCCAACTTAAAAAATAATCCCTTTTCCATTTACATTTATGTATATATTTCACTTTACAAATCCTCTATTGTTATAAAAGAGAGAAAAAACAGCAATTTAGTTATGTTCCTATAAAGTCGAACTACAAATGAAAAAAAATAATTTAAGTAGTGTATTTAGCCACTGTCCTTTTAAAAGGACACCCGATTCCGGGAAAACTATAGATTTAAGAGATAAAACTTATATTATAAAAAATGCTTAGAAACCCATGAATATTAAAGTTTCGGAATAAAAATTTAAGTTTTCAAAAAAAAAAATTGCGGCGTTATTTGGGTTAACAATTTCAAGAAGTCTTGTTTGAGATTGTTTGCTGAAGAAACCCTTCACCCTTAGGTGGTATTTTGTACTTTGAAAGGTTTTTGCTAGTCAATCTGAGACCATAGAGGACGCGAAGACCTTTACTAACTGAATAAATTTTCGTTTAGGCTTGGGTTTGCTATCAATCGTTTTGCTTAGTAAACAAATCTGAATGAAAACAGAAAATCAGATCGCATTCAACATTTAAATTAGAAAAACGTCAAGACTTGCAAATAACCCAACAATCAGCTTGAAAACATATTTCCTTTGCAGTCAGGGGAGAGGGTAGGTATAAATTATAGCCATGTGAAGTGTCATTTGGCCAACAATTCCAACAAAAAAAAGCGAAAAACTGTCAGACACTGTAAATGTAAATTTACAAACAACACACACTGATAGCATCTCTTTAAAGCCAACAATTAATAACAGAATGACATGAAACGAACACGAATATCCTTTCAAGCCGTTCACATTGTATTCGCAACCAACTGGAGTAGTTCCAAACCGCAATTCTTGGCACGACGTTGTCTGTGTCAGCGATATCAGTGATTCTGTGCAAAATTTAATACGATTAATTGACATCATAATGAAGCTATTAAATAAATTTCGTATAAAATTTCCCAGATACAACAGGAAATCACAAAAATCAGTGAAAGGTCAACGGGATTTAACCACAAATGTTACAAGGTACATTTCTGCCATACAAAATAAATTACTCCGCTTTGTCTGTCATTTTGTCCGGTTGTTAAGTTTAAAATACACCATTTTAATGAATATACGAGGGTATATATGCAATTCCGTGAGTTTTCGAATAAAACATAGTTTTTTTTGCAAAAAAAAAAATATTTTTCAACATAATCTCCTTTTAGTTTCTTCAACTTGTGTATCCCTTCCACAAAAAATGATTTTCCGAGGTCCCTAAAATAGGCATTTGTTTCATCAATAATCTCATCGTTGGAGCTGAATCTTCTTCCACCGAGCTATTTCTTAAGGTTTGCAAATAAGATATTATCACTGGGGGCTAAATCCGAAGAATATGGCGGTAAAGGTACCAATTCGCAACCCAATTCATGCAATTTTGCCATTGTGACTGCATGCGTGTGCGCCCTTGCATTATCATTTCTAGGTCATATGGGGCCGTTATTTTTAAATTCTCGTTAAATCGGTCCAATAAGTTTGGCATAATATTCGCCGTTTATTGTTTTCCCATTTTGAAAGTAATCGATGTGGATTATTCCGCGTGCATCCCAATAAATTGCTGCCATCACCTTATTGGCTGACAAAGTCACCTTGGCCTTCTTCGGAGCCGGTTTAACCGCAGAAACCCGTTGTATCGGCTGGTTTCCGGAGTGTTGTAAAGGATCCAAGTTTCATCCACAGTTAAAAACGCCGCAAAAACTCATTCGAATTGCGATTAATCAACTCCAAACAATGCTTTGAAGTTGTCACACTATTACGTTTATGGTCAATTGAGAGCAAACGCGGCACCCATCTTGCAGACAGCTTTCTTAAACACTACTGATCATGTAAAATCGAAATCACACTGTCATATGAAATGCGTATGGCATTAATAATTTTACTCACCTCTTACTCTTCGATCGGCTTTTTGGGTGACTTGAATTGGCCGTACAGAATGTTCAGCATCATTTGTACTTGTGCGACCACAACGAAAGTCAGTAAACCATTGAAATCAATGACGGAACTCACTCAAAAGTTGACAGATGGTAATTGATGGGGGCAGTGTTGCATTTCATATAACTATAAGGGAAGTTCGAAAAGTCACGGAATTATGGATATGCCCTCATACCTTAAATTTAATATCAGTATACTGTAAATATTTGGCGAATTAAACACCCATGTTGATATTTCCAGAATAAATAAAATCTATTGCATTTGCCAACTAATTGGACAAGTTTAGGGCAAACCTCAAACCTTTTAAGGGAATTTTCCACTGTAGCATTAAATTATTATTAAATTCACAGCATTAGACATTAATATTTATTTCTCTTGTGGCTTTAAACTTAATTAAAAAACTATATATTGTAATACAGTTTTTCATATGACGCTGCTGTATCCAAGCGCATAAGGTGGTTTAAGCTGCCAGCATTTCGCCTGCACGTAATAAGCAATTCCGATCATTTACATTCCCATTACTTCCATGCAGATCTCTTTGACTTGGAGCAGTACGAGGAAAAACCACCGAGTGAGTCTATAAACGCAGCATGATTTAATTTCTCAGTATCTCACTTATCAGTTGCCTTTGTCATAAAGGATTTTTTCAGAAAGCCACCCGCAATAGTTTCCTGTTCGAGGGAAATTTCCATGAAGCCGTAGGAAGAGGTAGATATACTTAAAAGCATTAATATGTGATTGTGATGAAGACAAAAACAATATTTTAAATCTGACGTATAAAAGATAAAGTCATATTTATAGGGTAATCAATTTAGAGTTATTTGTTTCAAAATAAAAAAGAATACAAAAATTCAATTCAAGTGTGGCATCATTATTGTTCATTCGAAAGAACATTTTATGCCATTTATTTTTTAAATAAAATTTCCTTCAAATGTTGGCCGCAACTACGCCTCAGGGTGTCCATTTTTGGATCACTCGTTTGAGCATTTCGCCATACCGGTCGAAATGCTCGAGCCGTGGTTTTCCCGCTGTAAGACTTTCCTTGATGAAATGGCAAACAATACTGAAAAAAAATAAAGTTTAACACAACTTAAGCGAAATCTGTAAAAAAAACCCTATTGACAAAATACCTCTAGATTAATAACCTATTGCAAATTTGAAAAAATATGGACCGATGATTCCACAAGTAAGCCCATAAACCGCAGCAAACCGTGGTTTACGCGGTGTAAGTCTTTCCATGATGAAATGGCAAACAATAGTGAAAAAATTAAGTTTAACACAACTTACGCGTAATCTGTGAAAAATCCTTATTGAAAAAAATACCTTTAGATTGATCACCCTATATGTGATACCCTTAACACTCTGATATTTAAAAGACTTCGCGCCCAGTCATTGTGCGAAATATAGACACTCTATAAGACGCGCAAAACTCGCTGTGATTACTGGCTTCTAGAGGGGCGGGATTAATGTCGAGTAGTTAAAGGCCTGATCGTCAGAGCAGGACATTTACAGAGAAGGTGTTGAATATATTCCTTATCGATCTTGCAGTTTCTTAGTAGTCGATAGTCTCAACTTTTAGTCTCACAGCACGCCTTCCAGTCAGACTGTGTTCTATAATAACAGATACGATCTGTCAGACTGCAGGTCTTCATGACGCAACTTTTCTAGAGGAAAACTATCCCGGCGTCAACTTTTCTATAAAAAAAAAATTCCAAGCGTTAACTTTTCTATAGGAAAAGTAGCCCAGCGTCAACTTTCCTATAGGAAAAGTAGCCCAGCGTCAACTTTTCTACAGGAAAAGTAGCCCATGGTCAACTTTTCTATAGGAAAAGTAGTCCGGCGTCAACTTTTCTTTAGGAAAAGTACACTAGCGTCAACTTTTCTATAGCAAAGGTAGCCTGGGGTCAACTTTTCTATAGCAAAGGTAGCCTGGCGTCAACTTTACTATAGCAAAGGTAGCCTGGCGTCAACTTTTCTATAGCAAAGGTAGCCTGGCGTCAACTTTTCTATAGCAAAGGTAGCCTGGCGTCAACTTTTCTATAGCAAAGGTAGCCTGGGGTCAACTTTTCTATAGCAAAGGTAGCCTGGCGTCAACTTTACTATAGCAAAGGTAGCCTGGCGTCAACTTTTCTATAGCAAAGGTAGCCTGGCGTCAACTTTTCTATAGCAAAGGTAGCCTGGCGTCAACTTTTCTATAGCAAAGGTAGCCTGGGGTCAACTTTTCTATAGCAAAGGTAGCCTGGCGTCAACTTTACTATAGCAAAGGTAGCCTGGCGTCAACTTTTCTATAGCAAAGGTAGCCTGGCGTCAACTTTTCTATAGCAAAGGTAGCCCGGCGTCAACTTTTCTGTAGCAAAGGTAGCCTGATGTCAACTTTTCTATAGCAAAGGTAGCCTGGCTTCAACTTTTTTATAGCAAAGGTAGCCTGGCGTCAACTTTTCTATAGCAAAAGGGTCAGCTTGTTTACACGAAAAGTTACCTGGCGTCAATTTTTATATGTGTATAGAAAGAGCTGACTTTATATTCTGAAGGTATTGGGCTTTTTAAAAAAATTAATATTGGGGTATATTGGTTCATGTTTTTATTTAGACCAGGCGTAAAAGAAATATTTTAAATCCGGTTCTGCTTAAGAGCCCGATATGAGTGCCCATTTACAAAATCTTTTGAGTGTGGACCTAAGTGACCATTGTATTTGACTATGACCTTACAATGACATTTTCCGGTTTGAGGCTCAGTAAATCCAGAAGCGTTAATTAAATTCAATCTTAGTGATATAGTAAGTTCCAATATACGATAATTGGATAATATCGGTCTATGAAGCGGCCTTAGGACAGGTCACTTTCTATTGTTCGGCTGCCGCTGTACAGTCAATTCTACAATCTGCCGCTGATCTAGAAGTTCCCTCCCCGTTAAGGGCCTACCGTTCTGTAAGATATATTTAGGTAAGATCTTACATAAATTCCATAGAAAAGCGATGAGTCTTCTGTATACCTGAGTGGTGTAGGGCATCACATAGTCTATAATGTCTGACTTTACATTATTTATCTAGTTTTTTTTTACAAATGTTGGTTGTTTAAATACTTTTATGTAAAAACCAAACCTACGTATTTTGTTTTTTTTTCACACCAGTCCTAATAATAGCTGAATGTTTCGCAGTTTTGCCAGTATATGGCGTCACGATGCCCCATCCGCGCTACCTAAGCTTCTCTTGGACGAATTTTCGCACTATCTACTGCATGCTGTTCATTGTGTGTATATCCATCGATTTTAGCTTAACCATTTACAAAGTTTTGACAGGAGCCATTACGTTCAATAATATCGGTAAGTAGAGTGCGCGGGAACAAGCGACAAACAACAAAAAGCAATTTAGATTGAATTGAAATAAACTGCAATCGTTTTTCTTCCATTTCATTTGGCCAAACATCCGACTGCCGCCGCCGCCACCGTCAAAACAACTAAACAAACAACCGAAATAGAACCAATGATTTTTCGCTTTTCCATTATAATGGTCTGCCTGAGTAGCTTGAATTTGGCTCGCAAATGGCCCGAACTGATGCTGTTCTGGTATGACATCGAGAGAAAGCTGCCGCCGTACACGTCTCAAGTGAATAAGCGCCGGATGTCGGACAAGATACGCATGGTCTTCTTCGTGGGAATGATGCTGTCATTGGGTAAGTTGCCTAGATAAACTCTAATTTCATAAACTCAAAACAAAATCGAAGTGATAAATGGTGTAAACTTTTTTATTTGCTTTATATATTAATGTCATATCGACTGAAAGCTAAAAATTGCACAGTGAAAAATGAATGTTTGGTCTACATTTTTGGCGCAAATCTTTTTTTTTTTGCAATAGCGAAAAGTTTGATTGTTTGAAGTTAATGACCATAAAACAGTAAACAGCGGAACGGTGTCGACAGCAACTACGATTAAGTCGATTGTGAAAATTTATTACTTTCCCATTTAGGAGGTCAGCATGTCATGTTTTTAAAATGAAAAACAATTCCAGTTTATTTTGCTTATTTTACGCACCGTAGCAGAACAAATTGTAAAAATTTGGAAATTTACTTTCGATAAAATCAATATTATCAATCGTGATAACATTAAACAAGATGCGTTGTTTTTCCATCGTCATAGACTATTGCGAATTTAATCGTAATTAAAATTGTAGTTTTAGAGCTGTTGTATAAATCTGGAGTGCCCATTCAACTGCACCTGCACGCAGAAAAAAAGTATGGTTGTGGTGACAATATTCGAAGAGGATCATACTATTGTTGGGTATATGGTTGTGGCACAACAATATTATGATCCCCACAACAATAGTATGATTCAAATCCATACTATGATTCTCACAACAATAGTATGATTCACACATAACCATACTATGATCCCCACAACCATATTATGATCCTCACAACCATAGTATGTTTCTCATACAATCATAGTATGATTCTTACAACCATAGTATGTTTTGCATACAACCATAGTATGATCTTCACAACGATAGTATGTTTCACACGCAACCATGTTATGACCCGTGCAACCATAGTATGATCACGCTCAACCATACTTTGATTCCTAAGCTTATTTATTAGAATTGCGTTAAGTTGTCAACATTAGAATTGAATTTTCAAAATTATTTAAAAATACTTTAAATTAAAATAATAGGAGTGATTTATTTAACAGGAGAAAAATTAGTTTAAACAATTTAAGTGTTTTTATTAAATATATTTCAGTTAATCGAAGCCAAAGCAGTTTGTTTGAAAAAAGTAATTTCTCATATAAAGTACTATTACTGCATTCGATCCGTAACAACAACATTGTTCTAAAAAGCATATTCAAACGAAAAAAATTTACCATCATACAGTATGATTGCCGTAATCATATAATTGTTAACAAAAAACCCATAATACAATACTTTTGTCGCACCACCTATATTTATATTGTTCCAACAACCATATTTTCATTTTTAAATTTGGTAATAATACTGTATTGTTACATTTCAACAATATTAATATTGCGACAATCATACTATTGTCAAAATTAAAATTTAGAAAGCAATACTATGATTGCGACGAACATACTTTTATTGCGGCGAACATATTATTATTGCCGTGACCATAAAGTAACCATATTTTTCTCTGCGTATGCATCACCTGCGTTGACCGATATGAACTATTTTAACCTGAGCTGCTAATTGATCGATAGCAATGAACAATACCAGATTTATCGATCAAAATTTAATATAAGGCTTATGTGGCTTCTAGAGCTAGAGACATAAAATCGGTTGAACATATGCGTAGGAGCTATTTTGTAATTCTGAACCGATTTTTCTCCAATTACAATTTGCTTGTAACCTTTGTCCACACAACCTGTTTCTGCTAAATTTTATCAAGATCTATGTGACTTCTAGAGCTAAAGACTAAAGACACAAATATGGACGGTGCCACGTTTCGTTTGAAAATATTAACATAATAAAAAACCAAAATAACCAAAATCGAATATAATGTCATTATTTCCGCTTCAAGGAATCGTTTAGTCTAATTTATTCAGTAAAATTCTTCCATCATCTTTTCGATCTTTTTCTCGACATGACCATGCTTTAAAGTACTTCAAGCATATAAGGAAACAGTTTTTTTTGCTACTTCTGAAAATTTCATTTGGTTCTAATACTTCTTATTTTTTTTACCGATACTTCAGTTAAAATTACTGAACGTTACAAAGCACCAAATTTACATTCGGTTCTTCTGATGAAACACTCGAGATGCATGCAACCTTAATCATTCGGTTGGCAACGAGTCTGTTCTCTATGTGTACCAAATTTTTGTATGGATACGTGGGTACTTACTATAATAAATTTAATGTCACAACGAATACAAATATAGTTTAATGTGTTTTGAGTCTATAAAACCCAATTAAGGGACCTATTTCTGTAGCGATCTAATATTGAAGGTATACAAAATTTGCTATTCCAACTATAATGTGTTTTCACTTGTCTTACCTGCTAATTATAGCTGAGTCAAATAATCTATTCAACCTGTCCTTTAAAAGTTTTACCCTTTCGCAATTCTATACTTAGATTTTCCAAGATTCCTTAAGATACGAATATTGAAGACAACAGGTGAATTATGGATGACACAGTTGGCCGGGATTTATTGAACACAGAGAAAAAAAAATCAGTTGGAAATTGATCCTAACAACAAAAATTCGGTTGGATTAAACGACGTTCTGTTGCAATAACCAACATTTCATAGTTATGATGTAACTATTTGTTGCGACAACTGGCAGTTATGACAGTACATGTTACTTTGGTATCAATAATTGATGGTGACAACAGATTAGTTCTTTGTAGCGACCGAAATCTCTTTAGTTGGCTGTTGTAACATATCATTAGTTATTCGAACATCAACTTATAAACCCTATAATATACTTGTATTCTAGGATCAAGTCACAAAAACAACTATCCAAAGACGTATTTATTTTACAGATCAGTTGACCTATTGCAAGCCGGTAAAATATTACATTGTTTCAAAAGTTCTTATAACCAATAATCTATACTCGTACATGTATAAATTCAGTTCCAATAATCATCCTAATTAGTTGGGGCTACCGATACTTTGTCTCTACAGCCAGTACTGTCAGTTTCCACTACTAAAAATTACCGTGTACCCAATCAACATTAGGTTGCAGTAATGGAATACATGGATAGTATGTGCAACCACCAACATTCGGTTGGCAAAAATTCGGTTGTGGCAACAAATCTGTTCTCTGTATGTGGCCATTTCCGAATGAAGTCGAGTGAATAGAGTAGCTTTTAATGCGCGTAAGTCACAGTGCTGCTTGTTGTCTCACAAGCGATTGATGACGTCATTATCTATCGATGGTATTGAGATCAAACAATCAGCTACTATTGATGCTCTGGAGAAGAAAATACAATGTGACGCTCGTTGGGTGAGCGTAAAGGCTACCTAAAGCGCTGCAAGAAATACTTCACTACTTCTTATCTGTTCGATATCTACACTACGTACATCAGGCTTAAAATGGAATACAACTCGCATACATATATATATGGATAGGTGCTCCAAAATCATTCTGGGACCTACTGAATGGATTTCAACGGAGAGCGATGACGCTGATAGGTGAAGGTAACCAACTGTAGTGTCTTCCTAGAGCATCGTCGGAATGTGGGTTGTGTGTCGCTGTCCTATCGCGAATTCTATGGTGTGTGTTCTTCAGACATTCGCGGTCTTATTCCTGACGGGGGGATGTTCGACAGGGATACACGACTTTTTAGGAATTCACCACCATTTGTTATCGATTGACCGGTTGACCACACTATACACTACAGATCGAATTCGTTTTTCGCCCGTACTGTCCGGCTTCCACCCACCAATGTTCCGGTCGAAATGTGTGCAAGTTAGGTGAAAAATTGGGTCCAAAAAATAGCTCGCTGTACACGGGCATGTGGTGGTCATATGACCGAAATCATATTTCATTCTTAAAATATATCATTTACACTATACCTGGAATAAATTTTAATTCAATATTTTAAATATTCTGTGTTATACTTAGTAGGGACATAACTACTGTTACAACATTGAACATACCCATTTCAATAGTAGAACTGAACATAACCCGTTAATGTCATATGGGTTTTGAAAGCTAATCTCAATAGAGTTAGTCTGTACCGGGATTTTAAAATTGTTTCAACTTTCATCATGGAGTGGTCAGATAATGGGAGTAGTATCGCTGTAATAGCGCTTTTCAAGTGTGAAATGAATAAAGCGATATTTTCAAAACGCTCCGTTCACTAGGGATTAGCCGCATGTTCGTCTACCGAAGCATAAAACTGTTTGAGGAGACTGGAGATGTAAAAGACCGCCACCGGTCGGGCCGCCCACGCTCTGTTCGAACACCGCATGTCATCAAAGCCATTAAATCAAGAATTGACAGAAATCCGTTCTGAAAACAGAAAATCATGGCCCCTGAGATGAATATCACGCAAAAGCCTATGAGTCGAATCATTAAAAAAGACTTGGGACTTTGGGCTTTCAAACGACGTACCGGACATTTATTGACTGCAGCTTTAAAAGAAATAGGATTGAAAAATGCAAACGTCTTTTGGTGAAGCACGCTAATAACTTGCACACAAAAATTTTGTTCACCGATGAACAAATTTTTACCGTTCAGCAAAAATTTAACAAGCAAAATGATAGAGTGTATGCGCGGTCATCTAAGGAAGCATCTGAACTGATCCCAAGGGTGGAAAAGGGTAATCACCCAGCTTCAGTCATGGTTTGGTGGGGTGTCTCTTACGGTGGGGTCACTGACCTGCATTTCTGCGAACAAGGAACCAAAACCATCGGCAAAAGTTTACCAAGAAACCATTTTGAAAGCTGTTGTGAAGCCTCTTTACAATTCTCTGTTCCAAAACCAGCCATGGACTTTCCAGCAGGATTCTGCGCCGGCCCATAAGGCTAAAACATCCCAGGCCTGGCTTCGAAACAATTTGCCAGTGTTCATTTCCTCTGAAGAATGGCCCTCAGGCAGTCCAGATTTGAACCCATTGGATTACAAATTGTAGACGGTATAATTTTCCAATGAACGAGGTTCGTGCAGCTATTGACGATTGGCCAGTGCGACTTAAGGCGTGTGTAAAGGCAAAAGGCGGACATTTCGAAAATGTAGATTCTTTTTGGATACAATATACATCAATAAATATATTAAAAAATATTTGGTCCAAAAACATTCAGTACTTGTTATTTTACAGCCTAAAACGTGTGTCACAGTAATTATGTCCCTACTAAGTATATTAATATAAAAAAAATTGTATGTCCTTAATGGAAAACCCTGCATGGTGGAAAACCCCTGAGTGATAATCAATTAAAAAAAAAATCGGACACGCTTAACAAAAAATCCTTTATCTAATACATTGCTCTTGATTTGGTTCTTTAAACTATACCACAATTTAAAACCACATCGTACATATTGCACATTTTCGGAAATCGCAATTTCCATTTTCTCTATTTTTACAGCTGAACATTTGCTGAGCATAATATCCAACATCTTCTATTCGAAATATTGTCCCACCACCGGTGATCCCATTAAGAATTTTTTCCTCCTGACAAATGAACATCTCTTCTACTTTATGCCCTACTCGTATTGGTTGGCCTGGTATAGCAAATGTTTGAATGTTGTGGCCACATTCCTGTGGAACTACATGGACGTGTTCGTCATGATAATGAGCATTGGTCTGTCCTCGAAGTTCGAACAGCTGAATGAGAATTTGAGTCAGTACAAAAACAAGGTAATAAAGTATAAACACAATTCCCAAGAAATTTAAATAATTGAGCATTTGGTTGTACATATTCATTTCTTTGACTCTGTCTCTTTCTATCTCTGTGTCTTTCTTTAGCAAATGTCACCTACATTCTGGTCGGAGCGGAGAATACAATATCGCAATTTGTGCATATTATGCGAAAAAGTCGACAATGCCATCTCTCTGATAACAATGGTATCCTTTTCGAATAATTTGTATTTCATATGTGTGCAACTGCTCAAGAGTTTGAAGTGAGTATCCCAATAAAAATAAGCAGCTTGCTTCTTCTTATTCTTCTACTGCTTCCTTCCGGTGTATGATATCTGTTTTTGTTGTTGTTTTTCTTACAGCAAAATGCCCTCGAGTATCAATGCAGTATATTTCTATTTCTCTCTCATTTTTCTTCTGGGCCGGACACTGGCCGTGTCGCTGTATTCGGCGAATATTCACGACGAATCACGTAAACCTCTGCGCATTCTGAGATGTGTGCCCAAGGAGTCCTGGTGCTCGGAGGTGAAACGCTTTGCGGAGGAAATTAGCAGTGATTTAGTTGCCCTGAGTGGCATGAAGTTCTTTCATCTAACACGAAAATTGGTTCTGAGTGTAAGTTCACAATAGCATTATTACTCGTATAAAAAAGACATTCTTTCACATGCGCTTCCTCCATCTCCCCACGTTTTTTTCATCTCCAAATTTCGAAAATGTACATGAATTTAAATACCCTACATGTTAGTAGGCAACTGAATTACACGAATTGGCAATAACTTTAATATAGGGGGACCCATCTAGAGGTATTTTTCAGAACAAAAAAAAATATAAAAATTCAAATCAAGTGTAAAATCTTTATTGGTAATTTGAAAGGACATTTTATGGCATTTATTTTTTGAAAATAATTCCCTTCAAATGTCGGCCGCAACTACGCCTCAGGGTTTCCATTCTGAGGGTCCAATTTTGGATGACTCTTTCGAGAACTTCGACCGGTATGGCTTTAATTACACTCGAAATGTTGTCTTCCAAAACCTGAATCGAAGCTGGTTTGTCAGCATAGACTTTGGACTTTCTGTAACCCTAAAGAAAAATGTCTAAAGGTGTGATATCACTCGATCTAGGCGGCGAAGTCACCTGTCCGATACTAACTGTTGAAATTATTCATTTGGCGGAATTTCCGAAAATAAGTAATTAAGTCGATTCTTTTAAAGATTTGCCACGTTTTTATTAAAAAAAATTTTAATTTGAGGCGCGATTTTGAATGACACACAAATTTAAGTATATACAAAAATGTCACATAGGCCTTTTAAGTATTGCCTTTTCTGTATTATAATAAAACAGAAATTGATAATTTTCCACATAGGCCTTTTTATATCCCCCACCGTATGAACCAAATTTTTCAAACATTTCGTTGGGTACATCTTAAAATATCGATCTGATACCTTATAAAGTATATATGTATGCTTTTGATCAGCGTACAATTCTAAGAAGCTTTAGCGATGTCTGACCATCCGTCCTTCAGGCTGAAAACAAGACAGCGTTTACAGTAATCAACCTAGAAAATCCAAACTTTGCGGAGAAATGTATTGTTGTAGTGTTACAACCTTTTTGGGATTTATAATGGACCAAATCCATTGAGAGAAAAATAAATGTTCTCTATCCAAGGACTCAAAAAACATCTGTAAAATTCAGACTTTTTAGGGGTTGAAAGTCAGACAATGGGATTGACCTAGGCTGCTGAAACTAGGTATGAAACTGTCTTTTGAACCAGGCCTATTAAGGATTGAATATGGGCCAAATCGGTAAATGTTTTGATATTGACGCCAAGTACCATCCCGAGTTCAGGTAACGGCGCTCTAGAAACTGGATTTATTGTCTGAAATCGACGAAATTTTACAAGAAGTAGTTTCATGGCGTGGACATTAACTGTTTTTAACTTAGACCATATCGGTCCACGATTTTAACCGCCCTCGTACACAGGTCCAACCGATTTTAGGTCCTGACGCTCTGGAAGCTACATTTACTGTCTGATCTGGACAAAATTTAGTACAAAGTAGTTCTATGGAATAGCAATTAATTGTTAGGGATCTGGACCATATTGAACCATATATAGGGTGATCCATCTTGAGGAATTTTTTTAGAACAAAAAAAATATAAAAACTCAAATCAAGTGTGGAATCTTTATTGGTATTTCGAAAGGACATTTTATTGCATTAATTTTTTGAATTAAATTAACTATTTACGCCACAGGGTTTCCATTGTGAGGGTCCAATTTTGGATGACTCGTTCGAGCATTTCGACCGGTATGGCTTTAATGAAACACGTAATGTTGGCTTCCAAAACCTGAATCGTAGCTGGTTTGTCAGCATAGACTTTACGTAACCCCAAAGAAAAATGCCTAAAGTAGTGATATCCTCGATCTAGGCGGCAAACTCACCTGTACAAAAAGTGAAATTTGCTGCTTTCCGAAATGACCTCTAAATAGATCCATTGCTTGAGCAGCTGTATGGCAAGTGGCACCGTCCTGTTGAAACCAAGATTACGGGCTTCAATTTCAGTTAGCATAAAGATCGATATCATGGCGCGATAGCGAGCACCATTCACGGTTACTCTCCGGCCATCATTATTTTTTAAAAAATATGCACCGATGATTCCACCAGCTTATAAACCGTACCAAACCGTGGTTTTCTCTGGGTATAATGGCACCTCTTGAACCTCTTCTTGTTGCTCTTAGCCCAAATGCGGCAATTTTGTTTATTGACTTTGCCGTTGAGCCAGAAATGAGCCTCATCACTGAACAAAATTTTGGTCGAAAATAGCGGATCTTCCCGTTTCTCACCGAACGCTCATTTCCATAATACAGTTGCCAACATTTGAAGGAAATTATTTTCAAAAAATAAATACCATAAAATGTCCTTCCAAATTAGTAATAAAGATTCCACACTTGATTTGAATTTTTATATTTTTTTGGTTTTGAAAAAATACCTCCAGATGGAACACCCTATATAATTGTTGATTAAGAAATTTAAAAGACCTATGCAAAGAACAAAACATAGGGTTTTTACAATAATTTTATGACAATTTCTATAAAGAAATGCCTGTCTAAGTCCTGAACCAATTAAGATGTCGAAAAACGATTTAGTAGGTACATGTAAGGCCAATAAGTCTACTAAAAGCGTTAGTAAAAAAATCCAAAATGTACACACAGGCTTTCTTCTGGGAACTACGACGATATAAAAACCAAGTAAAACTTAATAGGCATTATTAAGTTGACATGCGAAAATACCCGCTGACAACCCCGCAAAGGCAATACTTTTTTTATCGTTATCCAAAAACATTGAACAGGGAGTAACCGGCTCAAGACCTCTTGCTTCTATATTTAAATAGAAGACAAGTTTTTAACAAAATGACAAAGTGACATTGATTTTATCATGATTTCGGGTCCGTGACAACCCTCTTCAGAAAGCTTTACTGGAATCCAAAAACATAAATCCTTTTTATTTTTTAAAGGGAGAACACTCATTAAATCAGTTTTGTTGCTGTTTGTAGAGTGCTCAAAAAAACAGACATTTTAAGAAAAACCGACATTTTGGTGTTTTTACAAAACCGTGATTTTTACTTTAAACAAAAGTCGGCATTAACCGACATTCTGATTTTAATATTGCCAGTATCAAAAGTAAAGAAATTGTGCCTATGTACCAAGTTTCATCGCAATCGGTTCATTTTTACGATTTGTTATTGGATTCTAACGATAGATAGACAAACAGATATCGCCCAGATTCTGATTCCTATTGTATACTAAATATGGAGTCTATCTCTTTTCCTTTAAGGTGTATAATATATCAACCCTTGGTTCTAAGGGCCTAAAGCACAGTGTGCTTTAATAAATTATGAGTTTTGCACAGGCAGTACAGGATGGTTAGGGAATAGATGTAAATGACATGCTCTGAACGTTCGTGTCGAAGAGTAGGAACGATTTGAACTACCATCGAGGATTTAGTTGAAATGATGTAGAGCTGCAGACGACGCTCTGAAATGTGAATCCCTCTCAAACGGAGTTAATTCTATTTAATCTTAAATGTAAGTTAGGGGGATTTATATATTATAATTTTGTGCCATGTGCACAGAAAAGATTACCAGTGTGTAAAATGATCCAGGTTAAGGGTAGATTAAAGCATCCTTGAAATGTCACCAGAATAATATGTTTAAAAATCAAAAAAAATCCATGACTGCGAGGCACAGGTGATGCGCCACTTCTTTCCCCTACACAATCCTTAAAACTTTGACCATCACTGATAAGCAACTACAACTGGGTTCAAATTGGGGTTTATTTTCCTACAGCGAATGTCATGACCAACACGAAAAAATTCCATGGCCTTTTTATTCTTCTGCTCCTTAAATTTCAATTTAATTTTTTCTTTTTCTGTGTAGGTAGCCGGCACAATTGTCACCTATGAGCTGGTCCTGATACAATTTCACGAGGCTACGAATCTGTGGGACTGTGACAACCTTCGTCAAAGTTTGCAACACCAACAGGAACTGGTCGGCGGTGAGCTGCGGCGATAGCAAGCGTTAAAGCCAAAATGTAATTCGTTTACTATAACCTCGTTGTTTGTGTTGTTGTTCTTTTGTTTTCTGTAATAAAATGTAAGTTTAATTTAGAATGGAAGCGCATGCCGAGAAGGAGAAGTGGAGTAAAATCTCTGTAATTTTCGTTACACAATTTGATTGAAATTTATTGCATACTTTTCGGGAGGATAGTTATTTAATGAAGAAATGTTACATATTTTCGGGTAGCAGGACCCAACAATTGTCTGCTGTGTGTCTGTGTCAGTGTGAAAGGACAAGTATGAAACGCTTATGGTTGGCAGAAATTACATTTAAAGCAACACGTACCCTTAAAGACAATTTGCCGGAGGATTCCTTGAATATTTCAGATTTCACAGTGTACCATATTTTAGGTCAGAGGAAGGAGAGTCGAAATCGCGCCATAAAGTAGACGATTATTGCTGGTTATCCTTAAATGCACATAAAGGTAAAGTATTGTTTTTATTTAGTTCATTTGCACCTGATATTTATCTTGTGTCTGCTTCGCTTGTTTTGTAATCGTTAAAGTTTTCGTTCTGCTATTAAAATCATTTAAAGGAGGTTCAGTTATTCTTGGGAAATTTATAAGACATTAAGTACTTGAAATGTTTAATCAACTGTTATATTTACTCGGCAACTTGTCAGGAACTTTTCCGATGTCCACTGTTCAAAAGGTCTCACGGCACTTGGTTTTTGGCAAATTTGTCAGATTAAGACTGATAACTGTTTTTGTCCTTTGAATTTTGGTAGTTTGTTTGGACAGCTAATTAAAAGTACATCTCCAGCTCTATTCGTCAGCAAGACGGTTTAAGGTTTTCTTTTTGAGATTTTGTGACGATTTGACCTGTATTTCTTGTTATGCGTCAAATTAATACTTGCATGGCAAGTGAGATATTGCTGCGTTTAATTGCTGGGAGTACTGGAAAACACTTGCAGCCGATGAAAAGCCGATGAAAAGGCTGTTTCTTTAGATGTGTGGTTTTCAATCTGGCTACACTTTTTTCGGAGTTGGTCCTTTCACTTGGTTTATGCTTGGATTGGTTTGCCATTTCATAATGAATGGACTTACTATGGAACAACGTTTACAAATCTTGGTGAATGGGTCCTAAACGAGGTGGCCACCGATCCTGATTTTTAAAAGAATATTTTGTTCAGCGGTGAAGCTCGCTTTTTCTTGAATAGGTACCTTAATAGCCAAAATTGTCGCATTTGGGGTAATAAAATCCACAAGTCATTGTTGAGACGCCGTTACATCCTCAAAAAGTCACTGTTTGGTGTGCTCTTTAGGCAAAGGAAATCATTGGTTAATATTTCTTTAAAAATGAAGCCGACCATAATGTTACAGTAAATGGAGAACCCTATAGAGCCATGATTAAAGACTTGTTCGTGTCTGAATTAGAGGATTTTGATGTGGACGACCTTTGGTTTCAACAAGACGGCACTAAATGTCATACAGCCAACTCAACAATCAATTTTTTGAAGGAAACTAGCACATTATCTCGAGTCATGGGTCTGTGACCTCCATGATCGTGCGATTTAACACCGCTGGATCTTGTTTTGTGAGGTTATGTGAAGTCGTTTGTCTACACAGACAAGTCGGGCACGATTGACCCCTTGGAAGAGAATATTCGGCGCTATTGCTGACATACGGCCTCAAATGCTGCAAAAACTAGGCCTCTCGACTGGAATTTATTCGAGCCAGCCGCGGCGATAATTTGTCCGAAATCATTTTGGAAACAAAGCCTTATCTTTATAATAAAGCTCTCTTGGCCATAACAATAGATTATTTGCGTTTTATTTCATCTTAAAAACCATACGTCCGGAAAAACACCCTTTACAAAATGCTCTGGGTTATAGGTGTTGACCAACGGTTTAAGAACGCATGCTCTAAAAATGGTAACTTTTTATAACAAAAACCTATTTCGGCTATAACAACAGAGCGATCTCAAAAGTAAAACGTTTTAAATTTGCGTTCATTTTTCAGAAATGGGAGATTCAATCACAAACTTTGTTTTCCAACCACTGTGCACCGTTTAATAAATGAAAGAAAAAACATATTTAAAGGGCTACAGGTGGATACCGTCGAATATATGATGACCTTCATCAGTGCGGTAAACCAAAGACCCGTCACTTTTAACAGGAATTAAACAAAGATCTGAAGTAATAAGCCGTTCCGTATTATCGACAGCAAAGGAGGGTCAAGTTTGGATATCAAACACAGCTTAAAAAATACCAAGCGCACATATGAAGGCGCGAGCCCCGCCTGAAATTCCACTTACATTTTCAGAAACACAAAGATAAACATTTTTAACTTTAACGTTAAATCAACGTATGCCTGTGAAACATGAAATACTCTTTACCAACAGATGCCTAAGAAAACTAATTAAGATTTTCTGGCCAGCCACAATCTCCAAAAACGATATATAGCTAGCGACAGCGCCATCTCCAATTGCATTAGAAACCCTCAGACATAAGTGAAAATGGCTTGCTCATACACTACGAAAACCGCAAGAGGTCCTGCCACGAACCACAATTGACTGAAATCAGCAAGGAAGCCGATGAAGTGAAAGACCCGCCCATACCTATAGAAAGTAAAACCTGATATGAAATTAAACTATTATTTTTTAATAGAAATGAATGGAATTTATTGATTATGGCCCTATGCTCCACACTGAAACGACGGGAATTAAAAATATATATTAGTACGAGGGCTGCTTTATATATTTCTGGCCTAATAATGAAAATGCGAATATTTATCATCAAAAATGGTCTTTATTGTTTTTTAAAGTATTCTCCAACATGATTTATACACTTTTGCATGCCCTCAAACCAATTGTGGTAGCACTTTTTCCACTCCGATTAAGGCACCTCCAAAACATGGTTTTTGAACACTTCAACGGCATCTTCTGGCGACGAAAATCGTTGACCACGCATTTTTTTCTTGATGGGAATACAAAGAAGTCATTGGGTGACTCGTCAGAGCTGTACGGCGGATGACACATCAATTCGATGTTTTGGCCGGTCAAAAAGGAGCTAGTTTGAGCCGACGTGTGAGAGCTCGCATTGTCATGGTGCACAATATTCGTCTTTCTTGTTTGTTTTTCGAATTTCTCCGAAGAATTCAGGCAAATAATTTATGGTGTCCGCTCAGAATTGACCGTCCTACGTTGAACAAGCGGAACAGTCGTCACATGACCAGTTTTGCCGAAGAAACAGGTGACCATTTACTTCGAAGTGCTGCTTCCACGAACAACTTTCTTTGGATTTGGCTCGTCTTCGAAGACCCACACGGTCGATTGCTGTTTTGTTTCGGGCTCATACGCATAGATCCATGATTCGTCACCTGTGACGACCTTATAAACGTCTTTTGAAGCACCGCGATTGTATTTTTTCAAAATTTCTTTGCACCAATCGACACGAGCCTTTTTTTTTGAGCGATTGTCGAATTGTGCGGCATTTATCGAGAACAAACCTTATTTACAACCAGGTGTAAATGCAATATGCTAGTGGAAGAAATGCCCAAGAATGCCTCTATCTCACGATATGTCACATGACGGCATCAATGTTCTCTGGCACAACGGCATCAATGTTCTCTGGCACAACGGCCATTAAATTAAAAACCGATGATATGATTAAGCCTTAACAAAATATATTCTACGATCTGAAAGCTCCCTTTTTATTCCGATTTAAAAACAAAAATAGACAAATGCAATATGGAAATTGTTTACTTAACAAATTTATGAATACACCATGAAATATATAATGTTCACTGGGTTATAATCCAAATATCTTATAAGTCACCTTAAGGCGAAAATGAGAAAACATTTTCAAAAGGAAAATAAACAGAACTGTAATTGACATCAACACATACATTGGTGAGAAAAAGTGGCCAGCCTAGAAGTCTTTAATGGAAATAACGGCATCAACGACTATTTTCTATTTGAGGTTCAAGGATGCGGTGACAAAAACAACATCAACTCCACCAAGGACACCGCTTGCAAGAAGAAAACAACTTTAAGCGATTCAAGCACGTGAGCATTAAAAGTTTTATGATATTTCTTTTTTTGCACTTGTGTGTGTGTAAAGTTTAATTTAACTTGACCAACACATTAAAATGTAAAATTGACTTCCATAAAGCTACAAAGCGGACGGAAACCGAAAAGAACGACAGTAGCAACGATCAAAGGTTAACGGCTGTAGCAAAAGGACATTAAGGAATTGCGGCTACGAATAGGAAAGGATGGGGGATAGGTGTCGAGAAGGGAATTCTGGTGGTTTGTGTTTAACAACCACAAAGTGAACAACTTCTCAATTTGTTACAAGTGACGGACAGATACGGGTGGGTCTGTTTCAAATAAAACCGTAAACCGAAACGATACGAGTAAACAGTCATAATTGACTTCCGTTTTGCATACAACGCCGTATACACGCGTCGCCGATAAAATTGAAATTATTGCGAAAATTTGTTTTTTAATTAAAAAAATTATAATTATAAAATAAAAAGAAAAACAAAAACAGAGACGTGAAAAAAGACGAAAATTTAATGTCATCGAAAAAGTCACGTCATTATGTGGGTTTTATTAAAAAGTTGAAAGGATTGGTGAAATTTTCCCGTTTAGTTGGAAAACGTAATGTGAAGACCGGCGCCGCGGTAAAACGGTGCGTGGGTAATATTTGTCGGCGAATAAGTACATTAGTGTGCCTCCACAACAGATAATTTAGTTGCCTTTTAAATAATGATGTTTTGGCTTTAGCGTTTCTGCGTATAGACCCTTAAAAAGGCATTGTTGTCGTAGCTTACAAATAAAGGACGTTTTTGAAGCGGTTTGAACTTAATAGCTTCCATTGGGCAAGAAGATATTGCGTTGTAATCAGCTAATATTTATTTTTTTATGATCATTCGGTTTAATATGACAGATTTGTTGCCACTACAGATTTTTTCGCCAACCGAATATTTGTAACAGTACGAACTTTATTTATTTAACTTTTTATTACATTTAATCTAATGGTCTAAGCCTTTACAGATCAATTCATACAACTACAGATACAGATCAATTTATAAGTATGTTCTTAATTCTAATATAACATATTGGAAAAGTGCTTCTTTGAAAATGGAAAGAACGGTTTGCGTAAAAATCTAATTGATTGCTTGCTCTGTTGCACAACATCAGACACCACATTACACCTTCATTTACACCGTAATTATAAATATTCTATTTTAGTAGAGGGAACTGAAACTTTCGGTTCAAGACAAAGTATCAGTAACCCTTATTGATTAGAATGACTACTGAAATTGAATTTTTTATGTATTGATTGTTGGTTATAAATACTCTGAAAAATTGGTTGCCGTTACCACTATCATTTGTTAACTGGACCAACTGTTGGTTCAATTGCATTTATTCGGTTATTTGACAAAAATCATTTTTAGTTTTATTTTAATATTTCAAAATTTTAAAATATTGATTCTCGAACTGGAATTATGAGCAGCTATTTTTAAAACTTGGGGTTTACTTTCGAATCTAGTTAAGTTTTAATGAATGAAAGAGAACAGATCTGTTACCACAATCGATTTTTTTTACTAACCGATTGATAGTGGTTGCACGTTCTATTCATACATTTCATCACTACAACCGAATGTTGATTTGGTACACGACAGTTTTCATTAGTGGAAACTGACAGATTCGGTTTAAGAAAAAAACTAATAAGAATAACCTAATAACCTTAACTAATAAGAATGATTATTTGAACAGAATTTGAACATGATTATTGGCTATAAGTACTCTTTGCATTTAGTTGTCATTACCACGAGCATTTGTTAACTGAACCAACTAATGGTTAAAGTTTATTTATTCGGTGATCTGACCGAAATAAAAACGTTTTATTTATTTATTTTTTTTACTTAACGATTTAAAAATACTTTTTCTATTTTTTGAGTTGTGTTAAGTTTTTTTTAAACAACGGTTTTACTAACGAATTTTATAAAGTTTGTATGCACTTTACCAATTTCTTGCTCAAATCCAATTGTAAAGTGGTAAAAAAATCAATATCAATTTTGGTTTTAAAGTGTCAACAAATTTGCAGATAAAGCTGGTTATGATAAATTATTTTAGTGAAGGAAAGTGAAATTTAAAACCTAAATTTTTACGGCTACCTATAGGTAATGTGGAACAAAATATCTCCAATGAATCCTTGAAGCCTTGGCTACATGTAAAAAAAAATATATACTCCACCATATTTTATAGATTATTTTAAAACAACAGATGAAAAAATAAATTATTATATAAATCGCACAGTGTGGTAAATTGCAAATTTTACTGGACAAAATTAATAAATCGCGTTGGGTTCACTTTTCACTTATGAATTATAAAAAAAATAGAGTTAAACAATATAAATAATTATAAATATTGATCTTTTTAAATAAGGGAAAATTTTTTAAAAAAAAATGATGTAGATAAAGGAGCAATATTTTGCCATACAATTATTTTTCTTTGTGAAGAACTAAAATTCATTTGCATAGGAACCATTGAAATACTAAATAAATTTCTATCTGTATGGCCCTCCTCCGAAGAAAATCTCTGTTTACATTGCTTTCGCTCAGCCTTTGCATCGCATCCCCATGTTATCAAAATATTAAGACGATTTTCAACAGTTCATCCATACCGAGTAAAACTTCTATTTGAACCAAACAAAGCCTTTTATTGGTATGATTCACTAATGACTGGAGTGAACTTTTTGGATGCATCTCCGTGATTTCTGTTTCACACGGAAACAGTTTTTCTTAGCTTTTTGAACATTAGTATAGGAGGCTCCTAAAGGCTCAGAACTAAATCTCTTACACATTATTTTTACTTCCGTACCTTTACTGGATGAAGCTTCCGACAGATCTTTTACAATTCTGGCTGAATCTCGCTTTGCCAGTTTCCGAAACACCATCTCACTAGTTTTTATAATTTCTTGAGGGCCATTCGAATCTAAAAGACATTGTATCTTTCTTTTTTTCGTTTTTTTCAGTACTGTTATCAAAGTTATCGGGTTTCTTCCAGCTTTTTCAGAACTTTTCGGTTGTACACTTTCAGGCAATCCGTACGGTTCATCAAGCCAAACTGAATTTGATCTTAAAAAACGGCCAAGATGTCTTCCACTTGTTGTCCGTTTTTCGGCTAGCTTAATACAAATAATATTTAAATTTGCCTTAAGATTTTTTTCATGTCTTCTGGTATATCTTGAAGACCATATCTAACAATTATGAATGTTAGATATGGTCTTACGATGTATTTGGGGAGTTTTTAACCATTCTTCAAAAATTTCCTTTTGCGAAAGAGTGGAGGTCATACTTGAAAAGTGAAAAATATGTATGGCGGTCGTAAAAATTTGCAAGATGTTTTTGGTTTACCTTAAAGTAAACCCTTAAAAGATTAACCCAAATATAGTTTTACACCGGAACTATGAGAAAAAAACAGGTTTAACTCTACTTAAATAAAGGAAATATGTAATTTTTGCACTTTCTGAGCTTCTCACAAAAAAAAAATCCTTTAAATAGGATATATTTACTGCCTTTTAACTCATTTTAAACGGTATAGCGTTGCAAAATAAAAATGTCCTTGGCCCACTTTCTGAGCTTCTCACAAAAAAAAATCCTTTAAATAGGATATATTTACTGCCTTTTAACTCATTTTAAACGGTATAGCGCTGCAAAATAAAAATGTCCTTGGCCCATGAAAAATAATTGGGACCAACCAAGGCCGTCCTTTTAGACATTTACTTTAATAACCCCAGTCTTTCATTTCTAGAAATAATCATTCACCCGCTGAGAAAATTAAAAATACTGTTGCATAGTGAAATAATCGTATGATACAACAGAGAACTAAACGAAGTGTAGTTACAGCTGAGGATTTATCTGTTGTCACTTCCAATTATTGGTTCCAAATTATTATGTACCTCATAATTGGTAGGTTATCTTAACCACCAATTGCGTTAACCAATAGTTTTTCTGAATTCGGTTGGTACAACCGACTTGTTGGCTTAAGATATCGTAATTTTTTGCGTAAAATACCTTAAACGAAGGCTTTAAGTCTTGGCTAAGGATATGTGATATATTCCTCCATACCGGTCGTATTTGGACGCAGCGGGCTATTTAAAAAAAAAGTTCGAAGAAAAATATTAGTATTTTTAATAGTTTGTCGGATCAGTTGAAAAAATCATGATTTCGATAAATGTTATGATAGTCTTTCCAATGATACCCATAATGCCCTAATCTGATAAAATTTAAAAAAAAAAGTATAGTACTTTTTATTCCAAAATTTTCGGTTGACCGTAACTCAGCGCATATCGGTCGCCGTCAAAACAAATTTTTATTTTATTTTTTAATATGGAGGAGGTCTATCTAGTGCGAAAATATTAATCAAGTCAGTGTAGTGTAGCTAAATACAGTTAAACCTTTTTTAATATTCTGGAAATTATTTTTTTATATATAGTTGGTTTATTTATATGACAGAATCGTTTGGAAGTCATCTAGCCAAAAACTGTCTAACAGAAGAAGAAATTAAAATACACTTTTTGTTGTTTCGAATCGTTTACTAAATTAAATATATTGTAAATTAGCCAATAAACGGAATTTAGTTACTGCAAATAAATTATCTGTTGCCATCTGATGATGATTACAACTAAAGTATATGTGCTTCATAATTGGTTGATTGCCATAACCACCGGCTATCGCACCTACCACCTAATTGTATGGTGAACCATGTTAGCATCAATACAATACAATGTTGGTTATTGCAACAGAAAGAATGTTAATCCAACTGAATTTTTGTAGTTCGGACCGATTTCCAACTGCTTTTTTTCTTAAAGTGTGATTATGTTAACCAATATGATGGTTATATCAATGATATCTGAAAACAAAGAAAAGTTGCAAAAACTGTTAAAATTTTTAAATTTTAACCAGTAATAAATAATGTTTGAGCCACCGTGGAGTGTAAGTGTGCCCGACTATCATACGCACATCTAACAATTTCAACGTCGGGTTTTCACCTTGTCAATGCCGGCAACTGCGCGAGTAAGAGATTTATCTCTAAGCCATGTACGAATTTTTCTATTAAATGCATTAGCCGTAAGGAGCTAGAGTTAAACAGTAATCAGTAAACCAATCAGTGAGTAAAACAACTGATCAGTGCACAGCTCACGGATTTGATATAATATTTCCCTCGTTCCTATACGAGAGTTGTTATTTATATTTCGGGTCCTGACAATACAAGTATTCCCAGGTTCAAACTTTCAATGAAAACTTTGAAATTTTTTAGCATAACTTCACTCAGAACATTTCCTCATTTAAGGGCGAATTGTTTTATTTACAGTGTGTTGAAAAATTCGTCTCAGTCAAAAAAGGCAATTATCCCGTGAACATTTTCGTGCGATGATTTTTTACGATTTTCGGCGTGGGTTGTCGAGACAAGAGTATTTTAATCAACTTGTTTCGACTTTTGGAGATAAAGCACCATCAAAAACCACTGCTTATCACTGGTACCATGAGTTCAGTCTCGGACGCCGTTCGCTCCAGGATAAATTTCCTGAAGGACGTCCATCTTCGGTCACCTTGCCAGAAACCATCGATGCTGTGCGTGAACTGATTAAGCAAAACCGACATGTGACAAACCGTGAGGTTGAGGCATCCTTGGGCATTAGTATGACAAGCATCAATAAGATATTGCAAGTTTAATTGGCCGTGAAAAATATGTGTTCTCGTTGGATCGCACATAATTTGACGAATGCTCAAAATAGGCTCTATGGATTGGTGCAAAGAGATATTGAAAAAGTACAGGGTGGCCCAAATGAGACCTAGTGATGTTAAACACGTATAACTCTTGTAATAACGGTTTTTTTAAATGATTTATTTTTATATGTTAAATACATTTTTTGGAAATGTTGTAAGTGAATAGTTGACCTTTAGTGTTGTTATTTTATAAAATTATTTTTCGGCTTGAGGTCATTTATATCAACTCGTTGTTCTGTGTTGTTTAAGTTTTATTTATCCCAATATTTCGATTGACTTCGTCAATCATCTTCAGGGATTGTCAATTAACAAAACAATGTCGTCCGTCTGATTATCGCTGTCAACTGGAACTATGGTAATTTAACGTGACTATGTGTGACATCAGACAAATGACCACCATTTTGGCCGGTACAGGCATTGACTCTTTTTAGCGCCAAGCTGCTGCACAGCTTCCACGTTCTCTTCAGTACGAATATTTCGATGAGCACCTCTTCCTGGACGGTCGGCAACTGAACCCATTTCCTCAAAACGGCGAACTAAATTTGTAATCATGGAAGATGTGGGCGCTAATCTTACATTAAAAAAAGGCGATAATTTCGCTGCGTCAGAACGATTGATCGTTGAGAAGAATAATAAAAATCGATAATTTTAATGCGTTGTTGTGGACTGTACGTATTCATTTTAAATTTCTAAAAGTTCAGTTATAATCTGCAAAAAGAAAAAATAAATTATGTTAAAAAATAAAAAAGTTTTTTGTGTTTCACATCAGCTGGTCTTATTTGGGCAACCCGTTATAACTGCGGTTGCTCAAAGGCAGTGTATAACATTGGTGACGAATCATGGATCTACGCATATGAACCCGAAACAAAACAGCAATCGACCGAATGGGTCTTTAAAGACGAGCCAAATCCAACAAAAGTTGTTCGTGGAAGAATTACATCGAAGCAAATGATTGCGTTTTTTTTCGGTATAACCGGCTATGTTGCCACAGTGCCTTTAGTGGAACGTAGGACGGTCAATTCTGAGTGGTATACAACCAATTGTTTGCCAACAGTGTTCGAAGAAATGAGGAAAGATAATAAGAGAAGACGGATCATTTTGCATCGCCACAATGCGAGCTATCACACATCAGCTGAAGCGATGAGCTATTTGAGCACTCAAGATGTCGAATTAATGGGCCATCTGTTCGAACACTGCATGCCGCAATCGCTCAAAAAAGGCTCAAACCAGCGCCTTTTTGGCCGGGCAATACGTCAAATTGATGGGTCATCCACCGTACAGCCCTGATTTGGCACCCAATGACTTCTTCTTATTCCCTAGCATCAAGAAAAAAATGCGTGGTCAACGTTTATCATCGCCCAAAGCAGCTGTTGAAGCGGTCAAAAATCACGTTTGGAGGTGTCTGAATCGGAGTGGAAAGAGTGCTTCGAAAATTGGTTTGTGCGCATGCAAAAGTGTATTGATCTTAAAGCAGAATATTTTGAAAAATAATAAAACCATATGCAATGATAAATTATTGTGTTTTTATTACCGGACCCGAATATAATTAGCAACTCTCGTATGGGATGTTTTGGGGTATAAATAATTTTTAATAACTAAAAAATGGTTTTGTATATGAGCAACTTTTTAGGGACCAATATGGTCAGTTTTTCACATGCTGATTAAAGTTTGCATCCCGGGAATGTTCTCGCGATACGGAAAAACTATTAATAATGAATATTATTGGGCATTATTGGATCGGTTGAGTGAAGAAATCAAGATAAAACGACCGCAATTAGAAATAAAATTTTTTTTCATCAAGATAATGCTCCTTCACACACTGCATTTTTAACTCAACAAAAACTGGCCAAATTACGATTTGAAATTGCTCCGCATCCACCATATAGTCCAGATTTAGCTCCATCTGATTATTTTTTGTTTCCAAATTTAAAAAATATTTTCGTCCAATAGCGAGGTTATTGCTGAAACTGAGGCATATTTTGAAGGTCTTGAAAAATCTTATTTTTCGGATGGAATTAAAAAAAACTTGAAAAACGTTTGATGTAGTGTATTGAGTTGGAAGGAGATTATGTTGAAAAATAAATAATAATAATTCCAAAAAAAAGGTTCTTTTTATGTTACTTGCTTAAATTCCCAAAAAGACGGCCTCGTTGTCTGACTTATTTTTTTGCAACGCTATACCTTATAAAATTGGGTAAACTTAAAGCCTTACTAGACCAAAACAATGATAATAAAAATAAATTGTACTTAGTAACCACAACAATAATATCATGCTATTCGAATATTATCACCCCAACCATATATTCTTTTCATCACGCAAGTAACGAATGAGCAGATTACTATTAATCGGAGCTGATATTCAGCGCTAAGCTGTTGCTGACCTCACAGGTGCACCCCAAAGTTAAAACCAAAGTATCAAAACGATCCCGCACAAAATGGTTCTAAAAGCTAAAGTTAAAACATTTTAGGTGTTTGCTGAAATAGAAATAGAATTTTTATCATGTAACTTTCGTCAACATGGCTTTGTGTGAGGCACCCTAATGTACTCTTAATCTAATGAATTTTCAAATTAATTTTTGTGCAAACAATGGAAATTCAATAAACCTACGTACGCATGCACATCAATTTATGGACTTATGAATATTGAATTTGTAATCTTTTTGATTTAATTGAATTTCATCAAACTCGGGTTTTTAACAGGCGCAAGCAGGATGTGAAAAGTGAGCTGCAGCCGTATTTGGATGATCTTAAGGAGTTTAAAAAGCCACATCGTAAGTTATATTTTGCCACGAATGAATTCTGATCAAAGTTTTTAACTTGTAAGCAAATTTAATTGCTAACAATTGAATAAACTACATTTATGTTGTGATTTTAAAGTAAAATGTTTAGTCATTATTTTTTGGGGAGTTGGGGGAATAGTTAGTATCAGGTGCATGTAAAATCTTTAACGTATGGACAAAAAAACACCTAAACACTATTTGTTAAAAAAACACCTTAATACACCTGCTTGTTAAAGAAATTGATTGAAGCTTATCACTTTGTTAAGGCCCATTTAGTCTCGACGGTTGACGGTAGACAATCAGCTATTTCAGTTGGGGGTTGCATTTTGCATGTGTTAGAGGGAGATAACTACAGTTTGACGGTTGACGACGGTATACTTCTGCAGGTTGCAGAATCTACCGTCAACCGTCGAGACTAAATGGGCCTTTAGTCTGACGAAATGCATCGGACAACAGCGTAAAATTTCACCGTCGCTTCACTTAGGGGATTTTTATTTTATATATAAATGATTCTCTTCGAAACGGTATGACCTCTGGGCTTCGTTTAGGTAATTTTGATAAGGTAAGAGGTAGGGCTATCTTTTAAGAGCAACTTTACCTTAGTACCGTCCGACCACCAATCCGAATATTTTCAGACCGCTGCCACTTCGCCTCCTTGCATTTTCGGACATGTTCGTAGATGAACATATTTGTATGAAATGAGTCAAAAAATACGCTGGTGAAATTTGTCTAGTCATGAATGAATCAAACTGTATTTTGACTAGAGAAAATACTTTGAAAGGGGATAAATAACTAGGGAATTAAAAATATATTTTTGAAAATTTTTTATTTTATTTTTAAATCGGACTTATGGAGTCAAGAGACCCCCAAAATATGAAGCACTTACTTACTGAAACTCTACCGTAAGCAGGAAATAAAGATTTACCCTTCCGTTCGCAGCAAAATGAATCAAACGAGGTTGCAATAATCAAAATTTTAATGTGCGCCTACTATATTTTCAATAAACCCATTATTTGTGACACGCAAAATATAAAGGGACCTAAGGGTAAAAACCAGTTTTGTTCAGGAGAGTCATTTTAAAGATTTAAATACGTGTATCTTTGGTGTATTATCACTTTCACAAAACGCTCATATCTCTGGGAGGGAACACTTTTGGGGCATGGGATCGGTCTCATTCGATGCTCAGATCAAAAAAAAAAACGAAAATTGATTTTTTTACCCTTAGGTCCCTTTCTCTTTGTCACATATAGGAAATTTTGCAACAATTTCAAGTATGCTACCTTAACTATATCAAATTTGTAGTTTCAATTTGGATGAATTTCGGTTTTCAAAAAATACATCATTTTTAAATAATGTTGTACGATTTTAGGTGTAATATCACGAAAATTAATTTACGAATCGTCGTTAATGAATGTTTAATATTAAAAAAAAATAATGTTTGCTTTGTGTTCCTAAAGGTTAATTAATCACTATTTAAAACTATTCATTTTTTCACTAATTTTTAACATTGCAAAAATAAAAAAGACGTATTTTTCTTTATAAACCATATATAACGGGTGATCGATCCAGAGGTATTTTCTTTTTTCAAAATAAAAAAAACTACAAAAATTCAAATCAAGTGTGAAATAATTACTGTTCATTCGAAAGGACATTTTATGCCATTTATTTTTTGAATATAATTTCCTTCAAATGTTGGCCGCAACTACGCCTCAGGGTGTCCGTTCTGAGGGTCTAACATTGGATGACTCGTTCGAGCATTTCGATCAGTATGGTGTTAATGACACGCGTAATGTTGACTTCCGAAACCTGAATCGTAGCTGGTTTATTAGGAATGAATTTGGGTTTATTCGTAGCTCCAAAGAAAAAAATTGTGTGATATCACACGATCTAGGCGGCCAACTCACCCGTCCAAAGCATTAAATTGGCTGCTCTTCGAAATAACCTCTTAACAGATCCATTGTTTGAGCAGTTTTTTATATTTAGTTTTAATTTACTGAGCCTAATTTTTTTTAAACATCAGATATTTACTAAATCTATAAACAAGAAACTTCTAAGGACTACAATGTTTTATCCAAATTAAGTATAACGAACTGTAGCTGTATGGCAGTTATCACCGTCCTGTTGAAACCAAATGTCGTGAAAATAACGGGCTTCAATTTCAGGTAGCAAAAAGTCTGACATCATGGCGCGATAGCGAGCACCATTTACGGTTACGTTCCGGTTATTATCATGCAAAGAAAAAAATTAAGTTTAACACAACTCACGAGTAATCTTTTAAAAAATCATACTGAAAAAATACCTCTAGATTGAAAACCCGTTACAAAATTAGAAAAAAAACTATAGAGCGATGATTTCATCAGATCATAAACCGCACCAAACTGTAGTTTTAGGCAAACAATACTGAAAAGAAAAAAATAGACTTAAACAGAACTGACGCGTTATCTGTGAGCCCTATTGAACAAAATAGGTTAACACCCGTTAATAGACGACACTCTTTTCGGCACACCTAGTTCAAAATGACTTTTTGGGGGAAAAAATGTACAACAAAAGTTCTAATGCAGTTTGAAAGTACTATAGTGGCGAACTCGGAAAATCTAAGTTTTAAAAAAAATCGACAGTGGATTTATTTATACCGGTCTTCAATCTTCCATAGATTAAGTCAGCAACTATATGGAAAATGTACTGAGCAATCTTAAAAGATTTTGGCTCACTGAATCCAAATATTTCCTATCTTTTTGCGATTCCGAGATATAGAACCTAAAAAATTGTTTTTGAGGACATTGGAGGTCATGTTGCGCGTGCACAATTTGAATTTCGAAAAACCTCTTATGCAGTTTTAAAGATCTAATCTCCCGCTACAAAAATAGTTTTTAAAAAAATACAACATCCTCGACAGTTATCGCTGCTTTTAAATGTGACCTCTCGTTGTCCTCTTTTACTTTTATGTGATATGACATCTAAATCTAATGTTATTACCATTGTATTTTCGCATATGTAGCACTGACAATTCCTAGTCCTAGGTAATGTTTTGGACGACTCAGATTCGGCATAATCAAAAACGGTCGCTCATTACATTTTCCACATAGTTGCTGACTTGACCTTTGGGACATTGTAGGCCAGTGCAAAAAAAAAATCCACTTTCGATTTTTTTTAAAATTCGAGATTTCCGAGTTCGCTTCATAAGTGCTTTCAAACTGCATTAAAGCTTTTGCTGTAGATTTGTTTTCCCAAAAAGTCATTTTAACTAAGTGTGTCGGTAACGTGTATGAAATCGAAATTACATACTTCAACCTAACTCCATGTGTAACGGGTACATTTTTAGTCATGGTATCATATCCCTTTTTATAAGCCCCTTATCCAAAGACTACCTATGAGATCATAGATTATAATATATATTGCAAAATAAGCATGATCCCTGGATTAGTATACGACTGAAAGTTCAACTAATACTAATAACATGTGGTTGAACAATTAGAAAATATTTTACCTGTTTAGAAAATCAACCACAATAAAGTTTTTTGCGAAAGCTGCTTTAGAATAATTCGATGGTTTATACGAAAATATTGAGAGAAGCAAATGTATAAAAAAAATCTCTAGATGGATCACTCCATATATTAAAGGATTGAGGCGAATAATCAAAATGAATTTTCTTTAATACTAAATTGATTTAAATTTTCTAATGAATCCAAATATGGATTTTGTAACGTTTTTGCTGAGTTTATGGTCAGATTCATGGGCCGAAGGGGCCCATAAACGGCTTATTGTTGTTTTGTGCTTTAATAGCATAACAGTGGAGGAAAGAAACTTTCTAAAAATTGTGCCACTTTTGTTATGTGTTTTTTTTACTTTCTATATTTCCAAACATTTTATCAAATCTAATTGAATATATACATAAGTAGTTAATTAAGTTCTAAATATTTTTCATTACAGACGGTCTTCGTTATGCTCATCGTTACGATCTGCTGCACAATGGAAGTTTTCATGAAGCCATAGGACCAGGTTTGTTAAAATCAATATGATATGGAAGAATTTAATGACATTATGGTAGGAAGAACTATCCGTATGTGGGGCTAAACCGAAAGGGATCGTTTAGAATCGTTCGAGAAGGCATTCATGTCAAAGAATCATTCATGCCTCTAATTCACGCTGGAAAATGTTGGTTGGTTAGTTGGTTTGGGGTGACAATATTCTTGGAGTATCATATATGGTTGTGTCACAACAATGATCCCTACAACAATAGTTCCATTTTACCACAACCATATACCCAACAATAGTTTGCTGCTCTTTAAATATTGCCACCCCAACTATACATTTTTCTTCGTGTGTGGTTACATTCAAATTTAGACTGATGGAGTTATCTCAACTTTTCAAGAAATACTACTAAGTCAAGAAATACGTGGGCACATCAATAATTCCCTGACTTTTCCAACTCTCTTTTTAGTAATATGAAATGCATCACTGCTTCCATCAAGTACCATCTATTAGTAGACTACTGCCAAATTTTGAGAGAGTTCTGTCATTTAGTTTGTGTTTAACAGCTGTTCAAAACAAACAACCTAAAGGATTTTGTTAAAACTGAAAATAGTACACTTTGAGTGCTCATTAAACTATATTTTTTATGAAAAAAAAAAACGTCAATCAAACCAAGGAAAAGCTTGATAAATACTATCGATTTCAATGATAAAAAGTGGCTTACTGACTTCCGTTGTGGTCGCAAAAGTACAAATGACGCTGAACGTTCTGAACGGCTATTGAAGTCAATCACTCGAGAAAGTCAAAGAAAATTCACGATATGGTGTTGTTTAAGTAAAAGTGCGTGAAATTGTTGATGCCATACGCATTTTATATGGCAGAGTGGTTTCGATTTTACATGATCAGTTGGGTTTAAGAAAGCTGTCTGCAAGATGAATGCCGCGATGACCATTTCATCAGGATAATGCACGGGTGTAAACGTGTTCAGTCTCAATGGCAAATTGCTTGAATTGGGTTACAAATTGGTACCTCATCCGCCATATTCTCCGAATTTAAATCCCAGTGACTATTTCCAAACCTAAAGAAATGGCTCGGTGGAAAGAGATTCAGCTCCAACGATGAAATTATTCATCATACAAATGCCTATTTTATGGAATTCGAAAAGTCTTCAATTTGGGAAGAGATACAATAATTGGAGAAACGTTGGACTAAGTGTATTGAGCATAAAGGAGATTATGTTGAAAAACCTTTTTTTTTTGCAGAAAAAACTGTGTTTTTTTTCGAAAAGTCACGGAATTATTGACATGCACTTGTAAGTTTACATTGCGCTGAAGTCAGAATGAACTGCTTAGTACTTCCATACATGGCTCATACATATGATTGCATATTAAATTCACCTCCTTAGGCATTATTTACCCTGATTAGTTGATGTTATTTCGGCTTGGATTGCGAATGTTTTTGCCAGCCTCGTGCTCAAGGTACGATGATGAGTTTAATGAATTACCTAATGTAAACGTAATTAGGGAACACAGCGCAAAGATTAATGGTAGTACATTTGGTTCAACATTAATGTTGACACCTAATCTGCTTAATTTATCTAAACATTTGGTAATTGAATATTTTATAGCGGCAAAACGGCATACTGGTATGATCACAAGTGCGACGAATTGAATAAACAATCATAAATTGTTAGTAGAGATATTTACTAGAAAGAATACTCGTACCTGTAATTTTCTGCTCAAAATGGTTTGCCATTTACTCATGCACCGTTTCATGCCTACCAAACGCTCAGAAATTATTTCATGAAATCTTTTTTATTTTCAAAATTCGGTCGGAGGTTTTGGCTTCAGTGTGCATGACCATTGGCACACCGAACACACAGCAGTTCAAGAAATATCTGCGGTGTGAGCATCCTGATCAACATTGTAACCCCACACCATACTGTGGTACAGGGTTTTATGTTAGTAACACCTACCCAACCAGAAAATAAAACCTATGTCCACTAAACCGATTGATTATATAGGGTGATCCATCTAGAAGTATTTTCTCAAAACAAAAAAAAAATATAAAAGTTTAAATCAAGTGTGGAATCTTTATTGGTAATCTGAAAGATGGCATTTATTTTTTGAATGTAATTTCCTTCAAATGTTGGCCGCAACTACGCCTAAGAGTTTCCATTCTGAGGGTCCAATTTGGATGACTCGTTAAAGCATTTCGACCGGTGTCGCTTTTATGATACGCGTAATGTTGGCTTCCAAAACCTGAATCGCAGCTGGTTTGTCAGCATAGACTTTGGACTTTACGTAACCCCAAAGAAAAATGTCTAAAGGTGTGATATTACTCGATCTAGGCGGTCAACTCACCTGTCCAAAACGTGAAATTAGCTGCTTTTCGAAATGACCTCTCAACAGATCCATTGTTTGAGCAGCTGTATGGCACGTGGCACCGACCTGTTGAAACCAAGTGTCGTCAAGATTACGGGCTTCAATTTCAGGTAGCATAAAAATCGATAGCGAGCACCATTAACGGTTCATTTTTGAAACGCCCGCACCAAACCGTGGTTTTCCCTGGGTATAATGGCACCTCTTGAACCTCTTTTAGTTGCTCTTCAGCCCAAATGCGGCAATTTTGTTTATTGGCTTTGCCGTTGAGCCAGAAATGGGCCTCATCACTGAACAAAATTTTGGTCAGCAGCAGCGGATCTTCCAGTTTCTCACCGAACGCTCATTTCCATAATACAATTGCCAACATTTGAAGGTAATTATTTTCAAAAAAAAATGCCATAAAATGTCCTTTCCAATTGCCAATAAAGATTCCACACTTGATTTAAATTTCTATATATTTTTTTGTTCTGAAAAACTAACTCTAGATGGATCACCCTATATATTCATATTCATTGTTGGTTTTTCAAATGTTGACCCAAACCTCGTGAGTGAAAAATGTTTTCCTCTTGATCCATTTTCTATACCAACCGTTTTAGTCCACCAACTCATGTTTCTGTAAAATTTCCTTTTGTTTGCTTTCCACTGACAGGCGGGCGTAAATAGATCAACTTTAAACTTTAAGACAATTCTGAACATAAATATTTTATAGGAGTCTCCGACCAGTATTTCTAGGTGATGGAAACTGAATGATAAAGTGAATAAACCCTCTGCCATATTATGGAGGGTTTACAAATAAATGGAAATCCTGAAAACGTTTATAGGAATTTGGCTGCAGGGTTTTAATGATCATGATGAGATAATGTCACAAATATAGGGGTCTCCGACCAGTATTTCTAGGTGATGGAAACTGAATGATAAAGTGAATAAACCCTCTGCTATATTATGGAGGGTTTACAAATAAATGGAAATCCTGAAAACGTTTATAGGAATTTGGCTGCAGGGTTTTAATGATCATGATGAGATAATGTCACATCACATTTATGGACATTTTGACACATTCGGTCATTCTGTCCATTTGCAATTCGAAAACATGGACCGATAAGGTCCAATCTTACTTAAGTTAGACGCTCATAACGCTCTATGCGATATTATTTTCGAATCAGCTGCAATATGTTGCTTCTGCAGCTTCAGGGTCTGAAATCGAGAAAGAACTTTTGTATTATATCAAAACAAAACATGAAACGATATGGACTAATTTGTGTAGGGTTCGTCCTTGGCTAAAACATGAACAAGGTACCAAGATTCGGCGAAGTCGGAATCATTTTTAACAACTGGAGTAATGGAATGAGGGACGGACGTTCATTGTCCAAAAAATGCAGATAGTAATTTTGTCTCGGTCGGCGTAATAAACACGGTGCTTATCTGTGTTCCTTAAGGTGTTACCAGCTCAAAACTAGGTTATAATACTCGTACCATGTGCTTCAGTGTGGTGTAGGGTACAAAAATGTGTCACTTTTTACAACAAAATAATTATGTTCGTACTATTTACGAAACATTCTTCTTATTATGTTTTTCGTATATTCTTTATATTATTGAGGAAGTTTTTTGTACATTTCGTGTATTTTGTAAAGAAGTTTTTACGAATTAACGGGCCGACTTTTTAAAAAAACTTCTTTAAAGTTTGGTAATTTGTTCTTTATATATATTATCAAACGTTTCTTATTTCGTATGAAGAGTCTTCTAATAATTGTTATTTTTTCGTAAAAATTTCATAATTTGAGTTGAAAATTTGTAGTTGATTAATATTATTAACGAATATGTTCTTATTTTGTCTGAAATGTCTTCATAAGAAAATTATTCGTCATTTTTGTGCATACGTAAAAGGATAATTCTCATTCATTTAAATAAGACTACTGTATAATTTATAAATTGTGGCCGAGACTGCTTAAGAAAAACCATAGCTAATACAGGGTTTTCTATTATGGGCATACGCATTTTATGTATTAATAAAACACGGAATACTTAAATTATGTGACGCGCAAAATAAAAAGGGTTCTAAGGTTAAAAACCAGTTTTGTTCAGGAGAGCCATTTAAAAGATTAGGTCCCTTTCTATTTGCGCTTAGAATCGTCGACTTCACTTTCATAAAACGCGCATATCTCTGGAAAGGAAAACTTTTGGGGCATGGGATTGGTCTCATTCGATGCTCAGATATTGTCCACATCAAAAAAAGAAAAAAAAAATGAAAATTGATTTTTTACCCTTAGTTCCCTTTCTCTATGCGCTGTCACATATAGAGTTCAAATTTATTCCAGGTGCAAATGTTATATTTAAAGAATAACATTAGATTTTGGTCATATGACCACCACGAGCCGGGTACTGCGATATATTCTTTAGACACAATTTTCCACTACACTTGCACACATTTCGACCGGAACATTGGCAATTTCAAGTTGGATGAGCTTGTCAAAAGTCGTTGACTTGTTGGCATAGACAAACGACTAGATGTGGCCCCATTAATATAAAGTCCAATGGCGTTAAGAGGGTTGCTATATATGTATATATTTCTGGCCTAGGCAGCACTAATTTTGCCTGGCGCCATCTGACATTTCCATTGGAATGTTTGACATTTTTTAGCATAAAAGTACTCAGAACGTTTTGACTAACGACCATCATTTGTGTTATTTACAGTGACTTAAAAAAATCAATTTGACAAAAAAAATGGAATTAACTCGTGAACATTTTCGTGTGATCATTTTTCACAACTTTCGACGTGGATTATCACGACAAGAGTGCATCGATGAACTTAAATCTGTGTATGGCGATGAAGCACCATTCTATAGCACGGTGAAAAACTGGTTAAATGAATTCGATCGTGGCTCGCTCAAAGACAAAGGTCGTCCAAAAACGTGCGTGAACTGATAATGCAAGATCGTCAAGTTACATACCGTGAGATAGAGGCATCCTTGGGCACTTCTTCCACCAGCATACATTCAATATTGCATGAAAAAAAGGTTTGTTCTCGTTGGATCCCGCACAATTTGACAATCGCTCAAAAAAGGCTCGCGTCGATTCGTGCAAAGAAATTTTGAAAAAAATACGATCGCGGTGCTTCGAAAGACGTTTATAAGATCGTCACAGGTGACTTATCATGGACCTATGCGTATGAGCCCGAAAGAAAACAGCAATCGACCGTGTGGGTCTTCGAAGACGAGCCAAATCCAACGAAAGTTGTTCGTGGAAGAAGCAATTCGAAGAAAAAGGTCGCCTGTTTCTTCGGCAAAATTGGTCATGTGGCGACTATTCCGCTTGAGCAACGTAGGGCGGTCAATTCAGAGTGGTACACCACAATTTGTTTGCCTGAAGTCTTCGGAGAAATTCGAAAAACGAACAAGAGAAGACGAATCATTATGCACTATTACAATGCGAGCTCTCACACATCGGCTCAAACCAGCGCCTTTTTGACCGGCCAAAACATCGAAGTGATGGGTCATCCGCCATACAGCCCTGACTTGGCCCCGCTGACTTTTTTATTGCCGCATATCAAAAAAATGCGTGGTCAATGATTTTCATCGCCAGAAGATGCTGTTGAAGCGTTGAAAAAACCATGTTTTGGAGGTGTCTTAATCGGAGTGGAAAAAGTTCTTCGACGATTGGTTTGAGCGCATGCAAAAATTGTATAAATCAAGCTGGAGAATACTTTGAAAAACAATAAAACCGTTTTTGATGATAAATATTCGCATTTCATTATTAGGCAAGAAATATATATAGCAGCCCTCATAACTCACATTAACGAGGCGGCCATTTGAGCGGACCATTTCTCGAGATAACAATTTAAACGGATTTGCCTTTCAGTAAATCGATTAAAACGCGTGCTGGTTTCAGCAGCCGCAAGTGCGTCCATTCAAAATGAGCAAACCAGTCGATCTCATGTATTGAACATATCTCACACCACACTGTGACGTAGTTTGCGAAAAGATCTTGGCCTTCATTTAACTTTAAAAGATCAAACTGACCTAAGAACTAAGGCCACTTGATCATTTGAAACGCCGAAAGTTCTCCGATTCGGCTCTGAAACCACCGTCTTCTTAGAACCACGTATCGGCGATGTCAAGCCCATCCAATTCTGGCCAAAAACAATTTTCTAACATGGCATCAGAGCGCTCTGCATTGGCAGTAGCATGACGATTGTTTTCTTCGATGAAAAAATACGGCCCAATCACACCTCCGGCATGAAAACCACACCGCACAGTAATTTTTTGCGGATGAAATTGTGTCTCTTAAAGCACATGTGGGTTTGTTGCTGTTCAATAACGCATCTTTTGTTTATTGGCAAAACCACTCATCTACAAATGAGTTTTATCGCTGAAGATGATTTTTCGATGAAATTCTGGATTGTCGTGAAACTTTGCCAGAACCCAATCGGAAAGGTTTCGACGTTTCAAATGATCAAGTGGCCTTAGTTTTTGAGTCAGTTTTATCTTTTAAGGATGAACGTCTAGATCTTTTAGCAAACTACGACACATTGAGGTTTGAGAGATGCCCAATTTCTGAGAACGGCGTGAAATCGATTGATTTGGCTCATTTGCACATACACTTACGGCTGCGATATTTTTGTCGCTTCGAGCGGTATGGCGTCTATTTGGCGTTTAAAAGTAAAAATTTAGATCCAAATTCATCCACTATAGCACACACAGTCTGTCGGGTGGGATGATTATTAAGGCCGAAAATTGGAGTAAGCGCTCTTAAATTCGCCACCATTGAATCAGAATTTCGGTAGTAATTTTTAAAGATTTCCAAACGTTGCTCGTTAGTGAACTTTGCCAAGATGAAAATATTGACTTTGACTAACGTTTTGACACTGAAAGATCATTTAAAAATGTTATGTCCTTATTGAAAAACCCATTACGTTACACTTTTTTTACGCTCAAGTTAAATTTTCAAGTCGTAATAATTATAAAAGACCCAATAAATGTTAACAAAACAAAAAAACATATTGAAAAAGGAATGGTACGCCCTAATGGCAACCATGTATGAATACATGTACGCAAAAAAAACACGAACACTTTGTGCTTTTCCATCTATGGTTTTCAACGAAAGCTCATGCGAAACGGAATTGGTGGAAATGATATTACGCTATGATGATTGCTCTACCCACAGTTCGAAGATTATACGCAAAGCGTAATTCTCAGTAGGTCAAATGAGACTCCCGTATAAGTCATTTCATTTGTGGCCGAAGTAATCTTGCTAAAGACAGCTGAAGAAAAAACTTGGCGGGTTAAGAAACATCTGTACAGTCTGCCTGGCAACCATAGCCAATATATGTGACAGCGCATAGAGAAAGGGAACTAATGGTAAAAAAAAATCAATTTTCATTTTTTCAGATATGCGCGTTTTATGAAAGTGAAGTCGACGATTCTAAGCGCAAATAGAAAGGGACCTAATCTTCAAAATGGCTCTCCTGAACAAAACTGGTTTTTAACCTTAAATCTCTTTCTATTTTGCGCGTTACATATAAGTATTTCACCAATGTTGTATTTGAGCCTGAAAAAGAAACAACAAAAGGTCTCGAACCATAATAAAAACTGTTCAAGTCGTATGCACATTTTTTTTGAATGAATTTCATGTACGAGTATATTCTGGATATTATCATAAAAATTATAAAAAAGCGTCATGAAAAATATTTCACAATTTCATGAAAAAAATAAGTAAAATTTCATAAAAAACATAAAACTTCAAAACATACGAGGGCTGTTATATAAATTTCTGGCCTAATAATGAAAATGCGAATATTTATCATCAAAAATGGTTTTATTGTTTTTCAAAGTATTCTCTAGCTAATTTATACACTTTGCATGGCACCAATTGTCAAAGCATTTTTTCTACTCCGATTGAGACACCTCCAAAACATGGTTTTTGAACGCTTCAACAGCATCTTCTGGCTACAAAAATCATTGACCACGCATTTTTTTGAAGTGCTGGAATAAAATGAAGTCATTGGGTGCCAAGTCAGGGCTGAATGTCGGATGACCCATCAATTTGACGTTTTGGCCGGCCAAAAAGGCGCTGGTTTGAGCCTTTTTTGAGCGATTGTCAAATTGTGCAGGATCCAACGAGAACAAACATTTTTTACGGCAATATCGAATGTATGCTGCAATATCGAATGTATGCTGGTGGAAGAAATGCCCAAGGAGGCCTCTATTTCACGGTATGTCACATGACGATCATGCATTATCAGTTCAAGCACGGTAATAATGTTCTCTGGCACAACGGCTGTTTTTGGAGGACCTTCACTACCTTCGCCTTTGAGCGAGCGTTTGAATTCATTAAACCAGTTTTTCACAGTGCTATAGGATGGTGCTTCATCGCCCATACAAAGATTTAAGTTGCACTCTTGCCGTGACAATCCACGTCGAAAGTTGTGAAAACTGATCGCACGAAATTGTTCATGAGTTAATTCCATTTTTTGCCAAATTGATTTTTTGATCATTTTTCACTGTAAACAACACAAATGAAGGTCGTGCGTCGAAACGTTCTGAGTACGTTTATGCTAAAAAAATTTCAAACTTTCCAAAGGAAATGTCAGATGGAGCCAGACAATACTTAGTACTGCCTAGGCCAGAAAAATATATATCAACCCTCGTATTCTTAAAAAAAAATGAAAGAAATTCTTAAAAAAACCATAAAAAAAATGTTAAAAGTTCGTAAATTCGTAAAAAATTGCAATTTTTTAAAATTTGTTTTTACATATCTTTTGAAAAGTTTGTAAGGCTGAAAAAATAAGACTCACTTCGTAATTATTGTAAAATATTTCGTGATTTCTATTAACATCATTTTTTCAGAGTAGCTTAGTCCAGGGTTTAGGTAAAAAAATCCTTTAAAATTGGATTAAAAAAGACGATCTCTTTGAGAGGCTTAAATTTCCAGCAAATGGGATTTCTTCTTTATGTTGACAAACCTTGAGTCTTTGCAAATTTTGCTGCGACCACGTAGATTTTAATTGTTTGCATTATTAACTAAAGCGACACGTGTCTCACTGTTTACCAAAGAAAATTAGGTTCCTTGACTCATCTCACCATTTTGTAGCAATTCAAAATCAACAAAGACGATTAATTGGAATTCACAATAAAATTTGGTGCACACATCGTTCCCCGCGAGGAGCCATGAGAAAGTTCATTCGAACTGTGCATCCCGTTAATAAGCTTCTCCCAAGCCATTCCCTAAGGACAAATTTATTATAATTTTTGGTGTAAATACAAATGTTTGCTTACAAATGCATGGTGTGGGCCAAATCAAGATTGTCCTCCTGCCTGTCTTGGCGTGCTTTTCATTTCACCTTCTCCTTTCCCCTGTTTGGAATAGTGCTCGTAATTGCTCAATGCTTTTGTTTGATGCCCGTGCGAGGGATTCGTAGTAAATCGGCCAAAGGTCTGTCATTCCGCTGGATTAGCTTTCGCACCGGCTATTGTTTGATCTACATGCTCTTGACCATTGCCAATACATTGCTCACCATTAACATGGTCATCGGGGGCGAATTGGATGTACGCAACATAGGTGAGGCCCCCCAGCGCACCCGTGTAGAAATAAAATCTTCTTATCCTCTAAATCGCATTTCTTGCAGAGCCTTTTATTTTCCACATATCCATACTGCTGGCCTCCATTGGATTTCTGCGCTTGGCCTCCAAGTGGCCCAAGTTGATGCGGCGCTGGCAACAAGTGGAGCAGCAATTGCCCGCATTTCGCAGTTGGCAAGAACGTGAAGAACTATCCAAGCGGATTAAGGCAGTGACATTCGTGCTGATAATGCTGTCACTAAGTAAGCAGCCCAGCACAGGGGCTTTTCCATGTTTTTGCCATTGCCAGGATTTATTTGCTTGATTAATTACGTTTTTCTTTTATTGCAGCTGAACATTTGCTAAGTACCATCTCGGCCATACACTTTGCCAATTATTGCCCGGCCACCAGTGATCCCATCGAGTCGTTCTTTCTCAGTGTGGTCAGTCAGTTGTTCATCATTTTCGACTATTCGCCGTGGCTGGCATGGTTGGGCAAAATTCAAAATATCCTCATGACATTCGGCTGGACGTACATGGATGTCTTCGTACTAATTATTGGCATTGGCTTGTCGTCCATGTTCAAGCGGATCCAAGGTCATATGCAACGTCATGTGGGTCAGGTGGGTAAACGCGGCAGCAGCCGCCCATGTCTTTAGTCTATCATTCATTTTTTATATAAACTTGGATTTTCTTAATTCTCTTTGGTTTAGGCCATGCCCGAATCGTACTGGTGCGAGGTCAGACAACAGTATATGCTGATATGTGACCTCATCGAGGAGGTGGACGAGGCGGTCTCCGGCATTATCATGCTTTCATTTGCCAACAATTTGTACTTTGTTTGTATCCAGTGTTTGAAGAGTATTAAGTAAGTTTAAGACAACAAAATCTCCTTTGGAGCATATGATAAATGAAGGAGACAAAAAAGAACCAACAGATGAATTTATCAAAAAAAGGAAAGCAAAGAAACAAAAAATTTTAGTTGCACTAGAGCATAATGAAGCCAACCGGGTCGGGCGATGGCTGGGGGGTGCGATAATTTTGAGGACTGGTGTACACGTTTTGAAAATTTTAGGTTTTTTTTTAATCAAATACATTAACATGTCACCCTCGAAAAAAATACAGTTTGCTCGTACTGAATTTGTTTAAACGATGCCACCTTTTCAATTAAAATCTCCTGTCTTCGACATTAAAGACAATGTGACAATACAAGGTTTTTAAGAAATTGTGAGGCCGGATGGTAAACTTCACTTTACTCTTAGTAATCTCTTGCATTAGGGAGGCTTGGTTGTATTTATTTCCACAATCCATCTACTTTATTTTTAAAGGGTGGTTAAATTTTAAGGGCCGATGTTGATTTTGAATATAACAAAAATTATTTAGGATATTATTGCCATTTCTTTTTATTATGATAATATTGGTATGGTTCAATGTTGTATGGAACAAAATATCGGCCCACTTGGCCGCCACCACCTCGGCGGCGCACCTCCATCCGATGGTCCAAATTTTCGATGACGCTGAGGCATAATTGAGGTTCTATACCGTTAATGTGCCGAATTATCTCATCCTTTAGCTCTTGAACTGTTGCTGGCTCATCGACGTACACCTTTTCTTTCAAATAACTTCAAAGAAAGAAGTCCATCGGTGTCAAATCACATGATCTTGGCAGCCAATTAACATTGCCACGACGTGAGATAGCAGGGCCATTGAATTTGTCGCGCAAAAGAGCATTGTCTCGTTAGCTGTGTGGCAAGTGGCAACGTCCTGTTGAAACCACATATCGTCCACATCCATTTCTTCCAATTCGGGCCATAAAAAGTTCGTTATCATCTCACGATAGCGAACACCATTCACAGTAACTGCCTGTCCGGCCTCATGTTGCAAAAAACGCGGCCCGATGATGTCGCCAGCCCATAAACTGCACCAAAAAGTCACTCTTTGTGGTGCATTGTTTTTTCGACAATCACTATTGGATTATCATTCGCCCAAATGCGGAAATTCTGCTTATTGACGAATCCACTGAGGTGAAAATGTGCCTCATCACTGAAGATGATGTTCTTTGAAAATTGATCATCCTATGTTGCCTAACTTTAACGCGTTGCTTACTTGTGTAACTTTCCATGATTCAAATTGAGAAATATCAAATGAAATGCATAAAAACTTGACGTTAAGGTGCGGATTACATCAACATCGGCCCTTAAAATTTAACCACCCTTTACTTATATTTAAATACAACAGTTTTGTACATGATTGGCAATTGTGTTTGTTGTCGTACACGCAGAATATATTATGTTTGGGATGACAATATTTAAAAAGCATTATACTTTTGTTTGGTTCATTGTTGCACAACAGTATTATGATCCTCGCATCAAAAGTATGATTCACACTTAACCACACTATGATCACCACAACCATATTAAGAATCACATGCAATCATTCTTTGCTCCTCCGAAACCATAGTATGTTACTCAACAACTAAGCAAGTTATTAAAACTTTCATTTTAAGTATAATTAGTATATATATAAATGTTATAGTTTATATAACATTTCATTCAAAGAAACCAAAAATCTATTCAAAAAACTGTAGACAAGATTTTCGGCGGCAAGCTGGGGAGACCACCGTTTCGGTAAAAGCAACTTCACTATCCTCATACATCAAGCAAATAACGTGATTAAACCATGATCAATTTACGCAGATTCTTAATAAATGAGAACCAGTCGGCAGCAGAGTAATTTACAGAACAAATTCCTCGCACTGCCTTTTGATTTCGCATAGGTTTGCATTACTAGCCTTATGCAGTTGTTGTTTTTAATAATGGTCAAGTAACATGCACTGTATCGTGTGTGTGTAGGTTTTTGTAATGTATTTTTGGTATATTAAAACTGTTAAGCTTAGTCAGTAGTCACAACCATACGGTATGATTGCCATAATCATATTATTTTTAACATAAAATCCAAAAAAAAAAAATACTTTTGTCGCACCAACCATATTAATATGGTTGCTACAACCATATTTATTATTATTATATTTTAATATAATATTAAAATTGCCGCAATTTAATATAATATTAAAATTGCCGCAATTATACTATTGTCAAAAATAAATTTAAAAAACAATACTATGGTTGCGACGAACATTTTTGTATTGCAGAAATCATATTATTGCTGCCATGACCATATAGTAACCATATACTTAGTAGCTAATCCCTAGTGACCGGAGCGTTTTGAAAATATCGCTTTTTTCATTTCAAAGCGCTAATACAGCTATACGGTTCTCATTATCTGACCACTCCATGATGAAAGTTGAAACAATTTTAAAATCCCGTTATAGACCAACGCTATTGAGGTTAGCTTTCAAAACCCATATGACATTAACGGGGTATGTTCAGTTCTACTATTGAAATGGGTGTGTTCAATGTTGTAACAGTATTTATGTCCCTACTAAGTATTTTCTTTGTGTGTATGCTTTCTTTAATTCACACCAATCCGATTGTTGGCAGAAGATTAGGAAGAGTATTTTTTTGTCCATTTTTTGTCTACGAATTTTCTGTCCACAGAAGCTATGCTGACCACGGAATTATAACATAGCATATTAAAACCTGAGTCGGAATTTAATTATTACGAGGAAACTAGTATTCCCAGATGCAAACTGGAACTTCTATTGGAAACTTTGACATTTTTTTGCATAACTGCACTCAGAACGTTTTGTCATTTGAGGTCGAATTATTTTGTTTACAGTGTGTTATAAAATTCATCTCAGTTCAAAAATGGAATTATACCATGAACATTTCCGTGTGATGATTTTTTACGATGTGTGTTGTCGAGACAAGAGTGCCTCATTTTGGAAAAAATGCGGCCCGATGATGCCGCCAGCCCATAAACTGCACAAAAAAGTCACTCTTTGTGGGTGCTTCACAATCACTCTTGGATTATCATTCGCCCAAATGAGGCAATTCTGCTTATTGACGAATCCACTGAGGAAAAAATGTGCCTTATCACTGAAGATGATTTTCTTCGAAAATTGAATATTCATTTTCATAATAAGCCTGAATAACTTTAATGCGTTGCTTGCTTGTGTATCATTCCATGGTTCAAATTGAGTTTGCCTGAAATTGAGAAATATCAAATGAAATGCAGAAAAAAACTTGATATAGGTGTGGTTCACATTCAACATCGGCACTTAAAATGTAACCACGCTTTAGAAAGAAAACTTGTTTTTTATTCTAAAATTTTGCATTTTCATTTCTCTAAAGAAAAAAGTCGACATAAATCGACTTTTTTATACTAAAAAGTCGAAAAGCCTAAAAATCGACTCTTAATTTCTTGTCTTTTAATCTGAAGTAAATATTCCTAGAACATTTCCAATTTTTTTGACTACTCTCAAGTCAAGGGTCAGTATTTAACATTTATCGCCTTGATATTATCTTATTTTTATTAACTCTGCCAGCAAAATGCCATCGACAGCACATGCCGTCTACTTCTACTTTTCACTGATGTTCCTGCTGGCCCGAACCCTGGCCGTATCTCTCTATTTGGCCGAGGTGAACGATCGTTCTCTTGAACCGCTGGCCATTTTGAAGCAAGTACCAGCTGACTCCTATTACACGGAAGTAGAGCGATTCGCAATGGAAATCAACATGATGACAGTGGCTATGACGGGCATGAAGTATTTCGATATTACCAGGAAATTGGTATTGACGGTAAGTTATGGCCCGGCACACCCACCAACCTACCAAAAATAAAAAAGCCAAATAGAAAACTGAAAAAAACGAAATATTCAAATATAGCAGCACCAATGAGAGGGAAGTACGCACTAATTATGGCCACAGCATTAACATTGGAATGTTACCTACAATTATTTCAAGCTATGTAGAAACGACTCCACGCATGCGCACACTCACTCTTTGGTGATTTTTTATAAAAATTTCCCTTATACGCTTTTCGTAATATCCACTCAATTCATTAATTGCGAATATTTTTCGATTATTTCATTAAAGGTAGCTGGAACAATTGTCACTTATGAACTGGTTTTAATACAGTTCCATGAAGATCAAAAACTGTGGAATTGTGGCAACGATTAATAACGATTTGCTCTGACCGCAACTGTGATCCGAATAATGAATGCTGCCAAGCCATGCCAAGTGATGTCGATATAATTTTCAATTAAAAACCTCCGTATGAACGTACGTCTGTTGTCGGAGATGGTGCTAAGCGTAAAAGGAAGAAACCAACACGCATGCAGTGGCTAGTGAGTACGATTTGTTCGCTATTTAGTCAACTGAGATCTGGCTATTGTCGTCGCCGTTGTGGTTTTGCTATATTTATAAAAAAAGGAAGTTAAAAATTGTGTTAAAAATGCATAATTCAGTTTGTGTTTGTCTGGGCGGGCTGTGGAGGGGAGACTCTGTATCAAAACGCTTGATACCATTTGTCTTTGGGGGGACGTCTCTGCGTGTGTTAAGCAAACATCATATTGCACGCTGAAACAACATCGGCATCAATCACTTCCTTTGACCATAAATCAAAGGCAAAGACATCAAAATCAGTCATTTAGTCTTGCTCGCATTGTCAATGTTTGCTTTCATGAATGGATGGATAAACTCTGCACCGGCTCACATTGAACTAAATTGCACTTAATGCGCTGACGGTTTAAAAGCGGGACCATTTTCTTGCAAACTATACAAAATTGCTTATGCAGTTATTCCAATCTTCAGTTGGGCATCGTCGCTAAGTACGACTGGATTAGATCTCTTGCACTCATCACAACGGTTAGCGTCCCGAAATTATTCTGGTCGTTAAGGGATGATGTGGTGTTGGCCTAAGCTTATACACTCGTCAAATCTTAAAAATAACGAAATTGCAGTGCTTTCGATTATAATCATTCCCAAAAAAATAAAAGAAAACATGTATGGATTTTGACTACTGTACTTGATGGCCAACATCTTTTCTTTTTGGTAGTCGATTAGGAGGATATAGATTGCAAAAGCTAAATAGCGATTTCGAGTGGTTTTGTTTTGGCTGAAGTAAGGCTATATGCTAAGGTAAAGAAGACAGGCATTTAAAATAGACGTATCCAGGCACCAGTAAAAATTCGTATATACCACTTTCTTGAGCGGTGGTTTCGTGAGCATACGAGGGCGACCGCAAAACCAACTGGCCTGGCACATTTTCTGTTTTACTAGCAACTTTTTTTTGTTTTTTAAAAGCAATCTTTTATAAGCCATCTGTCAAAATTTCCGTAATATTTAATGATTATTTTCTTTGTTACAGGTGATGGAAGTAAACAAGTTTTATAATTTTTGAAAAATGGAAAATAAAGAGTTTCGTGCAGTAATTAAACACTTTTATATGAAAGGTTATACGCCACAATTAATCAAAGATGAATTGGATTCTGTTCATGGTGATAATGCACCATCATACTTCACCGTGAAATCCTGGGTTTAACAATTTAAAATGGGTCGTTTAAGTACGGAAGATGAACAACGCTCTGGAAGACCGAAAACTGCTACTACTATTGAAAACATTAGAAAAATATTTAATAAAGTGACTAAAGATAGACGAACAAAGCTCAGAGAACTTGCTGATATTGTTAAAATACACGAAAAACAAGTTTGGAGTATTTTACATGATGAACTCCACATGAAAAAGCTATCCGCAAGATCGCTGCCGCGTTTGTTGACTTTGCCCCAAAAAATCGTCCGTTGGACCAATTCCGAGGAGCTTTTAGCGATTTATCAGCATAATCCAATAGAGTTCTTGCGCCGATTCATAACTGTGGATGAAACATGGAACCATCACTACATCCCAGAATACAAAGAACAGTCAAAACAATGGTAAAAGTGGTCCCAAGAAGGCGAAAACTGTTAAGTCAGCAGAAAAAGTAATGGCCACAGTATTTTGGGATGCAAGGGGTATACTATTTATTGATTATCTTGAGAAAGAAAGAACTATTAATAGTGAATATTATTGTGCATTATTGGATCGGTTAAGTGAAGAAATCAAGATAAAACGACCGCATTTAGAAAAAAAGTTCTTTTTCATCAAGATAATGCTCCTTCACACACTGCATTTTTAACTCAACAAAAACTGGCCGAATTACGATTTGAAATTGCTCCGCATCCACCATATAGTCCAGATTTAGCTCCTTCTGATTTATTTATTTATTTATTTACATTTTCCGTAATTAAGAAGCCTTTCGGCCGATAAAGCTAATTACAGTAAACTACAGCTTAGATAGAATTAATATAAAGAAACATTTTAAAGTATTAAAAAATTCAAAAATTCTTGTTTCCAAATTTAAAAAAAATTCTCTGTGCCATAAAATTTTCGTCCAATAGCCAATTATTGCTGAAACTTAGGTATATTTTGAAGGTCTTGAAAAATCGTATTTTTCGAATGGAATTAAAAAATTTGAAAAACGTTTGATGAAGTGTATTGAGTTGGAAGGAGATTATGTTGAAAAATGTTTGCGGTCGCCCTCGTATCTTTAAAATCTTTACCTCCCATGTTTTTGTTATAAGAATCAACAACTGTTGGCCCGGAAATCTTTACATGCCGTTTTTCCTGTGCGTTCCATTTCATGCAACATTATTAGTAGAACTGCTTTATCGTCAATCCACCATAGACATCTCAAGTTGTTATTGATTTCGCATTTGATGTCGTAAGACCCTCTTCCTTGTTTATTTCATTCAGATTCTGAAAGCAGCTCAAAAGATCCAATGTAGTTATTTCAGAAAGTACCGGTTAGGATTTAATATCGAAGCAACAAGTCGACTTTTGACTTTTTTAACAGGGAAAAAATTGTTAAAAGTTGACTTCCGACTAATCGACTTTTTGGCGATAAGAAGTTGGTTAATCGAATTTTATTTTGACTTCTTCTACTCGAGATTTTAGTAACTTTTAACAATTTATACACTCCACCGAAGGATGGTTTGTATATTAAATGTGTCAACTCGTTTGTGACATTACGAAATATTTATCGAAGACCTTATAATCTGAAACTTTGCACGCTGATGGCTTTTGGCCATTTATTGTTTGTATATGAAAAGTCAGCCCAAGGGGAAAAAAGGTTCCCATTATAGGAGTAAATGTATCTCCGAAAAAGTACACTTTTTGGAGTATGAGTTATAGTACAAATCATAATTTTTTGTGGAAGTACAGGCTGAAATGAAATGAATGAAAGAGACTGGATGTTATGTTGATAAATATTTTATTTAATGTCGGCAATTATGTATGGAATACGAGTACAATACCAAATAAATGTCCGCCTATATAAGCCTCACAAATCCTTTTGAGCACATTTTTCATTGCATTCTCACACATTTCACGCGGTATTTCATTAATTTCATCACGAATATTTTGTTTCAGTTAGTGATGTGCGGTTCCTCGTATTTTAAGACCCGGGTCTTTCGGGTCCGGTTCCAACAAGACCCGGGTATTTGGACCGGTTCTCAATAAAGGGTTAACCCAAGAGCTTTAACAAATATTTTTTTTAACTTTTTTATTAGCATAAAAATAAAGAAAATAAATAAAAAAATGTAATTCAGTGTTTATAAAATATGTATACAAATAAAATGAAAGATCCATTACTGATAAAGCTTAAATATTAAATAATATAAAAATAAATCTTTTGATTTTTTTTTTGTTTTGTGTTATTTTAAAACAACTTCATGTTTCCATTTAGAAACATTATTTTTTCAATGTTATCGCTATTTATCCGATTTCGCTTTTTGGACACGAGTTCACCAGCTGTTGAAAATACTCTTTCGCTGGGAACAGAAGTAGTACACATTGCTAAGTATATATTTTAGAAATTAGTTCCTCAGTATAGCAATGAGATAATTTTATTACTGAATGTTATGTTATTGTTTATTTTCACTAGTATTCTCCACTGAAAGATATGCACTTTGCTTACATTCAAAAACAAAACACTACTAAGCCAAAGAACTAGCTGCGTTCTGCAAACTGCGAACAAACGGTATTTTAACGTATATTTGCATGTAAACAATGACTAACACACCACAGAATTTTAAGTCACAACAACAGCAGCAGCCAAAATTAAAAAACAAATGTTTTTCCTCGTTGTTCGCTTTACCATGCCACAGACATCAACAAATGAAAATACGCACATTCAAACTCTCACACACACACTTCTTTTGACCCGTTTTCGGTTCTCTCGGTCTTTTTTCCGCTCTCGGTATTTGGACCCGTTTTCGGTATTTGGACTCGTTTTCGGGTGTTTGGACCCGTTTTCGGTATTTGGACTCGTTCTCGGGTATTTGGACTCGCTCGGGTATTTGGACCCGTTCGGGTATTTGGACCCGTTCGGGTATTTGGACCCGTTTTTCGGTTCTTGTAAGAACCGGTCCGGTCGGTTCTTGTAAAGACCCGGGTATCCGGATCCGGGCCTTCGGTCCTGTGCATCACTAGTTTGAGTTGCTTAAGCGTTTCTGGTTTGTGTGCCTAAACCTTGCTTTTCAGATATCCCCACAAAACTAAGTCCGGAGCAGTCAAATCATTTCACCATTTCTTGAAATAACTTGTTGTGAAAAGAGGTCTTGCAGTAATTACCTAGTAGGGACATAAATATTGTTACATACGTTTTATGCTGTAAAATATAAAGTACTGAATGTTTTTGGACCAAATATTTTTTAATACTTATATATTTATTGATGTATATTGTATCCAAAAAGAATCTACTTATTCGAAATGTCCGCCTTTTGCCTTTACACACGCCTTAAGTCGCACTGGCCAATCGTCAATAGCTGCACGAACCTCGTGCATTGGAAAATTGAATAACTTGAGGGGTTTCCATTGCCCAGAACCGACTATTCTGTTTATTCACATATCCATTCAAGTGAAAATGTGCCTGGTCACTCAATTGCTTTTTTTCATGAACATCGGGGTTGTCATGGGCGAGCTGTACCATACTATTGGCGTAAATGGTCTTGTGGAAGAAGCGCTAGTGTCAACTGAATCTTAAATGGAAACAAATGCAAATCGTTGTGCAAAGTTGTGGCCAAAGTTGTTCTTTGAAGACCAAGCTCCCGAGCAGAGCGTCGAATTGAGGTTGATGGATTGTTTTGAACTCTTTCTTGCGCAGCAGTTATGTTTTCAGTCAATCTTGCAGTACGTTGAGATCCACGCTTAGGCGTATCAGCTACAGACCCTCTTTCTTCGAAATCATTCACTACACGATAAATAGTTCGATTTGTTGGCACGTCATTTCTCCAAAATATTTCACGTAACTTTCTCATCGTCATAGTAATTGAAGTTTGATTTTGATAAAATGTATTAACGATTAAAACACGTTGGTTTATCGAATATTTTTCCATAATAAATTTTCCACGTCTCTACTTCACAACTGCTAAATACGAACTGTCAAGACTAATGTTTAGCAAAATGGCGGCAAAACAAAGTAGTTTACCCTTCCGGCGGACACCCTGTACAATAGATGAAATGAGTGCTGTTAGTATCGACGCACTTAGTACCTCAAAGAAAGCATTGGGCCTGGACGTTTTACTCATGAGGCCCAAAAAACGGCCCGGTCATTATACGCATATGGATACTCAAACTTAAATTGGCTGAGGTAGGGGTCGGACGCATGGACCAATGGGACCAAAAAAAACGGACGGATATGATACCTAAAGGCAGGCTGATTCGTCTGCCCTTGTTCGTTTTTAGAATGTCTCCGAAGACTTCAGGCAAACAAATTGTGGTGTACCACACAGAATTGACCGTCCCACATTGTTCCAGCGGAACAGTCGACACATGACCTGTTTTGCCGAAGAAACAGGCGACCATTTGCTTCGAATTGCTTCTTCCGTTAGATTTGGCTCGTGTTCGAAGACCCACACGGTCAATTGCTGTTTTGTTTCCATGACTCATCACCCGATCCATGATTCATCACCTGTATCGTATTTTTTCAAAATTTCTTTGCACCGAATGTATGCTGGTGGAAGAAATGCCCAAGGGTGCCTCTATCTCACGATGTGTCACATGACGATCTTGCATTATCAGTTTACGCACGGCATCAATGTTCTCTGGCACAACGGCCGTTTTTGGACGACCTTCGTCTTTAAGCGAGCGTCGGCCGCGATTGAATTCAATAAACCAGTTTTCACAGTGCTATATGATTGTGCTTCATCGCCATACAAAGATTTAAGTTCATCGATGCACTCTTGTCGTGATAATCCAAGTCGAACGTTGTGAAAAATGTTCGCACGAAAATGTTTACGAGTTAATTCCATTTTTTTGCCAACACAAATGATGGTCGCTCGTCAAAACGTTTTGAGTACGTTTATGCTAAAAAATATCAAACTTTCCAATGGATATGTCCGATGGCGCTAGGCAACACTTAGTGTTGCCTAGGCCAGAAATATATATAGCAACCCTTGTAATTGATTTCATTCTGTTAAAATTTTATAAAGATTGGATCGTTACTTTTGCCATAAATATAATTTTTAAAGGGCGCGTGGCACCTCTAACTTTTGCATGGATCGAAACACACTCTGAAGAAAAAGTGGGTGGTGCCAAGCCCCCAAATTGTACAAGTAAGAGATGGATCGTTATATATATTAACTGATCAAAATTAAATATTTACGTATTATTAAAGACTGTATTGTGTAATAATTGGACGAAGGGCGAGGCCTCGCTAATGCAACCCTGTGCTCTAAAACGCCATAGTTATCTCTTGAACTAATACTGATATGACGACAGAAATTGGTAGAAACACAATCTAATAGAAAAATGGTCAGTGCCACGCCCCCTGACAAAATATTAATATAGGGTGATCCATCTAGAGGTAGTTTTTCAGAACAACAAAAAATATAAAAATTCAAATCAAGTGTGGAATCTTTATTGAAAATTTGAAAGGTCATTTATGGCATTTATTTTTTGAAAATAATTTCGTGCAAATGTTGGCAACTGTATTATGGAAATTGGCGTTCGGTGAGAAACAGGAAGATCCGCTGTTTTCGACTAAAATTTTGTTCAGTGATGAGGCCCATTTCTGGCTCAACGGCAAAGTCAAAAACGAAATTGCCGCATTTGGGCTGAGGAGCAACACGAAGAGGTTTACACCCATTACACCCAATTTTTATATTTTTTTTGTTCTGAAAAAGTTCCTCTAGATGGATCACCCTATAGTTCATGACATATTGCATTTTTTCAGTATTGTTGAATTTCCAGAGGTTAACACAGTCTTTGTGGAGGGGAAATGTTATCCTCTTGATCGATCTGTCTTGGTTTCAGTGCTAACTGTTTCAGTTCATCAACACATGTTTCTGCAAAATGTTGGCCATCTAGCTTCAATAGTGCGACCTGCGACTGAATTTAACGGATGGCTCGGATCATCTTAGAATTTTACGACAATTTAGAATATATTTAATGGGCGTTGAATACGGAACACGCACACCGAGAAATAATTATTTAGAAATCTGTTGTAAGTACAGTGATTCCGTTGCAGAAGAGGAATTTCTGTTGCAATCACCAAATGTTTATAATCGGTTCCAAATACCACAAGATGATAAATACGATCATCGTACTGTACTAACAACTTATTGGTAGGTCATACTTACCATAAGATTTTCAAACATGTTGTTGCTGTAACGAATTATTTAATGGTATTTTTTTTAAATATAATAATTCGATTATTACAGACTTTAAGCCAACCGCTAAACATATTTTTTCAAGTAAAAATCATACATCATCTTTTCTACCTTTTCCTCGTCATGATCCTCCAATGAGTGCATTAATACGTCTAAGTGCCACGCCCTTGTCTTATTGTGACTGTATCAAGATGTATTCAATTCTTACATCAATTTACGGAAAAAGAATTGTTTTTTTTTAAAAAAATACCAATATAAAATTTTTTTCAAATGTGCGTGGTACTTTTCACTTTTTCGCTAGGTCGTCTTTTAAAGTTTAGACTTGAAAAGGCGATATCACCCCTATTTAGCCGATTATATCATAATATAGTCTGCAATAAGTTCCTTGTCATATGCACAACAAAACTATTTTTTATGAGGCATCGCTCTTTCCATACCCACTTTTTTAAGGTTTCATTATTTTGTTACTTTCTGTTGATTTAAAATAATTTTTATTTTAATTTGGTAATAATGGACAAAAAACCTTTTGGAATCAAAATCACGGTGGAGGTAATGAACTTTAAATCGCAGAAAAACTTAACGTCGCTGCGGAATATTTTTCTAGGTAAAATGCGTTGCTGGTATTTCCTTTTCCTTCTTGTCCTTAAAGCCCTCAAATACACTGGGATTTGAAAACTATTAACCGCCTTAAGTATGCATTTGGTCCATTGTGCGCCCAAGTATCCCAAAATTGAAATTGTAACATTTTGACTTTTCTGCCATTTACTTCAAATAGCAAAAACTCTTCTCTTGCAATGTTGTCATTTCGCCAGCAACTTGACTGTGGTACTTGAGCTTTGGCATTGTGAAAATTGAACCGGTCACAATCAAAGTTATCATCGTCGCATTGTCAAGTGTGGTGACCAGTTCAATGGAATTGATTGCGTCCATCATCATCATTATCGCCATCCCATAACACATTGACTGACTGACTTTGTTAAGTGTTTCTTGCTGCCGTGGAGATGCTGCACTGTATAAGTATACTCGTTTCGTTAGTTTGTCGGCCCGTAGGACAGGCGGGAGGGGCATTTTTATGAAAATCTTAAATCACAGGCACTTGCTCTCCTCAACTGCAGGTAAGTATTGCTGCGGCATTGGAAGTCGACCAAAGACAGTATTTCTATGAAATTTTCATAATTTAATATATTGAGACTTCCGTAATTGCAACATTTATGCGTTTGGTATTTTTCGATCATTGGACTTGTACGTCTTGGGAATTTTGTTATCGTGTGTTTGCTGATGTCATCGATGACCATCTGTGGTAACGTGGCTGAGGTATGATGAAGAGGCTTCCCAATGGATTTCTATGGTGGTGCTATTCACTTTGTCAATTGTTACGAGTATATGGAGTCTTAACCGCAAAAAAGACGTAAGCGCCAGAAGGAAAATTTTAGAGATGGTTTTTAGGAGATGGTTTTTTGTCTAACTCATTTAGAGGATTCCGATTAGAGTTTTTCTCCGGGGAATTCCCGCCCGAATAATCCCGGCAATTTTTAATTTTTCTTCCATAGTTTCCTGGGAAATTTAGCCGGGTTTCCCAGGAATTTTTGTATTTTCTATTACCACGTTCATGACATTATGAAATAGAATTCAATGTTGGTAAAGTTAAATTCTATAAAAATGATCTGATTGATTTAGAACAAATTAAGCTTTGGATTGATGATTATATAAAATTACTACAGTCGAACCTGATAAGTGCGATCGCAATTTCCAATTAAAGAGGTTTTCCGCTAATACAGTTACCCACTTATACAGGTAAGTTGATTTTTTTCCCACTAAAAGAGGTAAAGCATGCTTACTGTTTTTTAGAAAAAGGCAGCTTTTGCGATGTATATTCCAAAATTCTGTTTATTGGATGCAAGAACAATAAATTAAGCTGTATTTTTTACAGAGCGCTCACAACATTGCACCAGGTTTGTCAGTTTATTTTTTTGCCTCTGCGTCAAAATTGTTGGTCAACATTCCCCAAAAAAATCTCCAAACTATAAACGCAGTGATTTTTTTGCCAATATCTTTGCCCTATATCCTATGAATCAAGGTATAAAAGTACATAAATCAATCAGATATGAACCAAAATATCGAAAATGCCTAAATTGAGATTTTCGTCGTTTTAGAGTAAGCTAAGTAATAAACTAGGAAGTTTTGACAAAATCTGCCAGGATAATCGCAAAATCACTAATATAAAAGTAGCCAAAAGTATTTGAACTCGCCATAATTGCCGAGAAATCGCCAAACCTGGATAAGTGGGAAATAAACTGACGATCCCTTGAGAACCCTGCGTCGCAGTGTGCAAAAACTCCCGTAGTATGAGGACTGCTATATATATTTTTGGCCTAGGAAGCACTAAGTGTTGCCTGACGCCATGTGACATTCCCATTGGAAAGTTTGACATTTTTTAGCATAAACGTATTCAGAACGTTTTGGCGAACGACCATCATTTGTGTTGTTTACAATGACTTAAAAAAATCAATTTGGCAAAAAAATGGAATAAACTCGTGAACATTTTCATGCGATCATTTCTCACAACTTTCGAAGTGGATTATCACGACCAGAGTGCATCGATGAACTAAAATCTTTGTATGGCGATGAAGCACCATCCTATAGCACTGTGAAAAACTGGTTAAATAATTTCAATCGTGGCCGACGCTCACTCATAGACGAAGGTCGTCCAAAAACGGCCGTTGTGCCAGATAACATTTATGCATGTTGCATACCGTGAGATAGAGTCATCCTTGAGCATTTCTTTCACCAGCATACATTCGATATTGCATGAACACCTAGCCGTAAAAAGGTTTGTTCTCGTTGGATCCCGCACAATTTGACAATCGCTCAAAAAAGGCTAGTGTCGATTGGTGCAAAGAAATTTTGAAAAAATACGATCGCGTTGCTTCAAAAGACGTTTATAAGATCGTCACAGGTGACGAATCGTGGATCTATGCGTACGAGCCCGAAACAAAACTGTGGGTCTTTGAAGACGAGCAAAATGCAATGAAAGTTGTTTGTGGAAGAAGCACTTCGAAGCAAATAGTCGCCTGTTTCTTTTGCAAAACTGGTCATGTGACAACTGTTCCGCTTGAGCAACGTAGGACGGTCAATTCTAAGTGGTGCTCCACAATTTGTTTGCCTGAAGTCTTCGGAGAAATTCGAAAAACGAACATGAGAGGACGAATCATTGTGCACCATGACAATGCGAGCTCTCACACATCGGCTCAAACCAGTTCCTTTTTGACCGGCCAAAACGTCGAATTGATGCATCATCCGCCGTACAGCCTTGACTTGGCACCTAATGACTTCTTTTTATTCCCGCACATGCAGAAAAAAATGCATGGTCAACGAGTTTCATCGCCAGAAGATGCTGCTGAAGCGTTGTTTTGGAGGTGGCTCAATCGGAGTGGAAAAATTGCTTCGACAATTGGTTTGAGCGCATGCAAAATTGTATAAATCAAGCTGGAGAATACTTTGAAAAACAATAAAACCATTTTTGATGATAAATATTCGCATTTTCATTATAAGGCCAGAAGTATATATAGCAGCCATCGTAAAAAGCAAAAACAAAAGAGAAAAAAGAAAAAAATCGTATGAAAGGGGAAATCCCACCCATAGAGGTAAACTAGTAAAAATATCCACTTATAGAGGTAAATTCTAAAAAAAATTAGTCCCACCTTAAGAGGCTCAAACTCCAGCTTTTTATTTCATTGGTCGAAATATGCAGGAACCACCACAATTGTCCCACTTATAGAGAATTCACACTTATCCAGGTTCGACTGTAGCAGATCTAAAATTTTTTTAAAGCCAATAAATGAAATTGGAGCGCTTTTCCGACAAATATGAATTTATTAGCCGCGGATGCAATATTAACCACTTTATATCAACAAATTACTCACATTCATATATCCTAGGGTGGACAAATTTTAGAAGATTTAATAAAGAGCTTGAAGAAAGGGACAAGCGAATTTATACTTTACTAAAATATCTTAAAGACCCAACAATAGGCGTGTTTTTTGGTGTTCGTTTAAAAGTGGAGTAAATAGTCGCTAAGGCAATAACTTCAGAACTTTGAAAACAAAAAAAAACTGTAGACAGTTCTTAGTACTCGTATGCAAAGCCTGAGCAACTCTATACATCATTAACCAATTAAAGTAAGAGTTTGAAGTTTAGAGAAAAAAAGTTATTCAAGAAATACTAAAGGGTTGTCCTACCAAAACGCACTATGTTATTTGTAAAATAGAGAGAATTAATTTAATAGTTATTTTAAGATAGAAAAATTTATGACAATTATCTATCAAACAAAATATCGGCCAAATGCTCGCTATGGCTTTGGTGGAACACCGTCCAAGGTAACTGATTGACCGACCCCAGTTTCGAAGAAATGCGGTCCGATGGCGCCGCCACCAAACAGTCACTTTGTGGATGCATCGGCTTTTCAACAATCAGTCTTGGGTTTTTATTTGCCCAAATGCGACAATTGTGCTTGTTAACGAACTTTAGGCACTTAGGTCGATCATGCTGACTAAAAAAATCACGAAGTGCACGGAATGCATTTGATTTGAACGTCCATTTTTGTAACAATCTTAACGCAATGCTCAATTGTGTTTCTCCATACGGTTGAATTTTGAAACACTGACTAACGGAAATGCAATCTTAAGAGCAAAAAGTTTGACCTTAAGGTGTGACAATTAACATCGTGCATTATGGTTGGACCACCCTTTATAAGAGGGGAATAACCGAACTAGCTAAAGGTTATTCTTGAGTAACTTTTTTTCTTAAAAATAGTATGTTTATAAAGTAAAGTGTTTTTGATGCTAATTGACAATACTTTTCTGTAAACATAAGCTTTTTTCAATTTTGTTACAAGTTATGGCATTATGGATCTCTTACTCGCTTAAAAAGCGAGCAGTAAAAGAACACGCCTAATATCGGGCGATCAATCTACAGGTATTTTTTTCAAAATTAAAAAAAAATACAAAAATAAAAATCTAGTGTTCATTCGAAAGGACATGTTATGCCAATAATTTTTTAAATATAATTGCCTTCAACGTTTCAGAAAGTTCATTCTGAAGGCCCAGTTTTGATGACTGACCGGTTAATGAAACGCGTAATGTTGACTTCCAAAACCTGAATCGTAGCAAGTGTGTCAGCATAGACTTTGGACTTTACATGGCCCCAAAGAAAAACATCTAAAGGTGTGATATCATACGATCTAGATGGACAAATCACATTTGCAAAAAGTGAAATTAGCTTCTCTTTGAAATGACTTCTCAATCGGTTCATTGTTTGAGCAGCAGTATGACAAGCTGCACCGTCCTGTTGAAACCAAATGTCTTTAAGAGTACGGACTTTCATGTTAGGTCGCAAAAAGTCTGATATCATGGCGCGATAGCGAGCACCATTCACGGTTACGTTCCGGCCATCATCATTTTTGAAGAAATATGAACCGATGACTCCAACAGCCCATAAACCATAATCAAGCGGTGGTTTTCTCTGACACCTTTGAACCTCTTCTGGCACCTCTTGAACCTCTTCTGTCACCTTTTAACCTAAATGCGGCAATATTGTTTATTGGCGTTGCCGTTAAGCCAGAAATGGGCGTCACCACTGAACAAAATTTTGGTCGAAAACAGCGGAACTCCTTTGAAGAGCCCAAACCTTGACGTTGCGGTGTTAGCCTTGCCATGCAAACAACATTGAAAAGAAAAGAATAAAGTTTAACACAACTCAAGCATAATCTGTGAAAAAAACCCTACTAAAAAAATCCTCTATATTGACCACTGTTTTATACTTTGAATCATGTCAAGTATGTTTTTTATGTTCTTGTTTCAACCGCAGCTTGTACAACAGGGTGTCCGTCGGGAAGGTATACTACTTTGTTTATAATTTTTGATAAAATAAAAGAGAATAGATCTTAAATTGATAAATGTTTTTTTCTAATGTCGGCAATTATGTGTGGAATATAATATCAGATAAATGTCGGCCTCTGTTAGCCTCACAAATGCGAGCCCTTTTGAGCAAATTTTTCATTGCATTCTTACACATTTCACGCGGATTTCATCAATTTCATCACGAATATTTTATTTGAGTTGCTTAAGCGTTTCTGGTTTGTTTGCATAAACCTCGCTTTTCAGATATCCCCACAAAAAAAAGTCCGGAGCAGTCAAATCAGCTGACCGTGGAGGCCAATCAACATCATCATTTCTTGAAATAACTTGTTGTGGAATGAGGTCTCGCAGTAATTCCATTGTAATCCTGGCTGTATGCGATGTGGCACCGTCTTGTTGATACTACATGTTAGTCAAGCCCAAAGCCTACAGTACTGGCGTTAAAAAGTTTTCTATCATGTCACGATATCGCTCCCCATCATTTTCATAAAAGTAAGGTGCAATGATTCCTCCTGCCAAATTGCCAGACTGCCATTTTTAATGGATGCAAAGGTGATTGATGAATAATTTGAGGGTTTTCCATTGCCCAGAGCCGACTATTCAGTTCCATCCAAATGAAAATGTATTTCGTCACTCATTAGGATTTTTTCATGAACATCGGGGTTGTCAAGGGCGAGCTGTAACATCCTATTGGCATATGTACGGCGGCGTAATTGGTCTTGTGGAAGAAACTCTTGTGTCAACTGCATCCTAAATGGAAACAAATGCAAATCCTTGTGCAAAATTGTGGCCAAAGTTGTTCTTTGAAGACCAAGCTCCTATGCACGGCGTCGAATTGAGATTGATGGATTGTTTTGAACACTTTCTTGAGCAGCAGTAATGTTTTTCGCCAATCTTACAGTACGTTGTAGTCCATGCTTAGGTCTATGAGCTACAGACCCTCTTTCTTCGAAATCATTCACTACACGATAAATAGTGCATTTTGTTGGTACGTCGTTTCTCCCAAAATTTTCACGTAACTTTTCCATCGTCACAGTAATCGATGATTGATTTTAATAAAATGTTTTAACGATTAAAACACATTGATTTATCGAATATTTTGCCATAATTAATTTGACACGTTTGTACTTTGAATGAACTGTCAAGACTAATGTTTCCCAAAATGGCGGCAAAACAAAGTAGTATACCTTCCCGGCGTGCACCCTGTATATTTGATATGAAGTATTAAAAAATAAATTAATATATGTGACCCGGCCTATGAAAAGGGTGCTTATGACTCAAAAAAGAAATTGCGAGAAATAGCTGTTAAGGATAAGTCAAAATTAAAGATGAGTCATATAAGCAACAGTTAAAGATGAGTCATAAGCCGCCTTTTAATAGGCCGGGTCACATATATATAAGTAAAGTACACACTGCAAAATTAACATGTTTTTTTTTTTATTTTTGTGTTATAAGGAAATTCCTGGAAAACGTAAAAATTGTTTCCTTTTTCCGGGAAATGATAGAGTCCGGGAAAACAGAAACTCTAATTCCAATACAATTGAATTTGCTACATCTTTGTAAATGTTAATATTTTGGGATTAAGAGCTTTGTACAATTTTATCGAATTCCATTAAAAAACGAGTTTCGAATAAAATTGCGCTCACGTCTTTTTCGCGATTAGCGTTTGATATGTGCATACAAATGTGCATATGACATTTACCTGAGTAATAGATATGATTGTTATAGCGTGTATTCCGTTAATGTAGCAGACGTGACTAGTTTTGCACTATTTTCGCCATCAGTTTAAAACAAGTTGACAAATTAAGTTCAGCTAGGCCTAAGGTAATACAGGGTGGCCCAAATAAAAAATACTCATAATTTTGTTTTGTTTTATTCCTGTGCAGCTTGTATAGTTTTTTATGGAGATATATGAAAGCTACATGTGGAGAACAGAAACGCATCAAAATTGTTGAGTTTTAGTATTTTTGGCAAGTCTATTATCGCAACGAAACTATTGTCTTCATTTTAATGTCAGTGAGTGAAACACACGTCATTCCATGTTGAGTATTTGTAAGATACTAAATTTTATTTTTTCAATTCAATTCAATTTATTATTTTATGATCTTAAACTAATACAATCTTTCGACTATCACTAATTCTCAATTTCTAGCGTATATGTAAATACTTATCTAAAATTATCTAAATAATACAAATTTTGAAGTTGCAGCGGACTGCAACTTATCCTTAGTACATACTTAAACTATATTTCTAAATTTCCCCCTAAAAAGGAATTACAAAGGGTATTCTTAACATTTTTTACTTAAAAATAACACTTACACTATTGCTTACATATACTACATATCTACACTATTTACAATATTTACATGTGGGTTTTATTATTGCGAGATGTTGTATACAACCTCGTCAATATACATAGTCCTATATCTCCTATGATAGAACAGTAGTCTATCGTCCCTAAACGGAAAGCCCTCTCTGTCCAAAGTCAAGCGATAAACTGGTGACCCATATCTGTTCGTTATTAGTCTTCGAAGGCTGACATCCTGCCGAAGACTACTCCTAATCAGTCCGTTGTCGAGATCAGTATCCCTGTCCAGAAAATCTAAGGCCCCTCTAACGAGGAATACATCTATCCTTTCAAAACCGATAGAGTCATATATCCTTTGGTAGGATGGTCGCTTCCAAATTCCAACCTCACCTAGTGTCGGCTTTAGCCCTACACATGCCGAAAGGATCTTCCTCTCCCATCTCCTTTTCTCTCCATCTGGTGAGATGAGATCCCATGCCAGACTGGAAAGGCATAGGAGATAAGGGGCCGGATGATCTGACTGTAAACCAAGAGCTTAACCTCGGTGTTTAGTCCATCCCTGTGCCGTAAAACACGAAGATATGTCCAAAAAACCCTCCTAACCCTGCCTAATATGTAGTCAGTGTGTCTGACAAACTCAAAACTAGTATGGAAGGTCACATCTAGATACCTAATTAAGTCCGACGTCCTAATCGTTAAACCGCCCACTTTAAGGTGTGGTTCATATTGCCTGGCATTACCGTAAAGAAGGCCCCGCCTACCCTTAAAAATAATGCCCTCGCATTTCTCAACATTGAACTGCATACGCCATTTATCGAAGTACCTAGACTGCTGTCTGAGATACCCATTAACTCTTGCATTGACATTCGCTGTTACTGGGCCTGACGATGCGATGAGAATATCATCAGCATACATCAGCAGCAGTCCACCGTCAGGTGGCTGCGGAATGTCACATACAAATATGTACAGGGCCCAAGAGGGAGCCTTGAGGTACACCAGCAATAACAGCCCTTCTGTCGGAGAAACTGTCCCCGACCTTAACCTGGTAAGTTCTATCTGTCAAAAAAGTCAGTAACTATCCTACACGTATTCCAGTCAAAACCTAAATTTTTCATCTTATAGACGATAGCGTCCTGCCATACGCTATCATCTAAATTTTATTTATACAAAAAGTGATTATATCAAATGTTGAAAATATTTCAAGTCATCTAGTAAAACCTCCTGCAGAGGTTACAAATCAAAGCGGAGGCCAAATATTCAATACAAAATAATCAATAGAATTTTTAATAACATATATACATCCCTTAGGCTGGCAGTCATCCTAGGTACTCGAAAAGTGACACATTTCTTGTGTGTGCGGGCTGCTCCTACCACTGGCCATTATCACCACGTGGAAAAGTACGATCATGAGCGAGCGTACAAATATTATCTAATGTATACAGCTAACAATTTTATGGGCAGCACTTAAGAATGCAACAATACCCAACACACTATTTAAAACATGTTCAACTTTGAACATTCTGCCAGCGGAAAAAGTTCTTAAGGTTTTCTTTATTATTATTTTCTTAAAACGTGGTCAACTTTGAACAGTCAGAACAGAGCGAAAATCAAAAGTAAGGAATCAGGGTATTACATCAGCGTCAATTACAACCTTCCAGATGTACTGTTTGGTGCGGTGTTATGGTTGATAAAGGGATCGGTTCATATTTTTTTGAAAATGGGAAGGGTCAACCAGAAACCATTAACGAGGCTCTATATGGGACTATGTTTGAACATTTTTTGTGTCCGCAAGTTAAGTATAATCCAGCAAGATAGAGCAACTGTGCATGCAGCAAGAGCCACAATGGAACATTTCGTAAACTTTTAAGTGAACCTTACAGTCTTGTTTGGTCCATTCTGTATATTTCCCATCATGTTTTGCAGTACATGGTATCTAAGTCTGTTTACCTACTAATCGTATTAAAAATGTCTAAATTCCACGCCCACTTACCTTATCGAAGTTTATGAAGTTTATCGATGTTAAATGGATGTACTTAGTAGGGACATAAATACTGTTACACACGTTTTAAGCTGTAAAATAAAAAGTACTTAATGTTTTTGGACCAAATATTTTTAAGTATATTTATTGGTGGATACAATATATCCAAAAAGAATCTACTTATTCGAAAAGTCCGCCTTTTGCCTTTACACACGCCTTAAGTCGGACTGGCCAATCGTCAATAGCTCCACGAACCTCGTCCATTGGAAAATTGGCCACAGCTCGAACCAAAGCAGTCTTAAGATATCCAATGTTGGGGTATCTTTTGTGACAAACCTTGTCCTCTAAAACCGTCCACAATTTGTAATCCAATGGGTTCAAATCTAGACTGCCTGAGGGCCATTCTTCAGAGGAAATGAACGCTGGAAAATTGTTTCGAAGCCAGGCCTGGGACGTTTTAGTCTTATGGGCCGGCGCAGAATCCTGCTGGAAAGTCCATGGCTGGTTTTAAAACGGGGAACTGTTAAGAGGCTCCACAACAGCTTTCAAAACGGTTTCTTGGTAAACTTTGGCCGATGCTTTTACTCTTTGTTTGCAGAAATGCAGGTCAGTGACCCCATCGTAAGAGACACCCCACCAAACCATGACTGAAGCTGGGTGATGACCCTTTTCCACCCTAGGGATCAGTTCAGATGCTTCCTTAGATGACCGCGCATACACTCTATCATTTTGCTTGTTAAATTTTTCTTGAACGGTAAACATTTTTTCATCGGTGAACAACATTTTTCCGTACAAGTTATTAGCGTGCTTCACCAAAAGGCGTTTGCATTTTTCAATCCTATTTTTTTTAAAGCTGCAGTCAATAAATGTCCGGTACGTCGTTTGGAAGCCCCAAGTCCCAAGTCTTTTTTATAGATTCGACTCATGGACTTTGAGTCGTATTTATCTCACGGGCCATACTTTCTGTTTTCGGAGCGGATTTCTGTTAATTCTTGTTTTAACGGCTTTGGTGACATGCGGTGTACGAGCAGAGCGTGGGCGGCCCCGACCGGTGGCGTTCTTTTACATCTCCAGTCTCCTCAAACAGTTGGCGGTTCGGAAACTTCTTAGCCTAGCACAAAAAGCGCGGTATAAACAGAAAAAAGTTAAGTGTTTTGGAAACTTCCATCTCTGCTATGAACACATGTTAAATTTTGTTTTGATCTGGCAATTCCTTCATATAGAAACAGGTGTTCACAAAAGACGCATCCGCGATTTTTTTACAATGGAAAAATTAGAAATGCGTGGTGTCATTAAATATTTACATAAAAAAGATTTATCGGGACAAGAAATTCATAATGATATGGTGAATGTGTTAGGTGAAAGTGCTCCTTCATATGCAACAGTAAAAAATTGGGTTGCTGAATTTAAACGTGGTCGTACAAGCATTGAAGATGAACCACGTAGTGTATCAAAAACAGCTACAACAACAGAAATTGTAGCCAAAGTGCATGATATGGTATTAAATGATCGACGAATAAAAGTGCGTGAAATAGCAAATATCATGGGCATCTCAAATGATCGAGTCCATTTAATTTTGCATGAAGAACTACATATGAAAAAGCTTTCTGCAAGATGGGTGCCGGACTTGTTAACAGTCGACCGAAAACGCATAAGAATGAACATTTCTCAAGCTTGTTTGGATCGTTTTCAGCGAAATAAAATGGATTTTAAGCGTCGTTTCATAACTGTTGATGAGACATGGATCCACCACTATACTCCAGAGACAAAAGAACAATCCAAACAATGGACTGAAGCTGGAGGAAGTGCCCATAAGAAGGCAAAAACAATTCAATCGCCTGGTAAGCTTATGGCAACGGTTTTTTGGGACTTCAAAGGTATTTTATTGATTGACCATCTGCAAAAGGGTAAAACAATAAATTCAGAGTACTATTGCAACCTTTTAGATCAATTAAATGTACAAATTCGAGAAAAAACGTCCTGGCTTACAACACAAAAAAATAATTTTTCATCAAGACAACGCACCAGCGCACAATAGTGTTTTAACAATGACTAAAATCAACGAATTACAGTACGAGTTGCTTGACCACCCACCTTATTCTCCTGATTTAGCTCCCAGTGACTTTTACCTGTTCCCAAATCTAAAAAAATCCTAGCTAGCAAACGTTTTACCTCAAATGAAGAAGCAATTACAGTTGTAAACCACTATTTTGAAGACCTTGAGGAAAACTATTTTAATCATGGGATAGAATTGCTAGATAAGCGTTGGACTAAGTGTATTGAAGTTTCAGGAGATTATATTGAAAAATAAAAATATTTTTGAAAACTAACTATTCTCTTTCAGTGATAGGCTAAGAACTTTCCGAACCGCCCTATGCATCGGTAGACGAACATGCGGCTAATCCCTAGTGGCCGGAGCGTTTTGAAAATATTGCTTTATTCATTTCACACTTGAAAAGTGATATTACATTATCACCACTCATTATCTCACCACTCCATGATTAAAGTTGAAACAATTTTAAAATCCCGTTACTGACTAACGCTATTGAGGTAAGCTTTCAAAACTCATATGACATTAACGGGGTATGTTCAGTTCTACTATTGAAATGGGTGTGTTAAATGTTGTAACAGTATTTATGTCCTTACTAAGTATAAAGGGTATCGGTGTATAACGATGACCAATTATTTTTGTAATAAGATAATTTTGTAAGTAGGCGTGACGCCGCCCACGTTTTTAACGACTGCGTGTTCCATTCCCTAGCAACATCATACCATCTTAAGTACTCTAATACTTTATGAGATATAGCTATTCTTATTTCAAAGTTGTACGAGCGGTGTCACACTTTGTTCACTGTGTAAACATATCCCGGCCTGACCCAATGCACAATTATTCCGCAAACCACAATTTTTGGTCAAATCTCAATTTTTTTATTATTTCATGCGTTTTAGTATAAGTGCATTTCAAAATATGACACAAGTAAAAAAGGCTAAATTCATACATGCCGACTACCCAAAGATACCCAAAGTCACTCAGCCTTTCAAAAGGTTCCTCGACTCTGTCTGATGCTGCAGCAATGCCCCTCTAAAATGTTACTTTTAAAGTAACTTTTTACTTTTTTAAGTCATGTAAATATACCATATGCGGACATCACAACGTGAAAAGACCCGTGTCTCCCAGTTTTTCCCAAAGTCATGAGCTTTTTTTATGGGTCCCCAAAGATTTGGGGCCTTGGTTTCAATTTTTCAATAAAGTGATATTTTTATCAGGCTCTTATCTTGCAAACCGTTAGGAGTTTTGATTTATTCTCTGATGTAAAGTTGTAGCTGTTGTCATAAAGAACAAAACAAAGAAAAAACAAATTAAATTCACTTTTGCGGCTGCCTAAGCGCTACCTAAACGGTGCTTAGAATCATTCCTAGGAAGATCATATGTTTTAGAAATATATTATCTGAGAGCTTAGGTACGTTTTTGTAGTTGATTGTTTCCTTGAATTTTGAACGGTTTTATGGATCTGAACAGGGGAAAAAAGGTAAAAAATTAAATATAAAGAATTTTTTAAAGTTTTTGCGATTTTGACCTTTAAGATAAAGTTTTGATTTTATATTCACAATATTTTATATGTTCACTCTTTTTGTTCTTTATGACAAAAGCTACAACTTTACCTCAAAGAGTATATACACTGAACGGTTTCCAAGACATGATCCTGAGAAAATTATCACTTTTTGCAAAATGACTTGGAGTCCCCAATTCTTTGGGGTCCTAAAAACAGTGCATGACTTTGGGTAAAACTGGCAGACACGTGTCTTTTTTGGTCTTTTATCACGTAGTAATGTCCGTATACGTATGGTTATATTTTTTCGTGTTGCATTGTGTTATAGGTCACACTAAATGCCCTACACTTCATTTGAGCTAGATTGGATTTACAATTAGACGCAAGATAACTGTCGAAAGGAGCTACCAATTTTTTTTTAAATTAAGCATGTTTTAATATTTCCCTAAGCTGGCAATGTTTTTGAAAATGGGTCATATATCCACAACCTCTCTGGTAACTCCCACAGAAATGTGACATTACGCCCACTTTTGGTATTCTGGTAATATCGTCAACACTATTCGCAACATCTAAATTAATATCAATACCTAAGAAAGAATAAAGTTATAAGGCGAACTTGGCGACAAAAAAGTATAATCCTAGTCACGGCCCCTCTCCACACAAATATCCATGTGCGTGAAATTCAATTTCAATGTAAACACCGTAATATTTTAGTAACGGCTTTGTAGTCGCAAATGAATTCAATGGTTGACACGGCTCATGCTGGAAATACACCATTCTGCCCACTTTTGGTTGTCTTATAATAAATTAATTGCTATTCATACGATCTTATAAAAATCAAATCCTAAGAACAGGCTAAATAGGTGACAAACATTTGGATTCTTAGTCACGCCCATTCTGGTAATTCCCACACTCTGTTTCAGTGCATGAAATTGGCTTAACTTGTGAAGTCCCCACTTTTTTGTTCTAACGGCTGTATACACTAGTTCGAAAAGAGTGGATGACACGCCCCATTCTGGTATATCCAGTGCAAATGAACCATTCCGCCCACTTTTGGTATTTGCATAATTGCAATGTTATGTATACGATTCTGCTAAAAATTATTAATTAGAAAATCAAGTATAAGTTTGACAAGTTAATGAAAAATTGGAGCCTTAGCCACACCCCTTTTGACACTATCTGAGGGTTGCTTGAAACTCACACTTTTTTCAAATGCATACATTTCTGTTGAACTATGTGTTCTGCAATCTGTGCATTTTGTCTTTGTATGCGCATAAGAAAAAAGTGAATGCCACGCCCCATTTAAGTACTTTCCACACAAACGACCCTTTACGAGAAATCAATAGCTTCGGTTCGCTTCAAGCATAGGATGATGGAACGACGAAAAATTTTTTAATCCATATGTGACGCGCAAAATAGAAAGGGACCTAAGGGTAAAAACCAGTTTTGTCCAGGAGAGCAATTTTAAAGATTTAAATACGTTCATCTTTGGTGTACCATCACTCTCATAAAAAACGCATATCTTTGGGAGGGAACACTTTTGGGCATGGGATCGGTCTCATTCGATGCTCAGATGTTGTCCGCATCACAAAAAAAAAGTGCGAAATTGTTTTTTTTTACCCTTAGGTCCCTTTCTCTATGCGCTGTCACATATATGGGTAAGAGCGAACGTAAGTCGGAAAAAAGGCACAGAAAACCCCTGTTGAAAAAAAGCGAGATTGGTCCATATTTGAGGTCCAACTGTCCTAAGACCGAAAAATTATTAAACCTTGGTTTTAAAGTTTTCGGTCTTAGGACGGTTGGACTTGAGATATGGATTTGATCGATTTTTATGACACTTAGTTTGTATCATTTGTAAATACCCAGCAAACAAAATGTTCAGAATTCGGTCAGAATTTTGTACGACAATCGGTAAAAGGTTCCGATTTCGGATCCGAATTCTTACCGAGTTAGTAAGGAAGAACATGTGAGAGGGTTGACACGAATTCTGAACTACTTCTCTGAGGGAATTCTGATGTACTTCCCACATTTCGAACCGATTTCTGACTGAATTCTTGGGAAATTCGAAAGGAAATTTCGCTTTCTCGGATGGAATTCTGACTGACTTCGGTCAGAATTCTGACAGTAAGTCTTATTAAATTCTGATGTTTTTACCGACATTTCGAACCGAATTCTGAACTAATTCTGGGCTAACGTCTTGGTAAATGTTAACAAACGAAAAACAAAAATTTGAAATATAAAAATAACTCAGCCAAACAGTTAAGAATTCGTTTAGAATTAGTTCCGACATGTCTGAAAACAATTAGAAAAACTGTAAAATTTGAAAAAAAAATCAAACAAAAATTCTAAACGAATAGACTACCTCAGATAAATAGCTCGAAATTCGTTGCGAGTTCGTTAAGAGAAGTCTGAACAAAAAGTTAATTAAATCCCCACAGACAAGTCTAACAGAATTCGGGCCGAATTCGGTCAGATATTTCGGAACATATTCAATATAAAATCCTCAGACAAATCAAACAGAATTCGTAAAGATTTCGGTAAGAATTCTCGATAGAGTTCAGATATTGTGCAAAATTGTCTGATATCAAACATTGTCGGCAAATTTGGTTTACAGGGTAGCTACAGTTTTGTTATTCGGAAAAATTACTTTGAAATCATAGGCCATACACTACGGTTATAGTAGTAAAGCGTATGCTTAGGGTATTATGTAGTCGGTCTCGCCCGACTTCAGACATTACATACTCGTTTAAAGTCTACTTTTGACGAATTCACCAATAAAACCCTTTGCTGTTATACCCTCCACCGAAGAGTGGATGGTATACTAAATTTGTTATTATTTATATACAGGGTGGAGCGCGGAATTTTCTTATTTGGAAATAAAACAAAAAAAATTATGAACCATAAGAAAAATTCATTTAATTTTTAATTATATTAAACAGTAAGGAATTTTTAAATTACATGGTTTTAAATAATGTATCTGGAAAATGTCGACCTTCGCTATCCACACACTGCTACATACGTTTTCTGAAGTTCTCATGAACTCTATAAAGTATTTCGACTAGTATTCTGCCAATTTCAGCCTCAATATTATTAATTAGGTCTTCCAAGGTGTTGGGACGATGGTATATATCATCGACTTCAGGTAACCCCAAAGGAAAAAATCGCATGGGGCTAAGTCTGGTGAGCATGCCGGCCAGTTCACATCAACCCTCATAGAGATAAGCTGACCAGGAAACATTTGCCTCAAACAATTCATGGTAACCCTAGCTGTGCGTGCAGTGGCGCCATCCTGTTGGAACCATGTATCCTCTTATTGCATTACCTCAAGAGCCGACTGAAAAAAATCCTGTATCATAGTCAAGTAGCATTCGGAGTTCACAGTTATGGCAAGACGGTTATCCTGGAAAAAGTAAGGGCCAATGATGCCTTCTATGGCGCACTACAAAGTGACGCGGTCCGAGTGCAGAGGTCTCTGGTGAAGTTCTCTGGAGTTTGTTTCACTCCAGTACCGCGTACTTTGTTTGTTTATACACACCCACTGAGAGGAAAATGTGCCTCATCAGAAAAAACACAATTGCGTCCCGGAGTATAGTTGCAAGAATGTCTTCACAAGAGGTCCGCCGTGTCAAATAGTCCCGTGCTGACAATTGTTGGACCACGCACATTTAATACGGGTGAAAGTTCAGTTTATCATGAAGAATCCGGTGGGGAGAACGTCTGAAAATTCCAAAAGCAAGTGATTGATTCCGATCAGAGCGTTTAGGAGATTGCAGTACTGCTGCTCTATCGATCTCGATGCTTTGTGGTTTTGTAATCCTTCTCTCAGGTCTCCTTCCCCTTCGTACACATGACACATTCCCTGCGGTTCTTAATGAAGTTACCCAATTTACAATTGATTGCCGTCCAGGAACACGTCCGCGTAGGGCAACAGCGAATCGTAAACGAAAAGCACGCTGCACTGCAATGCGTATTTGAAAAATGAACTCTCCTCACGTGTCCAATGCATGATGGCAGAATACAAATCTTCCATCAGCCATTATAAGCCACGCACACTCTCCACCAACCAACATTGCCACCACAGGCTGCAGTACAAAAAAGCAAATTTTCGCGATCCACCCTGTATCCGTTAAGCAACTCTTCAAGGATTATAAAAACAGTGTTTTTTGCTTCAGTGCTGTAAGTAAATCCTCTTTAACCTTTCTGTTTTTATGAATAAGGCCGTTAAAATAAAAGAAGCAATTAAATCTCATCAAGATGTTTATGAAGTTTTTTTTTTGTCGATAAGGCTCATTGACCCTAAAGCTCAAAAATAAATAACAACAGAATCTATCGCCAAGAAGTTCATGTTGTTTTTGTCGATATGGCTTATGAGGCTCATTGACCTGGAAGGTTGCCCATGGTGAAATCAAAACATAAGCGCCAAGAAGTTTATGAAATTGTTTGCGAATAGGCTCATTGACCTGAAAGGTTTCCTATTTCTAAAAAACAACAAGAAAATAAAAGTCTTCGTACATTTCCCCCACAAAGAGGAATTGATCTGTATGTCAATAAGTGAAAACAATAACGTAACATGACGCAAATACGACACTTGTCAGTTGCCACAATTTCAAGTTTGCTTTTCATTCCATTTCAAATCCAAATACTGGAGCAAAAAATCACAAAAAAGAAACACAACAACAAACCTTGTTCCAACAATGGGTGATTACAGCAGAAAAAAATCAGCTCTGGGCCATAAAAGGATAACCAAGTTAACACAGAGCACAGCATTGGCACAGACAGCAAACCAAACTGGACTATTTTTGGTACGAGCTGCCTGTGGTCATCGGGAAGCAAAGCTTCCTCAAAACAACCAACACAAGTACACCACCGCGACTTGTTCAGGCTGCACTGTTACTTACAGTTGCTACTTCAAAAAGTTACTGTCTGCTCATGGCCATCCATGGCTGTCTATGACTGCGTCTAGCAACCTGCATGATGGATTGAACGCCAGTGATTGACTTTAAGGCTTAGGAAGTTAAAACTACAGCCGTTTGCCTTTAGGCACGGCAGGGGTAAGAGACAAAAAGAAAATCAGACCGCACTCAGCAAGGAAAGTTTTGAGTTTAAGGTAATGCAACACCATTACAACTATAACCAACACCAACAACAATCAAAGTAGCTGCAAACTTTACATTCCATCCACGTGGAGCTACAGCATGTTATGCTGTGGCCCCTTTTGGCCACAGCTCGGTGCTGCTGACCAATGCATTTGCTCTTTCTTTAAGCGGAAATCCAGATTTATTCGATGTTTGTATAAAAACATAAGCATTCCATCATAATGTCAGTAGTAGCCTGTGGGCATTTCAAAGTACAGCAGCCTTAGCGTGAGAGTAGAACGGAAACCAGTGTAAACAGCCACAAATTAAATTGAAAGTGAAAAAAGGAGACAACCTTAAAAGGATCATCCCGACCGAAAGGAATCGTTTACTCTTGCAGAAGTATTTCTTTTTTTGTTTGTTCAGTGATTTTTGTGGAAAAGCAATTAACACAAAAAAGTTATCATGGAAGTGCAACAGTTTATTGTGAGTAAAAGCAAAAGGACGAAGAAATGGACTCAAAGGACATTCAAAAAGACCAAAAAAAATCAAGAAGACATTTAACCTTTTTGTGTATTAAAAGGGACAAAAAAATTCTGCTGTTTCCACGAAATAATATTTAACAACTCGGACATATTTCGACAACATATTTTAAATGGACAGGAAAGGGATGAAAGTTACCCTGAAAGTTCACAAAAATTCCAAAATGTATATCGAAAGAGGGCTGGAACCTTCGGGAGAACATTTTACTTTTGACTTGGTATACTTATGGTATTTCCTAAGTGCTGCTTCCACAAAATAATATTAAACAACTCGGGTATTTCTTGACAACAAACTCAAAATCGACGGAGAACGAAAGAAAATTACCCTAGAAGCTCATAATAATTGAAAAATATGAAGAGGGCAGGAATCTTCAGGAGAACATTTTACTTTTGACTTAGGTAACTTAAGGTTTATCTTAAGTGCTTCAACAAAATAAAATTAAATACCTCGGGAATTTTACGAAAACAAAATTAAAATTGACGGGGAAGGGATGAAAATAACCCGGAAGTTTAAAAAATTTCAAAAAATGTATATACTCGTATGAAAAGGGATATCATACTATTTTTGACTTAGGATATTTAATGTGTATCGCAAGTGCAAGCTTTGTGTTCAATGTCAAAGTATCCAAAAGAATTCCAATGAGGAAGGTCTAATTTGTGCGGATTAAAGCCGGCTTGGCGCCACTGAAAATTTCAAGACTACATTAGCCGCTGCTACAAACTATAAAGTAAAGTCAGATCTAGAAGTGACCAAATTTTAACACAGCAGGATTTAAACGCCTATGGATAAGTGTATGATTGATGCGCTGATAGCTATAGTGACCTAACCCATATTTGGGGTTCGAATACACATACAAGGTTCATTTTGCATACTGTAAGTCCAGTCTTTGGAATATAACGTCAGCAAATATTTACTTAAAAACTAATTTTGTTAATAAATTTAGATTAATGACCAAACAATAAATACGCTGTGACTGCAAGTGCTATTTTTAACACAAAAAATAACAGTATGCGACTTAGGCAAGTCTTGCGCTTTATTATGAAAAAATCTTTTCCTATTTTGTGGGTGAAAGTTCTATTTTAAACACAAAAAACCAGAATGTGACTTAAGCTACTCTTTGGCTTCATTGCGAATTATCGTACAAAATTTCGTTGGTAATACTTTTACCTCTATAAAATGTGGATCATTGATTCCTTAAAAAACCCCAAGATTTTGACGATATATTTATATAAGTATATATTTTGGATAGTCTCAAAATGTTAAACATCAAAGGCATGTCCGACGGACTGTGCACTTTCTAGTTTATCAGTTGAAAGCTTGAAGATGGTGAAATGGCTTAAAAGCTATTTCACCAAAATTGGAAATTAAGAAAACTTATAAAGAGAAAAAAGTGTATGAAACTCTTAAATTAGGCGAAGCCAGTAACATGATACCATCATCAAACGCTTCAGATTCCTATATCTATTAATCCAAAGAATGGTTGGTTTTCCCTATATATATTAGACATATATGTCGCTCATTTAGGACAATATTGCCGCAGATCAAAAAATATTACAAATCAAAAACTGGCAACCATAGCCAATATATTTACCAATTTTTTAGATGATTCTGAAAAAGAAACAACAAATTGTATCGAACCAGAATAAAAAACTGTTCAAGTCATAATAATGATAAAAGACAAAATAATTGTAAAAAAAACTTATCAAACACTTTTAAAAACAAGTGACATTTTCTGCACTTTGATCGGATAAATCCCAATTCGGGGAATACATTTGTATTGGGGCTTCATTGGGATTTGGACTGATCAGGTCTATCATCATAAATTTATAAGCTGAGTGCAAAACTCTACACTCTAAATTGCATTAAAACCTGATGGAAATTGCCGTTGGACCCCATATCGGAAGTAACATTTTTGGAAGGGGCTTTACTATAACTTGAACCGTTTTCTCCTTATTTCAATACCGAAGAAACAAAAAAATGTAAACAGTTTTATTACGATCGGTTCATATCTGATTACAAATATAAATAGACAGACGGTTACGCCGAAATCGACTTTGAAGTAAGTCGGAGTAAATATAAATGGGTCTGCTATCATTCTTTCTGGATATTACAAATGACAGCACAAGCTTATAATACTCCTGTGTGAGGGTATATACTCGTATATACATATGTACATATTTTTCAAAAAAAATGTCGTTTGCTTCGACTGCAACGATCTCTTTTTTTTTGGGGGGGGGGGATTGGTTCGCTAAAGTGCAAGAATCCCGAGCCCTAAACTCAGTTTAGCTAAAAAAAATAAATCTCAATTTTCATTCATAGTAAAATTAAGTATATTCGGGTTCTAAACTCGAATGCCCTTATTTAAAGTCCCACTGTCCTCTCGTCCATATTCGACTATTAAGCACATCTTGAAAATAGACTTATATATGAAATAACAATAATTTATAAATCAAATGTCCATATTTATTAGAACCCACTTGTTTGAACCCGTATTTTGGGCCTGCAGATCCCATTGGTCTAAAAATAAACCCTTACTTGGAATGTTCGCCTTCACTAATAATCCCAAAATAAGCCATGGGTCGTCCGCAAAAAATAGAGTTATGTCTAGTCAAAAAAAAAAATAATTCGGTGTAAAATTGGCTATATTTGGGTTCTAAACTCATATTCGCTGATTTAATTTCTGTTTAACTAAAATGGCCTTTTTTGGATGCCTACAATCCACTTGTTCATATCCGATTATTTAACAAAGCTTGAAAATAGATATATATTTCAAATAGTAACGATTTATTATCGTAACTAATAATTGTTTATATTTATTAGAACTCGACAGATCGAAACATATTGTCCGTACTTTGGAACACTAGATTCCATTGGTCAAAAAATAATTCCCATTTGGGATGTGGTTAGTGCGCCTTCAATAACGATCCCACAATAAGCAAAAAAGTAAACTTCTTTCAGAGATTTTTTTAGTGCCTTAAAGGAAAACTTTTGTTTCTTTATTCCGAAGTTGCTTATTTACACTACCAATCAGTTTATGACTAAAGGCTTCAAAAAATGTATGGGTCCTATTTCATAAAGTTTGGCTTCTATCGTGCTTTAAACAGAAAACAGACCGACATAGCTTCCCCAATAATGAATACATACGAAGATTAAAAATATGTACGTGTACTATTTAAGGTTTAAAGAAATAGTCCGCAGCTAGTTTGTCGATTAGTTCCACAGTATATACTTTTAATTTCTTTAATAAATCAAAATTTCGCTGGAAATTAAGATCATTTAGGGCCTTCTAAAAAGAAACATCTATATGATGCTTTGACCCATCCGGCCCAAGCGGTTAATAATAAGCAGTATGTATTACAATACCAAATAGTCTACTGTTTTAGAATCCAAATATCCTTTTAAACATGGACTGGACGTAACTTTTCGAACTTATACGCATATCTCACTGGTCATACTGAAATTCAGCTAATGTATTCAAATTCAAGTCAATTTAATAACGATTTCAAACAGGTATATGTTTGTACGGTCGATTTGAAATCGATGCTCAGGCACAATACAGCTGATGCCCAAAAATAATTCCATTCCATGTGAAAACTCAAAAAAAAAGAAAATTTGTTTACGAACTCAAATACATGGGTCCATTTTAAAATGCGGGGACATTTTGTACTCCAAATATATTTTATACTCCAAATATACTTTGTACTCCAAATATACTACACTTCCCCTTGAATCAAAGTTAGTCCTTCTTTTTCTGATTTGACCAAAAGTGGTTAAGAAAAAAAGCATACTAAATACTAGTAGTCCGAAGGATGACCACTTAATACCATATCCAATCGCTTTTTTGTGACAACATATTCTTACCTAAAGTAAATCCTGACCAAAATGCAAATCTACAGAAATCTATACAAACATTATTCATTATTGACGCAAGCAAAATTTCCCCGCGAATCCAAGAATGCCCTAATTTTTATAAATTGTCAAAAATTGGGCACGGAAATGGGCCATTATGGACAACAGCGGTCGGCAGACGGTCGTATTGTTGCCATGCCACATCTTTAATTTAATATACTTAGAATACCTAATTAACTCAAAACATTTTTCGAAAATAATTCAGTCTTTCAAAAAATACCGTTTGGAGAAAAACGACGCTTTAGTTTTTGATTTGTGAAAAATGCTTTTGCCCCGAAAGCAATGGGAGAAGAGTTACATTGGCCGTATTCGATTGCCCTCGCTTAGGAGGTCTCTTACGCGATAACTTTATACTATTGTTCATAAATATAAAAATGATTTTGTTTACAGAAAACAATTGTTAAATCCCGTTTGTTGAAAATAATTAAATATTTGGGAAGAAAGTTATTCAAGAATAACCTTTATCGAGTGTAAGCGAGCTCGGTAATTACTCGCTTATAGTATTCCTAGAATAACTTTTTTTTACTGTAAATTGCAAATTTTTAAATCAAACGCGTTATGACACTCAAAGCTTATCAGTTCTTGTATACATAGAAATTTCATAAATTTCTTATAAAGTTTTCAAGTTTTTGCCTAAGCAACCACTTACTTTTAAAATGAGCTAGTATCAATCAAACACGCTTATTATTGGTATCTCAATATGCCTAGTAGTCACCACATTTTTAGTTTTAACATTCCTTAAATAATGAATATCATCTTAGCGACCACTTGCTCGTTTAATAAGCGAGTATCATTCAAACATGCCTATTATCGGTATCCCAATATGCCTAGTGGAGTTACTACTTATTTATTCCTTACATTCCTTAAATAATGATAATCGCTTAAGGGCCCACCTGTACGTTTAATAAGCGAGTATCAATTAAACACGCCTATAATTGGTATCTCAACATGCCTATTTTAGTCATTAAATTTGTGTTACTTACATATCTTTAATTTGGATGAACATTTCCCCTCCTTTCTCGTTCTTACCCTCCAGGTTGGCTTTGTCATCCTTGGCAGTTTGATCAGTTGTTTGCACGCTGAATTCGTTTATGCTTCAATTACCGGTATGCCCATGCATTTACAACTTCCACCCCACATGAGACCAATGCCAGCAGAGCCACAGCTAGCCAGGCCTCAGCGGTCATTGTTTGGTGGGGGTTGGCATTCACCCATACATTCGGCACCGCTAGGCTTGGGTCACATCAGCAAAGAGGAATTAATCACCCTTTTGCAGGCCGCCAAAGAAGTGGCTCAAGAAGAAGCGCCCGAACCAGAACCTGAGCCCGAGCCAGAGCCCGAACCAGAGCCTGAACCAGAGCCTGAACCAGAACCCGAAGAAGAGGCACCGGCTCCCGAACCAACTGGCGCTAAACCACCACCACCTGGTGTTCCTCTAACCGTATCGCTGCCTGCCTTTGTACCCATCCAACTATCAGCCATGTACACAGCGCCAGCACCACCGGCTGCTCCCGAGCCCGAAGGTGGTGATGATGGTGACGAAGAGGAAGCTGAGCCCGAGGAAGAGCCTGAGCCAGAACCAGAGCCGGAACCGGAGCCAGAAGAGGAACCCGAACCAGAACCTGAGCCTATTCATCCCATACATCCTATACATCCCGTCTACAAAGGTTGGGCACCCGTCACACGCAACTACTACGGACCGCGCCGAGTGGTACCTTTTATACCACGTACCGTCAGCAAGCCACGTACTGCAAGCAAATCACGTACACTCAGCAAATCTCGCAGTCAAAGCAAATCAAAGAAACGCACCAAGGCTTCAAGATCCAAAGCAGCCAGATCAAAATCAGCTAAAAAACGGTAAGTATTATTTATTTATCACATAACAGGGAAAATATAAAAACACATCTATCACGTAATTGATCTCTTACAGTACCGGTTCCCGCAAAGCACCAAAGTCTAGGTAGTTTACTTGAGCATTTTCAGTTAAAAATCCATTTTTTTAACTCAATATTTTGTTCTATTCTCTTTTTTGCAGAGTTTTCAAATCGAATTTGAGGTATGCCGGCTCTTCTCAATCCTTCCAGGCCTTACCTCCACCGCCATTTTTGTCTCGTCCTCCGGCACCTTTGAAGTTGGTGCCCTCAAATCAATTGCTTAGCAACTGGAATTGAAATCTGAACTGAATTGATTTGGAAGAGCTGTTTCATAGTGTTTTGTTTTTGTGAATTTTTTATTTACATTCTTAGGTATAATTTGTAATACTCTCAATTTAAATGGACTTTAATACTAATTTTCGTTTAATTAAATAATAATTAATATGTAATAAAACAATTATAAATATCAATGGCCAAGAATTTTTATTTGCAAAAAATGGACTCAGTTCACTATTCGGCGATTGATTATTATGTGGGAGATACAAATTCAACAGCGTATCTGTTAAGGATTAACACAAGGGTTTCATTGTGAATAAAAGGTCTGAAACTTGCCTAAGAGGAAAACAGTATATCGTCGGTGTTTCCAGCAAAAGGCCTATGTGGTTTTTCGATACTTTACAGGAGAGCTAAAAAACTGTTCCATTTATTCATTGCGCGGAATATTCGAAAATTGATAATTGCGATTCGTTTACAGTTTTAACACGTTTTAACTAAAAAAAAGTTGAGTTTAAGCCGCGGTTTTGTCTGACACAACAATAGATACAAAATGTCACATAGACTTTCTGTATTAAAATAAAAAAATTAATAACTTCCACTTAGGCCCTTTTATATCCTCCAAAATTGGCATTTCATTAGGTACACCTCAAAATATTCATCTGATGTTTTTGATCAGCGTCCACTTCTACGACGCTATAGCGATGTCCAACCGTTCGTCCGTTAGTGTGTCTGTTGAAAGCACGATAGCGGTCACAATAATCAACCTGGGAAGTGCAAATTTTGAATTGTTTTGTTGTTGCAAGTTCTTTGGAATTTATATTAGGCCAAATTCATTCAGATGATAAAAGGTTATCTATACAAGGACTCAAACAACATCGTAAATCACCCTTTTCACGGGTTATTTTGTAAAAAATCGGTGCCATGGAATTAACCTAAGCTGCTGAAACTATGTATGAAACCGTATTTTGGACACGGCCTATTTAGGGTTGAAGGTGGGCCAAATTGTAAATGCTTTGATATAGAACCCATAGTGTGTTCGGGCACCGGTGCTCTAGAAACTAGGCTGCAGAAACTAGATATGAAACTGTCTTTTGGACACGGGCTATTTAGGGTTGAAGACGGGCCAAATTGGTAAATGCTTTGATGTAGAGTCATTTATAGTCTGATCCCGACAGAATTTTGACAGGAAGTAATTTTCTGGCATAAAAATTAACTGTTTATAATTTAGACCGTATCGGTCTATGATTTTATACAGCCACAATACAAAGGGCCCTCCCAATTTTAGGTCTTGACACTCTGCAAGCCACATTTACTGACTGATCTGGACAAAATGAAGTACAAAGTAGTTCTACTTAGTAGGGACATAAAAACAGACGTTTTATGCTGTAAAATAAAAAGTACTGAATGTTTTTGGACCAAATATTTTTTAATATATTTATTGATGTATATTGTATCCAAAAAGAAGCTACTTTTTCGAAATGTCCTCCTTTTGCCTTTACACACGCCTTAAGCCGCACTGGCCAATCTCCAATAGCTGCACAAACCTCATCCATTGGAAAGATGGCCACAGCTCGAATCAAAGCAGTCTTAAGAGATCCAATGTTGGGGTATCTTTTGTGACAAACCTTGTGTCCTCTAAAACCGTCCACAATTTGTAATCCAATAGGTTCAAATCTGAACAGCCTGAGGGCCATTCTTCAGAGGAAATGAATGCTGGGAAATTGTTTCGAAGCCAGACCTGGGACGTTTTAGCCTTAGGGGCCGGCGCAGAATCCTGCTGGAAAGTCCATGGCTGGTTTTGGAACAGGGAATTGTTAAGAGGCTTCACAACACCTTCCAAAACGGTATCTCGGTAAACCTTTGCCGATGTTTTGACTCCTTGTTCGCAGAAATGCAAGTCAGTGACCCCATCGTAAGAGACACCCCACCAAACCACGACTGAAGCTGCGTGATGACCCTTTTTCACCTTTGAGATCAGAACAGATGCTTCCTTAGATGATCGCTCATACACTCTATCATTTTGCTTGTTAAATTTTTCCTGAACGGTAAAAATTGTTTCATCGGTGAACGAAATTTTTCTGTGCAAGTTATCAGCGTGCCTCACCAAAAGACGTTTGCATTTTTCAATCCTATTTTTTTTAAGCTGCTATTAATAAATGTCCGGTACGTCGTTTGAAAGCCCCAAGTCCCAAGTCTTTTTTAATGATTCGACTCATGGACTTTTGCGTGATATGCATTTCACGTGAATTCTTGATTTAACGGCTTTGATGACATGCGGTGTTCGAACAGAGCATGGGTGGCCCGACCGGTGGCGGTCTTTTCTCCAGTCTCCTCAAACAGTTTTATGCATCGGTAGACGAACATGCGGCTAACCCCTAGTGGCCGGAGCGTTTTGAAAATATCGTTTTTTTTCATTTCACACTTGAAAAGCGCTATTACAGCGATACGGTTTTCATTATCTGACCACTCCATGATGAAAGTTGAAACAATTTTAAAATCACGTTACAGACTAACGCTATTGAGGTTAGCTTTCAAAACCCATATGACATTAACGGGGTATGTTCAGTTCTACTATTTAAATGGGGGTGTTCAATGTTGTAACAGTATTAATGTCCCTAATAAGCATGGAATGACATTATCTGTTAAGGATTTTAGTGGCCCATGATTTAATTAAGCTGACATTCAAAGACGCCTACTTGTGATGATTCTTGCTTTGAACATAACCCATGGGAGAGGGTATATAAGATTCGGTTCGAGTGAACTTAGCGCATTCTAAACTGCATGATTTTCACGATTCTGCCATTAATGTGGGATATATTCCCGAATTTTGGATTCGGGAATTCAAAAGGTATATGAAGAAAAACACATAGACCTATGTGAAGAACAACACATAGGCCTTTTACAATAATTTTATGACAATTTCTATAAAGAAATGCACATAGGCCTTTTTCTAAATACTGAACCATTAAAGATATCGAAAAACGCTTGGTGCGCACAGAACAGATTTGTTGCCACAACCGAATGTTTTGCAAACCGAATGTTGGTGGTACTATCCATGTATTCCCTTACTTCAACCGAATGTTGATTGGGTTGACGGCAATTTTCAGTAGAGGCAACTGAGCCTATCGGTTAAGTAGTATCGGTTACCCTAACCAGTAAAGGTGATTATTGAAACTGAATTTTTACAAAAGATTGCTTAGAAGTACTCTGTGAATTCGGTTGTCATAACCACCATCGTTTGTTAACTGGACCAACTGATGGTAAAATTTTTTGAATTTTGTTTATATGACCAAATTAGTAAGTACAAGTGGACCGATTATCTGCATAAAATTGGTGTGAATTATAAAGAGAAATTTAATGGTCCAAAGTATCATAAACTTTAGAATTGGTTGGTTGCCATAACCACCAGATGTGGTAAACAACAGTTTAACTAAATTCGGTTGCTATTAAAAAAATTTTGGCTGTGAGTACCGTAATACTATTGTACCTACCATATCTGTGTTTTGAGAACCATGTAAGCATCACTACCATGGAATGTTGGTAATTGCAACCGAAAGTCTGTTTTTCCAACCGAATATTTGTAGTTCGGACCGATTTCCAACTGATATTTTTTCTGTCTGTGAGTACATGTATGACCAATAGGACTATAAGTAGTAAAAGCGAGAATAAAACAAATAAAAAAGTTTACACATAGGCCTGCTGCTGGAACTGCGACGATCAGTAAAGCCACTAATACCTCGGCTACTATAAGCATTTACATTACTACTACTACTACTTTCAAAATATGTCTGGAAGGACGAAGCGTAAAACTTCAGTAAAACTAGCCTTTCCTAACAGGCTTAAAAGGAAATAAGTTAAATTTTTGTATTCGAAATATGCATGTACTCTAAAGACTAGGTTAATATAAGATCCAACCAACGAATACAAAATATAAATGAGTGCTCAAGGTTAAATGGGACGGACCACAGTAAGAACCTGTTTAACGTGATTATCGCCATTATCGCCTAATCCACGCTGTTCTATAGCACTAGGGTAAGCTATGATGCGACTACCAACGCTACCCCAGTTAGACTAGAGCGACCAATTTTAGGATCCGCTGTGCGGACTTAAACTACCTCTTGGTGAGTTCTACATAAAACCTCTACTACTCTCTGTGTCGTACGAGTAGCACCTGGTTGTATAAGCATAACGCAACTCCTCGCGAAGAATTCACTTTACTAGGTGGTGAACCACAGCCACCGCGAAACTCCCCGAAGGGCTGTTCCCATCAGGCAGGCTAGAACAACAGATCTAGGGGCTCCTGACCTCCCGAGGCACTAGAATTGAGTCTCTGGTCTGACCTCGTAGCACAAGTCTACTTCCAGTTGGGTCTCGCAAACCCTGATTGGTAGTTTCAAAGTCTACACCAAGAATTCGCTCCATGTTGCCCAAAAACATAGAGGATGATTAGGAATAATTCGAGATGTATCTTAATCTATCAGTGGAGCTCTGGGTTCAACTAAGTCGTTAAAGGTGACACCACTCTTCCCCTGCGGGGAGACGGACAGTTTGATGCAAAAATAACTCTATATTATAATTCATAGTGAAATGTCCTTAAAATATAGTAGACATACTTTATCAACAATAGGTCGCTGACTAACTTAAATGTTCGTTATCGACCTTCAAAGATCGTTGGGCGCATTCGGATTTGATTGCCACGAGCTTCGATCTGACCACCAGTGGGTTATAACAACATTCCGTAAATCTCGCTGGACAAGGATTTTAAACCGGAGCCTAGGTCAGACACTTCAGCGTGCGCCCATTGTTCAGGGTCAATGCTGGAGTAATAAATTGCTTGATTTTAATAAAACGACCGTCTTCTGGGTCCCAATTTCTAATAAAGATCTTAGATCTTTTTTACGACAATGCGATTGAAATTTCGAGAAATTGCAGATGGAATGACAAATTTAATATGTATACTTATACAGGTGGGACGCTGTGAAGTGATCGTTAGTGTATACGACTATCATTATAAAAACCTTCTGGTCTTCACCTCGTATGTGCTGGCGACTTTTTGCGTAAGAGTTTATTCTCTCAGCCATGTCGAACTAATAAAGCTTTCATAGAAATATCCTTACATTTTTTATTGTGCTAATAGGAGCTATGACAAATATGCTAGAAACAAAATATCCAATGTTCGCCACGGCATCAGTGGCATACTTTTATACGATGGTCCATATTTTCAACGACTCTGAGACATAATGGAGGTTAAATGTCGTTAATGTGCCGAATTATCTCATCCTTTACCTCTTGAATTGTTCTTATCACATTGAAGTACACTAAATCTTTTATAAATCCCCGAAAAAAAGTCGAACAGTGAATCGTGGAGGTCCATTATTATTGCACAGACGTGAGATCCCACGGCCATTAAGTTTCTTGCGCAAAACAGCCATTGTTTCGTTGGCCATGTGGCAATTGCCACCATCCTGTTGGGTCCTCATACCGTCCAGGTCCTGGTCCTTAATTTCTGGCCACAAGAAGTCCGATATCATCTCGCGATAGCGAACGCCATTAACGGTAACTGCATGGCCAGATTTTCCAAGAAGTACGGCCCGATGATGCCGCCAGTTGACAAACAGTCACTCTTTGTGAATACATTGCCTTTTCAACTATCACTCATGGATTCCCATTTGCCCAAATGCGTCAATTCTGTTTGGTCACAAATGAACTGTAGAACATTTATTCAATTATGCAGACCAAAAAATCACGAAGTTCACAAAATGCATTTTGATTTAAGCGCCCATTTTCGTAAAAACCTTCAAAAATCTTTACGCGCTACTCAATTGTGTTCCTCTCCATGGTTCAATTTGTCAAAAACTGTAACAAAAAATGTCAAATTAAGTTCGGTAAAAAGCTTGAAGGTGTGGCTCACAATTAACATCGTGCATTATGGTTGGGCAACCCTTTGTAACCTGCAAAAGAGAAAATTTGTTATAAAAAAGGTAATAAAGTTTTTATCCCTTTAATCTTATTTGGGCCACCCTGTTACCGCGTTTCGTTGTTGCTGAAAGACGACTCTCCATTTTTTCTTTGTTAAAAACATTTTAAAATTAAATATGATACCCATTTTACACACATTTTAATAATTATTATAAATTACTTATATTATAATTATTTGTTGTTTGTATTTCAACAACACTTCTATACACCTTCCTTTTGATTTCTTCAAATACTTACAGCGTGGGCCATTAAAAATTTGAATCGGCTATAAAAAAAGTACCAATATTTTTTTTTCCAAATTTCTGGTTTAATTGAAAGGGTTGAACTTTGTCATTTAATAATGGAACACAATATCATTCCCATGACTACCACAACTGGTTCAGCAGTACATCATCTGATCATCCCATTTTTTCAGTACATTTCATCTGTATCTGGTCGAATCTCTTCAATGAAAACTTCGATTTCATGTTTTAACGCTTCAATTCTCTCTGCATGCTTTGCGCAACATTTATCCTAAATGGCTCCCCCCAAAAAATAATCTAAAGGTCTCAATCCACAGCACATTACAATTTCGGATGATTATTCGATTTTCAAAAACAGTGCGGAAACTATCGATGCTTGAGTTGGCTATGTGACATGTGGCCCCGTTTTGTTGAAAAAAAATGTCGTTCTCTTGAATTTTTGGTAACACAAACGCTCTCAGTTGATGGCGACTCGTTGCTCATTTTCGAAAAAAATGGACGAATGATGTCGCCAGCCCAAAATCCACATCAAACAGTGACTCTTTGTGGATACATTCGCTTCTCAATAGTCACGTGAACCGCAGTTTACCCCAAAACACTTTTTATTTTTATATATGTGACGCGCAAAATAGAAAGGGACCTAAGGTTAAAAACCAGTTTTGTTCAGGAGAGCCATTTTAAAGATTAGGTCCCTTTCTATTTGCGCTTAGAATCGTCGACTTCACTTTCATAAAACGCGCATATCTGTGGGAGGGAACTCTTTTGGGGCATGGGATCGGTCTGCGAAAAGTTGTTGAAAATTTTTGTTCAGGAGAGCCATTTTAAAGATTAGGTCCCTTTCTATTTGCGAGCCTTCTTTCAGCTGATGTCTGCAATAACATTAAATAACATTGACCTTCTTTACGTATTGGAATAAGTATCTTTCTTTGATTTCTTGTTACTTAACGGGCTACTAACTCTGTATTTGTCCATATTAGGCTAACAAGTAACACGTGGTTCCATTCGATTTACAGCATCCTAATATTTTGCTATATCTGGCCTCTAAGCATAAGTTTGTGTGTCGTCATCTGCTAAGCAATCTTTATAAATGACTTGAGCTCTACTTGAAGATTATGTAATTTCCTTGATTTATATGCACGAGGACAGACAGACAGACAGAGCCGACCCGACCCGACCACTGCTCGTAAGGATGTTCATGAAAAATTAAACTTGTAATGACCGTCGTTTGTGCCATGGTATTTTCTTTTTTCATTAAAATCAACATTAGGTTGTGCCGAAGGAGTGTATATACCTTTATATGTTGTTGATGATTAGGCAGCGAGTTTCCTTAGAAAAAGTGATCTCAGAACGATAGAATTTCTGATACTTTTATAAGAATTTACATGTTTTTTCTAATCAAAATTTCACAAGCATTGCAAGTGATTTCATTGTGAAATATTTTAAGATTTTTTCATATGTTTTTTCTGAGGTTCTGAGGGAATGGAGCTAGAAGACCCACTGGTCTGATGAATTGGATCTCCAACAGGGTAGCTTTTACAAAATTGTACACAGATTTCAGAGCACGCACAGAGAAAAAATTAGTTGGAAATCGGTCCGAACTTCAAAAATTCGGTTGGATAAACCAACTTTCTGTTGCAAGTACCAACATTCCATAGTACTGATAATAACATGGTTCTCGATATCATATGAGGGTTTCTACAATCATATCGCGGTATTCGCAGCCAATAACACAGTTATACCAACCGAATTAAGTTTAATTAGTGGTTGCGACAACGGGCGGTTATGGCAACCAACCAATTAGGCTCTACATGATACTTTGGTATTTTTTTTTTTTTAAATAACCAACACTCAGGGGATGCCCCCTATACATGCGGTGCATTGCGTTGGCGAGTGGAAAGTAAAGGATCGGAGGGGGGAAAGAGGGAATAATGTTTATTGACACTTGTCTTGAACTTCTGGATGTCGCAATTAGTGGGAAACACATTTGCCGGAAGTCGATTCCACATACGGACTGTACGAGCGAAAAACGAATTTGATCTGTAGTGTATAGTGCGGTCAACTGGCCAATCGATAACAAACGGGTGTGAATTCCTAGAAAGTCGCGTATCCCTGCCGAACATCCTCACGTCAGGAATAAGGCGACGGATGTCTGATGAACACACACCATGAAAGTAACGATAGAACAGCGTCACGCAACCCACATTCCGACGATGCTCAAGGGAAACAATAGAGTTGGATACCCTACCGTCACCTATCAGCACCATCGCTCTCCTTTGAACACGGTCAAGTAGCTCCGAGGATGATTTTGGAGCACCTGCCCATATATGGGAGTTGTATTCCATCTTCGGCCTGATGTAAGTTGTATAGATATTGAAAAGATCAGAAGGAGTGAAATATTTCTTGCACCGCTTTAAGAAACCTATGCACTTGAGTGCTTCTTTCGTTACTTCGAATACATGTCTCGCCCAACGAGCGTCACATTGTATTTTCATGCCCAGAACATCAAGAGCTTCTGATTGTTCAATATCCGTACCATCGATAGAAATTGACGATATTGTTGGGTCAGCGAATAGCTTGTGAGACAACTAGCAGCACTGTGTCTTACGCGCATTAAAATCTACTCTATCCACTCGACCCCATTCGGAAATGGCCAGTAAGTCCCGGCCAAGTGTCTCATCCATAATTCGCCTTTTGTCTTCAATATATTGAAGACTCGGCCTACGGTCGAATGAATATGAATGACATAGGTTACTGTCATCCGCAAAGGAGTAGATTGGATTCACGGTCTGACCCAACAGATCATCAATGAAAATTAAAAATAAAGAGGGAGAAAGGACAGAGCCCTGTGGTACTCCTGCAGTAAGCCTATGTTTGTTGGATGAGAACTCATCTACAACAACTCTTATAGTGCGATCTCTAAGAAAGCTCGATATAAAACGAGCGAAAGTATCACCGACGCCAAAAGCCATCAGCTTTGACAAGAGTGCACCGTGCCAGACTCTATCAAAGGCCTTGGAGATATCCAGAGCCACAACCTTACTCTCACCAAACAGGTGGATAGACCGACTCCAGCGTTCCGTCAAGAAAGCCATCAGGTCTCCCGTAGAGCGATTTCTACGGAAGCCATACTGTCGATCACTAAGCAAGCAGTTGGACTCTAGATACCTCACAAGATGGTGGTTAACCATGCTCTCCATTACCTTAGAGAGCGCGGAGCAAATCGCGATTGGCCGATAATTTGCATGGTTAATTGGCTTCACCCTTTTTAGGGATGGGTTGGACGTTCGCAACCTTCCAACATGCTGGGAAGACTCCCGCACGATAAGCAAGGTTGAAGAGGTTGCGCAATGGACGGGCTAGCGTCGAGGAGCACTTACACAGGACAAGTGCCGAAATACCATCCGGGCCCGGGGACTTATTTACGTCGAGATTCGCAAGAACCCTTTTAACCCCACGTGTTCGAAAAAATATCTGAGGCATGGAACTAGATACGTTTTTGATCACGGGGAGTGGTTGATTGCTTTCCGGAATAGAACGATAGAATACGTGCAACCTCTATCATTCAGTTGCCAAAAAATTCGGTTGTGAAAACAAATTTGTTTTCTGTGTGTAAAGACACATTTTCTTATTATGTCCTACACCAAACTGAAGTATACGTACAGAGAAAAATTTTCTTGCAAGCCGGTTGGAACTACCAGCAGAAGAATTTCCATTGCAATCACCGAATTTGTGTAACCGTAATCGATATTCAGTTCTACATACCACAAGATGATAATTACATATAATCACCGAATTGTACACAATCCTAATTGAATATTCATACTAATGAAAGGCGGAAAAAGTATTTAGTTGTCACAAGTTGTGGTTGTGGCAACCAATAATTTTGCAAATATGTTGTTGATGTAACCAACTATTAATGACTATAACTAAAATTTCTTCAAAATTTAAAACGGGATTACTGGTATTTTTTGTTTGGTTTGAATAGGCGTTATTAAAATAAAATGGTTTGATTACACAGTGGAACATTTTTGGGGTTATTGTCTGGGGGGTGAGAAATTCCAAGTCAGGGTGATGGTACTAGGTCAGTATATTAAAACCCTCAAAGGGTTTTGCGTTCGTATGTGCCAATTAAGTGAAGTGAAGTGATTGTAAATAAAAGCAGAACGCGTTAATCGATTTCTATGATCTATGTCGCATTTTGTTTATAGGTTATGTGACTTTACGTGAAAGTTATAAGACTCTACACGTTTTTCCGTTTGGGATTTATATGTTTAAAAAAAAAAAAATTTTTTTTTTTGGCAAAATTTTCTTCATAAATTTATTTCTAATTGCAAAAATGTTGATTTGGTAGAGAAATGGATTAAAGAAAATGTAATTATTAATTTCGTCGTTCTCGAGTTATGTCAAACTACGTTTTTGCCAACATTTTACAACCAAGCGAAAAAACATCAAGATAAGGAAAAAATGTAAAAGGTCATAAAAAAACTGGCACATACGAACGCAAAACCCTTTAAGGGTTTTAATATACTGACCTAGTACCATCACCCTGACTTGGAATTTCTCACCCCCCAGATTGGCTCTGTTGTATTGTGTTATTACTGACTTATTTTTTTTTTGATACAAATTTTTCAGTAAAAGTCTTCTATCAACGTTTTCCACGACTTGGTCCCCCCGATGTTTTAGAGTACTTCAAGTGAATACAGTTTTTTGATTCTGAACAAAATTTTATACTCTTGCCAAACAAGTGCGGTATGTGAAATATTAAACCCAAAAATTAATTTTTAGGAGGTTCGGATACTTTTTGTATGCCAATATGTCATTTCCAATTACCAACTAACATTCCGTTGTTTTGATGGAATACTCGAGGTGCATGCCACCTCAATCATTTGGTTGAAAAATAAAATCGGTTGTGGCAACGAGTCTTCTCTTTGTCTGCGGGAAATTATGACTTAGTGCTCATGTATAAGTATGTATGCATATAAAACCTTAAAGAAATGAAGATGGACCCAATTGATTCGAAATCAATATCTGGTTTCATCCAGCGATATTTGTCTGTCAGTCATTCCGTCCTGTTCAACATCTTTCATTGTTATCTAAGATTATGGATCGATTAAATTTGGCTCATTGTTAAGGTTTGGGCCAAGGACGTACTGAAATTGGTCTACCCCGGCCTATGTTTTGATATCTACATAGGCTTTTCCCATTTTCAGAAAATACAGCTTAAGAAGTCACATTATCATAGGAATTGTTTCAGTGAGTCGCCTGTGTCCTAACTATTCGACTTAATAAAAAGTGGTCAAACCATGATGCACGATGTTAATTGTCTGTCACACGTTAACGTCAAGTTTTTGGCCCAACTAAATTTGACATTTCTTTGTTTCAGTGTTTGAAAAAATCAACCACGAAGCCTTTTACGAAAATGTGCGTTCAAATAAAAATGTATTTGGTGCACTTTGTGATTTTTTGGCCAGTCTAATCGACAAAATGTGTCCACAGTTTACTCTTTAATAAGCAGAATTGCCTCATTTTGGCAAATGGGAATTCACGAGTAATTGTTAAAATGCCGATGCATCCACAAAAAATGACTGGTTGGGTGTTCGAAATGAGGTCTGCTAAGCATTTACGTGAATGGTGTTCGCTGTCGTAAGATGATAACGGATTTCTTAAGGCCAGAAACAGACTATATGGACCTAGACGATATGTGATTTCAACACGATGTTGCCACTTGCCACACAGACAATGAAACAACGTTTTTTTGCGCGGGAAATTCAGTGGCCGTCTTATTTCACGTCCTGACAACGTTAATTGGTCACCACGATCGTGTGCTTGACTTCTTTCTTTGGGAATATTTTAAAGAAGAAGTGTGCATCAATATGCCTAGAACAATTCAAAAGCAAAAGGATGAGATAACTCGACACATTTACGACGTTGTCAGAAACAAGTCATTGCAGAAACAAGTGAAACACTTACATTGTCTTACTACGAACATATCGAATTAGGTTTGTCATTGTAAACTTCCTAAAGCTTTCTCTTTAATTTACACAACGATTTATTTAAAAATCGTAATTTTTGGCGTTTTAACACTTAAATGTCGACAATCATCATTTGGTCAAACGATAAATCAAAAATGAAAGCTCTGCTCATTTTTATCGATCCCTAATAAAGACTTACAAAAAATGCTCCTCCTGCTCTAGAAGTAACAAACTCGTGCTTAGTTCGACCTTACTCAAGCTCCAGACAGAGACGCGGAATCTTCTGAATAACAAAATGGTGTAGGGTACCTCACTTCCCTGCTTGTTTTCTCAGTTAATAGTTCTCTTTTCTTTTATATTTTTTTCGATTTTCTCTGACGATTGCCCATATTTTGCAAAATGTGGCCCGGTTTAATACTAACCGCGATATACTACATAGGCTCATTTTTTCAGGCCACCCTAATCACAATCATCGCATCAATGTGTGATTGTGTTTTTTGTTTTGTTTTTGTACGTTTGGGATGTGTTCACAAAATATTGCTTCACATTTGTTCGGTAAAACACTGCTTAAAGATATCCATGAGTGAATAAATATGCATATACTTGTATATACACTCATACATATGTAGATTACTTACATATGCACATATCCAAACATACCCGCATGCGGTACACACGGCATACATAATGGATATATTTTGGCTAGCGTACGACTTTCCGGTACATGGGAAAGGTAGGTTCATTCACTTGGTCATTTAAAGGATTTTGTTTTCTGGTTGTATTTTACTAAATTTGTCTATTTTGTACTACGTACAGGGTGGTCCATAAAAACCCGCCCGCTGTTGTTCTGACATGTTTGTAAGAGAATAATAGCTAAGGCCATTGAAGGATATTAGCACTCGGTGTGCAACGTCCCAGAATATATGTGAGAATCTTTTGTCGTAAATTTCTTAAGTCTAGAGTTTTACGATCCTGCATTGTCTAACAGCGGCCGCTTAAAATAAAACAATTTTATACACTCCATCATAGGATAGAGGGTATATTTACTTTGTCATTCTGTTTGCAATACCTCGTTATACTGGTCGGAGAACCCCATAAAGTATATATATATATATTCTGAATCATGAACAGGGATAAACCGGCTCGAGAACTGTGGCACCTTCATTTAAAAGAAGTTAAGGTAATTTAATTAGAAATTAAAGTTTTTTTTTGCAAAATGGCAAAGTGATATTGATTTTCGTGGCTGCTTTCATTGAGATTTTTGCGAATTTGGGTCCGTGATGACCTTCCTCAGAAAGGAAAACTAAACAATTTAAGACCAGGATCTCACATAACGTATGAGTAATATTGATGTAAATCTCACTTTTCAAGTTTTCTTCGAAAATACAATTAACTTTTACCACATTTGCAGAGACTCCACACTCAGAGCCATTTACAGATTTTTTACAGGAGTTTAGTTGGCGTTGCCAACTGTTTTGCCGTGCGGTGTAAATTCTAAGATGATTGAAAAATTCTACGATGATATAGTCTTGCAGGTCTGTCTGTCAAAGAAAATCAGACTACAGGTCGCACTATTAAAGCTGGGTGGCTGAAATTTTGTAGAAACATGTTTTGATGGACTGAAACGGTGGATATTAAAAATGGCCTTGATTCGTCAGGAGGTAAATTTGTGAATTTCACTGGTTTGAAAAAACCATGTGTCCATGGTTGAAGGGGCTCTAGGGAGTTCATTGATTCGGGCTTCACATTCTGACAAATCTCAAATTTGGAAAAATATATTTGAATCGTATTATATGTTTTTCGAATTCGTGACAAAAATTTTTGTTGTTCTGCTTAATGGATTAACAAATAATAATTTGTCGTTGACGGACAATCCAAAAAATGGGTACTGTTAATTGGGACGCTCTACAAACCACGTTTTATATTCGATCTTGCAATAGTGTATCCATATCGCCCTAATACAAAACTTAATTTTTAGGCCCTCAGAAATTTAGGTTAGTGGTCCTATAACCAAACTTAATATGGTATTCTATCAATCTAAATTTATATATACTTAGTAAGGACATAAATACTGTTACACACGTTTTATGCTGTAAATAAAAAGTACTGAATGTTTTGGACCAAATATTTTTTAATATATTTATTGATGTATTTTGTATCCAAAGAAATTACTTATTCGAAATGTCCGCCTTTTGCCTTTAAACACGTATTAAGTCGCACTGGCCAATCGTCAATAGCTGCACGAACCTCGTCCATTGAAAAATTGGCCACAGCTCGAACCAAAGCAGTCCTAAGAGATCCAATGTTGGGGTATCTTTTGTGACAAACCTTGTCCTCTAAAACCGTCCACAATTTGTAATCCAATGGCCTGAGGGCCATTCTTCAGAGGAAATGAACGCTGGCAAATTGTTTCGAAGCCAGGCCAGGGACGTTTTAGGCTTATGGGTTAGCGCAGAATCCTGCTGGAAAGTCCATGGCTGGTTTTGGAACAGGAAATGGTTAAGAGGCTTCACAACAGCTTCCAAAACGGTTTCTTGGTAAACTTTGGCTGATGTTTTGACTCCTTGTTCGCAGAAATGCAGGTCGGTGACCCCATCGTAAGAGACACCCCACCAAACTTTTTCCACCCTTGGGATCAGTTAAATGACCGCGCATACACTCTATCATTTTGCTTGTTAAATTTTTCGTGAACGGTAAAAATGTTGTCATCGGCGAACAAAATTTTTCTGTGCAAATTATCAGTGTGCTTCACCAAAAGACGTTTGCATTTTTAATTCAATTTTTTTTAAGCTGCAGTCAATAAATGTCCGGTACGTCGTTTGAAAGCCCCAAGTCTTCTTTAATGATTCGACTCATGGACTTTTGCGTGATATTCATCTCACGGGCCATGATTTTCTGTTTTCGGAGCGGATTTCTGTGAATTCTTGATTTAACGGCTTTAATGACATGCGGTGTTCGAACAGAGCGTGGGCGGCCCGACCGGTGGCGGTCTTTTACATCTCCAGTCTCCTCAAACAGTTTTATGCATCGGTAGACGAACATGCGGCTAATCCCTAGTGGCCGGAGCGTTTTGAAAATATCGTTTTTTTCATTTTACACTTGCAAATCGCTAATACAGCGATACGGTTCTCATTATCTGACCACTCCCTGATGAAAGTTGAAACAATTTTAAAATCGCGTTACAGACTAACGCTATTGAGGTTAGCTTTCAAAACCCATATGACATTAACGGGGTATGTTCAGTTCTACTATTGAAATGGGTGCGTTTAATGTTGTGACAGTATTTATGTCCCTACTAACTGTACTCCTAGTCAACTTGTTTTTTGAACGCTTTAACAGCATCTTGTGGCGACGAAAATCATTGAGCACGCATTTTTTTCTTCATGTGCGGGAATAAAAAGAAGTCATTGCACAATGATTCGTCTTCTCTTGTTCGTTTTTCGAATTTCTCCGAAGACTTCAGGCAAACAAATTGTGGTGTAGCACTCAGAATTGACCGCCCTACGTTGCGCAAGCGATGCAGTCGATACATGGGCAGTTTTGGCGAAGAAACACGCGACCATTTGCTTCCACGAACAACTTTCGTTGGATATGGCTCGTCTTCGAAGACCCACGCCGTTGCTGTTTTGTTTCGGGCTCATACGCATAGATCCATTATTCGTCACCTGTGACGATCTTATAAACGTCACAGCAACGCGATCGTATTTTTTTTAAATTTTTTTTTGCATCAATCGACACGAGTCTTTTTTTGAGCGATTGTCCAATTGTGCGGGATCCAACGAGAACAAACCTTTTTTACGACCAGGTGTTCATGCAATATCGAATCTATGCTGGTGGAAGAAACGTTCAAGGCTGCCTCTATCTCACGGTATGTTACATGACGATCTTGCATTATCAGTTCACGCACGGCATCTATGTTTTCTGGCACAACGGCCATTTTTAGACGACCTTCGTCTTTGAGCGAGCGTCGGCCAGGATTGAATTCATTAAACCAATTTTTCACAGTGCTATAGGATGGTGCTTCATCGCTTTACAAAGATTTAAGTATATCGATGCACTCTTGTCGTGATAATCCACTTCACGAGTTAATTCCATTTTTTTTACCAAATAGATTTTTTCAAGTCATTGTAAACAACACAAATGATGGTAGTTCGTCAAAACGTTTTGAGTACGTTTATGCTAAAATATGTCAAACTTTCCAATGGAAATGTCAGATATCGCCAGGCAACACTTAGTGTTAACTAGGCCAGAAATATATATAGCAACCCGTATTACTGGATATGACTGTGTTCCGACTATATGTTACAACCATAAAATGATTTTTCTAACGATTTTAGTCATTACTGCCATAATTTAATGATAATATTTAATTTTAATGATAATTTTTTCAAACTTCTGGTTTTATTGGAAAGGTTGAACTTTGTCATTTAATAATGGAAGACAATATCATTCATATGACTATCATAACTGGCTCGACAGTACCTCATCCCAAATTTTTTTAGTACATTTGATTGTATAGGGTCGAATCTCTTTAACATTTCAACGCTTCGATTATCTCTAAATACTCTGCATAACATGTATCCTTAAAGAAAATAATCCAAAGAGCTCAAATCACAGCTCCGAGGTGTTCATTTGACATTACAATTTCGGCTGATTATTTCATTTCAAAAAAACAGTGAGTACAATATCGATTATTGCGTTGGCAGTGTGACATATGGCGTCATCCTGTTGAAACAAAATGTCGGCTATGTCATTCTTTTGAATTTTTCGAAACACTCGTTGACCCTGGCGGGGTAATGCTCGCCGTTGACGGTAACGGCGGCTCCTTGCTAATTTTCAAAGAAAAGTTGCCCAATGGTGCCGCCAGCCCAAAACCCACACAAAACAGTGGCTCGTTGTGGATGAGTTGGTTTCTCACTAGTCACGTGTGGGTTCTTTGAACCCCTTATACGGAAATTTTCCTTATGGACATAGTCGCCGAGTTAAATGAGCTTCACTAAAAACACGATTTTTGGGTAAAATTCTTTATCTCCTGCCAAACAATCTACTGCCCATTGGGTGAAGCGAAAACGCAACGGATGGTCGTGAGACTTCAGTTATTGGACCAACTGAACTTTGTAAGCCTTTATACTGAGGTCTTTATTCAAAATTCTTCTCAAAGAAGTGCGAGAAATGTTCACTTCCTAAGAGTAATGACGAGTTGATGTTGATGGATGCTCTTGGACATTCTCACGCGAGAACGTACTCGGGGTGGTTTGTCTAATAAAGATCCATTTTCATGAACTCGCTTCAAAAATTGTCGTACAAACTGAACTGAAGGACGATATCTTCTCGAAATTTTTCCACGCAGATGTCTTACAGTTTTCCTTTAAAACTCACTACTTTAGAAATAAATTTTTAATAATAGGTGATCCACCTAGAAGTATTTTTTTGAACAATGAAATATAAATATTCAAATCAAGTGTCGAATCTTTATCGGTAATTTGAAAAGACATTTTGTGGCATTTATTTTTTGAAAATTATTTCCTTCAAATGTTGGCCGCAATTACGTCTCAGGGTTTGCATTCAGAGGGTCGAATTTTTGGATGACTCGTTCGAGCATTTTGACCGGTATGGCACGTGTAATGTTGGCTTCCAAAACCTGAATCGTCGCTGGTTTGTTAGCATAGACTTTAGACTTTACGTAACCCCAAAGAAATATCACACGATCTAGGCGGCCAACTCACCTGTGCAAAACGTGAAATTAGCTGCTTTTCGAAATTACCTCTCAATGGATCCATTGTTTGATCAGCTGTATGGAAAGTGGCACCGTCCTGTTGAAACCAAGTGTCGTCAAGATTACGGACTTCAATTCCAGGTAGCATAAAGATCGATATTATGGCGCGATAGCGAGCACCATTCACGGTTACGTTCCGGCCATCATCGTTTTAAAAAAATATGCACCGATGATTCCACCAGCTTATTAACCGCACCAAACCGTGGTTTTCTCTGGGTATAATGGCACCTCTTAAACCTCTTCTTGTTGCTCTTCAGCCCAAATGCGGCAACTTTGCCGTTAAGCCAAAAATGGGCCTCAAAAAGAGAGGATCTTCCCGTTTCGCACCGACACTCATTTCCATAATACAGTTGCCAACACTTAAAGCAAATTATTTTCAAAAAAAAATGCCATAAATTTCCTTTCAAATTACCAATAAAGATTCCACTCTTGATTTGAATTTTTATACTTAATTTTTTTTGTTCTGAAAAAATAACTCTAGATGAATCACTCTATGTTTCCCAATTTTTTTGAGTGTTCAGCGTCCCATGTAGCAAGTTCAAACATTAACCTGAATATTAAAACAAATGTTATTCTACCTTTCGAATTCAAGAAATCAGTATGTAGAGACACTGTAAAAAAGATATTTGGGAATTTTGAGTGAATACCTTTTTGTTTATAAAATATTTTATCACTCGTAATGCGTCCAATGGTAAAATCGTTCACTGCGTCTTTAGAAATTGGAAGAACAGATTTATACTTGTTTGGAAAAGACGTTCGGTCTGGATGTCTATATTCAAAGTCTGTTTACAAATTTATTAAAATGTGTTTTATCCGCTGTTATGCTATATTTTGTGCCACCTTGTATTTGTGTACTCGTATTTTGTTGTTGACTAAACGACCCATATCATGTTTCTACTCTAATATTCATTCTCGTACCATCGCATTTAATGTAAAAGGGTATTTGGTTTTTTTTTTTAATAAAGATGCTCGTCCCTAATAGCATCAAGAACAAACAGCTGTAATTCAATCCGATAATCGATGGAGGTGGTGGACGTGGTGGCAAAACATTCAAACAGATTTGAGATTTAAAGATGTATTTTGTATATTTTCTTTTTGTGACGTCAGAACTTTAACCAATTTATCATATTTTGACAACAATTGATTTCTCATGGAGACAATCGTCGCTGGAGACGAAACGAGAAAAAAGAGTAAGACATTGGCCCTTAGTGGATGGTGAATTTAAACAAGCCCAAATGGGACATTTGTCGTATATCCTTTTGGACAGTTGTGCCACGTTGTCGTTCAATCATGTTGCCTTCTTTGATGTTTGGTAACGACATGTCCTCCCGTTTTCTAAATGGTGAACATTTGACTTGCATCATTCTCTTTTAAATGAAGCGTTGCCCGAAAACTGTTGAAATAACCATTTACTCAAGATAAGGTTTTTGCCTGACCTTCGGCGTAGGTGGGCTTAACATTCATTATCAGTAACATGCAGAGATGATACATTTTTTTCTAATTTTATATTTGATTTGAACAATTAAGGGGGTAGCACTCGATTATCTTAGTAAAATGTTTGTCTTTGTGCCAGTGACAATGTAAGTGGCCTAAGTCGCATTCGTTGTGAGGCATTAAAAGGTTTGCATTTGAATGTATTTCGAATAAATTTTGTATCGCAAAATTTAGTATTTCGGAATTTAATTCATTAAGTTTGTAAAAGTGAAGGAAATTAAGTTTAAGGCCGAGTAAATCGAATATAAGTGTTCACATTGTACATACTTAGGTCACTTTCATACGCACTGGCTCTCATATCGCTGAAAGCGTCGTTTATCAAAGTGCCATTAAAAAATGATCATTCAAAAAAACAATAACAGAGTTTATACGCTGAGTCATCTTTTTTTCGCTTGAAGAAATACATTTTGGCTAAGAAATAAATTTACTGGACTAATGGAGGACAATCCCAGTGTTTTTTTTAGCATACTGTGTTATAAGTGACGTTTAACGGACCCTGTTGTTTTAGGGGCTGGGGTAATTCATGTTTTGGTATAAGCCCTACAAACAGAGTCATCCCGATCTGAGGAGCTGTCGCTCTTAAAGCCTCATATTAGTTCGATCTTGCTCATGTTTAGCATGGGCGTTTCCTATTAATCCGTGTGAAATTGCGCCAACTTAAAAAAGAAAAAGTCAGTTAGAAATTGTTTCGAACTACAGAACCTCTTTTAGACGAGAAGGCTTTCAGTTTCCATTACCAAATGTTAACAATCGAAATGGAATTCGGTTTGATGTACGATAAGATGATTGATATGCGATTACTATGGTAGAGACTTCTAAGGGTGTGAAGATAAATTTATAAGTTAAATTTGTCCGCGACCGAAACACCCTAGTGTGCAGCGCGACTGAGAAATTTTGCTGCTTGACTGAGAAATTTCGAGATTCATCTCTTTTTCGTTAAATCCTCGAAATATATGATAAAAGTATACAGTTTTTTTGATAAATTTATGAAAAGTAATAATGTATTAAATAAAAAACACATAAGATAAAAAACATGTAATTTTTGGAGGCCCGTTTAGGGGCACTTCCGGTCAACCTTAATGGACCATCGAGATGTCCCCAGATACGTCTGAGGGAGTAGATCACGACCTATATTACCATATATCCTAGCCCGATTTCAGATCGGAGATATATGCCATGAAATAAATGTCTGTCTTTAATATAGACGCCATTATTGGAGGCCTCTTTAGGGGCGCTTCCGGTCGACCTTAATCGACCATCAATATGTCCCTAGATAGTTCTGAGGGAGTAGATCACGACCTAATTTACCACGTATCCTAGACAGATTTCAGATCGGAGATATATGGCATGCACTAAATGTCTGTCTTTAATATGGACGTCATTCTTGGAGGCTCCTTTAGGGGCACTTCCGGTCAACCTTAATGGACCATCAAGATGTCCCCAGATAGGTGTGATGGAGTATATCACGACCTAATTTACCATATAACCTACACCGATTTCAGATCGGTAAGGGTGAAGGATGTGAATTTATCTTCACACCCTCAGGCAACTTACATTCGGCCACATTAAACGAATAAGTTCAAATTAATTTTGAACAGCCTGTTGTGGCAACTATCTGTTTTGTGTAGAACTATTCGATTGCAACCAACAACTGGTAATGACAACAACTTATTCTGCTTTAATAACCAAAGACAGTTACATCTAAGACACATTTATATTGTATCTTTCTTCGATGGCTACGCGGACCTGAAAAAGTGAATTGATGTTTCCCAAATTTGGACAAAAGAGTTTTTATCTATTTTTGACTAATTTTTATTTTAATTAGACTTTGAATCTTTTATGGAAGCTTTATATCCGGATAACATTATTTATTTTAAAAACGAATTTTAAATATCATTTTTTTATTCACAGGTTTCTACATTATGGCATTCCTACATTAAGCATCATATACTGAACATTTTGTTAAATGATATCTTCTAGAATGAAAAGTAACTCGTCCATCCCTAAAGGATGGACGAGTTACTTTCTATGGGCCAATGAAACTTTTATTTTGGAACGCTTCGGTTGCTGTTTATATTTCGGGTTCTGACAATACTAGTGTTCCCAGATGCAAAATGGAACTTCCTTGGAAAATTTGACATTTTCTAGCATAAATTCATTCAGAACGTTTGGTCATTTGAGGGCGAATTGTTTTGTTTACAGAGTATTGAAAAATTCATCTCAGTCAAAAAATGCAATTATCCCGTGAAGATTTTCGTGCTATGATTTTTAACGATTTTCGGCATGGGTTGTCGAGACAAAAGTGTTTTAATCAACTTGTTTCGACTTTTGGCGATATAGCACCATTAAAAACCACTGTTAATAGCTGGTACCAAGAGTTCAGTCTCGGACGCAGTTCACTCCAGGATGAATTTCGTGAAGGACGGCCATCTTCGGTCACTTTGCTGTGCGTGAACTGATTAAGCAAGACCTTCATGTGACATACCGTGAGTTTGAGGCATCCTTGGGCATAAGTATGGCAAGCATCAATAAGATATTGCATGTTCATTCGGCAATGAAAAAAATTGTTCTCGTTGGATCTCACATAATTTGACGAATGCTCAAAAAAGGCTCGTATGGATTGGTGCAAAACGATTTTGAAAAAGTATAACTGCGGTAGCTCAAAGGAAGTGTTTATTATTGTCACAGGTGACGAATCATGGATCTTTGCAAATGAACCCGAAACAAAACAGCAATCGACCGCATGTGTCTTTTAAGACGAGCCAAATCCAACAAAAGTTGTTCGTGGAAGAAGTACATCGAAGCAAATGATTTCATTTTTCTCGGTATAACCGACCATGTTGCCACAGTGCCTTTAGTGGAACATAGGATGGTCAATTCTGAGTGGTATACAACCATATATTTGCCAACAGTGTTCGAAGAAATGAGGATAGATAATAAGAGAAGACGGATCATTTTGCATCACGACAATGCGAGCTCTCACACATCAGCTGAAACGATGAGCTATTTGACCACTCAAGGTGTCGAATTGATGGGCCATCCACCGTACAGCCCTGATTTGGCACCCAATGACTGCTCCTTATTCCTTAGCATCAAGAAAAAAATGCTTGTTCAACATTTTCCATCGCCAGAAGCAGCTGTTGGAGCATTTTATGATCATTTTTAGGAGGTGTCTCAATCGGAGTGGAAAAAGTGCTTGGAAAATTGGTTTGTGCGCATGCACAATTCTCTTAAAGGAGAATGTTTTTTAAAACAATAAAACCATTTCCAATGATAAATTATTGTGTTTTTATTGCCGGACCCGAAATATAAATAGCAAACTTCTACATGAATTAAATTAAAAAGTTGTTCATATTCCTTTGTTTTACCCAATTTTCGTGATAAGACGTCTTAAGTGAAATCCTATGGAGTTTATTTTCGTAAAACAATTTAACATCCTCCTTCCTTTTTTTTAAATGTGAAAAATGTCGAATTATTTTCAGTTCCTCGTGTACTTCTTTTAATTAAATTGTAAAAATGTTTTTAGAAATGTACGTTTTTAGATTAAAGTTTAAATAGTTCTACTTAATTACCACTATAATCATTTTAGTATAGATTTTCTTAAATAGATTCTGAATATCTTCAAGATAAATTAACCTTATTTGCCCTTATTAAAAAAGTTTATTTTTTTTAAAATTTAATGAATTATTAATGTTGAGAGTGAAAACCAAAATCGACACAGAGAGGCTATTTTAATATTTAATTTTTTTCCAGCTATTTGTTTTTAAATAACCTACAATATATGTCAAGTCAAACAATATTGACTTTTTTTACCAATTCGGTGCATTTTACCAATTCGGTGCATAAAATCGATCCACTTGTAAAGGGTGTTTTTTTTAAGACGTGTGGTTTTCAACCTGGCCACACTTTTTTGGACAGCTGCAACTTGATTTTTGCTCCGTTTGGTTTGCTATTTCATAATGAATAACTTACTCAACAACGACAATAACAGTCCAAATAGAGATGACCACCGATTCTGATTTTTACAAGAAAATTTTGTTGAGCGATGAAGCTCACTTTTGGTTGCAGGGGTACGTTAATAACTAAAATTGTCGCATTTTATGTACTGGAAATTCACAAGCCATTGTTGAAACACCGTTACTTCTTCAAAAAGTCACTGCTTGGTATGCTCTATTGGCAGAGGGAATCAGTGGTCCATATTTATTCAAAAATGAAGTCGGCCATAATGTTATGAAAAATATTACCTTATCTGTGGCCAGACTTCAAGCATTCATTCGAGGTATTTCTTGTCACATTAACTTTTAAGTATCCGGTAATATTGAGGTTTTAAATTCTACTTTAATCCCCTTAAATAATGCATCATAATCAGATTTATCTTAAAATATGTTGACATTTTAAAAAAAAATTAATTTTTTTTGGACCCACTGTACCGATTTGAATCATTAAATCGTTCCACTTGAACATGTGAATATTTATCACCAAAAATGGTTCTATTGGTTTTCAAAGTATTCTCCAGCTCGATTTATTCACTTTTGCATGCGCCCAAACCAATTGTCGAAGCACTTTTTCCACTCCGATTGAGACACCTCCAAAACATGATTTTTGAACGCCTCAACAGCATCTTCTGGCGACGCAAATCGTTGACCACGCATTTTTTTTCTTGATGTGCGGGAATAAAAAGAAGTCATTGGGTGCCAAGTCGGGGCTGTGCGGCGGATGACCCATCAATTCGACGTTTTGGCCGGCGCTGGTTTGAGCCGATGTGTGAGAGCTCGCATTGTTATGGTGCACAATGATTCATCTTCTCTTGTTCGTTTTTCGAATTTCACCAAAGACTTCAGGCAAACAAATTGTCAGAGTAGACCGTCCTACGTTGCTCAAGAGGAACAGTCGCCACATGACCAGTTTTGCCGAAGAAACAGGCGACCATTTGCTTCGAAGTGCTTCTTCCACGAACAACTTTCGTTGGATTTGGCTCGTCTTCGAAGACCCACACGGTCGATTGCTGTTTTCTCTCGGGCTCATACGCATAGATCCATGATTCTTCACCTGTGACGATCTTATAAACGTTTTTTGAAGCTCCGCGACGTATTTTTTCAAAATTTCTTTGCACCAATCGGCACGAGCCTTTTTTGAGCGATTGGCAAATTGTGCGGGATCCAACGAGAAAAGCCCTTTTTTAAAAGCCAGGTGTTAATGCAATATCGAATGTATGCTTGTGAAAGAAATGCCCGAGGATGCCTCTATCTCACGGTATGTCACATGATGATCTTGCATTATCAGTTCACACACGTCATTAATGTTCTTTGGCACAGCGGCAGTTTTTGGATGACCTACACGACCGTCGTCTTTGCACGAGCGTCGGTCACGATTAAATTCATTAAACCAGTTTTTCACAGTGTTATAGGATGGTACTTCATCGCCATACAAAGCTTTAAGTTCCTCGATGCACTCTTGTCGTGTTAATCCGAGTTAATTCCATTCTTTTTTGCCAAAATAATATTTTCAAATCACTGTAAAGAACACAAATGATGGTCGTACGTCAAAACGTTCTGAGTACGTTTATTCTAGAATATGTCAAACTTTCCAATGGAAATGTCAGATGGCGCCAGAAATATATATAGCAATTGAGGTTCAATCCCCTTCATGTGCCGAATTATCTCATCCTTTAGCTCTTGAATGGTTGCTGGTTTATCGACGTACACCTTTTCTTTCAAAAAACCCCAAAGAAAGAAGCCCAACAGTGTCAAATCACATAATCTTGGCAGCCAATTAACATCGCCTCGACGTGAGATAACAGAGCCATTGAATTTGTCGCGCAAAAGAGCCATTGTTTCGTTAGCTGTGAAACCACATATCGTCCACATCCATAACTTCCAATACGGGCCATAAAAAGTTCGTTATCATCTCACGATAGCGAACACCATTCACAGTAACTGCCTGACCCGTATCATTTTGGAAAAAATACGGCCCGATGATGCCGCCAGCAGTCACTCTTTGTGGGTGCATTTTTTTTCGATAACCACTCTTGGTTTATCATTCACCCAAATGCGGCAGTTCTGCTTATTGACGAATCCACTGAGGTGAAAATGTGCCTCATCACTGAAGATGATTCTCTTCGAAATGCCCATTTTCATAATAAGCCTGAATAACTTTAACGCGTTGTTCGCTTGTGTATCTTTCCATGGTTGAATTTCCATCATGAATTAGTCTGAAATTGAGAAATATCTAGTGAAATGCAGAAAAAACTTGACGTTTAGATGTGGTTCACATTTTGTCCAGCTACTATTCCCTTTTTTGAGGTAGTTAGTGCGTTCCAACTAAAGTACCCATGTTAACCGTTGCCAGTATACAAAAAGTTATAATTATTCATATTTGGCCAAATGGCCAAATGGCCAGGCCCAAACTAGTATACCCTTCACTGTCCCTAAGCTAAAAAAATGGTCCATTTTGGGCTTTTTCGGTCCTTGTGTCCGTCCCTAACATCAGCTAAAATAAATAAAAAAAATCTGTATAATTAGACTCGCAGCAAAATTGGCTTCAATTTAAATACCCACCCACAGAATAAATATTTTCAAATCGTACAATAAATAAAAATAATGTCTCGATCAGATAATCGATTATATAAAATGTAACCATCTGTTGGTTCAATTAACAAATGCCCGTAATGAAAACCGAATTCAAAGAGTTGTTTAAGCGAATTATATATAAGAGCAACAAATACATGTACAAATTCAGTTCCAATAATCAGTTAGTTAGGGTTCCTGATACATTGTCTTTTCAACTGATACTAACAGTTCCCACTACGAAAATTGCCGTGTACCTAATCAATATTCGGCTGTAGCCATGGAATACATAGATCGCACGTGCAACCAACTGATTCGCTTCTAATAATTTGTTCTCTGTGTGTAACACATACGATTACTCTCTAATAAGTCTTAACTTTTAAGATTTCTCTATATTTAACGCCCGAATCTACGGGATCCCTAAGGCCCACGTCTGAAATTTTCCAAAACAATGATATCGACGAATCTGAACAGGACAACTGTCCATAGGGCCTAACTAATTCAGTTCTGTCAAACTTGGACACACCTCCAAAAACCATAATTTTGGCGATATCCCCCAATACCGTCAGTGCAATACTGCAACTTAATCCAACGAACTTACAATTTGTCCACTTGTTTCTACTAAATTTTTCATTTTATTTAAAGCTTCACTTTTGCCTTGAAACATATCATTCTATATCACATTACATTGTCCCTCTAGCAGTGATTTCTTTCTTTCACGTCCGCCGTAGCATCTGTAAACTAAATGTTTCCATAATCTTTTAATAGACATGCCATTTTTTTGTGGATATTTTTTTCTCCTAATTTTGGCTATTAGATATTTATTTCATAATACCCACGCAGACTGATGCAAGGAACTGATCATAATACCTTTTAAACCATATCACAAATCTTGTTTCCCACTTCCCTCCCCGATCACTGTGTCCTTAAGTGTATGAAAATTAAATTTGTCTATTGCAGTTATGAAGACGTGACAGCGTTGCTGTTGAAACAATGAAAGCATTCGCTCCATGTACCTCACACTCGGGGTGTGAAGTGCTCCTCCCGATTTGGAGTGGATAAGTGAACGCACACATACCACTTGTCCACCAGTTCAGGCGAACTGAGAGAGAATTCCAGTGCGGTGGCCATAAGTGATTTGATGCATAACTTCCATGTTTGGCGCGGAGGCATTTGCACCCATGTAACTGCTTCACTTGCTATTTTGAATTGATTTAAGCCCCAAATGGATAAGTCATGGATGCTCCCCTAAATGAAGTGTTGATTATTCAGGCACCGCATTGCCTTGTCCTTAATGGGAGCGTAAGGTGTTGCTTTATTTGGCCGTGGCAGGCCAACAATGGGGAAATCTGTACGTTTGCACTCGCTGTAAATCAGATAAAGAAAAAACATGACACAATTAAAAAAATTTAAGTAAAGAAATTAAATCTTTTTATATTTTTATGGGCTCATTCATTGTGTGTAATTGTATGTTTATTTCCGGGAATTATAGGAAATAAGTTTGCAATCGGTTATAAAGTTCCAGAAGTTTAATTCTATTGCCGAGCCCAAATCTCAGCCAAATCTTGAAATATATGTGACAGCGCATAGAGAAAGGGACTTTAGGGTAAAGAAAAAAATCAATTTTCACTTTTTTTTGATGTGGACAACATCTGAGCTTCGAATGAGACCGATCCCATGCCCCAAAAGTGTTCCCTCCCAGAGATATGCGCGTTTTATGAAAGTGATGGTACACCAAAGATACACGTATTTATATCATTAAAATGGCTCTCCTAAACAAAACTGGTTTTTACCCTTAGGGCCCTTTCTATTTTGCGAGCCCATATACACATACGTATTTGAGTTTGTAGGGAATTTTTAGCTTTTATATTAGGAACGCCATTTTAGAAATTTGAAAAAGCAAAAGTTGTTTTGTTTTGTGCTATGTTTGTTTCGAATGGTGCCGAAAACATTTTTTTGAAAGCTCCAAAAATAAAAGAGTATTTTCGAAAATAAAATGTTTTTAAAAAATCCTAGGTACGCCACCTTGTTTTTTGCATAAGGGGCATTCCATGTAAAAGAGGAAAACATACTAAATTTTAAATTTTTAATGGATTATTGGCAATTCAGTAATAAGATATCTCTAACGGTTCATTTTTCTATAATCTGCTGAATTTTTTTAATAATACAGAGAATAGTCATTTTTATCTCCGCAAACTTTGATTTCATAGAAATTAAATTTGGGGGTAAATTTTGTTCACACTGACAACACTGCTTTTGGTAGTTTTGACAGTTGTTGAAAGTTAGCGAGTGTGTTGTATCGAAAGTGTGGAAAAAAACTACATACCTGCAAAAAAAATAAAGTGAAAAGGTGTGTTAGATTTTGTGTATTTCCTCTTTTAACAAATACGTGTCGTATGTCCCACCAGTCACAGTAAAATGTATACAATTTGTTTTCCCATCTACAAATATGAGTTAATGAATAAAGTTTTTTCCTAGAAGTAAAAATAATAATGTCGATTACTATTTGAACACGTTTGCTTAGTTTAAATGATAATGTTATAATTCCGAGACTGGGTTTATATGTGTCTTACCAGTCACATTTGATTGGCTTACACTGGCATATAATGGAATTTTATCAGTTCAAAAACTGATTTACGTTTTCGTCTCTGTGTTTCTCTGGATCGGACTGGGGTGCTAAAATTAGTTGGAGTTTTTTTGCTTCCGGCCATGGTAAGGGAGCAGTTGATGGCATAGATGCCACAGCAAAGAGAGCCATTTGGTCTGCTATCATGTCAAGAAAAACAGTAATTCAAAACAGCTGGGACAGCTACAAATATTTAGTATCAAAAGAAGTTAATAAATTGGACATTTTCTTTGTCGCTGTTGTCGATATTGAAAAACATCAAGAACGACGTCTATATGGTGGTTGCGGAGCAATTTCAAATCGTAATTCGGCCTGTTTTTGTTGAGTTAAAAATGCAGTGTGTGAAGGAGCACTATCTTGATTAAAAATAACTTTTTTTTTCTAAATGCGGTCGTTTAATCTTGATTTCTTCACTCAACCGATCCAATAATGCACAATAATATTCACTATTTATAGTTTTTCCTTTCTCAAGATAATCAATAAATATTATACCCCTTGCATCCCAAAATATTGTGGCCATTACTTTTCCTGCTGACTTAACAGTTTTCGCCTTCTTGGGACCACTTTTACCAGCTTCTATCCATTGTTTTGACTGTTCTTTGCATTCTGGGATGTAGTGATGGATCCATGTTTCATCAACAGTTATGAATCGGCGCAAGAACTCTATTGGATTACGCTGATAAATCGCTAAAAGCTCCTCGGAATTGGTCCAACGGACGATTTATTGGGGCAAAGTCAACAAACGCGGCACCCTTCTTGCGGATAGCTTTTTCATGTGGAGTTCATCATGTAAAATACTCCAAACTTGTTTTTCGTGTATTTTAACAATATCAGCAAGTTCTTTGAGCTTTATTCGTCTATCTTTAGTCACTTCATTAAATATTTTTCTAATGTTTTCAATAGTAGTAGCAGTTTTCACTCTTCCAGAGCGTTGTTCATCTTCCGTACTTGTACGACCCATTTTAAATTGTTGAACCCAGGATTTCACGGTGGAGTATGATGGTGCATTATCACCATGAACAGAATCCAATTCATCTTTGAGTAATTGTGGCGTATAACCTTTCATATAAAAGTGTTTAATTACCGCACGAAACTCTTTATTTTCCATTATTCAAAAATTATAAAACTTGTTTACTTTAATACCTGTAACAAGAAAATAATCATTAAATATTTCGGAAATTTTGACAGATGGCTTATAAAAGATTGCTTTTAAAAAACAAAAAAAGTTGCTAGTATAACAGAAAATAGGCCAGGCCAGTTAGTTTTGCGGTCGCCCTCGTACTCACTCACTGCAATATCTTGGTTTTCTTAGAAAAATTAATTTATTCTGTTGTGTACTCCAATGACAGTGAAGAATCAGTTGGGACACAGAATTTTTCTTTATTTTTGTTATGAAAACAGATTTATTTTATTTTTATTGATAATTTTTATTAAGTAATTTTTCCATTTTTTTAAATTTTGTTTACTTTCTTTTGTTTTCTACTCAAAATTATAAAAAACTTCATTAAAAAACTTGAACACAATAATAAAACTGATTTTCATGAACTCGAAATTTACGTATTTTGTACTTGTCCCACCAGTCACAAAGACCTGTCCCACCAGTCACGATTTAATTATTTTTTTAAATCATTTCTACGATAGGTATAGGTCTGATTTGTAATGAAAACAAAAGCGTAGGTTATATATTTTATATCACATAAAAGTCTCACATGAAAAATATTTGGTTTGGCTAAAATCCATTTATGTGTACACAGAAGTCAAAGAAAGGGATTTTTTAGTGTCCCACCAATCATTCAAATAATAATAGTTCAGAAATGAACAACTTTTTTTTAAGTTTGTTAATTGTAGTTTTATAATTCTATTTTACTAATTTATAAGTTATGATGACGAAGTTATAATGCATATTTGGTCAAATTCTGTAGTCAAAAGTGCCACCAGTCAACATGGAATGCCCCATAAACAGAAATTGTGCTGAGTGAGAACATAACTGTGCCGTTTCTAAACATTTTCATAAAGAGTATCGTTTTAGAAAAATCAACAATTTTAAAAATAGTCCTAGGAACGCCATTTTGTTTCAAAATTCATTTATTCTATAAAATTATCCTAGGAACGCCAATATGTTTTTTGTAAAAATAAAACTTGTGCTGAATTTTAAAAACAAAACTAGGTTTTTTGTTGTTACGTATTGTAGCGGCTACTGTGTACCGGGGTGATAGCCCTTTGCCGAAGAAATGCTGCTTCAAAGGATTGGATCAAGACGATCCAAAGATCCGGATGTCGTTGGATTGACAACTAGATGTGTGCCGTAAAATGTTTTTAAAACAATTTCAAATTGATAGAGATATTGGGCAAATAAACTTTTTGAGAAAATAATCACGAAAATGAATTTTTTGTAAGTCAAAAAAAATTGCTAAGTAAGTGCTGGATTTTGCCGTAAAAAGTGTTTTAAAAATTTTAATTGAGAAAGATAAAGGGTGGTTATAAACGGCCGATGTTGATTTTGAATAAAACACAAATTATTAAGAAAATTATTGTCATTTCTTTTTATTATGATAATATTGGTATATATGGAACAAAATATCGTATGGAACAAAATATGTATGGAACAAAATATAGGCCAATTGGCCGCCGCGACCTCGGCGCACACTTCCATCCGATGGTCCAAATTTTTGATGACGCTGAGGCATAATTAAGGTTATATACCGTTAATGTGCCGAATTATCTCATCCTTTAGCTCTTTTCTTTCAAATAACCCCAAAAAAAGAAGTCCAACGGTGTCAAATCACATAATTTTGGCGGCCAATTAACATCGCCACGACGTGAGATAACACGCGCAAAAGAGCCCTTGTTTCGTTAGCTGTGTGTCACGTGGCACCGTCCTGTTGAAACCACATATCGTTCACATCCATATCTTCACATTCGGGATTAAAAATTCGTTATCATCTCACGATAGCGAACACCACTCACAGAAACTGCCTGGCGGCCTCATTTAAAAAAAAACGCCACGATGATGCCGTCAGCCCATAAATGCGTGTGCTGATTTTCGTTAAGTTTGTGCAGGAGGTATTGGGAAAATACCTTTTTTTCAGAAATTTAACACCAAAATTGTTATGGATTTGAAAATCGCAAAAAAAAACTTGTGCCTTTTTTGTGCCAAAAATCGTTTTCAAAAACTTCAAAATTAAAAGGTTAACTTAATAATTCTAGTATGAGAAAAGTAGTTGGCATATATGATGTTAGTATAACTAGAAACTCGCTCCGATAAGGAATAGACTGGTGCCACGCCTTGAAAAATTTTTTTATGTTCGAACGCAATCCATGATAGAGGATATAAAAGCTTCCATCCGGATAAACTCAATTTGGCTATTTGTTTTTCCTAATTTATTTTATTTTGATAGTACCATTTTATGTATTCGGTTATTCGACCATAATAAAAGTTTTTGTAATCAATTTTTATACAGGGTGATTCATTGCTAACTGGACAAATTTCACAAGCGTGTTCCTTGGCTCACTTCATGACAAAATGTCATCTACGACAATGCCCGAAAAAGCAAGTGGGCGAAGTGGCAGTAGTTTAAAAATTTTCGGATTGTTTTTTTTTAAATAACCAACACTCAGGGGATTCCCCCTATACATGCGGTGTATTGCGTTGGCGAGTGGAAAGTAAAGTATCGGAGGGGGGAAAGAGGGAATAATGTTTATTGACACTTGTCTTGAACTTCTGGATGTCGCAATTAGTGGGAAATACATTTGCCGGATGCCGATTATACATACGGACTGTACGAGCGAAAAACGAATTTGATCTGTAGTGTATAGTGCGGTCAACTGGCCAATCGATAACAAACGGGTGTGAATTCCTAGAAAGTCGCGTATCCCTGCCGAACATCCTCACGTCAGGAATAAGGCGACGGATGTCTGATGAACACACACCATGAAAGTAACGATAGAACAGCGTCACGCAACCCACATTCCGACGATGATCAAGGGAAACAATAGAGTTGGATACCCTACTGTCACCTATCATGGTGCTGAATACGGTCAAGTAGCTCCAAGGATGATTGTGGAGCACCTGCCCATATATGGGAGTTGCATTCCATCTTCGGCCTGATGTAAGTTGTATAGATATTGAAAAGATCAGAAGGAGTGAGATATTTCTTGCTCCGCTTTAAGAAGCCTATGTACTTGAGTGCTTCTTTCGACGTATTTTCATGCCCAGAACATCGAGAGCTTCTGATTGTTCAATATCCGTACCATCGATAGAAATTGACGATATTGTTGGGTCAGCGAATCGCTTGTGAGACAACAAGCTGCACTGTGTCTTACGCGCATTAAAATCTACTCTATTCACTCGACCCCATTCGGAAATGGCCAGTAAATCCCGGCCAAGTGTCTCATCCATAATTCGCCTTTTGTCTTCAATATCTTGAAGACTCGGCCTACGGTCAAATGAATATGAATGACATAGGTTACTGTCATCCGCAAAGGAGTAGATTGGATTCACGGTCTGACCCAACAGATCATCAATGAAAATTAAAAATAAAGAGGGAGAGAGGACAGAGCCCTGTGGTACTCCTGCAGTAAGCCTATGTTTGTTGGATGAGAACCCATCTACAACAACTCTTATAGTGCGATCTCTAAGAAAGCTCGATATAAAACGAGCGAAAGTATCACCGACGCCAAAAGCCATCAGCTTTGACAAGAGTGCACCGTGCCAGACTCTATCAAAGGCCTTGGAGATATCCAGAGCCACAACCTTACTCTCACCAAACTGGTGGATAGACCTACTCCAGCGCTCCGTCAAGAAAGCCATCAGGTCTCCCGTAGAGCGATTTCTACGGAAGCCATACTGTCGATCACTAAGCAAGCAGTTGAACTAAAAATTTTCGGATTGGTGGTCGGAAAGTAAAAAAAAAACTCACACAAACCAAAAAACTTTTCGAATAAACACCATTTGTTTGGAAAAAATAATTATTTTCTACATAATGTCCTTTAAGCTTAATACACTTTGTCCAACGCATCTCCAATTTTTCAATAGGATTTTTCGAGGTCAAAAAGTAGGCATTTATTTGATCAATAATTTCTTTAATTAACTTTAAGCATCTGCAACGCGGGCCAGGCTCAGCAAGTAACATTTAAAAATGTAATTTTTGGTGTACGAGCGCCTAAAACTCGAGATCGCTTGACCGATAAACTCCAAATTTAAAGTGTACACACAGGGAACAGTTTTGTGGCAGCAACCGAATTTTTTGCCTATCGAATGTTGGTGGTTGCATGTTCCAAACATATATTCCATCGCTACAACCGAATGTTGATTGGGTACGCGAAAATTTTCAGTAGAGGGAACTGCCACTATTGGTTTATGAGGCAAAGTATCGGTAAGATGATTATTGGAACTGAATTAGAACATGTATTGGTTGTTGCTATAGATTTTTGGTTATAAGTTCTCTTAGTTAACTGGGCCAACAGACAGTTAAATTCTACATATTCGGTTAACTGACTAAAATAAAACCCGTTTTTATACCCTCCCCTGAAGAGTGGATGGTATATTGAAATTATTATATCGTTTTGAAATCCATCAAATATTGATCGGAAATCCTATAAAGCATATATAACACGATCGAGCCATTTTCGTCCGTCCGCAACTGTCAATGGGCCTGTTACCGAAATCGGCCACAATAATTTATCATTGGAAATGGTTTTATTGTTTTTCAAATATTCTCTATATGTGAGAGCACATAGAGAAAGGGACATTAGGGTAAAAAATTGATTTTCACTTTTTTTTGATGTGGGCAACATCTGAGCATCGAATGAGACCGATGCCATGCCCCAAAAGTGTTCCCTCCCAGAGATATGAGCGTTTTATGAAAGTCAGAAGTCGAAACAAGTTGATTTAAACACTCTTGTCTCGATAGTTCACGCCGAAAGTCGCACAAAATCATCGCGCAAAAATGTTCACGGGATAATTCCATTTGTTGACTGAGATGAACTTTTCCACACACTCTAAACAAAACAATTCGCCCTCAAATGACAAAACGTTCTGAGTGAAGTTATGCTAAAAACTCTTAAAGTTTCCAATAGAAGTTCTAGTTTGCATCTGGAAATACTAGTATTGTCAGGATAAAGAAATTTGTTGCCGAAGTAGTCGTTGCCAAAGACTGCTGAAGAAAAACCTTGGCGGGTTTAGAAACAGCTGTACAGTCTGCCTGGCAACCGTAGCAAATACATTTTACCAATTTCTTCTTTTTACGTTGATTCTGAAAAAGAAATAACAAAAGAGTCTCGAACCGGAATAAAGGCCGTTCAAGTCATAAATAGCAACCCTCGTATTAGTTGCTGTTTGGCAAAAAAACGTCCCGCATAGTTAAAACGGGCGATTAATAGTCAATATGAAAATAAGGGTACTTAACTTAAAGCTAATGTTGTCAATAGAAATATAAAATAATTTCAAGTTTCAGCATAGATTAGGAACGGACGGACGGGCTGAAAGTGATCAAAAACACGTACAATTTTTTTGCGCTTTACTTAAGCCGCGACGTTGTAGCTTCGGTTTGGCCAAACTTAACGACGTTTTTATTTGCTTTTCTGCGCTTTACGACCGTAGGGATGATTGAGGGTATATGTGACAGCGCATAAAGAAAGGGACCTAAGGGTAAAAAAAAATCAATTTTCATTTTTCTTTTTTTTGATGGACAACATCTCAGCATCGAATGAGACCGATCCCATGCCCCAAAAGTGTTCCCTCCCAGAGATATGCGCGTTTTATGAATGTGAAGTCGACGATTCTAAGCGCAAGTAGAAAGGGACCTAATCTTTAAAATGGCTCTCCTGAACAAAACTTTTCATCAACTTTTCACTTTTTTTTGATGTGGACAACATCTGAGCATCGAATGAGACCGATCCCATGCCCCAAAAGTGTTCCCTCCCAGAGATATGCGCGTTTTATGAATGTGAAGTCGACTATTCTAAGCGCAAATAGAAAGAAACCTAATCTTTAAAATGGCTCTCCAGAACAAAACTGGTTTTTAACCTTAGGTCCTTTTCAATTTTGCGCGTCACATATAAGGTTCAGCCAGACCGACCTTTACAACGTTTTACTTGTTTGCATTTCCCTCGGCCCGTGTCTTAAATTTGGTCCAAAAAAATATTTTTTAAACTTAAATTTATATGTTCATTTGTTGTTGGTGCAAAAGAATTGCTTCCAATTTAAACTGAACGTATTATGAAAAAGAGTGTTTTTGTTTGTTTAAAAATCCGACTAAAAACAATCAAATGTCTAAACTATAATCGATTTTTTGATTTGCCTTCAAAAAGAAGTCTGTTACGGCACGCAGAAAAAAATATGGTTAGGGTAACAATATTCGAAGAGCATCATACTATTGTTGGTTATATGGTTGTGGCACAACAATATTATGATCATCACAACAATGGTATGGTTCACACACAACCATACTATGATCCCCATAACAATATTATGGTCATCACAACAATAGAATTATTCACACACAACCATACTATGATCCCCAAAACCCTATTATTATTCACATTCACACACAACCATATTATGATCCTCATAACCATAGTATGTTTAACGTACAACCATTGTATGATCCTCACAACCATAGTATGACTTACACACATTCATGGTCCCCAATTTTATTTTTAATGATTGGTTTAAGTTATTTAACAATAGAGAATTTTATTAAATTAGTTATGTAATAATAGGAGTGATTTATAGCACAGTAAAACAAATTATTTATTTAAAATATTTTAGTTATACTAATTCGTAGTTTGTTTCAAAAAATTTTATTATTTTTACTATTATTGCGTAAGATTCGTTGAAATAACATTGTCAAAAAATAAACATTGCAAAAAAAATACAATTTTGCCGGTATGATTGCCGTTATCATGTCATTGTTAACATAAAACCGATGAAAACAATACTTTTGTTCCTCCAACCATATTTATATTGTTGCTACAACCATATTTTCATTTCTAAATTTGGCAAAAATACTATTGTTACATTTTAACAATATTAATATTGCCGCAATCATACTATTGCCAAAATGAAATTCAAAAAACAATACTATGGTTGCGACGACCATACTTTTATTGCAGAAAACATACTACTGTTGAGGTGACCATATATTAACCATGTATTTTCCCTGCGTGTGTCGACTACAGGCAGACATCTTGAATAGTAAGACATACTCGTATACTCTTTAAGGTCTTCCTATTTACGAAATACATTCTCCCACTCGATTCATTTCGTTTCGGTTTAGTACGATTTTATTAGATTTATAGAAATGTGACAACATCAACAACATTCTTTAGCTGATGGCAACATATGTCTAGGCTATTTTTAGCTTCATTTACCTACTGGGTTTGTTGTTTGTATTTTTAGTACTGTAACTATTTTTGTTTTAATGCCCCCTTTGGGACAACCAGACATTCAACTGCTCGTCTTTCTGCCCATGCATAACTTTAGCCCCACCAAGAGGAGAAGAAAGAGGAAAATATGTGAAATATATCATTTCGATGGCAAAAATATTGACCTTTTGACTATGTGCTATACATACATTATGCGTTTGCCACATTTTTGTTTTTTAATGATTTATTGTTATTTTTCTTTTTTTTTTGTAGTAAAAGTGTCAATAATTCTATTGATTGTGATTTATTCTAGTCGGAGGACACACAAAAAAATTTCCATAACATGTGGGTGTTCTAAGACGAGTAGAACATATTTGACACGTCCTAAATATATGTGTACATCCGTAAATAAAAAATCACCACCCCAAACCATGCGGAAAGAACCTCGAGTAGCTACGAGTATACAGGCGTATGATCCACTAGGGCTGAAATTTCTAATTGATTATGAAGCGTGTTGTTTAAAGGATTTTTAAATTGGTTTTTATGGATTTTTTAATTGGTGTTTATGAAAGTTTTTTTTTAACATTTTATTGATGATTCTTTTTGTCACATGAATTAATTTTGTTTAGATTTATTTCGAAGGGCTACTCAAATATATTGTATTATGATTAATGATTTTCATATTCAATTCATCTCGTTGTTTCAAAAAAGTGCTACAACTTAATTTTTTTATTGACTTAATGGAATGTTTATTTTAGTCGGAACTAAATGCACTTTCACAATAGAGAAATCTGGGGTGCCCAAAAAATTACGGTTTTAGGAAACCCAGCATCTCTACTATAGCCTTTAGATATTTTGGGAATTTTGAGGAATAACAAATATCGGATTTTGCACTCCTTACACTAGCATTTAACGACATTTCGGTTTACAAGTTTATGTTTACTAGCAATGTTCAATGTTAAACAAACATAAACCGGAAAGAATAAAAGTCCTTTGTACAGATTATATATGGAAATTTTTACCTTTTCACACATAGAGAAAAAATTAGTTGGTGATCTCTAGGAGCTACAATGATTCGGTGCTAAAGATAAATTTCAGTTTGCAATAACCAAATGTTTATAATCGCTAGGGACATTCGGTTCGAAATACCAAATGATGATAAATATGATCATCGTACTGTACTCACAACATATTGATAGGCAACACCAATGAAACGCGAAAAAGGTGTATAGTTGCCACAACTGGTGATTGCAAACATTTTGTTGGTAGTTCTGCAAACATTTTGTTGTTGTAACCAATTATTTGTGTAACCATACCCAAATACGGTTCGTTTAATGAAACTTTTTTAAAATAAAATAATTCGATTATAACTGACTTTCCAGTAAATATCATTCATCTTTTCCACTTTTTCGTCATGGCCCTCCCCACGAGTTTTTCTCTTCTGAAGGTTCGGATACTTGGTATGTTGCACCGATACTACTGTACCAATAACTGAAAATTAAAGACAACCAACTAACATTCGGTTGTACTGGTTGAATACTCGAGGTTCTGTTAACTCAATCATTCGGCTGGCCAAGAAATTCGGTTGTGACAACAAATCTGTTGGCTGTATCCGAAAACCATATATGACAGCGCATAGAGAAAGGGACCTAAGGGTAAAAAATCAATTTTAATTTTTTTTTTGATGTGGATAACATCTTAGCATCGAATGAGACCGATCCCATAACCCAAAAGTGTTCCCTCCTATAGATTAAATCATTAAAATGGCTCTCCTGAACAAAAATGGTTTTTACCCTTAGGTCCCTTTCGATTTTGCGCGTCACATATACTGAAAAAAGAAAAATTGTTAAGGTTCGATCACTCAAAATATTTTTTTATTTTCCACCGTGGAATAAATGTTATAATAAATGTGTCATTCCGTTTTTAAACCCTCGCAACATTGGTAGCATACCTTATAAAGTATGGGGTGTGATCCATCTAAAGGTATTTTTTCAGAACAAAAAAAATATAAAAATTCAAATCTTTATTGTTAATTTGAAATTATTTTTGAAAATAATTTCCTTCAAATGTTGGCAACTGTATTATGGAAATGAGCGTTCGGTAAGAAACGGAAAGATCCGCTGTTTTCGACCAAAATTTTGTTCAGTGATGAGGCCCATTACTGGCTCAACGCCAAACTCAATAAACAAAATTGTAGCATTTGGGCTGAAGAGCAACAAGAAGAGCTTCAAGAGCTGCCCTTATACCCAGAGAAAACCACGGTTTGGTGCGGTTTATAAGCTGGTGGAATCATCGCTGCATATTTTTTCAAAAATGATGATGGCCGGAACATAACCGTGAATAGTGCTCGCTATCGCGCCATGATATCGATCTTTACGCTACCTGAAATTGAAGCCAGTAATCTTGACGACACTTTGTTTTAACACGACGGTGCCACTTGCCATACAGCTGCTCAAACAATGGATCTATTGAGAGTTCATTTCAAAAAGCAGCTAATTTCAGGTTTTGGATAGGTGAGTTGGCCACCTAGATCGAGTGATATCTCACCTTTAGACATTTTTCTTTGGGGTTACGTAAAGTCCAAAGTCTATGCTGACAAACCAGGTACGATTCACGTTTTGGAAGCCAACATTACGCGTGTTATTAAAGCCATACCGGTCGAAATGCTCTAACGAGTCATCCAAAATTGGACCCTGCGAACGTACACTCTAAGGCGTAATTGCGGATAACATTTGAAGGAAATTATATTCCAAAAATAAATGCCATAAAATGTACTTTAAAATTACCAATAAAGATTCCACACCTGATTTGAATTTTTATATGTTTTTTGTTCTGAAAAAATACATCTGGTATAATACCTCTAAGTATATATAGGGTGATCCATCCCTATATATACTTAGTAGGGACATAAATACTGTTACAACATTGAACGCACCCATTTCAAAAGTAGAACTGAACATATCCCGTTAATGTCATATGGGTTTTTAAAGCTAACCTCTAAAGCGTTAGTCTGTAACGGGATTTTAAAATTGTTTCAACTTTCATCATGGAGTGGTCAGATACTGAGAACCGTAACGCTGTAAAAGCGCTTTTCAAGTGTGAAATGAAAAAAATCGATATTTTTAAAACGCTCCGGCCACTAAGGATAAGCCGCATGTTCGCTACCGATGCACTACTGTTTGAGGAGACTGGAGATGTAAAAGACCGCCACCGGTCGGGCCGCCCACGCTCAGTTCGAACACCGTATGTCATCACAGCCGTTAAATCAAGAATTCACAGCAATCCGCTCCGAAAACAGAAAATCACGGCCCCTAAGATGAATATCTCGCAAAAGTCCAACAGTCGAATCATTTAAAAAGACTTGGGACTTGGGGCTTTCAAACGACGTACCGAACATTTATTGACTGCAGCTTTTAAAAGAAATAGGATTGAAAAATGCAAACGTCTTTTGGTGAAGCACGCTTATGACTTGCACAGAAAAATTTTGTTCACCGATGAAAAAATGTTTACCGTTCAGGAAAAATTAAACAAGCAAAATGATAGAGTGTATGCGCGGTCATCTAAGGAAACACCTGAACTGATCCCAAGGGTGGAAAAAGGTCATCACCCAGCTTCAGTCATGGTGGGGTGTCTCTTACGATGGGGTCACTGACATGCATTTCTGCGAACAAGGAGTAAAAGCATCGGCCGAAGTTTACCAAGAAACCGTTTTGAAAGCTGTTGTGAAGCCTCATAGCAATTCCCTGTTCCAAACCCAGCCATGGACTTTGCAGGATTCTGCGCCGGCCCATAAGGCTTAAACGTCCCAGGGCTGGCTTCGAAATAATTTGCCTGCGTTCATTTCCTCTGAAGAATGGCCCTCAGACATTCGAGACTTAAACCCATTGGATTACGAATTGTGGACGGTTTTAGAGGACAAGGTTTGTCACAAAAGATACCCCAACATTGGATTTCTTAAGACTGCTTTGGTCTTTGAGCATTGGCTAATTTTCCAATGGATGAGGTTCGTGCAGCTATTGATGATTGGCAGTGCGATTGTTGATTGGTGATGATTGCGCGTGTAAAGGCAAAAGGCGGACATTTCGAAAAAGTAGATTCTTTTTGGATACAATATACATTAATAAATATATTAAAAAATATTTGGTCCAAAAACATTCAGTACTTTTTATTTTACAGCATAAAACGTGTGTAACTGTATTTATGTCCCTACTAAGTCTCCTATATTATTGATCGTCGTAATAATAGACGATATAGCCTTGCCCGTTCGTATTTCTATTGAAAGCACGATATCGGTCAAAGGAATGACCGCAGGTTCAAATTTGAAATGTTGTCATGATGTACGCCATCATAAGCTGTTTGAAATTTAAGCGGGCCAAATCGGTACAGGAGGTAAAATGTTTTCCTTAAAGGGACTAAAAGTGCCTGGGTAAAAAGAACACTTTTTTGGAAATCATAATTTTTTATGAACGGACAATGGTTATGATGGGAACGGTTAGTGGGACCTGGACGTATAGTCTTATGTGGCCCAAAAAATGGTCAAAGTGGGCGATTAATAGTTAATATAGCCACATGGGTACTCAAATTAAAACCAATTTTGCAAAGAAGCCAAATAAAAAGTTATTTTTGGCTGAGATTAGTGGCGGACGCATGGGCTATTTTAATGTTTGTTAGTGCTTAGGTGCGGTAGAGGGTATATGAAGTTGAGCATGGCCGTAAAAACGGACAATGTGTAGTCAAATAAGAACAAACTTCACCACAAGTCTCATAACAACATATTAAGGAACAATTGAAAACTTCACTGAATCGAGTACGGTTCAATCCTCACTCTCTCACTCGTCAAGTCGCCGGCACTCACGAGGTGGAAAACCACCACTGAAAAAAATTATATATGTGACAGCGCATAGAGAAAGGGAACTAAAGGTAAAAAAATCATTTTTGATCTGGGCAAAATCTGAGCATCGAATGAGACCGATCCCATGCCCCAAAAGTGTTTCCTTCCAGAGATATGCGCGTTTTATAAAAGTGAAGTCGACGATTCTAAGCGCAAATAGAAAGAGACCTAATCTTTAAAATGGATCTTCTGAACAAAACTGGATTTTAACCTTAGGTCCCTTTCTATTTTGCGCGTCACATATATTCTTATCCAAGGGTTAAACTGAGTTAACTGCATTACAGTCGTGCACATTTTTATCACACTACAGGGGCCCTTATTAAATAACTAAAAGTATACATAATTCAAATTGACACTTTTTACAAACAAATAACCTGCCTATTGCGATTTGGCTATACAGTCTGGGCAATTGAGGCTTCCTCAGAAACACCATAATTGTGTTGCATTAAAATTGAATTAGTTCAGGACAATCATTTAACTAATCTGCTAATTAAATAGTGTTTAAATTACATATAAATAGTTGACCACGCACCAAAGGTATAAAAAAAACAAAATTTTGTTGAATGCTAGCAGATGCTGTGATTTTAGTTTTATTTTAAAATTACACTTAATTTAAAATTAGAATTGTCATAGAATTGGCGTTATTTGGAAAAGTAAAATTCCCTTAAATGGGATATGTAGGTTGTACGAAAATGCTAAATTTAATGGTGTTGAAACTTTAACCACAATCACCAGGTGAACTTCTTCGAATTGCGAAAAAACAAGGAAATTTTAAACATTAAATAGTGAAAAATAGTCTTAATTGTGCAAATGTTCTGAAATACGAGTATGCTATGACCTAATAAAGACTGATGCAAGTTTCGAGCTCGTTTTCATTAAAAAAAAATATGGACTTGATTTCGCCAATATGCATAGTCCATTAAAGACTCCTGAAATTGAATAGGTTCTCCATTCCCATTCTTATAACGGGTTTTCCAATAGGGACATAACAATTTCGTACTTTTATGTCAACGCACCCTCAAACATTTTTAATGATCTTTCAGTGTCTAAAAGATAGTCGAAGTTAACATTTTCACCATGGTAAAGTTCACTTGCGAGCAACGTTTGGAAATAATTAAAAATTACGTCCGAAATTTTGAGTCGTTGGTCGCAACTTTAAGATCGCCCACTTAAATTTTCGGCCGTAATAATCTTCCCACTCGTCAGACTGTGTGTGCTATAGTGGATAAATTTGTATCCAATTTTCACTTTTGGAAGTTCCGGCGACAACGAAACGCCATTGAGCTCGAAGCGACGAAAACATCGCAGCTGTAAGTGTATCCTTTAAAATGAGCCTAATCAGTCGATTCCACGTCGTTCTTAGGAATTCCAATTCCAAACCACACTGTGGCGTTTTTTGCGAAAAGATCTAGACCTTCATCCTTCTACGATCGAATTGACTCAAGTACTTAAGCCACTTGATCATTTTAAACCTCGAAACTTCTCCGATTGGGCTCTGGTAAAGTTTCATGAAAATTCAGAATTTCACCGAAAAATCATCTTCATCGATGAAGCTCATTTCTGGCCGGGTGATTTTTGTCAACAAACAAAATATGCGTTGTTGGACTACAACAAACCCACATGTGCGTCAATCGCAACTCGTGCCGGAGTTGCGATTGGGCCGTATTTTTTCGTCGATGAAAGCAATCGTCATGTTACCGTCAATGGAGAGCGCTACATGCCGTGTTAGAAAATTAGTTTTGTCCAGTATTGGATGAGCTTGACTTCGCCGACATGTTGTTTTCAAAAGCCACACAGCACGCGTTACAACTGATTTACAGAAAGCCAAACCTGTTATGTCGAGAAATGGTTCGGTCGAATGGCCGCCTCGTTCATGCGATTTAAAGCCATCGGATTTCTTTTTATGGGGCCACATCGAGTCATTGCTCTATGCCAACAAGCCAACAACTCTAGACCCTGTGTACTTAGTAGGGACATAAATACTGTTTCACACGTTTTATGCTGTAAAATAAAAATTACTGAATGTTTTTGGACCAAATATTTTTTAATAAATTGATTGATGTGTATTGTATCCAAAAAGAATCTACTTATTCGAAATGTTCGCCTTTTGCCTTTACACACGCCTTAAGTCGCTCTGGTCAATCGTCAATAGCTGCACGAACCTCATTCATTGGAAAATTGGCCACAGCTGGAAAATTGGCCACAGCTCGAAAATTGTCCACAGCTCAAACCAAAGCAGTCTTAAGAGTTCCAATGTTGGGGTATCTTTTGTGTCCTCTAAAACCGTTCACAATTTGTAATCCAATGGGTTCAAATCTGGTCTGCCTGAGGGCCATTCTTCAGAGGAAATGAACGCTGGCAAATTATTGCGAAGCCAGGCCTGGGACGTTTTAGCCTTATGGGCCGGCGCAGAATCCTGCTGGAAAGTCCATGGCTGGTTTTGGAACAGGACAAAAGGCTTCACAACAGCTTCCAAAACGTTTTCTTGGTAAACTTTGGCAGATGTTTTGACTCTTTGTTCGCAGAAATGCAGGTCAGTGACTCCATTGTAAGAGACACCTATGACTGAAGCTGGGTGATAACCCTTTTCCACCCTTGGGATCAGTTCAGATGCTTCCTTAGATGACCGCGCATACACTATCATTTTGCTTGTTTAATTTCTCCTGAACGGTAAACTTTTTTTCATCGGTGAACAAAATTTTTCTGTGCAAGTTATCAGCGTGCTTCACCAAAAGACGTTTGCATTTTTCAATCCTATTTTTTTTTAAAGCTGCAGTCAATAAATGTCCGCGACGTCGTTTGAAAGCCCCAGGTCCCTAGTCCTTTTTAATGATTCGACTCATGGACTTTTGCGTGATATTCATCTCACGGGCCATGATTTTCTTTTTGCGTAGCGGATTTCTGTGAATTCTTGATTTAACGGCTTTGATGACATGCGGTGTTCGAACAGAGCGTGGGCGGCCCGACCGGTGGCGGTCTTTTACATCTCCAGTCTCCTCAAACAGTTTTATGCGTCGGTAGAGGAACATGCGGATAATCCCTAATGGCCGCAGCGCTTTGAAAACATCGCTTTTTTCATTGTACACTTGAAAAGCGCTATTACAGCGATATGGTTCTCATTATCTGACCACTCCATGATTATAGTTGAAACAATGAACAGGGATTAAACCGGCTCAAGACCTCTTGCTTCTATATTTAAATAGAAGACAAGTTTTTAAAAAAATGGCAAAGTGACATTGATTTTCGTGGCTGCACACTACTTTTATCATGATTTAGGGTCCGTGACAACCCTCTTCAGAAAGCCTTGCTGCAATTGTTGAAAGTAAAACCGAACTCTATAAGCCCAGGCTCTCCCCAAACGAATGAGAACTACTGTTGTAAACCTTACTTTTCAAGTTTTCTTCACACAATTGCCCACGAAAATACAACTCACTCTTGCCACCTCTAAAGAGACTCCACATCGAGAGCCATCAATAGATTTCTTTTACAACAACGTGTGTGTGTGTGTTGTAAAAAGAGTTTAGATGACTATGTCAACTTGTGTGCCGTGCCGTGCATGTACGTATGTTTAGCTCGTTTGTTTTATTTCGGTCTGTTGCTTTTACACATTGAACAGGGATTAAACCGGCTCAAGACATTGAATGTCACTCAGAACCCATATGACTTTAACAGGGTTTGTTCAGTTCTACTATTGAAATGGGTGTGTTCAATGTTGTAACAGTATTTATGTCCCTACTAAGTATATTAACTTTTCGAGTGTCCCGTTCGCGATCCTGGAATACCCATATGTGACGCTCAAAATAGAAAGGGATATAAGGTTAAAAACCAGTTTTGTTCAGGAGAGCTTTTTTTAAAGACTAGGTCCCTTTCTATTTGCGCTTAGAATCGTCGACTTCACTTTCACAAAACGCGCATATCTCTGGGAGGGAACACTTTTGGAGCATGGGATCGGTCTCATTCGATGCGCAGATGTTGTCCACATCAAAAAAAAAGTGAAAAGTTGATGAAAAGTTTTGTTCAGGAAAGCCATTTTAAAGATTAGGTCCCTTTCTGTTTGCGCTTAGAATCGTCGACTTCACTTCACAAAACGCTCATATCTCTGGGAGGAAACACTTTTGGGGCATGGGATCGGTCTCATTCGATGCTCAGATGTTGTCCACATCAAAAAAATGAAAATTGATTTTTTTACCCTTAGGTCCCTTTCTCTTTGAGCAATAAGTTTGCCTTCTCATGTGAAGCTTAAAATCAAACTCCACGTAAAGAAATATTATGTAAACAAAGGAGGGTGAATACTGTTTTTTTTTGTCAATTAATGAAGTAGGGCAAGTAATTATTAATATTTGTTTTACGTCCCCTGTGAAATAATGCACTAGTACATTTCTTTCATTTCCCAGAAAAAATGGAAACCTCATTTAGAAGTCTTTTGTAGTGCTAATTATGTTTTTCACGAAAGCATTTTTAGTATCAGTATCAGGCTTAATGTTGAACTATCTCTAGTTTTAATTGTTTCTTTTGATTTTCAGCCCAGTCAAAACTTTGGTCTTCCTATTTTTGTCCTTTGAACGCTTTCAAGCTTCTTGGAAATCGGTCGCTTACAACATACTTATGCCAAGCAAAATACATTTTCTACAATAGACTTATATCGATTTTTGTTCTACCCTCCTTTCTTGAGAAAGTTCGTCATGAGTTGTCTTATAAAACATTTTGTCATGACATCATAAATTTATAGTCTAATGTCTTAATGTTGCAATTTACAAGTTTAAGAATCTCTTCTTTACATCCTCTAGCTACTTTATTTGTTGTATAATCGAAATATTTAAAACTTTCCGTTTTAATGTGTCCCTTGCATTAAAACTAGAAAAACAGTCTGTGCACCGAAACAGTTTCACGTCGTAATTATAAAAGATTGAAAAATGTAAAGATGGCATATTAAGTCCGAAAGACATATTCAGTATCGTCGCTTGGAACATGCAGAAATGACAGATTTAAGCTTAGCGGAACTCTAAACATGACTAAGACTAGAGTATCCAACACAGACATACCGATTTGTATATCCAAACACGACAACCGGTTTTTCTTAAATACCTAAAACCTGACATGTCGGTTTTTTGCTGCTGGGTTTTTATAACTTCAATTTTGTTTGGAAAAATAATTTTCATTCCTTGACAAAAGGCTTAAACCGGAATGTCGGTTAATGTCGATTTTTGACCTTTAAAACACGGTTTTAAAAAAAACCCAAAAACCGTTTTTTAAAACATCGGTTCTTGTACAATCTATGACCTAATGGAAGCACGTTGCGGTAGAAGAAAACCTTGAATCTCTAGAACTGTAAGTACGAATGTTATCAACTGCAAATTTAGACTGAGATCACAAACATGTTGCGGCGAAGGTTTATTCCAGCAGAATTCAATTAGTCCAACTCATTACCAGTTATTGTCATTTCTTTACCTCTTTGTTCTTTTTTTTAAATCAAGAAGTAGACGTTATAACGTCCAGACTAAATATGCTATAGAAATGGAAAAATAAACTTATTATTTATAAAGGCTGGTCCAACCATAATGCACGTTGTTAACTAAGAGAGTCAAGTTTTTTGCCAAAACTAATTTGACATTTCTTTGTTTCAGTCTTTGACAACTTCAACCATGGAGAGGTGCACAATTGAGCAGCGCGTTAAGTCTTTCACAAAAATGGGCGTTCAAAAATTATTATTTATAAAGGCTGGTCCAACCATAATGCACGTTGTTAACTAAGAGCCACACCTCCAAGTCAAGTTTTTTGCCAAAATTAATGTGACATTTCTTTGTTTCAGTGTATGACAACTTCAACCATGGAGAGGTGCACAATTGAGCAGCGCGTTAAGTCTTTCACAAAAATGGGCGTTCAAAGTAAACAGCATTTTGTGCACTTCGCTATTTATATTATTAATCGTCATAAAGTTCTAAGACGATGTCCGACTGTTGAAAGCACAATTCAGTCCAAACCAAGCTACGAGGGCGACCGCAAAACTAACTGGCCGGGCACATTTTCTGTTTTACTAGCAAATTTTTGTTTTGTTTTTTAACAGCAATCTTTTATAAGCCATCTGTCAAAATTTCCGAAATATTTAATGATTATTTTCTTTGTTACAGGTGATTGAAGTAAACAAGTTTTATAATTTTTGAAAAATGGAAAATAAAGAGTTTCGTGCGGTAATTAAACACTTTTATATGAAAGGTTATACGCCACAATTAATCAAAGTTGAATTGGATTATGTTCATGGTGATAATGCACCATCATACTCTACCGTGATATCCTGGGTTCAACAACTTAAAATGGGTCGTTCAAGTACGGAAGATGAACAACGCTCTGCTACTACTATTGAAAACATTAGAAAAATATTTAATGACGTGACTAAAGATAGACGAATAAAGCTCGGAGTACTTGCTGATATTGTTAAAATACACGAAGAACAAGTTTGGAGTATTTCACATGATGAACTCCACATGAAAAAGCTATCCGCAAGATCGCTGCCGCGTTTGTTGACTTTGCCCCAAAAAATCGTCCGTTGGACCAATGCCGAGGAGCTTTTAGCTATTTATCAGCGTTATCCAATAGAGTTCTTGCGCCGATTCATAACTGTTGATGAAACATGGATCCATCACTACATCCCAGAATGCAAAAAACAGTCAAAACACTGGATAGAAGCTGGTAAAAGTGGTCCCAAGAAGGCGAAAACTGTTAAGTCAGCAGGAAAAGTAATGGCCACAGTATTTTGGGATGCAAGGGGTATAATATTTATTGATTATCTTGAGAAAGGAAAAACTATAAATAGTGAATATTATTGTGCATTATTGGATCGGTTGAGTGAAGAAATCAAGATAAAACGACCGCATTTAGAAAAAAAAGTTCTTTTTCATCAAGATAATGCGCCTTCACACACTGCATTTTTAACTCAACAAAACTCAACTGGCCGAATTACGATTTGAAATATCTCCGCATCCACCTTATAGTCCAGATTTAGCTCCTTCTGATTATTTCTTGTTTCGAAATTTAAAAAAAATTCTCGGTGGCAAAAAATTTTCGTCCAATAGCGAGGTTATTGCTGAAACTGAGGCATATTTTGAAGGTCTTAAAAATCTTATTTTTCGGATGGAATTAAAAAACTTGAAAAACGTTTGATAAAGTGTATTGAGTTGGAGGGAGATTATGTTGAAAAATAAATATTAATAATTCCAAAAAAACGGTTCTTTTTATGTTAGGCCAGTTACTTTTGCGGTCACCCTCGTGGTTTCTTATCTTTATTTTTGACATCAAAACTTTGTAACAGATATTTTTTGGTGGTAGTAACTATAGGTTGATCATGGTATTTTTTTCAAAATAAAAAAAGTACAAAAATTCAAATCAAGTGTGGAGTCTTCATTCGAAAGGACATTTTATGCCATTTATTTTTTGAATATAATTTCCATCAAATGAAGGCTGCAACTGTGCCTCAGTGTGTCCATTTTAAGTTTGGTCTTATTTTGGGGGACTCGTTCAAGCATTTCGACCGGTATGGCGTTAATGACACACACCTTGGTTTTCGCGGTGTACTTATAAGTCTTTAAATAATAAAATGGCAAACAATCCTGAAAAAAAAAAAAAATAAAGTTTAACACGCATAATCTGTACAAAAAACCTTTTCAAAAAACTACCTCTAGATTGATCGTCCTTTATTTTAAAAATTTTCGATTTCAAATATTTTCGAACCAACACAATTTTTTTTCCTTAAAAGCCTTTAAGATTGCAGTGTCAATTGGGAAAGGTGAAAGGATTCCTTTCACCCGATTCAAATTGGGACCCTTGACAATGGGGTACATGTTGTGCAAAAAGACAAGTTTTGTATTTCTAAAACGGGAATAACTTATATTTTTCTGAACACCTTTTAAAATCAAGTACACACTATGGGAAAAATTTCCTTTCCCCAATGCTAAGTCTTATTCCAATTGGTTAACTGAAGCATAGCTGCCCCCAGCCAATAGCGCTGTTCATTCAGAGGTACATATTTACATATAAATATTTTTATTGTGTAAATCTGTATTAGAACATATTAATGTTCTTATGGCTGAATATTAATTAAAATCACGTCAAAAGTTAGTCTTTTGGCCGATGGGAATTTATTTTGAACCACTATGCACCGACATCATGCGCCTTGACGTTCTTCGATTAAGTTCGTCTGGGAATTCGTCAAATGCGAGTACTTAGACTAATCCATCCTTTTTGAGCAACCTCGAGTCAAAATTATAGGCAGACTCAATGTGATGTTTCACATTGCTGTTGTTTAATTTAAATTTTGTTTGTCATTTTTATCGGGGCAAAACCTGTACCGGTTTGCCTATCAGGTGCTATTTTGCCAGTTACGATGTACGATGAGCTCTAGCGAAGATATGGATGCCCAAGCCTACACAAAAAAAAAGTATGGTTGGGATAACAATATTCGAAGAGCATCATGCTATTGTTGGGTGAATGGTTGTGGCACAACAATATTATGATCCTCACAATAATAGCATAATTTACACATAACCATTATATGATTCCCACAACCATAGTATGATTTACACTCAACCATTCTATGATCCCCACCATAGTATGTTTCACATACAACCATAATAAGATATTCACAACTATAGCGTGTTTTACATACAACTGTAGTACGAGGGCGGTTCGGAAAGTTCTTGGCCTATCAATGAAAGAGAACAGTTAGTTTTTAAAAAATATTTTTATTTTTCAATATAATCTCCTGAAACTTCAATACACTTAGTCCAACGCTTATCTAGCAATTCTATCCCTTGATTAAAATAGTTTTCCTCTAGCTCTTCAAAATAGTGGTTTACAACTGTAATTGCATCTTCATTTGAGGTAAAACGCTTGCCAGCAAGGATTTTTTTAGATTTGGGAACAGGTAAAAGTCACTAGGAGCTTAATCAGGAGAATAAGGTGGGTGGTCAAGCAATTCGTACTTTAATTCGTTGATTTTAGCCATTGTTAAAACACTCTTGTGCGCTGGTGCGTTGTCTTGATGAAAAATTATTTTTTTGTGTTGTAAGCCAGGACGGTTTTCTTGAATTTGTACATTCAATTGATCTAAAAGGTTACAATAGTACTCTGAATTTATTGTTTTACCCTTTTGCAGATAGTCAATCAATAAAATACCTTTGAAGTCCCAAAAAACCGTTGCCATAACCTTACCAGCCGATTGAATTGTTTTTGTCTTCTTTGAGGCACTTCCTCCAGCTTCAGTCCATTGTTTGGATTGTTCTTTTGTCTCTGGAGTACAGTGGTGGATCCATGTCTCATCAACAGTTATGAAACGACGCTTAAAATCCAATTTATTTCGCTTAAAACGACCCAAACAAGCTTGAGAAATGTTCATTCTTATGCGTTTTTGGTCGACTATTAACAAGTCCGGCACCCATCTTGCAGAAAGCTTTTTCATCTGTAGTTCTTCATGCAAAATTAAATGGACTCGATCATTTGAGATGCCCATGATATTAGCTATTTCACGCACTTTTATTCGTCGATCATTTAATACCATATCATGCACTTTGGCTACAATTTCTGTTGTTGTAGCTGTTTTGGTTCATCTGTGTGGTTCACCTTCAATGCTTGTACGACCACGTTTAAATTCAGCAACCCAATTTTTTACTGTTGCATATGAAGGAGCACTTTCACCTAACACATTCACCATATCATTATGAATTTCTTGTCCCGATAAACCTTTTTTATGTTAATATTTAATGACACCACGCATTTCTAATTCTTCCATTGTAAAAAAATCGCGGATGCGTCTTTTGTGAACACCTGTTTCTATTTGAAGGAGTTGCCAGATCGAAACAAAATTTAACATGTGTTTATAGCAGAGATGGAAGTTTCCAAAACACTTTTTTTATTAAAAGATTTTATTAAAAATATTTTAGTAAAACAAAAAAGTTTATTCGAATAATATTAATTTCAATATAAAAAGTTCTACTTGTATGATTGCATTCGATTCTTTACAATAACATTGTTCTAAAAACCATATACAAATTAAGAAAAATTACAATCATATCCGTATGATTGCCGTAAACGTATAATTGTGAACATAAAACATATTGTTGCTACAAGCATATTTTCATTTTTTAAATTTAGAAATTATACTATTGTTACATTCCAACAATATTAATATTGCAGCATTCATACCATTGTCAAAATGAAATCAAAAAAAAGCAATACTGTGGTTGCGAAGAACATACTTTTATAGCAGAGAATATATTATTGTTGCCTTGACCATATAGTAACCATATACCTTCTCTGTGTAGACATTGCGACTCAGTCCAACAAAAGTGTAGAATGAACAAAACTGTGGAATGACAGATCATGCTACTGTGAGACCAGCCAAGCAGACTCTAAACTGAAATTAGTCATCCATAAATATTGGGAATGATAGCTATTTCGAATAATCCAAAAGTATGCTTAAAAATTAATTTTTGTTATTTGTTGGGAATTTTTTAACAAATACTTGGATTTGGACTTTCACCTTTCATGGGTAGTGAATTGTAGGCGGAGAAATCACTGTTACACATTCTTATCGCTAGAGGATCTTCAAATATCTGTTTCCTTTAGTTGCTTTATTTAGAGTTCTTGCCTTTCCGAACGGCTTTCTTGAAGCCACTGTAAAACGCAAGTAATTGTGAAAAGTTTTCGCATTCAATTATAGCCGCAACCATTGAAATGTTGAAAGGACCGACGACACAGTAAAAAAAAAGGAAATGCAAATAAGTAGCTCGCGTTGCCAGCTTCACGATAAAGAAAGTTTATACAAAATTATCTCGTAAGCAGTTAATGGTTTTCCCTCTTAACATCGAAAGATTATATCCTCCTCTGGGACGATGTAAAGCAAATAATTTTATGATACTCAACAGCAAGTTAAACTTAATAGCGAGTACTCGTAGTGTAAGTTTAACCATTCTACTTGCAGTGGGCCACACTTAAGAGCAAATATGACATTGATAAAAGAAATTCGTCGCTCTCATGCTATTTTGATCCAAACGCCATTTGATTTGCAATTTTTATATTTTACTAAAACTTATTTAATTTCTACAGAAAGTCGGTGGAAATCTTCATTAAGAATCTAGAGACTTTGCTCAAGAAAAAGTAAACAAAAACTATGAAATTACATCGGTTTATTAAGGAAAGAATTTATTTTAAATTTTCGTTTTTTGCCAATATTAGAAAATGGCGTTTGGATCAAAATAGCATGAAAGCGACGAATTGCAAAGGATAAAACAAAAAAAAACTTTTTATGGGAAACTGAGGAAACTTTGCGCAGTCCATTAGATCGATTTTTGTATAGAACAAATAGTCAGTGGTCTAACGTCTAGACCAACAAAGCCGAAGACATGTAAAACAAAACTAAAAGACAACTAAAACGCACGTTACTAATTGTACGAGGGCTTCTATATATAAGTATATTTCTGGCCTAATAATGAAAATGCGAATATTTATCATCGAAAATGGTTTTATTGTTTTTCAAAGTATTCTCCAGCATGATTTATACAATTTTGCATGCGCTCAAACCAATTGTCGAAGCACTTTTTAAACTCCGATTGAGACACCTTCAAAACATGGTTTTTGAACGCTTCAACGCATCTTCACAAAGTTGAACGCTTCAACAGCATCTTCTGGCGACGAAAATCGTTGGCCACGCCTTATTTTCTTGATGTGGGGGAATAAAGTCATTGGGTGTACACCTCAGAATTGACCGTCCTACTTTGCTTAAAAGGAACAGTCGCCACATGACCAGTTTTGCCGAAGAAAACACGACCGTTGTGCCAGAGAACATTGATGCCGTGCGTGAACTGATAATGCAAGATCGTCATGTAACATACCGTGAGATGGAGACATCCTTGGGCATTTCTTCCACCAGCATACATTCGATATTGCATGAACACCTGGCCGTAAAAAAAGGTTGTTCTCGTTGGATCCCGCACAATTTGACAATCGCTCAAAAAAAGGCTCGTGTCGATTGGTGCAAAGAAATTTTGAAAAAATATGATCGCGGTGCTTCAAAAGATGTTTATGAGATCTTCAAAGGTGACGAATCGTGGATCTTTGCGTATGAGCCCGAAACAAAACAGCAGTCGACCGTGTGGGTCTTCGAAGACGAGCCAAATCCCACGAAAGTTGTTCGTGAAAGAAGCACTTCGAAGCAAATGGTCGCCAGTTTCTTCGGCAAAATTGGTCATGTGGCGACTGTTCCGTTTGAGCAACGTAGGAGGTCAATTCTGAGTGGCACACCACAATTTGTTTGCCTAAAGAGAAGTGCTCTCACTCATCGGCTCAAACCAGCGCCAAAAGAGGCTGTTGAACCGTTCAAAAACCATGTTTTCGAGGTGTCTCAATAGGAGTGGAAAAAGTACTTCAACAATTGGTTTGAGCGCATGCAAATGTGTAAAAATCATGCTGGAGAATACTTTGAAAACCAATAATAACATTTTTGATGATAAAAATTCGCATATTTATTAATACGAGTAGTCATTCGAAGTGCGATTGCCATCACAATGGCGAATAAGTCAACAATTACTAACCAAAGTGGTATCCTCAAGCTGGCATTGTTTGTGTGTCTTTGATTTTTTTTTTTTTTAATTTTTTTTTATTATTTCAAGAAATGTTTACAATGGCAAGTGGCCTCCGCGCCCTTAAGGCATTATAGAGGCTAGTCGACAACAGTAAGGTAATAATAAAATAATATCCAAAAAATAAATAAATTCAAAGTTATAATGGTTATATTTAAAAAAAATATTATAAAAACGTTATTTTAAATTAGTTATACGAAATTAATGTCAGATAAGAAGCATTTCAATATTTTGCAATAAATATTCCTTAAGTTTACTTTTAAAAATCGATATTGCATCTATTTCCTTTAAAATCTGTGGCAAGTTGTTATATTCGACGCTACCCATGTGCTCTATTCTCTGTTTTGTTGTCTCTTAACGACATCTTGACACAACTAAATTTTGATGATTTCTGGTGTTAAAATGATGTTGTATTCTGCTGAATCTTATACTGTGGTGACCGATGTAATGTATTATTTTAAAAACATACATTAACAGTTGCATCTTATGTAGTCCATAAATAGGTAAAACATTCGTTGCTATATTTTTATACAAGGAAAAAGTAGAGTATCTTCTAGGTAAATTATGTATTGTTTTTAGGGCCCGATTTTACAAAATTTGTAAGGATTTCAAATCGGAGTTCTTTTTATATCCATATATCATAGGTAGGTTACTTCTTGAACTACCCTCGTCTCTACCGCTTTTGGTAATGACAAAAACACTCAGGTGCCAACACGAGCCACTGTATGGCCGAAATAAACCAATGACTATATCTATTCTGAGAATTGGATATACTTGTCACCGAAGTGACCGTCTCGTATGTGCATCTCATACCTGACCCTTTAACATTCAAGGCAACCATTTCCAAGAAACATTTAAGCTATCGAATTAATTCCCTCTTAATTATTATACTCGTACATTTAATTGCAATCGATTATATGGTAACGATATTTCGAAATGGGCATGAAAACTAGAGTGTCCTAAAAAAACTGGGTTGTTTGAGAAAACCGGAATTTTGGGATATTTTAAAAACCGTGTTTAAGAAAACCTAATGTCGGCCGTTTTCAAAAGTACAAAACCGAAATTCCGGTTTAGGCATTTTATCAAGGAATGGAAAATATTTTCACGATCCGAATTTTGATCTCCACCACTCCAAGATCTCCATTTTGGGACTCTAGAATGCAATAAAATCACATGCTGCAAATAGTTTTTTTCATCTAAAACCAATAAAAACCAGTACTAAACTAGCTTAAGTCTGGCATGGCCTACTTTATTACATCCTTACCTCCTAGATGTGCGGAAAGGCCAATTAAAAACAGGTTTATGAAACCCTTTAATTAACCAAGATTTAAAAGATAAGTTTTACTTGGATTTGTTAGAAAATGTCATTGTTTTGGTAGCCATAAGTCCATGTTTAGATTCATAAGATATGTGGGTCAAGTCAAACAGCAAATACTTTTTGCTTTTTTTTCACTGCAAACTGTGGCGGCACTGTTGGTCGAAGAAAGTGGAGAAATTTCGTGACTTATAGTGGCTGACGGGAAATTTATATTCATCTGCCTATCAGTTGCCATCATGCATTGGACACGTGAGGAGAGGTCATTTTGTGTTAAAGCGTATTTTTCAAATGCGCACTCGAATATTGCAGTGCAGCATGCTTTTCGTTTATGACTCGCTGTACCCCAAGGCGGACGTGTTCCTGGACGGCAATCAATTGTAAATAGAGTAACTTCATTGAGAACAGCAGGGAATGTGTCATGTGTACAAAGGGGACCTGAGAGAAGGATTACAACACCACAAAACATCGAGAGAGTTAGAGAAGCAGTACTGCAATCTGCGAAACGGTCTGCTCGAAAGCAATCACTTGCACTTGGCATTTTCAGACTTTTTTTTAGCCGTTTCTTGAGGCAATGCAATTAGAGGATACATGGTTTCAATAGGATGGTGCCATTGTACACACAAACAATGAATTGTTTGAGGCAAATGTTTCCTTGACGGCTAAACTCACAGACGGAACTGGCCGGCACCCTCACCAGACGTAGACCCAGACCATGTTTTCCTTTGGAGCTACCTGACTTCGAAGGTGTATATCAACCGTCCCAACACTTTGGAAGACCTAATTTACAATGTTGAGGCTGTTATTGGCAGAATACCAGTCCACATGCTTGTTAGAGTTTACGAACACTTTAGAAAACGTATACAGCAGTGTGTGGATAGCGAAGGTCGAAATTTGCCAAATGCACTATACTAAAACCATGTAATTTAAAAACTCCCTTACTGTTCAATATAATTAATATATAAAATAAAATTTTCAGAGGTTCATAATTTTTTTATTTCATTCCAAAATAAGCAAATTTTCGCGCTCCACCCTGTATAATTATATTTTTGGCTTCGTAAGAAAGTTTTATAGTATATGCACACCCTTTTTTGGGCCGATGATCCTTACAACTATAGTATGACTTACACACAATCATACTATGATCCCCAAAATTTTTGGTAAAGATTGGGTTAAGTTGTTATTTAACAATAGAGAATTTTATTAAGTAAGTTATGTAATAATAGGAGTTATTTATTTAACAGTAAACAAATATTTTTTAAAAAAAATGTCAGTTATACTAATTCGTAGTATGTTTCGAAAAAATTTAATTATTTTTACTATTATTGCGTAAGATTCGTAAAAGTAACATAGTCAAATTAAAAAAAAAATACAGTATTGCCGGTATGATTGCCGTTATCATGTTATTGTTAACATGAAAACCATGAAAACAATTCTTTTGTTCCACCAACCATATTTATATTGTTGTTACAACCATATTTTCATTTTAAAATTTGGCAACAATACTCTTGTTACATTTCAACAATATTAATATTGCAGCAATCACAGTATTGTCAAAATAAAATTCAAAAAACTATACTATGTTTGCGACGACCATACTTTTATTGCAGAGAACATACTATTGTTGCCGTGACCATATGGTAACCATATCTTTTCTCTGCGTGTACGGGGACTACATACTTATAAGCTTATAAAGTGTGGTCCAACATTTGTGCACGATGTTAATTGTGAGTCATCCTTTTTTGCCCAAGTAAATTTGATATTTCATTGCATGAAGAAGTACACAATTGAGCAGCGCGCTAAGATTGTTAAATAATGCATTTCCTGCACTTCGTGAATCTTTTGGTCAGCATAATCGACCAAATGTGTCCGCAATCGGGAGAATTGTTGGCAAATTAAAGCAAACCGGAACCGGGTCTGTGGAATTTTCACCGTGTCGAGTAATAAATGCTTTTATACATTTATAAACAAAAATCAGTAATTGCATTTTGCAAGATACATAAATTGGTAAAATATCCGGAAAAGTATCTTTGTATAAAGCAAGAGTTGCACGCAGAGAAAAAACATGGTTACTGCATGGTCACGGCAATAATAATATGTTCTCCGCAATAAAAGTATGTTCGTCGCAACCATGGCATTGCTAACTGAATTTACTTTTGACAACAGTATAATTGCTGCAATATTAATATTGTTGAAATGTAACAATAGTATTATTGCCAAATTTAAAAATGAAAATATGGTTATAGCATCAATATAAATATGGTTGGTGCGACAAAAAGTATTGTGTTTTGCATTTTATGTTAACAATAATATGATTACAGCAATCATACTGTATGATTGTAATATTTCTTCATTTAAATATGCTTTTTAGAACAAATGTTATTGGTACGGATCTAATGCACAAATAGTACTTTTTTATCGAAATTAAATTTTTTTGAACAAGCTGCTTTGGCTTTGTTTAACTGAAATATTTTTAATAAAAACGCTTACGTTTACTTAAACTTATTTTTTCTACTGTGAAATACATCACTCCTATTTTTTTGAATTTAATGTATTTTTGAATAATTTTCCTAATTCAAATCTATTGTCGACACTCCAACTTTTTCTAACAAACTCTAATAAATTATATTGGTGATAATGGTATAATTGTGTGTGATCATACTATGGTTGTAGGGATCATAACATGGTTGCGTGAGAATCATACTATGGTTGTGAGAATCATACTATGGTTGTATGTGAAACATACTATGGTTGTGAGGATCATACTATGGTTGTGGAGATCATAGTATGGTTGAGTTTGAATCAAACTATGGTTGTGGGGATCATAGTATGGTTATGTGTGAATCATACTATTGTTGTGAGGATCATAGTGTGGTTGTAACTGAATCATACTATTGTTGTGAGGATCATAATATTGTTGTACCACAACCATATACCCAACAATAGTGCTATCCTCTTCGAATATTGTCACCACAACCATACTTTTTTTCTGCGTGTGGAAACCAAATAGGCAAGTTCGCGACGACTTTTAGCGCCTTATTTTGTAGTCTTTGAGTCGACCTAAATTCAACTGTGTTTTTAAAACCGTAAACAATGGCTAAATAATTAATATGACTTTGCACTAATGCTTGAAATATTAGTAACTTGGCTTTTTTGTCGAATTTATTTTTAAATTTATACAGTAAACCAATGGCAGGAGATATTTTCGATTTAAGATGGCGTATATGCTGATTCCAAGAAAGATTTGTTTGAAAATGAACTCCCGATACTTAAGAGTAGTGACCTCTTTGATTTTTCCATCAACTAATACACTTTTTCATTGTTAAACCCAGAAACACTCGCCCCATGACCAGCGAGAACAACCCTTTTTTACGGCCAGGTGTTCGTGCAATATTGAATGTATGCTGGTGGAAGAAATGCCCAAGGATGTCTCTATTCACGGTATGTCACATGGCGATCTTTCATTATCAGATGAACTTAAATCTTTGTATGGCGATGGCCGTAAAAAATGGTTGTTCTCGTTGGATCCCGCACAATTTGACAATCGCTCAAAAAAAGGCTCGTGTCGATTGGTGCAAAGAAATTTTGAAAAAATACGATCGCAGTGCTTCAAAAGACGTTTATGAGATCTTCAAAGGTGACGAATCGTGGATCTTTGCGTATGAGCCCGAAACAAAACAGCAGCCGACCGTGTGGGTCTTCGAAGACGAGCCAAATCCAACGAAAGTTGTTCGTGGAAGAAGCACTTCGAAGCAAATGGTCGCCAGTTTCTTTGGCAAAACTGGTCAGAATGAGGCTTGCATCTTTTAAGCTTTGTTTTATCTGGATTTAGATATAGATTGTTAACTCGTGTAAACTCCCAAAGCAAAGCTGCATCACGTTCAAGATATGACTTAAGTGTCGTTTCATGCTTATGAGGATAGAAGAAGCTTATATCATCAGCATAGATCAACATCTTTCCAGTTAATTCAAGGTTTTTTTTTATTTTAAATCATTTATGTAAATGGAAAACAACAAAGGGGCCCAAAACACTGCCTTGGGGAACTCCATATTTAACAATGCTCAATGTACTTCGTTGTTCGTTAATCTGTACAAATTTTTCGATTTTTTAAATAGCTCATTCCCCTGAACACCGTAATACTTTAACTTTTCCTATAATAGTTTTTGGTCAATAAGATCAGAGGCCTTTGATAAGTCTAAACCTTTGCATATATAGTTTTGGACATTTATGATCGCCTCCCCAGTCCCACAACCCTTTCTAATATTGAAATCGGTCTAAACCATAGATGCCCAGTAGTGGCTGATTTCAGCAATTTCAACTCACACGTATTCTTACGCTCTTTTGTTTGATCGCCAATCAACCAATAGGAAAGCAGAAATATGAGTGGGAGAGACAAGCTACACTGGCAGAAGTTCTGTGTCTTATTTACATTTAATCGTGATCGAGACTGCTGATAGTGAACACATAAACTGAAATTATTGCGATATGTTAATGATGTCATTTGAAAAGTATTTTATGTTACAAAATGCTTTTGATGACATGCAATGTGTTATTTTTTATAAGACATTTAAAAAAATAAGAAATATAATTTAAAAAAACATTTTGAAACTGTTCATAAAGACATGAATTATTTGCAGGGGGAAGAAAAAGAAAAACAATTTAAAATGTATAAGAAACTTTTTATAAAAAAGTTGAAGGAATGGGTAAATCAATCTAAAGAAAATGATGAAGATATGGTGGAGGAGAATTTAAAAATGGGTTTATCTAACTTAATAAGTTTATATATTATAAAAAAGGGAAGGCCATTTTCAGATGGGCCGTTTGTCAAAAATATATTGTGTAAAGTTTTTGCAAAACTTAATTATAACACTAATTTTATTAAAAAATTACCGTTGTCCCGCAATAGTATAACCCGGCGATCCCTTTATTTGGGTACTATTGTGGAATCGACGTTAAGGGAAAAATTAAAAAAGTGCGAATTTTTTTCATTCTGTAAAGATGAGAGCACCGATATTAATGACCTTTGTCAACTTGTTATCTGCATTCGATGCGTTGATTCAGATTACAATGTTTTCGAGTCAATATATTCTGTTGAAACATTTTATGGCAATGTAACCGGCAAATTATTGTTCGATGTCGTCAACGAAAAACTTCTTTCCGTTGTTGATTCTAACAAATTAGCCGGAGTTTGTACAGATGGTGCGAACACTATGACAGGCAAACGTGATGGATTTGTAGGCCAGATGAAAAAAAATAAAATTGAGGTTTATACTTTGCATTGTATAATACACCAGGCTGCTCTTGCTTCTAAATTTATATCCGAGCATCCGGTCATGAAGGCTACTGTGCGGATAATTAATAGGATAAGGGGCGGTCATAATGCACTGACTCATAGAAAATTTGTGACATTTCTAACAAATTCAAATGCTTCTCACCACGATCTATTAATGTTTACTGATGTACGTTGGTTATGCCGAGGTAACAGCACTAATAGATTGTTTGAGCTTAGAAATGAAGTATTTGAATTTTTAGAAGCTGAAAATATCGAAATACCCGAAAAAGAATATTTACAAGATTATCAATTTATTTTAGACATGGCGTTTTTAACAGACATTTGTAGCATTTTGAATGAGTTGAATTTGAAGTTGCAAGGAAAAGATAATAGTATTTCTGAAATGTTTAAAATTCTTTCAGATTTTAAAACTCAGCTATTTTTACTTGCAGCTCAAATTGATTCAGAAGATTTTTCGGACTTTCCGAAAACATATGTGATTTACGACAAGGAGAAAATCTTGAAAAAGTTTGAACTTTTCGATATAATAGAAACGCTTTTTAATAACTTTAATGACAGGTTTAAGGATTTTGAAAATATTCAGCATTTACTGGATATTTTTCAAAACCCTTTTGAATGCGATATACTAAAGTACGAATTTCCAATCCAAACAGAACTTATTATACTTCGAAGTGAATTAGATTTCCCGGATAATTTTAATAATATAGAATTCTGGAAAAAACTGGATGGTACTATATATCCTGAAATAAAGAAGATTTCATTGAAGTGTTTATCTTTATTTCCCTCAACGTATCTTTGCGAACAAATATTTTCAGATATGAATTATATTTGCTCCAAAAAACGCAATAAGATTAATTCTAATAGTTTGAGAAATACACTTTTACTGCGTAACTGCAATAAGAGTATCAACATAGAAGATTTCATTACTTTTTAATTGCAAATTGAATAATGATTAATTGAGGGAAAATTTGTTAACACTTCGACGAATTTCGAAAAATATACTATCCAGATGTCCGCATATATCTTCTATACATATAAAATGAAGTGTACATTTTGATTGTCACTCCTAACTCGAGAACGGCTGCATAAAATAAAAAATGGCTGAATACGTTTTGTAAAACATGCAAATTGTTTAAAAATATTTTCGTTTGGTCGAGATGTGGTGATTTGTCTGAACATTTGTCATTTTCATATAAATTTTGTAGATATCAAATGGGCAAATGAAAAATATTTTCTACCAAAATGTTTTGGGTTGACGTAAATAATTTTGAAAATTATTTCATGAAAAAAAATATAATTTTCCATTTCTTTTTTTTTGGTTGTTTGTTATAATTACGTATGTATGTATTATATATATATATATATATATATATATATATATATATATATATATATATATATATATATATATATATATATATATATATATATATATATATATATATATATATATATATATATATATATATATATATATATATATATATATATATATATATATATATATATATATATATATATTCATCAAGAGTATTACTAAAATAAATGCATTTATCAAGAGTATTACTAAAATATGTACATTCATTAATTTTATATTTCCCAGAAACAGAAACAAATGACGACACCCGCCACACATGTGCTTTCGTCGCTATCTCGTTGACGACTAAATAAAATGAATAGAAAAATCTTTTCTTCCAGTGTTATTTCGTCGCTCTCACCAATACTATTACATTGGGCATCTATATTATACTATAAACTAATTCATATTTGTTGCTTTACTCTCTTTGGGAATAGGAATAACTTAATGTACCTTCAAAATCACAGGATATATTGCTGAGTTAACCATATAATTGAAAATTTGTACTAGAGTTGGCGTAACAAAGTCTGCACAATGAAGAAATACTTTAGGGTATATGTTGTCATGACCACAACTTTTTTCAGGTGAAAGACTTGCTAAAATATTTTCAACTTCACTACACGTAGTGTAATAAAAGCGAAAAGTATTATTATGAGATCTTATCATTCTTAAACCATTGCATGTATCATTTGGAAATTGGACAATTTTTTGTTTGAGAGTATTAACCGATTCTAAAAAGTAAGCATTCAACAATTCAACAAGATTTACAGGCATCACTAGAAGCAAGTTCTCCATTTGAATCCCTTACGCAAGTCTCTTTGTTAGAAATAATCCCAAGGATCTCATTAATAAATTCCCAGGACATTTTAGGATCATTTTTATGCTGTCTAAACTATTCAGGTAATAATTATTCATTGAGTTTTTATAAGCAATTTTAATAACTTTGCTAATACTCTTTATTGTTATTTCAACTGTAGCATCAGGTTGTTTCCACCGGGTCTTTAACAAGTAGTTTTTATATTCAATTTATTTACGCAAGTTACCATTCACCCAAGGAATCTTGTCTCTTTAATGCGTTTTCTGTTGCTTTTCGACAGCAAAAATATAAATACCATTTTTATTACACGAAATTAAATTACATGTATCAAATGAAACATCGCCGCTAAGCAACAAATTCGGTATATAATTTTGTAAAATAAGCTTTACGAGGGCGACCGCAAAATATTGGACAACATAAAAAGAACGTTTTTTTGGAATTATTATTATTATATATTTTTCAACATAATCTCCTTTTAACTTAATACACTTCATCAAACGTTTTTCAAGTTTTTTAATTCCATCCGAAAAATAAGATTTTTCAAGACCTTCAAAATATGCCTCAGTTTCAGCAATAACCTCGCTATTGGACGAAAATTTTTTGCCACCGAGAAATTTTTTAAAAATTTGGAAACAAGAAATAATCCGAAGAAGCTAAATCTGGACTATATGGTGGATGCGGAGCAATTTCAAATCGTAATTCGGCCAGTTTTTCTTTGAGTTAAAAATGCAGTGTGTGAAGGAGCATTATCTTGATGAAAAAGAACTTTTTATTTTCTAAATGCGGTCGTTATATCTTGATTTCTTCACTCAACCGATCAAATAATGCACAACCATATTCACATTTATTGTTTTTCTCAAGATAATCAATAAATATTATACCCCTTGCATCCTAAAATACTGTGGCCATTACTTTTCCTGCTGACTTAACAGTTTTCGCCTTCTTGGGACCACTTTTACCAGCTTCTATCCATTGTTTTGACTGTTCTTTGCATTCTGGGATGTAGTGATAGATCCATGTTTCATCAACAGTTATGAATCGGCGCAAGAACTCTATTGGCTTACGCTGATAAATCGCTAAAAGCTCAGCGGAATTGGTCCAACGGACGATTTTTTGGGGCAAAGTCAACAAACGCGGCACCCATCTTGCGGATAGCTTTTTCATGTGAGTTCATCATGTAAAATACTCCAAACTTGTTTTTCGTGTATTTTAACAATATCAGCAAGTTCTCTGAGCTTTATTCGTCTATCTTTAGTCACTTCATTAAATATTTTTCTAATGTTTTCAATAGTAGTAGCAGTTTTCGGTCTTCCAGAGCGTTGTTCATCTTCCGTACTTGAACGACCCATTTTAAATTGTTGAACCCAGGATTTCACGGTGGAGTATGATGGTGCATTATCACCATGAACAGACTCCAATTAATCTTTGATTAATTGTGGCGTATAACCATTCATATAATAGTGTTTAATTACCGCACGAAACTCTTTATTTTCCATTTTTCAAAAACTATAAAACTTGTTTACTTCAATCACCTGTAACAAAGAAAATAATCATTAAATATTTCGGAAATTTTGACAGATGGCTTATAAAAGATTGCTTTTAAAAAACAAACAAAAAAAGTTGCTAGTAAAACAGAAAATATGCCAGGCCAGTTAGTTTTGCGGTCGCCCTCGTAACTTGTCGTAGTCACACTTCCTAAACTTTTTGATGATAAAATCAGTGCTTTGCACTTTGATATCAACTCTGCAAGACATGATGTTGTGATCTGATAGCGTACATTCGATCGAATCAACAGTTATTGGCTTGTGAATTATCGCAGGTCTTGGGCGGATTCTTTTAAGCAAAAATCTTGCTTTTTTAATGCAGACCAAAGAGGTTCGATCGGATTAAAATCCGGCGACTGTGGGGGCCAATCCAAAAGCTTGATCCCATTTTCTTCGAACCGCTTTTTAGTCTTTAGTCTTAGCGGTATGCTTAGTATCGGTGTCCTGTATAAAGATGATGATTTATACCGGTTCCAAAACGAATATGTTCAAACTTGAAAGATATGAGTCTTCAAGATTAGTTATATTGTATAACCCTTGGCAAACATTTACCCCTACTCAGGCGAAGTACCATAAGCTGGTTTCCACGAAAACAACCCTGAGACATCAATGAGCCACCTCCAAATTTTAATGTTTGGCAAATATTTCGATCTTTGAATTTAACAGTTTTATCTACCCATATTCACTGCCTTCCATCTGATCCAATTCAGTTGGTTTTTGTCTCATCTGACCAAGTTACACGCATCCAATCATCTTATTATTTTTTTTTTATTTTTTTAAAAACTCAAGTTGTTTTTTGCGGTTTTTGTCGTTCAAAAGGTTTTTTTTTGGCCTTTGCCCTGGGGGAAGGGCAACTGACGCTCATTGTTAAATCGCAGCAACTGGTGATTCTGGGCCGATGGGTACCCTTAAAGTGGGTCTAGCTCAAATACGTTTCTCAGGTTATTAGTCACATTATGAGTTTTATCCTATTTTATTTTTAACAACAAAAAACCAAAACACACGACAACAAAAAACCGGGTGAACCGAATGTCGGGATTTTCGAAAAACAGACTGTCGGGTTTGAACATAAAAACCGAAATGTCGGTTTTGAAAACTCTAATGGAAACTCTGTCAACCATAAGATTGACGGCTCAATATAAAATGATACAGAATAAATAGCAAATTTCGCAACAGTAGAATTATGATAATTACGCAAGCAAGTTAATCACATAAAACCCAAAATAAAAGTCTACTCTTGACGTTGATGCACACAAACACACTTTTTACATTCCATACTTCTTAATGTGGCTATCAGATTTCCCAAGAATCGTCCTAGTCCTCCTTGGCTCATGCTGCTTCCTCCTCCTCCAATTAACTCTTCATTGGCTAACGTTCCTTAATGCTTTCTTTGCATGTTTTCCATCGCACAAAAGAGTCCTTATTTCCATCGTTTCGGTCGAAAGACGCGCGACAAGGGGACACAACTGACTGCGAGTGATGTAGTTGAAGAAGGCGAGCCAAATCCTTGACAACCGAATAGTACATTAGGCATCATAAATAATAATTGGAGCTGCTGGAAGAAATATCTTTTGAGTAACGTCCAAATAGGTAAATAATAGTCTACGATTTCAAAAGTGGCTTATAATTAAGAAATTCTAAATAGAATTTCACAAACAAAATATTGTTAAGGATACCGAAAAAGGACCTGGAAGGTCAAGGTCGGCAATGATTGTAAATACAATTGGAAAAGAATGTCGCAGCAATGTTTGGATATTAACGATGCCTAACGTTACCTGACATGAATGAGGAAATGTCGAGGTCATTAATTTAAAGGACATCCTATCAGATCAAATCCATCCTTTTGCTATTGGGTTGGGAGTAGTAGTCCAAGCTTTGAAGATGACATTCAAATACTATCTATCTACTTGTCAACCATAGGAATGTGAAATTGTTTTAAGACAAGGCATTTGATGTTTTGTGACCTTAAACAAACGATACTTTGTTTTTTGTCGGAGGTAGATAATTTATGAGTTGTTGAAAAGTCCTATTCTTAAATTAAAAATGAATGATAATTCAAAATGATGTTGAATGTAAAGTTTAATAAATGACATTTTTGACATTTAATAAGGTTTTGTTTGGCCTGCCTCCTTCTAGGGCATGATCTGTACAATGAAATATTTTATGAAGCGACACAAGAAAGTTTTTTTTTTTAAATGGTTTGGTATTTAGGTTTATTTATACATATTTAATGAGCATCACGTATTTTCTTACTTAATAACGAAGTGAAAATGACTGCCACCTATTGATAACTTGCTTACTTTGACAATTCGGAGAGCTTGTCATATTTTAGTTCGATCCAAGATACCTCGGTCAGGTTGCGTATTCGGAAAAAATTTAAAATTATTCTATAGACAATGCTAAGCAATCGCTGATGAAGCGTTCGACATTCTTTAGGTCGCACAGTGCTGCGTTTCCATACTAGCATTGGACAAAAATATAATGACTTTTTAGATTTCAATGAAACTTCATTTCTAAATGGACTATTATACGCTGATTTCAAAAATGTTATCGATTTTTATATAACATTCGCGGGTGTCTTGTTAAAATGCAATTTTTTTTATTGGTTTTTAATGAATCATTTGGCATATCAAGTAGGTCACGATAGTCTGCTCTCAAAACAGTTCGCGGACTCATATATTTAACAAATTTCAAATTTTTATAAAAAAATCACTGAATATTCTGATGTTTTTGCTTTTTGGAATCAAAAGTAGAGATTTTCGAATAAATAATTCATAATACTGGGTGTAGCGCTAATTTTGCTAATTTTGAAATGAAATTAAATAATTATGAGCCTTTGAAAAACTTATTTTAAATTTGAATTATATTAAACAGTTAGGGAATTTTTAAAATACATGGTTTTAAATAGAGTATCTGGCAAATGTCGACCTTCGCTATCCACACACTGCTGCATACGTTTTCTGAAATTTTCATGAACTCAAACAAGCATGTCGACTGGTATTCTGCTAATTAGGTCTTCCAAAGTGCTGAGACGGTTGATATACACCTTAGACTTCAGGTAAGATCAAAGGAAAAAATCGCATGGGGCCTAGTATTGTGAGTGTGCTGGCCAGTTCACATCACCCATCAAAGATATAAGCCGTCCACGAAACATTTACCTTAAACAATTCATGGTAACCCTCGCTATATGTGCTGTGGCACCATCCTGTAGTCCGAATGCAGAGGTCTCTGGTGAAGTTCTCTGGCGTTTGTTTCACACCAGTACCGCATATTTTGTTTGTTTAAGAAACGTCAACGAAAAGCACGCTGCACTGCAATGATCGAGTGCGCATTTTAAAAATACCCTTCAACAAAAATGACCTCTCCTCAAGTGTCCAATGGATAACAGACGAATACAAATCTCCCGCCAGCCACTATTAGCCAAGCACACTCTCCACTCTCTTCGACCAACAGTGCCGCCACAGCCTGCAGTGCAATATTTTGTTTTTTTTTTCTAACTGACAATTTCAGCAAATTTTTTTGATGTTATTGACTTTTTTGAATCAAAAATTCGGAATTTTTTAAATAAAAATGCATCCTAGACACTTTTAAAAAATGAAAATCAAAAAGAATCGGAAAAAATTCGTCGAAGATCTCGTTTTTATCTATTACACGCAAGCTCAAAGTATTTATCTTATTTTTTTTATTTTACCATCAAATATTGACAATTTTTCACATATTCATCGAAAAAATTATATATTAAAAAAATTTATTAAAAATAATGTTTATACGATTTAAAAAAAAAAATAAAACAACAAATTTGTGCCACTCTTTCGAAAATATTTTCGTTCAACTACTCAGGAACGAAACTACATTATAAATTAATTTTGGACACAAATCCCTTATTTTGAATGGCTCTGGAGCCCACAAGAACTATTTCCATGAAAAAATATTTGCGGATTTTGCTTAGTTGGACTATTGCCTTTAAAATTGTGATTCCATTGTGACTGGCGGGACTTTTGAAAACAGAATTTGACCAAATATGCGTTATAACTTCGTCACTATAACTCATAAAATAGTAAAATATAAATTTAACTTTAGTTAAGTGACCAATTAATAAAACTACAATTAACAAAGTTAAAAAAAAAGTTGTTCGTTTCTAAACTATTATTATTTAAATGATTGTGACTTGTGGGACACTGAAAAATCCCTTTCTTTGACTACTGTGTATACATAAATGGAGTTTAGCCAAACCAAATATTTTTCATGTGAGACTTTTATGTGATATAAAAAATATATCATACCCTTTGGTTTTCATTACAAATCAGACCTATACTTATCGTAGAAATGATTTAAAAAAATAATTAAATCGTGACTGGTAAAGACCTGTCCCACCAGTCACGACATAACAGAACAGAATTCAATAAATCCATGCACTGCATCGTGTGTGTGGGTGTACCTGTTTTAGTATGCATGGGAGGGATTTTTAGCGTATTCGGAGAAAAACGCTACTACCGCCAGTTCTCTTTAAAAGCAAAACTACCGGCCCTTAAGTGTAGCCGCTTAACACACGCAGAAAAAAGTATGGTTGTGGTGACAATATTCGAAGAGGATCATACTATTGTTGGCTATATGGTTGTGCCACAACAATATTATGATCCTCACAACAATAGTATTATTCACACATAACCATACTATGATCCCCACAACCATAGTATGATTCACACTCAACCATACTATGATCTCCACAACCATACTATGATCATCACAACAATAGTATGATTCACACTCAACCATACTATTATCTTCAAAACCATATTATGATCCTCACAACCATAGTGTGTTTCTCATACAACCATAGTATGATCCTCACAACCATAGTATGATTCGCACGCAACCATACTATGATCCCCACAACCATAGTATGATTCACACTCAACCATACTATGATCCCCAAAATTATTTATTAGGATTGGGTAATGTTGTTATTCAAAAATAGAGATTTTTATCAAGCAAGTTATTATAAATTGCATTACCACGTTTTTATTGAACATTTCATTCAAGAAACCAAAATATATATTTCAACGGTCAAAAATGCTTTTAGTTGCCAGCAGAGGTGAATGCTAATTCACCATCCGTAGACACCAAGTAACGAATGTGATTAAACCATGATCAATTGGTATATACTTAAGTGCAGGCAGATTTTAAATAAACGAGAACCAGTCGGTATTAGAGTATTTCACCGAACAAAGTAAACACAATAAAAATCCCTCGAACTAGTTTCCGATTGTTATTTTTTTTAATGGACAGCAACCATTCACTGTATCGTGTGTATGTGTTTTTTGTATATCAAAAAAACATACGCACACACATACATGTATTCTCTACAAAACCTGTTTTGTTATGTTCATAGTCACAACCATACTGTATGACTGCCGTAATCATATTTTTGTTAACGTAAATTTTAAACAACAATACTTTTGTTGCACTAACCATGTTTATATGGTTGCTACAACCATATTTTCATTTCTAAATTTGGCAATAATACTATTGTTACATTTTAACAATATCAATATTGTTTCAATCATACTATTGTCAAAATGAAATTCAAAAAACAATACTATTGTTGCGACGATCATGCTTTTATTGGAGAGAACATATTATTGTTGCGGTGACCATAGTGTAACCATATCTTTTCTCTGCGTGCACATAGGATGGCCAATTGTTTATAAAATAAAAAGTTTTCAGAGAATTATCTTCATATTTTTCATCATTATATAAGGAGCTATGACAAATATGTTTGAATTAAATATCGATCAAATGCTCGCCACTGCTTACGATGGTCCATTTATTTGCAATGGCTCTATGATATAATGGAAGTTCAACGTCGTTAATGTGCCGAATTATTTCATCCTTTAGCTCTTGCATTGTTCTTGTCTTATTGACGTACACATTTTCTTTTAAATATACCCAAAGAAAAAATTTGAACTACTCGCGCATAAGAGCCATTGTTTCGTTGGCTGTGTGGCAAGTGGCACCATTCTGTTGAAACCACATATAGTCCAGGTCCATTTTCTAAATATCTGGCCACAAGAAGATCGTTATCAGCTCGCGATAGCAAACATCAACTTGGAAAAAGTAAGGCCCGTTGACACCACCAGCCCATAAACTAAACTCACTCTTTGTGGGTGCATCGGCTTTTAACAATAGCTCGTAGATTCTCATTTGCCCAAATTCTGATTGTTAAGGAGTTCACTGAGGTGAAAGTAAAGTATTCATGCTGACAAAAAATCACGAAGTGCTCGAAATGCATTTTGATTTGACTGCCATTTTCGTTAAAGGCTTCAATAATCTTAACGCGCTGCTCTATTGTGTACCTCTCCATTGTTGAATTTTTTAAACACTGAAACAAGGAAAAGTCATATTAAGTTCAGCGAAAAACTTGACGTTAAGGTGTGACTCACTCTTTTGATGGCGAAGTGGCGCTCACCGAAACTGCACTCACCTCTGCGTGTAACCAAAGTCTTTCCGACTGAATTTTGAAAAAAAAATGTTTAAATTTTTTGTAAATATGTGTTTTATTTTATTGCCGCGTAACAGAAAGATTAGCAATAAACGGCTTACTTTTTTTGTGTGTTAATTTGAAGTTTTTCATCGCCTGATACGAAAGTATTTTCGAAAAAAAAACTTGGATAAATAGTACACTTTTTTGAATATTTGTCTAACCTACATACATTTCTGTGAACTAACAATGGTCAAAATGCTAGTTGGGAGGCACTAAATACCTTAATAAAAGACGAAGTTGCTGGACTGGCGTATCTATATTTGGCATATTTGGCCCAAAAAACCAGCAAGTAATGTCAAAACGGGCGATCAGTAGTCAATGTAGGCATATGGACTCTCAAATTATAGCAAATTTGGCTTCGAACCTAAACACAAAGTAATTTTGATGCTTTGGAACGAACGCATGGGCCGGAAGACCCCCAAAAAAGCTTTTTTTTTATTGTAGAATCGGAGGGGGTACATATGGTTTGGACTGGCACAACTAAACAATGTTTTTACATGTGTTTTGATAACACTAGGCAACAAAATTTTGGACTTTCTTTGGGGGTGGAAGTAGTTTCCTAATAAAAAATATTTTTTTTTAAATAATTTTTTTTAATATAAAATATTTTTTTTTGATATATTTTTTTTTTATAATAAATTTGAAATAGCTTATACTTCTCAACAAGTCTCATTTAATTATTCAGAAAAAAAAATAATATTAAGTATCTGCATAACAAAGTATTATACTCAGCGTCACTCTGTGGAACAGGGTATTATAAGTTGGTTGCATGGCAAGTATTTGCAACTACCAAAAATTTTTGAGGTAGACTTACCTTTAAGTATACCGATCGATGTATATTCATCTGATGATTTAATTTAACGACGTCTGCCTGTTCGTTAATCCATCTGTTTCACCATCAAAAGCTGTGACACCATCAAAAGCAAGGAAGGACGTGACTAAATTGAAGAAAATCGCTTTAGATTTAGATATAGTTTCAATATATATGTTCATATTCATATATGTTCATCCGATTTAATGTCTTTAGCTCTAGAAGCCACATATTATATCCAATATTAATGAAAATTGACGTTAGTTTTTTGTACCAAGAAAGGGTGTATTAAAATTGAGAAAGCCGGTTCAAGTTTAGATGTAGCTGGTGATCAATATAGAGATATTTTTTTAATAGGGTTGTTTTCACAGATTCTTCGTGAGCTGTGTTAAACTTTTTTGTCAGTATTTTCATTTCATCATTTAAAGAGTTACACAACAACGTCTCAAAATTGAGCAACTGTATTATGGAAAGGAGAATGAGAAGATCTGCTGTTTTCGACTAAAATTTTGTTCAGTGAGGAGGACCATTTCTGTCTCAACGGCAACGTCAATAAACAAAATTGACACATTTGGGATGAAGAGTAACCAAAAGAGGTTCAATAGGTTCCATTATACCCAGAGAAAACCACGGTTTGGTGCAGTTTAAGGGCTAATGGAATCATCGGTCCATATTTGTTCAAATATGGTAATGACCAGTACGTAACCGTGAGTAGAGCTCGCTATAGCGCCATGATATCGGATTTTTTGTTGAATTGAAGCTGGTAATCTTTACTTGGTATACTCCTGCTCAAACAATGGAACTATTGAGAGGTCATTTCGAAGAGCATCTTATTTCACGTTTTGGACCGGTGTGTTGGCCGCCTAGATCGTGCAACGTCCAAAGTCTTTGCTGACAAACCAGAAGCTTTAGAAGCCATCATTACGCGTGTCATTAACGCCATACCGGTCGAAATGTTCGAACACTTCATCCAAAATTGGACCCTCAGAATGGACACCCTGAGGCGTAGTTGCGATCAAATTTGGAGTAAATTATATTAAAAAAATAAATGTTTTAAAATTTCATTTCGAATGAACAATTAATTTGTTTTGAATTTTTGTACTTATATTTTTTCTATTTAAAAAAAAACTACCTCTAGATTGATTACCCGATAGCTTTCACATACGTATATGTTCCTCTGATTTTTCAGTTTTTAGTCCCAGAAGCCAAATCTTACGTAAATTGTAAAGTAATTTTAAAATTTTCTTTTAAAAACTAATAACAACATATGTGACGCGCAAAATAGAAAGGAACCTAAGGGTAAAAACCAGTTTTGTTCAGGAGAGCCATTTTAAAGATTTAAATACGTGTATCTTAAGTGTACCATCACTTTCATAAAACGCGCATATCTCTGGGCGGGAACACTTTTGGGGCATGGGATCGGTCTCATTCGATGCTCAGATGTTGTCCACATCAAAAAAAGAAAAAAATTAAAATTTCTCTATGCGCTGTCACATATGACATATAACAAAAAAAACCCAAACAATTTCCATATCGATTCGATATTTTATTCACATGATAGATAGGATGAAAAAAAAATTGGCTGCAAACAAACTGTCTAAAATCTTTAATTGATTTTTAAGGCTTTCGGTGCTGCTTTACCAATTGCTTACCATTGAACTTGCTAGAAAAGAGTACTCATTCAGTTTTGAAATTTATTCAACATTTAATAAAGTTTTTTTTTTATTTTTTTTTGGTTACGGTTATATTTTGATTACATCTTTTTATAAATTTATACATATTTAGATTATTTACATTTTATTTGCGAAACAGATACTGGAAGTCTTATAATTAACGGCGGAGAAAACACAATAATGCCATTGATGAGAAAGCGAATGGAATTTCGTTGCATGGATAATGTTAATGAGAACGAAGGAAGAATAATAATATTTATACATTGCATTTCTTAGCTTTTATATAAGTACATAAGTTGACAAAACATGTCGATAGTATTAAGAACAAAAGAAATATTGTTTAAGAACAGTACGAAAGAGAAATACTTTTGTAATTAATTAAAGACTGAGCTGGAAGCGGTTATTGTACCTTATTATGGCTGGGAATACAATTTTGAATTTTAGCTAGATTGTTTTTGCCGTCAATTTTTTGGCTTTCGGAATTTTGCTCAGAACCTGCTTCTCTGAATAGCTGTACAGAAATGCAAAGTTTCAACCAACATTTTTTTTCTCAGATAAAACTTTTACAATACCTAATGTAGAAAATTTTTAATACTTTTCTTTTTATAATTCCAAAAAAAATATGCAATACTGTGTTCCCTGGAATTTATGATATTCTTATTACTAGCATACGATTTTATAGGCGGTAGTATAAACTTAACATAACATTTTAAATTTGATTTTATTTTTTTATAATTATTTTATTTTACAAATGTGACATTTACTGACACTATATGGAAAAAGAGAGTAGGATCACAATTAATCACAATAATTTTATCAGTTTTTCTCCTGCTTTCACACAATTACAAACTAATAACATATCAGAGATTTTCTTAAGCTTATAACGAATACTTCAGATTAAAATAACAAACAATATTTAATATTAACAATTATATACAACCGTAGTACTAGTCAACGGCCTATTTAAATCTTGAAAGTAATTATTGTGGCAAGACTGGGCAGAATGGGTCTTTACGTAGAAAAATAATCGGTAGAAACGGTTCTATTCGACAAAAAGATTATCGGCATTAATTACCATAAAGGTCCTCCTAATTTCGTTAGTCTATGGCCTGACGTACGAGTACTTAGTGATGATAAGACTGCAGCAGGGTTTTAAAGGCTAACGCAATATTAGCCAAGCAGCAAAATTATCAAATTTCCTTAGCTAAAAAACACCAAAATATATCAGCAAGTGTAATCTAACATATTTCAAAAACACTAGCTAAACAAAGCTAATGCTTCGAATCATGACTAGCTAATACAAAAAAAAACATTGGCCAACTAAAAAATTTCACAAATAGCATTAGCAGTAAAGCTGAGGAGAACAAAAATCAGTCTGATTGCTGCTTTTTTAGCTAAGCTGATGGCTGATTTGTGCTAGTTTGAAGGTTTGCAGCAGCAATTGAGCGCAGACAAAAAAATTCTGTGTTGCTTACCGAAGTTGCACATCATATGACAAGCATTAAAAATCGCGTATTTTTAAAAAAAATCATAACTTTTGTTCTAGTTATAATACTTGAGATTTTTTCTTAAACTATCACGATTAAATTGTGGTTAACAAAATATATGTTTTTAAACAAAATTTTCTTTTAAAATTTTTGTAAATTTTGGAAAAAAAATTTCCGCGATTTTGGAAAAATGTTGCCTTTGATTTTTTAAAAAAAAATTGATAAGTCGTTATTATGTTGGTTAATGGCACAAAAAAGTTTTGGGTGGTCAATCTTCTACTTTTAGAGTAAAAAATGAAAATATTTGTCGGTCACCACCAAAAATTTTGCTTTTGCCATAAGCCAACATAATAACGATTTAACAATTTTTTTTTAAAAAAAATCAAAGGTAATTTTTTTTTCAAAATCGCAAATAAAAAATTTTTATCCAGAAATATAAAAACAAATTTCTTTAAAAAAATGCGTATAAAATATATTTTGTAAACCTTAATTTAATCCTGATAGTTTAAAAAAAAGAGAAAAAAAGAGAGTTTTTTAAAAAAACGTAAAAAGAATTTTTTTAAAAAAAAAACCCAAACTGTATTTGTTTAGAAATCCAAATAAAATTTCGTCAAAATCGAAGACGTACTTGTAAAAAGTGATCGGTTTCACATGGAATTGATGATTGTTGGGGTATTCATGAACTGTTGTTTATCGTCAGTTAATGGTTTCTTTTTTAATCAGAACAAAAAATCAAGTTTAAGCGGTTTTTGTCATATCATTTTCGGTTTATATTTTCCTGCTCTTTTCTGCGTTAACAACACCGATTTTTACGTACGCACATTTTTCGGCTGCACATTTATCGTCAACTCATGTTCGCTAAAAAACCGCTTATCAACTTAACAATAGAAGGCATTGCTGAGGTATTCAAGAACTCCTGATTATCGTCAGTATGGATTCTCCTTTTTAAACAGGAAAATATCGTTGATGTTTTAGCGCTTTTTTGTCACATCATTTTCAGTTTATTTTTCCCACCTCTCTTCTGCTGTGCGTTGGCAACACTAAACATTACACACATTTTTCGGCTGCCCATTCTTCGCCAGCTCTTATTAGCTAAAAAAACAACACATTACTTATTTTGTTTTTTACTCGTAAGCTGTCTAAAAAGAATTTTGGGCTAACTACTGGCTATGGATGTGTGTGTTTTTTGGCTAATGCTGACGTTAGCTAATAAAAATATTCAAAACATGAGCTGAGCTAATTTGTTGATAACAAAAACAGAACATTAGCGTTAGCTTTAATTTCTGATAAAGGTTGCAAATATATCCTCAGCTTAAGAAAGCCAACGGTTAGCTGACACTTGGTTTTAAAGCCTGGACTGTATTGCTGTCAACATACCATCAAGGAAAACCATTATCATTATTTGTGTGCCCCATCATAGGGTGGACAGTACACGAGGTTTTTCATTGGCTTTGTATTTGCCTGGTACTTTACGACTATAAACTGTACAAATCGCTAATTTCGACAAAGACTGCCCCGACTTTAAACCGGTATGAAAAGGGATTAACCGGCTCAAGACCTCTTGCTTCTATATTTAAATATAAGACAAGTTTTTTACAAAATGGCAAAGTGACATTGCTTTCGATGCTGCACACTGCATTTAACATGTTTTCGGGTCTGTGACAACCCTCTTCATATAGCTTCGAAGCAATTGTTGAAAGTAAAACCGAACTCTGTAAGGCCAGGCTCTTCTCAAACGAATGAGAACTACTGTTGTAAACCTCACTTTTCAAGTTTTCTTCTCGCAATTGCCCACGAAAATACAACTCTCTCTTGCCGCCTCTACAGAGACTCCGGTATGTTTTGATCTGAGTACTGTAGAATATTCTCAAATGCGATATCTTCCAAGTGGTACTGCGCCACTATCACAATAATCACAATTCCCACAAATTCAGTCTAGATCTTTTTTATACGCTCCGCCAAAGGGCGGATGGTATACAAACCCTTAAAGACGCGGTGTATCCAATAGGATTGAACCAAAAATAACATCCTTATTCTTTATAAAAAAAAGTATTAACCATCAATAACTGTTTAGAACTTTTCCAACCACAATATTAGATGGGTGCGCCCTGTGGTAAAAAATGACGTAAAATCTCATTTACTCAACATTTCAGTTGCAAATGCAACCTCAATCGCTAATCACTTCTCTGTTTGTCCCCATTTACACAAAAGCAACTTTACTTGCCGCAACTGTCAGTTTGTAGGAGATAGGTAAGGGGAACGGAAAGGGAAAAAACTTGCCTGTACTGTTAATTTGTGTTTTTCGTAGTGTGAAGTTGGCTGCAGATTATTTTAGTATTTTTCACACAAAAATCAGAACGAATGAAAACAAAAATTGCCGAAACCGAATTGTCTTGTGTAAACACAAAAGGCAAGTTCAAAAGGAAATCGTACTAATTGAAGCAAGTAAAGTTGCCTCGTGTAAATGGGGACTTTTTACGCAAGAAAGCTACACCAATCTAACTGGAAATGTGCAAAAATTGTTTACATTTTCCTTAGGATGTAGTATGAGAAAAAACTGTCAAATCCCATCGTCGTGAATGAAATGTGAGCAAAGAGAATAGAAAATAAGGCTCCATAAGTTTGAATTTTTAATAACGCTTTCCACTGTATCCAATTTAAAGTGGCTAAAGTGATATTTGTTCAACTAGACTAATATATTCTTCGCTTAATTTTAAACTTAATCAGTAACTCAACAACAAAGGATTTGCAATGCCATATAAGAAAAAAAAAATAAAAAACGAAGTAAAAAAGTTTCAGTCGGTTGATCCGACTTACATATACCCTCAACCATATATGGAATCTAAAAATTTCTTTTTTTCGACCTACATTGCCTGAAGAGTAACGATTTTATCGAAATCTCATAAAGGGTCGATCGAGTGGTAGGTGCTAGAATGGGGCGTGGCATCCACTTTGTTCTTATGTCCAGTTTTGTTTATGAGAGCTATTTTAAAGATTTAAATACGTGTATCTTTGGTGTACCATCACTTTCATAAAACGCGCATATCTCTGGGAGGGAACATCATTCGATGCTCAGATGTTGTTCACATCAAAAAAAAAAAGTGAAAATTGATTTTTTTACCCTTAGGTCCCTTTCTCTGTCCTTACCTTTAGGTCCCTTTCGCTGTTGCAGAAAACAAAATTTAAGAGAAATTTATGAATTAAGAAAAGTTTTGCAGGTTGCAACTAACGCTTGAATACGTAGTACTGTGTGTGTGTGGAAGGTGCAAAAAGAGGTGTGGCTAAGGCTTAAATTTTCGTCAGCAAGTCTAATTAATATTCTTCTTGCTTATTACTTATTTTCAGCAGAATCATATGGATAGTTATAAAGTTATCATGGAAATACTAAAAGAGGGCGATAAGGTGTATTATCACTAGAGGTACCAGAATGGGGCGTGCCATCCACTCTTTTCGTAGACTTGTATTAGGCCTTTATAAAACAATATAATGGAGTTCTTAATTTCAAGCCCTGGGTGACAAGATATGTAGGTTATAATCAAACAGTGCTACTGTGTGGGAGCTACCAAAATGGGGTGTGGCTAGGAATTCATTTTTTTTGTCAATAAGCTAACCTTATAATTGAGGCCCAAGTATTGGTTTTGGTTTCCATCAAAGATATTTCAAAAATAAACAAGTAGGCAGAATGATGCATTTTATATGAAGCACCCGAATGGGGCGTGTCAACCCCTGCAATTAAAAAGCCGTTATAAACATATAACGGTGTTTACGGTTAAAGAGAGTTTTACGCAATGGGTGACAAGTTATGTGGCTTCTAATCTGCACTGATCAAAGTCATTTGTGTGGGAGGTACCAGACTAGCAATGCAATTATTTGTCACCAATCTTTCCTTATAATTTTGATTTTGGGCAAGATCGTAAGAGTATCATCAAAGATATTTCAAGAACAAAAGAGTGGGCGGATTGGTGCATTTATATGGGTGGAACCCGAATGAAGCGAGGTATGCAAGCACAAAGCAAAAATAAAGTTTAAGGGAATTTTACGCACTAGATGGCTAGTAATGTGGATTCTAATCTGCACAGAAACAGTACTGTTTTTGTGGGAGGTACCAGAAGGGGCGTGGCTAAGAATCCAATTATTTGTTACCAATCTAACCGTATGTATTGATTTTGGGGTAGATCGTATGAGCACCGTCATTTTTTATTTAAAAAACGAAAAAAGTGTGCGGAATGGTGCATTAATGTACCAGGAAGGGGCGTGTCAACCGTATTATGGTATGCAAGTACAAAGTTGTTATAAAAAAAGAACGGTGTTCACGATTTAAACGAATGACACAAGTGTGTTCTAATTTGCACTGAACAAAAGTCATTTTTGTGGGAGCAACCATAATGGGCGTGGCTCCGAATCCAAATTTTGCCTGAATTGCCTGAATTATAGCAGTAATATAGGGTGATCGATCTAGAGATATTTTTTCAGAACGAAAAAAAAAAATTCAAATCGAGTTTGGAATCTTTATTGGTAATTTGAAAGGACATTTTATCGCATTTATTTTTTAAATATAATTTTCTTCAAATGCTGGTCGCAACTACGCCTGAGGGTTTCTATTATGAGGGCCCAATTTTAGATGACTCGTTCGAGCATTCGACCGGTATGGCTTTAATGACACGCATAATGTTGGCTTTCAAAACCTGAATCGTAGCTGGTTTATCAGCATAGACTTTAAAATTTACGTAATTCACGTAAACACTCAACCTAGGCGGCCAACTCACCTGTCCAAAACGTGAAATTAGCTGCTTTTCGAAATGACCTCTCAACAGATCCATTGTTTGAGCAGCTGTATGGCAAGTGGCACGGTCCTGTTGAAACCAAGTCTCGTCAAGATTACGGGCTTCAATTTCAGGTAGCATAAAGATCGATATCAAGGCGCGATAGAGAGCACCATTCACGGTTACGTTCCGGCCATGATCATTTTTTAAAAAGTAGACAACGATGATTCCACTAGCTTATAAACCGCACCAAACCGTGGTTTTCTCTGGGTATAATGGCACCTCTTAAACCTCTTCTTGTTGTTCTTCACCACAAATGCGGCAATTTTGTTTATTGAATTTTCCGTTGAGCCAGAAATGAGCCTCAACACTGAACCAAATTTTGGTCAAAATCAGCGGATCTTCCCATTTCTCACCGAACGCTCATTTCCTTAATACAGTTGCCAAAATTTGAAGGTATTTATTTTCAAAAAATAAATGCCGTAAAATGTCCTTTCAAATTACCAATAAAGATTTCACAGTTGATTTGAATTTTTATATTTTTTTTTGATCTAAAATGCCTCTAGGTGGATCACCCTATATAAATCATCAAAGGATTTTCTCTCACTGTAAGAACGAGATTTGAAATTAAGCATGTACTAGTTTCTTTACAACTTTTGTATAAAACTCCTCCTTTAAACATTCCTGTGATGATAGATGCATTTTTACCCATTGATTTTGCCCACTTTCGGGTAATTCGGATCAGAATTGCCAAAGTCTTAGGCAAATTAATGAAATAAATCCGAAAAAATAATTTTTGAAAACTTGAAAACTGTACGTTATAGGATCAAAAGGGACATACAGTTCGGATTGAGGAAATCATTTTACACAAAGATCAGTTGGTTTTGTCTAAAGAAGGGCTCGCTCAGAAGTTATTTTTTCCAGAACAGTGCTATTTGTTACTAAGTTAAGCTAATAGTCCTGTTCCTTAGAATTGATTTTGGTTCAGGTCGTATGAATAGGCGAAATGGTACATTTGTGTGGGAGTTGCCAGAAGGGGTGTGGCAATATGGCCCATTTTCAATTCCATAGGCAGTTTTGGAAAACTATTACGAAGTGCAAAATTTAAAAACCGATTGCTAGCTTCTTTCAGGAGTTTTAGTGCGAAATGGTACATTTGTGTGGGATGTGTCAGAAGGAGTGTGGCAATATGGCCCATTTTCAATTCCATGGGCAGTTTTGGAAAAATATTACGAAGTGCAAAATTTGAAAAACGATTGCTAGCTTCTTTTAGGAGTTATAGTACAAACCAGCCACACATGGGCAGACGGACATGGCTTAAGAAACTTAAAAGCTCATGAAACTTAATTGGTCAAAAAATATGTTGGGTCTCAAAGATATGTCTTGCCCATTAGGGAGAGGGTATAATAAGCTCATAGAGGTGCAAAATTTGAAAAACGATTGCTAGTTTCTTTCAGGAGTTTTAGTACAAATCAGCCACACAGATGGACAGACAGACATGGCTTAAAAGTATTTACAAATGTGTTTGGTCTAAAAATATGTAGGGTCTCAAATATTTCTCCGATGCTTTACACTTTTTGTCTTGCCCATTAGGGAGAGGGTATAATAAGCTCATAGAGGTGCAAAATTTGAAAAACAATAGCTAGCTTCTTTCAGGAGTTTTAGTACAAACCAGCCACACAGATGGACAGACAGGCATGGCTCAAATTTCTTAAAAAGTATTTACAAATGTGTGTGGTCTAAAAATGTGTAGGGTCTCAAATGTTTCTCCGATGCTTTACACTTTTTGTCTTGCCCAATAGGGTGAGGGTATATAAGCTCATAGAAAATTTACATTTTCCTATTAAATATTTGTGCCGGAAACATAACATTTACACTTAAAATATATTAATATTTAAATTTAACTTATTAAAGAATAACAGACTTTATGTGTAACTGCGAGAAGGACACACTGACATTTATTTATGGACTTTTTATCCTTTTTAAGAAAGTTGCTATTTTACAAAACATTTTTTTCAAAAGATTTCTTTTTTCGTTTAAGTTTCACGGTCCTTTTTGTGGTATCAAAAATGTACATCAGCTAGTTTTTTTTTTATATACAAAATCTTCTTATAGAAAACTTACCTACATACCTGGGCGATATATACGAGTATATATACTTATATATATATTTAGTTGTATACGTGGGTATAATTCATTCAAACTTTTTGGTCATTGTCCGTTTCCGTTTGGTTCGTTGTCGTAACTCAAGCTGACGTGCCTGCTAGTACTCCTTTTCTAGTCTAAATGCAGGTTTCATTGTTTTTGTTGTTGAGCAGCGTTTCCTGGGCCTCGTTTTCGGTGAACACTTTTGTGCGTCCATTAACGCCATTATCGACGCAGACCACCACTGCGTTGGTGCTGTTCAAAGTGGCCGCATGATTTTCGGGTATTTCCTGTAATGACAGCATCAAAGCAAAAAGAAAAAAAAAGAATGAATGAAAGGAAGAAGGAACGTACGAACGTAAGAAACAAATCTTTGAAAAACAGGAGCAAAAGAACACATCATATCAAATTTGAAATGACAGCCAACCCGCAAAAGTTTGTATCTCAAGAACAAACGAAAATGTCTTACAGTCTTTCGGATGGACAGCCATAAAATTACGTGATATTATCTTCAGTTACGGTTAAAAGCATCCCAACTAAAACGGACGCATGCCATTACAAATTGTGTGTCTTTCAGCACCACAAATATTCTCTTGTGATAAGTAATCGAATGTGCGCTGAACGATAGCAAATGGTTATAATAACGTCGACATCATCCTCGTCTTGCGGGAGGGGTACGAGTACTCTTGGGCCGCCCCGGAGGCCACTAGCTTCATCATCATCCGGGCGATTTTTGTGTTAACTCATGTCGACAGTGTAATGTGACATAAACAAACTTTAATAATAATTTCTTTGAGGTAGCAAAAGTTAAACTAAACTTTGCTAAATATTTGTGAGGGTAAATGGGAACATGCTGTCGACATTAGACGGTGTGTTTAGATAAGAAGCATTTATGCTGGAAACATATTTGGTAGAGTGTATAAATGTACTTAACGGGTGTTGGGGTGACATTCTTTCAAAATAATGAATTTCTAACTATAACTTTTCATTGGGCAATACAGGGTGACCGGAGAAGAGCGATAGGAAATGAAATTTAAACTAAAGGACAATGATTTGAAATATCATATTGGTTGTGATTTTATTTTGAAGCAATATTGATGGCAATATGTATTTCATTGGGCAATACAGGATGACCAGAGAAGACCGATAGGAAAAAAAAATTCAAATAAACAAATTTTTTTTTAAACATCGAACTAATTGCGTTTTTATTTTAAGTCACATTTAAAACAATATAAATGGTATAGGGTGTTTTGTAAGAGCTTGATACGAGGGCATATCAATAATTTCGCGGCTTTTCCAACTTCCCTCTAGTTATATGAAATGCAACACTGCTGCCATCAAGTAGCATCTGTTAGTACACTACAGTAGTTTGTATTTAACTGCTGTTTAAAACTTATAACGTCGTGGATTTTGTTAAAAATGGAAAAAAGTGAATTTCGAGTGCTCATTAAACATTATTTTTTGCGGAAAAAACCGTCAATCCAACCAATTAAAAGCTTGATAAATACTAGGGTTGCTATATTCATTTCTGGCCTAGGCAACACTAAGTATTGCCTGGCGCCATCTGACATTTCCATTGGAAAGTTTGCCATTTTTTAGCATAAACTTACTTAGAACGTTTTGACGTACGACCATCATTTGTGTTGTTTACAGTGACTTGAAAAAATCAATTTGGCAAAAAAAGGAAATTAACTCGTGAACATTTTCATGCGATCATTTTTCACAACATTCGAAGTAGATTAAAACGACAAGAGTACATCGATAAACTTAAATCTTTGTATGGCGATGAAGCACCATCCTATAGCACTGTGAAAAACTAGTTTAATGAATTCAATCGTGGTCGACGCTCGCTCCAAGACGAAGTCGTGAAAGTCGTCCAAAAACGGCCGTTGTGCCAGAAGACATTGATGCCGTGCGTGATCTGGTAATGCAAGATCGTCATGTGACATACCATGAGATAGAGGCATCCTTGAGCGTTTCTTTCACCAGCATACTTTGGATATTGCATGAACACCTGGCCGTAAAAAAAAAGGTATGTTCTTGTTGGATCCCGCACAATTTGACAAACGCTCAAAGAAAGGCTCGTATTGTTTGGTGTAAAGAAATTTTGAAAAAATACGATCACAGTGCTTTAAAATACGGTGACACAGGTGACGAATCATGGATCTATGCGTATAGGCCCAAAACAAAACAGCAATCGACCGTGTGGGTCCTTGAAGTCCAGCCAAATCCAACGAAAGTTGTTCGTGGAAGAAGCACTTCGAAGCAAATGGTCTCCTGTTTCTTCGGCAAAACTGGTCATGTGGCGAATGTTTCGCTTGAGCAACGTAGAACGCTCAATTCTGAGTGGTACACCACAATTTGTTTGCCTAAAGTCTTCGGAGGAATTCGAAAAACGTATAAGAGAAGACGAATCATAGTGCACCATGACAATGCGAGCTCTCACACATCGGCTCAAACCAGCGCCTTTTTGACCGGCCGTACAGCTAATGACTTCTTATTATTCCCCCACATCAAGAAAAAAAATGTGTGGTCAACGATTTTCATCGCCAGAAGATGCTGTCGAAGCGTTAAAAAAAATGTTTTGGAGGTGTCTCAATCGAAGTGGAAAAAGTGCTTCGACAATTGGTTTGAGCGCATGAAAAGTGTATAAATCATGCTGGAAAAAACTTAAAAAAACAATGAAGACATTTTTAATGATAAATATTCGCATTTTCATTATTAGGCCAGAAATATAAATAGCAGCCCTCGTACTATGGCGGCTCTGCACCATCGGTTTCTATGGTTAAAAAAGAGGTTTGCTGACTTTCGATGTGGTCGCACAAGTACAAATGACGCCGAATGGTCTGTACGGCCAATTGAGGTCAATACACCCGAAAATATCGTATAAATCTACGATATGCTGTTGGCCGATCGAAAAGTAAAAGTGCGGTGCCGGGTTTCCTCTCAATTGACCATGAACGTAATCGGGTGACAACTTCAAAGGATTGTTTGAAGTTTTTGCGGCGTTTTGTAGCTGTGGCTGAAACGTGGATCCATTACAACACTCCGGAGACCAAGCAGCAGTCTAAACAAAAGGTTTTTCTGGGTGAACCGACACCGAAAAAGGCCAAGGTGACTTTGTCAGCCTATATTACCCTCAAAAGGGAAAAACAATATGCGGCGAATATTATGCCAACCTTTTGGACCAATTTTACGAGGATTTAAAAAAGAACGACCCATGTGGCCACGAAAAAAGTTCTTCTTCATCCAGATAATGCACGGGTCTCAATGGCAAAATTGCATCAAACAAATGCATATTTTATAAACCTCGAAAAATACTATTTTTGGAAGGGATGGAAAAAATTGGAGAAACGTTGGACTAAGTGTATTGATCTAAAATATTTTTTTTTTGCAAAAAAAAACTGTTGTCCACATCAAAAAAAAATAAAAATTGATTTTTTACCCGTAGGTCCCTTTCTCTATGCGCTGCCACAGTACCTTTCTGGAAGCGGACGACCTGCATCTATACTCATATATCGCTCTATGTATACTAATCATTACTTTGATTTTGCCTGACTTATATAGAGTACGAGACTGGAGGGACCTTCCTATAGGGTGCTTTACGAGTATAACACCGTAGCCGGATATAATCAAATTAACCCAGGGTCTGTTGTGTCTCTCGCACATCACTTACTAAGCTTAATTCAAGCAAGATCGGATTTAAAATACAGCATCTACAGAGGCAGGGCCACAAGTCGGGGGTGTCCCTAATATGGGGACTATACGAAAACAACCATCTTTTAATTTCATTGTGTTTCGCCTTACGTTGCACATTACAAACCAAGGGAAATTTTAATGCAATCTTAGTTACTTAAAGATTTCTAGAAACTCAAACAAAAGGCAACTTTTTGTGAGGGCTATAAGAAAACGTGTATCGCCGATGTGATTAAATTTTACCGAAGTTAGTTGTGGATATCCTATGATGCACTATGCAAAATTCAACGAAGATGGGATTTAGTATAAGGCATTTAGAGCGTTTAGGGCTTAAAATAGTAAAGGACATTAATATGGGGCAATATGATGCTGTAAAATAAAAAGTACTGAAAGTTTTTGGACCAAATATTTTTTAATATCTTTATTGATGTATATTGTATCCAAAAAGAATCTACTTATTCGAAATGTTCGCCTTTTGCCTTTACACACGCCTTAAGTCGCAATCGTCAATAGCTGCACGAACCTCGTCCATTGGAAAATTGGCCACAGCTCGAACCAAAGCAGTCTTAAGAGATCCAATGTTGGTTTATCTTTTGTGACAAACCTTGTCCTCTAAAACCGTCCACAATTTGCAATCCAATGGGTTCAAATTAGGACTGCCTGAGGGCCATTCTTCAGAGGAAATGAACGCTGGCAAATTGTTTCGAAGCCAGGCCTGGGACGTTTTAGCTTTATGGGCCGGAAAGTCCATGGCTGGTTTTGGAACAGGGAATTGTTAAGAGGCTTCACAACAGCCAAAACGGTTTCTTGATAAACTTTGGCCGATGTTTTGACTCCTTGTTCGCAGAAATGCAGGTCAGTGACCCCATCGTAAGAGACACCCCACCAAACCATGAATGAAGCTGGGTAATCCCACCCTTGGGATCAGTTCAGATGCTTCCTTTGATGAACGCGCATACACTCTATCATTTTGCTTGTTAAATTTTTCCTGAACGGTTAACTTTTTTTCATCGGTGAACAAAATTTTTCTGTGCAAGTTATCAGCGTGCTTCATCAAAAGACGTTTGCATTTTTCAATCCTTTTTTTTAAAGCTGCAGTCAATAAATGTCCGGTACGTCGTTTGAAAGCCCCAAGTCCAAAGTCTTTTTAATGATTCGACTCAAGGACTTTTGCGTCATCTTCAGGGCCATGATTTTCTGTTTTCAGAGCGGTTTTCTGTATCGGCGGACAGAGTGTGGCGAACAAAGTGTGGGCGGTCAGATCGGTGGCGGTTTTTTACATCTCCAGTCTCCTCAAACAGTTTTATGCGTCGGTAGAGGAACATGCGGCTAATCCCTAGTGGCCGGAGCGTTCTGAAAATATCGTTTTTTTCATTTCGCACTTGAAAAGCGCTATTACAGCGATACGGTTCTGACCACTCCATGATGAAAGTTGAAACAATTTTAAAATCCCATTACAGACTAACGCTATTGAGGTTAGCTGTCTAATGTTGTTCAATGTTGTAACAGTATTTATGTCCCTACTAAGTAGATATCCCATAATGCACTAATCTATGTTTGAGCAAAATCGAAAATAAAACCCGTTTGTGGAGTGGCAGCACCTCATATCGGGAAATACCTTTGTGTGGGAGCTATATGAAAACATGGATATGTAGGGTCAACTTTCGCCAGAGTTGGTACGTGGTTTCCATGGAAATTAAACAATTGAATCAGATGACTCTGAGATGGTTCAGAGATTCTAACTCGATTGGTATAATAAATATGGGAACTATATCAGCGTTGTAAGTTTAGATACAGACCGGATAAATGAAACGATTTCAACGACACTTTGCACACAGTTTTAAATGATATCAAAGCATGGCCAGCATTTTCCTACTTCAAATCCAACAGCACTAGAAGCCACATATTACATCCGATTTATAGAGAATACCAATAACACAGAACGGGAACCACACAAAGATACCATTCTGTAACATCTCGAAATACTTATCTGCGACCCTATTAAATATATAACGTTGATTGTCGTAAAATTCTAGGACGTTATACGAAAAGTCATGTCTGTCCGTCTGTCTGTCAAAAACACGATTCAATCCAAACAAAAAGAGCTTGAGGATTTAATAGCCTAAATCAGGCAATATAAAAAGTTCCTCTTTGAGGGATTAATAAATGTCATGACCAATATTTTTTTTGGTTTATTCTACAGTAAAGTTTTAATAATTTAATTATAAGTAAATAATAGCATACAGGTAGTTATAGCCGTAGACGCATTAGACTTCCTAAAAGTAAAAGTCTATGGCCCCGGAGCGCAGAAACCGTCCCCTAATGTTCGGAGACATATGTGACGCGCAAAATAGAAGGGGACCTAAGGTTAAAACCCAGTTTTGTTCAGGAGAGCCATTTTAAAGATTAGGTCCCTTTCTATTTGCGCTTAGAATCGTCAACTTCACTTTCATAAAACGCGCATATCTCTGGGAGGAAACACTTTTGGGTCATGGGATCGGTCTCATTCGATGCTCAGATGTTGTCCACATCAAAAAAAAGTGAAAAGTGGATGAAAAGTTTTGTTCAGGAGATTCATTTTAGAGATTAGGTCCCTTTCTATTTGCGCTTAGAATCGTCGACTTCACTTTCATAAAACGCGCATATCTCTGGGAGGAAACACTTTTGGGGCATCGGATCGGTCTCATTCGATGCTCAGATGTTGTCTACATCAAAAAAAGAAAAAAATGAAAATTGATTTTTTTACCCTTAGGTCACTTTCTCTATGCGCTGTCACATATGGGTATTCGCGTCAGAAGGATTTCCTCAAAAATCGAAATATGTGCCTATAATTTAGATTTGGGTCACGGCCCATATGGGCCCTGGGGTCCCAAAAGACTGCGGACATATGGGTAATTAACTTAATCTCGTCACGTATCCGAATAAAACATTAATTCTGCGACCCATGGTTTATTGTCCGTTTTTTTGCCTCTTGTGTCTAAAAATCCAACCCAAACCGACTCAAATTCCAACTTTTTTTGATTGAGTGCAAATAAAGGTTGGTTAAATTTTAAGGGCCTATGCCATTTCTTGCCTCCATTCTGACCATTGATGACGTTTGGAATGGTCAAGAGGCTTTAGTTCTTGAGTCAATTGCACCTTGTAAGCGTGTAAATGTATGTCTTTATGCATAATGTTCATCAACGACGAGCGTGAGAGGTGCAAGTGTTGGGTACGATGACGAGTTGAGGTGGACGGCTCTTCAGCCACACTATCGCGAACAGCAGCAATATTTTCTGCAGTACGAGCATGCACTGGTGTTTTCACGTCTCCTACAGACCCGGTTTGCTTAAATTTTTGCACGATTTTCCGATTGTACGCACATTTGGACGATTAAATTGACCGAAAAAACCACGAAGTGCACGATATGCATTTGCATAATAAGCCTGAATAACTTTAACGCGTTGCTCGCTTGTGTATCTTTCCATGGTTTAAGACAGATTTACGCCATATAGAAAGGACGTTAATTAATTGCAAAAAAGTATTTTTTATATTTTTTGCAGGAAGAAGTGTAAGTCTTTCAATGATAAAATGGCAAACAACACTGAAAAGAAAAAATAAAGTTTAACACGACTCATATGTAATCTACCTCTAGATTGATCACCCGTTAATAGATTTATTGGTTGCAAATCATCTACTCGTTCAAAAAAAAAACGTATCACTGTGCGCTCGCAGTTGAAAACTCTTGAGGAATTGTAACAATTTTCTATTATTTTTCCATTTTGACAAAACGATAAACTTTAAATGTAACATGTTCAAGAGAAGTAACGACATTTTAAAATACAGTAAAAATAGAGAGCGGGGAAAAATATGAAACGATGCAAAGATTCAAAGCTTAAAATCTTACAAAAGCCAGCGAATCCCGCACAAAAATCCACAAAGAAAATATCACTTGTCATCGGCCGGGGAATTCCGTGGAAAGAAATGATAAGAAAACGCAAAAAAATCTCCTTGCAAGGGATTGCAAACGAAGGGGGCAGGGGAAAAAATGTGAATGATGATGATGGCGATGATGCAGGGCAAAAGATGACAGGGGATGGGGGACAAGGGAACAGCGTCTGGCCCGAGCAGAAACTCAAAGATAACGATACAGAAACATATGTAGCGAATGTTTGAGCAGAAAATAAAATCAGCATTTTTCGTTTCTGTCCTATGTCTGCGACATGACAAAGTTTCCATTTTCATCGCGCTGTGGCATTAATAAAAGAAGCTACTAGCGCAGAGCGAGTGGAAATGATGGAAGAGTGTCTTTTTATGGAATTTTATAACTTATGTAAATATTTGAATACTTATGTACATAATGCAAACATCGTCCCAAACATATGTTTGAGGGTTTGAGCGAGCGATGTGAGGGATTTGGCGTTGAATGATGCGGAAAACTCTGCCTTTGCCGCCTTAAAGCCGACATTTAAATATCATCTGGAGTTTGTGATTTTGAACAATGCCACGCAATCATCATCACACGGCGAACGTTGAAGGGTGTGTGTGTGAACCTTGACTGTTGGTAACTTAACATATGGCAAGATTTTGTTTGTTCAAGGAAGACCAAAATTGCCCATTTTCTGCCGGCTTTTAATTTGCTTCTTTTGCTGCATAAACTCAGAAGTTACTCCAGTAATTGTTGCCTACTTTTAGGCATTTTTCTTAACAGTAACCGGATGTCTGAATGCCGTGTGAATTTGAATAAGAAATAAAAAGCGGAGATAAACATGTTTGCGCCTGTTCTCGTTTCTGTTTAGTATAAGTTGATCTGAAATATGGCAATGTTGCAAGGAAAGCTTCAAGCAGCGGACGAACAATTGCCACCGCCCTCCTCCCCGGCAGTTGGTGGATTGGGACATATTTTAAATATTCGGCATTAACTTCAAAGAAATTAGCATAAGGCAATAAAGCGCTTGTGTAATTTAAGGTTTGTTTCTTTTTTCATTAAAGCAAAGTAGAATAAATATAATTGCGAAAAATCTGGAGGAGCCCGTAGGCTACTATTATCATCCGTAGACAATTATAGAACAAAACAAGTGGAAAATCTGTTTGTCGCTTAGTTTTTGCAAGACTTTTTTAACTAACAGAACGTTGTTTTAAGGAAATCAAATTTAAATCTAAATTTAAGTAAAAAAGTCTAAAGAAGGGCAGGGTCGACCATGTGATAACCTACACATACGATTTATCCTTTTTGTACAGAATTTAACAAGGAACTAATTAAAAATGTGACTTCCAGACCTTAGATCTAAAGAAACTATTTTATTGGGTACTGCATGAATATAATATGGTCCCATTTGTATAAATTTCTCAAGATAGAATTGTATGTTTTTTTTGTTTTATTACATTTAAAATATAATAAACTTGCTGGATCTGTCCCGCGTTACTGGACTTAAGAAAGACTTTGTTGACATGATTTGAGTAGCATTGCTCGTATATTTAGGAAAAGTTCTTATAAAGTTGTTTCATTATTTTTATGATTAATGGAGTACTCTCAATGCTGGCTCGTGTCTCCATAGTAAATATTACTTCCTCCTTATTCTGTTGGATTTTGCCACGAAAAATTCAATATTAAATCCAACGTAACGATACTAGTAGAGATTTGCTATATATATATCTCTGGCCTAATAATAAAAATGCGAATATTTATCATCAAAATTGGTTTTTATTGTTTTTCAACTAGCATGATTAATACACCTTTGCATGCGCTTAAACCAATTGTCGAAGAACTTTCTCCACTCCGATTGAGATACCTTCAAAACATTGTTTTTGATCGCTTCAACAGCATCTTCTGGCGACGTAAATCGTTAACCACTCATTTTATTCTTGATTTGCGGGAATAAAAATAAGTCTTTGGATGCCAAGTCAGGGCTGTACGTCGGATGACCCATCAATTTGACGTTTTGGCCGGTCAAAAAGGCGCTGGTTTGAGCCGATGTGTGAGAGCTCGCAATGTCATGGTGCACAATGATTCGTCTTCTCTTGTTCGTTTTTCAAATATCGTCGAAGACTTCAGGCAAAAAAATTGTGGTGTATTACTCAGAATTGACCGACCTACGTTGCTCAAGCGGAACAGTCGCCGCAGTTTTACCGAAGATACAGGCGACCATTTGCTTCGAAGTGCTTCTTCTACGAATAACTTTCATTGGATTTGGCTCGTCTTCGAAGACCTACACGGTCGATTGCTGTTTTGTTTCTGGCTCCTATGCATAGATCCATGATTCTTCACCTGTGACGATCTTATAAACGTATACATGTCTTATCATGTTCACATTTCTATGTTCAAGCCGCATAGTCGAGGTCTTTAAGATGGTCCTGCAGTCCCTAGTGGTGTCTGGGACGATGTTGAATAGGAGAGGCGTTAAAGCACATATTTGTGTTACACATCTTTTGCCTGCAATTTTTTTGTCTGCTCATTCAACATGCAGTACTCTTCAGTTGGCTTTAGAGTATACTTTAGATCAGCTGTTTAAGATATTTATTTTTCTCAGGGACTTTCTTATAGTTAAGAGTAGATTATGCAGATAAATGTGGGATAGTGTCAAAAGCGAGGGACATAGTGTGGACACAAGATCGCCATCTACGGACTGATCAACGATCTCCGATCGTAGTGCGATTCAGAGCGCTGTAGGAAGCCTTATGTCCAGAAAGTTATCCTTATGTCTTGAAAATATTTATATTTTATATAAGACCATGGATCGATATGGACCGGTTTCGATTCGTTTTCCTAGAACCAAACCAATGAAATACGAGTATGAAAAATTCCCTCTAAAATCGGGTCGCTCATAGGCCTAAGGGACCTAAAACCGGTCCTTATGTTTGGGAAGGTCCCACCGGTAAATATGGAGCAATGAGTACTCAAATTGAATCCGGTTTTGCTACAAGTCCAAATAAGCGTTTATTTGGAAGATGTGGCTGAGATGATGTTCGCACACTCGACCGAAAGGCACCAAAAAAAGGTTTTTATAATTCTTCAATATTGAAGTCACAGAGTAGAGAATACAAGGCTCGGCTTGGCCGAACTTAATAATTTCTTTGTTTGGGTTTCGACTTCGACCACTTACTCTACTAAATCATTTTAGCTTAGATCAAATAAAATCGAGATTTATTTAAAATTACCAAGTCTTTTTCGTGCTTCTAATTAATTTTTTAATTCAATAGAAACCGAGAGTTATTCATAAAGCAGTCGAATAGACTTTAAGTTGGCCGCAGTTTTAATGAACTCCATCATCAGACCATATGCAACGAATAAGATTTTAAATATTATTTCAAAATTAAGTGGCAGCTAAAATTTTGTATCGTACTAATAATCGTAAGACATGAAAAAAATAGTTTTTGCCTTAAATTTAAATCAAAATAAATGATTTTTCGATTATTATGTTTTTAACTTTTTTTCTAGAGGTTTTTTTTACCCTATTCTACCTTCTTTTTTTAAAAAATAAATACCTATTTTGTGTCAAGTTCTGGCAACACTGCTTGCAGGATGTTCCAGTTTAATAAAATTCTAGGAGTTTTGCTCCATTGGCCTGGGTGATACTAGTATACGTGGTCCCATCTAAAAATTAGTTTTTCTTCTTCTTTTCTAAGACCAATTACAACTATGTTTCAAATTTCTTTTGCCTGCAATATCACATTTTATTATCATTGTTTCTCTATTTTTATGGGTACGAAGCACTGTGGTGTTCCGTTTTGCCCGCACAAATTTTATCCAAAAGGCGATGAGCATTTCAACCACCTCATCACGCCTGACAAAATATTTCATGAGTAACGACGACACTTTATGTAACTTTAAAACTTGTCGCAACAACTAAGCATTAAAACGTAAATTCCCCAAAGGCCTTAAAATAGGCAACATTTGTTTAAATTAAAGTGCGCAATTTAAAACGCAGACAAGACTCAGAAAATGGTGGATTTAAAACCCGCGGAGTGCGTTACAGTGAATTTTAAATTTAAATTGTAAGGTCATATGCAAAAAACATGAACAAATATTCAAGGCATAATTAATTATGTCATACACTCATTATAATATATTCAAAACAAAATAAATTAAAAACAAAAATCCCTCAGGAATATTCCTAGAGCTGAACTCATAAACAACAACTTGAGCACAAAACAAAATGTAACTTTTCATCATCTGAGTTTGTGCATTCGGTGAAAAATATTTTGCATTTATTGTTGGAATTTCATTAACAATTTTCTACTTGTTGTTTTTTTGGGTTTGTTTAGAAATCTACTGCAGATACAGCATACAGATAATACAGCATAATAACAGCATAACTTTAGGCGTTTCATAAATAACAAAATCGAATTAGGAAAATGTGTTAATTTAAGTTATAATATGCAAAGTTCATACGGCATTGTCGAGAAAATGTTTTATTTTGCTTAGTTTAAATACATGCATGAACCAAATATAAGTGCGTTTATATGTCAAGCATATTTAACATTCGACTACACTCAGGATTTCATTTGCATATGGGCAATCTCGGTGGGATAAGCGAAAATTATTTGCCTACTTTAAGGTGTTGATTGTAACTATGATCTGTTGCCTAAATAAAGGAATCGTTTTTACATAATCTTAAAATTCTTGCATTTCTTTTAGTTCTGAAGTCAACGTCATTTTTCTTTAAGAAGTCAATACAGTGTCTGTCTAGTACATTATGGATTCTGAGCGCAAATTTTTGAAATTTTTGGACTGTATATAGAAAACTCAGGTTTCAAATACAATTTTAAATGAATTTTGGATTATTTTAAATAACATACGCAAAAATTGTTTGCCTACTTTAAGGTGTTGATTGTAACTATGATCTGTTGCCTAAATAAAGGAATGGTTTTTACATAATCTTAAAATTCTTGTATTTGTTTCAGTTCTGAAGTCAACGTCATTTCTATTTAAGATGTCAATACAGTGAGTCTCTATTATATTATGGACGGTGAGTGCACATTTTTTGTATATAAAAAACAGGTTTCAAATACGATTTTGAATGGATTTTGGACAATTTTAAATAACATATCTTGGCAAAATAATGTACTCGTATTACAAAAAAAAAATAGAAACCCTGCCAATACGCGACATAAATTATACAGATTTGTAAAGAACATGTTATCATCAGGGGTCTTAGTGTTCCAACTTTAGGAAACTGACAATAGAATATATCTACAAACAGCAAGTCAAAACTTTGTTACATTCGCTACATACCTGGTAAAAATACCCTCTTTGAGGGAACCTTGGGACCATCATTTCTAACCTTTGCCAAATCTTCAAAATAAATCCCTATTTAGATTCGTTCAAAATGCTTTAATTTGAGTATATGTGTGCCCATATTCACCAGTGAACTTCCAAGTTTTAAAATAAATATTTGTATTCGTAAGCAATTTTTGGTTAACTTTGAGAACCCTTATGTCCATAATGGACATACGGGACGTTTTTGGGCCACATATGCCGAATCATTCAGCAACTGTGGCCCTTATTGAGGTATTACAGAATTCAATCATTTTTCGACAATTGCACAAAGTAAGCGATGCTTTTTTTTAGTATCACTAAAGGGACACCTTATAATCGTCTGTCAAATTGCCGTTCAAATGTTTAGCTTGTCGGTCTATAAGTAAATCATGAACGCTTTACAGTATACGGCAATTTCCGGATCAAGTATATTATCAAGTTGGTAACGAATCTTCGGAAAAAATGTAAAAACTTTTCAAAATGTTTGAAAATATAAAACTAATAAAATTTTAACAAATATTTTACTCACTACAATCGATTTTATCGTTCGTCACAAAGTACAGTTTAGTTTGCCGAAAAAGAATATTTCTTTTTCTTAAAAATTAAATAATCGTTTGTGACAAACAAAATATTTTTTTTTTGTTTTGTTATGATCATTTTTTTTTGAACGAGTGAATTACTCCTCAAGCTAATTAGATCAGTTATAATTTTTTATCAGACCATTCCTGCCTAATGTTTATTTAAATACCCAAGAAAGTGTTGATACATAAATAATTTTAGCTTGGGACAGGTGAGCGATATCGCGGTAGTTTTTTTTATAGAAAAGAGGAAAAATTTGGCTAAATTAAAGCATTTAGCTGGATTTTTTTTTTATTTTTTTCTCTTTTGTTTTTTTGCAGGCAAAAACAGAAGAATTTTTTTCGTACAAGTGCTGTCAAACATAGAAAAATGGTTCAAATTACTACTATTACTACTATGTAATGAAAAAATCAGGCAGCGATACGTCAACACACCTGGCCTCCAGATCCGGTCAAATGCAAATGGATTATTTATTTTTAATAAAACATTGTACTTAAAAGAAATAAATCACTTAGCCTTAGCAATTTTCTTCTGATTTGGTGCAACACCGTTGTGATAATCCAGGAAGCAAGTAGCCGGATGCAAATTCACCTTGCACGGGTATTTAAATACCTATGCCATATCTTAGGTACAAATTGAGGTTTTTTTCTTGGTCTTTTGGATATAAATTTCCAAATTTCCTAAAAATCGTACGAGCCGATCTATGGGCAGGCAGTGACGGGTTAGACATGACTTCATCACAAACATTACGACTATTGCGATTTTTTTGTTTTTCACATATTAAATAATCTCTCCACACAAACCAAATAATCATTTCTCACAAATAGCTTTATTTTATGACAGAAACAGAATAACTCTTTGTAAGAAAGCCTTTTATTGGTTGTCAGAAACATCATCTTCACATATTACTTGTTGGGTTCCAACAAACTTAAATTTCTTTTGGGAAAACGATCATTTTGTTTATCAAAAATGAACTAATGGCTTCACCACAAACACTTAATTCGTTTGCTACAAACGATTTTTTCATTTGACACAAGCGATTAATTTGTGTGCGTAAACGCACACTACAAATTAATTTATATGTTGTTTCGCCTCAAATTATGGCTAACAAATGACTTTATCGGTTACCACAAACTAAATATCGTTTGTCGCAATAATTTTAGCACAAACGATAGCTTCAATTGCCATAAACGATTACTCCGTACGCAATCTGCAAATATTTCGTTTGGCACAAACAACCGTATAGATTGGCACAAACGACCGTATAGATTGGCACAAACGACCGTTTTGTTTGACACAAGCAACCGTATTGTTTGCCACAAGCGACCGTATTGTTTGTCACAGACGACCGTATTGTTGCGACACACAATAGCATCTTTTGCAACAAAATGATTACTTTTTTTATTATTTGTAACGATTATTTGTGTTTCATTTGAACATGAACAATTATGGCTGTCCTAAAAATATAACTAATCTAATGGATTTTAATTTTTAATTAATTATTTAGTAATCCAAAGAAAAAATGTCAATCTTACGTAGGATATGTTACAGTAGTTTGAATTTTATCACAAGAATATTTCAGCAATTGGAGATAAATGGGTTAATAGACTTATGCGCTCTTAAAATTTTTAAAAATAGATAAAATTTTTGTTTAAAAATTCCGATTATTGTTTTGTTAATTTACATTTTTTTTAAAAGATAATGCCAATTTACGCTATTATTTTGCCCAAAAAGCGATCCCAAAAATGCCAAAACAAAAATTGTAAAAATAGCCGGACTAACAACAGACCCAGAAGCAAACTGGAACTTCCATTGGAAACTTTGACATTTTTTAGCAAAACTTGACTCAGAACGTTTTGTCATTTGAGGGCGAATTGTTTTGTTTACAATGTGTTGAAAAATTCATCTCAGTCAAGAAATGGAATTATCCCGTGAACATTTTCGTGCGATGATTTTTTACGATTTTCGGCGTGGGTTATCGAGACAAGAGTGTTTAACTCAAGTTGTTTCGACTTTTGGCGATGAAGCACCATCAAAAACCACAGTGAATCGCTGGTACCAAAAGTTCAGTCTCGGACGCCGTTCGCTCCAGGATGAATTTCGTGAAGGATGTCCAACTTCGGTCCCTTTGCCAGAAACCGTCGATGCTGTGTGTAAACTGATTAAGCAAGACCGACATGTGACATACCGTGAGGTTGAGGCATCCTTGGGCATTAGTATGACAAGCATCAATAAGATATGGCCGTAAAAAAAATTGTTCTCGTTAGATCCCAAATAATTTGACGAATGGTCAAAATAAGGCTCGTATGGATTGGTGCAAAGAGATGTTGAAAAAGTATAACTGCGGTAGCTCAAAGGTAGTGTATAACATTGTCACAGGTGACGAATCATGAATCTATGCATATGAACCCGAAATAAAACAGCAATCGACCGTATGGGTCTTTCAAGACGAGCCAAATCCAACAAAACTTGTTCGTGATTTCGGTATCACCGGTCACGTTGCCACAGTGCTTTTAGTGAAACATAGGACGCTCAATTCCGAGTGGTATGCAACCATCTGTTTGCCAGCAGTGTTCGATGATATGAAGAAAGATAATAAGAGAAGACGGATCATTTTGCATCACGACAATGCGAGCTCTCACACATAAGCTGAAACGATGAGCTATTTGACCACTCAAAGTGTCGAATTGATGGGCCATCCACTGTACAGCCCTGATTTGGCACCCAATGACTTCTTCTTATCCCCTAGCATCAAGAAAAAATGAGTGGTAAACGTTCTTCATCGAGTTCAAAAATCATGTTTTGGAGGTGTCTCATTCGGAGTGGACAAAAAGTGCTTCGAAAATTTTGTTTTGTGCCGAAAATTGGTTTATTGATCGTAAAGGAGAATATTTTGAAAAAGAATAAAACCATTTCCAATGATAATTTATTGTGTGTTTACTGCCGGACCCGAAATATAAATAGCAACCCTCGTAAAACAGAATATAACTTTATTATTTAAATCAGCGATCAATTATTTGAATGCAAACGCATGAGTAATGAAGCCCATTTTCATTTGAATGACTTTGTTAATAAGCAGAACTGTAGGTTCTATGGCTTAGAAAATTCAAGAGCCATTCATCATTAGGTGTACAGTAAGGTGTGGGATCAAATATCAAATATCATTGGGCCTTACTTTTTCGAGAATGATGATGGAAGTGCTGGTACCGTAAATAGAGAGCGGTATCGGTATTCTTTAAGCCCCGGTATTCTTTAAGCCCCGCTCTTGAAAACAGCCCTGAGATGTGGTTTTCGCAGGACGGAGTCAACGCCCACACTGCCCGAGATACAATGGCACTTTAAAGTCAAATTGTTGGAGAGCGAATAGTTTCCAAAAGTTCGGAAATTATTTGGTTAGCTCGATCGCCAGACTTTTTTCTTTGGAGTTATTTGAAGGAGCGAATTAATGTGGACAAGCCCGAGACAATCTTTTAACTCAAGGTCAATATTGTTGCAGAAATTCGAACGCTATAGCTACAAATTTGGAAAGATCTTTTGGAAAATGCTCTAAAACGAGCCCTTCATTGAAAACGAAGCTGAAAACGGGGGTCATTTAAGTGACAATGTTTTTCACACTTAGTAAAAAAATCCATTTTGTTTATTATACTTTGTAGGGACATAAATACTGTTACAACATTGAACACAGCCATTTCAATAGTAGAACTGAACATACCCCGTCAATGTCATATGGGTTTTGAAAGCTAACCTCAATAGCGTTAGTCTGTAACGGGATTTTAAAATTGTTTCAACTTTCATCATGGAGTGGTCAGATAATCAGAATCGCTGAATTAGCGCTTTTCAAGTGTGAAATGAAACAAAGCGATATTTTCAAAACGCTCCGGCCACTAGGGATTAGCCGCATGTTCGTCTACCGATGAATAAAAATGTTTGAGAAGACTGGAGATGTAAACGGCCACCCACGCTCGGTTCGCACACCGCATGCCATCAAATCCGTAAAATCATGAATTCACAGAAATCCTCTCCAAAAACAAAAAATCATTGCCCGTGGGATGAATATCACGTAAAAGTCCATGAGTCGAATCTTTAAAAAAAAATTGGGACTTGGGGCTTTCAAACGACGTAACGGACATTTATTGACTGCAGCTTAAAAAAAAAGGATTGAAAAATGCAAACGTCTTTTGGTGAAGCACGCTGATTGATAACTTGCACAGAAACATTTTGTTCACCGATGAAAAAATTTTTACCGTTCAGGAAATAATTAACAACCAAAATGATAGTATATGCGCGTTCATCGAAGGAAGCATTTGAACTGACCCCAAGGGTGGAAAAGGGTCATCACCCAGCTTCAGTCATGGTTTGGATAGGGTCACAAACCTGCAATGTTGCGAACAAGGAGTCAAAACAACGGCCAAAGTTTACCAAGAACCCGCTGTTGCGAAGCCCCATAACAATTGCTGTTCCAAAACCAGTCATGGACATTCCAGCAGGATTCTGCGCCGGCCCATAAGGTAAAACGTCCTAGGCCTGGCTTCGAAACAATTTTCCAGCTTTCATTTCCTCTGAAGAATGGCCCTCAGTCAGTCCAGATTTCAACCATTGGATTGCAAATTGTGGACGATTTTAGAGGACAAGGTTTGTCACAAAAAATAAACCAACATTGGATCTATTAAGACTTCTTCGGTTCGAGCTGTGAACAATTTTCGAATGGACGAGGTTCGTGGAGCTATAGACGATTGGCCAGTGCGACTTAAGGCGTGTGTAAAGGCAAAAGGCGGACATTTCGAATAAATAGATTCTTTTTGGATACAATATACATCAATAAATATAATAAAAAATATTTGGTCCAAAAACATTCAGTACTTTTTATTTTACAGCATTAAACGTGTGTAACAGTATTTATGTCCCTACTAAGTATAATCTGAGAAAAAGAAAGTAAAAAAAATAATAAACGAAAAAGTTATTAAAGTTTTTAACCGTGTGGTAACTTTTGGCCTCCCCTAAATAAGTTTCGACTACATAATATAGATCGTAGTTTTCCCTACAAAGTAGTCAGTCCGTTCCAGAAAATCCATTTTAAGTGATATCCAAAAATTAATTTTCTGTCCATTTTAAATTTGTCAACCTCCCTAAAAGAATCAAATAAAAAACAAATATAAAGCGGCCGTTAATGCGATTCCAAAGAAGCGTTCTAGGAACTTATTTCAGCAAAAAACATTTTAGGTACGTATTAAATATCCTGACTATCTATGAGAAATGTTTAAACGTTTCTACAAGAGAAGATGAAAGTTCAAACTTGTGAAAAAGAAAAGTTCTGCAAGAAAAAATTAATTTTTTTTATAAGAAAATTTCTAACTTTTTTTTTTAGAAAAGTATATAAGAGACTGTAAGAAAAAACTACATTTTTTTAAAAGAAAATTTTGTAAATTTTGTTTCAAAAGTTCAATCTTTTCTTTAGAAAAAATTCAAACTTTTCATTAACAAAAGTTTCAAAATGTTTCTTCCTTTTACACAAAAAACCTAAGGTTTCTTGTTTATTGCGCTGGTACTGCCAAAAACAAAATTTATTTTCCTGGACTAAATGTTGTTCTCTTGGTCGTCTCCCTTGGTCAGAAGTAAAGAATTAATTTAATGCAATTTACTTTAAGTTTGTGTCGGATCTGCTTTATTTGGTTTCCTTATTCCAGGAACAATCGTAAACAAGTTGTTTCAGCTGAAAATGTTCACAGTTTTCCTCGTTAAATTTCTTATGGTGTTTCACAGCATCGTCCAGCCCCCGTCTATACTAAACTGCCCGTCTACCCTACACTGCGACGGATTGGCAGACAAGAAACAACAGAATAAAGTACTTTTTACGATAGTTCATGGAAAACGGCATGTGAAGTAGGATGTTGCCAGACTTTTATTACAATTGTGGCAGACCTTAAGACAAATAGTATTCCTTTAAGCACTGGGTAGTCCTTTGGGAATTTCTGCCCAATCATCACAAGGATGTTCATTGATTTGGAATTATATTTGTACATTTCTGTGATATTGGTTTTGTTGCGATACATCCTAGTAAGAAAAATATGTCGGAACCGAACTTGAAAAAGACTCTTAAAATCTCGGAAGTTCAACAATATTGAGCTCGATATCAAATGAATTCTCCTATGTACTTTGCAGCGAAGACTATAAACTGTAGAAGATGAAAAAACTGAATTTTTGCTATGCGGTATGCTTTTCTTAATTTTTCAAGTGTGTGAGTTTAGTGTTTTTTGCGTTTCAATTTTAACTTTCAAGCATTCTTGTAATTGTATACAAACGAAACTGGACAAATAAACCATGGATTTGTGCGTTACTGAAGAGTTGTTTTTCTACGATACGACAGAAGAAGAACATTTAAGATTTGATGTCCACAATAATACCGACGTTTTTAGAATCAAAATGTATTTGCAACTTTAATCGACTTCTAAACGACATTGAATAAAAAATCTAATTAGATTATATACCTATAGAAAATTCTTAGTTTTCATATTTTTTTCGTATCGAAATCAACTAGAAACTATTTAGAGATTTTAATAAACAGTTTTCGTCAAAAAAAGGAATGAACTCAAAAACCAAAAGACGGTTACAATTTTGTTTTAAAGGTCAATAAATACAAAAATACTATTTCAACAAAAGTTATTCGAAAATTCAATGTGCGAAGAAATAGGAGTGTTAAAATAAGGCAAAATAAAAGATACCAACCATTTTTAATGTTAAATAGAATAGTTATATAGGGTAATCCATCTGGAGGTATTTTTTCCGAACAAAATATAAAAATTCAAATCAAGTGTGGAATCTCTTTTGGTATTTTGAATGGACATTTTATGGCATTTATATTTTGAATATAATTTCCTTCAAATGTTGGCCGCAACTATGCCTCAGTGTTTCCATTGGCTTCCATCCAATTTTGGGTGACTCGTTCGAGCATTTCGACCCGTATGGCTTTAATGACACGCGTAATGTTGGCTTCCAAAACCTGAATCGTAGCTGGTTTGTCAGCCTAGACTTTGGACTTTACGTAACCCCAAAGAAAAATGTCTAATGGTGTGATATCACTTTTAACTGACTCGTTCGAGCATTTCGATCCGTATGGCTTTAATGACACGCGTGATGTTGGCTTCCAAAATCTGAATCGTAGCTGGTTTGTGAGCATAGAAAGTCTTTACGTAACCTCAAAGAAAAATGTCTAAAGGTGTGATATCACTCAATCTAGGCGGCCATCTCACCTGTCCAAAACGTGAAATTAGCTGCTTTTCGAAATGACCTCTTAATATATCCATTGTTAGAGCAGCAGTATGGCAAGTGGCACCGTCCTGTTGAAACCAAGTGTCGTCAAGAGTACGGACTTTAATTTCAGGTAGCATAAAGATCGATATCATGGCGTGATAGCGAGCACTATTAACGGTTACGTTCCGACCTTCATCATTTTTGAAAAAATATGCACCGATGATTCCACAAGCTTATAACCGCACCAAACCGCGGTTTTCTCTGGGTATACTGGCAGCTCTTGAAGCTCTTATTGTTGCTCTTCAGCCCAAATGCGGCAATTTTGTTTATTGACTTTGCCGTTGAGCCAGAAATGGGCCTTAACACTGAACAAAATTTTGGTTGAAAACAGCGGATCTTCCCGTTTCTCACTGAACGCCCATTTCCATAAAACAGTTGTCAACATTTGAAGGTAATTATTTTCAAAAAATCAATGAAATAAAATGTCCTTTCAAATTACCAATAACGATTCCACACTTGATTTGAATTGTTATATTATTTTTGCTCTGAAAAAATACCTCAAGATGAATCACCCTATACGACTAAGAAAATCGTAGAATTTTTGTCTTACAAATTGGCCCAACTTAATCAATATTCATCGCAATCGAATTGAACTAGAGTTGTGTTTTTCTTTTCAGTATTGTTTGCCATTTCATCGTGGAAAGACTTACAACGCAAAAAACACGGTTTTCGATCATTTCGCAATACTGGTCGAAACGCTCAAGCGATTCATACAAAATTGGACCCTGAGGTGTAGTTGCGGCCAACATTTGAGGAAATTGTATTTTAAAACATTAAAAGGCATAAAATGTCTTTATAAATAAACAATAAATATTCCACACTTTATTTGAATTTTTGTATTTTTTTATTTTGAAAAAATACCTCTAGATACTTATCCTTCATCCTGGCTAAATATAAGACCACGACATCGACTTAATGGGATATCCTGCCATACATTTTAGACAGCATCCGCAGATCGTTCATATTTGATTGTCTTAACATCTCCCCATATATTTTCATTGGGGTAAAATCTAGGGACTAAGCAGGCCACAATAAATCCTAAAACCCATTGATCCAAAACCATTCGTTTGCCAACTTATTCGTGTGTTATGGGTCACTGTCATTTTATTGGCATATTTTACTCTACTTATGGGAATGTCCATATGTGACGCGCAAAATAGAAAGGGACCTAAGGGTAAAAACCAGTTTTGTTCAGGAGAGCCATTTTAAAGATTTAAATACGTTTATCTTTGGTGTACCATCACTTTCATAAAACGCGCATATCTCTGGGAGGGAACACTTTGGGGCATGGGTCTCATTCAATGCTCAGATGTTGTCCACATCAAAAAACAAGTAAAAATTGATTTTTTTACCCTTAGGTCCCTTTCTCTATGCGCTGTCAAAAAATTGAAGAAGGTTATTCAATATAAGGACATAAACATGTTGATTCGAGTGCGCATAAAACAAAAAGTGTTATTTTTTCCGCTCCCCGCTCATTTTCTAGTATATTGGGCATCAAAAATAATGTCCGTGCAAAATTTTTTCAATCGGATGGAAACTGGCCCGTCCGTCACGAGTTTTAGGCCTGAAAATGGAGTAAAACTAGTTGCAAGCTTTAATAGCCTATAACTCGTAACCCAGACGACTTTCGACACCTTAAGCATTTGTGTTTCAAATATACAGACAAACATTTTTCTCTTACACAATTTCGACCTAGCTATGACCCTTCAAGGTGTTTTCAGAGGTCAAACTTCAAATTTGAGTCAATTTGTTTTGAAACGTTTACGAGTATAAATAAAATTACTAATTTACGTTTGAAAAAAATGTTGACTCAAATTTGAAGTTTGGCCTCTGAAAACACCATGAAGGGTCATAGCTTGGTCAAAATTGTGTAAGAGAAAAATGAGCGGGGAGCGGAAAGAATAATACCTTTCCATTTTTCTATGTATTTTATGGGCGCTCTAATGTTGATCCATGATATCACTAATTATTATTATTAGGGCCTACGCCGGTGAAAGTGAGAAGTCCCTATATAATTTTTGACCCACCATGCTTAACTGTTTTCCGGGTATACTTTGGGGCGTATTCCGCGTTTGGTGGAACTTGGACAGACTCTCCAGATCCAGTGCCACCACCAAAGGTTCGTCAAACCACAATATGTTTCGCTATTTTTAACCTGGCCTTTCTAGGCGGTTTTGAGAAAATTTCAACCGGCCATCGTCTATTTTTAATAAGTAATGGAACCTGCCGTGGACTCCTCGCAAAGAAAATTGTTTTCCATCAATCGTCTATGTACCGTTTCTTCACTTATATAATGATTAAGATCTCCTAGATCTTTTTTGACGACGCCGAAGTTTCTTTCTTGCTGTATCGAAATATATGCCAGTTATCCGCATTTGACTTCTTCCGTCTACCCTCTCCGATTTGCAGCCTTTTTTATATTTTATGGCATTGACAATCATTTCATCAGAGCATCCCCAAAATATCTTTTTTTTTTTTATACATTTTCCTTGGTTTCGAAGATTATTATTATTTTGTGTTTTGCTCGGTATGTCGCAGAAGGATGTTGCTCAGAATCGTAAGGGGTAAAAAGACGGCAGCATGGTTAAAAATCGATTCTATTAAGATATAACTCAAGACTTTGAAAATAAATAAAAACTAGAAAATATCCATATGTGACAGCGCATAGAGAAAGGGACATAAGGGTAAACAAATCAATTTTTACTTTTTTTTGATGTGGACAACATCTGAGCATCGAATGAGACCGATCCATGCCCCAAAAGTGTTCCCTCCCAGAGATATGCGCGTTTTATGAAAGTGATGGTACACCAAAGATACACGTATTTAAATCTTTAAAATGGCTCTCCTGAACAAAACTGGTTTTTACCCTTAGGTCTCTTTCTATTTTGCGCGTCACATACACTTAATCGGCTTTTTATAGTTTCTCAATACTAATATTCGACTTTGCATATTTTTTTGAAAAAATAATTATTCAGAAACCTCCATAAATTTTCTTTGCTATCAAATTATTCGTTTTTCGATGAATGTAAACACAAAACAATGGTCATACATTTAAGGATGGGTCGATTAAGCATTATTATGCCATCGATTTTTCGATAGCTTCTACTACGTTCTACTACGACATATCAAAAAAAATCATTTCCGAGGCGCCCAATTTTGAGTTTTTCGACTTTTTTCAACTTTTATTTTTAAGCGTTTTTTGGTAGGTAATAAAAAAAATATTTTTTTTAATATTACATTTCCAAGGTGACATACAATGCATCTACAAATATATTGTCACATACTCTACAATATACTTGCTTGAGATAGAAAGGGTGATCCAACTAGAGGAGCAAAAAAAATATAAATATTCAAATCAAGTGTGGAATCTTTATTAGTAATTCGAAAAGACATTTTATGGCATTGATTGTTTTGCTTAACGGCAAAGTCAATAAACAAAATTGCCGCATTTGGGATGAAGAGCAACAAGAAAAGATTCAAGAGGTGCCAATATACCCAGAAAAAACACGGTTTGGTATAAGACGGTGGAATCATCGGTGATGGCCGGAATGTAACCGTGAATGGTGCTCGCTATTGCGCCGTGATATCGATCTTTATGCTACCTGAAATTGAAGGCCGTAATCTTGACGACACTTGGTTTCAACAGGACGATGCCACTTGCTATACAGCTGCTCAAACAATGGATCTATTGAGAGGTCATTTGGAAAAGCAGCTAACTTTACATTTTGGACAGATAAGTTGGCCGCCTAGATCGAGTGATATCAAACCTTTAGACATTTTATTTGGGGTTACGTAAAGTCCAAAGTTTATGCTGACGAACCAGCTACGATTCAGGTTTCGGAAGCCAACAGTCATTAAAGCCATACCGGTGTCATTAAAGCCATACCGTTCGAAATGCTCAAAAGAGTCATCCAAAATTGGAACCTCAGACTGAAAACCCTGAGGCGTAGTTGCATTCAACATTTGAAGGAAATTATTTTCAAAAAATAAATGCCATAAAATGTCTATTCAAATTACCAATAAAGATTCCACATTTGATTTGAATTTTTATATTTTTTTGTTCTGAAAAAATACCTCAAGATGGATCACCCTATACGACTGGGAAAATCGTAGAATTTTTGTCTTACAAATCGGCCCAACTTAATCAATATTCATCGCAATCGAATTGAACTAGACAACAATTTAGAGCTCAGTTCATGGATTCGAAATTTTCCGAAGTAGGCGTCATCGATCCGTAATCGAGGCAAAGTATGGAAAAAGCTTTGAGAAAACATCAAAAAAATTGCTTAATGGGGTATTATTTGATTTCCTCTTACAAAGCTTTCCCCACTTTCTGATGCTGGATATGGCTACTCAAGGGCTTTTGCACTTTTCGTTACTTTGCATTAGGGCGCAAGGTGTTGCAAACAATTACGAAGTGTTCTTAGCAACTCAACACTGGGAAAATTCTTCATTTGTTTCCCCAGTGCTGTGAATTATTTGCTAATGGAATTTCAATGACAATAAAAAGACATTAAGAAGAGTTTTAAAAAATAAAATAAAAGCCCAAAGCAATTGTGTCTTAATGTAGTTTATTTGCTTTTAACAGTTTTTTTATTTACTGGTAGACAGTTAATTTGGAGCACTGTTTAAATAATAATAGCTTCTTTAACACTATAACTCCTAGAAAAATAACTCAACCATTCAACCCATAGATATTGATTGATACACGTATTTGATAATAATCAAGAGGATTTTAATAATATTTGATATGGCGAAATTATTTCGTTTCGTGCTTAGTTTCTATGAAATATTTTTAAAAGAAACCAAAAAGTTATTTAAAGGGCAGTCGAAAAGACTTTTAGTTGCAAGCAGGGGTGACTCGACTGCCGTTTGCATACTCGTATCGTGTTGGGTTTCTTGTTTAACAAAAAGGTAAAATCTGACAATCAACTAAACAACGATACATACCAAAAAGTATATTCAATTTTTTATAATCGATGCTGTTAGCCACTTTTTCATAATTTGAAACAAATCTCATGTAATGGGCAGGAGAAGGTCGAAGAGCTCCTTTCCTATTGTAAATGAAGATTTAGTATCGTTAGCCTAATGTTACAAAATTGCATGTGTACATATAATAGGGTGGATTGATTTAGCAATCAATATTGCGCCATCGATTTTTCGAAAGCTTGTGGCATAAGGAAATAAAGTTCCACGACGACTTTTAAATCCTTTTTATTCGCCCAAATTTCATGCCAAAAGCTGTCGCAAAATCGATGTCACAATATCGACAGATTTTTGTCCTTACAGATCGGCCCAATACAGGATAGGCCAAAAGTTACCATTAGGTTTAAAAATTTAATAACTTTTCGTTGTTTTATTTATTTCTTATATTATAAGTATATAAATAACACTTAAAGAATAACTAATGGAAAGATTCACAACTGAACAAAGAACCAATTATTTCAACACAAAGTGATGAGTGATGAAGTTAATTATCATTTGAATGACTTTGTAATAAGCAGAACTGTAGGTCCTGGAACTCTGGAAATCCAAGAGCCATTCATAAAAGCCAAGTGAACCACATTAGGTGTACAGTAGGGTGGAGTGAAAACATGCTTTTTTTAAAATGTGATTTTTCTAAAATCAACGCCAAAATAGCGATAATTTCCAAATTTCTAGGGAGTGGCGCGACCCCTAAAATTTTTTTTAAATTTTTTTCTTTATTTTTCCCCTCATTAGGACCCCAGACTACATCTCTTTCCGAGGTTAACTTTTTTTTTTTTGAATTTCACTCCACCCTAGTGTACAGTATTATGTGGGATCACATCTGCAAATATCATTGGCCTTACTTCTTCGAGAATAAAGATGGAAGTGCTACAACCGTAAATAGAGACCGGTATCGGTTTGTGATAGAAATTTTTTTGCGTCCTGCTCTTGAAAACGGACCTGAGATGTGGTTTAGCAGGCCGGAGCCACTGCCCACACTGGCCGAGACACAATGGCAATGTTAAGTCAAATTTTTGGAGAGCGAATAATTTCCAGAAATTCGGAAATTATTTGGCCAGGGCGATCGCCAGAATTGTCAGCACCCGACTATTTTCTTTAGGGTAATTTAAAGGTGCGATTATATGTGAGCTAGCCCGAGACAATCCTTCAACTCAAGGCCAACATTGTGGCAGAAATTCGAACGCTAGAGCCACACATTTTAAAAGATGTTATGGAAAATGCTCTAAAACGATTGCGAAGCTGGCAACAAGGGTCATTTAAGTGACATTGATTTTCATACTTAGTGTAAAAAAAATTCCATTTTGTATATTATACGAGGTTTGCTATTTATATTTCGGGTCCTAACAATACTAGTGTTCCTAGATGCAAATTTGAAAACTTTGACATATTTTAGCATAACTTCACTCACGACGTTTTGTCATTTGGGGGCGAATTTTACAGTGTGTTGAAAAATTCATCTCAGTCAAAAAATGGAATTATCCTGTGAACATTTTCGTGCGATGACTTTTTAGGATTTTCGGCGTGGGTCGAGACAGGATGACTTTTGGCGATGAAGCATCATCTAAAATCGCTGTTAATCGCTGGTACCAAGAGTTTAATCTCGGAAGCGGTTCGCTCCTGGATGGATTTCGTGAAGGACGTCCAACTTCGGTCACTTTGCCAGAAACCATCGATGCTGTGCGTGAACTTAACAAGCAAGACCGACATGTGATATACCGTGAGATTGAGGCATCCTTGGGCATTAGTATGACAAGCATCTATAAGATATTGAATGTTCATTTGGCCTTGAAAAAAATGTGTTCTCCTTGGATCCCACTTAGTTTGACGAATGCTCAAAAAAAGGTTCGTATGGATTGGTGCAAAGAGATGTTGAAAAAGTATAACTGCGGTAGCTCAAAGGCAGTGTATAACATTGTCACAGGTCATGAATCATGGATCTATGCATATGAAACCGAAACAAAACATCAATCGACCGTATGGGTCTTTCAAGACGATCCAAATCCAACAAAAGTTGGTCGTGAAAGAAGTACATCGAAGCAAATGATTGCGTTTTTTTTTTGGTAAAACTGGCCATGTTGCCACAGTGCCTTTAGTGGAACGCAGGAAGTTCACTTCTAAGTGGTATACAAACACCTTTTTGCCTACAGTATTCGAAGAAATGAGGAAAGATAAGCTATTTAACCACTCAAGATGTCCACCGTACAGCCCATCCACCGTACAGCCCTGATTTGGCACCCAATGACTTCTTATTCCCTAGCATCAAGGAAGAAGTGCATGGTCAGCGTTTTTCATTGCCCGAAGCCGCTGTTGACGCGTTCAAAAATCCTATTTTGGAGGTGTCTCAATCGGAGTGGAAAAAATGCTTCGAAAATTGATTTGTACGCATGCAAATGTGTATTAATCTTAAAGGAGAATATTTTGAAAAACAATAAAACCATTTCCAATGATGAATTGTTGTGTTTTTATTGCCGGACCCGAAATGTAAATACGAGTACTAACCCTCATATAATCTGAGAAACAAATAAAACTAAAACAAAAATAAAAAAACACAAGAGTTATTAAAGTTTTTAGCGCCAGGGTAACTTTTGGCCCATCCTGTACCTTATGAGAGGACAGGGGGACGTACAAAACATTTATATTAGTCATATTAATGGACTGATAGTCATAAAACTTTAAGAATCCTTTGGCCGCAAATTGCGATACAATGTAGAGAAAAGCATTAAATTAGACTAAAGGGCGGTGAATTTTGAGATTTCAATGCTTTAGACACTTAATGTGACTAATCGAAGTATCTAATACGATACAATAAATTGCAATTCCCGATAAAGGGTTTACAAGCACCGGTACGGCTGAACTGAGTTTGTATACTTGTATTATTTTTATGATAAGCGTTATGCTGTCCATTATATTTTCTGAATAAGGTGACTACAGTCTGCAAGGGATATCCGCCCATAGGGTTGAGGTATATTTGTAAATATCGGAAATCATCCGAATTTATGTAGTCTATTGTTTACTACCACTTTTCTTTTCCATTGTGGTTAAAGTTTTTGTGGAACTGGCTTACTGCGATTGACGCTTAAAATATTTTTCTTATAATAAAAGAACAGAATGGTTTGGCGCTGTAACCCGAAGGTCCGCAGCATCTTGAGAGAAGGTTTGCTTCTAACAAGTAGTAAGCTTTGCCAAAATAAAACCTATCCAAACGTTGCACGCTGTTCACTATCCGCTAAACCCCCTAGATTCATTCTTAGCTATAAATTGTTATTTTTATAGCTGAATACAATTTTCGATGTGTGGTTGCAGCGAAATATATTCGTCAAATCGTTGGTTTCATCTCTTACTCATCCACACGCAGAAAAAAAGTATGGTTGTGATGACAATATTCGAAGAGGATAATACTATTGTTGGGTATATGGTTGTGCTACAACAATATTCTGGTCTTCACAACAATAGTATGATTCAAACACAACCATACTATGGTCCTCACAACAATAGTATGATTCACACATAACCATACTATGATCCCCACAACCATAGTATGATTCACACTTAACCCTACCATGATCTCCACAACCATAGTATGATCCTCACAACCATAGTAAGTTTCATATACAACCATAGTATGGTCCTTACAACCATAGTATGATTCACACGCAACCATGTTATGATCCCGACAACCATAGTATGATCACACACAATTAAACTATGATCCCCAATATTATTTAAAAGAATTTGTTTGAGTTGTCGACAATAGATTTGATCCCCAATATTATTTATTAGAATTGGTTTAAGTTGTCAACAATAGATTTGAATCATGAAAATTATTCATAAATATATAAAATTGAAAATAATAGGAGTGATTTATTTCACAGTAAAAGAAATAAGTTTAAATAAACGTAAGCGTTTTTATTACAAATATTTCAGATAAACAAAGCCAAAGCAGCTTGTTTAAAAAATTTTAATTTCGATAAAAAAAAGTACTATGAAGAAAAATTACAATCATACAGTATGATTGCCGTAATCATATCATTGTTAACACAAAACGCAAAACACAATACTTTTGTCGCACTAACCATATTTATATTGTTACCATATTTTCATTTTTAAATTTGGCAATAATACTATTATTACATTTCAACAATATTAATATTGCAGCAATTATACTATTGTCAAAAATAAATTCAGTTAACAATGCTATAGTTGCGACGAACATACTTTTGTTGTGGAGAACACATTATTATTGCCGTGACCATGTAGTAACCATGTTTTTTCTCTGCGTGCATATACTCGTAAGTGCACATTTTTGTGAGTTTTTTTTATATTACAAATCTGAACTGTTGCTGATTGATGCCTCTTTTTGGCACACAAAAAAATATTTTCGCGAATATTATATATACCATTTGCACAAAACTTCTTACAAAAGATATAAAGTGCACTTTATTATTTTTAAAATTGATACAAACTTTTCAATTTGACATAGACAACAACTAAAAATCAACCCAAACTCTTAAAATTTGTAGTGCCCACATATGTATCGTCCTTTAAGTGCTTACCTTATCGAGATTTGTGCTGAAATCCGTTTTCTTCCATGTCACATTATTTGATTTAATCGACGGACGGTCCTTTAAATTATTCGTTATGCGAAAAGATCGTCCATAGGTCTGTAATGAAAGTATATTGAAAAATACATTAAATTTGTGCGTAATTGAATATTTGAAAATATTAAAGTTAATCTAAATAAGCTGGAAACTTATTTCCACTAGCATTGGCATAGTTCGGACCTCCTATGGAAATTGCAATAAAATGACCTTAGGCACCCACTTCTCTTTCGAAATAAAATACTTTTTTCAAATTAAATGGAGATTTGCATGGCAAAACATATGAACAGTTCGAAATTAGAAAATAAAACGAAAAACTATTTTTTGTATTGCCCTACATTTGGGGAGTCAGTCGTATTACCCTTTGTCTAAGGGATGTCCTCTTTGTCCAGGGACAGGGTAGTAAGAATGGAATTTAGGTGTAGATTTTTCAGAGGGCCTCAAACCTTCCTTCTCACAAGGAAGAAAATAAAAAAGTGTCAAATATGAATGAACTGTGCAAGATACGAGGGCTGTTATATATATTTCTGGCCTAATAATGAAACTGCTAATATTTATCATCAAAAATGATTGTATTTTTTTTCAAAGCGATTTTTTTTCCAGCACGATTTTATACACTTTTGCATGCGCTCAAACCAATCGTCGAAGCACTTTTTCCACTCCGATTGAGACACCTCCAAGACATGGTTTTTGAACGCTTCAACAGCATCTTATGGCGACGAAAATCGTTGACAACGCATTTTTTTCTTGATGTGTCGGGATAAAAAGAAGTCATTGGGTGCCAAGTCAGGGCTGTACGATGGATGACCCATCAATTCGACGTTTTGGCCGGTCAAAAAGGCGCTGGTTTGAGCCGATGTGTAAGAGCTCGCATTGTCATGTTACACAATGATTTGTCTTCTCTTGTTCGTTTTTCGAAATTCTTCGAAGACTTCAGGCAAACAAATTGTGGTGTACCACTCAGAATTGACCGTCCTACGTTGCTCAAGCGAAACAGTCGCCACATAGCCAGTTTTGCCGAAGAAACAGGCGACCATTTGCTTCGAAGTGCTTCTTCCACGAACAACTTTCGTTGGATTTGGCTCGTCTTAGAAGACCCACACGGTTGATTGCTGTTTTGTTTCGGGCTCATATGCATAGATTCATGATTCGTCACCTGTGACGATCTTAAAAGACGTTTAAAGCAGCGCGATCGTATTTGTTAAAAATTCTTTGCACCAATCGCAGGAGCCTTTTTTTGAGCGATTGTAAATTGTGCAGGATCCAACGAGAACAAACCTTTTTTACGGCCAGGTGTTCATGCAATATCGAATGTAGGCTGGTGGAAAAAATGCCAAAGGATACCTCTATCTCACGGTATGTCACATAACGAACTTGCATTATCAGTTCACGCACGGCATTAAGGGCGGTTCGGAAACTTCTTAGCCTAGCACAAAAAGCGCGGTATAAACAGAAAAAAGTTAAGTGTTTTGGAAACTTCCATGCTATGAACACATGCTAAATTTTGTTTCGATCTGGCAACTCCTTCATATAGAAACAGGTGTTCACAAAAGACGCATCCGCGATTTTTTTACAATGGAAAAATTAATAATGTGTGGTGTCATTAAATATTTACATAAAAAGGGTTTATCGAGACAAGAAATTCATAATGTTATGGTGAATGTGTTAGGTGAAAGTGCTCCTTCATATGCAACAGTAAAAAATTGGGTTGCTGAATTTAAACGTGGTCGTACAAGCATTGAAGATGAACCACGTAGTGGACGTCCAAAAACAGCAACAACAACAGAAATTGTAGCCAAAGTGCATGATATGGTATTAAATGATCGACGAATAAAAGTGCGTGAAATAGCTAATATCATGGGCATCTCAAATGATCGAGTCCATTTAATTTTGCATGAAGAACTACAGATGAAAAAGCTTTCTGCAAGATGGGTGCCGCACTTGTTAACAGTCGACCAAAAACGCATAAGAATAAACATTTCTCAAGCTTGTTTGGTTCGTTTTCAGCGAAATAAAATGGATTTTAAGCGTCGTTTCATAACTGTTGATGAGACATGGATCCACCACTATACTCCAGAGACAAAAGAACAATCCAAACAATGGACTGAAGCTGGAGGAAGTGCCCCAAAGAAGGCAAAAACAATTCAATCGGCTGGTAAGGTTATGGCAACGGTTTTTTGGGACTTCAAAGGTATTTTATTGATTGACTATCTGCAAAAGGGTAACCCAATAAATTCAGAGTACTATTGCAACCTTTTAGATCAATTAAATGTACAAATTCGAGAAAAGCGTCCTGGCTTACAACACAAAAAAGTAATTTTTCATCAAGACAACGCACCAGCGCACAAGAGTGTATTAACAATGGCTAAAATCAACGAATTAAAGTACGAGTTGCTTGACCACCCACCTTATTCTCCTGATTTAGCTCCCAGTGACTTTCCCAAATCTAAAAAAAATCCTTGCTGGCAAGCGTTTTACCTCAAATAAGGAAGCAATTACAGTTGTAAGCCACTATTTTGAAGACCTTGAGGAAAACTATTTTAATCAAGGGATAGAATTGCTAGATAAGCGTTGGAATATGTGTATTGATGTTTCAGGAGATTATATTGAAAAATAAAAATATATTTGAAAAACTAACTATTCTCTATCATTGATAGGCTAAGAACTTTCCAAACCGCTCTCGTAATGTTCTCTGGCACAACGGACGTTTTTGGACGACCTTCGGGACCGTTGTCTTCGAGCGAGCGTCAGTCATGATTTGAATTCATTAAACCAGCTTATTACAGTGCTATAGGATAGTGCTTCAGCGCCATACAAAGATTTAAGTTCATCGATGCACTCTTGTCGTGATAATCCACGTTGAAAGTTGTGAAAAATGATCTCACGAAAATGTCCACGAGCTTATTCCACATTTTTGCCAAATTGATTTTTTCAAGTCACTGTAAACAACACAAATGATGGTCTTACGTCAAAACGTTCTGAGTACGTTTATGCTAAAAAATGTCAAACTTTCCAATGGAAATGTCAGATGGCGCCAGGCAAGCCAGCACCCTCGTATCCCTTAAATTACTGCCTATGACAGGCTAATGACATTTCTAGGAAGCTTACATAGAATAGGAGAAAAAGATCTTACTTGAGACGACAACATTATTTGCAAAAAGAAACCTCCTCCTTAAAAATGTAACTCATTAAACCAAGATTTTCACCATACGGCTTCAACACCAGCTTGCACCTCAACCTAGGCCTAATATCATTAAGACCAGCTTGTGTGGCACTAACAAATTGCTAGATTATACTATGCTGCACCATATGGTAGGGTAGGCATTAGCAGGATTCCAATAAAACTGATAGCTTTAATATCATCATGTTAGTGTATGCAAAGGATGCAGGATGTATCAGTACATACGAGTACAAGTAAAGTATACGTATACGAGTATTTGTAGTACTTTAGTTTTGGAGTGCAAATTAAATCCAGTAGATGATGTATTTTCTGTCCGTATGTAAATTTTGAATGAACTTTTCTCTCGAGCAGTAGGATACAAGAAATAATATAAAATTGTTAGAATAGTTTTTGAGTTGCAAGAACACGAAAATGTATAATGTCTCACAGGGACAACAAACAGGTGAACTATAAATCGACTAACAATATACAGGGTATGAAAAATAATGTCACTTAAATGACACCCGTTTTCAGCTTCGCAATGATGTGCTCGTTTTAGAGCATTTTCTATAACATCTTTCAACATTTGTGTTTGTAGCGTTCGAATTTCTGCAACGATGTTGGCCTTGAGTTGAAGGATTGTCTCGGGTTTGTTCACTTATACTCGCTCCTTTAAATATCCCCAAAGAAAATAATCGGGTACTGAAAAATCAGGCGATCGCGCTGGACAAATAATTTACAAATTTCTGGAAATTGTTTCTCTCCCAAAAAATTTGACTTAAAAGTGGCATTGTATCTCGGGCAGTGACTCCATCCTGCTGAAACCACATCTCAGGTCTGTCTTCAAGAGCAGGACATACAAAGTTTTGTATCTCCATTAAGGTTACAGTATTCTCAAAGAAGTAGGGCCCAATGATAATTGCAGATGTGATCCCACACCATACCGTACACCTATACGGGTAAAATTGGCATTGATGAATCGTTCTTGGATTTTCAGAACCCCCGAACCTACAGTTCTGCTTATTAACAAAGCCATTCAAATGAAAATGAGCTTCATCACTCATGCGTTAGTGTTAAAATAATTGATCGCTGATTTAAATAATAAAATTCTATTAATCTAGTTCTTTGTTCAGTTGTGAATCTTTTGATAATTTTTTCTCCAAGTGCTATTTATATCTGAAAAAAAATAATGAAATGTATTGGTTACGGTTGCCAGTTGTTTCTGAAAAAGAAACAACTAAAAGGTCTCGAACCAGAATAACAACTGTTCAAGTCATAATAATGATAAAAGACCGAATAAAACTAAATACATAAATAAAAAATATATATAAACGAAAAAGTTATTAAATTTTTAAACCCCAAGGCACATTTTGGCTCACCCTGTATTTTCAAATAAACAGGCCTGCCACTCTAAAAAGGTAATAATTTTTGAATGGCTTCTTGATGCACATTTTTGAAAAGATGACCACAACTAAAATGTATGAAATGTGTTTTAAATGAAACAATGTTGTCCTTACAACTTATCCTTGAGGAGCAAATGGCACTTGCAAATCTCCAATTTAGGTCCCAAAACACTTGTTAACACCACACCCATCACACCAATGCAAAGCTAGCATATCCATACCCATAAGCGAAAAAGCCTCGCATCATGAGTCATCTGCAGCTACCTCAGCACTTGAGTATTGCGCAATATACTAGACTTTACTACCCTTTATCACAAATTCCAATTTTAATTGGGTATTTATTTTAAGAGAGCAATCTTACAACTGTTTCCAACTCGATGTAGCAGCAAAGCAGATCCATCATTAAAGTCAAACCCAATGAGTCAGAAAAAGAACACCCTTTGACTCTGTCTACGCTCATTGATTGTCATTCTATTGTTTAAATAATTTTTGCAAATAAAACTGAGTTGGCAACCCACAAAAGTCAAACTGCTCAGAACACTGGCCCAATGCAATACACATTTAAAAAATTACCAAAAACACCCATACGAGAGCTGCTATATATATTTCTTTATCATCAAAAATGTTTTTTATTGTTTTTCAAAGTATTCTCCAGCATGATTTATACACTTTAATAAGCCCTCAAACCAATTGTCGTAGCACTTTCGCTACTCCGATTGAGACACCCCCAAAACATGGTTTTTGAACGCTTCAACAGCATCTTCTGGCGACGAAAATCGTTAACCACGCATTTTATTCTTGATGTGCGGGAATGAAAATATGTCTTCGGATGCCAAGTCAGGGCTGTACGGCGGATGACCCATCAATTCGACGTTTTGGCCGGTCAAAAAAGCGCTGGTTTGAGCCGATGTGTGAGAGCTCGCACTGTCATGGTGCACAATAATTCATCTTCTCTTGTTCGTTTTTCGAATTCCTCCTAAGAATACAGGCAAACAAATTGTGGTGTACCACTCAGAATTGAGCTCCTACGTTGCTCAAGCCGAACAGTCGCCACATGACCAGTTTTGCCGAAGAAACAGGCGACCATTTGCTTCGAAGTGCTTCTTCCACGAACAACTTTCGTTGGATTTGCCTCAACTTCGTAGACCCACACGGTCGTTTCCTTTTTTTCAGGCTCATACGCATAGATCCATAATTCGTCACCTGTGACGATCTTATTGACGTCTTTTGAAGCACCGCGATTGTATTATTTTAAAATTTCTTGGCACCAATCGACACGAGCTTTTTTTTTGAGCAAACAAATTGTGGTGTACCACTCAGAATTGACCGTCCTACGTTGCTCAAGCGGAACAGTCGCCACATAACCAGTTTTGCCGAAGAAACAGGCGACCATTTGCTTCCAAGTGCTTCTTCCACGAACCAATTTCGTTGGATTTGGCTCAACTTCGTCGTTTCTTTTTTTCAGGCTCATACGCATAGATCCATGATTCGTCACCTGTGACGATCTTAATAACGTCTTTTGAAGCACCGCTATTGTGGTTTTTTAAAATTTCTTGGCACCAATCGACACGAGCCTTTTTTTGAGCGATTGTCTAATTGTGCGGGATCCAACGAGAACAAACCTTTTTTTACGGCCAGATGTTCATGCAATATCGAATGTATGCTGGTGAAAGAAATGCGCAAGGATGCCTCTATCTCACGGTATGTCACATGACGATCTTGCATTATCAGTTCACGTACGGCATCAATGTTCTCTGGCACAACGGCCGTTGGGACGACCTTCGTCTTTGAGCGAGCGTCGGCCACGATTGAATTCATTAAACCAGTTTTTCACAGTGCTATAGGATGGTGCTTCATCGCCATACAAAGATTGAAGTTCATCGATGCTTTTTAGTCGTGATAATTCACGTCGAAAGTTGTGAAAAATGATCGCAGGAAAATGTTCACGAGTTAATTGTTTTGCCTAATTTTTGCAAGTCACTGTAAACAACACAAATGATGGTCGTATGTCTAAACGTTCTGAATACGGTTACGCCCGGCCAAAAAATATATGCCAACCAGCTCCTACGAGTACTACGTTACTAAATAGCAACACGGAATAAAAATAGTCCGTTTTTTGGGCCTTTTCAGACCATGCGTCCGTCCGTAAAAATTAGCCAAAATAGTAAACTTTGCTTTAACTTAAGTACCCATATTTACTATAGATCCATGACCATTCGGAACGTATTTTGGGTCTCATGAGCCAAAAAGTCCAGCAACTTTGCCCTTTTGTAAGGAAATCAGTGCGTCAAACAAAAAGTACCCATTTTCATTTTGTACGTCTACAAAAATATATGATTTGTTAAGCAAATACCAAAAAAAGTGTACTTATCACCGAGGTACCTTGACTCCCTTAAAGGGAAGCTTTTTCCCCCCTAGGCCAATTTCTCCCATCAACAGCCCCAATCAGCTTAAGGCCGTAACCCATTATAATGCAAAATTTCTAGGTTGATTTATTTTACCGCTATCGTGCTTTTAACAGACGGTCGGTAGGACAGGCAACGCTTTCTTTGTAACCAAAGTACAGGGCGCAATTATGAACCGATTGCAAAGAAACTTGTTACATTCCTCAAGTTAAGGCCAAGGACGAACCGAATTGAAATTAGTTCACTTCGGAATATATTTTGATGCCATACATAGGTTTTCCGACTTAAAATTACATATTTCATCCGATTTCGACCCAATTTCACACAGAGCAATTCGAGTGACCAACACCCATCTCTGGTGAAATTTGTCCATATCGGTCCAAATTTTCGAATAGCTCCTACACAAAGGTCCCGTCCTGATTGCAGAACGTACATCGCTAAACGTCACATATTACACCCGATTCCTACCAAATATCGCATAAAGTGTTACCAGTTACTAAAACATTGTTCTGGACCATATCGGTCCATGTTTTTGAATAGGTCCCACATAAAGGTCCCTCCAGATTTGACGTCCTGCACCACAATCTTCACGTGATCTCGCCCAAATTTAGCACGGTATGTTATGAGCGACCACTATTTAACTGCGGTGCAAATGGAATACAAAGATATATATGTGACGCGCAAAATAGAAAGGAACCTAAGGGTAAAAACCAGTTTTGTTCAGGAGAGCCATTTTAAAGATTTAAATACGTGTATCTTTGGTGTACCATCACTTTCATAAAACGCGCATATCTCTGGGAACCCTTTTGGGGCATGGGATCGGTCTCATTCGATTCGCAGATGTTATCCACATCAAAAAAAAGTGAAAATTGATTTTTTACCCTTAGGTCCCTTTCTCTATGCGCTGTCACATATATCGTTTCGCCACCACACAAAGGTCGCCTCTTGATTGCAGAACCTACAGCTTCTAAAAGCTTATATTATTCCCGATTCCTGATAATTTTTTCACTGACTATTAGGATTAACCACCACATTTCCTTTGTGAAATTAGACCATATCGGTCCATAATTTTGAATAGATACCATACAAACGTCCCTCCCGATTTGAGGTGCAGCAGCTCTAGAAGCCAAAAATTACACCCAATCACGCCCAAGATTTTACATGGTACGTTACGAGCGACCGAACTGTGGTGAAACTAGATCACAAAGGTCCATATTTTTCTATAAACATCCCCCACACAAAGGTCCTTCAAAATTTTTAAAACTGAAGCTTTAGGAGCCACATTTTACATCCGATTACTACCAAATTACGCATGGACCGTCACGCTCGGCCAAAAGGCATGCCCTGGACCATTGGACCATATAGTTTCTTGTTTGCAATAGTCCTCAAATGTACTCCAGATTTGAGGACCCCATCACGCCTTAAATTGGTATGGTACTTAATAAGGTGCTGCAGTTTTTGAAAGATTACACCTGATCACGACCAAACATTTATGTACTTCGTACTTAACGGGCGTCCGAACTGTGGTGAAACTGAACCACAAAGGTTAAAATTTTCCTATAGCCCCCCCAAATAGTTTTATCCAGATTTTTGAATCTGCACTTTAAGTAGCCAGATTTTACTTCCGTTTCCTTCTAAATTTCGTATGGAGCGTTACGGGCTCCTAACAGCCATGTCCTGCAACATTGGGCCCTATCGGTTTATATTTTTGCGAATAGCCCTCACACAAATATCCTCCCGATTAAAGGTCCAAATCACTCCTAAATTTTGCATGGTACTTTATGAGCGACGAATAATTATTTCTAACAGACAAATGTGCTAAATCCTGCAAATAGCTTTGTGATGTAGGGTATCTCATAAGCGACCACGACCAACTTTAACTTTTTTATTTTTTCTTTATATTTTTTTTTTGGGGAGGTAACAAATTTTGAATTGCCAAAAAATTAATTTTCGGGCTTTACTAAAACTCTTGCTGTTCTGAAACGGATTGAATGATATTTACAAATTTGGGTTTTAAAAAGGGAACCCTACAACCTGCATTGTGAAGTCTAATTCTTATTTATTTTAATTTATAAAAATTTAAAAATTTTTTAAATGTTCTTAGTCGACGACTTTTATGATTAACAAAATGTAAGTGAAATCGGGTGCCGATCAACGTCAATGTTTTGCCCATAACTTCAAAAATAATGGCGGTCCCTACATTTTAATTATTATTTTGGATTTGCTAGATTTATGCGCAAGTCTATTAAAATTTAAAAAAAAATGGCAACTAAAAATTTTAAAAAGAAAATTAGTTTAAAATAAATAAATTTTTTACAAAAAAATTTTTTAAATTAAAATTTGACCACATAATATAGATCGTAGAGTTCTTCTTTTGTTGACCGCCTTGGTGTGAGGGAAGTGTGCACGACTATCATGTCAGTAAACCCAGGTGGAACTTGAAATACGAGGGTCCGGCATTAAAAACACAATAATTTATCATTGAAAATGGTTTCGTTGTTTCATTTCTCCTTTAAGAGAATTGTGCATGCGCACAAATCTATTTTCGAAGCCCTTTCACCAGTCCGATTGAGACACCTCCAAAACATGATTTTTGAACGCTTCAACAGCGGGCGTTGAAAAAAATGATCAAGCATTTTTTTTCTTGATGCTAGGGAATAAGAAGAAGTCATTGGATGCCAAATCAGGGCTGTACGGTGGATGGCCCATCAATTCGACATCTTGAGTGGTCGAATTGCTCATCGTTTCAGCTGATGTGTGAGAGTTCGCATTGTCGTGATGCAAAATGATCCGTCTTCTCTTATTATCTTTTCTCATTTCTTCGACCACTGTTGGCAAACAGATGGTTGTATACGACTCAGAATTGACTTTCTGGGTTCCACGAAAAGCACTGTTGCAACATGGCCGGTTATACCGAAAATAAGCACATAAATGGCTTCGATGTACTTCTTCCACAAACAACTTTTGTTGGATTTGGCTCGTCTTTAAAGACATATACGGTCGATAAATGTTTTGTTTCGGATTCATATGCATAGATCCATGATTCGTCACCTTTGAGCTACCGTAGTTATACTTTTTCATCATCTCTTTGCACCAATACATACGAGCCTTTTTTTGGGCATTCGTCAAATTATAAGGGATCCAACGAAAACAAATGTTTTCACGGGCAAAATAACATGCAATATCTTATTGATGCGTGTCATACTAATGCCCAAGGATGCCTCAACCTCACGTTATGTCACATTTTGGTCTTGCGTAATCAGTTCACGCACAGCATCGATGGTTTCTGGCAAAGTGACCGAAATTGGACGTCCTTCACGAAATTCATTCTGGATCGAAGGGCGTCTGAGACTGAACTCTTGGTACCAGCGATTAAGATTAGTTTTTGATGGTGCCTCATCGCCAAACGTCGAAACAATTTGATTTAAACACTCTTGTCTCGAAAACCCATGCCGAAAATCGTAAAAAATCATCGCGCGAAAATGTTCACGGGATAATTCCATTTTTTTAACTGAGATTAACAAAACATTTCGCCCTTAAATAACAAAACATTTTGAGTGAATTATGCTTAAAAATTGCAAAGTTTCCAATGGAGGTTCCAGTTTGCATCTGGGAACACTAGTATTGTCAGGACCCGAAATATAAATAGCAACCCTCGTATGAACATCTTAAAAATTTTCAGCGCCGACTTAACGAGGAAGAGATTTATCTCTAGACCATTTAAATATGTCTCTATAGAACAGTCAGTCAGTTAAAGAATTTAGTCGTGCACAAATTACTGATTTAAGAGAAATTCCCTCTTATTCTTTAATGGGAAGTTGTTGGACTTAAGTAAGTAAGTATTCTCCTTCTCATCACCAATGAACAAATCAGTCCACCCATTTGAGAATAGCAAGATTCTTATTAAAACCCACGAATGCCTTTTGTGGTAATTTAAAATTTTTCAATTTCCCCCAAAAAAAACAAAACAAATTTTGAAATATAAATTAAAAACTTTTCGAGCAATTTTGATATATTAAATATATATGTGAAGCGCAAAATAGAAAGGGACCTAAGGCTAAAAACCAGCTTTGTTCAGGAGAGCCATTTTAAAGATTAGGTCCCTTTCTATTTGCGCTTAGAATCGTCGACTTCACTTTCATAAAACGCGCATATCTCTGGGAGGAAACACTTTTGGGGCATCGGTCTCAAAAATGAAAATTGATTTATTTTTGCCCTTATGTCCCTTTCTCTATGCGCTCTTACATATACTTATGTATATCAAGTCTGAGCTTGCTAAAATTCTGGACAGAGATAATGAGCCCTACGACTAGCAAAATAGTATGGGATAAAACATGGCTGGCCAGGCCGACTTTAAACTATTTTTTTGACTAGCTTATTTTCTTCTATTCTATAATAAGTAGATCATGTGCGACATATAAATATTTAAAAAAAAATTATGACCAGCAGTTATATTTACCGAATGAACTCGATCATAAGTGCCATTGTTGCATAGACTCGAGGCCACTGTAGTCTCACGAAAACTCGATTGATCCCGAGCGAAGCCATTGTTGTAGTGCACACTCTTTCGCTTGCCGCACAGGGTGTCCTTAAAGGCAACACGATAACGATGCGACATCACATTGTAGAGAATAGGATTTACAGTGCTAGTCAAAGAAATGAGAATAGGAAGAAAAATATTTGATAAAAAACCGTGAAAAAAATAATATTTAAATGCTGAATAAAATTTAGTAAAAAAGGAACAGCAAGAGAGACATGTTGTGAACCACATACCATATTATCAATACTCCCAAACTTTAACAAATGCTTAATGCTTTAGACGATAACGACAACGAAAATCGCAGACAGGAAAGACCGAGTCTCCGATGAAGAGACCAAGTAGAGGATGACAAAGATCCTTCTAATTAGAAAGTCTACGAAGCTCGCTTAAGTCCGAAGTGCTTAAAAATATTTATTAAGCAGGCCTGGACCAAAAAGAGGTTGTGGAGCCAGTCTATGTAAGTAAGCAAAGACCCCCAAAAACATTTTACCATTTACACTGTAATAGAATTATTTCACTACCATGTTATTTAATGTTATAACTTCTTGAGTAAGTTAGTAAGCAAGTAAGTAAGTAAGCAAGTAACTTAGCAATTAAGTAAGTGAGCAATTAACTTAGCAAGTAAGTAAGCAATTAAGTAAGAAGTACGTAGGTAAGTAAGTAAAAAAGCAAGTAAGTAAACATTTAAGTAAGGACGTAGGTAAGCAAGTAAGTAGGTAAGTAAGTACGAACGTACGTAAGTAAGTACGTACGTAAGTAAGTACGTATGTAAGTAAGTACGTACGTAAGTAGATACGTACGTAAGTAAGTACGTACGTACGTACGTAAGTAAGTAAGAACGTACCTACATAAGTAAGTAAGTAAGTACGTACGTACGTAAGTAAGTAGGTATGTAAGTAAGTACGTAAGTAAGTACGTACGTAAGTACGTAAAAAAGTACGTAAGTAAGTAAGTAAATAAGTACGTAAGTAAGTACGTAAGTAAGTACGTAAGTAAGTACGTAAGTAAGTACGTAAGTAAGTACGTAAGTAAGTACGTAAGTAAGTACGTAAGTAAGTACGTAAGCAAGTACGTAAGTAAGAACGTACGTAAGTAAGTACAAACGTCAGCAAGTGGGGTCGTATGGAAGTAAGTTCGTAAGTAAGTAAAGTAGTATACGAGGGCGACCGCAAAAGTAAATGGCCTAACATAAAAGAACCGTTTTTTTGGAATTATTATTTATTTTTCAACATAATCTCCTTCCAACTCAATACACTTCATCAAACGTTTTTCAAGTTTTTTAATTCCATCCGAAAAATACGATTTTTCAAGCCCTTCAAAATATGCCGCAGTTTCAGCAATAACCTCGCTATTGGACGAACTTTTTTGCCACCGAGAAATTTTTTAAATTTGGAAACAAGAAATAATCAGAAGGAGCTAAATCTGGACCATATGGTGGATGCGGAGCAATTTCAAATCGTAATTCGGCCAGTTTTTCTTGAGTTAAAAATGCAGTGTGTGGAGAAGCATTATCTTGATGAAAAAGAACTAATTTTTTTCTAAATGCTGTCGTTTTATCCTGATTTCTTCACTAAACCGATCCAATAATGCACAATAATATTCACTATTTATAGTTTTTCCTTTCTCAAGATAATCAATAAATATTATACCCCTTGCATCCCAAAATATTGTGGCCATTACTTTTCCTGCTGACTTAACAGTTTTCGCGTTCTTGGGACCACTTTTACCAGCATCTATCCATTGGTTTGACTAGTCTTTGCATTCTGGGATGCAGTGATGGATCCATGTTTCATCAACAGTTATGAATCGGCGCAAATACTCTATTGGATTACGCTGATAAATCGCTAAAAGCTCCTCGGAATTGGTCCAACGGACGATTTTTTGGGGCAAAGTCAACAAACGCGGCACCCATCTTGCGGATAGCTTTTTCATGTGGAGTTCATCACGTAAAATACTCCAAACTTATTTTTCGTGTATTTTAACAATATCAGCTAGTTCTCTGAGCTTTATTCGTCTATCTTTAGTAACTTTATTAAATATTTTTCTAATGTTTTCATAGTAGTATCAGTTTTCGGTCTTCCAGAGCGTTGTTCATCTTCCGTACTTGAACGACCCATTTTAAATTGTTGAACCCAGGATTTCACGGTGGAGTATGATGGTGCATTATCACCATGAACAAAATCCAATTCATCTTTGATTAATTGTGGCGTATAACCTTTCATATAAAAGCGTTTAATTACCGCACGAAACTCTTTATTTTCCATTTTTCAAAAATTATAAAACTTGTTTACTTCAATCTCCTGAAACAAAGAAAATAATCATTAAATATTTCGGAAATTTTGACAGATGGCTTAAAAAAGACTGCTTTAAAAACAAAAAAAGTTGCTAGTAAAACAGAAAATGTGCCAGGCCAGTTAGTTTTGCGGTCGCCCTCGTTATAAAGGTAATATAATAATTCCAAGTTAATATTACGATGAAACAATATCCTAGGCATTTTTAGTAATTATGAACCTCCACAGTATTTTTTAATTATAGCGTAATCATATTATGATTCCACAAAATCTTATTATGATTGTGAAGGATATTATATGATGACATTGGGATACTACTATGCAATAAGGCTCAAAATGTAATTGGTTGGGATAATATGTTCACCTGGGACCATAACATGTTAATAATGCTCTTTTCGCTTAGTGTTATTGTCAGCGTGAAGCGTTGAGCCGACTACTTACCACGACACATAATAAACGATGCCGGCACACGAGAACAACCACTCGTTGATGTCCAGGTAGTATTTAAAGTTCACACCATAGACGATAAACAAACGCTGGGCGTGGAAGGGTAGCCAGCAGATGAAGAATGTCAGGACCACAGCCGCTGTAGGCGCCAACAGCGTCAGCAACAGGGCCAGCAACGCAAATGAGAACATGCAAAGAAAGTAAGCAATTAAATTACTTTTTTGTTCTGTTTTTTTATTATTATCACAATCATATTGTCGTAATAAAAGACAAACACCAGTGGTACGCACAGTGTACACTGTTCACTTAAATTAAATATGTACGTGGGGATTGCGAGTGTCAACAGAAAGATTTACATGCAAACAAAATGTTTTTTTTCTGTTTTTTCTTCTGTTTTAATATTTAAGGCAACAACATTCATTTTATGGGGATCACATTGTTGGCATAGCATTATTACTTGCAGATAGAGATTAGATACGAGGGTACCTGTAAATATATATGCAATTTGAATAACCATATATATTTACATACGTATATAATGTATACATTAGACTGGGCACAATGGGAATTAATTTTTTTTTTATTTTTTTTGTGAAAATTTGATATGTAGCGTTGTCAAAGGAGGACTGTTTCCAAAGAAGCAGATCATAACAAGTAATTTGTTTTTGCGGCATTTAATTTAATTTCTCATCAGCGTCTTTAATTCTCCAATAACTTAATGTCGCTCTTGCTTTTCGAAGTTCTCTAAAATTTTTTTACATCAGTTTCCCCTTTAACTATTATATCATTCTACCTTCCACCAAATCATGGACTACTTAGTAAGGACATAAATACTGTTCCACCCGTTTTATGCTGTAAAATAAAAAGTGTTGAATGTTTTTGGAACAAATATTTTTTAATATATTTATTGATATATATTGTATCCAAGAAGAATCTACTTATTCGAAATGTCCGCCTTTTGCCCTTACACACGCCTTAAGTCACACTGGCCAATCGTCAATAGCTGCACAAACCTCGTCCATTGGAAAATTGGCCACAGCTCGAACCAAAGAGATCCAATGTTGGGGTATCTTTTGTGACAAACCTTCGTCCACAATTTGTAATCCAATGGGTTCAAATCTGGACTGCCTGAGGGCCATTCTTCAGAGGAAATGAACACTGGCAAATTGTTTCGAGGCCAGACCGGACGTTTTAGCCTTATGGGCCTCTACTTATTCGTAATGTCCGCCTTTTGCCCTTACACACGCCTTAAATCGCACTGGCCAATCGTCAATAGCTGCACGAACCTCTTCCATTGGAAAATTGGCCACAGCTCGAACCAAAGCAGTCTTAAAAGATCCAATGTTGGGGTATCTTTTGTGACAAACCTTCGTCCACAATTTATAATCCAATGGGTTCAAACCTGGACTGTCTGAGGGCACAGAAATCACCCTTGTCCACCCTTGGGATCAGTTCAGATGCTTCCTTAGATGACCGCGCATACACTCTATCATTTTTCTTGTTAAATTTTGTTCTACTATTGAAATGGGTTCAGTTCTACTATTGAAATGGGTGTGTTCAATATTGAAACAGTATTTATGCCCCTACTAAGTATATGTGACAGCGCATAGAGAAAGGGACCTAAGGGTAAAAAAAAATCAATTTTCATTTTTTTTTCTTTTTTTGATGTGGACAACATCTGAGCATCGAATGAGCCGATCCCATGCCCCAAAAGTGTTCCCTCCCAGAGATATGCGCGTTTTATGAAAGTGAAGTCGACAATTCAAAGCGAAACTAATACTAAACATCCAATACGAGATCGGTTCGGAAAGTTCTTAGCCTATCAATGAAAGAGAATAGTTAGTTTTTCAAAAATATTTTTATTTTTCAATATAATCTCCTGAAACTTCAATACACTTAGTCCAACGCTTTTCTAGCAATTCTATCCCTTGATTAAAATAGTTTTCCTCAAGGTCTTCAAAATAGTGGCTTACAACTGTAATTGCTTCCTTATTTGAGGTAAAACGCTTGCCAGCAAGGATTTTTTTTAGATTTGGGAACAGGTAAAAGTCACTGGGAGCTAAATCAGGAGAATAAGGTGGGTGGTCAAGCAACTCGTACTTTAATTCGTTGATTTTAGCCATTGTTAAAACACTCTTGTGCGCTGGTGCGTTGTCTTGATGAAAAATTATTTTTTTGTGTTGTAAGCCAGGACGTTTTTCTCGAATTTGTACATTTAATTGATCTAAAAGGTTGCAATAGTACTCGGAATTTATTGTTTTACCCTTTTGCAGATAGTCAATCAATAAAATACCTTTGAAGTCCCGTTGCCATAACCTTACCAGCCGATTGAATTGTTTTTGCCTTCTTTGGCTTCTTGCCTTCTTTGTTTGGATTGTTCTTTTGTCTATAGTGGTGGATCCATGTCTCATCAACAGTTATGAAACGACGCTTAAAATCCATTTTATTTCGCTGAAAACGATCCAAACAAGCTTGTGAAATGTTCATTCTTATGCGTTTTTGGTCGACTGTTAACAAGTCCGGCAACCATCTTGCAGAGAGCTTTTTCATCTGTAGTTCTTCATGCAAAATTAAATGGACTCGATCATTTGAGATGCCCATGATATTAGCTATTTCACGCACTTTTATTCGTCGATCATTTAATACCATATCATGCACTTTGGCTACAACTTATGTTGTTGTTGCTGTTTTTGGACGTCCACTACGTGGTTCATCTTCAATGCTTGTACGACCACGTTTAAATTTAGCAACCCAATTTTTTAATGTTGCATATGAAGGAGCACTTTCACCTTACACATTCACCATATCATTATGAATTTCTTGTCCCGATAAACCTTTTTTATGTCAATATTTAATGACACCACGCATTTCTAATTTTTCCATTGTAAAAAAATCGCGGATGCGTCTTTTGTGAACACCTGTTTCTATATGAAGGAGTTGCCAGATCGAAACAAAATTTAACATGTGTTCATAGCAGAGATGGAAGTTTCCAAAACACTTAACTTTTTTCTGTTTATACCGCGCTTTTTGTGCTAAGCTAAGAAGTTTCCGAACCGCCCTCGTATACTAAAACATCCAACATCCCATTAAGGAACAAGGGGAAACTTATCTCAAATTATTGAGATCCTGAGCCTGGAGCTACTGTTTAACGACGGCTCCGAACGGCTAATGCATTTTATTATAGAGAAGTTTTTACAGGGCTTAGAGATAAACCTCGTTTTTTGAAAGTCAAGTAGTTGCGAGATGGATAGCCGCCGCTGAAAAATGTTAGATATTCTTACCCGGATTTAAACCTGGACATAATGGAATGATAGTCGTGCACACTCCCCTCACACCAGGGTGGTCACATTCTGTTTACAACACCTTGAAAAATAGATATTTTAAAATTTTAAGACGAAAGCAAGAAGCGATCAAACGTATTAATATAGGATTCTGAAATTTAGCTTGATAATAGATAATTGCTCATCTTATGAGGGAAAAAGTTGTCATTTAAGGGACTGACTATACCTTGCAAAAATTACACTTTTTTGAGTATTTAATTACATTGTTTTGAAGGAACTCTTACTAAGGGTGGTCCACGATGTTAGTTGTATATAAAACAAAAATGTTTTAGAGAATTATCTTAATAATTTTTATTATAATAAAAGTATCTATGACAATTATGTGGGAAACAAAATATGGGCCAAATGTTTGCCACGGCTTCGGTGACATACCTCTAACCGATGGACCATGTCCTCAATGACTCTGATACATGGAGGTTAAATGCAGAATTATCTCAACATTTACCTCTTGAATTTTCTTGTCCAATTGACACACCTTTTCTTTAAAATATTCACAAAGAAAGAGGTCCAACGGTGTCACATAAACGTGGCGGCCAATTAACATAGCCACGACGTAAGATAACGGGGCCATTGAATTTTACGCGCAAACAAGCCATTGTTTTGTTGGCTGTGTGACAAGTGGCACCATCCTGTTGGAACCACATATCGTTCAGGTCCATGTTTACAATTTATGGGCAAAAGAAGTCCGTCATTATCTCGCGATAGCAAACACCATTTACGGTAATTGCTTGGCCGACCTCATTTTCGAAGAAGTGTGGCCCCATGACGACGCCAACCCATATAACGCACGTAACAGTCACTTTTTGTGAATACATCGAATTTTAAACAATCACTTGTGGATTCTCATTTGCCAAATTTGGCAATTGTGCTTGTTACCGAATCCACTGTGGTCACATTTGGTCGATTATGCTGACCAAAAAAAACACTAAAAAAACACACTAGTGCTCAAACCGCATTTTGATTTCATCGCCCATTTTCGCAAACGACTTCAACAACCTTAAAAGGGCTGTTCAATTGTGTACCTCTCCATGGTTTAGTTTGTAAAACACCAAAACAAAAAATAATGTCTAATTAAGTTCGCAAAAAACTTGACGTTAAGCTGTAGCTCACAATTTACATAGTGCATTATGATTGGACCACCCGTTATTTACATGTCCAGTGTCGTGCACAATTCCCGATGCAAGACCTGTTGTTGCTTAATTCGATTTTTTCATTTATTCCAAAATAATATGTTTTAATATAGCAGGGTGTGTCACAATAGACTTTTTGTTGAGAAAATAAGTCTGGCAACTCTTACTCGTTTATTTAGAGATATAAAGTCAACACTGGGTACCCGGTAATTTCAATGCGAAAGCTAGTCTATTAACCACAAACGAAGACAGCTATTGTGTTCCCTAAATAATGGCAATTGAATTAAAATTAATAAAAATAATGAAAAAATGTATTTTCTTTGAATATTTAAAAAGAAACAGGAAAAAGGAACTGGAAACACACACAAAGTGCCTAGGTGGCTTTGCTGAGCTTATTCCTAATTAAAGCTACAAAGTCGACATTCGACTTGTTTTTTGAAAAAAAATATATATTAAGTCTTCTTTAATCGATACAAATTAATAAAAGTCGACTTCCGACCAATCGTTTTTTTGCCGGTAAAAAATCGTTTAATCAACTTTTTCCCTTTCGAGATTTTAATAACTCATTGAACAGGCATTAAGCTGCTCGAGACCTCTTGCATTTTCATTAAACATAAAATTTTCATGCACGGCATGGCAAAACAGTTGACAACACCAACTCTCTTTTCAACATTGTTCATTAAGATTGGACAACAATTTTAACCTGAAGTCTGATTACGAACTTTAAATCAAATCAGCTCCTGATTGCGAGTCGATCGGTACAGCTAAATGTGGGTCTTGCATAAATATTTTTGGTATTTATAAATAATTGATATGAAATTAACTTGTACTCGTAGCACTCTGTAGCATGGAATGGTAAAGAATATAAGTATTTCTTAAGATGGCAGCAAGTAGTCGGAAAAATAGACCGTAAAATTCGATTATTCAATTAAAATCGGACACTAAAGTCGATCACGACTTTTTCAATTTTTTCCAACCAAAAGTCGATAATCGAGCCTTATTTCCAATGTTGGGCTTAAATATAAGTTTTCTGAAGAGAATTAGCAACAAGGTTGCTATATATAATTCTGGTCTAGGCAACACTAAGTGTTGCCTGGCGCCATCTGACATTTCCATTGGAAAATCTGACATTTTTTTTGCATAAACGTACTCAGAGCGTTTTAAAGTACGACCATCATTTGTGTTGTTTACAGTGACTCAATTTGGCAAAAAAATAGAATTAACTCGTGAACATTTTCGTGCGATCATTTATGTTGTTGTTGTTGTAACAAAAATATACGAGTATTTATTTTGAAGTCTTGTTCGTCTATGGGGGATCTGCTTCGATATCCAGGTGAAGGAAACGCGCCATTTGAACTGGATGCGTCCACAGAGACCTGGGGGTCAGCTGAGTGGGCTTGGCCAGACAATTGAAGAGGTGCAGTACATCATGTGGTCCCTGATGGCAGGCGGGACAGATGTCCGGAACGTTAGCATCAATTCGTGCCCAGTAAGAATTGAGGCGGCTGCACCATCCAGATCTCAGCTGCGCCAGAACCACGCGCTTCTGCCGAGGTAGTACCTTCTCCTCAGGTGAAATCTCCGGGGGGTGTTCCCCTAGCACTACATTCACACGGTAGCTGGATACTGCTGCTGCGACATCATCGGCGTGAATGTTGTTCAAACCTGCCTGATAGTTTCGATGATCTAAAGGTTCTCTCTTATACCGCTGGACCTCTCTCTCTCTAGATCATGAAGATCGTACCTGATCTGCCTGGGTGGAGGCATCCTGTTCAAGAGATGGTGGTTAGGATGACTGCTGCGAAAACACCCTAGCAGGTATTGCTTAGACAACAGGAAATTGTGTCTGCGCACGGTAAGGACCTTCGTCCCCTGATGTAGATGGTCCTCAGAAGACATAAGAAGACACCCTGTTGATGTTCTAAGGGCGGCATTCTGGCAAGTCTGAATTTTCTTCCACTGCGTCGTACTCATGTTCGCCGACCATACAGGTGCTGCGTAGTTTGCTACAGACCGACCTATCGCTTTGTAAGATGTCAACAAGGTTTCTTTGTCGGCTCCCCAAGTACTGCCGGCAAGTGACTTGAGGACCTTGTTCCTACTTTTCAGTTTATCGCAGATAGCTGTAGCATGTGCAGAGGATCTAAAAAGGCTGTCCAATATGACCCCAAGGATTTTGGGGTAGTTGGTGGTCGGGATGTTGACGTCATCGACTTTCACATTGCGTGACAACCGCACCTCTGCGGTCCAAGCTGTAAACAGTGTGGCTGATGATTTGGAGGCGGATATTTTCATATTCCTCGCAGTGAAGAAACGTGCTAAGTCAGTGAGGTAACAGTTGATTTTCTTGCAAATGTCATCCACTTTAGGTCCTGACGCCAGAATTGTGCAATCGTCAGCGTACGACACAATTTCAACGCCGTCTGGTGGTGCAGGAATTTTAGAGAGGTAGAGGTTAAACAGAGCTGGGGATAAAACTCCACCCTGTGGAACTCCGTGTTTAACTCTACGGGGCTTCGACTTTCTATCTCTAAATTCTACATATGACTGGCGCCTACACATATAGTTTACGACCCAACGTTTCAAACTGGGCGGAAGGGACGTTTCTTCAGTGTCCTCGAACAGAGTGGCATGATTGACCGTGTATAAGGCTTTTGTAAGGTCAAGAGCCACGAGGACCGTCCTGTCGTTAGGCTTGTTCTGGTTAGGGTCGCGACTTATACGTGTGGTGATGGCGTGTAAAGCAGTTGTTGTGCTGTGCTGCTTGCGGAATCCATGCTGATGTCAGCACTAGGAAAGTGTTCGATCAGGCTGGGGAGGAGCAGTGCTTCAAGCGTCTTTGCTACTGGAGAAAGCAAGGAGATCGGCTGTACGAATCTCATTTACTTGCGTCTTTGCCTGGCTTCAGTAGCGGGACCACTCTGTCCATTTTCCAGGCATCGGGAACTTCGTGAGTGGCTAGCAACAGATTGAGCACTTTGGTCATGTACTCTACTCCCGGGGTATCCAAGTGCTTTAACATCAGCATTGAGATTCCGTCCGGACCCAGCGCCTTTGATGACTTTGCGCTGCGGATGACATGGGCAACTACGCCAACGATAAGTTGTGGTGGTGCCTCTTCGACTCGGAGAGCGCGGATACGACGCAATACTCTCCTTTTCGCCTTATCACTCTCTGGGTGCTCAATAAAAAGCCGGTTAAAATAACACGCGCATTGCTTCGGATCTGTCACTGTTCTATCACCGAACGTGACAGCTGTCCGATCATCCTTCCTTTCAGGGTTAGAGAGTGATTGGACCGTTGTCCACAACTTACCAATTCCGGAATGATGGCAATATATGAGATCATTTATCACAACTTTCGACGTGGATTATCAGTACAAGAGTACATCGATGAACTTTAATCTTTGTATGGCGATCAAGCACCATCCTATAGCACTGTGAAAAACTGGTTCCATGAACTCAATCGTGGCCGACGCTCTCTCAAAGACGAAGGCCAAAAACGGCCGTTGTGCCAGAGAACATTGATGCAGTGCGTGAACTGATAATGCAAGATCGTCATGTGACATACCGTGAGATAGAGGCATCCATTGGCATTTCTTCCACCAGCTTACATTCGATATTGCATGAACACCTGGCCGTAAAAAAATTTTTTCTCGTTGGATCTCGCTCAAAAAAAGACTCGTGTCTATGAAAAAATACGTTGTGTCGTTGAAAAAATACGATCGCGGTGCTTCAAAAGACGTTTATAAGATCGTCACAGGTAACAAATCATGGATCTATGCGTATGAGCCTAAAAAAAGGAAACGACCGTTTGGGTCTACGAAGTTGAGCCAAATCCAACGAAAGTTGTTCATGGAAGAAGCACTTCGAAGCAAATGGTCGCCTGTTTCTTCGGCAAAACTGGTCATGTGGCAACTGTTCCGCTTGAGCAACGTAGGACGGTGAATTGTGAGTGGTACACCACAATTTGTTTGCCTTAAGTCTTCGGAGAAATTCGAAAAACGAACAAGAGAGGATACGAATCAATGTGCACAATGACAATGCGAGCTCTCCCACATCGGCTTAAACCAGCGCCTTTTAGACCGGCCAAAACGTCAAATTGATGGGTCATCCGCCGTACAGCCCTGACTGGGCACCCAATGTCTTCTTTTTATTCTCGCACATCAAGAAAAAAATGCGTGGTTAACGATTTTCGTCGCCAGAATATAATGTTGAAGCGTTCAAAACATGTTTTAGAGGTGCCTCAATCGGAATGGACAATTGCTTTGAGCGCATGCAAAAGTGTATAAATCATGCTGGAGAATACTTTGAAAACCAAAAAAAACATTTTTGATGATAAATATTCGCATTTTCATTATAAGGCCAGAAATATATATAGGAGCCCTCGTAAAAAGGGAAAACAAAATAGAAAAAAAGGCAAAATCGTATGAAAAGGGAAATCCCACTTATAGAGGTAAACGAGTAAAAATATCCACTTATAGAGGTAAAATTAAATTAAACATTCTAGTCTTACCCTAAGAGGCTCAAACTCCTGCTTAAAGAGGTTTTTTAATTTCATTGTTCGAAATATGCAGGGACCACCAATATTGTTACTTATAGAGAATTCCCACTTATCCAGGTTCGACTGTAGCAGATCTATAAATTATTTAAAAGCCAATGAAAGAAAATTTGAGCGTTTTGCCGACAATATATGAATTTATTAGCCGCGGATGCAATATTAACCACTTTCTGTCAACAAATTACTCATATTCATATATCCTAGGGTGGACACATTTTAGAAGATTCAGAAAAAAGATTAAAGAAAGGGACAAGCGAATTTATAATTTACTTAAATAGCTTAAATATCCAACAATGGGCGTGTTTTTTTTTGGTGTTCGTTTATAAGTCGAGTAAGTAGTCGCTAAGGCAATAACTTTAGAACTTTGAAAACAAAAAAAAACTGTAGAAAGTTCTGTGTACTCGTATGTAAAACCTGAGCAACTCTATGTATCATACACCGCCTTATATGGTAGATTAATGTTTATAGAAAAATAATATTCAAGAAATACTAAAGTAAAGAGAGGTCCAACTAAAATGCACGATGTTAGTTGCAAATAAAACAAAAAACATTACAGAGAATTAACTTAGTTACTCGTATGTGTCAAACATAATATCTGCCAAATCCTCGCCATGGCTTCGGTGGGACACCATCCACGGTAACTGTTTGGCCGACCCAACTTTCGAAGAAGTATATATATAGCCGTCCTCGTATAAGTATTTCTAAAGATGACATCAAAAGGTCGAAAATTTATCGAACGTAAAAGTCGATTATTCAGTTAAAATCGGACACTTAAGTCGATTACGACTTTTTCAATTTTTTACAACCAAAAGTCGATAAGTCCACTAATTAGTGGACTATAATCGATAAAGATTATCGATTATAATCAATAAAGATTATCGATTATAATCGATAGTCGAGTTTATCGATTATAATCGATTCCTAATGTTGGGCTAAATATATAAGTTTTCTGGCAAGAATTATACACTTCGGGTTTTTTTTGAGGCTTAGTATAAATGAATCAATTTTCAGAATACAATAAATCCCAGTAAAGAGCATTAGTTCGACTTTCTTTGGATTCACCTCAAACTCTTTTTTTAAATCCCGATCAGAGATTCTCCCGATATGGTTCTGCAGTACATATCTACCGATCCAATATCCAAATAACTTTTGTTTTTTTGTTTGTAGAGAAGCCTTCATTGACGTTGATCCCCGCAAAACCCAATCACTTTGTGTAATTATTATTGCTGTGTAAATATTCATAATCCCAAAATATACATTGCTATATTGCAGTACTTTTCAAAATTCGTAGCAATAAACAGCCATAAAAGATAATGTCCATCCCCATACAAAGTCACATATAAAACAAAGGTCTCAAAAACGATTTCTTTAATGCTGATGCTGACGCTGCCGCCGTTGGTTGTGTTATTTAAATACCAAGTATACTTTTAAAAATATCCCCAAATCGAATTGGGACATTTGTTTTTGTTGCTTTATGTATGAGAAGAGCCACTTAAAATAAGACCAAAACGAAAAAAACAACGAATCTTTAAAGGGCTATTGTGGGGTTTGTTAGTCGGTCGGTGGGTCGGTCGGTTGGCCTGACTGTCTATATCTGTGCTGCCAAACAAACGTTTATCTCTACGATGTAGACTATGTTGTCGATGTTGATGGTCTTTATCATTATTATACCATATCCTTTCTATCCCCATAATTCTAAGCCTTTTCCTGTTAACACTTAAGTGTAGCACACATGAATTTAGTGCGAAAGCATTTTTGGGGTTTGCTTTGATTCTCCTGCCGCCTCGCTCGCATTGGCCTACGATGGCTTGTCGCCATTGGCTTCGTTGTTATTGTTGCCATTGCCTGTCAAAAATTATTGCTGTTGCGACATTTGTCATGGCGAAATGTTATAGGAACGCGCGGCACATGTTTGCCATGGCTTTGTAATGTGTTTTCGGAAACGGTTGTCAAGTGATTTCATTTCCCCGCCGTTACGTTTTCGTCGTTATTTGCCCATGATTCGGGTGGGCGGAGATAAATCGTTAGATATTAAAGAACGTGAGTGTGTGGAAAGGTACTTTGTGGTTTTTGGTTACATTTAATAAATTCTCTTAAATAAATATCCACAAATAATTATGAAGGGGGCGGAAAGAGCTCTGAAAGCCTTGACAGCAAAGTTGGATCGCAAGCTGGCGAGCTGGGGGTAAAATGAGACGTTCAGCAGAAAATATGATATTTAATATTTTGCTTTAAGCTACGGAATGGCGCCAAATATATCATCCTAACGAAAGATGCAATAAATAAGACAAAATAGAATAAGTAAGGCGGAACAACGATATTTTTGGCCAGGTCAAACCTAATAAACCCTCCATCGTGAGTTCGCCTTTGAAATCCAGGGTGGCGCTCGAATCGAGCTACAAAAACAAAACGTAATAATTTTTTGAAAGGCTAGTATTTAGATTTTTTAAAATGAATGCTTGGGATACCGAAAAGAGCATTTGGATAGGGCAGCAGTACCATACTTTGCAGTCCTGCTTTCCCGTCCATAAGTAATTTAGGCAGAAGTTTAGCGGAACCATTATGCGGCTGGTTGTTGTTGCTTTAGCGGCAACTGTTTGCCGGGGTGACAGCGCTTGGTCGAACGATTGATGCTGCGAGTCAATCCAGTGCATAGAACCGGCTGTCGTGGCCTGGTTACATGTTTGCCGCATTTGAAAGCGTCGTACATACCATCAAAGTCCCTATGTTCGGATTCCCCCACACCATTGCGGCTGTGGCATTGTCAATTCAGGCAAATACAAGCGTTTCGACTCAAAACTTAATTGTAATTAGCAGACGGTCTTTACAACGGATAATTTATGACGACTTAAACTTGTTATCATACAAAGTCCAAATTGTAAGCAAGTTGAATTCTCTGAATTTGCCTAATCGAATGGGATTTTGCCAAAAAAAATTAAAATGGCATAAGAAGACAACAGCTTGATAAATTGCTTGTGTATGCCTGATGCAAGCCATTTTGATCTAAACGGCAATGTAAACTAGCAAAATTGCCGTTTATGAAAGGAATATAATCCACAAATACTCCAAGAGACGAAACTGCGACCAGAACGAGTTACTGTGTGGTGCACAGTTTCATTCAGCTGCACGCAGAAAAAAAGTATGGTTGTGGTGTCAATATTCGAGGAGGATAATACTATTGTTGGGTATATGATTGTGGTACAACAATATTATGATCCTCACAACAAAATTATGATTTAAATACAACCATACTTTGATCCTCACAACAATAGTATGATTCACACATAATCATACTATGATCCCCACAACCATAGTATGATTCACACTCAACCTCTCCACAACCATAGTATGTTTCACAAACAACCATAGTATGATCCTAAGAACCATAATATGATTCACACGCAACCATGTTATGATCCCTACAACCATAGTATGATCCCACACAATTATACTATGATCCCCAATATAATTTATTAGAATTGGTTTAAGTGGTCAACAATATGATTGCCGTAATCATATTATTGTTAACATAAAACGCAAAAAAAAACAATACTTTTGTCGCACCAGTCATATTTATATTGTTGCTATAACCATATTTTCATTTTTAAATTTGGCAATAATACTATTGTTACATTTCAACTATATTAATATTGCAGCAATTATACTATTGTCAAAGCTAAATTCAGTTAACAATGCTATGGTTGCGACGAACATACTTTTATTGCGGAGAACATATTATTATTGCCGGGACCTTGTAGTAACCATGTATTTTCTCTGCGTGTGCATTGTGGGGCCACACTTCTTTAGAGAAAACGGTGTAACAGTATTTGTCAATGATGTAACAGTGATATTTAATAATGGGAAAGGACCGTTTCTTACCCAGAACTGCGCCGAAGACGTTTTTGATTGAATAGCATTTCGTTCCAGCAAGATAGATCAACTGCACATATAGCCAGACCGGTTATGGCAGAGCTCCAACGAAAATTCCCAAACAAATTAAATTTCAGAAGTCCTCTTTCCGCTGGCCCCCACGATCACCATACCTGACTCCACCAGATTTTTTTTTTATGGGGTTATGTCAAATAAGAGGTGTTAAAACGAAACCAAGGAACTTGACTGAAATAATTTGACGATTAAAACAATATTGCCTTCAACCTTCAGGCCTTAATGAAACATTTTCTGATCAGGTGTCGCATATGAGTGGATGAGTATGAAGATCATTTACGATCTATCAAACACAATTAGTCAAATAAAATTATATTTACTATATTTTTGACTCAAATTGTCTGGCTCGAGGTCGTTAACAAATTAAAAAAAAACAGGTGTTGGTGTTTTTTGTTGGTTTGCTTTATTTTATATTTTTTCTAATATTTCGATGGTTGCTTTGTGTGGTCACGTCTTCACGCAGAAAAAAAGTATGGTTGGGGTAACAATATTCTAAGAGGATCATACTATTGTTGAGTATATGGTTGTGGCACAACAGTATTATCATCCTCACAACAGTAGTATGATTCACACATAACCATACTATGATCCTCACAACCATAGTATGATTCACACTCAACCATACTATTATCTCCACAACCATATTATGATTCTTACATTCATAGTATTTTTCTCATACAACCATAGTATGATCTTCACAACCATAGTATGATTCACACGCAACCATGCTATTATCCCTGCAACCATAGTATGATCACTCAACCATACTATGATCCCCAAAATTATTTATTAGGAATGAGTAATGTTGTAGAGATTTTTATCAAGCAAGTTATATTAAATTGCATTACAGCCAGAATTGAGGACATGTTTTTATTGAACATTACATTTAAGAAACAATAATAAATATTCCAACGACAGTTGAAAATACTTTTAGTTCCCAGCAGGGCTGAATGCTACTTCACCATCCGTAGATCCCAAGAAACGAAAGTGAATAAACCATGATTAATTGCTACACGTTTTATGCTGTAAAATAAAAAGTACTAAATGTTTTTGGTCCAAATATTTTTAATATATTTATTGATGTATATTGTATCCAAAAAGAATCAACATTTTCAAAACGTCCGCCTTTTGCCTTTACACACGCCTTAAGTCGCACTGGCCAAACGTCAATAGCTGCACGAACCTCGTCCATTGGAAAATTGGCCACAGCTCGAACCAAAGCAGTTTTAAGAGATGCAGTGTTGGGGTATCTTTTGTGACAAACCTTGTCCTCTAAAACTGTCCACAATTTGTAATCCAATGGGTTCAAATCTGGACTGCCTGAGGGCCTTTCGCAGAGAAAATGAACGCTGGCAAGTTGTTTCGAAGCCAGGCCTGGGAATTTTTAGCCTTACGGGCCGGCGCAGAATCCTGCTGGAAAGTCCATGGTTGATTTTGGAACAGGGAATTGATAAGAAGCTTCACAACAGCTTCCAAAACGGTTTCTTGGTAAACTTTGGCCGATGTTTTGACTCCTAGTTCGCAGAAATGCAGGTCAGTGACCGCATCGTAAGAGACACCCCACCAAACCATGACTGAAGCTGGGTGATGACCCTTTTCCACCCTTGGGATCAGTTCAGATGCTTCCTTAGATGACCGCGCATACACTCTGTCATTTTGCTTGCTAAATTTATCCTGAACCTTAAAAATGTTTTCATCGATAAACAAAATTGTTCTGTGCAAGTTATCAGCGTGTTCACCAAAAGACGTTTGCATTTTTCAATTCTATTTTTTTTAAAGCTGCAGTCAATAAATGTCCGGTACGTCGTTTGAAAGCCCCAAGTCTTTTTAAAAGATTCGACTCACGGGCCATGATTTTCTGTTTTCGGAGCGGATTTCGGTGAATTCTTGATTAACCGGCTTTGATGACATGCGGTGTTCCAACAGAGCGTGGGCGGCCGGACCGCCTTACTTACTAAGTATTACTAAGTATATAAGTGCAGGCAGATTTTAACATAACGAGAACCAGTCGGTATTAGAGTATATCACCGAACAAAGCAAACACAATAAAAATCCCCGAACTACCTTTCGATTATTTTTGTTTTTGAGTGTATTTGTATTTTTTCGAGTGTACTTAGAAAAAAAAACACGCACACGCATGCATGTTTGCTCTATAAAACCTGTTCTGATATGCAACCATACTGCAGGCTTGCCGTAATCATATTATTGTTAACATAAATTTTAAACAACAAAACTTTTGTTGCACCAACCATGGCTATATGGTTCTAAATTTGGCCATATTTTCAGTTCTAAATTTGGCAATAATACTATTGTTACATTTCAACAATAGTAATATTGTCGCAATCATACTGAAATCCATAAAACAATACTATGGTTGCGACGAACATGCTTTTATTGTAGAGAACATATTATTGTTGCGGTGATGTATTTGCTTCTCAATAGTCACGTGTGGGTTCTCCTCACTCAATATTCAGGTCATTGATCGATGAGAAAACGCATCGGATGGTGTTCCATTAGTAAATGAAAAGTTCAACCTTTTAATAAATCTAGAAATTTGAAAAATTTTCAGTACTTTTTTCTACAGCCGGTTTAAATTTAAAATTTTAAATGGGCCACCCTATATACCTATACTAAGTATAACCAGGATATTCTCCACGCTTAGTTGGGATTTTGTCCGAAGTAGCCAGTATAGTTTTCTATACTTTATATCAAATTCCTTTCTCCTTGTTATTATGTTGTTTTTCCAATATAATCTGCGATCCAGGCGGAGTCCATTCGGCATGAGGTATCAAGTCACCTATGATAGTTATAGTTGGGCAGTTGCCATTATACTCGTAGTCACATTTAATTTTATGAATATTTTTTTTTAGGTTGCTATTATCTTATTTTAACTATAAATTTGGAAAAAGTAGTTCGGTCAACAAAAACAATATAGCAAATTAAATGTAATGCTACGATTACTATGGATGAATTTAATGTTGTAGCTACGATACAGCTAGCAAATTTTTTTTAAAAATTTTAATTTTTTCTAAATTCATTTTTTTTTATTTTCTTATAGCAAGCACTGCTTTTTAACACTACCAGTTAGAAAAATTTTTAAAAAAAATTTAAATTTTTTTTTTCTAATACTTAGCTGGCACTGTTTTTTTTTTCAAACTTCTTCCCAAATTTTAAATTTAATTTTAAACTACATGCGATCACTTCTTGCCACTGGGCCATTTCGGAACTGAAAGTTTTCTACTAATCAGCGCCTAACGGTTTTAGTAGAAATTTAAACTCCTAGCTCAGTTTTATGCGCTCTAAAAGACGTTCCAATGCAAAAATACGAGTACCTTAATGTGGTGTGCCTTTTTAGCTGCATTTTTTATGGTCTAGATTTTAAAATAGGTTGTTTTCGTTATGCAACGCAATAAACCCAAAATTGAACGATCATCTAATGTTTTTCTTTTGGCAATCAAAAAATTGAGTTTGACCTTTATCTTTAAGATTTTGAATAATGTGGATAGTTCGACTCATACTTTTGGAAAGTTTTGAAAATTGTATTTAAATTATTAGTTACCCTATTTTTTTTTTTGTTCGTGGACGTACATCCCAAACAGGCATATTTAAAATAGCATTACATTTTTTCCAAAATTTTAAAGTTGTGTGTAAACTAATAGCGAGCCTCCTTTTTTGTCCATAACAGTATAAGGACGTACATCCCAACTGGGCATGTTGATCGCGACTGACCTTGTAATTCCCGGGATTTCAAACCCGAGGATTCCGTTGTTTTTCGTGATTTGTTTGATATCTTGGGGTTTTCTGAGATTCGGGATTTTTTTTCGTTTTTTTATATAAAAAAACTTAAATCGATTCTATATCTAGAAAATGTCATTGTTTTTATTTTTATAGAAACCGTCACCAACAAATACAAGGAATCCATTCATGCCAACGTTTACATAAGAAATAATTTCAATTACTAAAAAATAAACAAACCAAAAAAATATCTTTAAGATAATTTAATAAATCATTGCTTAAAAAACTTCTGAAAAAAATTAGGCCATTTTAAGTGTCATCAGACAGTCTTAATCAATTTTATTGCCAAAAGATTCCGCCTAAGAAAAAGAAACTCTCGCAATTAATGTTGGTGGACAGACTTATTAACATATAGCTGTATGCAGCTTGCAAGAAGTTACCCCTAACACCTAGTAACATAGTATCCTTCAACTTTTTGATTTTTCGATAACGGTCTGTAGTTTTTTGGTATTGAGATTTTTTCTAATTTTTCCGGATTCTCAACTGCGCCTCTATAGTCGATATTTTCGGATAAAAGAGATACCTTTCGTTACTTCACTATTAGCTTTCAAAACGTTTTTTTTACAAAATTGTCACGTTGTATACGAATCCCTTATTGCATCTAATAAGTAAAACCAGCTATGTCACCAATTTTGGTTTAATGAGTCACAAAATCCATATCGAATTAGAATTATATATAATGAAAAGATATCTACTATATTTTTTCGTCGCTCTGTTGTTCACGGCTTGGCTATTCGCTTAAACTTAGATGAGTTTATTAAGCTTATTCACAATTCATTGTAGAAGTTGAAGATGTTGTATTTCATGCGTTGTTTTTTTAAGCAGGGTGTATTTAATATTCAAAAAATAAAAGTTTTCAACTGTATAAATTATAATATTTATTCCGAAAATCGGGATAAAAAAAATTAAAAAAATTCCGAAAATCGGGATTTTCTAATACCGAAAAATGTAGGCATTTTCCAAGAACAAAATAATCTCGATAGTTTCCAATCTTGAAATATCTTGGGATTTTTCAATCCCAAAAAATCCTAGGGTTCAAGACTTCCCGATCGATATGCCTAATCCGAACATACAATTATATTTAACATATAATTATATTTTTAACAGTGAAATATCTGTTCAATATCAATTCCACAACTAACAAACAATTGACACTTTAACCCCTTAACGTATGCTACACTTTAGCGATACATTAAATTCTCCCAAATATGCAATACATTTTGTTTCCAAATAATCAACAACGTTTTTTCTAGCGAAATTTTAAACCCCCGAGGTTAGACAAAACATCCCAACATAAAATTAAATATGCAATAATTTACTAATACAGTGTACGCCCAAATATATTTAATGTCTAATTCCTAAAATGCCCAACATTTGATATGGTAAAGCCCGAAGTTATTATAACAATATATTTGAGTAATATTTCAAAAGCCTAAATGTATACAACAGTATTTTATGTACAATTGCAATCAACAATTTTAGTTTTTTTATAATGAAATTTAAAAAGCCTTAGGATATACCAAATTTTAGCAAACCATACGAATATCCTAAAAATATGCAATTTTTTTTTGCGGTTTTTCGCAAATGTTTATAAGGTTGGCAAAAAAAAAAGAAAAATATTAGGTACTTACACAACATTCGTATCACTGCTTTGCGGGACTGCTGATGCCTCGACTCCCTGTGCATGGAACCCTGTTGGACACCTGTAATTGTAAGGGCGGCAACCATGAACATTAGTTTACTTTAATGACTACACATTGGCCATAGTTTGTCCGTCTGTCCGACCACCCGTCGTTTTAACAAATTCCATTTGATACTTACCTAACTGCTGGGTTGTCCTCGAGCTAATTTTGGCACCCATGCGACCATAAAAATATATGATCAAAATCATCGGTATAAAAAAGAAGACACAAATGAAATTTCAAATATGTGCGAATTGGGGGGCACATTTATGGAACAAAACGCCGAATCCTCGATATCTTTTGGTCTGTAAAAATATCAAAAAAAAACGATCATTCATTTTTGGTTATTAATTTTCAACTCAATTGCAATTGGTGGTGGTAAGTGAAATTGGTTTTACCTAAGGGATATTTGATGTACACCAACTCGGAGAGCAGACCGAACGGTATGGCCCCCATGAAGCTGATGACCCACAGCAGGGCGATGATACGCAAAGCCCTTTTGAAGCCACTCATGGCATACAAATGCAGAGGGTGGCATATGGCCAAATAGCGTTCCACGGAAAATGCCACAATGGTGAAGACGGAGACATAACCGCAGCTATTGTTGTGTGCCACATGGAGCATGCAGCACATGGAGAACAAGAACATTCAATGAAGGACCAAATTGTTAACCAAACAAAGAATATGCGAAAAAAAGAAAAGAACACATAAATTCATACAATAATTTATGAGGGCGTGTTCCCATCTCCTGCTCTTTCAAAGGAGAACACGCAGAATGCAAAACACTGAAATAAGGCACAACTTACGCTTCGGATATAAAAGCCCGCACTTTGCAGAATGGCAGTCCAAACAAGTACGGATACTGGTGCCAATACAAGAAGACTTCCGTAGGCAGTCCTGTAAATACACAAGAGGGTGGGGAGAAATTAATGAAAGTAAATATCAGTAGATGAAGAAATTTATGGCATTCTCGCCAATAAGAAAAAATAAATTATTAAAAACCCATGCAATTTGTTTATGGTGTAAATAAATCATTAAAGACACTTACACCAGCTCGCATTTGGCAGATTTATTCGTTTATATTTCCTGTGAATTGATTGGTTTTTTCCTTCTTATACTATAATTTATGATCTTTGCGACCGGAGGGGAAAAGAGCCTTGCACGTGGTTTGGATGATAGGCAAAAATCTTATTACTGTTTTTTAATAAAATTCTAGTGGCCCCCCCATCGCCATGTAAAGACGCAGCTGTCGTGCTCCTGCTAATCATAATTTTGCCACCACGAATGGATTTAATTGCGTGAATTTGAAAAATACCCTGAAGCGAAGAAGTTTATTGTTTTGTTTACAATTTAATATTCCCTGAGGATGATCGTCGAAAACAATCGATATAATGAAAACAAAATAAAACAAATTAACACCTGTTTTTTGAATTTGTCAATAGCCTCGAAAGCCAGACAATTCAGATCAAAAAAATAAATCAGAAATTTCGTTGTAACCGTTCCATACTTCATAAAACGAAGCATACAGCTGGCTTTTACACTTGAAATAAACCTCATACTGGTTTCAATTCCAGAAACATTTAAAATCCTATGCAGTACACGATATTTAAAAATTTGACAGCGCAAAGTTAGTCCTTTAAAAAAAAATCCCGAAAAGTATGCAAGTTTTTACGGGTGTTTTCTCCTTATACGAGTATTAAACTAAAGGCTTAGATGTCAAAGGAATTATCGGGTGATCAAAATTATTTTCATAATAAAAAATATTACAAAAAATCATGTGTGGAAGCTTTATTGATCATTCGATAGAAGATTTTATGCCATTTATTTTTTGAATAAAATTTCCTTTAAACACTGGCCCTAAGCTACGCCTCAAGGTGTCCATTCTGAGGGTCCCAGTTTGGATGACTCGTTCGAGCAGTTCGACCGGTATGGCGTTAATGACACGCGCAATGTTGGCTGGTTTGTCAGCATAGACTTTGGACTTTACGTCTAAAGGTGTGATATCACGCGATCTAGGCGGCCAACTAACTGGTCCAAAACGTGAAATTAGCTGCTCTTCAAAATGAACTCCCAATAGATCCATTGTTTAAGCAGGTGTACGGCAAGTGGCACCGTCCTGTTGAAACTAAATTTCAGGTAGCAGAAAGTACGATGTCATCAAACGATAGCCAGCACCAAGGTTACGTTCCGGCCATCATCAAGCGATGATTCCACCTGCCCATAAACCGCACCAAATCGAGTTTATTCTCTGGGTGGGTAACCTCCTGAACCTCTTCTGGTTGCTTTTCAGCCCAATTGCGGCAATTTTGTTTATTGAGCCAGAAAAGGGGCTCATCACTGAACAAAATTGTGGTCGGAACCGCGGATGTTCTTCGAACTTTTGAAGAGCCCAAACACTTAAACGGTGACGCGCTGTTGCGGTATAAGTCTTTTCATGATGAAATGGCAAACCATACTGAAAAGAAAATAAATAAAGTTTAACATAAATGGGGCGTAATCTGTGAAAAAGACCCTATTGAAAAAAATATCTCTAGACTGATCGCCCTAGTTTAATGCTAATTGACCGAACTTCGTGTCTAAATCTATTACACTTTCCATGAAAATTTAAAGCTGAATAATGAGGGAAGTGGCGAGTTGGTAGGAGATTGTTTTACCGTACAAAATCAAAGCAATAAAAATCTGTTAGTACATTCCTTAAGGGTTAATCTTTATTTTGTTTTTAAATAAAGAAAAACAAGTGGACAATTCTTAAGTTCGGCTGGGCCAAAGCTTTATACTCTCCACCATGGATTGCGTTAAAGTATGGCATTTACAGTATTGGGAAATAGGGTTGTTGGTGGTGGGCTCATGTCTGACAGAACTAAATTTTTGGTGCCCTATAAACTGTTGTTTTCTTCAGACTAAATTTCTTTGTTTTGGTTAAAGCATGTGCATTGTTTAGGGGACACTAGGGAACCCATAGATTAGTGCCTTAAATTTGGACAAATCTTAAAAGTTAAAGCATATTGATATTTCTGTGGACCAATTTTCGGCCCTTTAGGATCATACCCATGAGTAAAGTAACTTTCTTTGAATTGTAAAATAATGCGATATTCTGATTTGTGACGAAATTTATTTGTTTCTTAATACCTGCATGGCCATAGTTCAAGAAGGCCGATGTTTGGGCCCTAGGGACCTTAAATTTCTTCTAATCGTAAAATTAATTTGATATTCTGTTGGTCGACGATATTTTGATGTTCTCTAATACCCATATGTCCATATTTTAAGAAGACCAATTTGAAAATTGGCACAATTCTTGAATGTAGGTACATAGTTGGATTTTACTGGATAACCATATGCCCTCAAACATAAGGGTACGGTTTTTAGTCCCCAGGGCCGATATATCACGCCTATAGGTCAGGCCTTCAATTCAGCCGTATCGTTAAATTATTGTCATAGTCAGATTAATCTGGAGGTTCTTCTCTCTAAAGTCATTTGTAATTTAATTATATTGTTCTCTCAGTGTTTCTGGCCTAGGCAACACTAAGTGTTGCCTGACGCCTTCTGACATTTCCATTAGAAAGTTTGACATTTTTTAGCATAAACGTTTTCAGAATGTTTTGACGTACGATCATCTTTTGTGTGACTTGAAAAAATCATTTTGGCAAAAAAAGGAATTAACTCGTCAACATTTTCATGCAATCATTTCTCACAACTTTCGAAGTGGATTATCACGACAAGATTGCATCGATAAACTTGAATCTTTGTATGGCGATAAAGCACCATCTTAAAGCACTGTGTAAAACTGGTTAAATGAATTCAATCGTGGCTGACGCTCGCTTAAAGCCGAACGTCGTGAAGATCGTCCAAAAACGGCCGTTGTGCCAGTCAACATTGAAGCCCTGCGTGAACTGATAATGCAAGATGGTCATGTGACATACTGTGAAATAGAGGCATTCTTGGGCATTTCTATCACCAGCATACATTCGATATTGCATGAACACCTGGCCATAAAAATGGTTTTTTCTCGTTGGATCCCGCACAATTTCAGAACCGTTAAAAAAAAGGCTCGTGTCGATTGGTGCAAAGAAATTTTGAAAAAATACGATCGCGGTGCTTCAAAAGACGTTTACAAGGATCTATGCGTCACAGGTGACACATCATGGATCTATGCGTATGAGGCCGAAACAAAACACCAAATGACCGTGTGGGTCTTCGAAGACGAGCCAATTCCAACGAAAGTTGTTCGTGGAAGAAGCACTTCGAAGCAAATGGTCGCCTGTTTCTTCGGCAAAACTGGTCATGTGGCGACTTTTCCACTTGAGCAACGTAGGACGGTCAATTCTGAGTGGTACACCACAATTTGTTTGCCTGAAGTCTTCGGAAAAATTCAATAGAGGCATCCTTGGGCATTTCTATCACCAGCATACATTCGATATTGCATGAACACCTGGCCGTAAAAATGGTTTATTCTCGTTGGATCCCGCACAATTTCAGAACCGTTAAAAAAAGGCTCGTGTCGATTGGTGCAAAGAAAGTTTGAAAAAATACGATCGCGGTGCTTCAAAAGACCTTTATAAGGATCTATGCGTCACAGGTGACGAATCATGGATCTATGCGTATGAGGCCGAAACAAAACACCAAATGACCGTGTGGGTCTTCGAAGACGAGCCAATTCCAACGAAAGTTGTTCGTGGAAGAAGCACTTCGAAGCAAATGGTCGCCTGTTTCTTCGGCAAAACTGGTCATGTGGCGACTTTTCCACTTGAGCAACGTAGGACGGTCAATTCTGAGTGGTACACCACAATTTGTTTGCCTGAAGTCTTCGGAAAAATTCGAAAAACGAACAAGAGAAGACGAATCATTGTGCACCATGACAATGCGAGCTCACACACATCGGCTTAAACCAGCGCCTTTTGACCGGCCAAAACGACAAATTGATGGGTCATCCGCCGTACAGCCCTGACTCGGCACCCAATGACTTCTTTATATTCCCGCACATGAAGAAAAAAATGCGTGGCCATGTTTGGAGATGTCTCAATCGAAATGGAAAAAGTGCTTTGACAATTGTTTTAAAAAACATTAATTTTGATGATAAATATTCGCATTTTCACTATTAGGCCAGAAATATATATAGCAGCCCTCGTATTTGGCTTGGTCCAAAATATAAGAGGTCTCTATATTATTTTTAATTAAGCTATAGTGGCCCTTGCTTTAGCTTTAATTTAGAAATGTCTACCTTTACCTATTTGGCAAATCTCTACACAATTGGCAAAAGTAAATTATCAAATCATCATAGAATACTTTCATACTTTATTGGTAGGTAGCCACATCTAAAATATTTATTTTACTTGACTTACTGCTTGTCTTCCTAAGACATATGAACATCAATACAAGATTTAAACTTTAACAGCGCCCTTGCATAACTACAGTAATGGTTTTATCCCAATCGGATTAGATGCCATGGAAGGAAGGTTATGACCAGACAATTACATTATTTTTCCAAATAAATAAACAAAATATTACTTTTTCGTAGAAACACTTGAAACTTGTAAATAATAAATATTTTACAACTGACACATACATATAAATACATAAAGAGACATATTGCCTTCCAGCGGCGGAAATTGGAAGATGGAAGGCCTAATATCAGGCCAAGGTATCGATTCGGTGGGCCTCCGAGTTTTATTTGCATTTAACATTGCGTGGAATTGGAAGCAAAAGGCCTGGATTCTGGGTCACAATATGTGATACGTATCTAAAGTTTATAAATTGTTTCTCTTTACATAATTGTATAAATGGCTGCTTTTGTCTTCTTTTTATTTCGTTGTTTTTGTTGTGGGGGTTGAAAAAATTAAATTTGCCTAAAACTGCATTTTTTGGGCTTTACCAATTATCGAGCTGTTCTGGAAGGGATTGACTAATTGTACGATATTTGCTTATGTGAAAGAGAAGAACACGCTAAAATGTAGTCAAATATTAATTAAATGTATAAAGCTATGCTAAATCCTGTTTGGACATATGGTATACAGTTAAGGGGAACAGCCTCTAACTCGAATATTAAATTTTGGAGAGATTCCAGGCCAACGTTTTGAGGCTTATTGCGAATGCGCCCTGGTTTGTTAGAAACAAATCAATAAGGAGAGATTTAAACATGACTTCTGTAAACCCTCCGGCGGGTAAGAAGGTCCCTGGGGACCTTTTTCAATTTCAAACTGAAATTATTCCTTGATGGTCCATGGGAAATATACCCGACCCCCACATGTATTCCAAGGAAATGTTATCTAGAATCGTTTTAAAAAATTCAAAGCGATCCGACCAATAGTTTAGTCGCTATTGAGATTTCAATGTGTTTAGTACGGGAACGTGTGAAATGGTCCGCTGGGACCTTGTACTGAAATTTCAAGAACTCGTTAATAAATGGACTGTCTTTTGGCTTGTTTTATTGTTTGAACACATCACATACGTGTTCCTTGAATTTTAGTTACTTTTTGGATTATTTTATTGTGCCTTTACTTAAAACATAATAAACTTTCCGTCCCGTTTTGAATTTTTGTTACCGTCCCTTTTGAGTTGTTTGAATTTACCCTTACTTGTTACGCATACTCTTACCTACTCCTACTCTCACATAGACGCAGTTGACGTAGAAAAGGGTATAAAAGCGGCTGTAGTTTCGTAAACCAAATCAGTGAAAGTTGAGACAGTGAAGAGTGAACATCGAGTGCGAAATTTTCTTTTGAATTTTATAAAGAGAAATAAAAGTACAATACAATGGCAGAGGAAAAATTACGCATTGCTCAAACTGTGGTACGTCGTAGTACACGCTGCCAGCAAATGAGTGATGATGAAAGACGTGCAGTGGATGATAGATCTGCAGACTTTATGAGTGCGGAGATGAGTGATATTATAAAGGTGCTATTCCTGCATTTGGTCTTGAAGCTGCGGATGATGACGATTTCACATATCAAGCACATTTTCATGTTGATGATTCGGATGCGGAAACTGAACCACATATGTGACGCGCAAAATAGAAAGGGACCTAAGGGTAAAACCCAGTTTTGTTCAGAAGAGCCATTTTAAAGATTAGGTCCCTTTCTATTTGCGCTTAGTCGACTTCACTTTCATAAAACGAGCATATCTCTGGGAGGGAACACTATTGGGGCATGGGATCGGTCTCATTCGATGCTCAGATGTTGTCCACATCAAAAGAAAGTAAAAATTGCTTTTTTTTACCCTTAGTAGGTCCCTTTCTCTATGCCCTGTCACATATAGCCATCAATGAAGATATTAGTGATGACGACGATGATGAAGAGGAAGAAACTGATGCTCAGCAAACAAGTGACAATTACTTCATTTCCAAAGATGGCACCAAATGGACTAAAAATGCACCACCGCACATTGGGGCCAAATGAATGAAAAGTGGCGATTAATTGAAAATATGAACTTTAAAATTCATGATCGTGTTTGGTACCGGGTTAAAGTGGATAAAATTCTGCATCACTAATTGCAAAAATTTTACTTTTATGTTGTTTGCTTTAGTTGAAGTGAGCACTTAAAGTTGAATAATTGTTATTTTTTTTGTGCATATTGAAAAAAAGTGAAAATTTTGATATTTCAATTGATAATTTTTTCTATTAATACTTCTAAAAGTTAAATTTTTATAATGGAACCGTCAACTTCAGGTAGTTTACTATATAGTACATGTTTTTTTGTTTAAATAAATGTTTTAAAAATATTAAATGTTAATAAAATAAAATTAGCCCAAAAATGGGCTATTTTTGATTTATATATGGAGTTTCAACAACTTTGTTCGTGAGCTTGCGTAAAATCGTCTATATAGTGTTATAATATCAGATCTCAACTAATAAACCCCAAAATATTTTTTGGCGATTTGTTGCGATTTTTCTGTTATGCTTGTTTTTGTGAAATAACTCAAGATGCTAAAAATCCACAAATATGAAAAAAAAAAAAACAACAAAACAAAACATCAAGTTGTTTTTACTTTGTTTTGTCATTATTTTCGTTATAGTAGTTGTTATTGTAGCTAAAAAATGTGTTGTTAATTAGAGATGGGGGCGTGAGTAACTTTAATTCACGCATACTCACGTGATTGCGTATGTTGGGTTTATTTACTATGAATAAAACTAATTAAATTATTTTACATGTGTTTATGATATTTCAATGAATTTTACTTAAACATTTGTTAATTTTAAATTATTAGAAAATTGTATATGGCACAAGTGCACTATTTTGAAAAATTGAAGGAGGTCACGCTCCCATCCCTATTTATTATTGTCATTTATTTGAGTCCTACATAATAACTGTTGGTCATATACATGCATCATACGAGTAAAGTTTTAATTTTGTTTTAAGCTGGTGATATCAATCTACTAATATAATGATAATACATTTTTAAGAATTTCTATCCATCCGTAGGGTATTATTGATTCGGTACTGACACGTTTATTTATTGTTTTAGCTGTCAATGTTTTGTGATGTGATGTTACATATTTAAAGTGTTGTGAAAGTGTAAATTATTCGGTACAGGGTTAAAGGAATTACTTTTTGCAAATTTTAAACGAATACAAATCTTATTAATTTTAGGAACATCTCCCAAAACAATTTTCATTCCTCGTCATGAGTTGCATAATTTTATGAGGAGTGCAGAACCTAAATCACTTCAGGATAAATTTAAACTTTTGAGATGGGAAGTAATAAAACGTGTCGACCCTTCGGATATGGTAGATTTTATGACAAGGTTTCATAATTTTTGCTCTAGCTATGAGATTCGGTGGCAAAAATGTCATAGAAAGAATGAAGTTTTTGTAAAAAATAAAAAGAATTGGCTGGATGCCTCAATCTCATTCAGTCCACCACCAGAACCACAACAAAAAAGAGGTCGCAGTGATCTCTCATTTGAAGAGTGCAAAGAAAAAACAAAAGTTAAGAAATGTAAAGACATAAGAGATGAAATTTCTTTGCCTGTTTTGGCTTACGCCACACAAATGAGCTTGAGAGCTGCTGGAAAAATAGATGAGTCGAAAATTGTTAAGGAAATAATATCATCTCCAACAAAAGCCAAAAAATGCCGAAAAAGTATAGCACAGGTACCACCACAGCAGTTAACTCCGGATGAAGCTCTGTCCGTTTTGGTAGAAGCGAAGCTAAGTCGCCACCAATATAATGTTATTAGAAAGGTTGCACCTGAGAAATTTCCATCATATAAATTGGTCCAAAGAGCTAAGAAAAAATGTTACCCAAAGGGAGAACAAATGAAAATTTCTGAAACATCAGCGCAAGTTAGCCTACAAGGAATATTGGATCATACCACTGAACGCCTTTTGTCGGTTAAAAATGCAGATTTAAATTCATTAGACAACGAAGAAATCGAAAATATTACTTTATACACTAAGTGGGGCTTTGACGGAAGTTCAGGGCATAGTTCTTACAAACAAGCCTTTCATGACAGTAATGCATCTGATTCTTCTGTATTTATTACGTCAATTGTACCATTACAATTAGTTTGTAAAAACAAAATCATTTGGCATAATCCTCGACCGTCTTCAACTAGGTTTTGCAGGCCATTAAAAATTGAATTTATGAATGAAACGGTCAACAGTATTAAAACAGAAAGAGAAAGAGTGGAGACAGAAAAAAATGCTCTTATCGATACAGTGATATCAGTTGGAGAAAGAAAGATACAAGTGAACCACAAACTAATTCTCGTTATGATTGACGGTAAAGTGTGTAACGCGATTACAGACACAAAGTCCACACAAAAGTGCTACATATGTGGCGCTACCAGCAAGGAGTTCAACAATATTGAACAAATGATTTCTAGAGATTCCAACGTAGACTTCATGGAGTTCGGTTTGTCTGTCCTACATGGCTGGATAAGATTTTTTGAATGTCTTATTCACTTGGCATATAAACTTCCAATTCAAAAATGGCAGGCAAGAAGTGACGAAGAAAAAAAAATTATTGCTGAAACTAAAAGTCGTATTCAACGCGAATTTAAAAAGAGAACGGGATTGATCATTGATCGACCAAAACCTGGTTTTGGTAACTCTAATGACGGGAATACTGCAAGACGTTTTTTTAAGAATGCAGAAGTATCTGCTGAAATTACTAATATTGATTTAGAGTTGATCAAAAATATGCACACAATATTAATTGTAGTTTCTAGTGGTATTGAGGTCAACATTGAAAAATTTACAAACTTCGCTAATAACACTGCCAGGCTATTTGTGAAAAAATATCCATGGTACTATATGCCTCCTACTCTTCACAAATATTTTATTCATGGGCCTGAAATTATATCATTATCGCCATTGCCAATTGGTCAGCTAACCGAAGAGTCTCAGGAAGCCAGAAATAAAGATTTTAAAAGTTATAGGGAGAATTTTGCCCGTAAATGCAGTCGAGAAAAAACAATGGAAGATATCTTTAATAGATTTCTCTTAAGTTCAGATCCGTTTATAACAAGCATGAACAATAGTTCTAAAAAGAAAAAAGAGCTAATGCCAAAATCTGCATTGGAGTTGCTTGTACTTCCCAGCAATCAAAATAGCAATGATGAAGATGGAGATGAAGATGAAGATGGAGATGAAGATGAAGATGGAGATGAAGATTAAGATTATTGTAACGAATTAATTTATGATTATGAAATTGAATGTGAAGTAAATACTAACATTGAAGGTAATAATGAATATAATAAAAAATTGTTGTTTTCAAAAAAAAAAAAAAATAGAATAACCGAATTTAATTAAATTTTTTTTAAATAGTGTGTTTATGGTTATTTATCAATAAAAAAAACAATTAGATTTTCAAATGTTTCATTTTTGAGCAAAATTTTCAAATTTCGAGAAAAAAGGTATGATTTTAATTTAAACATTTTCTAATAAAAATACATATAAAATATTTATTCCTTATTATTTTTAAAAATATTACTTATTTTTCTTAAAGTACATTTAGTATGCTTTAATTTGCAATTTAATTGAATAATTTATAGCGCACCGTTCCAAAGTTACAGCAAAAAATGTGAAAAAAGAGGATTTTTTACAGAACACAAAATGGCCCATAAAGGGTTAAAAAATGTGTTTTTTCACTCTGTTTTTTTTTAAATGTTGGTTTTTTATGTATTTATAAATATCCATTAATAAAAAATATTTTTTTTTTTAAATTACGACTTCTATGAATTAATCGCCACTTTTCATGCATTTGGCCCCACTGTGCGCTGCATGGAATTTGGAAAATCCAACTAACACAAAGAAATGGAAACCAATCACTTTGAAAGAGTTCGATGCTTTTTTTGCTATTATTTTGTATGCTGGACTCACTAAATCGAATAGTGAACCTCTTGAAGAGTTATGGGGCCCAACGCGCTGTCCAATATATAAAGCTGCATTATCATTAGATCATCTGAAGTGCATATAACAATGCCTTAGATTCGACAATGGAAATACGCGACAGCGACTAATAAACAGCAAAACTGCGGCTATTGATGATATTTGGCAAATGTTGTAGTCTAACTTGGCAGCAGCTTACACTCCGCATGATGCAGTGACCGTTGATGAGCAGTTATTCCCATACAGAGGCCGCACCCGCTTCACACAATACATGCCATCGTAGCCTGCCAAGTACGGTGTAAAGATATGGTGGTTGTGCGACTCAAAATCATTTTATCCTGTCAAAGGAATGATTTACTCTGGGAAATTGCCTGACCAGGCTCGAGAGGTGAATCAAGGGCAGAATGTTGTACTTCAACTTTCGGAGAGATATTTCAATACAGGCCGCACAATTTATGCTGACAATTTTTTCACCACTTTGGATTTGGCGCGTACTTTGATCAGGAAGAACACCGCATATGTTGGAACAGTGCGCTCGAATAAGACATGTGTGCCTCGGGAATTCCTAAAAAATTATATGCGTCCTGTCAACAGCACATTGTTCGGCGTCAACGATGGCGATATAGCACTATGTTCATATGTGTCCAAGAAGAACAAAGCGGTAATTTTGCAGTCAACACAACATTATACTTGCGGTGTGGACATGCAAACTAAAAAGAAGAAGCCGTTTGCCATTTTGGATTACAACGCCAACAAATCAGGCGTTGATACAATGGACCAGATGCTTGGCACATATGCATGCAAGCGCTCAACAAACCGCTGGCCATTGGCCATGTTTTTTAATATGGTGGACATTGCTGCATTAGCTGCATTCAACGAGATGAAGCCAATAAAAAGAAGTGACAGACGACGGTCATTCCTACTGATGCCGACAAAAAAATTGGCATAGAGGAACGAGCGCTGAACAACCGCATAACCGGAATATGGATACGGAACGCAATGGAAGCATTTGATGTAAAGGTAAAAAAAACAATTTTAATCTTGAAAAGTAGAATAACTACATAATTTTGTTCTTTTTAGATATTATCAAGACCGGCAGAAGGAGCTGCACCGTCGTTTGCGTATAGAACGAACAGACCGTCATGTCGCCTACGCCGTTCTGAGTACGGACGGCAGCGGAAAACAAGGGCCTATTGCCATTCCTGTAACAATCCAGTTTGTGCAGAGCATTCAACACTTATGCATCGGTTACACCTGCACAGAAAATATGTTGGACGAGGGACAATCTACACAACAATAGTTTTTTAGGCTATTTTCATATAAAAATCATAAAAAATTAATAATGTTATAAATAAAAAAAATAATTTTCAACATTCATTATACATGTGTAATTAGTAAATAATAATAAATCAAAACAAAAAAATATGTAAAAAAATGCGTTTTCATATAAAATTCCATACAAATAGAAATAGGTCCCTGTGGACCTTGTACTTCGTATAAGAGCAACGGATGACTCAACCGTCGGAGGGTTAAAGAAGATATACGAAATAATAGTGAAAGATATCTGCAACCTTTAAGTAAACACGTCAATCTTGAGGCCATATCCCTCCTAGACAGTACCAATAAAACCTAAAGTCAAACTCGAACACATGTACTATAGACCTGCCATTACGTACCTGTTAATACTTACAAAAATTATAATTATTTAGAAATGTTTATTTACTTATAATTATTTTAATGTGTTGCTTAATGGATCTATACTCATAACCACTATTAATTTTAATAAAGTAATACATTTTCTTTTAGTCCCTGGACGGAATAACGTCCAACCAATACGAGGGTTGCTATATATATTTCTGGCCTAGGCAACACCAAGTGTTGTCTGGCGCCATCTGACATTTCCATTGGAAAGTTTGACATTTTTTAGCATAAACGTACTCGTGAACATTTTCGTGCAATCATTTTTCACAACTTCTGACGTGGATTATTACGACAAGAGTGCATCGATGAACTTAAATCTTTGTATGGCGATAGCACTGTGAAAAACTGGTTTAACAAATTCCATCGTGGCCGACGCTCCATCGTGGCCGACGGTTGATAAACACCTTCAACTTCTGGTAACCCCAAAGGAAAAAATCGCATGGGGCTAAGTCTGGTGAGTGTACCGGGAAGTTCACATCACCCCTCAAAGAGATATGCCGTCCAGGAAACAGTCTGGAAATGGCAAGAGCAAGTGATTGCTTTCGAGCAGAGCGTTTCGTTGCTCTAGCTCTTTCGATGTTTTATGGTGTTGTGATCCACATTCCCTGCTGTGCTCAAAGAAGTTACCTAATTTACTAAATTTTACCTAATAACAACGAACAACGAATCGTAAACGAAAAGCAGGCTGCACTGTAATGATCGAGTGCGCATTTGAAAAATACGCTTCAACGCAAAATGATCTCTCCTCACGTGTCCAATGCATGATGGCAGCTGAAAGGCGGACGAATACACTATAAGCCACGTACACTCTCCTCTCTCTTCGACCAACAGTACCGCCCAGCCGGCAGTGCACAAAAGCAAAAATCCGCACTCCACCCTGTATAACAAAGTTTCCTGATACACTTTTCATTTCCCTTCTAAAAGCTGACTTTCAATAATAGATATAAAGCTGATATGGTTTTTTACATTATAGCTGCATCTGCAAGAAGGAATGTCCGTCAGATATTTTGTACAGGAAAATTGGCCACAACTCGAAGGTCTGGGAAGGTCTGAGAAGGCCTTCAATGTCATTTCTTTTGCAGGGACTCCGCCGCTGGGCTTGAATGTAGTCGTAGTATACACTTATGCAAGCCCGCATATAAAAGTATGTATGTGTATGTGTGTGAAAGCAGGAGTGTGACCGTACATACACATAAATTTTGTGGCTGCTGGTCCTGAAAGTATGCTACAAAAAAAATTCATATATATTTTGTTTATTGGTATGTACATATTTTATATACATTCTCGTTTTATTGGCGTGTTACGATGATACATTGTTTTTCATAACGCCCTCATATATGTCAGCCACGCACCCACACAGACTCACGCACCTACAGTCATTCATAAGAATTTTTGATAAATTTTTCCGAACGCTTACAATTGATTCAATTCAATTGACTTCAGTCATAAATGGTTTTGGGTGGCGAAAAGCCTCAAAGTATGCTACAGAATTGAATTCCGTATTTGTTTCCCCTTCTCTCATTCGTGGGTAGTTGTTCTTCGCAGACTACGCTCAAGGCGGCGTGCTGCTCTCGCGATATGAAGGGGTACATTTAAAATTGAATATTTCGGTTTTATTTCTCCGTTTGTATTCACGCGAACACAAAAGGGAAATTGATTTAATACCCATGAAAAAGTAAAATGAAATTACATCTACGCATGAGGATGTACCGACTCTATGGGAGTGAAAAACGGATTTGCATTTCGTTTTGACGGGTTTAAAACAAACTTGTTTTTTTTCGCAAATCGACGGAGATCAGGTATATTTCGCTGTACAAAGAATATTTACCCCCTCGGGAGCTCAATAAATAATTGAGATATTATAAAACGATTAGGGGTGTGAACAAGTGATGGAATCTAGTTAGAAGATAAGCCAATACTTTAATCAGAGGTGAAACTTTAAAAGTTATTTTTTGGCAGCCCAACATCCCCCTGCATCCTATAAAATGAAAAATGGGAAAGATTTGTCAAATATGTAAGATTCAATACTAATATTTCTTGCCCATTGCTTAGGATCTACAGTTTCCCGTTTGCTAGGACCTGCCTACGAGCGGTAGAGGTTTAAATAGGGCAGCTGTTACATGGCATTCGAGATTCAATGAATATTAAATCGAAAAAATATAGTTTATAGGGGCATTTTGAGGATCGCACTGCTGTATAAAGATCGGCAATTATTTGGATTTTCAAAACTGACCTAACAGCTGAAAACTTCATCAGATCCCAACAAAATTTAGTTTGTGGAGTTATTTTGCATAAAGGAAGAACATTTCTGAAAAAGGACGAGAACGATCAATGCTTTATCCTCCAAATGTATCACCCGATTTTGGCTCTATCCATCTATCCCAACAGTTGTAAACTTTAAAATCTGATTCAACACTATTTGGTTTGTAGCGTTGTTTTGCCTACAGGAAGCACATTACTGAAAAAGGACGTGATCGGATCATGTTTCGATAAAGCTTCAATACAAATACAGAAAAAAATACATCCCTTAAATTTCAACCAAAAAATTAGTATGTGAATTTTAAAACTACTCAATTACAAATTTCGTAAATATGCTAAACTAGTTAGTTACTAGTTAGTTATTGCAGTAATATTTAATGAATGGAAAGAACAACAAAATCCGTAAAATGCAAGTACTGTATTGTGTGTGTGGGTGAATGTGTTTTGGTATGTATGTAGTGCGAGGGATTTTAACTGTGTTCGGTGGAAAACTCTACTGCCGGCAGTTCTCGTTAGTAGGGACATTAATACTGTTACTCACATAAAATGCTGTAAAATAAAAAGCACTGAATGTTTTTGGACCAAATATTTTTAATATATTTTTTTGATGTATATTGTATCCAAAAAGAATCTACTTTTTCGAAATGTCCGCCTTTTGCCATAATAAACTTAGTCCAACGATTATCTTGCAATTCAATCCCTTGATTAAAATAGTTTTCCTCAAGGTCTTCAAAATAGTGGTCTACAACTGTAATTGCATCTTCATTTGAGGTAAAACGCTTGCCAGCAAGGAATTTTGTTAGATTTGGGAACAGGTAAAAGTCACTGGGAGCTAAATCAGGAGAATAAGGTGGGTGGTCAAGCAACTCGTACTTTAATTCGTTGATTTTAGCCATTGTTAAAACACTCTTGTGCGCTGGTGCGTTGTCTTGATGAAAAATTATTTTTTTGTGTTGTAAGCCAGGACGTTTTTCTCGAATTTGTACATTTAATTGATCTAAAAGGTTGCAATAGTACTCTGAATTTATTGTTTTACCCTTTTGCAGATAGTCAATCAATAAAATACCTTTGGAGTCCCAAAAAACCGTTGCCATAACCTTACCAGCCGATTGAATTGTTTTTGCCTTCTTTGGGGCACTTCCTCCAGCTTCAGCCCATTGTTTGGATTGTTCTTTTGTCTCTGGAGTATAGTGGCGGATCCATGTCTCATCAACAGTTATGAAACGACGCTTAAAATCCATTTTATTTTGCTGAAAACGATCCAAACAAGCTTGTTCATACTTATGCGTTTTTGGTCGACTGTTAACAAGTGCGGCACCCATCTTGCAGAAAGCTTTTTCATCTGTAGTTCTTCATGCAAAATTAAATGGACTCGATCATTTGAGATGCCCATGATATTAGCTATTTCACGCACTTTTATTCGTCGATCATTTAATACCATATCATGCACTTTGGCTACAATTTCTGTTGTTGTTGCTGTTTTTGGACGTCCACTACGTGGTTCATCGTCAATGCTTGTACGACCACGTTTAAATTCAGCAACCCAATTTGTTACTGTTGCATATGAAGAGCACTTTCACCTAACACATTCACCATATCATTATGAATTTCTTGTCCCGATAAACCTTTTTTATGTAAATATTTAATGATACCACGCATTTCTAATTTTTCCATTGTAAAAAAATCGCGGATGCGTCTTTTGTGAACACCTGTCTCTATACTCGTATGAAGGAGTTGCCAGATCGAAACAAAATTTAACATGTGTTCATAGCTGAGATGGAAGTTTCCAAAACACTTAATTTATTTTCTGTTTATACCGCGCTTTTTTGCTAGGCTAAGAAGTTTCCGAACCGCCCTCGTACACACGCCTTAAGTCGCACTGGCCAATCGTCAATAGCTGCACGAACCTCGTCCATTGGAAAATTGGCCACAGTTCAAACAAAATCAGTCTCAAGAGATCCAATGTTGGGGTATTTTTTGTAACAAAACTTGTCCTCTAAAACCGTCCACAATTTGTAATCCAATGGGTTCAAATCTAGACTGAGTGCCATTCTTCAGAAGAAATGAACGCAGTAAAATTGTTTCCATGGCTGGTTTTGGAACAGGGAATTGTTAAGAGGCTTCACAACACCTCCCAAAACGGTTTCTTGGTAAACTTTGGCCGATGTTTTGATTCCTTGTTCGCAGAAATGCAGGTCAGTGAGCCCATCGCAACAGACACCCCACCAAACTTTGACTGAAGCTGGGTGATGACCCTTTTACACCCTTGGGATCAGTTCAGATACTTCCTAAGATGACCGCGCTTACACTCTATCATTTTGCTTGTTAAATTTTTCCTGAACTATTTTTTTAAAGCTGCAGTCAATAAATGTCCGGTACGTAGTTTGAAAGCCTCAAGTCCCAAGTCTTTTTTAATTATTCGACTCATGTCACGGGCCATGATTTTCGGTTTTCGGAGCGGATTTCTATGAATTCTTGATTTAACGGCTTTGATGACACGCGGTGTTTGAACAGAGCGTGGGCGACCTGACCGGTGTCGGTGTCTTACATATCCAGTCTTCTCAAACAGTTTTATGCATCCGTAGACGAACATGCGGCTAATCCCACACTTGAAAAGCGCTATTACAGCGATACGGTTCTAATTATCTGACCACTCCATGATGAAAGTTGAAACAATTTTAAAATCCCGTGGCAGACTAACGCTATTGAGGTTAGCTTTCAAACCCCATATGGCATTAACAGTGTATGTTCAGTTCTACTATTGAAATGGGTGTGTTCAATGTTGTAACAGTTTTTATGAGCCTACTAAGTATGAAGTATAGGGTGATCCATCATCTTTTTTTTCAGAACAAAAAATATATATAAAAATCAAATCAAGTGTGGAATCTTTATTGGTAATTTGAAAAGTCATTTTATGGCATTTATTTTTTGAGTATAATTTCCTTTAAATGTTGGCCGCAACTGCGCCTCAGTGTTTCCATTCTGAGGGTGCAATTTTGGATGAATCGTTCGAGCATATCGACCAGTATGGCTTTATTGGCACGCGTAATGTTGGCTTTCAAAACCTGAATCGTAGCTGGTTTGTCAGCATAGACTTTGGACTTTACGTAACCCCAAAGAAAAATGCCTAAAGGTGTGAAATCACTCGATCAAGGTGGCCAACTCACCTGTCCAAAACGTGAAATTAGCTGCTTTTCAAAATGACCTCTCAATAGACCCATTGTTTGAGCAGCTGTATGGCAAGTGGCACCGTCCTGTTGAAACCAAGTGTCGTCAAGATTACGGGCTTCAATTTCAGGTAGCATAAAGATCGATATCATGCCGCGATAGCGAGCACCATTCACGGTTACGTTCCGGACATCATCATTTTTGGAAAAATATGCACCGATGATTCCGCCAGCTTATAAACCGCACCAAACCGTGATTTTCACTGGGTATAATAGCACCTCTTGAACCTCTTCTTGTTGCTCTTCAGCCCAAATGCGGCAGTTTTGTTTATTGACTTTGCCGTTGAGCCATAAATGGGCCTCATCACAGAACAAAATTTTGGTCGAAAACAAAACGCTCAATTCTATAATACAGTTGCCAACATTTGAAGGTAATTATTTTCAAAAAATCAATGCCATAAAATGTCCTTTCAAATTACCAATAACGTCTCCACACTTGATTTGAATTTTTATATTTCTTCTGTTCTGAAAAAATACCTCTAGATGGATCACCCTATAGTTAGTTGTGATAAATGTCGGTGGAGGAAATATCTATTTAAAGTTGATATGGGTCATATTAACCACGGACTCATTAATATTGAAATAAAATCACATGCACCAATGTATAGGCCATCATATCGGTACATTTTCCATCAATAGGATTATGAAGTTCTCTTGCAGAAGTTATTGTAATTTTCCAATTACAGATAATCTACTGAAACCGAATTCCATAACAATTGCCTCATATTTCATTTGCGAAAAAACCTTAGGTTTCTGTTCCAAATTATTGGACGTCATCGCCTATGACATTGAAATTTTCTCATTTCAGCACTAGTAACATGCAAAGCAAAAGGTTATCATTGTTTGGATATTTTTAGTCACCACACTGGAATCTAGATTAAAGTTGTTGGTTGTTTAATAATGCCATGTTGTTGCCATCTAGAATCGGTTTGATTTTGTTTTTCTTTTTTCCGCTTGATAAGATATAATGACTAGATACTAGTATCTGCTCGTCTACTTACCAAATATGAGATAAATTAGATCTGACACCGCCAAACTGAAGAGATAATAATTTGTGGCCGTGTGCATGGCCTGATGTCTGACAATCACCACACAGATGAGAACATTGCCCAAAATGCCAGAGATAAATATGATACCATATATAATTGTTACCTGCAAATAGAGTACAAGTAAAAAAAAACAAATTGAGTAAAATGTGTATAATGAGGACGGGGAATATTTGCCATAAATGACCCTGAGTTTTATTAAATTCAAAATTTTTTAAAGTGTTTCGTAGTGGTTCCATTTTTGAACTCGACACGTCTATAGACACAGAGCAAAAAAAAACTGTATATAAGTCAAAAACTACTAAAAAAATTTAATAAACAAAATGAATTTTGGTTACAGTCAGCAAACGATGAAAGGTACGTCCAGGTAGGTTAATTTAAGCGGAAGTACTTTGTAGCCGAACTACTTTGTGAAAGAACGGCTAATAGAATGCATAGATGCGACGAATGTTTTTCCAAATAAACAGTTTGGATTAAGGGCTTCTCATCAAGTCAAAAGAATCACTAACCACATAAATACACAATTTTTATTGAAAAAATCTACTTTTGGTCTTATTAGATGTTGAAAGGGCTTTTGACACTGTCTGGCATGATGGCTTAATTTTTAAATTAATTAAATTCAACTTTCCGAAATATTTAATAAAAATTGTAAAATCTTTTTTGACAGGGCGTTCATTCTGTGTAGAATTAAACGGAGATTTCTCACACTTTGTTAACATACCTGCTGCAGTTCCTCAGGGTTCAGTATATTGCCGCTACAATCTTCTTTAGATAAAATCGTTGAATATTCAAAAAAGTGGAAAATTAAAATAAATGAGGATAAATCACAAGCTTTGTTATACACCACAGTCAAACTTAGTTATGGATGGCAGGGAAATCACTTGGTCCAATTCAGTAAAATATCTGGGGGTTATATTAAATCCTCGTTTAACGTTTAATAATCATATTTCGCACATTCTTGGAAAATGAACATAGCTATAAAACTGTTGTATCCCATTATCAATAGAAAATCTCAGCTTAGTTTGGAAAATAAAACTATTATTTACAAGATGATATCTCAATCAATTGCGCTATATGCATGTCCTGTTTGGGGAAATTGTGCCAAAACCCATATTATGAAAATTCAAAGATGTCAGAATAAGATATTGAAATTAATGTTAAATTTACCCTAGCACTTTAACACTAGATGTTTGCACGAGCTTAGTAATGTTGATCTCATTAATATGGGAGCAACCCAGATTACTCATAAATTTGATATATACTGTTTGGATAATGAAAATAATCTGATTGCCAATCTGTATGACTGAATACATTTAGAAAAATTTCATTTTTAATTATTGTACACTTATTTTAGTGAAGGTTTTTACAAACAAATTTTCCTTCTCCTCCACTTCTTTAAATTTAATGCAACTTTATTTAAGGTTTAAACAAAAAAAACATCTTTAGACTGTCAGATTATGTAACCCAAAAAATGTATTCCACAAACGATAATAATAAATAAAAATTATGCTGTAAATCGCATGATCTTGGTAGTCCGTTGACTTCATACGTTCTCGATATAATTTGTTCTAAAAATCTTTGCTCCAATAACCCGATTGTTCCATGCGCAATATGGCGCCGTCTTACTGAAACTACATATCGTCCAAATCAAAGAAAAAAGACACATTCAGGTGGAAATTGAGCGAAATGCCGCCACTTTCCATGCACGCAGAGAAAATATATGGTTACACTATGGTCACCGCAACAATAATATGTTCTTTACAATAAAAGCATGTTCGTCGCAACCATAGTATTGTTTTTTGAATTTCATTTTGACAATAGTATGATTGCGACAATATTGCTATTGTTGAAATGTAACAATAGTATTATTGCCAAATTTAGAAATGGAAACATGGTTGTAGTAACCATATAAACATGGTTGGTGCAACAAAAGTATTGTTGTTTAAAATTTACGTTAACAATAATTTGATTACGACAATCATACAGTATGGTTGCGACTATGAACATAAAAAAAGGTTTTATAGAGCATGCGTGTATGTGCGTATGTTTTTTTGATATACAAAAAAAACACATACACACGATACAGTGAATGGTTGCTGTCCATTAAAAAAACAACAACAATCGGAAGGTAGTTCGAGGGATTTTTATTGTGTTTACTTTGTTCGGTGAAATACTCTAATACCGACTGGTTCTCGTTTATTTAAAATCTGCCCGCACTTAAGTATATAGCCATTGATAATGGTTTTATCACATTCGTTACTTGGTGTCTACGGATGGTGAATTCGCATTCACCCCTGCTGGCAACTAAAAAAGTATTTTTGACCGTTGGAATATATTTTTTTGTTTGTTGAATGAAATGTTAATTAAAAATATGGCATCAAATTTGGCTATGAACTAATAGTAATGCAATTTAAAATAACATACGAGTACTTAATAAAAATCTCTATTTTTGAATAACAACAATAACCAATCCTAATAAATAATTTAAGGGATCATAGTATGGTTGAGTGTGAATCATACTATGGTTGTGGGGATCATAGTATGGTTGTATGAGAAACATACTATGGTTGTGAGGATCATACTATGGTTGTATGAGAAACTTACTATGGTTGTGAGGATCATAATATGGTTGTGGAGATAATAGTATGGTTGAGTGTGAATAATACTATGGTTGTGTGGATCATAGTATGGTTGCGTGTGAATCATACTATGGTTGTGGGGATCATAGTATGGTTATGTGTGAATCATACTATTGTTGTGAGGATCATAGTATTGTTGTGTCACAACCATATACCCAACAATAGTATGATCCTCTTCGAATATTGTCAGCCCAACCATACTTTTTTCTGCGTGTGGAAGGTTAGTTTTGGGTCCTGAGTATGCTGCATATTGTACTTATGAGGGTAGAGGTTTTTGTTTCAAAATTCGCTGAGTAGTGCTTTGTGAAATTTGTTGAGAACGATTTCGAATCGTTGTTTTTGGGTTTTTAGCGACACTCTCGTTTAACAATTTTTTCAAGAGTCCGACGGATACGTTGACATACAATAGTCTAACAGCCCATAACCGACCGAGGTTCTTCAAATTAGTTGACCAATCTTAAGGAAAACAAATGAGACTAAATTTAAATAGTGCAATCTTACTAAGACACCGACAACTGAATATTGTCCACCAATTTGATGAGCTTGGACATCATTTTACAAACCGAAATGAGGACAACCAATCCGAAAATTTTCAAACCGCTGCCATTTCGCCCTTGCATTTTCGGACATGGTCGTAGATGGACATATTTTCATGACATGAGCCTAGGAATACTCTGGTGAAATTTGTCCAGTACTAATTAAAATTTTCAATTGTATAGCGAACATGTTTTTTCTGTTTTTCAGCATGAGAAGGGCAATGAACGTACTGGGCTGCAGCCAGTTTGATATAAATTATACACAATTTTGATGAATAAAATGAAATTTGATAAAAATGTTTGCATATATTTGTTTGAAAATATTTTATATTAATTAAATGATAATTGTACTTAGTAGGGACATACTCGTAAATACTGCTACAACATTGAACACACCCATTTCATTAGTAAAACTAAACATAGCCCGTTAATGTCAAATGGGGTTTGAAAACTGACCTCAATAGCGTTAGTCTGTAACAGGATTTTAAAATTGTTTCAACTTTCATGATGGAGTGGTCAGATAATGAGAGCTGTATCACTGTAATAGCGCTTTCCAAGTGTGAAATGAAAAAAACGATATTTTCAAAACGCTCCGGCCACTAGGGATTAGCCGGATTAGCATGCTCGTCTACCGATGCATTAAACTGTTTGAGGAGACTGGAGATATAAAAGACCGCCACCGGTCGGGCCGCCCACGCTCTGTTCGAACACCGCATGTCATCAAAGCCATTAAATCAAGAATTCACAGAAATCCGCCCAGAAAACAGAAAATCAAAAATCCATGAGTCAAATCATAAAAAAAACTTGGGGCTTTTAAACGACCTACCGGACATTTATTGACTGCAGCTTTAAAAAACCAGAATTGAAAAATGCAAACGTCTTTTGGTGAAGCACGCTGATAACTTGCAAAGAAAAATTTTGTTCACCAATAAAAAAATGTTTACTGTTCAGGAAAAATTTTACAAGCAAAATGATAGAGTGTATGCGCGGTCATCTAAGGAAGCATCTGAACTGATCCCAAGGGTGGAAAAGGGTCATCACCCAGCTTCAGTCATGGTTTGGTGGGGTGTCTCTTACGATGGGCTCACTGACCTGCATTTCTGCGAACAAGGAGTCAAAACATCGGCCAAAGTTTACCAAGAAACCGTTTTGAAAGCTGTTGTGAAGCCTCTTAACAATTCGCTGTTCCAAAACCAGCCATAGACATTTCAGCAGGATTCTGCGCCGGCCCATAAGGCTAAAACGTCCCAGGCCTGGCTTCGAAACAATTTGCCAGCGTTCATTTCCTCTGGTTCGAGGTTCGTGCAGCTTTTGCCGATTGGCCAGTGCGACTTGAGGCGTGTGTAAAGGCAAAGGCGGACATTTCGAATAAGTATATTATACAAATATTTGGTCCAAAAACAATAAGTACTTTTTATTTTACAGCATTACACGTGTGTAACAGTATTTATGTCCCTACTAAGTACATCACTTTGAGAAACATTTTACATTTTAATTTGATGAAAATTCTACATCAATTTAATAGTACAAGGTTTTGCTATCTAAAAGACGGTGTCCATCAATAAGGGAAGAAAAAGTTCAATTAACCTTGGCAAGATCAAGAGAGTCCAATTGATAACATTTCGGTTGATGACCGGCGCCCCTTGTTACAATAGGAATGACAACATCCATCGATATCTGAAATACCTCTCGTCAAAGATAAAATTCAAGACATCAAGAAGATGCACAAACAGAAGCTCGTACGACACGGCAACTAGCTAGGCAGTTAGTGAACTCCAAGCACGTCAAGAGAAATAAACGCCAGGTATTCTGAACTATACGAACTACACGCATGCGCAAAAAGCTGTATAGAATTCTCTATTCTACGTGAAGAGGAATAGAGAACGCGGTTTAAATGCTCTAACAAGTGATCCGCATAGCAGTCAATACGCAAAAACTCCAACAACCAAGTTAATAACGCCTCTATCTCACGACATTTAAACCAAAACTGGTTTTAAATTCTTAACTAAGGGAACAGCTAAAGGCCCACAACATAAAAACTACAAACATATGGACTCGAAAGAGGTTTAATCCAAATGTGGTTTAAATGCTCTCACAAGTGATCCTTTTTGCAGTAAAAACACATAACGTAAATGTCCGGCTATAGAGGCCTCAACCTCTATTTTTCGAGGCTTAAACAAAAATTGTTGAAAATTCTCAGTTAAGTGAACACGTAAAGGCCTACAAATAGATCGTTAAATACCGCGCAGAGTTACCCGTTGCATAAAACCAGACATTTCCACTCTACAAATATAGAATTCTTCACTATATAATCAAAAATAGCCCGAACACGCCAGTAAATGACCGCAAAGGTCCCCTAGACCGTTATCACGAGGAAGAAGCTAAATTAAGCTTAATATTCTTAAACGTGTAATCCTATGCTAGACACGCCTCTTCTGGTACCTCCCGCACAAGTGACCCTAATGCAAAGCAGATTGAAATTCTAGTAATATGTTTATTGTTTTTAATACGAACTATCTGAACTGAACTAATAAATACTAAAGAGGGTAGTTGTAAGTAAAATTTAATGACACATAATTAGCCACGCCCCTTTTGGTACCTTCCATACAAACTTCCTAGTTTCAGTGAACATAAATTGTCTCCAAGTGAAATGAACTTTCCCTAAATCGCAAACTTCATAATATTCTAGAACTGTTTTATAGTCGCATTAGAAAATATTGGATGAAACTCCCCATTCTAGTGCTAACAATAAAAATGCAATATTACGCCCACTTTTGGTATTAGCATAATAGTTTAATTATGCGATTCTGCTGAATATAAGTAATTAAAAAAATAGATTATATGTTAGACTGACAGAAAATTGGAGCCTTAACGACGTACCTTCTTGTACCTTCTACACGAACAATACTATCTGAGCGTAGATAACAAGGCATACGAGGGCTGCTATATATACTTCTGGCCTAATAATGAAAATGCGCATATGTATTTTTAACATCAAAAATGGTTTTATTGTTTTTCAAAGTATTCTATAGCATGATTTATACACTACGCTCAAACCAATCGTCGAAGCACTTTTTCCACTCCGATTGAGACACCTCCAAGACATGCTTTTTGAACGCTTCAACAACATCTTCTGGCGACGAAAATCGTTGACCACGCATTTTTTTCTTGATGTGCGGGAATAAAAAGAAGTCATTGGGTGCCAAGTCAGGGCTGTACGGCGGATGACCCATCAATTCGACGTTTTTGCCGGTCAAAAAGGCGCTGGTTTGAGCCGATGTGTGAGAGCTCGCATTGTCATGGTGCACAATGATTCGTCTTCTCTTCTTCGTTTTTCGAATTTCTCCGAAGACTTCAGGCAAACAAATTGTGCTGTACCACTCAGAATTGACCTCCTACGTTGCTCAAGCGGAACAGTCGCCACCAGTTTTGCCGAAGCGCTTCTTCCACGAACAACTTTCGTTGGATTTGGCTCGCGTTCAAAGACCCACACGGTCGATTACTGTTTTGTTTCGGGCTTATACGCACAGATCCATGATTCGTCACCTGTGCCGATCTTTTAAACGTCTTTTGAAGCACCGCGATCGTATTTTTCAAAATCTCTTTGCACAATCGACACGAGCCTTTTTTGAGCGATTGTAGATTTTGCGGGATCCAACGAAAGCAAACCTTTTTTACACTGAGGTGTTCATGCAATACCGAATGTATGCTGGAAGAAATGACCAAGGATGCCTCTAACTCACGGTATGTCACATGACGATCTTGTATTATCAGTTCACGCACGGTATCAATGTTCTCTGGCACAACGGCCGTTTTTGGACGTTCATCGGTGCAATCTTGGCGTAATAATCCACGTCGAAAGTTGTGAAAAACGATCGCTCGTAAATGTTCACGAGTTAATTCCATTTTTTTTGCCCAATTGGTTTTTCAAGTCACTGTAAGTAAACAACACAAATGATGGTCGTACGTCAAAACGTCCTGAGTACGCTTATGCTAAAAAAATGTCAAACTTTCCAATGGAAATGTCAGATGGCGCTAGGCAACACTTAGCCTAGCCCAGAAATACATATAGCAAGCCTCATATTTAAACGAACTAATCAAACTAAAGAAGATAATTATAAGGTTAACTTAGTGACACGCCCCTTTTGGTACCCCCCATACAAACTACCCAGTTTCTGTGGACATTATTTTTTTCCAAGTGAATGAAATTCCCTTTAATTGTGAACTTCATAATATGCTATAGCGGCTTTGTACGCGCATAAGAAAAGATTGGATGACACGCCCCATTCTGGTGCCTACAGTGCCCCTGTACCAGTCCGCCCACTTTTGGTAATCGCATAAAAGTTTAATTACTATTTTAACGATTCTGCTGAAATCAAGAAATTAGAAATATCGATTATAAATGAGATTAGATGAGTCTTAACCACGCCCATTCTTGTGACTCCTACATGAACTACACTATCCGAGCGAAGATAGAAACCTTCTTTCCTAGTTCATGAATATCGCTTGAATTTTGTTTTCTGCAATATGCCTTTGTCATCTTTGAATGCGCACAAGTGTTGAATGCCTCGCCTCATTCGAGTACCTTTCACACAAACATGTACCTTTTACAAGATTTCAATAAAATCTGTACGCTTAAGGTGGTGGAGGACCGAACGACAAAAAATTAAAATCCACAAATAAGGGTTAGGTTTGGCCGATTTGCAAGGTCGAAAAATTGTCAATATTGTGCCATCGATTTTTCGATAGCTTTTTGCATTGGGGAAATAAAGTTCCAGCACGACATATCAAAAAAAATCATTTTCGAGGATCTCAAATTTGTTCTCAACTCTTATTTTTAGGTTTTTCAAAGTTAAAAAAAAGTTAAAAAGTTAAAAGTTGGGAGTGAACACTTTTGGGGCATGGGATCGGTCTCATTCGATGCTCAGATGTTGTCCACATCAAAAAAAGGAAAAAATGAAAATTGATTTTGTTACCCTTAGGTCCCTTTCTCTATGCGCTGTCACATATACTTACTTACTTACTTACTTATATATACCCTCACTAGAGTTGGCCGATTTAGTAATTGATATTGTGCCATCAATTCCTCGATAGGTTTTGAAATAAGAAAAAAAAACCTCTACGACATATCAAAAAAATAATTTTTGAGGCACCCAAATTTAAATTTTCTCAATTTTTATTTCTAAATTTTTTTAGTAGTTACGAAAAAAATATTTTTTTTTAATATTACCTTTCCAAGGTGACATACATTCATACATATATACATTGCCACATACAATACTACTTAGTATGGACATAAATACTGTTACAACATTGAACACACCCATTTCAATAGAAAATGGAACCTCTGCATGATTCACTCGATACAAACAAAGCAAACTTTTGCAAACCGACAAAAAAACTGAAAAAGATACGATTAAAACCATTATTAGCTATTGTCTGGTTCTGTCAGTCGGGCGTTCTTCCGGTTCCTTGGCAAACACAGCAAGGATATACACATAGAGACAAGTACACGTGTGTGTGTGAGTGTGCGTACACATACTCAGACGATTCTTTTGATTTGTATAAAATAAAAACAATTTTCATGCTGAGAAATACATGTGTATGCCACTAAAGTATCCTACGCCTACCAGGGATAGAGCCACAACAATAGGACCTCGCCATGAATAAAAGGACTTACAACACATTGGATACAGCGCACGGAACAAAATAAATAATCCGGCGAAGGTCTTCTCTTTTTTTCTGTGGAATGGGTGGCATTATGGGGGCAAGGGTAAGATGAAAGGGGTAAGAATAATAGTTATAACAGGGATAACGACACTAACTAGACCAACTCAATACTAGTTGTGGGGGAGGGGAAAAGCAACTTTTTGGAAATTGGAAATATTCAAAAAAAAATAAAAACGTATACTTTGCTCTCGACCCCCAATGCAAGAGGCGGCTTGGTAAGCGAGAAGGCATTTTTTTTCGAAGTTTATTGTTGCTGATTTTTTTTGGCCACATATGTTTGCTACCGAGAACCGTTCACTGGCCTACACTGTTACCTATAGAGGGAGGGATTGTATGCGTATATTGCTACTGCCACTATATGTAACCATAATTACCATGTTGCAGTTGCTGTTACTGGTTTTTCTTTCTTCTTTTTCCCAAAGTTCTAATGGTATGAAAAACACATAAAGGCCATAAGTGCAAAACCATAAAAAAGACCAGCAGTAGCGGCAGCATTAAAACATTGAAGGCATTGAAACGTAACAGAGGCATATTTCAACTTTAGGGAGGTTCAATATGGTGTGTAGTGGAATCATTATATGGGCCATAATATATTAGAAATTTATATTAGAATAAATTTGAAAAGAAAAACTTAAAGGGAAGGGGGGAAATATCATTAAAAAGTAAAGGACCACCGCACAGTGGGTCATTTTTAATGAGGGCGGATAAAAATACAAGAATTGTAGCACAGTGTATTTAGATTATGTAGAACGCAGAAAATAGAATGAGCTGAAAATGAGGATAGACTAGTCAAGGGTGGCCGTTCTTAGATCTTAATTATGGCCATGCTGCACAGTATCGTAAATAATAACCTCCACCGCTCCAGTATAAAGAACACTCGCCTTGTCCTAAAGAAGTATTAGCCGATTTGGAGTTCACCATTCCGATATACAGAACACTCGCCTCGTCCTACCGAAACTTTAGCCAATTTGGAGTTAGTATTTGAATTCTATAGCAGCAGGACCTTAAACCACGTGGGATTCTTGTGTAGGAGCTTTTTCAAACCCCAAACCGATAGGTTGCTACTTTGATATGAGTGGTCATTTTGTACAGCAGAACTACTTAACTGCGGCAATATCGATAGAGGTCGTTGCTCATATACAGTTTTAAGGGCCACAAATCGGGAGAAATATTTGTATAAGGGCCAACATGGCCTCGTTAAGTATTTATTTGATTATAACATACATAGAGAAATGTAGCTTTTGTGTAGAACGGATCTCAAATCGGGAGAGATCACCGAATAGAGGCTTTATCAATAATGAACCGATATGTTCCTATAATGAAGGAATTGATCACTGACGCATCGAAATAAACTAAGCCGAACTCGATCAGGATCTTACGTTCTAGAGCGACAGGTGCTCAAATATGGAAAGTCATTCGTAGTGTGAGTTTAACGTAATTTAACAAAATCAAGCCTAAGCTAAGACTTGAAAAGCTACGGGAATTATAGCTACGGGAATTGGCCCGCTGTCATTGCTGAATAATTAATTCGAAATATATGGGTCTTATGCTGCTTATAGAGCAGCAGGACCACACAGTGGCAATGACCTTTACATTCGGGCAGCGGTTCAAGTCGCCCTAAAATGTTCGGCGGCGGCGAAACAAAATATGACCGACTGTATGGGCCGTACTTTTTTCGAAAATAAGGTCGGCAGCAGATGAAAATGGACTTCTTGGGCCCAAAAAATGAGGATATGGTGGACTTGGACGATATGTGGTCCAAATAGGCTAATGCCACACAACCAACTTTTCAATGTCCGATGTTAATTGGCCGCCACGATCATGTTATTTGACACAGTTGGACTTCTTTCTTTGGGGATATTTAAAAGTAAAAGCCAACAGCAAAAGCTAAAGGATGATATAATTCAGCACATTGACGACACTGAACTTCTATTATGCCTAAGAGCCATTGAAAATATGCACCATCAGAAGCCGCAGCGAGCATTTGGCCGATGTTTTTTTCACACATAATTGTCATAGATCCTTCTATCATAATAACACATATTAACATAATGTTCTGAAAACTTTTTGTTTTTTGTTGGACAACCCTTTATAATTTAAGGGGTATCCGATCAGCATTTCGAGGTTTTCTATAACTTCATTTATTTTTTGGAATACCTATTAATGAACAACATAAGCTTCACCACACCCAGAACTACATGCCCCTATACTGGAAATATCATTTGTTCTAAATTGAGCTCAGAGTTTAAGACCTTTTAGCGTGAAAATTGGGATAAATTCCTTTAAAAGAATATGTGACGCGCAAAATAGAAAGGGACCTAACGGTAAAAACCAGTTTTGTTCTGGAGAGCCATTTAAAGGTTTGAATACGTGTATCTTTGGTGTAGAATCGTCGACTTCTCTTTCATAAAACGCGCATATCTCTGGGAGGGAACACTTTTGGGGCATGGGATCGGTCTCATTCAAAAAAAAAAAGTGAAAATTGATTTTTTTTACCCTTAGGTCCCTTTCTTTCTCTATGCGCTGTCACATATTATGATTTGACTTCATTTTAAACCTAACTCTCAACTACATCAATGATTTGTTGGAAATTGGAATTGTCAATACTTGAATCATGTATTTTAAATAGCCCTCTTAGGAAAGAGCCCACTGTGCAATGAAAAAAAGAGATAAATCTATGCTGCGGCATGTCCTTAATGAAATAAAAGAAAAGTTCTCGTTCCCGATTCCAGTCCCTCGAGATTCTCAAGCAGAGTTGAACGGAACCCCCGTTAAAGTTCAACACAAAGTTCAGTGCTTTCAACACATGCCACACACAACCCATTTGATGGCATTTGCCTGACATTGAATTGGACTTCTGACCCGACCCTTTGTAATGAACGAAATTAAAAATGTTCAATTATTCTTTCTCTCTAATATCTCAAACGCTAGACGTAGCAAATATAAAATGTTTTAGAGTTCAACATTAATCACTTGTAATGATTTCGTTTGCGAAAGCAACATCAATTCATCACAATGGCGGCCCATCACAGAGACGTCAATATAAATACCAGTAATTTCCCCCAATTATCACAAAGCAGCGGCCAAACTAGCGAACCGAAAATAACCAAAAAAATCACACACACACACACAAAAGAAACAAACCAAAATATACCATTTGGATGTTAAGCAGCTCGTCAGCATTTTGCACTCTTTAAGAAATAATTACCGATCATTAATTTCTCCATTAAAAAAACACCCCGTCGACACAGAAGATTTACATACAACGAGCCCAGCCCTCAGACAGACAAGTAATTTTGGGGATAATTGACACGATTTATTCAAAAATTGACAGCGGCAATACAGAGCAACATTACAAGAAAGCGAAAAGATGTTGGTGTGGTCAATTAAAATGACTTGAAGGAAAAGAACAAGAAATGATAAAATTCGGGGTAGATATAATACGTTAAAGTTTTTGCACAATTTTGGCAAAGAGGCCGGAATTTCAGTCAATCCTTATATAGGGTGATCCATCTGGAGGTATTTTTTCAGAACAAAAAAATATTAAAATTCAAATCAAGTGTGGAATCTTTATTGGTAATTTGAAAGGACATTTGTTCAAAAGTTGGCAACTGTATTATGGCAATGAGCGTTCGGCGAGAAACGGGAAGATCCGCTGTTTTCGACCTACATTTTGTTCAGTGATGAACAAAATGTAGGTCGAAAACTGCCTCAACGGCAAATTGAATAAACAAAATTGCCGCATTTGGGCTGAAAAGCAACAAGAAGAGGTTCAGGAGGTGCCTTTTTTCCCAGAGAAAACCACCGTTTAGTTCGGTTTATAATCTGGTGGAATCAACGGTGCATATTTTGTCAAAAATGATGGTGGCTGGAACGTATGAATGGTGCTAGCGCCATGATATTGGACTTTTTACTACCTGAAATTGAAGCCCGTAATCTTGACGACACTTGGTTTCAACAGGACGGTGCCACTTGTCATACAGATGCTCAAACAATAGATCTATTGAGAGGTTACTTCGAAAAGCTACCTGATATTGAAGCCCGTAATCTTGACGACATTTGGTTTCAACAGGACGGTGCCACTTGTCATACAGCTCTCTATTAAGAGGTTACTTCGAAAAGCTGCCTGAAATTGAAGCCCGTAATCTTGACGACACTTTGTTTCCACAGGACGGTGCCACTTGCCAAACAATGGATCTATTGAGAGGTCATTTCAAAAAGCAGCTAATTTCACGTTTGGACAGGTGAGTTGGCCTCCTAGATCGAGTGATATCACACCTTTAGACATTTTTTTCTTTGGGGTTACGTAAAGTCCAAAGTCTATGCTGACAAACCAGCTACGATTCAGGTTTTGGAAGCCAACATTACGCGTGTCATTGAAGCCATACCGGTCGAAATGCTCGAACGAGTGATCCAAAATTGGACCCTTAGAGTGGAAACCCTGAGGCCTTAAAATGTCCTTTCAAATTACCAATAAAGATTTCACACTTGATTTGAATTTTTTTTTATTATTTTTTGTTCTAAAAAATACCTCTTGATCGATCACCCTTTATAAAAAGCAACATTTAATAGTTAAATCCGTATAAACCAATATTGCTCCTTCAAAATGTTGTTAAACAAAATTCAGCCGATATAGCTTACGTTTTGATCGATTTGAAGCCTAAAGGGAAGTACTAAAGGGTTTTCAATAGGGACATAACAATTTCGTATTTTAATGTCAACGCATCCTCAAATATTTTTAATGCTTTTTTTAGTGTCAAAACGTTAGTCGGATTCAACATCTTCATCATGGAAAAGTTCACTTACGAGCAACGTTTGGAAATCAATAGAAATTTCTGCCGAAATTCTGAGTCGGTGGTCGCAACTTTAAGAGCGCTTACTCCAATTTTTGGCCATAATAATCGTCCCATGCCGAAACTTCTCCGACTGGGCTCAGGCAAAGATTTACGAAAATCCAGAATTTCATCGAAAAATCATCTTAAGCGATGGCGCTCATTTCTGGCAGTGTGGTTTTGCCAATAAACAAAATATGTGTTATTGGACAGCAACAGACCCACATGTGCTTCAAGAGACAATTACTTCCGCAAAAAAATTACTGTGTGGTGTGGCTTTCATGCCGAAGATGTGATGGCGCCCTATGTTTGCGTCGATGAAAACAATCGTCGCATTGCCGTCAATTGGGAGCGCTATCGTGCCATGTTAGAAAATTAATTTAGGCCAAAATTGAGTGAGCTTGAGACTGACGATATGGGGTTACAAGACGTTGGTACTAACCATACAACACGCGAAACAATCAATTTACTAGAAGACAAATTTGGGAAACATGTTACCTCGAGAAGTGATCCGGTCGAATGGCCAGCTAGTTCATGCGATTTAACGCCATTGGGACCACCTTTTATGGGGCCACATCAAGTCATTGGTCTACGTCGCTTTCTCCAACTTTTGGCCATAATAATCGTCCCACGCTGAAACTTCTCCGACTGGGCTCTGGCAAAGATTTACGAAAATCCAGAATTTCATCGAAAAATCATCTTTAGCGATGACGCTTATTTCTGGCTGTGTGGTTTTGTCAATAAACAAAATATGTGTTATTGGACAGCAACAGAGCCACATGTGCTTTAAGAGACAATTACTTCCGTAAAAAATACTGTGTGGAGTGGCTTTCATGCCGAAGAAGTGATTGCGCCCTATGGTTGCGTCGATGAAAACAATCGTCGCATTACCGTCAATTGGGAGCGCTTTAATGCCGAAGAAGTGATTGCGCCCTGTGTTTGCGTCGATGAAAACAATCGTCGCATTACCGTCAATTGGGAGCGCTATCGTGCCATGTTAGAAAATTAATTTTGGCCAAAATTGAGTGAGCTTGAGACTGCCGATATGGGGTTACAAGACGTTGGTTCTAACCATACAACACGCGAAACAATCGATTTACTAGAAGACAAATTTGGGGAACGTGTTATCTGGAGAAATGATCCGGTCGAATGGCCACCTAGTTCATGCGATTTAACGCCACCTTTTATGGGGCCACATCATATCATTGGTCTTTGTCAACAAGCCAACAACTTTAGACGAGCTCAGAGACAACATCCAATCCGGTCAAAATGTGTGCAAGAGCGGTAGAAAATTGGGTCCAAAGAATATATCGCCGTACACGGCTTGGTGATCATACGAGTATTACCGAAATCGAATTTCATTCTTAAACTGTAACATTTGCACTACACCTGGAATAAATTTGAACTATATTTGTGACGCGCAAAATAGAAAGGGACCTAAGGGTAAAAACCAGTTTTGTTCAGGAGAGCCATTTATAAGATTTAAATACGTATATCTTTGGTGTACCATCACTTTCATAAAACGCGCATATCTCTGGGAGGGAACACTTTTGGGGCATGGGATCGGTCTCATTCGATGCTCAGATCTTGTCCACAGCAAAAAAAGTGAAAATTGATTTTTTTACCCTTAGGTCCCTTCCTCTATGCGCTGTCACATATCTTTAATATTCTGTGTTGATAACACTGTATAAAATTATATTTCATTTTTGGATTTGCCATTTCTGTGCGCAAAAGAGGAGGAATAAATCCTCGAAATTCGAACCAGGGGTAACGCTAACCTGCTCTCTTTAGTTTTGCAGTCATAATACCCTAAAACATTTTAGATTTTTAATATAAAGTTAAATTCCATTTTTGGATCTGCCCTACTGTGAACAAACGGGGAGAAATTGATCCTCGAAATTCACACAAAGAGTAGATCCTGGCTTTCTCTCTTTAGTTCTGTAAACAGAACATCCTAAAACAAATTAATTTGTACTAACTTGAAGAATTTATTCATTAAATCAATGATGTTTTTATTAATTTGATATATAACTTTTGAAGAATCTTTTTCATTGATTTCATTTACACAATTTTTTTCAGTGTAAGATATGGCTTTTCAAGACCGAAATGTTTGGACAGTGGCACGCTCTCGACCGATCTGCCAATTTTGAATACAACCCGTTTCAGAGCACCTAGCTTTAACTAAGTGATCAGTACGAGTGTGCTTTTCACGGACAGACAGGCAGATATGGTCAGATCAGATTTTATTTTTACGATGATCAAGAATATATTCACTTTAGATATATAATTAGTTTATCGCAGTGTAGCAAACGTGACGACAGGGAGGGTACACGATTTTTTAGAGGCACCTGCAAAAACTTCCTATCAACAACTCATTATCAGGTAATATCATCTCATTACCGTCAGCATAAGTTCTGAACAAGAAAGTAATGACTTTCTCACAAGTACATAAAAGGTACAGGGTGGCCCAAATAAGACCAGCTGATGTGAAACACAAATAACTTTTTTATTTTGTAACATAATTTTTTTTTTCTTTTTGCAGATTCTAACTGAACTCTTGGAAATTTAGAATGAATACGTACAGTCCACAACAACACATTAAAATTATCGATTTTTTTTATTCTTCTCAACGATCAATTGTTCTGACGCAGCGAAATTATCGCCGTTTTTTTTAACGTAAGATCAGCGCCCACATCTTCCATGATTACAAGTTTAGTTCGCCGTTTTGAGGAACTGGGTTCAGTTGCCGACCGTCCAGGAAGAGGTGCTCATCGAAATATTCGTACTGAAGACAACGTGGAAGCTGTGCAGCAGAGTTTTGCAAATGATCCATCTGTCTCAACTCGTCGCCGTTCCGCCCAATTGGGTATATTCAGAACAACATTACAGAGAATCTTTAAGTTGGATCTTAAGATGTATCCATACAAAGAAATTTTTGGTGAACGCAAAAAATCAGATTTCCCTTGGCCTGCTCGTTCACCAGATTTAACTGCGCCCGATTTTTTTATGGGAATATTTTAAAGACAAAGCGTATGTTAACAAACCACCGACACTTGGACAGCTAAAGCAGAATATTCGAGATGAAATACGGCGCCTGCAACCAGAAACATTACGCCGTGTAATGCAAAATAAGCTAAAAAGAGCCAATGCCTGTATCGAGCAAAATGGTGGTCATTTGTCTGATGTCATATTTCAAACATAATCACGTTAAAATTCCATAAAATGTATTTAACATATGTCACAGCGCATAGAGAAAGGGACCTAAGGGTAAAAAAATCAATTTTCACTTTTTTTTTTGGTGTGGACAACATCTGAGCATCGAATGAGACCGAAACCATGCCCCAAAAGCGTTCCCTCCCAGAGATATGCGCATTTTATGAAAGTAATGGTACACCAAAGATACACGTATTTAAATCTTTTAAATGGCTCTCCTGAATAAAACTGTTTTTTACGCTAAGGTCCCTTTCTATTTTGCGCGTCGCATATATAGCAGCCGTCGTTGAAGGTCTTGTTTAATTACACCTCCAGTATTCCATCAGTACAAGCGAATGTAAGTTGGTGCTCAGTAATTTTCAGTTATTGAAATTTTACTTGTAGTATCGGTGCAATGTATCAAATATCCGAACCTTCAGAAGAGAGTTTTCGAGTTAAATGAAAAAAAGTAAAATTTCAATCAGAGGCAAAATCTGTTGGTCAAAATGGTGATGGATGATTTGGAAAAAAAATTGTTTAATCGATTGGCTTAAGGTCAGTTATAATCGAACTAATTTATTTAAAACAAAAAATACCATTTAATAATTGGTTGCAGCAACCAAAACCTCCTGTTGTGGCAACTAAAAACCTTTCATTGGTATTACCGAACAATAAGTTATGGGTACAGTACGATGATCATATTTATAATCTAGTGGTATTTGGAAGCGAATATCTATTACGATTAACAACATTTGGTTATTGCAACCGAAATTCATCCTTTTCTACCGAATTATTGCATAGGGTGTTTTTTTACGTGTGGTTTTCAAAAAGAAAAAAATCGAAATAGAAAGGGACCTAAGGTTAAAAACCAGTTTTGTTCAGGAGAGCCATTTTAAAGATTAGGTCAATTTCTATTTGCGCTTAGAATCGTCGACTTCACTTTCATAAAACGCGCATATCTCTGGGAGCGAACAGTTTTGGGGCATGTGATCGGTCTAATTCGATGCTCAGATGTTGTCCACATCAAAAAAAAGTGAAAAGTTGATGAAAAGTTTTGTTCAGGAGAGCCATTTTAAAGATTAGGTCCCTTTCTATTTGCGCTTAGAATCGTCGACTTCACTTTCATAAAACGCGCATATTTCTGGGAGGTAACAATTTTGGGGGCATGGGATCGGTCTCATTCGATGCTCAGATGTTGTCCACATCAAAAAAAGAAAAAAAAATGAAAATTGAGTTTTTTACCCTTAGGTCCCTTTCTCTATGCGCTGTCAAATATAATTTAATGTTATGGCCAAGAATTTAGCTTTATTAAAAAGATAAGGGATTGCCACTATGTTTCAAAAATTATTTCGGGCAAGAGGTCGCCGCGGCAGACTCGAATAGTATCTATCCGAGAGATCCAATTTGGACCAATTCTAGCAGCATTTGGGGACGTGCGTCAGCAATAACGAGCCTAATATTCTCTGTAAAGGCGTTAATCGTGTCGGACTTATCGCGTAGTCAAGCTAATTCACATAACTCCACAAACAATATATCAGCGGTGTTAAAACGCACGATCTTGAAGGCCACGCCATAGGCCCACGAAGCGAGATAATGCCCTCACCAAACATTTCCTTCAATAAATTGATAGTTTCGTTGGCTGTATGGCATGTACGCCATCTTGTTTGAACCAAATGTCAAAATTACGGACTTCAATATCAGGTAGCAGAGAGTTCGATATCATGGCGCGATAGCGAGCACCATTTACGGTAACGTTCCGGCCGTTATAATTTTTGAAAAAATATGGACCGATGATACCATCAGCCCATAAACCGCATCAAATCGAGGTTTTCTCTGGATAAAACTTCACCTCCTGAATCTCTTCTGGTTTCTCTTTAGTCTTAATACGGCAATTTTGTTTATTGACTTTACCGTTGAGCCAGAAATGGGCCTCAACGCTGAACAAAATTTTGGTTGAATAAAGCGGATCTTCCCGTTTCTCTCCGAACGATCATTTCCATAAAACAGTTGCCAACATTTGAAAGAATTAATATTCAAAAATAAATGCCATAAAATGTCCTTTTGAATGAACCATAAAGATTCAAAATTGATTTGAATTTTTGTATATTTTTAAAATAAATTTTTTGTATATGTAAAAATACTTTTGTATTGATCCCCCTATAGTTCCAACCGATTTTCAACTAATTTTTTCTCGGTGTGCAGAGCGATTTAGGGTATTACATAGCCAACTTCGCCTGGGTTAAGTCTTTTTTACTCTACCTCTTTTATTCACACATTTTTTGTTTAGGGGTTCTGTCAAAGCAAATGTGAGTGAAGATAAATTCGAATTTAACTTTCAAAATCGCAAAAAATCCGCGGTCCCCAGTGGGTTAAGAAAGTTAAATTCAATATTTTTAAAATAATTACAGACAAAAGGCCTAGTCAGTACTAGCCAGTACTAGTAGCAATAATCTGGCAGTAGTCTGATTGACGAAAGTATTTCTAGTTGTCCTAGATCCGCTCTAGAGCAATTTTCCCCAAATTTCATATTCCAGGTGAAAAATTCAATATTCTGAAAATTATTTTAGACAAACGGCCTTCTAGCGATAGTAGCCAGTACTAGAAGCAATAATCTGGCAGTAGTGTGATTGACGAAAGTATTTCCAGTTGTCTTCCATGGACGCACTTAGATCCGCTCTAGAGCAATTTTCCCAAAATTTCATATTCCAGGTCAAAAATTCAATATTCTAAAAATTATTACAGACAAAAGGCCTTCGAGCGATAGTAGCCAGTACTAGTAGCAATAATCTGGCAGTAGTCTGATTGACGAAAGTATTTCCAGTTGTCCTCCATGGACGCACTTAGATCCGCTCTAGAGCAATTTTTCCCAAGTTTTATATTCCAGGTGAAGAATTCAATATTCTGAAAATTATTTCAGACAAACGGCTTTCTAGCGATAGTATCCAGTACTAGTAGCAATAATCTGGCAGTAGTCTGATTGAGGAAAGTATTTCCAGTTGTCCTCCATGGACGCACTTAGATCCAATTAGAGCAATTTTTCCCAAAGTTCATATTCAAGGTAAAGAATTCAATATTCTGAAAATTATTTTAGACTAAACAGTACGAGTAGCAATAATCTGGCAGTAGTCTGATTGACAAAAGTATTTCCAGTTATCCTCCATGGACGCCCTTAGAGCCGTTCTTAAGCAAATAATGCAAATTTGTCTTTCTATGTGAAGTTAAATTCGAATTTAACTTCACTATGCGCACACTGCTGTCTCGTCACATAGTGAAGATAAATTCGAATTTAACTTTTCTAACCCAATGGGGACCGCGGTTTTTTTGAGGTTTGAAAGTTAAATTCGAATTTATCTTCACTCACATTCAAAGCAATGGGTACAAATATCAACAAGCTGATTGTCACTGCCTCTAAACGCCCTAGAAGCAGACCGTTTCAAGTTCAAATCTCTGGTGACTTATTTTTTATTTTATTTTTATTGTATAATTTAATATGTAATTTGTCATAAACCCACGTTTCTTTCTCTCAAGCACGTATGCAGCAAAAACTACTCCTCCAAATGACATCGTTGAGTCAATGTAATTTAAATAAATGCCGAAATGAGGTTTAGATTTAAATTTCGCCAACCTACTGCTCTATGGTAATACGAGTTTTTGCTGAGGTATTTAGTTTCAAATTAATTCCATGTTGAACATTCAATATTCGTACAAAATCTGACACAATTATTTCAATATTACAAATGTATACACTAGGGTGGGTCGAGTTAGCAATCGATTTTCCGATAGCTTTTGCATGAGGAAAAAAAGTTTCATATCAACAAAAAAAAATCGAGGCGCTCAAATTTAAATTGTTTTGACTTTTTCTCAACATTTATTTTTAAGGTTTTTTTTGTAGGTAATAATTTTTTTTTCAATATTACTCTTCCAAGGTGACATACAAAACATAAATATACATAGCCACATACAATACAGGGTGGAGTGCGGAAATTAGATTTTTTCCACTGCAGGCTGTGTCGGCACTGATGGTCGAAGAGAGTGAAGAGTATGCGTGGCTTAAAATGGCTGACGGCAGATTTGTATTCGTCTGCCTTTCAGTTGCCGTCATGCATTGGACACGCGAGGAGAGGCCATTTTGTGTTGAAGCGTATTTTTCAAATGCGCACTCGATCATTGCAGTGCAGCAAGCTTTTCGTTTACGATTCGCTGTTTGTCCACGCGGACGTGTTCCTGGACGGCAATCAATTGTAAATTGGGTATCTTCATTGAGAACAGTAGGGATGTGTCATGTGTACGAAGGGGACCTAAGAGAGAATTACAACACCACAAAACAGCGAGAGAGTTAGAGCAGCAGTACTGCAATATCCGAAACGCTCTGCTCGGAAGCAATCACTTGCTCTTGGCATTTCCTGGATTTTGTTCAGCTCTTGAGGCAATGCGTTATAGTTTACATGGTTCCAGCAGGGTGGTGCCACTGCACACACAGCGAGGGTTACCATGAATTGTTTGAGGTAAATGTCTCCTGGACGGCTTAACTCTTTGAGGGGTGATGTGAACTGGCCGGCGCGCTTACCAGACTTAGCCCCATGCGACTTTTTCTTTGGGGTTACCTGAAGTCGAAGGTGTATATCAACCGTCCCAATGCCTTGGAAGACCTAATTAACAATGTTGAGGCTGAAATTGGCATAATACCAGTCGATATGATTGTTAGAGTTTATGAAAACTTCAGAAACCGTATGCAGCAGTGTGGGGATAGCGAAGGTCGACTTTTGCCAGATAAACTATTTAAAGCCATGTAATTTAAAAACTCCCTTCAGTATAATTAAAATATAAAATAATCTTTCTAAGGTTCATAATTTTTTTATTTTATTCCCAAAAAAGCAAATTATCGCGGTCCACCCTGTACAATAAAACATATGAGCGCGTGAAAATAAAAATACAACTGAGAAAAAAGAATCAAAAAAGTCAAAAAATTTAAATTTGGGCACCTCGAAAATGATTTTCTTGATATGATGTAGTAGAATTTTTTCCTCATGCCAAATACTATTGAAAAATCGATAGCACAATATCGGTCCACCCTAGTATACACATATTTACAACAAGGACTCGCACATCCGCAGTCATTAGTATTAACATGTTAGGTTTCTGGCCAACACTGGTTTGGGCCACAATTAAATCAATGAATCCTGAATCATGGCCTCCCTGTGCCGATTGAATAACAAACAAATGAGACGAAACAAATTTGGGATTTCAATAGATTTCCATGAATGGCAAAAGTTGGCTTGCATGCCTAACAATGGTGGGTCTTTTGAATAAATACAACAATAACCGAAAGCGGATAGCACTGACCGGTAGGGCGGCGTGAGGACATTTGTTAAAAAGATAAAGACAGAATATACAGCAAATCAATGTAGCTCTTTTTGAATGCCTTTAGTAGAGCAGACCGAAAATCTTTCATTCGATTCGTATCACTAATTTGGCAAATTCACTTTATTTAAAGTTTACACTTTGGGGTCATTACTAACACATCTAACGTGGACCCCTGTCGCCCTGTTGGGGGCTGAATGTTTAGTGAAGTGCTTTGTGCGTAGTTGTCGCTGTCTAGACAGGGCACTCCCTCAGAGACCTTTTGTTATTCGTGCCCTAAGAAAAGTTTCTTCAAAAAAGAGATAAGTTTTTTCTTAATGCAGGTCAGTGGTGCATTGCCTGTAGTTTAAGAATAGCTGGCCCAGTCCAATTTTAATAAATTATCGAAAATACACAAAGCTCTTTTTCAACAAGAGGGTATTAACTTAAAATTGTTCAATTTTCAGTAGAGTAAATGTTTGCCTTAAATCTTTAAGTAGGTACTCTGAAATGTTGAAAGCGTCAAGGAATTATAACCTGCACCACTCTGTGGATATTATAAGCTAATTTAAGGGCAAATGTTTGTAACTACCAAAAATATTTGAGCTAGACCCACCGATCGATGGATAATCATCTGCTGATTTCATTTAATGTTGGCTGTCCGCCTGTTCGTCCATCTAAAGCTTATCATCAAACTACTGGTAGCACTTGCTGTCCGATTTTCATGAAATTTGCCAGAAAAAACTTTTTTTGGACAAAGGCGGACGCTACTTTCTTTATAAAGGGTGGCTAAATTTAAAGGTGCAATGTTGATTTTGAATAAAACACAAATTATTTAGGAAATTATTGCCATTTCTTTTTATTATGATGATATTGGTATGGTTTATTTATGAATGGAACAAAATATCGGCCAAATAGCCGCCGCGACCTCGGCGGCACAGCTCCATCCGATGGTCCAAATTTTCGATGACGCTGAGGCCTAATTGGGGTTGTATGCCGTTAATGTGCCAATTTATCTCACCCTTTAGCTCTTGAATTGGTGCTGGCTTATCGGCGTACACCTTTTCTTTCAAATAACCCCAAAGAAATAAGTGAAATCACATGATCTTGGCGGGCAATTAACATCGCCACGATGTGAGATACACGCAGAGAAAAAACATGGTTACTATATGGTAACGGCAATAATATGTTTTCCGCAATACAAGTATGTTCGTTACAACCATAGCATTGTTAACTGAATTTAATTTTTACAATATTTCTGACAATTGCTGCAATATTGATATTGTTGAAATGTAACAATAGTATTATTGCCAAATTTAAAAATGAAAATATGGTTATAGCAGCAATATAAATATGGTTGATGCGACAAAAGTATTGTGTTTTGCGTTTTATGTTAACAATATAGGTAATATGGTTACGGCAATCATACTGTATGACTGTAAGTTTTCTTCATTTGAATATGATTTTAGAATAAATGTTATTGGTACGGATCTAATAATAGTACTTTTATAATAATAATAGTACTTTTATTTATAATAATAGTACTTTTTATATCGAAATTAAAATTTTGTAAACAAGCTGCTTTGGCTTTGTTTAACTGAAATATTTTTAATAAAAACGCTTACGTATATTTAAACTTATTTTTTTACTGTAAAATAAATCACTCCTATTATTTTGAATTTAATGAATTTTAAAATAATTTTCATAATTCAAATCCATTGTTGAAAACTTAACCCAATTCTAATAAATAAATTTGGGGATAGTATAATTGTTTGTGAATCATACTATGACTGAAGGGATCATAACATGTGAATTATACTATGGTTGTGAGGATAATACTATGGTTGTATGTGAAACATACTATGGTTGTGAGGATCATACCATGGTTGTGAGGATCATACTATGGTTGTGATGATCGTAGAATGGTTGAGTGTGAATCATACTATAGTTGTGAGGATAATAGTATGGTTATGAGTGAATCATACTATTGTTGTGACGATCATAGTATGGTTTTATTTGAATCATTCTACGAGTACGTATAAATATATAATAGATACCTAAATTAAAGCACATTTCACTTCAAATTCATATATGAATTTGTTTTCAGTATTTAACTAAGACTGTGGTCGGTCTTATAGATTTAATCGACTAAAAAACGGACATTATTAATTATTGATCTATGTTAATTTCAATTAAAGCAAATTTCAAATGAAGCGGCTATAACGGCAAAAGGCGATTTTTGACGTAATGACCACAAGCCCTAGGCATTGTAAATGAACGAAATCGACCAAGGAAGGGAAACCTTTCCCTTCAAGGGACTAAAGGTACCTTTAAAATTTCGAGTTTTTGGTAACAAATCATAATTTGTTTTGTGGACGTATTGTTGTGGACTCGCATTGTTGTGAGGATCATAATATATTGTACCACAACCATATACCCAACAATAGCATTATCCTCTTCGAATATTGTCACCACAACCATACTTTTTTTCTGCGTGTAACACGGCCATTGAATTTGCCGCGCAAAAGAGCCATTGTTTCGTTAGCTGTGTGGCAAGTGGCACCGTCGTGTCCATTTCTTCCAAAAAGTTCGTTATCATCTCACAATAGCAAACACCATTTACAGTAACTGCCTGACCGGCCTAATTTTGGCAAAAATACGGCCCGTTGATGTCGCCAGCCCGTAAACCGCACCATACAGTCACTCTCTGTAGGTGCATTGTTTCTTCGAGAATCACTCTTGGATTATCATTCGCCCAAAATTCGGCAATTTTGATTTTTGACGAATCCACTGAGGTGAAAATGGGCCTCATCACTGAAGGTGATTTTCTTCGAAAATAGATTATCCGCTGGTTGCCATTTCTTGCCACCATTCTGACCTTTGTATCTTTCCGTGGTTCAAATTGAATTAGTCCGAAATTGAGTAAAATGAAATGGAGAAAAAAAACTTGACGTTTAGGTGTGGTTTACATTTAACATCGGCCCTTACAATTTTAGCACCCTTTATTAAGACCAACACTCTGGCGGTTTCCCCTATATATGCAGTGCATTTTATCGGTCAAGGGAAGATAGGTTAGGATAGGGAAGTAAAGAGGAAGTAATGTTTATGGACTTTTGATTTGAACCTGCTCATACCCTATGCGTCAGGAAACACCTCCAGGGGAAATCTGTTTCATACACGGACAACACGGCTGAAGAACGAATTCTTCCTGTAATGCGTCGTGCGATCAGTTGGCCAAACAACAACGGGATGCGATCACCTATTCCAGAAGAGCAAATCCCGTTAAAGTACCCGTAGGAGTAATGCGCAACTAACATTTCGCCGATGCTCAAGTCAAACGACAGAGTTGGCTACCCTGCTATCTCCAACAAGCCTCAGCACCCTCCCTTGTATCCGGTCGAGAAAATCTAAAGAAGATGTTGAAGCACCCGCTTAGATTTAGGAGTTAAAGAGGGTTGCTATTTATATTTCGATATTGTTCATTTCATTGTTGTTCAAAATATTCTACTTTATGATTAATACACGATTGCATGCGCACAAACCAATTTTCGAAGCACTTTTTCCACTCCGATTGAGACACCTCCAAAACATGGTTTTTAAACGCTTCAACAGCTACTGCGAGCGATGAAAAACGTTCACCACGCATTTTTTTCTTGACGCTAGGGAATAAGAAGAAGTCATTGGGTGCCAAATCAGGGCTGTATGGTGGATGGCCCCCCTGGAGTTTCGAGTAGCTCATCGTTTAGGCTGATGTGTGAGAGCTCGCATTGTCGTAATGCAAAATAATCCGTCTTCTCCTATTATCTTTCCTCATTTCTTCAAACACTGTTGACAAACAGATGGTTGTATACCACCCAGAATTGACCTACGTCCTACATCTCAACATCTCTTTGCACCAATCCATACGAGCCTTTTTTGAGCATTCGTCAAATTATGTGGGATCCAACGAGAACAAATTTTTTTCACGGCCAAATGAACTTGCAAAATCTTATTGATGCTTGTCATACTAATGCCCAAGGATGCCTCAACCTCAGGGTATGTCACATGTCGGTCTTGCTTAATCAGTTCACACACAGCATCAATGGTTTCTGGCAAAGTGACCGAAGTTGGATGTCCTTCACGAAATTCATCCTGGAGCGAACGGCGTCCGAGACTAAACTCTTGGTACCAACGATTAACAATGGTTTTTGATGGTGCTTTATCGCCAAGAGTCGAAACAAGTTGATTTAAACACTCTTGTCTCGATAACCCACACCAAAAATCGTAAAAAATCATCGTTCGAAAATGTTCGCGGGATAATTCCATTTTTGACTGAGATGCATTTTTCAATACACTGCAAACAAAACAATTCGTCCTCAAATGACAAAACGTTCTGCTTGAAGTTATGCTAAAAAAGTCAAAGTTACCAATGGAAGTACTCCATTTTGGCCAAATGCATGTGATGTAGATGTTGAGGAAGCCCAGGCACTTAAATGCTTCTTTCGACACTTCAAAAATGTGTTTGTTCCAGCGAACATCGCACACAATTTTCATGCCAATAGCAGTGAGAGCATCCGACTCCTCGATCGACAACAACCCCATTCATCAATAGTGCCGACGATGTTAAGCTCGCTGATCGTTAATGGCTTAACAGGCAGCATTGGGTTTTGCCAGCAAAACCCCACGAGCCTTTTGCAAAACCCCACTCTGAGACCCTCATAAGATCTTCGTTGAGTGTGTCAGTCATATTTTGCCTCATCGCCTCTGTTTCTGTAAGGCCCGGTCTATAGTCGAACGAATATGAGTGACAGATGCTGCTGTCGTCAGTTATCGAAATAATAGGGTTTATTGTCAGACTTAGGAGGTCATTGAGAAAAATGAGAAACAGACCCAAGCATTTATAGCATACTCATCGGACTAGACTCCGCCTATAATAATACGTATAGAGCGATCTCCGAGACTTTGGACTTTCAAAAGACGCAACGGACATTTATTGACTGCAGCTTTAAAAAAAGGATCAAAGAATGCAAACGTCTTTTGGTGAAGCACGCTGATAACTTGCACAGAAAAATTTTGTTCACCGATGAAAATATTTTTAACGTTCAGGAAAAATTTAACAAGCAAAATTATAGAGTGTATGCGCGGTCATCTAAGGAAGCATCTGAACTGATCCCAAGGGTGGAAAAGGGTCATCACCTAGCTTCAGTCACGGTTTGGTGGAGTGTCTTTTACGATGGGGTCACTGACCTGCATTTCTGGGAACAAGGAGTCAAAACAGCGGCCAATGTTTACCAAGAAACCGTTTTGGAAGCTGTTGTGAAGCCTCTTAACAATTCTCTGTTCCAAAACCAGCCATGGCTTTTCCAGCAGGATTCTGCGCCAGCCCATTTGGCTAAAACGTCCCAGACCTGGCTTCTAAACAATTTGCCAGCGTTCATTTCCTTTGAAGAATGGCCCTCAGGCAGTTCAGATTTGAACCCATTGGATTACAAATTGTGGACGGTTTTAGAGGACAAGGTTTGTCACAAAAGATACCCCAACATTGGATCTCTTTAGACTGCTATGGTTCGAGCTGTGGCCAATTTCTAATCCAATCCAATGAACGAGGTTCGTGCAGCTACTGACCATTGACCAGTGAGACTTAAGGCGTATATAAAGGCAGAAGGCGTACATTTCGAATAAGTAGATTCTTTTTGGATACAATAGAAATCAATAAATATATTTAAAAATATTTGGTCCAAAAACATTCTGTACTTTTTATTTTACAGCATAAAACGTGTGTAACAGTATTTATGTGCCTACTAAGTACAATAGGTATACAATTTGGCACACATTAGCTCCCGAAAACCCCTTTCCAAATACAGGGAAGCTGATGAAAGCCGCTATTAAAAAAATGTATACCTTTTTTATATTTCATGAATCTGGTTAATCTTTTTTTTCAGATTGTTTTTTAGATTTAACAAAAAGAGATAACTGGGATACTAAAACAAGAATTTGGATTTGCAGTCGCTATTACGCACTGGAGTCCGTAGTTTCGGTTCAAAGATTTTTTCAGGCGCATGTTTGTTTGCACTCCTCTGAGCAGATACCACAATAATGAGACCTGTTAACAATTTTATTGAGAATGGGACAGTTAACAGAAGACCTTACCATCGTAATCCTTCAGTACGGATGGAGGAAACAATCGCTGCTGCAACTGCTGCTATACAAAACAATCCATGAGTTTCGACAAGAAGCTTATCTGCTCAAATGGGTATAAGCAGACAGTCATTGCAGTCAATTATGCACAAAGATTTGGACATATTCTTATATAAAATTCAAATGACCAACAAAAAGGCAGCAGACTTCCCGATTCGCTTGAAATTTTGCCAGAAGCTGCTTTAAATTGTGGAAGAGGACGGAATCATGTTGACCTGTCTTTTCAGCTATGACGAGGCCCATTTCGATTTAAACGGCAACATAAACAAACAAAATTGTCGATTATGGAGTGCTTCCAACCCACAGATACTCCATGAGACGGCATTGCGCATCAACTTCATATCACAGTGTGGTGTGCAGTTTCATCACGCTGCATTGTCGGGCCTTACTTCTTCGAAGAAAACGGTCACACCGTAGTAGAGAGTTTGGCTATCCAGAATTACGCCGATAATTAATTAGAATTTCTTTCAATTCTGTGTGGTTTCAACTCCTCAGATGGCGCGGCCTGTTATGACAGAATTGCGACAAAAATTTCCCAATATGTGACAGCGCATAGAGAAAGGGACCTAAGAGTAAAAAAAAAAATCAATTTTCAATCAATCATCACTTTCATAAAACGCGCATATATCTGGGAGGGAACACTTTAGGGGCATGGGATCGGCCTCATTCGATGCTCAGATGTTGTCCACATCAAAAAAAATGAAAAGTTAATGAAAAGTTTTGTTCAGGAGAGCAATTTGAATGATTAGGTCCCTTTCTATTTGCGCTTAGAATCGTCGACTTCACTTTCATAAAACGCGCATATCTCTGGGAGAGAACACTTTTGGGGCATGGGATCGGTCTCATTCGATGCTCAGATGTTGTCCACATCAAAAAAAGAAAAAAAAGAAAAATTGATTTTTTTCCCTTAGGTCCCTTTCTCTATGCGCTGTCACATATGCTGATATCCAGAAACTCCACATTAAGTTGGCCCCCTTAGGTGGCCTGACCTTACTGCACCTGACTCTTTCTTGTGGAGTTATTGCAAACGGGAATAGCAAAATCAACACATTTAAATGAACTTAAGCAAACTATTTGGAAAACAATTGCGGCTATTCCTTTCTCAACTCTCCAAGCTGTAATGAACAACTTGTTAACAAGACGCCGCACATGAATCAACGAGCATTATTATTTTAAAAACTAATTAAGCCATATTTAATAAAATTAAATGAGCTTTAACATGAATTAAAGAAACATGAATTCAAAACAGTGAAAAAAATTTATTTGAATTTCTTAATGTAGCTGATTTTGACTCTTGAAGCCGTATCCTATATCCAATCTTAGAGTAATATAGCGCTAGTAAGTTTTTCAGGCCATTATTGCAATTGTAGCAAATCGGTGCAGATTGAAATATAGCTTGCACACTAATATGTTCATCAGATTTTATGTTTTGAACACTAGAACATCCAATCTTGATAACAATTGGCAAACGTTATTTTTTTGGACCAAGGAAGGCCGCTGTTGAAATTGAAGAAAATCTGTCCAGATTAAGATTCATCTCCGACATACACTCCGTTAACATAAGATAACCTCACCTAAATATACAAACAAATCTTTTTAAAGAATCCTACGGCCATCGGAACGCGGTACAAAGGAAAGACTTAAAAAGGTTCACACGCACAGAAAAGATATGGTAACTATATGGTCACCGCAACAATAACATGTTCTCTACAATAAAAGCATTGTTGCCGCAACCTTAGTATTGTTTTCTGAATTTTATTTTGACAACAGTATGATTGCGGCAATAATAATATTGTTGAAATGTAACAACACTACTTTTGCTATATTTAGAAATGAATATATGGTTGTAGCAACCATGTTAAAATTGTTGGTGCGACAAAAGTATTGTTGTTAAAGATTTATGTTAACAATAATATGATTACGACAATCATACTGTCTGGTTGAGACTAAGAACAAAGCATAACAAGTTTTAAAGATTATGTGTGTATGTTTTTTTTGGTATACCAAAATTTCGCCACGAGATGCATTGCATGGTTGTTGTCCATTAAAAAAAAAACAACAATCCGAAGATAGTTCGAGGGATTTTTATTGTGTTTACTTTGTTCGGTGAAATACTCTACTACCGACTGGTTCTCGTTTATTTCAAATCTGCCTGAACTTATTCGTTTCTTGGGGTCTACGGATGGTGAAGTAGCGACTGCCGTTGGAATATATATTTTTGTTTCTTGAATTAAATGTGTAATAAAAACGGTCTCAAATGTGGCTATGAACTAAATAGTAATGCAATTCAAAATAACAAACTTTATAAAAACCTCTATTTTTGAATAAGAACATTTACCCAATCTTAAGAAATAATTTTGGGGATCATAGTATGGTTGAGTATGAATTAAACTGTAGTTGTGAGGATCATACTATGGTTGTATGAGAAACATACTATGGTAGTGAGGATCATAATATGGTTGTGGAGAGAATGGTATGGTTGAGTGTAAATCATACTATTGTTGTGAGGATCGTATTATGGTTGTAGAGATCATAGTATAGTTGAGTGTGAATCATTATATGGTTGTGGTGATCATAGTATGGTTATATGTGAATCATACTATTGTTGTGAGGATCTTAATATTGTTGTGCCACAACCATTTACCCAACAATAGTATGATCCTCTTCGAATATTGTCACCCCAACCAACTTTTTTTCTGTGTGCACGTTAGCAAAAACACAATCCATAATGTTATAAAAACGTCTACCGTTCTGTAGCGTCCAAAAACGGCCGTTGTGTCAGAGAACATTGATGACGTGCGTGAACTGATATTGCAAGATCATCATGTGACATACCGTGAGATAGAGGCATCCTTGAGCATTTCTTCCACCAGCATACATTCGATATTACATGAAAACCTGGCCGTAAAAAAGGTTTGTTCTCGTTGGATCCCGCACAATTTGACAATCGCTAAAAAAAGGCTCTTGTCGATTGGTGCAAACAATTTTGAAAAAATACGATCGCGGTGCTTTAAAAGACTTCACAGGTGACGAATCATGGATCTGTGAATATGAGCCCACAACAAAACAGAAATCGACCGTGTGGGTCTTCGAAGACGAGCCAAAGCCAACGAAAGTTGTTCGTGGAAGAAGCACTTCGAAACAAATGGTTGTTGTTGTTGTAGCGGCAACTGTGTGCCGGGGTGACAGCCCTTAGCCGAAGAATTGCTTTTCGGGTCAATCCGGTCCATAGAACCGGCTGTCGTGGGCTTGAAGCAAATGATCGCCTGTTTCTTCGGCATAACTGGTCATGTGGCGACTGTTCCGCTTGAGCAACGTAGGACGGTCAATTCTGAGTGGTACACCACAATTTGGTTGCCTGCAGTCTTCGGAGAAATTCGAAAAACGAACAAGAGAAGACGAATCATTGTGAACCATGACAATGCGAGCTCTCACACATCGGCTCAAACCAGCGCCTTTTAGACCGGCCAAAACGTCGAATTGATGGGTCAGCCGCCGTACAGCCCTGACTTGGCACCCAATTATTTATTTTATTACCGCACATTTAGAGAAAAATGCGTGGTCAACGATTTTCGTCGCCAGAAGATGCTGTTGAAGCGTTCAAAAACCACGGAGGAGGTGTCTCAATCGGAGTGGAAAAAGTGCTTCGACAATTGGTTTGAGCGCATGCAAAAGTGTATAAATCATGCTGGTGAATACTTTGAAATACAATAAAACCATTTTTGATGATAAATATTCGCATTTTCAATATTAGGCCAGAGATATATATAGCAGCCCTCGTAGTTTTGTTGTTGTTACATAAAGAGAATACCCTCTTTTCAATGGCATTGCTGCTATACAAAACAATCCATGAGTTTCGACAAGAAGCTTATCTGCTCAAATGGGTATAAGCAGACAGTCATTGCAGTCAATTATGCACAAAGATTTGGACATATTCTTATATAAAATTCAAATGACCAACAAAAAGGCAGCAGACTTCCCGATTCGCTTGAAATTTTGCCAGAAGCTGCTTTAAATTGTGGAAGAGGACGGAATCATGTTGACCTGTCTTTTCAGCTATGACGAGGCCCATTTCGATTTAAACGGCAACATAAACAAACAAAATTGTCGATTATGGAGTGCTTCCAACCCACAGATACTCCATGAGACGGCATTGCGCATCAACTTCATATCACAGTGTGGTGTGCAGTTTCATCACGCTGCATTGTCGGGCCTTACTTCTTCGAAGAAAACGGTCACACCGTAGTAGAGAGTTTGGCTATCCAGAATTACGCCGATAATTAATTAGAATTTCTTTCAATTCTGTGTGGTTTCAACTCCTCAGATGGCGCGGCCTGTTATGACAGAATTGCGACAAAAATTTCCCAATATGTGACAGCGCATAGAGAAAGGGACCTAAGAGTAAAAAAAAAATCAATTTTCAATCAATCATCACTTTCATAAAACGCGCATATATCTGGGAGGGAACACTTTAGGGGCATGGGATCGGCCTCATTCGATGCTCAGATGTTGTCCACATCAAAAAAAATGAAAAGTTAATGAAAAGTTTTGTTCAGGAGAGCAATTTGAATGATTAGGTCCCTTTCTATTTGCGCTTAGAATCGTCGACTTCACTTTCATAAAACGCGCATATCTCTGGGAGAGAACACTTTTGGGGCATGGGATCGGTCTCATTCGATGCTCAGATGTTGTCTACATCAAAAAAAGAAAAAAAAGAAAAATTGATTTTTTTCCCTTAGGTCCCTTTCTCTATGCGCTGTCACATATGCTGATATCCAGAAACTCCACATTAAGTTGGCCCCCTTAGGTGGCCTGACCTTACTGCACCTGACTCTTTCTTGTGGAGTTATTGCAAACGGGAATAGCAAAATCAACACATTTAAATGAACTTAAGCAAACTATTTGGAAAACAATTGCGGCTATTCCTTTCTCAACTCTCCAAGCTGTAATGAACAACTTGTTAACAAGACGCCGCACATGAATCAACGAGCATTATTATTTTAAAAACTAATTAAGCCATATTTAATAAAATTAAATGAGCTTTAACATGAATTAAAGAAACATGAATTCAAAACAGTGAAAAAAATTTATTTGAATTTCTTAATGTAGCTGATTTTGACTCTTGAAGCCGTATCCTATATCCAATCTTAGAGTAATATAGCGCTAGTAAGTTTTTCAGGCCATTATTGCAATTGTAGCAAATCGGTGCAGATTGAAATATAGCTTGCACACTAATATGTTCATCAGATTTTATGTTTTGAACACTAGAACATCCAATCTTGATAACAATTGGCAAACGTTATTTTTTTGGACCAAGGAAGGCCGCTGTTGAAATTGAAGAAAATCTGTCCAGATTAAGATTCATCTCCGACATACACTCCGTTAACATAAGATAACCTCACCTAAATATACAAACAAATCTTTTTAAAGAATCCTACGGCCATCGGAACGCGGTACAAAGGAAAGACTTAAAAAGGTTCACACGCACAGAAAAGATATGGTAACTATATGGTCACCGCAACAATAACATGTTCTCTACAATAAAAGCATTGTTGCCGCAACCTTAGTATTGTTTTCTGAATTTTATTTTGACAACAGTATGATTGCGGCAATAATAATATTGTTGAAATGTAACAACACTACTTTTGCTATATTTAGAAATGAATATATGGTTGTAGCAACCATGTTAAAATTGTTGGTGCGACAAAAGTATTGTTGTTAAAGATTTATGTTAACAATAATATGATTACGACAATCATACTGTCTGGTTGAGACTAAGAACAAAGCATAACAAGTTTTAAAGATTATGTGTGTATGTTTTTTTTGGTATACCAAAATTTCGCCACGAGATGCATTGCATGGTTGTTGTCCATTAAAAAAAAACAACAATCCGAAGATAGTTCGAGGGATTTTTATTGTGTTTACTTTGTTCGGTGAAATACTCTACTACCGACTGGTTCTCGTTTATTTCAAATCTGCCTGAACTTATTCGTTTCTTGGGGTCTACGGATGGTGAAGTAGCGACTGCCGTTGGAATATATATTTTTGTTTCTTGAATTAAATGTGTAATAAAAACGGTCTCAAATGTGGCTATGAACTAAATAGTAATGCAATTCAAAATAACAAACTTTATAAAAACCTCTATTTTTGAATAAGAACATTTACCCAATCTTAAGAAATAATTTTGGGGATCATAGTATGGTTGAGTATGAATTAAACTGTAGTTGTGAGGATCATACTATGGTTGTATGAGAAACATACTATGGTAGTGAGGATCATAATATGGTTGTGGAGAGAATGGTATGGTTGAGTGTAAATCATACTATTGTTGTGAGGATCGTATTATGGTTGTAGAGATCATAGTATAGTTGAGTGTGAATCATTATATGGTTGTGGTGATCATAGTATGGTTATATGTGAATCATACTATTGTTGTGAGGATCTTAATATTGTTGTGCCACAACCATTTACCCAACAATAGTATGATCCTCTTCGAATATTGTCACCCCAACCAACTTTTTTTCTGTGTGCACGTTAGCAAAAACACAATCCATAATGTTATAAAAACGTCTACCGTTCTGTAGCGTCCAAAAACGGCCGTTGTGTCAGAGAACATTGATGACGTGCGTGAACTGATATTGCAAGATCATCATGTGACATACCGTGAGATAGAGGCATCCTTGAGCATTTCTTCCACCAGCATACATTCGATATTACATGAAAACCTGGCCGTAAAAAAGGTTTGTTCTCGTTGGATCCCGCACAATTTGACAATCGCTAAAAAAAGGCTCTTGTCGATTGGTGCAAACAATTTTGAAAAAATACGATCGCGGTGCTTTAAAAGACTTCACAGGTGACGAATCATGGATCTGTGAATATGAGCCCACAACAAAACAGAAATCGACCGTGTGGGTCTTCGAAGACGAGCCAAAGCCAACGAAAGTTGTTCGTGGAAGAAGCACTTCGAAACAAATGGTTGTTGTTGTTGTAGCGGCAACTGTGTGCCGGGGTGACAGCCCTTAGCCGAAGAATTGCTTTTCGGGTCAATCCGGTCCATAGAACCGGCTGTCGTGGGCTTGAAGCAAATGATCGCCTGTTTCTTCGGCATAACTGGTCATGTGGCGACTGTTCCGCTTGAGCAACGTAGGACGGTCAATTCTGAGTGGTACACCACAATTTGGTTGCCTGCAGTCTTCGGAGAAATTCGAAAAACGAACAAGAGAAGACGAATCATTGTGAACCATGACAATGCGAGCTCTCACACATCGGCTCAAACCAGCGCCTTTTAGACCGGCCAAAACGTCGAATTGATGGGTCAGCCGCCGTACAGCCCTGACTTGGCACCCAATTATTTATTTTATTACCGCACATTTAGAGAAAAATGCGTGGTCAACGATTTTCGTCGCCAGAAGATGCTGTTGAAGCGTTCAAAAACCACGGAGGAGGTGTCTCAATCGGAGTGGAAAAAGTGCTTCGACAATTGGTTTGAGCGCATGCAAAAGTGTATAAATCATGCTGGTGAATACTTTGAAATACAATAAAACCATTTTTGATGATAAATATTCGCATTTTCAATATTAGGCCAGAGATATATATAGCAGCCCTCGTAGTTTTGTTGTTGTTACATAAAGAGAATACCCTCTTTTCAATGGCATTAATACATTTTTGGTGGCATTTAAGGGAAAATCATAATATAAAATTTTATTTTTTATTTTTAAGTGAGGCTTTGCTATGTTAATGTTTTTTTTGAATAATTTTCATGATTCAAATCTATTGTCGACAACTTAAACAAATTCTAATAAATTATATTGGAGGTCATAGTATAATTGTGTGTGATCATACTATGGTTGTAGGGATCATAACATGGTTGCGTGTGAATCATACTATGGTTGTGAGTATCATACTATGGTTGCATGTGAAACATACTATGGTTGTGAGGATCATACTATGGTTGTGGAGATCATAGTATGGTTGAGTGTGAGTCATACCATGGTTGTGGGGATCATAGTATGGTTATGTGTGAATTATTCTATTGTTGTGAGGATCATAGTATGGTTGTATTTGAATCATACTATTGTTGTTCCACAACCATATACCCAACAATAGTATTATTCTCTTCAAATATTGTCACCACAACCATACTTTTTGTATACCATACTGTGTGTATTTTAACGGAGTGTATGTGGTACAACTGACTTTACCAAAAGAAATGAATTTTTCCCACTAATTCAAATAACATGTTATTTTTTAAATCTGGATAAATTTAGAGCCCGTCCAAGACGGTCCAAAAAGCTATTTCAGTTGGCTTCTCTGAGCATCCAGAAGCACAGGGTATAATAAAGAATAGTCGGCCACGCTCGATTTTAGATTTATTACTAGTTTTTCTTATTAAAATAATGGAAATATTGATGGAAAACTTTCACAGGGAATAGAGATGACCACTGTGAACCTTTTTCTTAAAAAAGGGAAATTTTTGAAAATTTTGATTTATAACCCTTTTGTTGAACAAGTGCGACATATACGCGTTTATGTCTTCATATGACATATTGGCGGCATCAATTCACCACACACGACTGACTTGCCTCGCATGCACATCACGTATCACGTTGATCTAATTTAAATACACTGTGTCAGGATTTTGAGTACGAACGCGACATGTCAAAAAAAAAAACAGAAAACTGTCATTGAAATTAGATTTCGATACTGCCGCCAACGCATTCAGACATACAAAAATAGAATAGAAAAATCCTTTAGTCGCAAATACTTTAATGTCAAAAATGAAATACGTATAAAACCAAAACGAGCACGAGAACCACAACTCAAATCCAATAAATCAATTTGTTGGATGTCATGTACGAGACATGAGTAACTCTGTGTGATATAGTCGATCGGGATGCCAGGACAGACGCACGAGTATTTGCGTGTCAGTCGCCAATACTGTCCCGAAAATAAGATTAACACCACAACTGTTGCCCTCTTGGGTGGCCAGTACAACATCACAGATGGCTATAAATAATTCTAGCGTGTCAAGTCTACCTTACCTATAGATTACTTTTATATCTTTGATTTTTTCTTCGACAGCTTATGTTGTGTGAATATTTTTTATATAAACATTAGACATGACATTAAGATTTTGTAAAGGGTAATTCATTTGGAGCTTGTTATAGCCTCCTTCAGTGAATGGAAAAACTTTCAGTGGTGGCAAAGGAACTACACACTCCTTTGCCACCACTGAAAGTTTCGATGCATATAAAAGGGTGGGCCAGAAGTTACCATTGGTTCAAAATCTTTAATAAATTTTTGTTTATTTTTTTCTCAGGGTAATCCATTTAAAGAAACTTTTTCAAAACAAAAAAAACATAAAAATTCAAATCAAAAGTTGAATCTTTATTAGTAATTTGAAACGACATTTTGTGGCATTATTTTTTAAAAAAAACTTTCTTCAATTGTTGGCAACTGTATTATGGAAATGAGCGTTTGGTGAGAAACGGTAAGATCCGCTGTTTTCGACCAAAATTATGTTCAGTGATAAGGCCCATAGGCTCAACGGCGAAGTCAATAAACAAAATTACCGCATTTGGGCTAAATAGCAACCAGAAGATCTTGAAGCTCCATTATACCATTATACCCATAGAAAACCACGTTTTTTATTTATTTATTTATTTATTTATTTATTTCAATCTATTGGGCTGAGCCCTTACAGATCCATTCTTAAAACTACGTACTTATTTCTAAAACAATATATTCGAATAGTGCCTTCTTAAAGATAGGCCGATTCGTGAAAAAATCTAAATGATTGCATGCTTTGTTACACAAACTTATACCCCTTGTAATAACTTCATTCAAACTATAATTATATCTATGAAAATATTCATAAAAAATTTCATGGTCCCTCAGATTTCTCCTTGGAACATTAAATGGTATCAGTTGTAGAAGCTCCGGTGAATCAATTCTACTATCCATAATATCCTTGATAAATATAATATTATGTGCAACTCTTCGTTGTGACAGAGTATTTAAACTGAGCAGCTGACGAGTTTTGTAGTCAGGCATGTTAATGAAGTTATATAAATAACGTAAGGCAAACCTAGAAAATCTTTTTTGGACTCTTTCAATCCTGTATTTATGTATATAGTATCTCGGGTCCCATATAATATCGCAATATTCCAATTGTGATCGAACAAATGCAAAAAATAATATTTTCAATGTAAAGTAGTCTTTGAAATCAGTAGCATTCCGTTTCAAAAAACCAAGCTGAGAATTTGCCTTGCTGGCAATATATTCAAAATGGGGAAGAAATGAAAGTTTAGAGTCAATATAAACTCCAAGGTCCTTTGTTATCATATCTCTTACAAAGGTGGCATCAAAAAATGTATACTCATGTAACAATGGGAGCTTTCTACGCGTAATCGTTAACATTTTACATTTAGGAAAATTTAAATTCATACCATTGTGAATACACCATTGCAAAAAACTATCAATGTCTCTTTGAATTAATATGCAATCATTTAGGTTTTGAACAATAGAATATACCTTTAAATCATCGGCATATAATAAAATATTACAAAATTTAAATACAGAGGGAATATCATTAATAAAAAGTAAAAATAAAAGTGGGCCAAGGTGGCTACCTTGTGGTACACCAGATGTTGCATTAATAGGTTCAGAAATATGATTACCTATTTTTACAAATAGTATTCTGTTTGATAAATATGACTTTAACCAGCTAAGCATGTTGGAATGAAACCCTAACGTTTTTAGTTTATAAATTAACAGACCATGATTAAGCTTATCAAACGCCTTTTTAAAATCTGTATATAATACATCTACCTGAAACCCTTTTTCTAAAGCATTAACGCAATAGTTACAAAAAATGGCTAAATTTGTTGATGTGGACCTACCACTATAAAAGCCATGTTGTTGAGTATTTATAAAATTTTTTACAATACTAAATAATTTATTATTTACTAATTTATCTAATAGTTTTGGTATAGCCGATAGTTTAACAATTGGTCTATAACTGGTGATAAAGCCCTTCTGACCAGATTTTAAAATAGGTGAAATATATGACATTTTCCATTCCTGTAAAAAAATACCCGCTGACAACGATTTGTTAAATATTAGGGTAAGAGGCATCGAAAGAGTTAACGCACATTCCCTTAAAAATATTGGTGGAAGTCTATCATAGCCTGCACTTTTAGACACATCTAACGTCCGCATAACTTCAAAAACTTCATCTACATTGAACTCTAGATGACCAACGTCAAACAGTTCATGTAAATAGGGAAAATTATGAATGTTATATTCACGATATGCATCGTAAACTGAAGAGAAGAACTTGGCGAAAACATTGCAAATAGAATCCGTGCCATTGATAGATTCCCCATCATATTCCATACAATTCGGAAGTCCATTTGACTTTCTTTTCATATTATAAAATTTCCAAAAGGATTTAGAATTTAGTCTAATATCATGTTCAATACTATGTAGGTAGTTTTTATACAAAAAGTTTGAGAGAAAATCAAACTCCTTACATCTCAAATGAAACAGAGCTTTATCGCAAGTTGAGTTGGTTATTTTGTATTTCTTATGTGCTTTTGTTCTAAGATTTTTTAAGTGCATTAGCCTCTTATTATACCAAGGCAATTTGTAATGACGTTCTTGTTTTTTCAATGGAACATACATATATATAGCATCGTTTATTAGCTGTCGAAAAATTGAAAAAATTCCTTCCAAATCATAGGCCTTACTAAAAATATTCTTCCAATCAATGGAATCAAAAAATGAATTTATTGCTGCAAAATTAACGTTTTTATAATTATACTCTGTTTCAGAGTTACACTGAGTTCTGGCGTAATTGTAAAATGAAAAATCCATTACAATAGCTTTGTGATGTATGGAATCACAAGTAAGTGGCGTATCACATTTTTTAATTTCAAATTTAAAATCATTGTTTATGAAAATCAAATCTAATATTCTATGAATATCATTTTGAATATCATTTACTTGAAAAAGTCCCAATGAGTATAAACTATCGGCAACCAAGACTTCAATGTCTCGACTGACATTAAATGGAATTAAAAATTGGTCTGAATTGCTAAATTGCCATTCAATATTACCTAAATTAAAATCACCCAATACACAAGGCGTTTGATGGGGTTTAAGAAAATTAACAATTTCATTAATATTATAAATGTGATTAGAGTATACAGTAATGTCACTCTTAGGAGGAATGTAGCTTAAAATATATACCATTTCATTCTTTTCTTGGCACAGATAATCTCCAAAATTAACAGCAACACAAATTTGTTCAACTGAACCATCAATTATAGGTAAAGGGATTTCCCTACTCTTAAAATGTTGGGCAACCGCAATTAAAACTCCTCCGCCTCTGGATACACTGGAGCTAAGAGCACGATCGTTTCTATATACGTTGTAATAAGAGTCAAATAACTCTGAGTCAAGAAAGTGAGAAGTCAGCCATGTCTCAACAAGGGCAATTATGTTGTATTCGTGAAAGCCAGCACGAGAGAACAATTCATTTGTTTTTGTTCTCAAGCCACCAGCATTGTGGAAATAAAGAGAAGTTCTGTTGTTAAGAGGAATGGAAGAGCAGCTCCGTGCCGCCATAACTGCCAACTCTTCATTTGAATTACTAAGAGAGTGTGTAGATGTTGTAGAAACTCCCATATTAAATGAAGTAGCGACATCGCAATAAAATACATCGTTTATTCCTGAAGAGTAGTTTGATGTAATATTGAAGGCCTCAATATGCTGGAAACTTTTGTTGTTGCAGTCGAGGTCGGCGCTGTTATATTCACCGCTGCTGCTGTTAAAGTTGTCGCAATCGACAAGGGCGGGGTTGTTCCTTGAGAGGGAGGCAACGTTACTACTCCATCTCCCCCGTTTTTTGGTTTAGTAATAAAGGGAGTTATTTTTATAGACAAGGGCCACATAGTCTTATTATACACCTTCTCAAAAAGAGGAGATGGTACTCCTAATTTAAAATTCACGAAACGAAGCTTCGACAAGTCAGCATCACGTTTAATAAGTTTAGCACATTTTAGAATATTGGGTTGTACTCCTAACCCTTCCGCCACAAATTTTAACACCGCCTCTGGTTCTGTGTTGACATTAAATTTAGAAATGTGTAAATATTTCATTGTATGCACAACTTCAAAAGCATCATTAACAGGAGCAATACCAACAACACGTTTTGGTTTGTTGTGTTTGTTTCTATTTTGCTTTTGCCTACTGTTCGTCTTTTTATTACGAACAGTAACCCAATCTTGATTTCTGCTATCAGTCTCAATAATAGGAACGTCGACCGCATCAACAAATTGTTCACCAGCATTGTCTTCACTTACAGTTGACGACGAAGCGAGGGGTTGAGTAGCAGGTGTAGGGAGAGTAGTTTTTGGCACATTAAGAGAACGAAGATGTTGAGAATTTATTTCAACTGCGTTTTTGTTGTGAACACGCAAATGTGATGAATTTACTTCACTTATCATTTGTTCCAATTTCAGACATTTCGATTGTAACTCTTTCATTTGGCGCGAGAGCAAATCGATTTTGTTTTGTGCGTCACTTGAAATAACAACACAAGAATTACATTGCCAAAGTAAATTTGGCGTATTTATTAACAGTTTTAAGCTTTCTGTGGATAAGTCCGTACAATTTGAGTGGAAGACACGGCCACATATGGAAGCACATTTAACACCTTCAAGCGTTTTTAAATTAAAATCGTCAGTTTTAGCCTTAATTTCGGCTTGACATTTGCCACAAGAATTATTCATACTCGTATTAGAATGCGAAAAAAAAAAATACAACCGCACTCAACGAATGTTTATCAGGCACTGAAGCTGGTGGAATCACCGGTGCATATTTTTTCAAAAATGATGATGGCCGGAACCTAACCGTGAATGGTTCTCATTATCGCGTCATGATATCGATCTTTATGCTACCTGCAATTAAAGCCCGTAATCTGGACGACGCTTGGTTTCGACAGGACGGTGCCATTTGTCATTTCGAAAATCAGCAAATTTCACGTTTTGGACAGGTGAGTTGGCCGCCTAGATCGAGTGATATCACACCTTTAGACATTTTTCTTTGGAGTTACGTAGTCCAAAGTCTATGCTGACAAACCAGCTACGATTCAGGTTTTGGTGGCAAACGTTACGCGTGTCATTAAAGCCATGCCGGTCGAAATGCTCGAACGAGTCATCCAAAATTGGACCCTCAGAATGGCAACCCTAAGGCGTAGTTGCGGCCAACATTTGAAGGAAAATATATGTGACAGCGCATATATATATGACAGCGTCTAACCTAAGGTTAAAAAAATCAATTTTCATTTTTTTTCTTTTTTGATGTGGACAACATCTGAGCATCGAATGAGACCGATCCCATGCTCCAAAAGTGTTCCCTCCCAGAGATATGCGCGTTTTATGAAAGTGAAGTCGACGATTCTAAGCGCAAATAGAAAGGGACCTAATCTTTAAAACGGCTCTACCGAACAAAACTGGTTTTTAACCTTAGGTCCCTTTCTTTTTTGCGCGTCACATATTTAAAAAATAAATTCCATAAAATGTCCTTTCAAATTACCAATAAAGATTCCACTCTTGATTTGAGTTTTTACATTTATATTTTCTGAAAATAGCTCTAGATGGATAAAGAATTTCGATATTTTAGCATTTCGATATTGAACATGGTTGGTGCAACAAAAGTATTGTTGTTTAAAATTTACGTTAACAAAAATATGATTACGGCAATCATACAGTATGGTTGTGACTATGAACATAACAAAACAGGTTTTGTAGAGCACACATGTATGTGTGTGCGTATGTTTTTTTGATATACAAAAAAAACACATACACACGATACAGTGAATGGTTGCTGTCCATTAAAAAAGACAACAACAATCGGAAGGTAGTTCGAGGGATTTTTATTGTGTTTAGTTTGTTCGGTGAAATACTCTAATAACGACTGGTTCTCGTTTATTTAAAATCTGCTTGCACTTAAGTATATAGCCATTGATCATGGTTTAATCGCATTCGTTACTTGGTGTCTACGGATGGTGAAGTAGCATTCACCCCTGCTGGCAACTTAAAGTATTTTTGACCGTTGGAATATATATTTTTGTTTCTTGAATGAAATGTTTAATAAAAACATGGCTTCAATTCTGGCTAAGAACTAATAGTAATGCAATTTAATTTAATAAAAACAATTTAATAAAAACCTCTATTTTTGAATAACAACAATAACCAATCCTAATAAATAATTTTGGTGATCATAGTATGGTTGAGTGTGAATCATACTATGGTTGTGGGGATCATACTATGGTTGTATGAGAAACATACTATGGTTGTGAGGATCATACTATGGTTTATGAGAAACATACTATGGTTGTGAGGATCATACTATGGTATGATTCACGAATAACCATACATTCGTGAATCATACTATGGTTGTGGGGATCATAGTATGGTTATGTGTGAATCATACTATTGTTGTAAGGATCATAATATTGTTGTGTCACAACCATATACCCAACAATAGTATGATCCTCTTCGAATATTGTCACCCCAACCATACTTTTTTTCTGCGTGTAAGAGATCCAATGTTGGGGTTCTTTAAAACCGTCCACAATTTGTAATCCAATGGGTTCAAATCTGGACTGCCTGAAGGTCATTCTTCAGATTAAATGAACGCTGGCAAATTGTTTCGAAGTCAGGACTGGGACGTTTTAGCCTTATGTGCCGGCGCAGAATCCTGCTGGAAAGTCCATGGCTAGTTTTGGAACAGGGAATTGTTAAGAGGCTTCACAACAGCTTCCAAAACGGTATCTTGGTAAACTTTGGCCGCTGTTTTGACTCCTTGTTCGCAGAGATGCAGGTCAGTGACCCCATCGTAAGAGACACCCCACCAAACCATGACTGAAGCTGGGTGATGACCCTTTTCCACCCTTGGGATCAGTTCAGAGGCTTCCTTAGATGACCGCGAATACACTCTATCATTTAGCTTGTTAATTTTTAAATTTTAAAATTTTTTTCATCATTGAACAAAATTTTTCTGTGCAAGTTATCAGCGTGCTTCACCAGAATACGTTTGCATTTTTCAATCCTATTTTTTTAAGCTGCAGTCAATAATTGTCCGGTACGTCGTTTGAAAGCCCCAAGTCCCAAGTCTTTTTTAACAAGTCCCAAGACTTTTGCGTGATATTCATCTCACGGGCCATGATTTTCTGTTTTCGGAGCGGATTTCTGTGAATTCTTGATTTAACGGCTTTGATGACATGCGGTGTTCGAACAGAGCGTGGGCGGCGCGACCAGTGGCGGTCTTTTACATCTCCAATTTTATGCATCGATAGACGAACATGCGACTAATTCACACATGAAAAGCGCTATTACAGCGATACGGTTCTCATTATCTGACCACTCCATGATGAAAGTTGAAACAATTTTAAAATCCCGTTACAGACTAACGCTATTGAGGTTAGCTTTCAAAACCCATATGACATTAACGGGGTATGTTCAGTTCTACTAATGAAATGGGTGTGTTCAATGTTGTAACAGTATTTATGTCCCTACTAAGTATTGTGATTATTCTAGAGGTTAACCCACTTTGTAGTGAAAAAGTTTAAATTCGTAACCGATATGGTTCACATTTAAAGCCAACTGCTTCAGAGCATTAACACATGTGTACATCCTCCAGTAGTTTGCTTTCCACATGCTGGCGGACATGGCTAGATCGCAATATATTGCAATAGTTCGATCCGGAATATTCTGAACATTTTAAAAGGTATTGTATCTTGTATTGCGATACGTCGAGCCGGAATCTTCTATATATAGGGTGATCTATCTGATCTATCTATCTATAATTTCCTTTGAAAGTTGGCCGCAACTACGCCTTAGGGTTTCCATTCTGAGGGTCCAATTTTGGATGACTCGTTCGAGCATTTCGACCGGCATGGCTTTAATGACACGCGTAGTGTTGGCTACCAAAACCTGAATCGTAGCTGGTTTGTCAGCATAGACTTTGGACTTTACGTAACCCCAAAGAAAAATGTCTAATGGTGTGATACCACTCGATCTAGGCGGTCAACTCACCTGTCCAAAAAGTGAAATTTGCACCGTTTCGAAATGACCTCTCAATAGAGCAGAAGTATGACGTCAAGATTACGGCTTCAATTTCAGGTAGCATAAAGATCGATATTATGGCGCGATAGCGAGCACCATTCACGGTTACGTTCCGGCCATCATCATTTTTGAAAAAATATGCACCGATAATTCCACCCGCTTATAAACTGCACCAAATCGTGCTTTTCTCTGGGTATAATGGCACCTCTTTAACTCTCTTGAACTGGAGACAGTTTTTTAAGAAGCCTACAATAGGTGCCAATCTAAACAAGTAGACATCAGCACTAACTTAATTGCCTAAGGTTATCGAGTTTAGTCGTCTATGGAATTATTAAACAATAACTCCAACGAAAAACATTTGGTTTTGAATCGAACTCACTGAAGGCAAATATGTTCCTTTCTCTGCGTAAGCATTCCAAACCTTGCAGAATTGTAGAATGTTTTAGCAATATGTTACACCAATTTAATTAATAGTTTGATGTACCTATTTTGTCCGGGACAAGCTTTCAAACTTTACCGTCTATTGTAGAGGGTATATGTATTTTACGTGGGTTGACCCGACCGGCAATATGTTTTCTACTTCTGGTTTTTTTTCAAAAACGCCATTAACAAAATATAGTGAGCTACCCTCAATTTTTCAATGTAAATGCGATAAAAATGTAACTTTTTACATTATTATAACGTTAGGGGGGGGGTGTAAATAAAACTTTTCCATGGCAAGTTTTTGCTGTACGCACACGTAAGGCAAAAAAGATGTGCTATAGTCCAAATGTTGCAACAGATGCATATGATTTATTACATCAAACAGTAAGGGTTAATTAAAAAGTTTTCATTTAATTTTGAAATTTTTGTGTTTTCTTTTTTCTTTAGTTTTTGTATGCGCCCTACCACGAAATGGGTGAATTTTGAGTTTGTCACACAGTTATAACGAGTATCTAGCATTTTAAGAGTTATAGCGTTAAAGTATGACGGGCTTTCACTTGTCAAAATGCAGTATTTATAACACTGGTAACCCAGGCTCACAGTTCGGTAGTATCTTTGAACATCTTCTTGGCGGCAATTTTAAATTTAATTTAATTCTAAGATGAGTAAGTACTATTTGGGGCGACTTTAAACCTTGTCTTGCTTGATAATGTTAAACCTCTGGATGAGAACATCTCTTCCACCTCGTAAATGTCAGCAACTTTACAAGTAAATAAGTTATCTTAATGCATGTAAAGAGTGTTTTGAAGCCCAAGAAAGCCTAAAAAATTAAAATTACAAAAACATTAAATTTTAACCAAAAACAAGTAGCAGCGCAGTTAAACACGACCAGGTCGAACCTTATACAACCTTCACCGTCACTACGCTAGAAATGCGAGGAACATTTTTGCGTCATGCGTCTGAGCGGTATATCATCAAAAGCCTCAAAAAGAATCCATATATGAACTCGTAGCAACATTTGCTTTAATTTGAGTACCCATATGTCAATGTTAACTACACGAAGAAAAAAAGTATGGTTGGGGTGAAAATATTGGAAGAGCATTGAGGGCATATCAAAAATTCAGTAATTTTTCAACTTCCCTCGTATATAAAATGCGACACTGTCCCATCCCATCCCAAGTACCATCTGTTAAAATACTACTAACAAATTTTGAGAGAGATCCGTCATTTAGTTTTTGTTTAACAGCTGTTCAAAACATGCAACCACGTGGATTTTGTTAAAAATGGCTCATTCAACATTATTTTTTGCGGAAAAATGTCTTCAATCAAACCAAGGACTCTGCACCATCGATTTCCATGGTAAAAAAGTGGTTTCCTGACTTTCGTCGTGGTCGCACCAGTACAAATGACGCTGAACGTTCTGGGCGGCCAATTGAGTTCAATACACCCAAAAACGTCAAAAAAATCCGATCGGAGAGTAAAAGTTCGTTAAATTATTGATGCCATTCGCATCTACATGGCAGTGTGGTTTCGATTTCACATGATTAGTTGGGTTAAAGAAAGCTGTCTGCAAGATGAGTGCCGCGTCTGCTCTCAATTGACCATAAACGTAATCGAGTGACAACTTCAAAGGGTTGTTTAGAGATGGTTAACCGCAATTCGAATGAGTTTTTGCGGCGTTTTGTAAATATGAATGAAACATGGATCCATTGCAACACTGCGAAAACCAAGCAGCTGTCTAAAACATGGGTTTCTCCGGCTGAACCGGCTCCGAAGAATCATAGCAACAGTTTTTTGGGATGCACGCGGGATAATCCTCATCGATTACTTTCAAAAGGGGAAAACAATAAACGGTGCCAACTTATTGGACGGATTAAACGAGGATATAAAAAAAACCGACCCTATATGGCCAAGAATAAGGCTCTTTTTCATCAAGATAATGCACGGGTGCACACGTCTGCGGTCTCAATGGCAAAATTGCATAAATTGGGTTACGAATTGGTACCACACCCGCCATATTCTCCGGTTTTAGTCCCCAGTGACTATTTTTATTTCCAAACCTAAAGAAATGGCTCAGTGGAAAGATATTCAGCTCCAACGATGAAATTATTCATCAAACAAATGTCTATTTTATGGATACCGAAAAATCCTATTTTTTGGAAGCGATACAAAAATTAGAGAAACGCTGTACTAAGTGTTCTGAGCTAAAAGGAGATTTTTTGCAGAAAAAACTGTGTGTTATTCGAAAAGTCACGAAATTATGTTTATGCCCTCGTATATCAGTAATAAAAATCCAAAACAGTTTGCTTTGAAAAATTTTAATTTGCAGATTAATTGTACAATTACTGCGAAAGATTCGTAACAATTACATCGATCATACAGTATGACTGCCATCATAAAATTGTTAAAATAAAACTCCAAATATAATACTTTTGTCGCACCAATCATATTTATATTGTTGCTACAACCATACTCTTATGTCTAATTTTGGCAATAATAATAGTATTACATTCCAACAATATTTATATTGCTGCAATCGTACTATTGTTAGATTAAATTCAAAAAACAATACTATAGTTGCGATAAACATATTTTTACTGTAAACATAGTTTTACAAATTGTTGTTGCCGTGACTATTAAGGAGTCATATTTTTTCTCTGCGTGTATTGATTGCTGATTTGTAGGGCCACATGATTCTAAACGTTTAGCAAATGTGCCTTTTCGTGGGTTAAGTTCTTCCCAACCCTACAGTACTCGTTATGACCTCACCCTATTGGGTAAGAGGGTATTTATCATTTGGTACGAACAAAAAGTTGGACCAAAAAAACCTGTTTGAATTATTAAGTCATTTAAGTCATTTGCGGAAGGCACGATAACTCACGAAAGGAGCTAGCAATCCTTTTTATATTTTCCATGTAGTAATTAAAAAAATTATTCGATCACTCTTAAAATTTTAACGATGCCTAATGAGCGGGCAATAACTAACTCTAGCAAAACTCGACTACATAGGTCTATGTTTTTGTATCGCTTTCTCGATTTCAAAGGTTAGGCTACGCCCAACTTTGGCCTTTATTTGAATTTCGGAATAAGGCATGGAAAGTAGCATCCAAAACTGTTCTTAAAAAGTAATACAATTTTTTTTTTAATTTAAAATGTTTAAAAAAAATTATTTTTGGCCTTACTAACAATGTTGCTGTTCTAGAACGGATTGACAGATGTGCACGAGGTTTAGGTCAGAGTACATTAGGACTACATGATAAAAATGTGGAGGTATTTTTTCAATAGGGTTTTTTTTAACGATTACGCGTGAGTTGTGTTAAACTTTATTTTTGTTTCTTTTCAGTATTGTTTGCCATTTAATTGGAGTATGGTTTGTCATTGGAAAGACTTACACCGCAACAACGTCTCCAACTTGTGCAACTGTATTATGGAAATGAACGTTTGGTAAGCCACGTTTTTCGTCCAAAATTATGTTTAGGGATGAGGCCCATTTCTGGCTCAACGGCAAAATCAATAAACAAAATTGCTGCATTTGGGCTGTAGAGCAAAAAGAAGAGGTTCAAGAGGTGCCATTATATCCAGAGGAAACCACGGTTTGGTGCAATTTACTTATAAGCTGGTGGAATCATCGGTGCATATTTTTCAAAATTGATGGTGGCCGTAACGTAACCGTGAATGGTGCTCCCGCTATCGCGCTATGATATCGATCTTAATGCTACCAGAAATTAAAGCCCGTAATCTTGACGACATTTGGATTCAACAGGACGGTGCCACTTGCTATGCAGCTGCTCAAACAATGGATCTATTGAGAGGTCATTTCGAAAAGCAGGTTATTTCACGTTTTAGACAGGTGAGTTGGACGCCTAGATCGAGTGATATCAGACCTTAAGACATTTTTTTGGGTAAGGTAAAGTACAAAGTCAATGCTGACAAACCAGTTATGATTCAGGTTTTGAAAGCCAACATCAACCGTGTCATTAAAGCCATACCGGTCCAAATGCTCGAACGACTCATCCAAAATTGGACCCTCAGAATGGAAATCCTGAGGCGTAGTTGCGGCCAACATTTGAAGGAAATTATATTCAAAAATAAATGCCATAATATGTCCTTTTAAATTACCAATAAAGATTCGACACTTGATTTGAATTTTTATATTTTTTTTGTTCTGAAAAAATACCTCTAGATGGATCACCCTATATTATTCCAAAATAGCTGCTACTAGTATCTCCCAAAATGTAAGATTACGCCTACTTTTGGTATTCTGATATTATCGTTAAATCCAACCACTGGTTCAGAACTTAGCAATTTTACCCGAGTACCCTTTGACCTCTAATCCGAAAATTTTCAAACAGCTGCCATTTCGCTCCCTTGCATTTTCGGCATGGTCGTAGATGGACATATTTTTATGAAATTAGCCAAGGAATATGCTGGTGAAATTTGTCCAGTCGTTGAACAATAATATTGGTTTCGTTCTGTTAAAATTTTAAAGTCAACAATTTTTAAAGGGGCGTGTTAACGCCCACATTTCCATCAATGCATTTCCAACATTATATGTTTCTAATGTTATCATTATATCTTTAGTAGTTCATGAGCTATTGCCTTTTGATGTCATGGGTTGTGTGTGCGGTGCCACGCCCCATGTCCAATCACATCATAGTGTATCCTATAAATATTGCCAGACCAAATGTAACATTATTTACAAATTTCGTGTCTATCGGTGATGATATTAGTGATATAAAAGTTACCTTCATTGGGCATATTAAACCGAATTATCATAGAAAACCTAGTAAAACAGGATTAAGTCGATCGTAGCCGACCATAGTATTCCCTGCACTTCTGGATGTTTGGACAATTCAACCGAGAAAAAGGTTTTTGGACCCCTGTTGACTGGCTCTTAATTTACCCAGATTTTAAAACTAAAGTCATCTATAAATTTGTAAGAAAATTGCATTGTTCTTTGGTAAAATCGGTTGAACATATATGTGGGAGCTATACCTGAATCTGAACCGATTTTTACCAATTTCAACACAGCCGTTCTTGGCACAATGAATTTTCTTGTACCAAATTTCATCAAGATTGGGTGTAATGTGTGGCTTCTAGAGCTTAAAATACAGGATGGAGCGCGAAGAGTTGCTTTTTTGCACTGCAGGCTGTGGAGGCACTTTTGGTCGAAGAGAGTAAAGAGTGTGCGTGGCTTAAAGTGGCTGACGGGAGATTTGTATTCGTCTGCCTTTCAGTTGCCATCATGCATTGGACTCGTGAGGGGAGGTAATTTTGTGTTAAAGCCTATTTTACTAATGCGCACTCGATCATTGCAGTGCAGCGTGCTTTTCGTTTACGATTCGCTGTTCCCCCACGCGGACTTGTTTCTGGACGGCAACCAATTGTAAATTGGGTAACTTCATTGAGAACAGCAGGGAATGTGTCATGTGTACAAAGGGGACCTGAGAGAAGGATTACAACACCACAAAACATCGAGAGAGTTAGAGCAGCAGTACTGCAATCTCCGAAATGCTCTGCTCGGAAGCAATCACTTGCTTTTGGCATATTCAGTCTTTTTTTTGGCCTGCTCTTGAGGCAATGCAATGAGAGGATACACGATTCTACCAGGATGATACCACTGCACACACAGCGAGGGTTACCATGTATTGTTTGAGGCAAATGTTTCCTGGACGGCTTAACCCTTTGAGGGGTGATGTGAACTGGCCGTTACGCTCACCAGACTTAGTCCCCTGCGATTTTTTTCCTTTGGAGTTACCTGAAGTCGAAGGTGTATATCAACCGTTCCAACGCCTTGGGAGACCTAATTAACAATATTTAGGCTGAAATTGCCAGAATGCCAGTCGACATGCTTGTTAGAGTTCATGAAAACTTCAGAAAACGTATGCAGCAGTGTGTGGATAGCGTAGGTCGACATTTTCCACATACACTATTTAAAACAATGCAATTTAAAAACTCCCTTACTGTTCAATAAAATTAAAATATAAAAATAATCTTTCTAAGGTTCTTAACTTGTTTATTGCATTCCCAAATAAGCAAATTCCGTGCTCCACCCTGTAAAAAATATGAAGAGCATATGTGACAGCGCATAGAGAAAGGGAACTAAGGGCAAACAAATCAATTTTCATTTTTTTTTCTTTTTTGATGTGGACAACATCTGAGCATCGAATGAGACCGATCCCATGCCCCAAAAGTGTTCCCTCCCAGAGATATGCGCGTTTTATGAAAGTGAAGTCGACGACTCTAAGCGCAAATAGAAAGGGACCTAATCTTTAAAATGGCTCTCCTGAACAAAACTTTTCATCAACTTTTCAATTTTTTTTTTTTGGTGTGGACAACATCTGATCATCGAATGAGACCGATCCCATGCCCCAAAAGTGTTCACTCCCAGAGATATGCGCGTTTTATGAAAGTGAAGTCGACGACTAAAAACCAAAAAAAAAGAATAAACATACATGTGCGAGCTATATCTAAATCTGTACCGATTTACATTTAAATAACGTCCTGTCTAGGTCCAAAAAACTAACGTGTGCCAAATTGCATCATTTTTAATTGTGATATGTGGCTTTTAGAGCTAAATTCATTATTGGCGATCAGTAGCTTGATTACAAGCTTTAGATGGACAGAAGACAGACGGACGGACAGAATCAGTTGATGATTTTAAGAAGGTGGCTCAAATATAATTAATTTCACCACAGCGCAAATATTAATAAGTTTTAAACACTTTAAATACAAGTATTTGATTATAAGTACGTATATCCAAATATTGGTCCATGAAATAACTTATTTCTCGTTTACTTACCAGTAGTGCTTTCCATAGCGGTAGGGTCTTTGGACCCAGTATATATTCCATTAACTCCTCACGGGTACAATTAAATGTCGGATTTAACGGATGACAAAGAGGAAAGTCATCATCGAATAATTCAGCATTTGGCCCCACAAGATCGCCGCTATAGCTGTTGTTGCGATACGTTGAACTATTGTACGCCGACGTTATATCGGCCGTGGCAGAGTAGGAAGAGGTCGAGAACGCAAATGAGGCAGATGTGGTGGTGGTGTTGAGTTCGTTGATGGTGGCGGCGGCAGCGGCGTTGGTCATATTTACGGCTGCCGTGGCCATTGTTGTCGCCAGCCATTGTGTGGTATAGTCAATAACAACGGCCGTTGTATTCATTACAACATCGGTGAGTATGGCGGTTGTGGCGGCAAAGGCGGCGTCACTGGTGTCCGCATTGGCGGCCACTACGCTGGAGATGGCATTGATGTCATTGCTAAGGATGCTATTATTAGAGTAGATATTATTTTCAAAACCTGTTGGTATTGTGGCTATGGTTGCATTCATAGCATTCACTTCGAGCATTTCAATCATGATTTTTGGTTAGGCGCTTTTTGTTTTTAGTAAGGATTTTTGTTTTTGAGGATTAGGGCTTTGTTGCTCTTTTTGAAACGTGGTCCTTTTCACATTTTATTGACGGATATCATTGAAGGGTTTTGTTATGACTATGGTTTATTCAATTTCCTTGTCCATGTAATCAGGTTTGTGTGAATTTTCTGAAAATAAAACAAAATAAAGGATATTTGGTTAATTACATTAGTAAAATATATAATTGAGTTTAAAAATAAAACTGTGGTTCAATTTGGAATATAAACTAGCAACATAACTACACCATTTTAGTGTGATATTAAGAAACGGAAATTGAAATAAATAAAGTTGAGAAAATATGAACAGAAAAGAAATTATTAAAGTTAAATTGATATTGAGAAAAAAAGTTGATTTTGAAAAATTTAAATTGATGAACAAAAACTTGTAGAGCGGCAGTCCATACATCGGGAGATTGTCGATCAAATAAAAAACATTTTATGTCCAATATAATGGGTGATCCAAGTTAAGATACTTTTTTCAATAGACTTTTTTACAGATCACGTGTGAGTCGTGTCATGCGATCATGTTATTTTTGTTCAGTATTGTTTGGCATTTCATCATAAAAAGACTTACGCCTGAACAACGTTTACAAATCGTTCAACTTTATTACGAAAATTCACGTTCTGTGAGGAAAGTGTTTCATGCACTTCGTTCAACTTATGGTCAACATTATCGGCCTACTGAGCGTACTATTCGCAACACCATCACCCATCTTGAGACGCAGCATTCATTATTGGATAATATTCGACCGAATAGACCACGTCCAGCCCGCAGTGAAGAAAATGTAGAGGCCCTAGCTGAGAGTGTACACCAAGACCTTGGAGAGACGAATTGCCGAGCAAAATTGCCGCATTTGGGACGAAGAGCCACCAAAAGAGGTTCAAGAGCTGCCACTTCATCCAGAAAATACAACGGTTTGGTGCGGTTTGTGGGCCTGTGGAATCATCGGTCCATATTTCTTCAAACATAATGCCGGTAAAAACGTAACCGTCAATGGCGACCGTGATCTCGGCGACATTTGGTTTCAACGAGACGGTGCAACTTTCCACACATCGCATCAATCAATGGATTTATTGAGAGAACACTTCGGTGAGCAGACAATTTCACGTTTTGGGCCGGTCGATTGGCCACCAATATCGTGTGATATCACACCGTTAGACTTTTCCCTGTGGGGATATGTAATATGTAAGCTTATGCGGACAATCCCGCTTCGATCCAGGCCTTGGAGCAAATCATCGCGCGTGTCATTCACTTAATTTCACTTCACTTAATTGTAAATAAAAGCAGAACGCGTTAATCGATTTCTATGATCTATGTCGCATTTTGTTTATAGGTTATGTGACTCTACGTGAAAGTTATAAGACTCTACACGTTTTTCCGTTTGGGATTTATGTTTAAAAAAAAAAAAAAAATTTTTTTTGGCAACATTTTCTTCATAAATTTATTTCTAATTGCAAAAATGTTGATTTGGTAGAGAAACAGTATATGAATGGATTAAAGAAAATGTAATTATTAATTTTTCTCAATTTATTTCAGCAAAATCGAACTAGTCGTTCTCGAGTTATGTCAAACTACGTTTTTGCCAACATTTTACAACTAAGCGAAAAAACATCAAGATAAATGTAAAAGGTCATAAAAAAAACTGGCACATATGAACGCAAAACCCTTTGAGGGTTTTAATATACTGACCTAGTACCATCACCCTGACTTAGAATTTCTCACCCCCCAGACAATAACCCCAAAAATGTTCCACAGTGCCATGAATTAAGAGTATACTAAATTTACTTGAGAACCCGATTATGGGGCAGTGTATTTGGATTTATTTATCATACTATTGGTTTATTTATAGTCTAAGCATACAGCAATTTGTTCAAATAAACGTTAAAAAACAACATCTGAACTGATCCTAAAGGTGGAAAAGGGCGATCACCCAGCTTCAGTCATGGTTTGGTGGGTGTCTCTTACGATGGGGTCACTGACCGGCATTTCTGCGAACAAGGAGTCAAAACATCGGCAAAAGTTTACCAAGAACCCCTATTGGAAGCTGTTGTGAAGCCTCTTAACAATTCCCTGTTCCAAAACCAGCCATGGACTTTCCAGCAGGATTCTGCGCCCGCCCATAAGACTAAAACGTCCCAGGCCTGGCTTCGTAACAATTTGCCAGCGTTCATTACCTCTAAAGAATAGCCCTCAGGCAGTCCAGATTTGAACCCATTGGGTTTGAAATTGTGGACGGTTTTAGAGGACAAGGTTTGTCACAAAAGATACCCCAACATTGGATCTCTTAAGACTGCTTTGGTTCGAGCTGTGGCCAATTTTCCAATGGACGAGGTTCGTGCAGCTATTGACGATTTGCCAGTGCGACTTAAGGCGTGTGTGAAGGCAAAAGGCGGACATTTCGAATAAGTAGATTCTTTTTGGATACAATATACATTAATAAATATATTAAAAAAATATTTGGTCCAAAAACATTCAGTACTTTTTATTTTACAGGATAAAACGTGTGTAACAGTATTTATGTCCCTACTAAGTATTTCCAAAATTTAACTTTGGCTGCAAAAATGGAATAATATTGAGAGAAGAGATGAATTCTGGATAGAGGTCCAAAATTTCAAAGATTCTATGAGATTAAATCTGTTAAAAGAATTATGACACTTCTTTTTACTTTTAGTTTAATTCCCGTATTATAGTGCCGAGTTCAGCGAATGCATTATTACATTAAATATGGTCTAAAATTTGAAAGTTTAAGCTGTAGCAATTATAAGTTACCTACGAGCGTAAACAGTAAAATAAATCCCACAATTCATATACAAGTTCTAAGTACTTTATCGAAAATGTTTTATGGCCTTATAATATTGACGAAGAATCCATTGTATTTAAAACAGAAAATTTGAACATCTAGATCTCAATTTTACTTCATATATACTTATATGTGTGTATATTAGGGGTGGGATTCACCCCACAAGGGGGTGAAAATAGAGGGAAATTACAAAAAAATAAATATTTTTTAAATTTTGCTCCCACCGCTTTAACTACCCTAAAAGTGACCTTAGTGGTGTTAAATGTAAGACCAACTCCCAATATTTCTGCAATTCCAACAGTTTCTCAGAACAAATCCACACTCTGTCTTCAACCGTTAAGGGAGTCCCCATAAAAAATTTTGTCATGAATACCCATAAGAACAGTCCAATTCAAAATGCACTCGAAACGACAAAACAAAATTCACCACAAAATAATATTTTTGCTTAAATTTTCTGTTATTATTGATGAAAGTTTATTTTCGTTTTTTTTAAGTAAAAATACGTGTATTTAAAATTCCAAATTTTTTATTGTTCGAAAATGTTAGTCAAATTAATTTAATTTTTTCATGTGATGGATATTTCTTCCGACTTTCGGCGACGATATTTTTTCAACATCGTTAGGGCAAATTTATATTACTTGAGGTCGTCGTCGAAAACTAAAAAAAACTAAAATTGGAGGGAGCCCCCTTAGGGGGTGTAAAATGAATGGGGGTCGGTCATACATTTTACCCCTCTAGGTGCGACTCCTAGGTAGTTGCGGGGCATTTTGTGAATATTTTCCCACGACCTTTGACCTCGATGAGCTGTCACTTGCCCCGATCCCACCTCCCCCATGCATTTTTTTCCAAACCCCACAAAATAAGGGGGTGAGCCGTATCAAGATCGAAAACTCGTGCACTATCCCACCCCTAGGGTATATACTTTAAAAATTGATATAAGGTATAAGGTAACTGAAATATTAAATGAATTGTTTTGTTTTCGTTCAATACATTTTTTTATTTAAAAATAATTTTAAAACAAACCGAGCTTTTTACACTTTTTTTGTTAAAAATGTACCCGTTTTAACCCCATTTTTGGGTAAACGGTGCTATTTTTGCTTTTAAGAATTGGCATCACCGCATATATGTACCAAAATAATGCAATTTTCACATAAATTTAAAAATAACCTTAAATTTAACATCTGGGAAAATTTAGAGCCAACCAGCTCTTTTTTCAAATCCGTGATTTGAAAGAACCTACTCTCAAGATTTTTTTTTTCTTAATGTAGATTTTATTCAAGTTAATATTAAACAAGTGTGTTCTAATGCGGAAGTGTGTTCTATATAGAAATCTTTATGTGCAAAATTTCATTTCGATAGGTCAAGCTTGTGGTGAGTTATCGTCATATTATTTCTCAACTGACTTTTCCGATCTCAAAGAATTTCCCGCAGAGGTGTGTTCTATATAAAAATCAAGTCAAGTTTGTAGTGGGTTATTGTCATATTATTTTTCAAGGCCCATGAGACCGTTAGTGTGGGAGGTACCAGTAGGACTTTTCCGATCTCAACCGAATTCAGCGTAGAAGTGTGTTATATATAGAAATCTTGAGGCCCATAAGGCCGTTTGTATGGGAGGTACAAGAAATGGTGGCCCAATCTAAACCATTTTTACATAGATGATTGCGCCTATATAGAGATTATTATTTGCAAAATTTCAGTGATTTTGCTCAAAAAACTGGACGGATATTTCCAAATAAAAAACTAATTTTTATGAGGTAGTGTCGGTTGAGGGTCTCCAACACCAACTTCCCGTAGAGCTATATAGCCTATTTTCAATACCAACCATGCTAGGTTAACTATACATGTTTGTGCCAAATTTCAGCTGCCTAGCTGTTTTTTTGCAGGCTCTATCTTGTTTTCAAAACACGGACAGCCGGACAACATGGCTGTTGGGTCTCCGATGATTATTTCAAGGTGTTACAGACAGAATGACAAAACTAATATACCCTCCATTGTATGGTGGAGGGTATAAAAATATAGGATAAAGGCTCCAGCGCCTTTTTGGCTTTATAGGGGCTAAATGAAAGTAAAAAACCGGCATTAACCGAAAATCGAGTTTTAGCTTTTTGCCTAACAATTGAAAAACTTTTAGGAATCATTGCAATTAAAGGCTGGTTATGCCGGTTTTTCAATTTTAAAATAAGCCGAGTCGGTTTTAAAAAAATGCGAAATGCCGGCATTCTAAAATATTGCTCTTCGAATATTGTCATTCTTTTGTCGGCGTGTGGAACCAATTTGGGGTTTTCCTTTTCCATTGAAGAATTTGTTGTACAGGTTTTAAACCTAAAAGACTAGCCACCTTAACCTACTTTCAAACCACATTTCGTTGCGGCTTTATTTTAACTACGGCTTAGCTACAAGAACAAACTAAATTTTGTGTTTAACTTGACCTTAAATCAGTACAAAATGACGTTAATTTGGAGAGCAACAAAAAGCTGGGGCGGGTCAGTGTTACGTTTTTCCATTTAACGAATTTAATTATTAACGATTTGTTTATAGAATTAAACATTCTTACATTTTGCTGCTAATTATTTATTCAATTTGTATTGGGATTGATGAAAATATTTTAATTCATTCATTGTTATGTACCTGCTGGTGGCTGGTGTAGACCGAACGAAGAATATTAAATGACGCTCATTACAGTACAGACAGGCAGCCAGTCGGCCGGACAGCCCGATGGGTGGACAGACAGGGAGACAGGCAGACGTCTACCACATGACCGATTGATTAACAGACTAATTGACTAACTGGTTTAGTATGCTAACGCCATTAATTTCATTAACTTAAGAGACGGGCTACAGATAACAACGGAATGCTTTTTGAATCGTTTTTGATTAAAATATTTTTTTTTCTTTTTTCAATTATTTTTTATTATATTTCATTATTTTTAAAACACTTGTTATTTATCTTTTTTTCTTTTTTGTTTCCTTTTTGGCAAACAATTAATTTTGAGTGATTAAAACACGCACCACAATTTGAATTGCGCCTAATTTTATTTTCTCAGTATCGCGTTTCATTAACAAACTTAAATTTACACATGAAATATTGACAGGGAACATCAAATTAATCGATCATTTTTTTTAAACGGGCAGTTCTTTTTATTAATTTTTTAGTATCATTTCGGCGTAATTTATCAACTTTTATTTATTTTCCCTTTGCCTTTCTTTAATAAATCGCACTTTTTTGTTTGCCTTTTATTCGCTTGGCAATTTATGCTTTTAAATTGACCACACCACCATTATTGAGATCCATTCAAAGAAGATTCAAAGCGTTGTACGAGAAATGGCGCGTATATGTTCACAGCGTAAGCGGAATGTCGCCCCAGAACGTGTCGGACTATAGTAATTAAACGATTGCGGCGGCGGACATGTTGCGTTACCGGAATGATGTTTATTACTGCAGTAGCGGATAATTACGCTATCTTTGCCCCAGTCGGAGATGTGGAAAAAACGTAAGACACCACAGCAGCAAAAAAAATGTACAAAAAAATACAGAAACTTAAACACTTTTTAATAAATCGTAATAGGAACTTGTAGGTAGGGGTGTTTTTGTGTACAAATCTACATTAGGGTGTACTGAAAACTGACCGATGTTGTGGGAGGTATAGTTTTTAAACGGGCGTTTTAATTATACCCTTTAACTGAGTGTAAGATAGTAGCTGCACACAGAGAAACGATTCGTTGCCCCAACTGTGTTTTTTCCAACCGAATAATTAAGGTTGCATGTACCTCGAGTATACCATCAGTAAAACCTAATGTTGGTTAGTGCTCTGTAAAGTTCATTAATAGTAACTAAAGTATCGGTAGAAAATTCGAACAATCCGAACATCCAGAAAACTCTTTCAGAATCTTAACGTCCACATGCCGCACTTGTTTAAAGAAAAAAATTTAAAAATTTCAGTACATACAAAAAAACTTGAAGTACTCTTAATTTTAGGGAGGGTCATGTCGAGGAAGACTTTTACTAAACAAATTAGATTAAACAATTTGCTTAAAGCAGTACGAGGGTTCCTACTTATATTTCGGGTCCTGACAATACTGGTGTTTTCAGATGCAAACTAAAACTTCCATTGGAATTTTTGACATTTTTTAGCATAACTTCACTCAGACCGTTTTGTCCTTTGAGGGCAAATTGTTTCATTAAGACGGTGGTGAAAAATTCATCTCAGTCAAAAATGGAATTATCCCGTAAACATTTCGTGCAATGATTTTTTACGATTTTTGGCGTTGGTTATCGAGACAAGAGTGCAAAAATCAACTTGTTTCGACTTTTGGCGATGAAGCACCATCAAAACCCACTGTTGATCGCTGGTACCAAGAGTTCAGTCTCGGACGCCGGAGGAATTTCGTGAAGGACATCCAACTTCGGTAACTTTTCCAGAAACCATTGATGCTGTGCGTGAACTGATTAAGCAAAACCGACATGTAACATATCGTGAGATTGAGAAAATTGGTTTGTGCGCATGCAAAAGTGTGTTGATCTTAAAGGAGAATATTTTGAAAAACAATAAAACAATTTCTAATGACAAATTATTGGGTTTTTATTGCCAGACCCGAAATATAAATAGCAAAACTTCGTAATACTCTTTATAGGATTATATTCGCTTTATGTTATGACTAAAGTTTGATATCATCACCAACATTCGGTGACAACAACGAAATCTTGGCAAAACTATTGGTTGCCACAACCACCAGTTATGGCAACATAAAACATGTTATGCGTTTCATTGGTACGACCGATCTATTAGTTGAGTCACCAATACGATGACCATAATTATGATCTGTAGTATGTTGAACAGAAAAGTTATTACGATTGTAATAATTTGGTGATTACAACCGAAAGTCTTTTTTGCAACGGTATTTTAGATTTCCAACTCAATTTTTCTTTGTGCGTATAACAATAATATTATTCTATGAGCCAGTAAAACTTTAGGTTGCCACAACTGGAGGTTATGACAACCAACTAATTATGAAGTACATGGTACTTTGGTGCCAATAACAAGTGGTGCCAACAGAGAAATTCTTTGTAGTAACCAACCCACGTTTTGTTCGCTGTTTGAAACATATTACACTATGCAACAAAAGTTTGGACTCTCTAGGGGGATGAATTCTTTCTTCTACTTATAGTAAAAAAAAACCCCTTGGTAATCTTAGTCAATTCCCAAAAGGAAGGCCTCGTAGGTACGAGTTATTTGTAATGGGCGGATGAAATTTTAATTTTTCAATGGCATACAGTATGAAACAACTTAAAAAGTAGTAAATACTTATACTCCTTCGTTTTATCGACAGTATGAAACAACTTAAAAAGTAGTAAATACTTATACTCCTTCGTTTTATCGAATTTTCGTGATGAAATATCTTAAGCGAAATCGTGTGGAGTTTATTTTCGTAAAACATTTTATCTTATCGTCATTTACTTGAAAAAGTGAAGAAAAGTGAAAACATAATTTTTTAGCGATAGTTTTTTTTTGTTGTATAAATTTAAAAATGTTTTTAAAAATGGTCCTTTTTGGGTTTAAAAGTTACTATCAATCTTTACGAGGGCTGCTATATATATTTATAGCCTAATATAATGAAAATGCTTTTATTGTTTTTCAAAGTATTCTCCAGCATTATTTATACACTTTTGCATGCGCTCAAACCAATTGTCGAAGCACTTTTTCACTCCGTTTGAGACAACTCCAAAACATGGTTTTTGAACGCTTCAACAGCATCTTCTGGCGACGAAAATCGTTGACGACGGATTGTTTTCTTCATGTGCGGGAATAAAAAGAAGTCATTGGATGCCAAGTCAGGGCTGTACGAAGGATAAACCATCAATTCGACGTTTTGGCCAGTCAAAAAGGCGCTGGTACGAGCCGATGTGTGAGAGCTCGCATTGTCATGGTGCACAATGATTCGTTTTATCTTTTTCGTTTTTTAAACTTTTTCGAAGACTTCAGGCAAACAAATTGCGGTGCACCACGCAGAATTGACCTCCTACGTTGCTCAAGCAGAACAGTCGCCACATAAGTTTTGCCGAAGAAACAGGCGACCATTTGCTTCGAAGTGCTTCTTCCACGAACAATTTTCGTTGGATTTGGTTCGTCGTCGAAGACCCACACGGTCGATTGCTGTTTTGTTTCGGGTTCATACGCATAGATGCATGATTCGTCACCTGTGACGATCTTATAAGTGTCTTTTGAAGCACCGCGATCGTATTTTTCAAAATTTCTTTGCACCAATCGATACGACCCTTTTTTTTTTGAGCGATTGTCAAATTGTGCGAGATTAAACGAAAACAAACCTTTTTTACGACACGGTGTTGAGGCAATATCGAATGTATGCTGGTGGAAGAAATGCCCAAGGATGCCTCTATCTCACGGTATGTCACATGACGATCTTGCAGTATCAGTTCACGCACGGCATCAATGTTCTCTGGCACAACGGCCGTTTTTGGACGACCTTCACGAGCGAGCGTCGGCCACGATTGAATTCATTAAACCAGTTTTCACAGTGCTATAGGATGGTGTTCATCGATGCACTTTTGCCGTGATAATCCACGTCGAAAGTTGTGAAAAATTATCGCACGAAAATGTTCACGCGTTAATTCCATTTTTTTTGCCAAATTGATTTTTTCAAGTCACAACAACACAACTGATGGTACGTCAACACGCCAAACTTTCCATTGGAAATGTCAGATGCGCCAGGCAACACTTGGTGTTGCCTAGGCCAGAAATATATATAGTAAGCATACATCGTCGAAAATAAAATTAGAAAATCTTCAAGCTAAAAAAAAATTGAATAACATTTTTTTAAGTGATCTACTAAACATGACATATTAATGCAAATATTTGGTATCACATCTGTAGCCAAGATTTTTAGCATTCATTAGAGGTATTTTGTTCACATTACCTTTTCAAATTTACTTCACTTACTTAATATATCATAATCTGCATTATCTGAGAATTATTTTATGCCTTAAAACTAAAATGGATTTTTTTTTGACCCAACTAACCAATTTGATGCAGAAAATTGTTCCACTTGCCTGTCATGCAAACTTTATTAGATTCGAAAGACAAAACTATGTTTTAAAAAACCTGCTAATATTGCAAATAGCAGAATAAAAATGATCAAATCGATGCGAACAAAAAATTATATTAAAAAAAATATTTATTTCGGACAGATAACCGAATACATCAAACTGAACCATTAGTTGGTCCAGTTAACAAATGCTCATTGTAATGACCGAATTCAGCAACCAATACATGAAGAGTACTTTACAAGAGTATGTATACATGAAAGATAACTTATTGCATATTATGTTTAACAATAACTAATACATGTACGAATTCAGTTCCAGTAATCATCCAAATTACGAGGGCGACCGCAAAACTAACTGGCCTGGCACGTTTTCTGTTTTACTAGCAGATTTTTTTTATGTTTTTTAAAAGCATAAGCCATCTGTCAAAATTTCCGAAATATTTAATGATTGTTTTCTTTGTTACAGGTGATTGAAGTAAACATGTTTTATAATTTAAAAAAAAATGGAAAATAAAGAGTTTCGTGCGGTAATTAAACACTTTCATATGAAAGGTTATACGCCACAATTAATCAAAGATGAATTGGATTCTGTTCATGGTGATAATGCACCATCATACTCTACCGTGAAATCCTGGGTTCAACAATTTAAAATGGGTCGTTCAAGTACGGAAGATGAACAACGCTCTGGAAGACCGAAAACTGCTACTACTATTGAAAACATTAGAAATATATTTAATGAAGTGACTAAAGATAGACGAATAATGCTCAGAGAACTTGCTGATATTGTTAAAATACACGAAAAACAAGTTTGGAGTATTTTACGTGATGAACTCCACATGAAAAAGCTATCCGCAAGATGTGTGCCACGTTTGTTGACTTTGCCCCAAAAAATCCGTTGGACCAATTCCGAGGAGCTTTTAGCGATTTATCAGCGTAATCCAATAGAGTTCTTGCACCGATTCATAGCTGTTGATGAAACATGGATCCATCACTACATCCCAGAATGCAAAGAACAGTCAAAACAATGGATAGAAGCTGGTAAAAGTGGTCCCAAGAAGGCGAAAACTGCTAAGTCAGCAGAAAAAGTAATGGCCACAGTATTTTGGGATGCAAGGGGTATAATATTTATTGATTATCTTGAGAAAGGAAAAACTATAAATTGTGAATATTATTGTGCATTATTGGATCGGTTGAGTGAAGAAATCAAGATAAAACGACCGCATTTAGAAAAAAAGTTATTTTTCATCAAGATATTGCTCCTTCACACACTGCATTTTTAACTCAACAAAAACTGCACGCAGAAAAAAAGTATAGTTGGGGTATTCGAAGAGCATCATACTATTGTTGGTTATATGGTTGTGGCACAACAATATTATGGACATCACAACAATAGTATTGTTCACACACAACCACACCATGATCCCCATAACAATATTATGGTCCTCACAACAATAGAATTATTCACATACAACCATACTATGATCCCCACAACCATATTATGATCCTCATAACCATAGTATGTTTAACGTACAACCATAGTATGATCCTAACAACCATAGTATGACTTACGCACAACCATACTAAAGACTGGATTACGTTGTTATTCAACAATAAGGAATTTTTTAAAGTAAGTTATGTAATAATAGGAATGATTTATTTAACAGTAAAATAAATCATTTTTTAAAAATATTTTAGTTATACTAATCCCTAGTTATTTTTGAAAAAATTTAATTATTATTACTATTGTTGGGTAAGATTCGTAAAAATAACATTGTGAAATTAATGAAAAAATTAAGGTTTTGCCGGTACGATTGCCGTAATCATGTTATTGTTAACATAAAACCCAAGAAAACAATACTTTTGTCCCACCAACCATATTTATATTGTTGCTACAACCATATTTTCATTTTTAAATTTGGCAACAATACTATTATTACATTTCAACAATATTGATATTGCCGCAATCATACTATTGTCAAAATGAAATTCAAAAAACAATACTATGGTTGCGACGACCATACTTTTACTGCAGAGAACATACTATTGTTGCCGTGACCATATAGTAACCACATATTTTCTCTGCGTGTGGCCGAATAACGATTTGAAATTGCTCCGCATCCACCACATAGTCCAGATTTAGCTCCTTCTGATTATTTCTTGTTTCCAAATTTAAAAAAAAAAATTCTCGGTGGCAAAAAATTTTCCTCCAATAGCGAGGTTATTGCTGAAACTGAGGCATATTTTGAAGGTCTTATTTTTCGGATGGAATTAAAAAACTTGAAAAACGTTTGATGAAGTGTATTGCGATGGAAGGAGATTATGTTGAAAAATAAATAATAATAATTCCAAAAAAATGGTTCTTTTTACGTTAGGCCAGTTACTTTTGCGGTCGCCCTCGTAGTTAGGGTTGCCGATATTATGTCTCTTCAAACTATACTATCAGCTTCCACTACTGAAAATTTCCGAGTACACAACCAGCATTCGGTTGCAGCAATTGAATACATAGATAGTACAAAATTTACACAATTGAGCAGCGCGTTTAGATTGTTGAAACCCTGTACGAAAATGGGCGTTGAAATCAAAATGCATTTTGTGCACTTGGAAATTTTTTGGTCTGCATAATCGATCAAATTTTTCAACAGTGTATTCGGTTAACAAACAGTATGACCGCATTCGACAAAGAGAATCCACGAGTGATTGTTGAAAAGGCGTGGCACCCACAAAGAGTGACTGTTTCGTGCGGTTTATGGGCTGGCGGCATCATTGGGCCGTAGATCTTCGAAAATGAGGTCGAATCAGCATTTACCCAGAATGGCGAGATGGTAACGGACTTGTTATGACTCGAAATTGGTGATATGGACCAGGACGAGTGTGGTTTAGCAGGTGTCACAAAGCCAACAAAACATGGCTCTTTGGTGTAAGAAATTTAATGGCCTTGTCGTTTTTAATTGCGCCACAATCATGAGATTTTACAGCGTTGGACTTTTTTGTTTGGGGATATTAAAAAAAAAATTATGTCCATAATTCGGTACATTTACGACATTTCACCTCAAAAAGGTCTCAGTCATTGAATAAATGGACCACTGGATAGATGTATGCCGCCGAGTAGTGGAGAGGATTTGGAAGATATTTTGTTTCACACATAATTGTCATAGATCCCTCTACCATAATAAGAAATATTAAGATAATTCTCTGAAAACTTTTTGTTTTAATTACAATTAACATCTTGTGTTTACACATTGAGCAGGGATAAACCGGCTCAAGACCTCTTGCTTCTATATTTAAATAGAAGACAAGTTTTTAACAAAATGGCAAAGTGACATTGATTTTCGTGGCTGCACTCTGCTTTTATCATGATTTCGGGTCCGTGACAACCCTCTTCAGGAAGCCTTGCTGCAATTGTTGAAAGTAAAACCGAACTCCGTAAGGCCAGGCTCTCCCCAAACGAATGAGAACTACTGTTGAAAACCTTACTTTTCAAGATTTCTTCACACAATTGCCCACGAAAATACAACTCACTCTTGCCACCTCTAAAGAGACTCCACATCCATTAGTTAAACCACCCTTTACGAAATTATTTTATTTGAATATTTTTTTTGTATTAAATGACCACTAAATATTAAGTGTAAGCTATCTTGTATCTCTGGTTCTATGTTTGGCTAGTTCCAATGCAGGGTCCAAAGTTCGGTTTTATGTAAAATACTTAGGAGTATACCGAACCTCAATCATTTGGCTGGCAAAAACCCATTTAATGAAATGAACTTTACCTACCGACTAAAGCTACATATAATAGTTCGATGTGTATATTAGCGCTTCCCATTCCTTTCGACCTAAAAATCTTGAGCTTGGTTTAAGATGTCACCATATTTAAAACGTCAAAAATGTTTTGCGGTACACCCTAATCTACACACATTCCACGTACTAGACGCGATATTGAAAAAATAAAGATTATATTCGCACATGTTAGAAAAAAAAAAGAAAAATTATAAAATACAATGCCGCAATATGAGTTTACAAAATAAATGTGATGCTTTTCATTTTAAACTAATACTAATGAAAGTCGTTTGATACTACTATCGTATTTAGAGATACCTACAAGTATATATTGCTTCCAACAAAAAACGACCTATGTCTAATTTCATTTTTCTTCAGAAGAAAGTCTAATGTCTCTTCTTTAACTCTTCTACTTATATACTCGTAGTGGCAACCACTGTTCTATTTTAATGCGCCTACTATTCTGTTTAGTTGTTATCGCTGAAACTAGAAGATAAGATACTTGTGTTAAACTACCTAGATGTACTTTGCGGATCTTATCTCGACATTAGCTATTTTTTCACAGCAAAAAATGCAACAAGATAGTGGCTTGCTAAAATCTATTCAACATATTTTATTCCATACAAGTACTTTTCGAAGTACATGTTGTGCAAAAAAATCAACTTTCTCTTCACTTTATTATTTTGAAATATATTGACTTAAGCTGTTGTTGCCCAAGAGCATTTAAGTAATGTTTAACGGAAATTTTAATATTTACAACGACCAGTCAGACGAAAGGCTCGACCACTACCAGAGCTTTGTGGAGAGATGCAAATACGAATCTGGTAACTCATAAGCCGTATCTGCTGAGCATCTGAAATGAGTATTTTTTTAATATCTTAGCGGATGCGGATCTGCCCTACATGTCCCTGATATTGGGGTTAAGTTTCCGACCCAAAAAGAGGACAAAAGCAATAACGCAGCTTAGGTACCAACGGAGCTATGTAATATTGCAAAAGGCAAGTTGATTAGCTGCATGCATCAGCTTATTAGGAAAGTACGAGCGAAGTGGCATGGATACGCCAGGTGCTATCAAAGGAGGCCATCATACCATGTCTTCTGATGCAACCCGACGGAAAATATACGGTAAATATAAAATAAAAGATTGAACTACTACCGAAAACTCATTTCCCAGGCTGTCAAGATAAGATAATCAATCAAGATAATCTAAACCGTTCACTCACATCATGCACGGAGGAGTTCATAGGAATGTCACCCAAAAATCGGCCTTCTTGAACTGTGGACATATAGGTATTAAAAAATATAATTTCGTTACGAATCAGAATAATATTCATTTTACGGTTAATAGAAATGTGAGGCCTTCAACCATGTGGTTAAAGTCCCTAGGCCCATATATGTCCAAGGGACCCAAACATCGGTCACCTTGAACTTTAGGCAAATGGGTATTAAACAACAATAAAATTACGTCATGAATTAGATTTTAATTTTACGGTTCGAAAGCGATTTTAGGACTTGACCTATGCGAGTAGGGGGGCCTAAAAATCGTCCTCTTTGAACTATGGATAAATGGGTATCAAAAAAAATTAAAATTCTGTCACGAATCAGAATATCATTTTTTTCATTTAACGATTCGAAGAAATTTTTAAATTTGTGCAAATTTGGAACTCGGACCGGCCTATATGGGCCCTAGGGGCGCAAAAGTCAGCCTGCTTGATCTATGGACATACGGGTATTAAGAACAATACAATTTCGCCACAATCAGAATATTAAATTTAATGCCTTGATCATGGAGGTAAGATCCCTAGGGCGCTGAGAAATGGTCCCTTAGAAAATACACATATGGATACACAAAAACAATTGAATTTCATGAATAATTTTAATATGACATTCATTCATTTTGCGCTTAATTGGCGGCCTTGATGTGGGTGTGTTCTTTGGGCCCTGGGGTCTAACAACTGTCCCCTGTTGTTGGAAGGCATATGGTTATCTAGAGTAAAATGGTTATCTATTAGTAAAATTATCGAACAAATCTAAATATACAAATTTGTGTCAATATTTGTATTTGTATAGTTGACCTTTTGTTGTTTATTTTTCAGTTATTGTTAGGCTTGAGGTCATAAGCAAAAATCTACTTAAAACAATAGCAGAGGGAGAGGAATGTGTGCAAACAATTGAGAACCGCGAACAACAGGAGATGGCGAGAACCAAATTAGTGTCACTAATAGACGACCACATGCTTAAGACGGAACATAGTTTTAGAGACAGACTTATGCTTGACACAATCGGACAAACTAGGGAATTTTTGAAGAAAAATAAAGAGCTATTAATACTAAAGTCGGACAAAGGGGGAAAGACAGTGGCAATAGATAAAAAGGACTACGACCTTAAAACGAGAATAATTTTGATGGACATGTGCACATACAGATGCTTAAAAAGGGATCCCACTTCCAGTATGCCAAACAAAAACAACAAATTAGTGGACAAGTTATTCAGTATATATCTAATTAGCCAAAATGACAAATATAAATTAACCAATCGGACAGAAACAGCGTCCAGAATCTACGGTACACCACTACGACCGATTTGTTCCTCCATAAACTCACCGGCGAATGGACTCCATAAACTCACCGGCGTAAATAACTTATATATATTTTAAAGAACGTTTAGCTCGTTTGTTTTATTTCGGTCTGTTGCTTTTACACATTGAACAGGGATTAAACCGGCTCAAGACCTCTTGCTTTCATATTTAAAGAGTGAGTTGTATTTTAATGGGCAATTGTGTGAAGAAAACTTGAAAAGTAAGGTTTACAACAGTAGTTCTCATTCGTTTGGGGAGAGCCTGGCCTAATAAAGTTCGGTTTTACTTTGTCACGGACCCGAAATCATGATAAAAGTAGTGTGCAGCCACGAAAATCAATGTCACTTTGCCATTTTGTTAAAAACTTGTTTTCTATTTAAATATAGAAGCAAGAGGTCTTGAGCCGGTTTAATCCCTGTTCAATTTTAAAGAACATGACAAGAGATTCGCCATGTAATGTAAAGGACGCAGGAGACTTTAAACCTAGGATTAATAACACACATATTGACGATGACGAAACTTTAATTTCATTTGACGTGGTACCTTATTACCTAGCATACCAGTGAATCTAGCTATTAAGACTATAGAGGAAAAATGGACTAATGTAGAGGAATTCACCAGAATCCCAAAAAAGACTTGTTTATTGAATTACTGACTTTTTGTATAAAGGACACTAGATATTTCAAATATGAAGATAGAATTTTCGAACAAAAGAAAGGGATGCCAATGGGTTCACCGGTATCGCCGGTTATAGCCGACATTATCATGGAAGAGTTGCCGAACGTTTCCATGCAAAGAATGACTACAAAGCCCATACTTATGACTAAATATGTTGGCGACCTTTTTGTGATTTTAAAGAAAAGTGAAATTGACAACACTCTTCAAATACTTAATTCATTCAATAGACAAATACAATTCACAATGGAGAAAGAATGTGACCAAAAACTTACTTAAATTGCCGACAAGGCAATTTGTTAAAATTGGATTGGTATCAAAAACCAACATCTTCCGGACGATTAATTAACTTTCACTCGAAACATCCCCGACGAATTATAATTAATACAGCGACAAACTTTATTAACAGAGTTTTCAACATAAGTGACAAAAGTTTCCATAGTGACAATGAAAGACGGATTAAAAACGTATTAAGGGAAAATGACTTTCCAATTAAAACCATAGAGGACTTAATTAGACGGACGAAAACCAATTGTGACCAAACAGTTAAAGAAAAAAGAGTAATAACTTATAAAGCAATGACGTACGTACATACCTGGTTTCTCCGAAATGTTCAACAAATCGGACGTTTATAATAATGAAAAATTTTTATTAGCGCCCCGAACGTTTAGGACAGTTAACGAATTATTTAGTAAAACAAAATCGAAGGTGGACAGGGAAGAAAAGTCCAATTTAGTTTATAAGATTAAATGTGATGGTGACAAGTCCAACAAATCGAGCAGAAGACTGCCCTTGCGAACCACTGTACTTTGACTGGACACAAGCCAAACTTTAACGACGTAGGAATTTTAGCACAAGAGAGGAATTATAAGAGAAGATACACTTTGGAGATGCTTTACATCAACGACGTTCCTACATCTAAGAGAATGAACTTTAAAACTGACACGGATAGATGTGCACATATGTACATTAGAGCGTACCAGGTTACAAGTAAAAAAAAAAAAGTTCGCCGTACACCTTCAAATATGAAGTATTATTGAAAGGTAGTTTCAAAAAAATTTTTTTTTATTTTTTTATGCCGAACGTAGGGGTCGCGCTTTTACATTTTTCTATATAACTTCTGCATTTATAAACGGATTTTAAAGTGTGATACATCGATGTTTTTGTCTCGACGAGGCCGATTTTTTTGTCTTTGAAGTCATTGAGCTCAAGCACCCCGCGCGAGCTTTATTTTTCTGATATTAGAGTGGTACATTAGGGTAGTAGCAACTGAGATATGATGGGTAAGTACCAGAAGGGGGTGCTTGAGCTCAATAATTTCAAAGACAAAAAAATCGGCCTCGTCGAGACAAAAACATCGATGTATCACACTTTAAAATCCGTTTATAAATGCAGAAGTTATATAGAAAAATGTAAAAGCGCGACCCCTACGTTCGGCATAAAAAACTAAAAAATTTTTTTTTTGAAACTACCTTTCAATAATACTTCATATTCGAAGGTGTACGGCGAACTTTTTTTTTTTAAGGTACGCCCTAATGTACATACAGGCATATTGCTAATAAGTACCAACGGAAAGACATACATTAGTTGAATATTAGAAGTACAACAGGACAGAAGTTAAACAATTATTTAAATTTAATTATTAACAAAAATTATGTTATTCGTGATAGAAAATTGTGTATTGTTGAAATTTTATGTTCTCGGTTTTGTTTTAGTGATTACCCCTAACGATGAACGTCGAAGTCAGTTCGAAATATTGGGTTATTTAAAATTAAATAAGTTATAAAAACACCAACATCTGTTTTTTGTGACAATTTGCATCTCGGACCGGCTCTAGGGACCGCAATATTAGGCTTTTGAACTATGGACATGTGGGTATTAAAACACATGAAACAATTCTTTACGGATCCAAATATCATATTCATTTTACGACTCGAATAATTTTAAGTTCTTGAACCGTGGGTCTAAGGTCCCTACGAAGCCGAATAGTTGGTTCCTGCGAACATGGACTTAGAAACAGTGGAATTTTATGAAGAAGCCAAACATGACATTTATTTTACGATTTACGGAAGCCATGGCCTATCGTCGTGATTTACGTGACCTGCGGACCAAAATCTATCCCGAAATGTCCAGAGACATGTGGCTATCTAGAAACAGCGTCATTTTCCCACAAATCCGAATATGTTTGTGTCAATTTTTCTTGCCCTCAGGGGTCCCAAAACCTCCCTCCTTTACGAATGGGCATATGCATACTAAAAAACACAACAGAGATTTTCTTCACTTATCGAAAAAAAAAACATTAATTCAAGGTGGACTATATTCGAGTACTTGGCCAATAGGTCAAAGGTCTCAAAATGTGGTCCCGTCGAACATTAAAAAATATATTTACTTGAAAACATTGGAATTTACAAACTAATTTAAATAAGGATTTAACTTTAAAGATTACTATGGGTTCCCAAGTGCCCCTCACCAATGGACATATGGTTTCTCCAATGCAATAAAAGTGAAGAGTCTGAACAGTACAACGGTTCATAGGCCCTCAAAAATGTAGTTCCATTAAACATGGACTCGCCACCAACAACCATTAACCACAATACTGCAACATAATCCATGTCATGTCACAACATAAAGCTCCAAGCCCGGCCAAACTTGCGAATTGTCCACTTGTTTGAGATAGTCCTCATATTAATAGCTTGGGCTCCCGAAATCGGCTTCTATAGGGTGATCCATCTAGAGGTATTTTTTCATCAGGTTGTTTTTCTCTTTTATATTAGGATTTTTTAATTTATATTATTTATTTGATTTTATACTGAATTTTCTCTAGTAGTTTATGATGTTCTATTTAACATTTTGATGCATATTGTAATTTAGCTTTAATAGGCCCCAGTGGGCTTCGAATTACATGTCAATAAAGAAAAGAAATGAATCTTTGAGAGAACCGTATAGCTGTAATAGCGCCTTTCAAGTGTGAAATGAAAAAAAACATATTTTCAAAACGCTCCGGCCACTAGGGATTAGCCGCATGTTCGTCAACCGATGCATAAAACTGTTTGAGGAGGCTATAGATGTAAAAGACCGCCACCGGTCGGGCCGCCCAAGCTATGTTCGAACACCGCATGCCATCAAAGCCGTTAAATCAAGAATTCACAGAATTCCGCTCCGAAAACAGATAATCGTGGCCCCTGAGATGAATATCACGAAAAGTCCATCAGTCGAATCATTAAAAAAGACTTGGGACTTGGGGCTTTCCAACGACGTACCGGAAATTTATTGACTGCAGCTTTAAAAAAATAGGATTGAAAAATGCAAACGTTTTTTGGTGAAGCTCGCTGATAACTTGCACAGAAAAATTTTGTTTATAGACGAAAACATTTTTACCGTTCAGGAAAAATTTAATAAGCAAAATGATAGAGTGCTTGCGCGTCTAAGGAAGCATCTGAACTGATCCCAAGGGTGGAAAAGGGCCATCACCCAGCTTCAGTCATGGTTTGGTGGAGTGTCTCTTACGTTGGGGTCACTGACCTGCATTTCTGCGATCAAGGAGTCAAAATATCGGCCAAAGTTTACCATGAAACCATTTTGGAAGCTGTTGTGAAGCCTCTTAACAATCCCCAGTTCCAAAACCAGACATGCAGGATTCAGGATTCTGCGCCGGCCCATAAGGCTAAAACGTCCCAGGCCTGGCTTCGAAACAATTTGCCAGCGTTCATTTCCTCCGAAGAATAGCCCTCAGGCAGTTCAGATTTATACCCATTGGATTGCAAATTGTGGACGGCAGCCTTAAAAACAATCCCCAGTTCCAAAACCAGCCATGGACTTTCCCGCAGGATTCTGCGCCGTCCCATAAGGCTAAAAAATCTCAGGCCTGGCTTCGAAACAATTTGCCAGCGTTCATTTCCTCTTAAGAATGGCCCTCAGGCAGTCCAGATTTGAACCCATTGGATTAAAAATTGTAGACGGTTTAGAGGACATGGTTTATCACAAAAGATACCCCAACATTGGATCTCTTAAGACTGCTTTGGTTCAAGCTGTGGCCAATTTTCCAATAGACGAGGTCGAGCAGCTATTGACGATTGGCCAGTGCGACTTAAGGCGTGTGTAAAGGCAAAACGCGGACATTTCGAATAAGTAGATTCGTTTTGAATACAATATACATCAATAAATATATTAAACAATATTTGGTCCAAAAACATTCCGTAATTTTTATTTTACAGGATAAAACGTGTGTAACAGTATTTATGTCCCTACTAAGTAATTTCCTTCAAATGTTGGCAACCTTTTTTTTTAAACGATGATGACGTAACTTTCAATGGTGCTCGCTATTGCTCTAACATATCGGACTTTTTACTACCTGAAATTGAAGACCGTATTCTTGACGACATTTTGTTTCAACGGAACGTTGTCACTTGCCATGCAGCTGGTCAAACAATGGATCTATTGAGAGGTATTTTGAACAGCAGCTAATTTCACATTTTGAACAGGTGGATTGGCCGCCTAGATCGTATGATTTCACACCTTTAGACTTTTTTCTTTGAAGCTACGGAAATTCCAAAGTCTATGCTGACAATGACTATGATTCAAGTCTTGGGAGCCAACATTACGCGTGTCATTACCGGTCGAAATGCTCGAATAAGTCATTCAAAATTGCATCCTCAGAATGGATACCCTGAGGCGTAGATGGAGCCAACATATAGTCGGCCACGTCCGATTTATTACTAGTTTTATTGCAATAGCTAGTAGAACCAAATTTCAAAATTGTGTTTTTTTGAAAGCTTAATATCCCTTTGAACTACTTTTCACCCTATGAACTACTATTAAAGCTGTTTTGTCGCGAAATTTTGGAAGGATATTGAAAGAACTTACATTTCAATTAAATCATTTTCGAGATATCACTAAAATTAAGTTCAGCAGTTTTACAATTTCCGGACAATAAAAGAATTGTCTTGCCGAAAATGAGTGTTCAAAACACTTTTTAGATTTAAAAACACATCTCTTGTTTTGTGGCATGACATGAGATTAAAAAAGCATTTTACAAAATGTATGACATTCGTAAACTAGAAGTGTGGTATGAAAAGGTAAGGCAGTATTTATGACGTCTTTCCCGGCGATGATCTTTGACGCTACAAAAACAATGCATGACGAGCACACGAAATTCACTTTTTTCATCATCATCGAAATTACTCTCAAAGAATAACTGACAGATTTTTATCTAAAGTAATTTCTTTTCGTTTTTTTTGCCTTCTTAATATATAAAAATAATTCTTGTGTTCTTAATGAGCTGCTGTCGTTGACAATTCTTATTGTGTCTTTTGACTGAGACACCACAAGAGATGACAACAATGGCTGCATCTTAAAACGACATTTGGATCTGAAAGATTTGCTTTTTTCGCCTCGGTCTGGATATGGATGGACGTGTGTATCAACACAAATGTCAAGTCTTTTCAGAACAACCATCAGATGTGATGCGATGACGGGGCCAATCTCATCTCTTCGGATGATAGCAGGCAAAGCCAACAAAAGCCACATCAACGAAAAAGTGATAAGAAAATGTGTTTTCTTTGTGAAGCAAGAGCTAAGCATGAAATGAGAAATAATTCATTAGATGATGTTCTAAATTTAGATAGAGTGAGTATTACAACAGCGGCGGAGATCATAGGGAATGGAAAAAAACTTAGTATTTGTCAAACATCAATCAGGGAAAAAATACATTTGAAATAGTTAAGGGAAGAAACTTCGACGTACTCATTCATTGAGATGAAAAATTACTTTACCGAAATGGTACTAAGACCAATCCAAAAAGGTTATTTTTTGCCAAAATAGTACTAAATTTTTATTAAACAAAAAATAAAACTCAAAAATCACATTCAATTGAATTTTCATTTAAAGTATGAAAAAAACCATATAAAGGGGTTTCCCATAGGGACATAACAATTACGTATCCTTATGTCAACGCAGCCTCAAACATTTTTAATGATCTTTCAGTGTCAAAACGTTAGTCGAAGTCAACATTTTCGTCATGATAAAGTTCATTAACGAGCAACGTTTAGAAATCAATAACAATTACTACCGAAATTCTGAGTCGGTGGTCGCAACTTAGAGAGCGCTGACTCCAATTTTCGGTTGTAATATCCGTCCCATCTGACGGGCTTTGCTTGCTTTAGTGGATAAATTTGGATCCAAATATAAAATGTCAGCCTCCAAATTATTAGCCACACTACTTATATGTGGACCGCAGAGGTGCGGTTGTCACTTAATGTACAAACAAGTCAATAACGTCAACATGCCGACTACCAAACAGAAATCATTGGGGTCACATTGGACAGCCGTTTTTCGATTCTCTGCACATGTTACAGCTGTCTGCGATAAGCTAAAAAATAGGAACTAGGCTCTCAAGTTACTTGCCGGCAGTACTTGGGGAGCCGACAAAGAAACTTTGTTTCCCCTTACAAAGCGATAGGTCGGTCTGTAGTGAAGTAATCGGCGGCGGTGTGAGTACGACGCAGTGGAAGAATATTCAGACTTGCCACAATGCCGCTCTGAGAACATCAGCAGGGTGGGTACTTATGTCCTCTAAGGACCATCTACATGAGGAGACGAAGGTCCTTACCGTGTGCAGATAAAATTTCTTGTTGTCTAAGCAATACCTGACTTTGCGGTAGTTATGCCAATCACCATCTCATGGACAGAATGCCTCCGCTCAGGCAGATCAGGCACGATTTTCATGATCCAAAGAGGTGGCAACATTCCAGACGTTTGTCCCGCTTGCTATCAGGAACCACATGACATGCTGCATCTTCTTAATGGTCCGTCCAAGCTTACTCAGCTGACCCTTAAGTCTTCTTGGATGCTTCCAGTTTAAATAGAGCGCTTCCTTAATCTGAATATCGAAACAGATCTCCTATAGACGAACAGAACTTACAACAACAAGCGCGGATCCCTGAGAGAGGCTTTGTCTTCTAAAGCCATAAACGATCCATGGGTCGCTGTCGATAAATGCGACGCTCTTGGTGGTCGGAAAGCTCTTGTTGTTCTGGGCATGAAAATTAAGTGTGAGTTTACTGAGACAACCAACATTTTTGAAGTGTCAAAAAAAGCATCCAAGTATTAGGGCTTTTTAAAGCGGTGCAAGAAATACTTAAATTTCTCTGACCTCCTCAATATCTACGCGTCCTACATTCGGCCAGAAATGGAGAACAACTCCGACATAAGATCGGCTGTATCAGGGTCTTCTTTCGAGTTTCTCCGCCAGATGCAAGGGAGGGCGCTGAAGCTTGTTGAGCATAGCAGGGTAGCCACCTCGACAGACGCGCGTAGTTCTGGCTCAGCTGTGATATGCATGGTGCAGCCGCCTCAATTTGTATTGGGCGTGAATTAATGACAACGCGTTGGACGTTTGTACACTGAAAAAAAAATTTTTCATAATATTAACGAACGTTGTTCATTGGCCAATATTCATTGTCCCAATGAACAATTTCATTAGCCCAATGAACAATTTCATTAGCCCAATGAACTTTTTCACTAAAAATTAATGAACAGTTCATCATATATAAGAACGATCATTAATATCATTCATTGAGGAGATTATCGGAATATTTTAATGTATCTGTTCATTAGCCCAATGTATGTGAATATTTATTTTTAATGAACAGGTTCATATAAAATAAATTCATTATCCCAATGAACATATTCACTGGTCCAATGAATTTGGTCCGAACGACTTAATGAACAGTTCGTAGTATTTATGAATATGAATTAATATCATTCATTGAATTCGAATTTAATGTAACTGTTCATTAAGCCAATGTATATGAACATTTATTTTTAATGAACAGGTTCATATAAAATATTCTCATTGTTGCAATGAATTTGGTCGAACAAATTAATGAACAGTTCATAGTATTTATGAATATGAATTAATATCAATTTAATTTATCTGTTCAATTTAATGTATTTGTTCATTGGCCCTATTAATATTAATATCAGCACATGACGCACAAATCAACGTACGCATTCATTACGAGTACTAAATGCGCAATGAATTTAATGTATACATTCATTAGAATATAGCGGTAAAGTAACGTCCAGAAAAAAAGCAAACTCGTTTATGCCCAAAAAGCAGCAACAAATACTACAACATATGCATTTATTGTAGAAATCAATGTACGAGATCATTAAACAATGAACGAGTTCATTAATTTATAACGGTAAATAAATGTATGTGTATACCAAGAAAAAGAAACAAACGACTCGTTTATTTTAGTTTACTGTCACCATTGATTGAGGAAAGTTATCGTAAACGCAAAGTTCTATAAAAAGCGGAAACAAAAACATAACAAACAAGAGCGAAATAAAAACAATAAATTGTTTGAAATTATTTGTGTGTATATCGGGAATATATGTGAATATTTATGAAAGTTAAAAAGCAATGTAATTAAAAGAAAGACTGAGTCAAGTAAGTGTTTAGTGTTTGGTACAGTTTTGTTTACGTATAACGATTAAGTCAATGTACATATTTATAAATCAATGTACACGTCCATTGATCAATGAATGAATGAATGAACATTATCATTATTTTACATCGACGATTTAACGTAAACATTAAGAGAAACAAAGTAACATGTAATGCAAGAAAGGTATTCTAATTAGTAATATATGTAGGTTTCTATACAAACAGTAAGAAATAAAAAAGAGCGAAAAAACTGAAATATTTTTACTTGAAGTTATTGAGCAAGAAATAATAGATCGCTTTCCGGGAGAAAAAATTGAGTATTACCGCATTGGCAAGCGAGGAAAAATGTACATAAAATACTGTAATGGTAAATCCCACATAAAAAAATTAAAGCGAAACTAAGGTGAATATGCCAGTAATCCCTCAATATCTAATAAACCTGAAACAAAAATCTTCAGTAAGTATAGCAACATGTGCGTTTAAATTTTGCTTGTTTCTTATTTTTTATTTTTCTTAACTTAAAGGTCTTGAAAGAAATGCAGAAGAATGTGTTAGAAGTATAAGATTTGACAACTTATGTATCTGTGGCTGAATTTGACAGCTGTTGGCAAGCCTGTGCCCAATACAGACTTAAACAAATTAATGAAGCTTCGTCCTTGATGGATATTTTCGAAAAATGGCCTGAGTACAAAACAACAAATGGATATCGATACGTAAGCATTAATTTTTTTTATAAATTTCTTGTATTTAGTCTTTAAAATTCGTTTATTTAATTCGTGTTTGCAGATTGACAAAGATTTTGGAGTTCTTTTCGGAAACCGTTTGGGAGTTCTTGGTGATTGGCTGGAACATTATAGTAAAATAAGAACTTTTCTTCTGGCTGAAAATCGTATTAAAGATAAAGGATTACATGCTATGCTTAAACAGGCAGATAACTCAGAAAGCAGGTAAGTTTTATATATCAATTGTACTAAAAAGTGGAACGAATATATACAAATTTGTTTATTTTATTAGAAGTTGCCGCTGTTCAACTCATGTGGTGCATTCATGGATATCTTACAACAACAAAAAGCGTTGTGCGAAAGGACAAGAACAACAAAAAAACCATTTTAAAGCCAACGATTAAAAGTTCTCAGGAATCTTTTTTTTTGTTGGAAGCAACGTACAGGAAATTGAAGATCACATTAGTTCCCTAAAGAGCAAATCCGAAAGCATTCAACCATTTATATTTGCCATTGGAGATAAGAACTTGAAATTCTTTAAGGGTTTCTTTTTGTATTTAGACGGTATACGGTATGAGTTTACAACTTTTCTGAGAGCAGTTGATATTTGCTTTAAGTGCTTTCATTTGCTAAATTTAGAATATCCTCTAGCATGTACTAATTTTTGGTCATTTATTGAAATGTATTTTTACCAAATGAACAAATATAAAAATAAGTCATCGAAAGTTGCCATAATGTCCGACAAGTTAAATCAGGCTGATAAGTAAAATTACAAAAAAAATATACATATCTACTTTTGAAAAAAGCAACGCTAACATATTTCAAAGTAATAACAAAAAGAATTAATTGTATTAAATAATTTTATAAGTTTTTTTATGAGTATAAATTACCTAGTTATACATCTTACATTCTAATGGATTGTTCTGTTTATTTTTTGAATTATTAATAAATACCTAAACAACTCTATTTGAAAATATTATTCATATTGCGTTTATATGTAGTAGCATTGTATTCATATATTACAATTAATGTACAAATTCATTTGGTCAATGTACGTGTTCATTGAGGCAATGTATTCATGGTCACAAATTAATGTATTAATGCATTAACCTACAAATACATTGGGTAAATGTACGCTTTCATTGTTATAGTGTATAAATACATGAAAAGCCATGTCTTCATAATAAATTTTAATGTATGAGTACATTAATTTTAGTGTACTCATACATTAGAATGCATCAATGTACGGTTTCATTGTGCTAATGTTTTCACACATTCATGTATGACTTCATTAATTTGAATGTATGAATACACTAAAATTAATGTATTCGTACATCAAAACTAATGTACAAGTACATTGGATCAATGAAGTCGTTCATTGCCACAATGTATTAGTACTTACATAATTAATGTATGTGTTCATTGGGCTAATGTACGAATACACTAAACTTAATGCATTCATACATTAAAATTTATGAATTCATACATTAAAGTTAATGTATTCATACAATAAAACTAATGTACAAGAACATTGGATCAATGAAGTCGTTCATTGTCACAATATATTAGTACTTACATAATTAATGTATGTGTTCATTGGGCTAATGTTCGAATACACTAAACTTAATGTATTCATACATTAAAATTAATGCATTCATACATTAGATTTAATGTACAAATACATTGGCTCAATGTATTATTTCATTAGCTTTGTAGGCTAATGAACAGCATTCATTAAAATCAACGAACAGGTTCACTAGCGCAAAAATAATGAAAAAATACATTGGCTCAATGAACTTTTTCAGTAATAGTATGTACGTTTTTTTTTCAGTGTACACGCAGAGAAAATATATAGTTACACTATGGTTACCGCAACAATAATATGTTCTCTACAATAAAACCATGTTCGTCGCAACCATAGTATTGTTTTTTGAATTTCATTTTGACAACACTATGATTGCGACAATATTACTATTGTTGAAATGTAACTATAGTATTATTGACAAATTGAGAAATGGTTGTAGCAACCGTATAAACATGGTTGGTGCAATAAAAGTATTATTGTTTAAAAACTACCTTACCAACAATATGATTGCGGCAATCATACAGTATGGTTGCGACTGTGATCATACAAAAACAGGTTTTATAGAGTATACATGTATGTGTGTGTATGTTTTTTAATATACGAAAAAAAACACATACACATGATACAGTGAATGGTTGTTGTCCATTAAAAAAACAACAACAATCAAGAGGTAATTCGAGGGATTTTTATTGTGTTTACTTTGTTCAGAGAAATACCCTCATACCGACTGGTTCTCGTCTATTTCAAATCAGCCTGCACATAAGTGTATAACCATTGATCATGGTTTAATCACATTCGTTTCTTGGGGTCTACGGATGGTGAAGTAGCATTCACCCCTGCTGGGAACTTAAGGTATTTTCGACTGCCGTTGGAAAATATATTTTTGTTTCTTGAATGAAATGTTCAATTGTAATGCAATTTAATATACGAGGGCAACCGTAACTGGCCTAACATAAAAAGAACCGTTTTTTTGAATTATTATTATTTATTTTTCAACATAATCTCCTTCCAACTCAATACACTTCATCAAACGTTTTTTAAGTTTTTTAATTCCATCCGAAAAATAAGATTTTTCAAGACCTTCAAAATATGCCTCAGTTTCAGCAATAACCTCGCTAAAGGACGAAAATTTTTTGCCACCGAGAATTTTTTTTTTAAATTTGGAAACAAGAAATAATCAGGAGGAGCTAAATCTGGACTATATGGTGGATGCGGAGCAATTTCAAATCGTAATTCGGCCAGTTTTTGTTGAGTTAAAAATGCAGTGTGTGAAGGAGCATTATCTTGATGAAAAAGAACTCTTTGTTTTCTAAATGCGGCCGTTTTATCTTGATTTCTTCATGGATCCATGTTTCATCAACAGTTATGAATCGGTGCAAGAAACTATTGGATTACGCTGATAAATCGCTAAAAGCTCCTCGGAATGGGTCCAACGGACGATTTTTTGGGGCAGTCAACAAACACGGCAGCGTTCTTGCGGATAGCCTTTTCATGTGGAGTTCATCATGTAAAATACTTCAAACTTGTTTTTCGTGTATTTTAACAATATCAGCGAGTTCTCTGAGCTTTATTCCTCTATCTTTAGTCACTTCATTGAATATTTTTCTAATGTTTTCAATAGTTGTAGCAGTTTTCGGTCTTCCAGAGCGTCGTTGTTCATCTTCCGTACTTGAACGACCCATTTTAAATTGTTGAACCCAGGATTTCACGGTGGAGTATGATGGTGCATTATCACCATGAACAGAATCCAATTCATCTTTGATTAATTGTGGCGTATAACCTTTCATATAAAAGTGTTTAATTACCGCACGAAACTCTTTATTTTCCATTTTTCAAAAATTATAAAACTTGTTTACTTCAATCACCTGTAACAAAGAAAATAATCATTAAATATTTCGGAAGTTTTGACAGATGGATGAATTATAAAAGATTGCTTTTAAAAAACAAAACAAAAAGTAGCTAGCAAAACCGAAAATGTGCCAGGCCAGTTAGTTTTGCGGTCGCCCTCGTAACTTGCTTGATAAAAATCTCGATTTTAGAATAACAACATTACCCAATTGTAATAAATATATTTGGGGATATAGTATGGTTGAGTGAATCATACTGAGGTTGTGAAGATCACACTATGGTTGTATGAGAAAAATACAATGGTTTGGAGTATCATAATATGGTTGTGGAGATAATAGTATGGTTGAGTGTGAGTCATACTATGGTTGTGTTGATCATAGTGTGGTTATGTGTGAATCATACTATTGTTGTGAGGAGCATAGTATTGTTGTGCCACAACCATATACCCAACAATAGTATTACCCTCTTGGAATATTGTCACCCCAACCATACTTTTTTTCTGCGTGTACCAACTGCCATTAGTAACCACATGACATGCTGCATCTCTTCAATTCTCCGGCTGAGCCCACTCTGCTCTCTTTAGACGCATCAAGTTTAAATGCCGCGTTTCCTTCCCCTAAATATCGAAGCAGATCCCTATAGACGAACTGGTCTTTCTTAACAAAATATGTTGTTGTTACTTTGGTTATTGTTTTACGAAAGTTGCAAAAATACTACAAATTTCTCAAACTATTCAATGACAACGAATACCAGAGATCAACCTGAAGTGATTTTAAAATAATTTCCAAAGATCAACTTGAAGTGATTTCAAAATAATTTCATTTTACATAGAAATTAAAAAAAAATCAATTAATATTAGCCTTAATGTCAAATAAACCAAATAGTAGGGACAAGCAGGGAGACGATTTTAAGTGTTTAATTGGGAAAAAATACCCTTAACTTCTTTTTACTGCAGGATATACAGCCGAAGTTGTTTTGACATGTGCTTTTATTAAAAACACAAAAATAATTTTCAAATTAAAACAGAATGCCACACATGTCTTATTCACTTGCAAGGTTGTCACTTTTCCTTTTAACTTGTTTGCATATCTTTTTTGCGACGCATGCATTTGTTTACTTTAATTTTTTTTTTACTTTTATTAAAAAGAATATATAAATTTCAGTCTTAGAGCACTTTATGACTTGTCAGAAAAATATCATATTTTTTGTTTGTTTGGATTTTTTTTATGTTTGGAAATGACTGTAATGAAAGTCAACTGAGATGTAAGAGGATTTAAAGTCCAAAAAAGAAGCTGGGAAACAATATGGCATAAAATTTAAAAATTGCACTTATTTTGTTGATGTCGGCAACTACGGCACGTTAAGAAACAGCAGATTTTTTTAATCTCACCTCCAAATGTGTCTGCTTTTTTGCGAGAAAAAAATATAAACAGCAGCAAAAGAAACAAATAAGAAGTTGTGACGTTGACGAGGTTCTGAAAAGATTAAGTCGAAATATAAAAAATAATTCAAATGAGAGCATGGCTTATCAAACCCTTGGTTGATCTTCAAAACCAGGAATCAAACTATTGGATGGGCAGGATGAGAATATATTATGTGGTCTGGTGAAGGCACAGAAGTTAATGGATTATTTTGTCAAATCTGTAAATGACTTGGGGCAGCAAATTGAAGTGGGTCACTGTAACTCGTTGAGAACTCTAAGTTATCAAAGTAAACATTTCACCTTGGGATAATATTTTATTTCACCAATGTAATAACCGGCAGTGTAATAAAGGCCCAGGACCTGATGAAGCTCATTTTCATTTGAATGGCTTTGGTAATAAGCAGAACTGTAGGTTCTGGGGTTTAGAAAATCCAAGAGCTATTTATCAACGCCAATTGCACCCCATTAGGTGTACAGTATGGTGTGGGATCACATCTGCAAATATCATTGGGCCTTTCTTCTTCGAGAATGAAGTTGGAAGTGCTGTAACCGAAAATGGAGAGCGGATCGGTTTATGATAGAACATTTTTTAAGCCCTGCTCTTGAAAACAGCCCTGAGATGTGGTTTTAGCAGAACGGAGCCACTGCCCACACTGCCTGAAAGACAATGGCATTTTTAAGTCAAATTTATGGAGAGCGAATAATTTCCAGAAATTCGGAAATTATCCTGCCAGCGATCGCCAGATTTGTCCGCACCCGACTATTTTCTTTGGGGCTATATGAAGGAGCGAGTTATATACTTAGTAGGGACATAAATGCTGCTACGCACGTTTTATGCTGTAAAATAAAAAGTACAAATATGTTTTTTTTTATATATTTATTGATGTATATTGTATCCAAAAAGAATCTACTTATTCGAAATGTCCGCCTTTTGCCTTTACACACGCGTTAAGTCGCACTGGCCAATCGTCAATAGCTGCACGAACCTCGTCCATTGGAAAATTGGCCACAGCTCGAACCAAAGCAGTCTTAAGAGATCCAATGTTGGGGTATCTTTTGTGACAAACCTTGTCCTCTCAAACCGTCCACAATTTGTAATCCAATGGGTTCAAATCTGGGCTGCCTAAGGGCCATTCTTCAGAGGAAATGAATGCAGGCAAATTGTTTCAAAGCTAGGCCTGGGACGTTTTAGCCTTATGGGCCGGCGCAGAATCCTGCTGGAAAGTCCATGGCTGGTTGTGGAACAGGGAATTGTTAAGAGGCTTCACAACAGCTTCCAAAACGGTTTCTTGGTAAACTTTTGCCCATTTTTTAACTCCTTGTTCGCAGAAATGCAGGTCAGTGTCACCATCGTAAGAGACACCCCACCAAACCATGACTGAAGGTGGGTGATAGCCCTTTTCCACCATTAAGATCAGTTCAGATGCTTCCTTAGATGACCGCGCATACACTCTATCATTTTGCTTGTTAAATTTTTCCTGAGTAAAAATGTTTTCATTTGTGAACAAAATTTTTCTGAAAAACAAATTTTTCCAAAAGACGTTTGTATTTTTCAATCCTATTTTTTTTAAAGCTGCAGTCAATAAATGTCCGGCACGTCATTTAAAAGTCCCAAGTCTTTTTAATTATTCGACTCATGGACTTTTGCGTGATATTAATCTCACGGGCCAAGATTTTCTGTTTTCGGAGCGGATTTGTGTGAATTCTTGATTCAACGGCTTTGATGACATGCGGTGTTCGAACAAAGCGTGGGCGGCCCGACCGGTGGCGTTCTTCTACATCTCCATTCTCCTCAAACAGTTTTGTGCATTGGTAAACGAACATGCGCCTTATCCCTAGTGGCCGGAGAGTTTTGAAAATATCGCTTTTTTCATTTCACACTTGAAAAGCGCTTTTACAGCGATACGGTTCTCATTATCTGATCACTCCATGATGAAAGTTGAAATAATTTTAAAATCCCGTAACAGAGTAACGCTATTGAGGTTAGATTTCAAAACCCATATGACAATAACGGGGTATGTTCAGTTCTACTATTGAAATGGGTGTGTTCAATGATGTTACAGTATTTACGTCCCTACTAAGTATGTGAACAAGCCCGAGACAATCCTTCAACTCAACGCCAACATTGTTGCAGAAATTCGAAATTTCCATTTTGTATATTTTATAATCTGAGAAAAAAAGTAAGTAAATGAAAAAGTTATTTAAATTCAAGCCCATGGTAACTTTTGCCACTAGAGGGCTTTAAAACTGAAAAATAGATTAAAAAAATAAATTTTCGACTTTAAAGCCTTTTAGCGGCAAAACTCTGCCGTGAAAATTTATGACCACTTGATTTCTAAAAAGGTTAAACCTTCCCCTTTTCTAACGATACGTGGCTCATGCTTCTGGCGGTGTGGCAGCGCCCTCTACAAGTGAAAATACAGGTTCATATTAATTGTTGCCGCGCCATCTATTGCAATTTTACAAAACTAATTATAGATTAATTTAGAGTATTTCGAATTCTTTCAATAAAGGTTCTGTTCTGGGTTGTATGGAATACATGGAAAACAAAAAATCACAGTAATTTTGCGTAACCAATACAAAAAAAATTGCAAAAATTAAAAAAAAAAAAAAATTTTAAAAAAATCTAACGGGTCAACTTAACAAATATAGGGGTCTGCTTAATTTCAACAAAGAACACACAAAGAAAATCAAAGAGTTTGAGGTTGGACCACTTGCTGAAATACTGTGGAGAGGATGTCATATATAGGGTGATCCATTTAGAGGTATTTTTTCAGAACAAAAAAATATATATAAAAATTCAAATCAAGTGTGGAATCTTTATTGGTAATTTGAAAGGACATTTTATAGCATTTATTTTTTGAATATAATTTCCTTCAACTGTTGACCGCAACTACGCCTCAGGCTTTTCATTCTGAGGATCCAATTTTGGATGACTCGTTCGAGCATTTCGACCGGTATGGCTTTAATGACATGCGTAATATTGACTTCCAAAACCTGAATCGTAGCTGGTTTCTCAGCATAGACTTTGGACTTTACGTAAACCCAAAGAAAGATATCTAAAGGTGTGATATCACTCGATCTAGGCGGCCAACTTAAGGGCCCCCGCAGACTGCAGACTTTTTATCGGCCGATAGTTTAGTCGGGTTGGGCTGAAAGTGCGCACACCGAGCCAACTAAACAGTTTGTTTGGTGAACAGGGCGCAGACTATCCAACAGTCGGTCAACTATTCTCGAAATAGTTTGTAACTGATTGTAACCATACTGATTAAGAAGCCGACCAAACTATCGGCCGATAAAAAGTCTGCAGTCTGCGGGGGCCCTAACTGTCCAAAACGTGAAATTAGCTGCTTTTCGAAATGACCTGTCAAGAGATCCATTGTTTGAGCAGCTGTATGGCAAGTGGTACAGTCCTGTTGAAAGCAAGTGTCGTCAAGATTACGGGCTTAAATTTCAGTTAGAACAAAGATCGATATCATGGCGCGATAGCGAGCACCATTCACGGTTACGTTCCGGCCATCGTCATTTTTGAAAAAATATGCACCGATGATTCCATCAACTTATAAACCGCACCAAACCGTGGTTTTCTCTGGGTATAATGGCACCTCTTGAACCTCTTCTTGTTGCTCTGCAGCCCAAATGCGGCAATTTTATTTATAGACTTTGCCGTTGAGCCAAAAATTGGGCCTCATCACTGAACAAAATTTTGGTCAAAATCAACATATGTGACGCGCAAAATAGAAAGGAACCTAAGGGTAAAAACCAGTTTTGTTCAGGAGAGCCAATTTAAAGATTTAAATACGTGTTTCTTTAGTGTACCATCACTTTCATAAAATGCGCATATCTCTGGGAGGGAACACTTTTGGGGCATGGAATCGGTCTCATTCGATGCTCAGATGTTGGCCACATCAAAAAAAAAGTGAAAATTGATTTTTTTTACCCTTAGGTCCTTCTCTATGTCACATATCTTCCCGTTTCTTACCGAACGCTTATTTTCAAAAACTAAATGCCATAAAATGTTCTTTCAAATTACCAATAAAGATTCCACACTTGATCTGAATTTTTATATTTTTTGTCACGGTTGTCACGGACCCGAAATCATGATAAAAGTACGAAAATCAATGTAACATTGCCATTTTTGTTAAAAACTTGTCTTCTATTTAAATATAAAGCAAGAGGTCTTGAGGTTTAATCCCTGTTCAATGTGTAAAAGCAACAGACCGAAATAAAACAAACGAGCTAAACATTTTTTTTTCTGAAAAAATACCTCTAGATGGATTACCCTTTATATGCTCGTAATAATGAATTCATTTTATTCATAAAAAACACTCAATTCAGATCCCCAAAATTATGTAGCACTTTTAAAATAGATGCAACTCTCATTATAAAATTTCTAAACATCTCACCCCGTTTAGCAGCTTCGCCATACGGTTGAATCAAGTCATACAAACTTTGACAAATATTGTACCTTAACATAATTTCATGTGAGACTCTCTCTAATAATGACTACCTCTACCTCTCTAAATAATGACTTCAACAACAGCCCAGTTGTTGTCTCTTCTTATCACAAGCGAATAGAAAACAAAACAAAAAAAGCAAATAAAATAAAACAAAATCCTACTCCAAAAGAAACCTAAAAGATTATAATTGCAGTTATAATAAAAATAGATTAGATGTTCCTTCATAATAAAATGCTAATGGCAAACTAAATAAATATAGAGTGCAAAAAATGAAATACAAGTCCCATTTCACACATAACAAAAACGAAAAGAAAAACACATCCCAAATAATACAAAAGAAACAAATTGCGCTAATACCCATAAAGTGTTGATATTCGGAGGATGTTGATGGGAAAATATTTGCCAAAAAATAACCAGAAATAAAACAAGTAAAAAGTTCGGCCAGACGGAATCTGTTATACCCTCTACCATGAAGAGGTTGATATCAGAAAAAAAAACAATTATTTTATTTAAAGTCCCTACACTCTCATATTTTTATCTACACGCAGAGAAAAAACATGGTTACCACATTATCACGGCAATAATAATATGTTCTCCGCAATATAAGTATGTTCGTCGCACCGTAGCATGGTTAACTGAATTTATTTTTGACAATAGTATAATTGCTGCAATATTAATATAGTTGAAAAGTAACAATAGTATTATTGCCAAATTTAGAAATAAAAATATGGTTAAAGCAACAATATAAATATGGTTGGTGTGACAAAAATATTGTGTTTTGCGTTTTACGTTAACAAAAATATGATAACGGCAATCATACAGTATGATTGTAATTTTTCTTCATTTAAATATGCTTTTAAGAACAAATGTTATTGGTACGGATCTAATGCAATAATAGTACTTTTTTTACCGAAATGAAAATTTTTTAAACAAGCTGCTTTGGCTTTGTTTACCTAAAATATTTTTAATAAAAAAGCTAACGTTTTTTTAAACTTTTTTTTTTCAACTGTTAAATCACTCCTATTATTTTGAATTTAATGTATTTTTAGATAATTTTCATAATTCAAATCTATTGTTGACAACTTAAACCAATTCTAATAAATAATATTGGGGATCATAGTATAATTGTGTGTGATCATACTATGGTTGTAGGGATCACAACATGGTTGTATATGAAACATACTATGGTTGTGAGGATCATACTATGGTGTATTTGAAACATACAATGGTTGTGAGGATCATACTATGGTTGTGGAGATCATATTATGGTTGAGTGTGAATCATACTATGGTTGTGGGGATCATAGTATGTTTATGTGTGAATCATACTATTGTTGTGCGGATCATAGTATGGTTGTAGTTAATTCATACTATTGTTGTGATGATCATAATATTGTTGTACCACAACCATATACCCAACAATAATATTATCCTCTTCAAATATTGTCACCACAACCATACTTTTTTTCTGCGTGTAGAGGACCCTAATTTTGGAACCCTAGGGTCCATGTTTACGAGCCATACTTTCTAAAAATCTTCCATTTCTTAAACTTGATCACTGATGGTTTGTTTTGAATAATGGACCGTTTTCTAGGTCCATGTATCCGACATAGAGTGTCCGATGTTTTCAGAAAACTGACATTTTCGTTTTTTCAAAACCGTGATTTGAAAAACCGACAGCCGGGTTTTTTAAGTGAAAAAATCGGCATTAACGAACATTACGGAATTAGCCTTTTGCTAAGAATGGAAAATATTTTTCGTCTCAGAAGTTTAGCAATTGTGCTCTTAATTAACCCAGATGTAAAGTATAAGGTCATATTTTAATTTATGTGAAAATTGCATTATTTAATTTTAATAACATTTTTGTGCGATCATTTTTCACAACTTTCAACAAGAAAGGATCGATGAACTAATATCTTTGTATGGCGATTAAGCACCATCCTATAGCACTGTGAAAAACTGGTTTAATGAATTCAATTGTGGCCGACGCTCGCTCAAAGACAAAGGTCGCCCAAAAACGGCCGTTGTGCCAGAGAACATTAATGCCGTGCGTGAACTGATAATGCAAGTTCGTCATGTGACATACCGTGAGATAGAGGCATCCTTGGGCATTTCTTCCACTAGCATACATTCGATATTGCATGAACACCTGGCCGTAAAAAAGGTTTGTTCTCCTTGAATCCCGCACAATTTGACAATCGCTCAAAAACAACGGCTCGTACCGATTGGTGCAAAGAAATTTTGAAAAAATGCTGTCGCGGTGCTTCAAAAGTCGTTTATAAGATCGTCACAGGTGACGAATCATGGATCTATGCGTATGAGCCCGAAACAAAACAGCAATCGAACGTGTGGGTCTTCGAAGACGAGCCAAATCCAACGAAAGTTGTTCGTGGAAGAAGCACTTCGAAGCAAATGGTCGCCTGTTTCTTCGGCAAAATTGGTCATTTGGCGACTGTTCCGCTTGAGCAACGTAGGACGGTCAATTCTGAGAGGTACACCACAATTTGTTTGCCTGAAGTCTTCGGAGAAATTCGAAAAATGAACGAGAGAAGACGAATCATTGTGCAGCATGGCAATGCGAGCTCTCACACATCGGCTCAAATCAGCGCCTTTTTGAACGGCCAAAACGTCGAATTGATGGGTCATCCGCCGTACAACGCGTTAAAGTTATTCAGGCTTATTATGATTTTTTTGGTCAAATTAATCGTCCAAATGAGCGTACAATCGGATAAATCGTGCAAAAATTTGAGCAAACCCGGTCTAAAGGAGATGTGAAAACACCAGTGCATGCTCGTACTGCAGAAAATATTGCTGCTGTTCGCGATAGTGTGACTGAAGAGCCGTCCACCTCAAGTCGTCGTCGTGCCCAACAATTGCACCTCTCACGCTCGTCGTTGATGAACATTATCACAATGGTGGCACTAAAGGGCAACAGTGGATGATCAATTTTTGAAGACAACCATCTTCAGTGATGAGGCACATTTTCACCTTATTGGATTCGTCAATAAGCAGAATTGCCGCATTTGGGCGAATGATCATCCAAGAGTGATTGTCTAAAAAACAATGCAGCCACAAAGAGTGACTGTTTGGTGCGGTTTATGGGCTGGAGGCATCATCGGGCCGTAACTTTTTCGAAATGAGGCCGGTCAGGTGAATGGTGAAAGGAACTGTTTATGGCCCGAATTGGTAGATATTGATGTGAACGATATGTGGTTTCAACAGGACGGTGTCACTTGCCACACAGCTAACGGCTCCCTTTGCGCGACAAATTCGTTGGCCGTGTTATCTCCATCGTGGCGTTGTTAATTTGCCGCCAAGTTCATGTCACTTAACACTGTTGGACTTTTTTTTTGGGGTTATTTAAAAGACACGGTGTACGTCGATAAGCCAGCAACAATTCAAGAGCTAAAGGATGAGATAATTCGGCACATTAACGGCATAGAACCTCAATTATGCCTTAGCGTCATCGAAAATTTGGACCATCGGATGGAGGTGTTCCGCCGAGGTCGTGGCGGCCATTTGGACGATATTTTTTTTCCATACATAATTGAACTATTCCAATAGTATCATAATAAAACGATATGAGAATAATTTTCTAAATATTTTGTGTTTTATTTAAAATCAACATTGGCCCTTAAAATGTAATACAAAAAACGTCCCGACCTCACAGAATGTGTGAGAATAGAAATACAACTGCTACAGAAATATCGATGGCACAATACTTTAATAAAAAAATGTGTGTCCTTACAAACCGGAGCAACCTAATAGCCATACTTACTGGTTGATAATATTTTTGACTATACCGGCCGTTTTTTGGGCCCCTTTGTTTCTAATCTTAGCCCAAACTTCAAAATAAATCTATTAATGGCTTCTTAGTGTAAAGTAATATTAATAAAAACAGGTACAAACGTCGTTAACTTCGGCTTAGACAAATCGTTTATGCCAACGCCGTCCCTAAGGTACCAAAGCGAAAAAGAATGGTCCGTTTTTTGGGCCTTTTCAGTCCATACGTCTGTCTCTAAGCCAAAACTTCAAAATTATGTTTGACTTATGTTGGTCCAAATTGACTACTTATCGTCCGTCTTGACCATGCGGGGCTTTTCTTAGTCCACATAAGCTAAAACGTCGAGCAACTGTGCTCTTTTACAATTTACAGTACCTTTTTTAACCGTTGTCCGAAGTACTTTTAGCCTCTTACAGGGAAACTTTTGTACCTTAGGGTGATTCCGCTAACTTACAACCCAATACAACTTAAGCTATCGTAATGCAAAATTTCAGAGTCCTAGTCTATGTCGTTCGACTTCAATCGAGCTTTTAGCACATATAGACGGACGAATGGACATGACTGGATTGTTGGAGAATTTTAACGACTATCAATAATACATATAGGGTGATCCATCTAGAGGTATTTTTTCAGAACAAAAACAAAATATAAAAATTCAAATCAAGTGTGATATTTTTATAGGTAATTTGAAAGGAAATTTTATGGCATTTATTTTTTGAATATAATTTCCTTCAAATGTTGGCCGTAGCTACGCCTCAGGGTCTCCATTCTGAGGGTACAATTTGGGATAACTCGTTCGAGCATTTCCACCGGTATGGCTTTAATGTCACGCGTAATGTTGGCTTCCAAAACCTGAATCGTAGCTTGTTTGTCAGCATAGACTTTGGACTTTACGCAACCCCAAAGCAAAATGTCTAAAGGTGTGATATCACTCGATCTAGGAGGCCAGCTCACCTGTTAAAAACGTGAAATTAGCTGCTTTTCGAAATGACCTCTCAATAGATTTATTGTTTGAGCAGCTGTATGGCAAGTGGCTGCATCCTGTTGAAACCAAGTGTCGTCATTTCTTTAATTTCGGGTAGCATAAAGATCGATATCATAGCGCGATAGCGAGCACCATTCCCAGTTACGTTCCGGCCATTATCATTTTTGAAAAATATGCACCGATGATTCCACCAGCTTATAAACCGCACCAAACCGTGGTTTTCTCTGGGTATAATGGCACCTCTTGAACCTTTTCTTGTTGCTCTTTAGCCCAAAGCGGCAATTTTGTTTATAGACCTTGCCGTTGAGCAAGAAGTGGGCCTCATCACTGAACAAAATTTTGATCGAAAACAGCGGATCTTCCCGTTTCTCACCGAAAGTTCATTTCCATAATACAGTTGCCAACATTTGAAGGTAATTATTTTCAAAAAATTAATGCCATAAAATGTCCTTTTAAATTACCAATAAAGATTACACACTTGATTTGAATTTTTATATTTTTTTGTTCTAAAAAAATATTTCTAGTTGAATCACCCTATATATGTGACGCGCAAAATAGAAAGGGACCTAAGGGTGAAAACCAGTTTTGTTCAGGGGAGCCATTTTAAAGATTAGGTTCCTTTCTATTTGCGCTTAGAATCGTCGACTTCACTTTCATAAAACGCGCATATCTCTGGGAGGGAACACTTTTGGGGCATAGGATCGGTTCGATGCTCGGATGTTGTCCACATCAAAAAAAAAGTGAAAATTTATTTTTCACCCTTAGGTCCCTTTCTCTATGCGCTGTCACATATGCATTCTAGGGCCTCCGGTCAACATTTCGAGGTGTTGCATATGGAATAAAAAATTCAGCATACACTCCATCCACTGCAGAGGGTATAAAATAACCAAAAAAAAACAAAGGAACAGGGAATGTCATGATAAGAAAACGAACAAGTTCTTCTTTCTTTATGGCAATACCAGTCACAGTATTTGGTAGAAAGGAAAATGTTAGCTAGAAATACTCAATATTTGGGCTGAAGGTTGGAGTTATTTCCGTTTTACGGTTCATTTAGACATTCAATTTTTTCGCATCCCTTTTGTTAAGGAGTAGAACAAATTTGTTGGAATTTGCTACTCCCTATTGAACACAATTCAAAAATTTCCTTCAACTTGAGGATGGATAATAACATTAAAGTATTTCTTTGTTGTATTCATACTTTTCCAACACATCCCCCGTCCAAAAAATGGATGGGTTAAGCCTACAGTTTTTTTTGTCTGCTCATCATTCAAGCAACACTTTGTACAATCTTCTCGGTTTAAATAAAAGCCAACAAGGAGGAAGGGCAGACAAAAAAACGAAAATAAATGGAAAACTGACACGAACACACGGGCAGAGACTCAGAGTGAAGTGCTATTTTTCCACTCGTAGCAAACGTTATCATCCTCTGGCCCCTAAGCCAACATTCTGGTTGAACAAAACGTCAACCCCTCCACACACACACATACACAGAGATATAACCCAACAAAAGACGGCTGCTGTTGTCGGTGCCTATTGCACAAGCCTAGGCCATCATCGGATGACAGCTGTGAAATGCTAAGGCTACTTAAGTTCGGGCAGACAGCAGCTAACAAGGAACAGCCGCAGATATGTAAGAATATTGAAATTTCTAAAGAAATATTTATTTTAAATGTTTTGCGGATTTTCTTCTTTTGACACTCTAAGGCCGTTAAACAAATTTTTGTGGCTTTCAATGTGATTCAATGGAAATGAGGTTCAACCGATCGTTGAATATTTCCTACAAAGATTCGAGTTCGATTAAAGCTTCTAAAGCCATTTAATGACGTTTTATAGTTAATCCTATCGGTTGAATGCGAATTGTGATTAGTTAGTCGCTATGGAGTAGGCAATCAATCGCGTATCTATGACAAGATAAATTAAATGAAAAAAAAACCTCGATAAGTTCCACTAGGTGAAGTCTTATACAAGGTGGGGCAAAAAGAATCACTCTATTAGAAAACGCTATAACTTATGAAAACGGCGCCAAATGTCAATTTGATTTTGAAATTTGTAAAGTAAAAAAAGGCAGAATTCAAATCGACAATCCATGAATTAGTTTACACCGCCAGAACGCGGCACACAACTCATCGGTTGTGTTGGCGTAGCGTGAATTTCGTCGCAAATTTCCTGGCCGCCCGACTCCAATTGGAAAAACACTGCCACGTTTGGTAACTCGCCTTAAAGAAACTGGGACAACACGAGACCTTTCTAGGGCTGGCCGACCACAGAGCAGCCGTTGTGGTGAGAATGTTGACGCAGTTGGCCAAGATGTCGAAGAGGAGCCCGCAACATAGACCAGACAGTACGTAGAATTTTGATGCAAGATTTAAAATCCCTCAAAATTCAAAATGCAGCTGCGCCATCTAGAAACTCAACGATGAGGTGGACGATTTTTAATCAAAAATGGTCATGAGCGTTGAGGCTTATTTCCATCTCAGCGGTTACGTGAATAAACAAAATTATCGTTGCTGGGGCACCAAAAATCCGTAAATCACTCAGTTGGCCAAAAGGTCAAAGATGAGCCCGGAACTTCATTAGCCGGCGGGCAGTACGCAAAATTTCGATGCAAGAGTTGAAGATGTTTAAGCTCAAAATACAGGCAATGTTACCTGTTGGCCGCCATATGCTTCTTAGCTCCTGAATCTTAACGATGAGGTAGACGAATTTTTGATCGAAAATTATCATGAGCCATGAGGCTCATTTCCATCTTAGTGGTTACGTGAAAAAACAAAATTTTCGTTTCTGGGTTACCAAAAATCCGTATTTCACTTACAAAGCTCCATTACACCCGCTCAAACAGTCGCCACATGACCAGTTTTGCCGAAGAAACAGGCGACCATTTGCTTCGAAGTGTTTCTTCCACGAACAACTTTCATTGGATTTGGCTTGTCTTCGAAAACCCACACGTTCGATTGCTGTTTTGTTTCGGGCTGATACGCATAGATCCATGATTCGTCACCTGTGACGATCTTATAAACGTCTTTTGAAGTACCGCTATCATATTTCTTTCAAAATTTCTTTGCACCAATCGACACGAGCCTTTTTTTTGAGCGATTGTCAAGTTGTGCGGGATTCAACGACAACACAAACCTTTTTTACGGCCAGGTGTTCATGCAATATCGTATGTATGCTGGTGGAAGAAATGTCCAAGGATGCCTCTACCTCACGGTATGTTAAATGACGATCTTGCATTATCAGTTCACGAACGACATAAATGTTCTCTGGCACAACGGCCGTTTTTGGACGACCTTCGTCTTTGAGCGAGCGTCGGCCTCATTGAATTCATTTAACCAGTCTGTCACAGTGCTATAGGATGGTGCTTCATCGCCATACAGAGATTTAAGTTCATCGATGCACTCTTGTCGTGATAATCCACGTCGAAAGTTGTGAAAAATTATCGCACGAAAATGTTCACGAGTTAATTCCATTTTGTTGCCAAATTGATTTTTTTCAAGTCACTGTAAACAACACAAATGGTGGTCTTACGTCAAAACGTTCTGAGTACGTTTATGCTAAAAATGTCAAACTTTCCAATAAAAAAGTAAGATGGCGCCAGGCAACACTTAGTGTTGCCCAGGCCAGAAATATATGTGACGCGCAAAATAGAAAGGGACCTAAGGGTTAAAACCAGTTTTGTTCAGGAGAGCCATTTTAAAGATTTAAATATGTGTATCTTTGGTGTACCATCACTTTCATAAAACGCGCATATCTCTGAAAGGAAACACTTTTGGGGCATGGGATCGGTCTCATTCGATGCTCAGATGCTGTCCACATCAAAAAAAAAGAAAAAGTGAAAATTGATTTTGTTACCCTTAGGTCCCTTTCTCTATGCGCTGTCACATATAGCAACCGTCGTACGTCAATAAGCCAGCAACAATTAAAGAGCTAAAGGATGAGATAATTCGGCACATTAAAGACATAGAACCTCAATTATGCCTCAGAGTTATTGAAATTTTGAACCATCGGATGGAGGTGTGCCGCCGAAGTCGCGGCGGCCATTTGGCCGATATTTTGTTCCATTGATAACACTAGGCAACAGTCAAAATGTACTCGGGATGCGATAATTTTTTCTGTGTAGATAACCTTGACATGAGCTCGAAAAACGCAATAAAAAATTTTTTTTTCGTTTGGTTTTTGTTTTATTTTTTTTTTTAAATTTTAAAAATTTTTTTTTGGTTAATTTGTTTCGTCCGGCATAGCTCGGGAACCACTAGCCCGATTTAATTGAATTAAATTTTAAAAAATTTAAAATTACAATTCCCTTAATCTGTTCATATATTGTTTTCCTATACAAGCAACAGTTTCCAAGTTAAAAATGAATATATAAAGGAAAAAACTTATTTTTTGCCTAAAGATTTAAATTTTTTTTTTTTAAAAAATCCATAAAAAATCCAAAATGAAAAAAAATGTCAAATCTTATTACTTTTACGTAAAGTCACATAATGAGAGCAAAATGAGACAAAGATCATGAAAATCGATGCACGCGTTTCGCTTTTATTCGCAATTGAGTAAAGGTATGAATTTCAAATCATATATTTTTGTCATATATTTTTGTCACCCAACAAATTTTAATTTTTTTTGTAATAAAAAAGAAAAAACCTCACCATAGACAAAGTTGTGCATATGTCGAGCAAATTTTTGAAATTCATACCTTTACTTAATTGCGAATAAAAGCGAAACGCGTGCATCGATTTTCATGATCTTTGTCTCATTTTGCTCATAGGTTATGTGACTTTACGTAAAAGTAATAAGATTTGACATTTTTTTTTCATTTTGGATTTTTTATGGATTTTTTAAAAAAAAAAAATTTAAATCTTTAGGCAAAAAATAAGTTTTTTCCTTTATATATTCATTTTTAACTTGGAAACTGTTGCTTGTATAGGAAAACAATATATGAACAGATTAAGGGAATTGTAATTTTAAATTTTTTAAAATTTAATTCAATTAAATCGGGCTAGTGGTTCCCGAGTTATGCCGGACGAAACAAATTAACCAAAAAAAAATTTTTAAAATTAAAAAAAAAAAAAATAAAACAAAAACCAAACGAAAAAAAAATTTTTTATTGCGTTTTTCGAGCTCATGTCAAGGTTATCTACACAGAAAAAATTATCGCATCCGGAGTACATGAAATTTTTTTCATTTTGTTGAGTAGTGTAATTGAACCATACCAATATTATCATAATAAAAAGAAATGACAATAATTTCCTAAATAATTTGTGTTTTATTCAACACCGGCCCATAAAATTTAACCACCCTTTACAACAAATGCTGTTTCGAAAAAAATATTTAAAAAATCATTTAAATATACAAGTTATTATTTGAAATCATCGATATTATGATCACTTCTATCGATATTTTGAGTTCTATGTACCACAAATTGCAGCGCATCAATTAAATTTTAGTTGTACAGATAGAATATTCGGATATTAAAAGCAACCATCTTGTTCTTTTTGTAAAATGGTGTAATATCGTAGTAAGCAAGTTTTACACAAGAAGCTTTGGTAAATAGCGAAAGACGTAGTTATGTGAGTGAATAAATTCTATCGGAGGCAGCTCAATGATTTCAGCAACGTTACCTGTCACTACTTTAGTGAAATTTTATGGGGAGCATTTCAAAACGGGTTATGGTAACATCGGCCAATGATATGAAGGAAAAAGTACGCAAATCCTCTAATATAAGCACTGATTAATTTACAAAGTCAGACAAATCTTAGGTGTTGTTATTTTGAAATAGTACACGAAAACTTTTCGATATGTTTGCTCTATAAAAACTTTTTTAGCATAAAAAATGTCAAAACTCTTGACAATCAAAAACGTTGTCGGCATACATTCGAAATACTTGACATCAAAATCACGTTTCGCCATAAGTGCGATATGTAGGCATAAAAAGTTTTCTACAGACAAGATTCCCTCCAAAGTAGTTATCCGAGTTCAATGTCAACTTGGCAGAATACTCGTGCTCCACCTACACACAGGTGTCATCTTCGTCATCATCATCATTGCCCCTCCCACACAGAGGCTGCACAAGTCAGAAAACTTGATGCGAGAATAAAATAACATACGTTTTTATAAACTTCTCAAGAATATTTCCTTTATTGTGACACAGCAAATGGCAGGGGATCGTTGGCAAGCTGTAGTTGTTTTAAGGATCCCTGTTTAGGAAAGCGACCACCGGTTCCACTCATTTCTTAGAACTTTGTTCTGTTGCCAAAGCAGGCGACTGCGATTTGCCGCCCCCATAGGAGTAATAATTTCATTCCCTCCATTTCAGTGTCTTTGCAACATATGCAAAATGAAATTGTAATTTTTTATAATAGTTAAGACTGTTAAATGAAATATCGTACGAGGGTATGGTTAATAAGTTGTGGAACAATTTGGTTCTAGTAACAGTTAAGGTACATACGCAGCTATCGCAGCATCCCGGTAGGGAATAAACCAGGAACTTCTCCCAATTCTGAAAGCTGTGTACAATTTTAACCTTACGGCGTTTTCGCAAAAAAATTAAAATGTATTCTGCATGTTGCACTGAAACCGCATTTTCATGTTCCTTATAGCATACTTTGATTTTATTTAACCAAATGTTCCATAGAATAAGTGTCCAAAACCGAAAACCAACATTCCGGTTTTTAGGTCCTAAACCGACAGTCGTTTTTTTTAAAAAGAGCTTACAACCGACATGTCGCTTTACTTGGTTTTTTGCCGTCGGGTTTTGCTGTTGAATGTAAAATCAATTCATAATTTTATTTACGGAAGACGTATCTAGTAAAGGGTGTTTTTATAGGGGTATAGAACTTTGATATAGAATCTTCTGGCATTATAATCTAAATATGACTTTCGGTATATTTATATTAACAGCTGATTCGGACGTAGCCTAATTTAGAGGTCCAGTTTTCGGTGACTTTTCCAACATTTGTGGCCGTATTTCGGCAATAACGCTGCAAATGTTTGTCTTTCATGTTGTCAATTGTTTCGGGCTCATCGGCGCACAGTGGTCCAGCATCAATTTCCATCGACCAAAATTCTACTACTTTTGATCTAGTAAATGTTTTTGAGTTCTGTTAAAAGGGAAATTGTAGAAACCACACTTGATATTTCAAAAAAAAAAAAAATATAGTGCAATAGCTCTTAAAATGTATGAGAAACAATTCTTTTATGAAGAATTACTTGCCAATATGTAATAAAAACTAAAAACGGGAAAAAATGTACTTTTCTTTAAAATCGAAAAATATGAAAAGCAGTCAACTTCAGGCTGATTTCTAAAATATACATAATAGCCCGATTTTGTATGTTAAAACCTTAAAAACATCCTTGACTCCTTGGCTACAATTGCCCTTTTTACGGAACTTAAAAATATTTACTAGATCCAAAGTTATAGAATTTTTGGCCCATGGAAATCGATCCTGGACCACTATGCGGCGTAGACTATGGACTTCAACACGAAACGTGAAACTGTGCAACACAACCGTTGCCTTCAATAAGTCAGTTGTGGCAAGAGCGATGTGAAATGTAGCAATCTTGTATTGGGACTATTCTCCGAACCACTTGATACAATTTGGTTGCACGGGTTAAATTTTGTAAGTACGAAAACAAAGATCTTTCCGCAAAATCTTCCATAAAGTGGATGGACACATATCCAACGCCTGTACACAATGGCGGTTAGATTATTTTCACTGTATAATGGACGTAGTGCGCTATGCGTACTCGTATTTCGAAATCCATGATTTTCATCGTCAATTTGCTTAATTTGGAAGCGTTTATCAGGCGTCATTCATATTCATGTTAAAATGCCAAACCAAATTAAACATTAAAATGGCCGCGAGTTAAAAAAGTGTTGACAACTGAAAGTTGTCAACACTTTTTTTAGGGGTACCCGTTTACTCAGTGGTACACCCGTTATTAGGGGTACCGATTTACTCAGTGGTTGCAATTTAACAATATACTTATACTGTCTTTCTAAAGGCCTTTATAAAATCTTTGATTTTTTGTCAATTATTCGACTTTTTTTGTAAATGTCGATGAAATGTTGAAATCAAGCTCGAGGTCAGTACTTTTTGTATATTTATTTATTTATTATTTTCGATATTTCGATCTTCATCGAAGATCATCTAACAAAAATGTAACACACTGTTGATTCATTAATCAGCTCAGATGGGTGATAATACCGAGCCACGTTTTGATATGTACCAGTACAAGTATCCCAAAGATACATACAACCCCTCTTAAAACCGATTTGACTCCGATTTCGATCAAATTAAATATAAAATATAACGATGGACAAACAAACGATCCAAGAACGATGTGGATCATATAAATTGATTTTTTTATGCAGAAAGTATAAATTGTCTGAGGACAAAAAAAAAATACTTCTTATGTGTGACGCGCAAAATAGAAAGGGACCTTAGGTTAAAAACCAGTTTTGTTTAAGAGAGCCATTTTAAGGATTAGGTCCCTTTCTATTTGCGCTTAGAATCGTCGACTTCACTTTCATAAAACGCGCTTATCTCTGGGAGGGAACACTTTTGGGGCATGGGACCGGTCTCATTCGATGCTCCGATGTTGTCCACATCAAAAAAAAAAAAAAAAAAAATGAAAATTGATTTTTTACCCTTAGGTCCCTTTCTCTATGCGCTGTCACATATGTATGGCTTTAAACTAACTACTTAGTAGGGACATAAATACTGTTACACACGTTTTATGCTGTAAAATAAAAAGTACTGAATGTTTTTGGACCAAATATTTTTTAATATATTATACCAAAGCAGTCTTAAGAAATCCAATGTTGGGGTATCTTTTGCGACAAACCTTGTCCTCCAAAACCGTCCACAATTTGTAATCCAATGGGTTTAAATCAGGACTGCCTGAGGGCCATTCTTCAGAGGAAATTAACGCTGGCAAATTGTTTCGAAGCCAGGCCTGGGACGTTTAAGCCTTATGGTCCGGCGCAGAATCTTGCTGGAAAAACCATGGCTGGTTTTGGAACAGGGAATTGTTAAGAGGCTTCACAACAACTTCCAAAACGCTTTCTTTGTAAAATTTGACCGATGTTTTGACTCCTTGTTCGCAGAAATGCACGTCAGTGACCCCATCGTAAGAGACACCCCATCAAACCATGACTGAAGCTGGGTGATGACCCTTTTCCACCCTTGGGATCAGTTCAGATGCTTACTTTAATGATTCGACTCATGGACTTTTACGTGATATTCATCTCACGGGCAATGATTTTTTGTTTTCGGAGCGAATTTCTGTGAATTCTTAATTTAACATCTTTGATGACATGCGGTGTTCGAAAAGAGCGTGGGCGGCCCGACCGGTGGCGTCTTTTACATCTCCAGTCTCCTCTAACAGTTTTATGCATCGGTAGACGAACATGCGGTTAATCCCTAGTGGCCGGAGCGTTTTGAAAATAGCGCTTTTCAAGTGTGAAATTAAAAAAAAAACGATATTTTCAAAACGCTCCGGCGATACGGTTCTCATTATCTGACCACTGCATGATGAAAGTTGAAACAATTTTAAAATCTCGTTACAGACTAACGCTATTGAGGTTAGCTTTCATAACCCATATGACATTAACGGGGTATGTTCAGTTCTACTATTGAAATGAGTGTGTTCAATGTTGAAACAGTATTTATGTCTCTACTAAGTTAAAGACTGCTGAAGAAAAACCTTCGCGGGTTTAGGATCAGCTGTACAGTCTGCCTGGCAATGTAGCCAATACATTTCACCAATTTTTACGTTTATTTTGAAAAAAAATCAAAAGAGGTCTCGAAACTGTATCTTTTATCATAATAAAAATGAAAGACCGAATAAATGTTAACAAAACAAAAAAATACTTTCTTAAAATATCAAAAATAGAATTACGGGGCTGCGCACCAACTAAGCTACAATAAAAAAGTCAAATAACTTTTTTTTAATAAATGTGTTTCATTGTTTTTTATTATTGTAGAGCATATTCACTTTAAGATGATATACTGTAAATGACCTCCAAATGCTTATCCACACATACGCGACACCTAAACAGCAAATTATTCATTGTGGCCTAAAGGGTTGAAGTTGGGATCGATTCAATAATCGTTTAAATGGACTGCTTCAATTCTGTCAAATTCCTTGGTTTCATTTTGTACGCCTCCTGCTTGATATGACCCCAAAAAAAGTCTGGTTTAGTTTAATATCAGGTCTGGTGACATTGGGGGCCAGCGGAAAGTGGATACAATTTGTTTGGGAATTTTCATTGGAGCTCTGCAGTTACCGGTCTATCTGTATGTGCAGTTGCTCCATCTTGGTGGAACCTTATGCTGTTCAATCGGATACGTCTTCGGCGCAGTTATGGATTAAAAATAACTCCCCCAACGTCTTTAAACAAAGATCCACATTTACTGTCTCTTTTACACCGTTTTCTTCAAAGAAATATGGTTCTGCAATGCAGCTTGATGAAACTGCCCACCACACAGTAACTCATTCTGGGTGCAGTTCCATCTCATGGAGTATTTGGATTAGATTCGCCCCATATACGGCAATTATGTTCACCGCATTAAAAGTATATTCGTCGTAACCATAGTATTGCTTACTGAAGTTAATTTTGACAATATTATGACTGCCGCAATATTAATATTGTTGAAATGTAACAATAGTGTTATTGCCAAATTTGAAAATTTGGTTGGTGCGACAAAAGTATTGTGCTTTTGGGTTTTATAATAACAATAATATGATTAAGGCAATCAAACTTATGATTGTAATTTTTATTTATTTGAATATACTTTTTAGAACAACGTTATGGTTAAGGATCTAATACAATAATAGTACTTTTGATATGGAAATTAAAATTTGTCAAACAAACTGCTTTTGCTTTGTTTAACTGAAATATTTTTAATAAAAACGCTTACGTTTTTTAAACTGATTTTTTTCAACTTAACCCAATTCTAATAAATAATATTGGGGATCATAGTATAATTGTTTGAGACCATACTATATATAGTTATAGGAATCATACCGTGGTTGCATGTAAATCATACTATGATTGTGAGGATCATACTATAGTTGTACGTAAACATACTTTGGTTGTGAAGATCATAATTTAGTTGTGGAGATCACAGTATGGTTGGGTGTGAATCGTACTATGGTTGTGGGGGTCCATGGTAAGGTTATGTGTGAAACATACTATTGTTGTAAGGATCATAATAAGGTTGTGAGGGTCATAGAATGGTTGTATTTGAATAATACTATAGTTGTGAGGATCATAATATTCTTGTTCCACCACCATATACCCAACAATAGTATAATGCTCTTCGAATATTGTTATCCCAATCATACTTTTTTCTACGTGCAGAGGGTTTAATTTGCTTGTAACTAGGACTTTGTTCGGAAACAAGTTTAAGTGATTACGAATTATCTGTTGTAAAAACCGTCTGCTAACTGAAATTTGCGCCGATTAATTTCGAGTCAAAACGCTCGGATTTACCTTGATTGACAAGATTACAGTCGCGATGGTGTCTTGAATCCGAAAATAGGGATGACAATGGTTTTGTCTTCGTGCGATACTTCTAGATTCGGTAAACAAGCTTACCAGCCTAATAATGGTCCATCTACTCGGTTGAGTTCCGCAAAACACCCGCCTTACTATTCAAAAGCTCTTTTCGGTATGCCAAGCATTCATTTAAATAAATCAAAATACTAACCTTCGAAATAAAATAAAGAATAAGCCGATTGCTCTTAAGAAAAAGTAATTACGTTGTAATTTGTAGTATAATTTGTGCGCCACCCTGTATGTACAGATAATGTGGGATTTAACGTGGTTATCGCCACTATGGCCTGAACCACGGTGTGTCATCACACTGGGCCCGTTACAATGCCACGACCAACGCCGCATTGGGTTAATCCCGCCGGTACCAATTTAAGCTTGACATATATGGGCCATAACTTCCGTCTTGGTTAGGGGTCGAGGACTATCTAAACCTCTGCTGTTCTATGGGTCACAGCACCCGGTCGCAATGAAACTCCACACCGAGCCGAAGCTCTCCACGCGATTTGGGTTTAAACAACTGCCACCACGATACTCCCCAAGGCCCGCACCTTCTAGTCAGGCCAGAACAACAGTTCTGGGGGCTCCTGACTACCCGTGGTACCAGATTTAAGTCTCCGGTCAGACCTCGTAACCAAAAGGCTACTCCCAGTTTTTGTTCCATACAACATTGGATTGGTCACCCACAACCCTGTATGTACAGACAAAGTGTTCAAAATGTTTAAGGGACGGGTACAGCGTGCGAGTGTTTTACGTGATTCTTGCTCTGATAGCTTTAACCATGGCGCGGCATCGCACAGGAGCCATTACCAAGCGACGGCCAGTGCCCCTTAAGTTCAATATCGCCGGCACCAGTTCGAAGCGTGTTATATGGACACAACTTCCCCCTCGGTCAGAAGTCGAAGCCTATCTAAAACCTATGTTGTTCTATGGGTCACAGCACACGGTTGCAATGCAACTTCACACCGAGTCAAAGCTTTACAAGCGATTTGGGTTTAAACCACAGCCACCGCGATACTTCCAGAAGGGCCGCACCTATTAGCCAGGCCAGAACAACAGTTATGGGAGCTTCTGACTACCCGTGTTAGCAGACTTTAGTTCTCGGTCAAACCTCATAACCGAGCTACTACCAGCTTGCGAACCATACATAGCGGGACTGGTCACCCAAAGTTAAAGGCATCGGCCGTGAGATATATAGTATATATTCAGACACAAAGAGCCTACATATATCTCTACCTTCTCCGTTCGACGACGGTAAACGGCAACCATGTTTTAAGGCTAGACCCGACCGACCCTCCAACAACCGAGGGGCTTGTCACGTTGTACCGCTCAATGTCTGGTCAGTTTCCGTAACCGAAGTTACTCGCAGTAGATTTGAAGTTATGAGGGACATTGAATTTAAAAACGTGAGTTTTGAGATAACGCTTATAAGTTTGCAGTCGTCCGTGGGTCGCGGTGGCTAAAACTGCTTTATCTTCGTTAGTTTTGCTCCGATTTACACAATTTTCCCGAAAGGGTCTCCAATAAGATATAAAGAAATCAAAAGAAAAGCTAAACAAGTACGAGGGCTGCTATATATATATTCTGGCCTAATTATGTAAATGCGAATATTTATCATCAAAAATGGTTTTATTGTTTTTCAAAGTATTCTCCAGCATGATTTATACACTTTTGCATGCGCTCAAACCAAATGTCGAAGCACTTTCACCACTCCAATTGAGACACCTCCAAAACATGGTTTTTGAACACTTCAACAGCATCTTCTGGCGACGAAAATCGTTGACCACTCATTTTTTTCTTAATGTGCGGGAATAAGAAGTCCTTGGGTGCCAAGTCAGGGCTGTACGAGTATTACCCGTTAATTCGACGTTTTGGCCCTTTAAAAAGGCGCTGATTTGAGCCGATGTGTGAGAGCTCGCATTGTCATGCCAGCTCTGAGCCGAAGTTCGTTTTTTGAATTTCTCCAAAGACTTCAGGCAAACAAATTGTGGTGTACCACTCAGAATTGACCGTCCTACGTTGTTCAAGCGGAACAGTTGCCACATGACCAGTTTTGCCGTATAAACCGGAGACCATTTGCTTCGAAGTGCTTCTTCCACGAACAACTTTCGTTGGATTTCTTTCACGAACAACTTTCGGCCGATTGCTGTTTTGTTCCGGGCTCGTATGCATAGATTTATGATTCGTCACCTGTGACGATGTTATAAACGGCTTTTGAAGCAACGCAATCGTATTTTTTCAAAATTTCTTTGCACCAATCACCACGAGCCCTTTTTTTTGAGCGATTGTCAAATTGTGCGGGATCCAATGAGAACAAAACTTTTTTACGGCCAGGTGTTCATGCAATATCAAATGTTTGCTGGTGGAAGAAATGCTTAAGGATGCTTCTACCTTACGGTATGTCACATGACGATCTTGCATTATCAGTTTACACACGGCATCAATGTTCTCTGGCACAACGGCCGTTTTTGGACGACCTTCACGACCTTCGTCTTTGAACGTGCGTCGGCCACGATTGAATTCATTAGTTTTTCACAGTGCTATAGGATGGTGCTTCATCGCCATACAAAGATTTAAGTTCATCGATGCACTCTTGTCGTGACAAATCACGTCGAAAGTTGTGAAAAATGAGCGCACAAAAATGTTCACGAGTTAATTTAATTTTTTTTGCCAAATTGTTTTTTTCAAGTCATTGTAAACAAAACAAATGGTGGTCGTACGTAAAAACGTTCTGAGTACGTTTGTGCTAAAAAATGTCAAACTTTTCAATGAAAATGTCAGATGGCGCCTGGCAACACTTAGTGTTACCAAGTAATTTATTTTCAGTCGGTTGATCCGACTTGCGTATACCCTCACCCATATATTGATTGACTACAAACAAGAGCTTAAGTCTGAGATCCAGCGCGTCATTGGTGTGTACACCCAGATTTCTGTGAAAAGTCGTGGAGAATTAAATGAAAAAAGTATCGTAATAGCCTGCCATCATGGGGGGCCATTTGACGGATATTGTCATCTAGAATTATTCATTCGTTATAAATGAATAAAAATTGCTACCTACACCTAAGAGTGGATGGTATACCAATTTGACATTCCATTTGAGACACTTGAAACATTGATCGAAGACGCTAGAAAGTATATACATATATTATTGATCGTCGTGAAATTTTTAGACAATCTAGATAACAACATCAGTCCGTCCGTGTTTGCTGAAAACTTAAAACGAATCAAGGTAGAGTCCTGAATTGACTTATGGTCATTTCGATGGCTTATGGCCATAAGCTGTTTGGAATCGAAAATGGCCGAAATCGACCCAGGGGAAAAACAATTTTACTTTAAGGTACAAAGGATACCTTGGTGAAAAGTACACGTTTTTGATAGTTTTGTTCAAGAAATCATAATTTTTTGTGAACAGAAAAAGTTTTAAATGGGTACTGTTAGTTAGGACACACTTAATACCTTAAAAAATGCATATTTGCTGGACTTTTTGGCTCATGCGGCCCAAAAAACGTCCCGTATGCTCAAAACGGCAGCTAATAGTCAATATGGGCATACGGTTACTCAAACTAAAGCAGATAGTACAAGTATTACTGTCAATCCAAATAAAGAGTAACTTTAGCTGAGATTAGGGATAGAAACATGAGCCAAAAGGTTATAAAAAGGGACCATATAGGTATAGGGGTTAAAGGGTATACTTATATGTGACAGCACAGGGACCTAAGGGTAAAACAAATCAATTTTCATTTTTCTTTTTTTGATGTGGACAACATCTGAGCATCGAATGAGACTGATCCATGCCCCAAAAGTGTTCCCTCCCCAGAGAAACTTTTCATCAACTTTTTTTTTTGATGTCGACAACATCTGAGCATCGAATGAGCCCGATCCCATGCCCCAAAAGTGTTTCCCTCCCAGAGATATGCGCGTTTTATGAAAGTGAAGTCAACGATTCTAAGCGCAAATAGAATGGGACCTAATCCTTAAAATGGCTCTCCTGAACAAAATTGGTTTTTAACCTTAGGTCCCTTTTTATTTTGCGCGTCACATATAGTGTTCGGCCTGGCCGTACTTAAAGACGTGTTTACGTGTTCATTTTAAAACTAAAACACTTTTATTGAAGATATACCAGCCGAAATAACCTCGGCTTTCTTATAGCGAGACACCTATTTTGCAGTTGCCAATATCATTTTAGTCCCGTCCTCATTTACCATCAGAACCATTTTAGTCGTTCCTAAGTCATTCTGTAAAAAAAGCTCCACTTTTATATAGATTTTTTCCTCCCTACAATGTCTACGAGTATGTCGAGAAGGTTGTGGCCCTTGGTTTTTCCAGGATTTTCGCCATTGAGATGTTGAAGAAGTTACACGATAAGCTGTCACCCTGTCTGAGAGCTCTTGTCATAGTGGATGATCTGGAGCGGTCATATCCAACTTTAACTCATTATTTGTTGAAACGGGTGCCACTTCAGTCTTAACTAAGACCTTTAACTCGGCTCCTGCCTCGTTACAAAGATACACTGTTTTTTGCTTTTATTTCAATATTATTCCAAGTGTCGTTACTTGGGAACAGCAGGCGAAATATCAGCAACATGTGTACGCCACGCCGGCAGGGAGTAGATGTTGCTGGCAACAGACACGTACCGCGTTCCGACTACAACAACATGAGGTAATTTATTACTTTCACAAGAGTCTTATGCCGTTGCTGTAACTTATGTTTCATTTTCATACTTTCGAGTTATGCTGTCTTTTTTGTTATTTTCTCGTGTGTTTGTTGTTGTTGTCCTTTTGCCTCTTTGTCTTCATAAATTTCAAAAAAATGACGTTAAATGTGAAGATTTTTCAAAATGCTGAAATGCCCTAAATAAATAGAAGAAACGTGTCTTCGTTTAAAGATGCCGAAAAAAAGACAGTAAATAAAAATAGCTTTACGGGAAAAGTGCTAAAGACAGATTTGCAAAACGGGTCGTAATAGCAGGGGAAGGAACTATTTTAAGATATGCCAACAAGGCAGAGAGGGTCAAGAAAGAAAACCGAGTAAAAGCTGACAAAATCAGATATTTCCAACTCTGAAGTGACGTCTGAAGTATTTCAATTCGAAGAGGGCAGTGCTTTTTGTTGTCTCTTATCTTAAGATTGGAATTAAATTAATTTTAATCAAAATGTATTAATATCCCGCTAAAACGAGATATTTTCCACAACGACGCCTACTCAGAAGTATTTTAGCCGAAATTGCTGTTGATATAATTCCCCCACACCCCTATTGATGAGAATCTTATTGCTGCCCAGAAGCGGCATCTTTAAGAAATTTGTTGCACTGCCTTTGTAGCGGGTGCTCAATCTAGAGGTATTTTTTTTTAAATAATTGATAATTGATGGCTCTCAATGTGTAGGAAAGTGAGATTTACAACAATAGTTCTCATTCGTTCGGTGAGAGCCTGGTCAGTTTTCCTTTAGCATTAGTTTTTCTTAAGGTTTCTCTGCTAAAGGTCGTCACGGACCTGAAATCGCGATAAAAGCAGTGTGCCGCCACGAATATCAATGTCACTTTGCAATTTTGTTAAAACCTCTCTTCTCAAGGGTGTTGCGTTTTCGACGTGTGATTTTCAATCTGGCCACACTTTTTTCGCCGTTAGTCTTTTCGACAGCTTTCACTGGATTTATGCTCAGTTTGGTTTGCCATTTCATAAAGAATAGACTTGCTCTGGAACAACGTTTGCAAATCGTTTTGAATGGGCCCAAAACGAGATGGCCACCGCTCCTGATTTTTACAACAACATTTTGTTCAGCGAGAAGCTTACTTTTGCTTGAATGGGTACGTTAATAACCAAAATTGCGGCAGTTGGAGTAATGAAAATCCACATGCCATTGTTGAGACGCCGTTACATCCTTAAAATGTCGCTGTTTAGTGTGCTCTATGGGCAGAGCGAATCATTGGTCCACATTTCTTCAAAAATGAAGCCGGCCATAATGTTACAGACAATGGGGAACGCTATAAAGCCATGATTCATGTCTTTGTCGTGCCTGAATTGGAGGGTGTTAATGCGGAAGACAAGGCGGCGCTACATGGCATACAGCCAACGAAATAATCAATTTATTGAAGAAGTGCAAAGCATTAGAACGCAGTTGATTGCAAATGTTGTCTCTGAATTGATTATTTCTACAACGGAAAGTCTGAAACGTATTTGTGTATATTATCCCGGTGGTAGGTCGCCAGATGAGCTTCGTTCAATTTTCAAAATCGACCTCAGGAAATTATTAAACTTAAGGGAAAATTATGTTCTTGGTGGTGATCTCAATTGTAGACACCGAGATTGGGGATGTTTCAGGGCAAATTCTTGGGGAAACATACTAAGTGACCTGACCTGTTCATATCCTTTCTCAATAAAATATCCGAACAGTCCAACGCATATACGAGTACCAACTGCGGTCCAGGTAAAGCACCTGGATATGATCTTATCACGCCCAAAATGATCTTGGAACTTCCCTATATTGCTGTGAAGTTCCTGGCAAAATTATTTAACTCTATTTTGAGACATGGTTACTTTCCTAAAGTGTGGAAAATTTCTCTGATTCAGATGATTTTAAAGCCAGGAAAGGACAAATCAATACCTTCCTCATACAGGCCGATCAGTTTGCTTCCCTGCTTATCCAAACTATTTGAAAAAGTTCTTTTATCGAAAATAAAACCGTTCCTCGTGTCAAATAACATAATACCAGACCATCAGTTTGGATTCCGCGAAGGTCACAGCACTATCGAACAAGTAAACCGTCTGACCCAAGCAATTGAAAAATCATTTGAACGGCGAGAATATTGCTGCGCCGTATTCCTGGATGTTGCTCAAGCATTTGACAAAGTCTGGCACTTTGGCTTGACCTACAAAATTTGCAAATACTTACCGGCAAATACGCATCGAATTCTTGAGTCTTACTTAGAAAACCGCAGATTCAGAGTTAAATGTGGACAACACGTCACCGATGACCGCGAAATACTAGCAGGTGTTCCCCAGGGAAGCGTCATGGGGCCTATCCTTTACCTTCTGTTTACCGCAGATATCCCTACCAGCCCAAATGTGCTAACATCTATTTTTGCCGATGATACCGCTATAATGGCCACACATAAAAAGCAGGATATTGCATCTATGACTCTAGGTGTACATCTCAGACGAGTAGAATCTTGGCTCTCTGACTGGAGAATAAAAGTCAATGAGGCTAAATGCACACAGGTAACTTTCACACTGAATTTTAGCACTTGTCCGACATTGAAACTAAAGAATATCCCTTTTTCTCAATCTGATCATGTTTCATACCTTGGAATCCACCTGCATCGCCGACTCACCTGGAGAAGTCATATCGAAGCCAAGAAAACTCAACTGAAACTTAAGGTCCATCAACTTCACTGGCTCCTAAACGCGAACTCAAAACTAAGCCTTGAATATAAGGTCCTGCTATACAACAGTGCAATCAAGCCTATCTGGTTATACGGTGCCCAGCTGTGGGGCAAAGCAAGCTCGAGCAATCTTGACAAAATCCAAAGAGTCCAATCGAAGACATTGCGGCTTATTACCGGTGCCCCTTGGTATATGAGGAATGAAAACATCCACCGAGACTTGAAAATACCTCTCGCCAAAGAGGCAATTCAAAAAATCAATATAAAGCACAAAGAGAAGCTCGAACGTCATGATAACATACTTGCTAGACAATTATTGTGCAGTCCAAGCTTTTTAAGACTTCGGAGAAACGAACGCCGTGTTTTCTAATCTGCACTTGTGCTTCATCCGTAACAGTAATCGCGAACACACGCGCCCGAAAGACTGTGTAGAATTCTTTTTTCTACGTCACGTGGCTTAAATGCTCTTATACGTGATCTTTAAAACAGGCAATATCAATCGCGGACGAACACTCAAAAAAGACTGTGTAGAATCCTTTATTCTACGTCACGTGGCTTAAATGCTCTCATACGTGATCCTTAAAACAGTCAACACGAAAAACCTACATAACCTAAATTACGTCGTCCACTCTGCTATTCTAGAGCTATCCGTTATACATACATAATATCGCGAACACTCTGTAAATGACTGTAAGGGTTCTCTGGCCCTTTATCACGAGGTTTAAGCCAAACTAGGTTTAAAATTCTCAGACATGTGATCCATACTATTTTGACCAAATTAATTAAAATTCCTGCCAATAAGCAGAGATCCACATTACAAGAAATCCATACTAGGATTCATTATTGAATTATACTTATGATTCGTATACTTATTGTTAGGCTCCTTTGGAGCAGATTCAATAATTCAAATAAAGCTTATATAAAAAAAAAACTGCGGTAAGATCTAGACCATCGACCATTGATATTGTACTGACAAATGTATCAGCTTTAATGAGTCATCTCACTGTTGTGAATACATTAAGTTCTGACCATTTACCGGTACTATTTTCGAGACGTACCTGAATTTGTGAAACTCGGGACTTGCCATATGATTTTACAAAGACAAATTGAGTAAAATATAGGCGTTTGCTTAACACATTATTGTCGCAAAATCGGCTGGATTTGAACAATATTAATAGTGTTGAGAATATTGATCGATTAGTTGTTGTTGTTGTAACAACAATATATTTATTTTGAAGTCTTGTTCGTCTATGGGGGATCTGCTTCGATATCCAGGTGAAGGAAACGCGCCATTTGAACTGGATGCGTCCACAGAGACCTGGGGCTAAGACAATTGAAGAGGTGCGGTATATCATGTGGTCCCTGATGGCAGGCGGGACAGATGTCCGGAATGTTAGCATCAATTCGTGCCCAGTAAGAATTGAGGAGGCTGCACCATCCAGATCTCAGCTGCGCCAGAACCACGCGCGTCTGCCGAGTTAGTACCTTCTCCTCAGGTGAAATCTCCGGGGGATGTTCCCCTAGCACTACATTCACACGGTAGCTGGATACTGCTGCTGCGACATCATCGGCGTGAATGTTGTTCAAACCTGCCTGATAGTTTCGATGATCTAGAGGTTCTCTCTTATACCGCTAGACCTCTCTCTCTCTAGATCATGAAGATCGTACCTGATCTGCCTGGGTGGAGGCATCCTGTTCAAGAGATGGTGGTTAGGATGACTGCTGCGAAAACACCCTAGCAGGTATTGCTTAGACAACAGGAAATTGTGTCTGCGCACGCTAAGGACCTTCGTCCCCTGATGTAGATGGTCCTCAGAAGACATAAGAAGACACCCTGTTGATGTTCTAAGGGCGGCATTCTGGCAAGTCTGAATTTTCTTCCACTGCGTCGTACTCATGTTCGCCGACCATACAGGTGCTGCGTAGTTTGCTACAGACCGACCTATCGCTTTGTAAGATGTCAACAAGGTTTCTTTGTCGGCTCCCCAAGTACTGCCGGCAAGTGACTTGAGGACCTTGTTCCTACTTTTGAGTTTATCGCAGATAGCTGTAGCATGTGCAGAGGATCTAAAAAGGCTGTCCAATGTGACCCCAAGGATTTTGGGGTAGTTGGTGGTCGGGATGTTGACGTCATCGACTTTCACATTGAGTGACAACCGCACCTCTGCGGTCCAAGCAGTAAACAGTGTGGCTGATGATTTGGAGGCGGATATTTTCATATTCCTCGCAGTGAAGAAACGTGCTAAGTCAGTGAGGTAATAGTTGATTTTCTCGCAAATGTCATCCACTTTAGGTCCTGACGCCAGAATTGTGCAATCGTCAGCGTACGACACAATTTCAACGCCGTCTGATGGTGCAGGAATTTTAGAGAGGTAGAGGTTAAACAGAGCCAGGGATAAAACTCCACCCTGTGGAACTGCTTGTTTAACTCTACGGGGCTTCGACTTTCTGTCTCTAAATTCTACATATGACTGGCGCCTACACATATAGTTTACGACCCAACGTTTCAAACTGAGCGGAAGGGACGTTTCTTCAATGTCCTCGAACAGAGTGGCATGATTGACCATGTCGAAGGCTTTTGTAAGGTCAAGAGCCACGAGGACCGTCCTGTCGTTAGGCTTGTTCTGGTTAAGGCCGCGACTTATACGTGTGGTGATGGCGTGTACAGCAGTTGTTTTGCTGTGCTGCTTGCGGAATCCATGCTGATGATCAGCACTAGGAAAGTGTTCGATCAGGCTGGGGAGGAGCAGTGCTTCAAGCGTCTTTGCTACTGGAGAAAGCAAGGAGATCGGCCTGTACGAATCTCCTTTACTTGCGTCTTTGCCTGGCTTCAGTAGCGGGACCATTTTCCAAGCATCGGGAACTTCGTGAGTGGCTAGCGACAGATTGAACACTTTGGTCATGTACTCTACTCCCGGGGTACCCAAGTGCTTTAACATCAGCATTGAGATTCCGTCCGGACCCAGCGCCTTTGATGACTTTGCGCTGCGAATGACATGGACAACTTCGCCAACGACAAATTGTGGTGGTGCCTCTTCGACTCGGAGAGCGCGGATACGACGCAATACTCTCCTTTTCGCCTTATCCCTCTCTGGGTGCTCAATAAAAAGCCGGTTAAAATAACACGTGCACCGCTTCGGATCTGTCACTGTTCTATCACCGAACGTGACAGCTGTCCGATCATCCTTCCTTACAGGGTTAGAGAGTGATTTGACCGTTGTCCACAACTTAACAATTCCGGAACTCAAGTTGCACTGCTTTATGTGGTCTAGCCATTTGTTCCGCTTATATTCGTTGACCAACCTACTGATCTCGGAGTTGAGATCCCTAATTCTAGGGTCAGTAGATCGATTAGTCTCTGACTTTAGCGATAACATCATGAATGCAATGAAAACTAGTACATACAAAAAGATTAATAGTAATAATTTTATAAAATTGCCAGGAAGTATTATTGATTCAATAAGATTGAGAAATTATTATAGACGTATCTGGAACAGATATAGGCAACCAAATGATAAAATTTTACTTAAAAAGTACGAGAAACTGGTCAATTATGAACTCTGGTGTTTAAGGGATAATTCGTGGAACTGCAGATTGAAAGGTCTGGACATTCGCTCTAAGCCCTTCTGGAATATATCGAAAATGCTAAGAAAAAAAGTCCCCAGTATACCAGTTCTTAATAACGGAAATCATTTATTTGTAACGGACAAGTGCATAGCGTCAGCATTTTCTAAATTATTTCATCTAAATCATCAGTCTTCTGCCGGAATTAGTTGCATTGACACTGAACAGGAAGTTTCTGATGTTGTTATTGACTTTGACGCGTCTTTATTTGAAACCCTATACCAAGATTTCCAGATATCTGAAAACCATATAAAAAAATTTACTGAAACATTTGAATTCTAAGAAATCGTCCGGATTAGATAATACACTGTACGACACAATTTTTCACCCATGATCAAACTGACCAGATTCTGAAAATATAGCTCAAAAAAAAATATACGTATCTCCCAGTTTTTCTAGATCAATTCATTTAAGTTTTTTACGAGCAATTCAATTTTTGGAGTAATCAGCCCGTAAATACCTATATATGTTTAATGTCTTTGTAACCCTACATATTAAAAACATTGATGTTATCATTTTTGTGACAACTGTTTTGACAGTAGATAATTTTTTTGCAAAACTCAGTTTTAATGAAACATTGCGTAAGTGTTCAAACGGTTAAGAAATGGAGTGTCCAAATAAAAATAAATTTTGTTACGTTTGTGGCTTATTTGCACCCCCAAAACATTTAAGATGTATTAATACAAGTGTTGAAAAAGGTTTTGAAGAGTATTTCGTTGTTTCGTATGCTCCAAACCTATGGTACGTGCCAGAAGTAATCTGCGATTATTGCTATCGGTGTTTAAATGGATGGAAAAGTGGATCGGTTGTACATAAAATGAAATATGTCCAGCCTACAATTTGGTTACGACGGACTGAGCACTCATCTGAACAATGTTATTTTTGTTTAACAGAGACTCGTGGGTTCCGTTATAACACACGCGAAAAAATTGTTTACCCTAACCTTCAATCAGTTATAAGGGCACAAATTAGATGCACACAATTTCCAACAGCTCCTTCGGAAGAGAATATAGCTTGCCAGGAAATTGAAGTTGAATCATTGTCGATAAGAGAACCATCTCCTTCAGAATTTTTTCCGACAAGTGAATACGGTTCAAAAGCAGCACATTTTGTGACACAAGCGGACTTTAATGACTTGGTTCGCGATGGTAAAATGTCAAAAGAGTCGGCAGAAGTAGTGGGTTCTCGTTTAAAGCAATGGAATTTGGTAGATGACGACTTTAAAATAACATCTGCACGTAAGCTAGGTAATACAGAGCCATTTTGTGAATACTTTGTTTTCCATGAAGATTTTGGAAAGCAGTTTTGCTATTGCAATGATATTGATGCGTTGTTTGAAGTAATTGGTCATCCACATATAGCACAGGAATGGAGATTGTTTATCGATTCTTCAGTGACTAGTCTGAAGGTGGTATTGCTTCATATTGGAAATAAATATCCATCGGTACCAATAGCTTACGCAACTTGTATGGTTGAAACGTACGAAAATATGAAGATAATTTTGGATTCAATAAACTACAAGAAACACACATGGATGATTTGTTGTGATCTTAAAGTTGTTTCTCTGCTTACCGGTGTAAAAAAAGGATTTTCGAGGCACCAATGCTTTTTGTGCGTTTGGGAGGGACGCAGAAAAGATCTTCACTATACCAATTTTGAATGGGAACCTCGTACAGATGCTCAGTTGGGCCAATTTAGTATTGACAATGTACCATTGGTTGAATCCAGCAAAGTAATTTTACCCCCTCTCCATATTAAGTTGGGTTTAATTCGAAATTTTATAAGAGCACTTGACACAGACAGCGCAGCGTTTAAGCTTATTAAAACTATCTTTCCAAAACTGAGCGAAGCTAAGATCACGGCGGGTAAGTGCTTAATGTCTCTCTTTTCATTGTTTAGTTTTTAATTGTTCCTCTCTTTAAGGTGTTTTCAATGGTCCACAAGCCAAACAACTGTTAAGCAGAATAGACTTTCAAAATATGCTTAGTCCCATAGAAAAAAGAGCATGGACCGCGTTCATAAACGTTATAAATAATTTTTTGGGAAACAAGAGGGCGGAAAATTATAAGGAAATTGTAGAAGAACTGATTGCTTTGTACCATGCGATGGGAGTCAATATGTCCCTCAAAATACATTTTCTTCACAACCATTTGAACTTTTTCCCGCCAAACTTAGGCGACTTCAGCGACGAGCATGGTGAAAGATTTCCCCAAGATATCGCGGAAATCGAAAAGAGGTACAAAGGCAAAGACATGAGGTATATGCTGGCTCAATACTGCTGGTCACTTTGCCGTGAGACAAGAACCGATATGTACAAACGTCAAAATAAGCGTATAAAATTTTCAAATTAATTTAACTTTTAAGTTTAAGCTTTTAATTTACAACTATAAAATTTGCATTTTTAATGCTTAATTTTTTAACCTTAATTCTAGTTTTAATTTTTATATTTGTAATAAACTTGAACATCAATGTGTAGGGTTCCCAAGACATTAAACATATATAGGTATATACTGGCCGATTACTCCAAAAATTGAATTGCTCGTAAAAAACTTAAATGAATTGATCTAGAAAAACTGGGAGATACGTATATTTTTTTTTGAGCTATATTTTCAGAATCTGGTCAGTTTGATCGTGGGTGAGGCCAAAAGTTTAAATTTGTCTTACAGTGATATATATAATAATCTGCTCCAGGATCTTTCTGACTTAAGTATGTCGCATCTTACTATTATAATGAATGCTTGTCTGAAATTCCAATAATTCCCAAAATTATGGCGGAAGGCTTAAATTATACCCATTCTGAAACCTGGAAAACCCCCCGATTTAGTTAATAGCTACCGTCCTATTAGCTTACTTAGTAATTTAAATAAACTTTTGGAGAAGATTGGAAAGAACGGCTTATAGAATGCATAGATGCGACGAATGTTTGGATTTAGGGCTTCTCATAGTACGACTCATCAAGTAAAAACAATCACTAACCACATAAATACACAATTTTCCTTGAAAAATTCTACTGCTTTAGTCTTCTTAGATGTTAAAAAGGCTTTTGACACAGTCTGGCATGATGGCTTAATTTTTAAATTAATTAACTTCAACTTTCCGAAATATTTAATAAAAATTGTAAAACCTTTTTTGACCGCTCTGGTCATTCTTTGTAGAAATAAACGGAGATTTCTCACACTTTGTTAACATACTTGCTGGAGTTCCTCAGGGATCAGTTTTGGGACCAATTTTTTATATAATTTACAACTCAGATTTTCCAAAAAATGATATTTGCGAATATGCATACTGAATATGAAGTACTAAAAACATAGCGGCAATAGCTGAGAATGTACGTGAAAACCCCCAGGAATCTATTCAGTACCGTTTTCAATAACTTGACTTGTCGTATGGAACGAAAGGATCTCCAGCGCGTCGACGTTTCAGATTTTGGGCTCTTTAAAAGCTCGAAGAAGATACGCTGCTTTCGACCAAATTTTTGTTTAGTGGTGAGGTACATTTCTGGTTCAACGACAACGTCAAAAACCAAATTGCTGCATTTAGGCTGAAGAGCAACAAGAAGAGGTTCAAGAGGTGCCATTATTTATACCCAGAGAAAACCACGGTTTGGTGCGGTTTATAAACTGCACGCAGAGAAAAGATATGGCTACTATATGGTCACGGCAACAATATTATGTTCTCTGCAGTAAAAGTATGGTCGTCGCAACCATAGTATTGTTTTTTGAATTTCATTTTGACAATAGTATAATTGCGGCAATATTAATATTGTTGAAATGTAACAAAAGAATTGTTGTCAAATTTAAAAATAAAAATATGGTTGTAGCAACAATATAAATATGGTGGCGGGGCAAAAGTATTGTATTCATGGGTTTCATGTTAACAATAACATAATTACGACAATCATACCGGCAAAACCTTATTTTTGTTTAATTTGACAATGTTATTTTTACGATTCTTCCGCAATAATAGTAATAAAAATTATATTAAAAAAAAATACGGATTAGTATAACTAAAAAATTTTTAATAAATGATTTTAAATGATAAATCCTATCGTTACATAACTTAATAAAATTCTTTGTTGTTAAATAACAACGTATTCCAGTCTTTACAAACAATTTTGTCGATCATAGTATGGTTGTGCGTAAGTCACACTATGGTTGTGAGGATCATACTATGGTTGTACGTTAAACAAACTATGGTTATGAGGATCGTAATATGGTTGTTGGGATCATAGTATGGTTGTGTGTGAATGATTCTATTGTTGTGAGGACCATAATATTGTTATGGGGATCATAGTATGGCTGTGTGTGAACCATACTATTGTTGTGATGATCATAATATTGTTGTGCCACAACCATATAACCAACAATAGTATGGTGCTCTTCGAATATTGTTACCCCAACCATACTTTTTTTCTGCGTGTGGTGGAATCTTCGGTGCAATTTTTTTCAAAAATGATGATGGCCGCAACGTAAACGTGAATGGTGCTCGCTATCGCGCCATGCTATCGATCTTTATGCTACCAGAAATTGAAGCCTATAACCTTGATAACATTTGGTTTCAACGGGACGGTGCCACTTGTCATACCTCTTAAAATACTCAAACAATGAGTGTTTTGAGAGGTCATTTTGAAAAGCAGCTAATTTAACGTTTTGGACCGGTGAGTTGGCCGCTTAGATTGTGCGATATCACACCTTTAGACTTTTTTCTTTGGCGCTAAGTCTATGCTGACAAACCAGCTACGGTTCAGGTTTTGGAAGCCAATATTAAGCGTGTCGTTTTCGCCATACCGGTCGAAATGATCGAAAAAGGCATGCAAAGTTGTACACTCAGAATGAACAACCTGACGCGTAGTTTCGGCCATTATTTAAAGGAAATAATATTCAAAAAAATAAACGACATTAAATGTCCTTTCGAATAAACAGTGACACACACTTGATTCGATTTTTCGAATAAACAATAAAGATTCCACACTTGATTTGAATTTTTGTCTTTTTTGTTTTGAAAAATATACCTCTAGATTGATCACCCCATGTATGCCAGGGCATACGGTATTTTCGACTTTATAGTACCCCATTCCATAATATTGAAAATAAATAACTTGTGTAAGCTGACGTTGCAGTGACGCAATGACGTTTATTTGCTCATTTGGAATATTGATTGCATTTCCTTCGAAGTCCAAAAAGAAAACGAAATCATAAAGTCATAACCAATGGCGAAAAAACAGCAATGATTGATTTCAAATTGCCATCAAATGAGGGAAACGTAAAGCTTATTTATTTTTTTTTAAATAAAAACCCATTGCAACGGCATACAAAAAGCATTAAACGAAATGGAAAACGTCAAGTCGCACGGAATACATATAACGCAAAAATAAAAAATATTCGAAAGGAAAATAAAAGCAAAAAAACTCATTTAATCTACGCAAGGGAAGGAAAACAATTCGAATTTACCACTATGAGATGTTGGTGGTGGAATATGGAAAATTCATTATATTAGCTCTTATCTAACGCAGGCGTATGTACGATAACTTGTAGTCTGCGAAGAGTCCTCAGGGGAAATTACAAAAATATTGAAGTCATAATCATCAGCAGCATCAGGATTCACTTTAGCTGCGTGGTATAGCCATTGTCATCAACGTTAGTCAACTTCATAATCAATGGCCTTATCGGTTGTGTAATCATTTTGTGTTGATTTTATTCATAAAATCAAGTCTTCAGGACACTCATAATCAACATCATCGCCATCATCTTCATCATTATGACGATTTGTTTTATGACCCAAAGTCAATTGCAAATTACAAGATACTTGATCTTTGCAATGATATCGTGTTGCGAAACACTGTGGTCGGCCCTCGGCAATGCATGTGAATGGAAGTGAGAAGTTCTTAATACAATTTGTAATCGCTTCTGATAATCGGTTATGGTTTTCTAAGCTAGTTCAATCGAATATTCGGCAATTTATAGCTGACAAAATATTCTAATTTCATAAGCCCTTTCAGACACACGGTGACCAGATAAGATTGAAAAAAAGTATTTTTTAACTAAACAGCCACGGTGTAATGTTTTTAATTGATGCTGACTTTATTAAGAAAATAGAGGGTAGGCTATTTAAAATTTTAAATATGAACTACCGACTACTTTGACTTTGGAAGGTAGAATAACATTAATTTGTATTTTGTGTTTATGTTTTATATTTGCAAAATAGGGAAAAATAAAACTTACTTCCAAAGTAGTGAGTCATTAATGCAAACTGTAAGAGATCGACCTTCAGTTTAGTTTGTGTGTCATCATTTTACGCACTGTTTCTATACCCAACACCATACAATGGAGGGTATATTAGTTTTGTCATTCTGTCTGTAACACCTTGAAATAATCATCGGAGACCCAACAAAGTATATATATTCTTGATCCTCGTAAAATTCTAAGAAGATCTAGCCATGTTGTCCGGCTGTCCGTCTGTTGAAAACAAGATAGAACCTGCATGAAAACAGCTAGGGATCTGAACACAAACATGGCACAAACATGTGTAGTTAACCTAGCATGGTTGGTATTGAAAATGGGCTATATATCTCTACGAGAAGTTGGTGTTGTAGACCCTCAACCGACACTACCTCATAAAAATTTGTTTTTTATTTGGAAATACCCGTCCAGTTTCTTGAGCAAAATCACTGAAATTTTGCAAATCATAATCTCTATATAGGCGCAATCATCTATGTGAAAATGGTTTAGATTGGGCCACCATTTCTTGTACCTTCCATACAAACGGCCTTATGGGCCTTGATAAATAATATGACTATAACTCACCACAAACTTGACCTATCGAAATGAAATTTTACACGTCAACATTTCTATATACAACACACTTCTACGCTGAATTCGGTTGAGATCGGAAAAGTCCTACTGGTACCTCCCACACTAACGGTCTCAGGGGCCTTGAAAAATAATATGACAATAACTCACCACACACTTGACCTATCGAGACGAAATTTTCGACATAACGATTAATATATAGAACATAATTTTGCGCTAAATTTGGCTAAGATCGGAAAGGCCGTACTGGTACCTCCCACACAAACGGTCTCATGGGCCTTGAAAATAATATGACAATAACTCACTACAAACTTGACCTATCTAGATGAAATTTTCTGCATAAAGATTTCTATATAGAACACACTTCCGCACCAAATTTGGTTTTATTTTTTATTTGGGAATCTGGTGGAGGGTATCCAAAGTTCGGCACAGCCAAACTTAACATTTTTTACTTGTTGTAAATCGTTTACATTTTGGTCCAGAGTTATAATATTTATATCCCATAGATTTTGGCCTCATAAAAAATAATTTTAAAAAATTCCACTGTGTAGTTTTCAAGATAGAATTTTTGGAATTTGTTCACTTTTTTTCCAAAAATTCTATCTTGAAAACTAATCATACGAAAAATTGTTTAAAATTCATTTTTGTGTTAAGGAGGCCAAAAAATCTATTGGAAAAAAATATTCAGAACTCTGGATCGAGAAAAAAATAATTTGTAAACTAGTGTAATCAGCCGATATTGTGATGTCAATTTTCCCTGCGATTGAATTATTTTCTGTGGGGAGCCATAAAGAATAAATGTTACGCAAGGTATCCAGAGACGTTGGTTGAAGCATGGAATCGAAGTTGCCATTGAATAGATTTGACCCGAAACAATCGAAAATGTATTGAAAAATTAGATTGATCGGATGAGGTACTGCCGAGCCGGTTGTAGTAGTCATAGGAGTGTTATTGTGTTTCTTATTAATTGACAAAACTATCCAATAAAACCAGAAATTTGAAAACGTTCTTAGTATTTTTTTTACAGCCGATTCAAATTTATAGTTGTAAAGACATAAAACCGGTTGCACATATGTGTGGGAGCTATTTCAAAATTTGAACGATATTTATAAAAGTCAACAGCCTTTATCCGAAAAACTTACTTTTGCAAATTTCATGAAGAACGGGCAACAGTTGTAGTTTGAAAACAAGATTTAGAAAGACAATCTGGACTTCCGTCTAGACAGGGATCGTAAAACCAAATCAACTGGAAATTCTAATTCGAGCGATGCACTTAAAGGTGGGTCTAGCTTAAATATTTTTTAATATTTATGTATTTCGCTCTTGAAGACATAAATACTGTTACAATATTGAACACACCCATTTCAATAGTAGAACTGAACATACCCCGTTAATGGCATATGGGTTTTGAAAGCTAACCTCAATGGCATTAGCCTGTAACGGGATTTTAAAATTGTTTCAACTTTCATCATGGAGTGGTCAGATAATGAGAGCCGTATCGCTGTAATAGCGCTTTTCAAGAGATTAGGGCTAGGGATTAGCCGCATGTTCGTCTACCGATGCATAAAACTGTTTGAGGAGACTGGAGATGTAAAAGACCGCCACCGGTCGGTCCGCCAACACTCTGTTCGAACACCGCATGTCATCAAAGACGTTAAATCAATCACCCTTATTCTGATTGTCGTCGTCAAGACAAAACAACGACATCTTGCGACAACTGTTGATACTTGGTATTCGCGTAGTCGTTTTTCGATAACTATTGACAACTATTGACACAACTCGGTATTCTCTAAATGATATTGACGTTGTTATTGAATTGATACGACTCTGTTTTTGTCGTCGCAGTTTTTGGTAACGACTAAGAAGTTTGCTGTTAAAATAAAAAAACCAAAAGCAAAAGTAAAAGTGCAAATATGAAAATTACAAATAATGAACAGTTCCAAAAACTTGTTGAAGAGTTGGAGAAAAATCCATCCTTAGCAAAAGGTTTCAAAGAGGAACAGTGCCAACAAATTTTAACCAGCAATGGGAGAACATTGCAAGTGTTTTGAATGCTTCCGGACCACCGAGTAGAGATGGTGATGGCTGGCAGAAGGTTACTAACTTATATCCCTGGTTTTTTGTAGATTAATAAAATTAAATATTTTCGTTAAGGTTTGGAGAGACTTAAAGTTCAAAGTCAAAAGGAAAATGGTTGAAAACAAATCGGAGATGAGAGCAACAGGTGGCGGTGTAAATAAATATATTACACTGAGCCCGTTAGAAGAAGCTGTTGCAAACCTGCTTCAGTTTCAAAAACAGATAAATCCTGAAGGATCAGCACATGGTGTTGCAGCAAGTTATGAGGAACTTGTCACTGAAGTGCTCGGTGTTGACCCAGTTATAGAGATGGAAACAACTGTTCACTCTGAAGAAATTTTACTGGAACAGGAGGAGCCTTCAACATCAAGGAACGGGAGCTGTTCAAGAGCCACTCCATCCGGGTCAAATTCCACAAATATACTAGCCTTAAGAGCTGTTGGATACACAATTTGACCTGGCTCCAATTTCCATCTCAGGAGCAATTTCCTCCAACACATAATTAAACGCATTTTTGTTTAAACGAAAGTATTTCTGAAATCTTGAACGAAAGAAAACTTTGTGATTGCCAATGGAAATTAATTAAACCTTAAACTTACTTGTTGTCTGGTAGTTTCATGACATCAGACCTATATCGCAGTGTCTTTCTCTGTAAAATAAATTTCTTTTTATTTTCTTCATCACTTGAATCAGAGTTTGAATCAGAAACAAAAAACATTTTTCAACAATTGGATGAATAGATACAAAATCTGATGCAAAAATGTTAGGTATGTGATTTTTTTTATTAAAGTTATCGATAAACAGTCAACGTCAAGACAATAATGATACGGAATACCAAAAATGCGTTGATGTGATATTATATTGAAACGAAGTAATATTGATATTAAATTGACGACGACGTTGACGACGACAATCAGAATAAGGGTGAATAATTCACAGAAATCCGCTCCGAAAACAGAAAATCATGGCCCGTGAGATTAATATCACGCAAAAGTCCATGAGTCGAATCATTAAAAAAGACTTGGGACTTGGGGCTTTCAAACGACGTACCGGACATTTATTGACTTAAGCTTTAAAATAAAATAGGATTGAGAAATGCAAACGTCTTTTGGTGAAGCTCGCTGATAACTTGCACAGAAAAATTTTGCTCACCGATGAAAAATTTTTACCGTTCAGGAAAATTTTAACAAGCAAAATGATGCGCGCGTGTATGCGCGGTCATCTAAGGAAGCATCTGAACTGATTCCGAGTGTGGAAAAGGGTCATCACCCAGCTTCAGTCATGGTTTGGTGGGGTGCCTCTTACGATGGTGGCACTGACCTGCATTTCTGCGAACAAGGAGTCAAAACATCGGCCAAAGTCTACCAAGAAACCGTTTTGGAAGCTGTTGTGAAGCCTCTTAACAATTCCCTGTTCCAAAACCAGCCATGGACTTTCCAGCAGGATTCTGCGCTGACCCATAATGCTAAAACGTCCCAGGCCTGGCTACGAAACAATTTGCCAGCGTTCATTTCCTCTGAAGAATGACCCTCAGGCAGTCTAGATTTGAACCCATTGGATTATAAATTGTGGACGGTTTTAGAGGACAAGCTTTGTCAGAAAAGCTAGCCAAACATTGGATCTCTTAAAATATTGGATCTCTCGAGCTGCGGCCAATTTTCCAATGGACGAGGTTCGTGCAGCTATTGACGATTGGCCAGTGCGACTTAAGGCGTGTGTAAAGGCAAATGACGGACATTTCGAATAAGTAGATTCTTTTAGGACACAATATGCATCAATAAATATATTAAAAAATATTTGGTCCAAAAACATTCAGTCCTTTTTATTTTACAGCATAAAACGTGTGTAACAGAATTTATGTTCCTGCTAAGTAAATATTCCCCATTCAGTTTGAATTTTCTGTATTTTTTTTCTTTAAAAAAGTAGGGAACCTCGAAATGGATCACGCGTTAGTACACCACCATCTGTGTGACAACATTTTTCGAAGTAATAAAGAAAAAGCCGAAGAGAAATTATTTTGCCTCGTGGCATTGCGAACTCTCAAACATCAGCTGAAATAATGGGCTAATTTGAGGATGTCTCAGGATGTCGAGTGGAAGGGTTATTCGCGGTACAGCCATGATTTGACTCCCGATGACTTCTTCTTATTCAAGACTTCATCTAGTACATCAAAAAAACACTGCGTGCTGAACGGTTTTCAACTCACGAAGCAGCTATTCAAAAGCATTCAATTCCATGTTTTCGAGGTTTCTCAATCGGAGTGGAAAAAGTCTTTCAAGATTAGGTTTGAGCGCATGCAAAAATGTATTGATCTTAAAGGAAAATATTTTAAAAAACAATCAAGATATTTCCAATGATTAATTATTGTGTTTTTATTGCCAGACCCGAAATATAAATAACAACCCTCGTATGACAACTTTAAGGTATTGGTAAACGTGGTCTGTTTTCGATGAGAAGGAGGATCAGGATGCCCGGCAGATGTGGTTACCGAGCAACCGTTGAAAGGGCCCACGTCAAAGATTTCGCTGATCACCAAGCAAAGTGCGCGGAGTAGCAGAGGTCTTAGATTTATCATAGGGGGGGCTACTTAATATTTTACTTTATAAGTTATGCATGAAAATACTTATAGTGTCGGCAGGATAGGTGCCGCCATTGTTTAGGGCGGACAAGAAGAACAGAGTTTTTGAGTCGAGTCGTCATCGTTAATGAAACCTTATTCCATTATTATACGCCCATATATTCACTCATGTTGAAATGCCAAACCAAACTAAACATAAAGCACTTGACAGATGACAAAAGGGCCGCCAGTTAAAAAAGTGTTGCCAAATTAAAGTTCTACACCCCTATAAAAAACACCCACGTAGTTTTTAAACTGGTTTACTTGGTTACGTGCTTAAGGTCCAACTGCATTCGATTAGATCTAGTGAGAGTGTTTAGACAGCTCTTCTTGGACTGAGTGTTGCTTTAAATTCCTCCTTCCCATCATGAAGCGCTTAAAATTTTCTGCATTTTATATGTTCGCATAAAAACGCCCCTACCACGTCGTCAATCAAATAAGCAATTATCTTGGTTTAAGCTATCACAAGTCATATGTAACCCTATGCCCCCTTAGTCCATAACTGTCGTTACTGTCCATATTCCATTTTTGTGCAGTGTGAAAGCACTGTGCATTGTGCTTGGCGTTGGTGATTCAAACATCTCCAATACAAATATTTGCCCTTTTTCGATAACATGGCCGCAATCATTGCCATTGGCACTCCGTTCGTCCCTTCGCCACCATCATCATCACCATCATCCTCACCATCCCTATCGAAGCCTCAATCTGTGAATGTGCTGTGCTTCATCTTATGTTCTCGAATCAATATCTACGGGTGATTAAGTGTCGATGTGCTGCTGTTTGTGACTGCTACTTTATGGCAAATTAGCCAAGACTCCGCATGGAATACCCTCGGCTGTTGGTTGCCCTTTCATGCTGCTGTGGTGGTATTCGTATTCTTATCTGCCTTGGTCTCCGATAGTAAAGTGATATTTTTCCAATTACCATCCAGTGAATATTGGATTTCCTGGCTAGTTCGTTTGGGTTGCTTTGGATGGTCGAAAAGTCTTTGAAATAATGAAATTTCGAAAGTAGGGGCAGAAATTAACGACCGTTTCGGGAATTAAGCAAGAGTTTTGAAACTTGTAATGACAGAGAAAACTGACTACAAATGGCATAATCTGATCGCCGGAGTAAGTGAATGTGGCTCTTTAAGTAGGCGGCAATACATGTTTGGGGTTCTTGCGAAAAGTGGCAAAGTTCGCGAGAATTATTTTGGTAACTCTTGTGGATTGGGGGTAATAAATATGAATAATTGAAATTTGAATCGAAAGGCACTGGTTGTCGCAATGTAATGCTCGCTCTATGGCTAAAGACATTACGTTGTAGAAACTCGTAATGGTGTTATGGCGTGTAGAAAGTTTTCCAATGAAGAGGAGTAGATGTTAAAACCTAACAAAACGGGTTGGGTAAGAGATATCTACACACAGAGAAAAAATATAATGGAAGTCGATTCGAACTATAAAAATTCGGTTGGAAAACACACTTTCTGTTGCAATCATCAACTCTCCATTGTATTGTTGGTCACATAGTTCGGCATACCATCTAATGGTAACTACAATAATGCTGACAACAAATATAAGGGTTTTACAAACCGAATTCAGTAAAACTGTTGGTTGTCACAACTGTTGGTTATGGCAACCAACCAATTATAATGGTCATGTTACTTTGGTACCAATAATTGGTGGTGACAACATATATGTAGGTTTTTTGTAGTAACAAAACCTGTTTAGTTCAGCGTTGTAACACATAATCGGTTATCTCAACAGCAAAATATTATTAATATAATAATTTATCGGTTTTAGTCGCTTCTAAATTTTAGTTTGAGATGAAAATACTTTACGTTATCCAAAAACATCGAATTAATGTAAGGATTGAAAAATTATTTCAAATGTTTTTGAATTTGGATTATAAATTTTTTAAATTGGATTTGAAAATAGAATATTTTTTTGATTTCGGCTGAAAATCTATTACAAATTGTATTAAAATTATAGATAATCCAGATGAACCGAAGACATAACATGTAACCGTTAACAAATGCTTGTGGTAATGACAACCGAATTCAAAGAGAACTAAAAACCAATAATAAATACTAATAAGCGATGCATGTACTAATTCAGTTTCAATTATCATCTTTATTAGTTGGGATAACCGTTAACTTGTTCCTTCAATCAATAGTGACAGTTTCGTTCGTTCGTTTGTACCGATTGCACGTGCAACTTCCAACATTTGGCAACAAATTCGGTTGTGACAACTAAAATGTTCTGTGTATATGAATTAATAGATAGAAGTGTTTATTATAGATTTTCATGGAAAATGTTCGTGAGAACAAAAAAATTGAGTTATACCCACCTTTAAATATAGGGTGATCCATCTAGAGGTAATTTTTCATAACAAAAAAGAAATAAAAATTCAAATCAAGTGTGGAATCTTTATTGGTAATTTGAAAGGACATTTTATGGCATTTCTTTTTTGAAAATTATTACCTTTAAATGTTGGCAACTGTATTATGGAAATGAGCGTTCGGTGAGAAACGGGAAGATCCGCTGTTTTCGAACAACATTTTGTTTAGTGATTAGGCCCAATTTTCGTCCAACGGCAAAGTCAATAAACAAAATTGCCGCATTTGGGCTGAAGAGCAACAAGAAGAGATTCAAAAGGTGCTATTAAATCCAGAGAAAAGCAGGTTTATAAGCTGGTGGAATCATCAGTGCATATTTTTTCAAAAATGATGATGGCCGGGGAGTAACCGTGAATGGTGCCCGCTATCGCGCCATGATATCGGACCCGTAATCTTGACGACACTTGGTTTCCACAGGACGGTGCCACTTGCCATACAGCTGCTTATGCAATGGATCTATTGAGAGGTCATTTTGAAAAACAGCAAATTTCACGTTTTGGACAGGTAAGTTGGCCGCCTAGATCGAGTGATATCACACCTTAGGACATTTTTCTTTGGGGTTACGTAAAATTCAAAGTCTATGCTGGAAAACCAGCTACGATTCAGGTTTTGAAAGCCAACATTACGCGGGTCCCTGAAGCCATACCGGTCGAAATGCTCGAACAAGAATGGAAACACTGAGGCGTGGTTGCGGCCAACATTTGAAGGAAATTATTATTAAAAAAATAAATGCCATTAAATGTCCTTTCAAATAACCAATAAGGATTTCACACTTGATTTAAATTTTTATATTTTTTTTTGTTCTGATAAAATACCTCTCGATGGATCATCCTATATAATATACAAAATGTAAATTTTTTTACACTATGTATGGAAAATAATGTCACTTAAATAACCCCCGTTTTCAGATTCGCAGTGATGGGCTTGTTTTAGAGAATTTTCCATAAAATCTTTAAAAAAAATTTTCTGTAGCGTTCGAATTTCTGCAACAATGTTGGCTTTGAGTTGAAGGATTGTTTGGGCTTGTTCACACATACTCGCTTCTTCAAATAACCCCAAAGAAAATAGTCGGGTGCTGACAAATCTGGCGGTCGCGCTGGCCAAATAGTTTCCTAATTTCTTGAAATTATTCGCTCTCTAAAAATTTGACTAAAAAATTTGGCTTTTTTAAACTTTATATGCGTGAAAAACAAAAATGGTTGCCACGCCCCATTCTTATGAACACCTCTTTCTGCCAGATAATCTTTAAAAATGTAACGTCTATGGGTAAGTTTATATGTAAGTCGGATTAACCGGTTTTATGAGTGAACCTGTCATTTTACTCCTCCAACAACTACTGCAGATGAATCTACCCAAGTGGTACCTACACGCAAAGAAAACGTATGATTACTATATGTGACGCGCAAACTAGAAAAGGACCTAAGGGTAAAAACCAGTTTTGTTCAGGAGAGCCATTTTAAAGATTTAAATACGTGTATCTTTGGTGTACCATCACTTTCATAAATCGCGCATATCTCTGGGAGGGAACACTTTTGGGGCATGGGATCAGCCCCTCATTCGATGCTCAGATGTTGTCCACTTAAAAAAAAAGTGAAAATTGATTTTTTTTTACCCTTAGGTCCCTTTCTCTATGCGCAATATGTGCCATGCTAACAATAATATTGATGTGCGGGAATAAAAAGAAGTCATTGGGTGCCAAGTCAGGGCTGTACAGCGGATGACCCTTCAATTCGACGTTTTGGCCGGTCAAAAAGGCGCTGGTTTGAGCCGACGTATGATTACTCGCATTGTCATGGTGCACCATGATTCGTCTTCTCTTGTTCGTTTTTGGAATTTCTCCAAAGATTTCAGGCAAACAAATTGTGGTGCACCACTTAGAATTGACCGTCCTACGTTGCTCAAGCGGAACAGTCGCCACATGACCAGTTTTGCCGAAGAAACAGGCGACCATTTGATTCGAAGTGCTTCTTTCTCGACTTACTTTCGTGCGATTTGGCTCGTCTTCGAAGACCCACACGGTTGATAGCTGTTTTGTTTCGGGATCATACGCATAGATCCATGATTCGTCACCTGTGACGATCTTATAAACGTCTTTTGAAGCACCGCTATCATATTTTTTTCAAAATTTCTTTGCACCAATCGAAACGAGCCTTTTTTTGAGCGATTGTCAAATTGTGCAGGATCCAACGAGAATAAACCAATTTTACGGCCAGGTGTTCATGCAATATCGAATCTATACTGGTGGAAGAAACGTTCAAGGCTGCCTCTATCTCACGGTATGTCACATGACAATCTTGCATTATCAGCTCACGCGCGGCATCAATGTTCTCTGGCATAACGGCCGTTTTTGGCCGACCTTTACGACCTTCGCCTTTGAGCAAGTGTCGGCCACGATTCAATTCATTAAACCAGCTTTTCACAGTGCTATAGGATGGTGCTTCATCGCCATAAGTTCATCAACGCACTCTTGTCGTTGTTGTTGTAACATCAATATATTTATTTTGAGCAATGATTCTTCTTCTCTTGATAGTCCACGTCGAAAGTTGTGAAAAATGATAGCACGAAAATGTTCACGAGTTAATTCCAGTTTTTTTTGCCAAATTGATTTTTTCAAGTCACTGTAAACAACACAAATGATGGTCGTACGTCAAAACGTTCTGAGTACGTTTATGCTAAAAAATTTCAAACTTTCCAATGGAAATTTCAGATGGCGCCAACCCTCGTAGTATAATTGACAATATAAAAGATGAAAATATGGTTGTAGCAACAGTATAAATATAATTGGTATGACAAAAGTATATGATGACGGCTATCATACCATATGAATGCAGTTTTTTAAATTCAAATATGGTTTTTAAAACAATGTTACTTTTACGAATACTAAGCGGTTACAGAATTTATATCTGTAAATTAAAATTCATTAAAAAAAATTCTTTGGATGTGTATAATACAAAAATTCAAACCAAGTGTGGAGTCTGTCCTTTGTTTTTTAAATATAATTTTAATCAAATGTTCGCAACTGTAGTATGGAAATGAGCGTTCGGTAAGAAACGGGGAGATCCCCTGTTGTCGACCAAAATTTTGTTTAGTGATAAGACCCATTTCTGGCGCAACGGCAACGTCAACAAAAAAAAATGCCGCATTTGGGCTAAATAGCAACCAGAAGAGGTTCAAGAGGTGCCATTATACGAGGGCGGTTCGGAAAGTTCTTAGCCTATCAATAAAAGAAGAAAATTTTCAATATAATCTCCTGAAGCTTCAATACACTTAGTCCAACGCTTATCTAGCAATTCTATCCCTTGATTAAAATTAATAAGACCTCAAGGTCTTCAAAATAGAGGTTTACAACTGTAATTGCATCTTCATTTGAGGTAAAACGCTTCCCAGCAAGGATTTTTTTTAGATTTGGGAACAGGTAAAAGTCACTGGGAGCTAAATCAGGAGAATAAGGTGGGTGGTCAAGCAACTTGAACTTTAATTCGTTGATTTTAGCCATTGTTAAAACACTCTTGTGCGCTGGTGCGTTGTCTTGATGAAAAATTATTTTTTTGTGTTGTAAGCCAGGACGTTTTTCTCGAATTTGTACATTTAATTGATCTAAAAGGTTGCAATAGTACTCTGAATTTATTGTTTACCCTTTTGCAGATAGTCAATCAATAAAATACCTTTGAAGTCCCAAAAAAACGTTTCCATAAGCTTACCAGCCGATTGAATTGTTTTTGCCTTCTTTGGGGCACTTCCTCCAACTTTAGTCCATAGTTTGGATTGTTCTTTTGTCTCTGGAGCATAGTGGTGGATCCATGTCTCATCAACAGTTATGAAACGACGCTTAAAATCCATTTTATTTCGCCGAAAATGATCCAAACAAGCTTGAGAAATGTTCATTCTTATGCGTTTTTGGTCGACTGTTAACAAGTGCGGCACCCATCTTGCAGAAAGCTTTTTCATCTGTAGTTCTTCATGCAAAATTAAATGGACTCGATCATTGGAGATGCCCATGATATTAGCTATTTCACGCACTTTTATTCGTCGATCATTTAATACCATATCATGCACTTTGGCTACAATTTCTGTTGTTGTTGCTGTTTTTGGACGTCCACTACGTGGTTCATCTTCAATGCTTGTACGACCACGTTTAAATTAAGTAATCCAATTTTTTACTGTTGCATATGAAGGAGCACTTTCACCTAACACATTCACCATATCATTATGAATTTCTTGTCCCGATAAACATTTTTTATGTAAATATTTAATGACACCACGCATTTCTAATTTTTCCATTGTAAAAAAATAGCGGATGCGTCTTTTGTGAACACCTGTTTCTATATGAAGGAGTTGCCAGATCGAAACAATTTAACATGTGTTCATAGCAGAGATGGAAGTTTCCAAAACACTTAACTTTTTTCTGTTTATACCGCGCTTTTTGTGCTAGGCTAAGATGTTTCCGAACCGCCCTCGTATCCAGAGACAACCACGGTTTGGTGCGGTTTATGGGCTGGTGGAATCATTGGTCCATATTTTTTCCGGAACGTTACCGTGAATGGTGCTTGCTATCGCGCCATGATATCAGACTTTTTGATACCTGAAATTGAGGCCCGTAATCATGGCGGCCTTTGGTTCCAACAAGATGGCGCTACATGCCACACAGCCAACGAAACAGTAGCTATTGAAGCAAACTTTTGGTGAGCAATTATATCGCGTCGAGGGTGTGTGGCGTAACCTCCAAAATCGTGCGATTTAACACCGCTAGACTATTTTTTGTGGGGTTATGTGAAGTCGCTTATCTACGTAGATAAGCCCGACACGATTCACGCCTTGGGAGAGAATATTTGGCACGTTTTTGCTGACATACGGCGCCAAATGCTGCAAAATGCTGTCTAAAAATGTGGTCTCTCGGCTGGAATTTATTTGAGCCAGCGGCGGCGGCCACTTACCCGAAATAACTTTTTAAACATAATAACCCTTGTTTTTTTAATAAAGCTAAATTCTTGGCCACAGCATTAACTTATATCCATTTTATTTCTTCATGAAACCTCATGTCTAAAAAACTACCCTTTACTAGCTACTCCCCTTCTCGCAGCTCCCACACCCTGTTTCAGTGCAGATAAAAAGCCAAATAACTTGTCACCCAGTGCGTAGAATTCAGTGAAAATGAGTGATACGGAATATAAATGCTGGACTAACTGAATAACGAAAAATTTTAAATTAAGCCACGCCCCTTTCTGCCAGACAATTTTTGAAATGAAACGTTTATGGGTGAGAGTCGGATTAACCGACTAAAAAGTTCTAACTTGTTTTTTCTCTTTGTCGCATTTTGTTTATGGCAGCAATTTTGGTCTTTATTCCGCCATTTTTGTAACGTTAAATGGGTGAGCCAGTCAGTTCACTCCTCCAAAAAGTACTGAAGATGGCTCTACTAAAGTGGTACCTACACGCAGAGAAAAGATATGATTACTTTATGGTCACGGTTACAAAACTATGACTTAAAGTATGCAATTAAAGTATGTTTGTTGCAACTATGCAATTAAAGTATGTTTGTTGCAACCATAATATTGTTTTTTAATTTCACATTGACGAGAGTATGAATGCTGCAGTACTGGTCGCTAAGGCGACCAAAACTTTACTAAAAATTTTCCAATTACTTTGTATACAAGCACTGAATATCTTTCAGCATTTTGTAAAAAAAAATATTAAAGAAAAAATACAAGCAAGCAAAAACTGACCTTGCTTAGACTCGCGAAAGATTATTCTTTACTTCCCAAAAGTTTTAAAATTTAGTTGTAAAGTAAACGGGGTTTTAACTCAAATGGTCTCAAGTTCTCTTAAAATAAAAATATTTTTTTGTTCTTGTGCAGTGGTGTGAAGTTACCGCGTTAGCGACCACCTAAGCGAGTTGCCAATAGAACACGGTCATTGTTCAAGTGTAACTATAGTATTATGGCCAAACTTAAAAATGAAAAAGCATTGTTTATGTTTCATTGTGACATATTAACAATAATATGATTACAGCAATCATACCATATGATTGTAATTTCTATAACTTTGAATATGGTTGTTAGAGCAATGTTATTGTTACGAATCCTACACAATAAAAGTACTTTTAATCTGTAAATTAAAATTTTCAAAACAACCTGCTTTGGATTGGTGGAACTGAAATATTTTTATTAATTGAAACAATTACGCCTTTTAAAGCGAATTTTTTACTTAAACCACTTCTATTACTTTGAATTTATTTCAGTTTTGAATAATTTTCTTATTAAAAGTTTCTTTTGTTGAAAAACAACATACCACAATCCTTTTAAATAATTTTGGGGATTATAGTACGGCTAAGTGGGATCATATTATGGTTCTAGGGATTTGGTTGTGGAATTTACCCTGGTTGCATTTGAAACATAATATGGTTGTGTAGATCATAGACTGGTTAAGTGTGCATTTTTAAATAATTTATTATATTTAAAACACACTATGGTTGTAGGGTTCATAAAATGGTTGCGTGTGAATGATAATATGGTTGCAAGGAACATAATATAGTTGTATGTGAAACATATTATGGTTGTGAGGATTATAATATGATTGTGGCGATCATACGATTGTTGTGGGGATCATAGTATGGTTAAGTGTGAATCAGCTATTGGTGTGAGGATTATAAATATCAAAATCCTGACATCAACCATACGAGGGCGACCGCAAAACTAACTGGCCTGGCACACTTTCTGTTTTACTAGCAACTTTTGTTTTGTTTTTTAAAAGCAATCTTTTATAAGCCATTTGTCAAAATTTCCGAAATATTTAATGATTATTTTCTTTGTTACGGGTGATTGAAGTAAACAAGTTTTATAATTTTTGAAATATGGAAAATAAAGAGTTTCGTGCGGTAATTAAACACTTTTATATGAAAGGTTATACGCCACAATTAATCAAAGATGAATTGGATTCTGTTCATGGTGATAATGCACCATCATACTCCACCGTGAAATCCTGGGTTCAACAATTTAAAATGGGTCATTCAAGTACGGAAGATGAACAACGCTCTGGAAGACCAAAAACTGCTACTACTATTGAAAACATTAGAAAAATATTTAATGAAGTGACTAAAGATACACGAATAAAGCTCAGAGAACTTGCTGATATTGTTAAAATACACGAAAAACAAGTTTGGAGTATTTTACATGATGAACTCCACATGAAAAAGCTATCCGCAAGATGGGTGCCGCGTTTGTTGACTTTGCCCAAAAAAAACGTCCGTTGCACCAATTCCGAGTAGCTTTTAGCGATTTATCAGCGTAATCCAAAAGAGTTCTTGCGCCGATTCATAACTGTTGATGAAACATGGATCCATCACTACATCCCAGAATGCAAAGAACAGTCAAAACAATGGATAGGAGCTGGTAAAAGTGGTCCCAAGAAGGCGAAAACTGTTAAGTCAGCAGGAAAAGTAATGGCCACAGTATTTTGGGATGCAAGGGGTATCATATTTATTGATTATCTTGAGAAAGGAAAAACTATAAACAGTGAATATTATTGTGCATTATTGGATCGGTTGAGCGAAGAAATCAAGATAAACCGCATTTAGAAAATAAAAAGTTATTTTTCATCAAGATAATGCTCCTTCACACACTGCATTTTTAACTCAACAAAAACTGGCCGAATTACGATTTGAAATTGCTCCGCATCCACCATATAGTCCAGATTTAGCTCCTTCTGATTATTTCTTGTTTCCAAATTTAAACAAATTTCTCGGTGGCAAAAATAGCGAGGCGTCCAATAGCGAGGCTTTTGCTGAAACTGAGGCATATTTTGAAGGTCTTGAAAAATCTTATTTTGTATTCGTATTCCTAGCAATAGTACGACACTCTACGAATTTTGTCACCCCAACCAAACTTTATTCTTCGTGTAAGCTAATCTCTAAGGCAAGTTGCCTTATGACATGAAGGATGACAATTATAAAAACTGGAATTTCCCTACATTAAAGGGATCATTTCAATCTTCCGCAAAATATTGAAAAATATCTGCTTTAATAAGTTGTTTTGTTTAAATTTAAATCAAACTCAAGCTACTTAGAATGAGTATATGTGATGGGATTATATATGGTAAAAACTATTAAAGGTCTGTATTTTCTAGTACTATTACGAATTTAAACTTAGAAGAAGAAAAAAACTAAAATAATTAAATTTTACAAAAACATCTCGAAAAAAGAACAACCACCACAATTAGAACGAGAGTAAGTGTCTGTATCCGACATGATGAACTGGACTAGAGTTTACCAAATGCATGCTGGAAACAAAAAATTGTATGCAAATACTAGATATCAAGTGATTTAAATCCTCATATTTTATATTCACGGAAAGTATGGCGTGGGAGGTGGAACTACATGTGTGGGTTTCGGTGTTAATGGCATGCTGGCCAAGTTCACTTAACACTTTTCCACAGACACCAACAGCCACCACCAGTCGCCACCAGACTGCCGAAAAGAACAAAAGAAGAACAAGAGAAGGAATGGATTAGAGGAATTTTGTAATGATGTTTGCCATCAGTTGGTACCACGCGACACACCACCAGTAGCATGTCCCAATTGTCTAGGGTATGAGACGGGGTAGTGAAACACCAACGTTTTTTTTACAGAAATTGTACTTGGAACACTTCCAGCATACTCTGCTAGTGGTTGTTTAACATTTAGGGATGAGCTTTTTTATTTTTTTGCTGTCCTTTTGTTTTTGCCTTTCTTTCAAAAGAATATTTCAGCACATGCGAGGAAGCAGCTTAAGGAGTGTCATTTTTTAGTCCTTAATAGAATAAACTACTTATTTGTCGTGGAAAGTGTGCATATTTTCATTAAAAATTACAGTAGAGAAAAAAACTGTTGTGTAAAAGGATGGTGAAGCTTTTTTTATTTTATGGGTGAGAAATTTATTGTTTCGCTAAATAATGATGGGGTCATAAATACTCAAACGACACACACGCGGGCGTATTCCACTTTAGTTTAATTACAAATTATAAATTATACTGGCAAACGAATAGAAAATTTAGCTAGATACTGGATTAGACAGGGAGGCTCTAAGTTTCAGAATATTTGTAACTTTAAAAAAAAAAAACCAAAAAGTACCAGCGAATTATCTTAATATAATTTATTAATATGGAGGGATCTATGCGATTATGTGTGAAAAACTTATTGGACAAATGCTTGCCACGTCTTCGTTAGCATACCTCTATTTGATGGTCCATATTTTCAATGACTCTGAGACATAATGGAGGTTTAATGTCGTTAATGTAACGAATTATCTCATCCTTTTGAATATTTCGTGGCTTATGGACGTACACCTTTTCTTTTAAATATCCCCAAAGAAAGGGGTCCAACGGAGTCAAAACACAAGATCATGGCGGCCAATTAACATCGCCACTACGTGAGAATACACGGCCATTAAATTTCTCGTGCAAAATAGTTATTATTTCGTTGGTTGTGTGGAAAGTGGCATCATCATTTTGCAAACACATACGAGGGCGGTTCGGAAACCTCTTAGCCTAGCACAAAAAGCGCGGTATAAACAGAAAAAAGTTAAGTGTTTTGGAAACTTCCATCTCTGCTATGAACACATGTTAGATTTCGATCTGGCAACTCCTTCATATAGAAACAGGTGTTCACAAAATACGCATCCTCCATTTTTTACAATTACAAATTTTACAATTAGAAATACGTGGTGTCATTAAATATTTACATAAAAAAGGTTTATCGGGACAAGAAATTCATAATGATATGGTGAATGTGTTAGGTGAAAGTGTTCCTTCATATGCAACAGTATAAAATTGGGTTGCTGAATTTAAACGCATTGAAGCATTGAAGATGAACCACGTAAAAACAGCAACAACAACAGAAATTGTAGCCAAAGTGCATGATATGGTATTAAATGATCGACGAATAAAAGTGCGTGAAATAGCTAATATCATGGGCATCTCAAATGATCGAGTCCATTTAATTTTGCATGAAGAACTACAGATGAAAAAGCTTTCTGCAAGATGGGTGCCGCACTTGTTAACAGTCGACCAAAAACGCATAAGAATGAACATTTCTCAAGCTTGTTTGGATCGTTTTCAGCGAAATAAAATGGATTTTAAGCGTCGTTTCATAACTGTTGATGAGACATGGATCCACCACTATACTCCAGAGACAAAAGAACAATCCAAACAATGAACTGAAGCTGGAGGAAGTGCGCCAAGAAGGCAAAAACAATTCAATCGGCTGGTAAGGTTATGGCAATGGTTTTTTGGGACTACAAAGGTAATTTTTTTGATTGACTATCTGCAAAAGGGTAAAACAATAAATTCAGAGTACTATTGCAACCTTTTAGATCAATTAAATGTACAAATTCGAGAAAAACGTCCTGGCTTACAACACAAAAAAATAATTTTTCATCAAGACAACGCACCAGCGCACAATAGTGTTTTAACAATGGCTAAAATCAACGAATTAAAGTACGAGTTGCTTGACCACCCACCTTATTCTCCAGATTTAGCTCCCAGTGACTTTTACCTGTTCCCAAATCTAAAAAAAAACCTTGCTGGCTAGCGTTTTACCTCAAATGAAGATGCAATTACAGTTGTAAACCACTATTTTGAAGACCTTGAGGAAAACTATTTTAATCAAGGGATAGAATTGCTAGATTAGCGTTGGACTAAGTGTATTGAAGTTTCAAGAGATTATATTGAAAAATAAAAATATTTTTGAAAAACTAACTACTCTCTTTCATTGATAGGCTAAGAACTTTCCGAACCGCCCTCGTATTCATACCAGCAGCAGGTACTGACATGGTATCCTCAGTTCTGTGATCAGAATATCCAAAAACAATTTACTTTCATTTCTGGCATTTTTCTTCATTTTTGGCATAAGATTAAATATAATTTTTGAATATGCCCCCACTATTGGAAAGAATGCGTCCTTTAAATTCATTCCAGCAGTTAGTTAGTGTGCCGAATTGGCTCATCCTTCAGCTCTGCAAGTGTTTTTGGCTTATTGACGTATACTTTTTCGTTGAATATCCCCAAAGAAAGAAGTACAACGATGTCAAATTACAAGATCGCGACGACCAATTAATATTGCGTGAGTTTGAATTTGAATTTCGGCGAAAACGAAACTATGGCTAAAGTGCCATAGTTTCGTTGACTGTGTGGCAAACAGTACCATCCGATTATCGTCGAGGTCCAAATGCTCAATTTCCGTTATCATCTTGCGATAGCGAACACCATTCACGGTAACTGCTTAGCCGACTTTATCTTCGAAGATGAGTGGCCCGATAACGCCGGCAGCCCATGAACCGCAACAAATAGTCACGCTTTGTGGATTCATCGGCTTTAAAAATCTTAAGGAGCAGCTTAATATTGGCTCCTTGGTTGAATTAGTCAAACACTGGCACAAAGAAATTAAGTTGGGCAAAACGCTTGACGTTTAGGTGTGACTCGCAAATAACATTATGGTTGGATCACCCTTTATATAATGTGATCCAAGTAGAGTTACTTTCTTCAATAGCCTTTTTTGACAGATCACGTGTGAGTCGTGTCATGCTGTCCTGTTATTTTTGTTTAGTATTGTTTGACATTTCATCATAGAAAGATTTACGCCTGAACAACGTTTACTTTATTACGAAAATTCACGTTCTGTGACGAATGTGTTTCGTGAACTTCGTTCAACTTATGGTCAACATTATCGGCCTACTGAGCGCACTATTCGCAACACCATTACCCATCTTGAGACCCAGCATTCATTATTGGATAATATTCGACCGAATAGAACACGTCCAGCATGCAGTAAAGAAAATGTAGCGGCCATAGCTGAGAGTGCACACCAAGACCGTGGAGAGTCGATTCGGCGCCGTTCGCAGCAACTCGGACTGACGTATGGAACGACTTGGCGCATTTTACGTCGAGATCTTAAATTGAAAGCGTACAAAATACAGCTTGTGCAAGAGTTCCAAGAAGATGCGACGTTTTCGAGCCAAATTTTGTTCAGCGATGAGGTCATTTCTGGCTCAATGGGTATGTAAACAAGCAAAATTGCCGCATTTGGGACGAAGAGCTACCAAAAGAGCTGCCAGTTCATCCAGAAAAAACAACGGTTTGGTGTGGTTCATATTTCTTCAAAAAAGAAGCCGGTGAAAACGTTACCGTCAATGGCAACGGTTATCTTGCCATGATAATCGACATTTTGTACCTATAATTGAAGCTCGTGATCTCGACGACATTTGGTTTCAACAAGACGGCGCCACTTTCCACACATCGCATCAATCAACGGATTTATTGAGAGAACACTTCGGTGAGCAGATAATTTCACGTTTTGGGCCGGTAGATTGGCCACCAAGATCTATCACACCGTTAGACTTTTTTCTGTGGGAATAAGTAAAATCTAAACTTTAGGCGGACAAACCCGATTCGATTCAGGCCTTGGGGCAAAACATCACGCGTATCATTCATCGGATAGACCATCTGAGACGTAGCCGCGGCCAACATTTGATAGACATAATCTTCAAAAAATATATGCCAAAGAATGTTCTTTCAAATGATAATAAACATTCGCCATGTGAAAAAGTAGGAAACCTCAAAATTGATCACATGTTATAGAGGGCATATCAATAATACCGTGACTGTTCCAACTTCCCTCGTAGTTATATGAAATGCAACAATGCTTTTGTTTTTATTACGAGGGTTGCTATTTATATTTCGGTTCCTGACAATACTAGTGTTACCAGATGCAAACTGGAACTTCCATTGGAAACTTTGGCATTTTTTAGCATTACTACACTCAGAACGTTTTGTCATTTGATGGCGAATTGTTTTGTTTAGAGTGTGTTGAAAAGTTCATCTCAGTCAGCAAATGGAATTATCCTGTGATTAATTCGTGCGATGATTTTTTACGATTTTCGGCGTGGGTTATCGAGACAAAAGTGTAAATCAACTTGATTTGACATTTGGCGATCAAAAACTACTGTTTATCGCTGGTACCAATAGTTCAGGATGAATTTTGTGAAGGACGTCCAACTTCGGTCACTTTGCCTGAAACCATCGATGCTGTGCGTGAACTGATAGACCGACATGTGACATACCGCGAGATTGAGGCATCCTTGGGCACTAGTATGACAAGCCAGCATCAATAAGATATTGCATGTTCATTTGGCCGTGAAATAAATTTGTTCTCGTTGGATCCCACATAATTTGACGAATGCTCAAAATAAAGGCTCATATGGATGGGTGCAAAGAGATGTTGAAAAAGTATAACTGCGGTAGCTCAAAGGCAGTGTATAACATTGTCACAGGTGACGAATCATGGATCTATGCATATGAACCCAAAACAAAACAGCAATCGACCGTATGGGTCTTTCAAGACGAGCCAAATCCAACAAAAGTTGTTCGTGGAAGAAGTACATCGAAGCAAATGATTGCGCCTTTAGTGGAATGTAGGTCAATTCTGAGTGGAATAAAACCATATGTTTAGTAACAGTGTTCGAAGAAATGAGGAAAGATAATAAGAGAATACGGATCATTTTGCATCACGACAATGCGAGCTCTCACACATCAGCTGAAACGATGAGCTCTTTGACCACTCAAGATATCGAATTGATGGGCCGAATAGCCCTGATTTGGCATCCGATGACTTATTCCTATTCCCTAGCATCAAGAGAAAAATGCGTGGTCAACGTTTTTCATCGCCCGAAGCAACTGTTGAAGCGTTCAAAAATCATGTTTTGGATGTGTCTCAATCGGAGTGGAAAAAGTGCTTCGAATATTGGTTTGTCTTAAAGGAGAATATTTTTAGAAACAATAAAACCATCTCCAATAATAAATTATTGTGTTTTCATTGCCGGACCCGAAATATAAGTAGCAACCCTCGTAAAAAAGAAAAAATTTAATTTCGAGTGCTCATTAAACATTATTTTTTGAGGAAAAAATCCGTCAATTAAACCAAGGAAAAGCTTGATAAATACCATGGGGTTCATCGATTTCAGTGGTTTACTGACTTTCGTTGTGGTCGCTTAAGTACAAAAAACGCAGAACGTTCTGGACGGCCACTTGAGATCAATGCACCCGAAAATGTCGAAAAAATCCACGATATGGAGTTGGCCGATCGAAGAGTAAAGGAGCGTGAGATTGTTTATGCCATACGCATTTCATATGACAGTGTGGTTTCGATTCTACATGACCAGTTGAGCTTAAGAAAGCTGTCTGCAAGTTGGGTGCCGCGTTTGCTCTCAATTGACCATAAACGTAATCGTGTGGCAACTTCAAAGGATTGTTTGGAGTTTTTGCGGCGTTTTGCAACTGTGGATGAAACATGATTCATTACAACATGATGGAGACCAGGCAGGATGTAATGAATCATGTTTCATCCACAGTTGCAAAACGCCGCAAAAACTCCAAACAATCCTTTGAAGTTGCCACACGATTACGTCTAAACAATGGGTTTCTTCGGGTAAACCGGCTCCGAAGAAGGCCAAGGTGACTTTGTTGGCCAATAAGGTGATAGCAATATGTTTTTGAGATGCACGCGTATAATACACATCGATTACCTTCAAAAGGGAAAAAACAATAAAGGGCGAGATTCAGCTCCAACGATGCAATTATTGATCAAACAATTGCCTTTTTTATGGATGTCGAAAAATCCTATTTTTTGGAAGGGATACAAAATTGGAGAAACGTTGGACTAAGTACACTGAGCTAAAAGCAGATTATGTTGGAAAATAGTTTATTTTTTGCAAAAAAAAACTGTTTTATTCTTAAGTTACGGAGTTATTGATATGCCCTCGTATGGATCACCCATCTAGAGGTATTTCTTCAGAACAAAAATTAATATAAAAATTCAAATCAAAAGTGAAATCTTTATTGGTAATTTGAAATGACATTTTATGGCATTTATTTTTTGAAAATAATAACCTTCAAATGTTGGCTACTGTATAAGTATAATGGAAATGAGCGTTCGGTAAGAAACGGGAAGATCCGATGTTTTAGACCTAAATTTTGTTCAATGATGAGGCCCATTTCTGGCTCAACGGCAAACTCAATAAACAAAATTGCAGCATTTGAGCTGAAGAACAACAAGAATTGGTTCAAGAGGTGCCATTATATACAGAGAAAACCACGGTTTGGTGCGGTTTAAGGGCTGGTGGAATTATCGGTCCATAAGTTTTTGAAAAATGATGATGGCCGGAACGTCGCCGTGAATGGTGCTCGCTATCGCGCCATTATATCGATCTTTATGCTACCTGAAATTGATGCCCGTAATCTTGACGACACTTGGTTTCAGCAGGACGGTGCCACTTGTCATACAGCTGCTCAAACAATGGATCTCTTGAGAGGTCATTTCGAAAAGCAGTTAATTTCACGTTTTGGACAGGTGAGTTGGCCACCTAGATCCTGTAATATCACAGCTATAGACTTGTTTCTTTGGGGCTACGCAAAGTATAAAGTCTATGCTGAGAAACCAGCTACGATTCAAGTTTTGGAAGCCAACGTTACGCTTGTCATTAAAGCCATACAGGTCGAAATGCTCGAATGAGTTTTCGAAAATTGCACTCTCAGAATGGACACCCTGAGGCGTAGTTGCGGCCAACATTTGAAGGAAATTATATTCAAAAAATAAATGGCATAAAATTTCCTTCAAATGAATAAAAAAAATCCACACTTGATTTGAATTTTAGTATTTTTTTTATTTTAAAAAAACAACTCTAGATGCTGTTTGAAAAAACAACTCTAGATGCTGTTTGAAAAAACAACTCTAGATGCTGTTAGAAAAGATGTCGCAAAGAAGAGTGAAACGTCGGACAGACATGTCATGGGTGGATCACCCTATATATATTTAATGCTTTATACGAGAAATGACTGTCCTACGTCCCTCAAGCGGAACAGTCGCCACATGACCAGTTTTGCCGAAGAAACAGGCGACCATTTGCTTCGAAGTGCTTCTTCCACGAACAACTTTCGTTTGATTTATCTCGTCTTCGCACACGGTCCATTGCTGTTTTGTTTCGGGCTCATACGCATAGATCCATGATTCGTCACCTGTGACGATCTTATAAATGTCTTTTGAAGCACCGCGATCGTATTTTTAATAAAAATTCTTTGCACCAACTCTAGATGCTGTTAGAAAAACAACTCTAGATGCTGTTAAAAAAGATGTCGCAAAAAAGAGTGGAACGTCGGAAAGACATATCATAGGTGGATCACCCTATATATATTAAATTTGTTAACACAATTAAAATCATTCTGATAGGTAGTTGTATGAAATTGACGGAGTTCCAGAAGAAGAAAAAGTCTTTACATAGTTCAAAGAAGTTATCGAAATCTTTCGATTAATTTTGTCATCTGAATAGGTCCATGATGCTTTTTTATAGCCAGTTTTACTTTTGGGCCGTTTGATACTGAAACCTACCTATCGAAAACTTAGTTTTCAAAAGGTTTTGTTGTTGTACCGAATGATACACGTCAACACCGATGGAACCTTCACAAAAAAAATAAAATTTTATTTTTGCGTATCCCGTCCTCATTTGTATGAAATCTCTTCTAATCCTGTTTTGGTACAGAGCTGGCCATCAGAATTATCAAGCCGCTTAAAAATAAGGGTTTCGTTCGCAGAAGTTGCATTCCCTTAATTGTAATGTTCCCCATTATAATATTAAAGTTGATCAACAAAAGTTAATTAGCAGGGGCAAAAACTGTTTGCTTAAAACCTCGATTTACTTTAGATCTTGTATTACTAATTTTTAAAGAAGTGGTTAAGCAAAAGAAGAAAAACTTTTTAAGTGAGACTATTGTATGAGTTGAAACCATTTTGTTCAACAACAAATGCGAGACATTTCCCATCCAACAAACATTGAAAATAATTTGCTTAACATCCATAAAAAAAAATTACAACATTAGCACGTTATTGTCACATTCGATATGGTTTATTCAATTACAGCCAACATGAGTTTGACTCGACACTCGTGACATTTGTTGTCATCAGGCCACAAGCACATCAACGACCGCATGTGTTTTCTGTAGCATCCACACCGGATCGGGCTTATAAAATATGTACATTTAATTAGGAGGATTTAGAAACGGTCACACATATGCGTGCGTGCATATGAATAAACTGCTAATTAGGAGAACTTTTGCCCTCTACACTAGAGAACGAAAAGGTCACCTACGCACTCGACAAAATGTGATGTTGGGGTATTGGGTTATGGAGCCAACATTAGTTTAATTAAATATGTTGCTAAGCAGTTTTTTGTTTATAATATGAAACGAAGAATTTAAAAAGTTTGCCAGAAACATTGAGCGTATCATACCGCACTTGTTGAACGAAATGATATTAACTTAAGTTTTGCAGATTTTCACTAGATACACGGTTGAAGTACTCTAGAACAAAGAAAGTATTTGTAGAGAGAGTGGACGAAGCACAGTGGCGCCCTTAGAGCAAACGAAGTTGAATCAATCAAAACTTTTTTACTCGTAGGATATTTCTCAATGATTTCAAATATGCTACCCTTAATAATAACAAATTTTCAGATAAGCAATAGCTCTTATCTGCCTCGAGGCGCCACTTTGGCTTCCAGAGATTGAAGGACATGGTTCCAGAAATTATATGGCGTACACCCTTTGCATATAAAATACATATGTCCTTGGAAACCCATTACTACTTTATTTTACAATTTATAATTTTCATTCCGCAAAGTTTTGGCAGACAATTTGTTTGATCAAATTGCATTTTAAGTTGGTTGCTTACCTGAGAGCCTCTGCCAAAGCCTGCTGCCTATATTCTGATACAGAGACAGGACAAAAAACTATTCAGTGAAATCACCTAAATATTAATGCAAAGGGTACCTAGCAGATTATAGGTTATACGAGGGCTGCTTTATATATTTCTGGCCTAATGCGAATATTTACCATCAACAATTTTTTTTTTTTTCAAAGTATTCTCCAGCATGATTTATACACTTTTGCATGCGCCCAAACCAATTGTCGAAGCACGTTTTCCACTCCGATTGAGACACCCAAACATCCAAAAAATGGGTTTGAACGCTTCAACAGCATCTTCTGGCGACGAAAATCGTTGACAACGCATTTTTTTCTTGATGTGGTATCATTGGATGCCAAGTCAGGGCTGTACGGCGGATGACCCATCAATTCGACGTTTTGGCCGGTCAAAAGTCATTGGGTGCCAAGCCAGGGCTGTACGGCGGATGACCCATCAATTCGACTTTTTTTTGGCCAGTCAAAAATGCGCTGGTTTGAGCCGATGTGTGAGAGCTCGCATTGTCATGGTGCACACAGATTCGTCTTCTCTTGTTCGTTTTTCGAATTTCTCCGAAGACTTCAGGCAAACAAATTGTGGTCCGACCTGCGTTGCTCAGCGGAACAGTCGCCACCAGTTTTGCCGAAGAAACAGGCGACCAGTTGCTTCCAAGTGCTTCTTCCACGAACAAATTTCGTTGGATTTAGCTCGTCTTCGCACACGGTCGATTGCTGTTTTGTTTCAGGCTCTTACGCATAGATCCATGAATCGTCACCTGTGACGATCTTATAAAAGTCTTTTGAAGTACCGCAATCGTATTTTTTTTAAAATTTCTTTGCACCGAATGACACGAGCCTTTTTTAGAGCGATTGTCAAATTGTGCGGCATCTAACGAGAACAAACCTTTTTTACGGCCAGGTGTTCATGCAATATCGAATGTATGCTGGTGGGAAAAATTCCCAAGGATGCCTCTATCTCACGGTATGTCACATTACGATCTTGCATTCTCAGTTTAAGCACGACATCAATGTTCTCTGGCACAATGGCCGTTTTTGGACGACCTTAACGACCTTCGTTTTTGAGCGAGTGGTGGCCACGATTGAATTCATTAAACCAGTTTTTCACAGGTTTACGAGGGCGGTTCGGAAACTTCCTAGCCTAGCACAAAAAGCGCGGTATAAACAGAAAAAAGTTAAGTGTTTTGGAAACTTCCATCTCTGCTATGAACACATGTTAAATTTTGTTTCGATCTAGCAACTCCTTCATATAGAAACAGGTGTTCACAAAAGACGCATCCGCGATTTTTTTAAAATGGAAAAATTAGAAATGCGTGGTGTCATTAATATTTATCGGGACAAGAAATTCATAATGATATGGTGAATGTGCTAGGTGAAAGTGCTCCTTCATATGCAACAGTAAAAAATTGGGTTGCTGAATTTAAACGTGGTCGTACAAGCATTGAAGATGAACCACGTAGTGGACGTACAAAAACAGCAACAACAACAGAAATTGTAGCCAAAGTGCATGATATGGTATTAAATGATCGACGAATAAAAGTGCGTGAAATAGCTAATATCATGGGCATCTCAAATGATCGAGTCCATTTAATTTTGCATGAAGAACTACAGATGAAAAATCTTTCTGCAAGATGGGTGCCGCACTTGTTAACAGTCGACCAAAAACGCATAAGAATGATCATTTCTCAAGCTTGTTTGGATCGTTTTCAGCGAAATAAAATGGATTTTAAGCGTCGTTTCATAACTGTTGATGAGACATGGATCCACCACTATACTCCAGAGACAAAAGAACAATCCAAACAATGGACTGAAGCTGGAGGAAGTGCCCCAAAGAAGGCAAAAACAATTCAATCGGTGGTAAGGTTATGGCAACGGTTTTTTGGGACTTCAAAGGTATTTTATTGATTGACTATCTGCAAAAGGGTAAAACAATAAATTCAGAGTACTATTGCAACCTTTTAGATCAATTAAATGTACAAAATCGAGAAAAACGGAAATGTCAGATGGCGCCAGGCAACACTTAGTGTTGCCTAGGCTAGAAATATATATAGCCACCCTTACTATACTCGTATATTGAAAATTAAGCATATTTCCTGCGCAACGAAAAACTCATATGGCGCCACTGTGCGAAGGCTGCTATGTATAGTGGGTTGTGGTAAAAAACTTTCGCCGTTTTCTCACAAAAAAAAAAAACAATTATATTTTTGATATAATTCCCTTTTGTTGAAAAAGTGCGATATCGTTCATCTGCTAGAAGACTAGTTAGTACGAGTATTATTAAAACAATATAGTTTTGAGTAAAATGTGTTAAAAGTTTTCATTTATATTGTGTGGCGTGAAGAACTGGAAATAACTGCCAGCTGTTTGAACATTTTTAGGATTGACGGTCGTAGGGTAATATTGCTAAGTTGTGAACCAGTGGTCGGATTTTTTGTTTTTTTTTTCTCTTAAAAGGTAGCATTTCCTCTTACTTTTCCAAATTTAGCAACGATGCCCAGGGGTCCTACTGTTACAAGGTTATGACCACTTGACTGAAATGCCAAAATTTTGTTTAGTGTTAATATACAAAAAAACAAAAAATATGTAGTTATCCATTTCAGTCAAATAGTCATAACTTTGCCAAGGAATAAACTGGTTAAATTTGTCCAGTCGCGATTAAACCACCCTGTATAGAGTGAATTAAATTGGTTAACTTCATTTTGAGCTACGATCAGAACTCACAATGTCATTCTTGGAGGACCCTTTTGGGTTCGTTGATTACTAAAATTTCATTTTATAAGGAAGTTTTTACACGGCTTGAAAAGAGATATCTTACTCGTAAAGTCGCCGGGATTACGAAGTGAAAATTGTAAGATGTTTTAACTCAGACTTGAACCTGGGTTTACTGGCACGATAGTCGTGTACACTCCCATCACACCACGGCGGCCCATTTTATAACGATTAGTTGTTGTTGTTGCAGCAGCATATAGTGCCGGGGTGACAGCCTTTGGCCGATGAATTCCTCCTTATCGGGTCGATCTGGTGCATCGTAACGGTTAGTTCATCACTTTAAACGCAAATGTGAATTTTGAAAGGGAGCGTGGTACCGATCTTTTTTCCCCAGAATATCAACTCATATGTTTCAAACAATAACGTCATATCATACGTTCATGAGATATTGTCTTTTTCAGTTTAAGATTGTATGGGCGGTGGCTCGCCCCCTTGTACAACTTTATTATTATATAGTCTATAGTAATTGTCTAGTCATTGATCATTGCCACGTCCTCTTGTACAACTTTATTATAATATAGTCGATAGTACTTAGTAGGGACATAAATACTGTTACAACATGGAACACACCTATTTCAATAGTAAAACTGAACATACCCTGTTAATCATATGGGTTTTGAAAGCTAACCTCAATAGCGTTAGCCTGTACCGGGATTTTAAAATTGTTTCAACTTTCATCATGGAGTGGTTAGATAATGAGAACCATATCGCTGTAATAGCGCTTTTCAAGTGTGAAATGAAAAAATCGATATTTTCAAAACGCTCCGGCCACTAGGGATTAGCCTGTTTGAGGAGACTGGAGATGTAAAAGACCGCCACTGGTCGGGCCGCCCACGCTCTGTTCGAACACCGCATGTTATCAAAGCCGTAAAATCAAGAATTCACAGAAATCCGCTCCGAAAACAGAAAATCATGGCCCATGAGAAGAATATCACGCAAAAGTCCATGAGTCGAATAATTAAAAAAGACTTGGAACTTATGGCTTTATAACGATGTACCGAACATTTATTGACTGCAGCTTTAACAAAAAATAGGATAAACAAATGCAAACGTCTTTTGGTGAAGCACATCGGCCAAAGTTTACCAAGAAACCGTTTTGGAAGCTGTTGTGAAACCTTTTAACAATTCCCTGTTCCAAACCAGCCATGGACTTTCCAGCAGGATTCTGCGCCGGCCCATAAGGCTAAAACGTCCCAGGACTGGCTTCGAAACAATTTGCCAGCGTTCATTTCCTCTGAAGAATGACCCTCAGGCAGTCCAGATTTGAAGCCATTGGATTACAAATTGTGGACGGTTTTAGGGGACAAGGTTTGTCACAAAAGATACCCCAACATTGGATCTATTAAGACTGCTTTGGTTCGAGCTGTGGCCAATTTTCCAATGGACGAGGCTCGTGCAGCTATTGACGATTGACCAGTGCGACTAAAGGCGTGTGTAGAGGCAATAGGCGGACATTTCGAATAAGTTGGATCTTTTTGGATACAATATACATCAATAAATAAATTAAAAAATATTTGGTCCAAAAACATTCAGTACTTTTTATTTTACAGCATAAAACGTGTGTAACAGTATTTTTGTCTCTACTAAGTAATTGTCTAATCATTTATTTAATTCAATTAACATTTTATAACGATCTAACCATTACTCTGGCCATAAATGCGGTAATTTGAAATGGTCGTGAAACCGACCTCTTTTCCTCCAGAATGTTTTTTTTTTTTAATTTATGTCACAATTATGTGTCTTATGATATTATGATATTGTCCTTTTTAGTTTAGGTTTGTGTGGACGGTGCCACGCCCCTTGTCCAATTTTATCATAATAATTGTCTACTCATTAATTTAATTCTGTTAACATTAAATAACGAACTGTCTATTATTACGGCCATAAATACGATTTTTTAAAAAGTGCGCGGTACCGCCCGTTTTTTCTCTAGGATGTTTCACAATCCATCCCAACATCATTTGTTCATAATATCTTAGTCATATCTCTACCATGCTATATCGTCTTTTTCAGTTTAAAGTTGTGTGGGAGGTGCCACGCCCCTTGTCTAATTTTATCATACGATAGACTATAAAATTTGCGTTGCCATCAATTTCATTCTGTTGACATTTTATATCGATCAGTTCTTAACTTGGGCCATAAATGTGGTTTTTAAAAGGGGGCGTGGCCAAAACGACAATTTCAAAAAATCTGAAGTAGACCATTCGTCACATTTAAACATGGACACATGGGCATCAAAAAACAATGAAATTATCTCACGGACTCAAACATGACATTAGTTTCAAAATATGGAAAAATTTAGAGCTACCTTTTCGGAACATCCTGAAGTACAGGATATTAAATAGTCCGATTTGAGCTAGATCCATCTTTAAGTATTAAAGTATACTAATCGAGGTATAATCACCAGCTGATTCTATTTAACGATGTCTGTCTGCCCCGTCCGCCCATCTTCAGCTTGTAATCAAAATACAGGTCGCAATTGTTGTCCGATTCTCACCAAATTTGACAGAAGTACGTTTTTGGACCGAGGACGAACGCAATTAAATCAAAGAAAATCGGTTTAGATTTAGATAGAACTCCCACCTATATGTTCATGTAGTTAGCTCTAGAAGCCACCTCTTACATCCAGTTGGCAGAAGTAATGTTTTTGGTTCAAGGACGGACGCTATTAAAAATAAAGAATTCAGATTGAGATATTGCTTCCACCTATATGTTTATATGTTTATCCGATTTGTATGTTATTAGCACTAGTAGCCACATTTTACATCCAATCTTCTTGCAATTAGGCACACGTTTATTTTTTGTGCCAAGGTTTTTTGTGCCAATATTGAAGAAAGCCAGTTTTGATTTAGATATATCTACTTTATATGTGACGCGCAAAATAGAAAGGGACCTAAGGTTAAAAACCAGTTTTGTTCAGGAGAGCCATTTTAAAGATTAGGTCCCTTTTTATTTGCGCTTGGAATCGTCGACTTCACTTTCATAAAACGCGCATATCTCTAGGAGGGAACACTTTTGGGCATGGGATCGGTCTGATTCGATGCTCAGATGTTGTCCACATCAAAAAAAAAGTGAAAAGTTGATGAAAAGTTTTGTTCAGGAGAGCCATTTTAAAGATTAGGTCCCTTTCTATTTGCGCTTAGAATCGTCGACTTCACTTTCATAAAACGCGCATATCTCTGGGAGGGAACACTTTTGGGGCATGGGATCAGTTACATTCGATGCTCAGATGTTGCCCACATCAAAAAAAAGAAAAAAAAATGATTTTTTTTACCCCTAGGTCCCTTTCTCTATGCGCTGTCACATATGTAATTTTTTTGGGCCGCGGAAAAACGTTATTCAAATTAAAGCACATCGGTTGAGAGTTGGATATAGCTCTCACATATATATTCAACTGATTTTACCAAACACAACGATATTGTCTCACAAATTCAAAAATGGCATACGTTTTAAAATCTATGTAAATTGGGTCGAAAAACATATTTCCAGGAATGCAGGATTTAAAAAATTCGGCCACGTATGACTTTTTTTTTTACTAGTATTTCCATGTTTTATGGACATACATTTTTTCCTTCGTACCTTAAGAAAAAAAAAATTTTCTACCAAGAATTTTAATGGGTAAAATACGAGCTAATTGTTCTTCGAATAAAGTTGGTCAATTTACGCAGAATACCGACCTCCCAAGTCAACTTGAAACATACACGACTATAATTCTTACATAGGGGGAAAATACCTCTGTATTAAAAATGGCCTTGAAACAAAATTAGTTCTTATGTTACTCGTACTAAACTTACCCATACAGTGATACTAGCGTTGCTGGTGAACACTTTGACAGTGGCTGAGTCCATTGAACAGTGCCTGAAAAAATAAATAGTTTAAAACAAATAAGTCTCTATTTCAATGCTAAATCAACATTTCAAGTTTTTCTTATAAACAAGCAATGGAAAAAGTGACATGAAATTTTTAATTAGGTTAGCGTACGGTAAATGTTAAAGAAGAAAAAAATTTTTGAAGTACCACTTAGAAAATATATCCCACAATTCCTAAAATGGAGGGAAAAAATTCGAAAAACTTCTTTTTGGTAACAGCAGCTACTCCGTACGTAGAAAACCATTTTTACTATTGAGATCACAGTTTTGTATTTCAAGAACTTAAAGTCTAATAATTTTGTTTATAAAAATATCCATTTTCTAGTAAAGTGGGCGTTTGCAGCAATCCCAGAGATGTTTTCATACTATCCACCGAAGGCTGAACTGAGCTGTTAGCTGGAACGCTCCTAGGCTAGGGCTGCCAGAGTTGACGATTTATTGTCATTTTGACAATTTTTTAACTAGTATAAACCCAATGACGATTGACGACATTTCAGTTTAAGGCACCGAAACTGACAATTTTTAAAAACTCATAAATTTAATGAAATAAAGAGGAAGATACGTTTGTAAATGTAAAGCATGACAAGCCTTAAGATTTGACAAGTAGTAATAAAAAGTCTTTTACATGTTTTTGCAATAATTTATAACAAATATATTAAGGATAAGATTGGCATTACAATTAAAACATAAAAATTTAACATGTAATTTCTTTACAACGTCTGCATGAAAAAAATCCTAAGATTTTTTAAAAAAACTGCTATAACAGTTTTTGTCGGATTATCAAAAAAGCTAACACGTTGGAATCGTTACAGTGCGATCTCTATAATTACGAGGGCGGTTCGGAAAGTTCTTAGCCTATCAATGATAGAGAATAGTTAGTTTTTCAAAAATATTTTTATTTTTCAATATAATCTCCTGAAAAGTCAATACACTTAGTCCAACGCTTATCTAGCAATTCTATCCATTGATTAAAATAGTTTTCCTCGAGGTCTTCAAAATAGTGGTTTACAACTGTAACTGCATCTTCATTTGAGGTAAAACGCTTGCCAGCAAGGAATTTTTTTAGATTTGGGAACAGGTAAAAGTCACTGGGAGCTAAATCAGGAGAATTAGGTGGGTGGTCAAGCAACTCGTACTTTAATTCGTTGATTTTAGCCATTACACTCTTGTGCGCTGGTGCGTTGTCTTAATGAAAAATTATTTTTCTGTGTTGTAAGCCAGGACGTTTTTCTCGAATTTGTACATTTAATTGATCTAAAAGGTTGCAAAAGTACTCTGAATTTATTGTTTTACCCTTTTGCAGATAGTCAATCAATAAAATACCCTTTAAGTCCCAAAAAACCGTTGCCATAACCTTACCACCGATTGAATTGTTTTTGCCTTCTTTGGGGCACTTCCTCCAGCTTCAGTCCATTGTTTGGATTGTTCTTTTGTCTCTGGAGTATAGTGGTGGATCCATGTCTCATCAACAGTTATGAAACGACGCTTAAAATCCATTTTATTTCGCTGAAAACGATCCAAACAAGCTTGAGAAATGTTCATTCTTATGCGTTTTTGGTCGACTGTTAACAATTGCGGCACCCATCTTGCAGAAAGCCTTTTCAGATGTAGTTCTTCATGCAAAATTAAATGGACTCGATCATTTGAGATGCCCATGATATTAGCTATTTCACGCACTTTTATTCGTCGATCATTTAATACCATATCATGCACTTTGGCTACAATTTCTGTTGTTGTTGCTGTTTTTGGACGTCTACTACGTGGTTCATCTTCAATGCATTTACGACTACGTTTAAATTCAGCAACCCAATTTTTAACTGTTGCATATGAAGGAGCACTTTCACCTAACACATCCACCATATCATTATGAATTTCTTGTCCCGATAAACCTTTTTTATGTAAATATTTAATGACACCACGCATTTCTAATTTTTCCATTATAAAAAAATCCCGGATGCGTCTTTTGTGAACACCTGTTTCTATATGAAAAAGTTGCCAGATCGAAACAAAATTCTACATGTGTTCATAGCAGAGATGGAAGTTTCCAAAACACTTAACTTTTTTCTGTTTCCGAACCGCCCTCGTATGTGCAATTCTGGGAGCTCCAGAATTGGGGTACAATTGGCAGTTGAAAACAAAATCAAAATTTTGATTTTTTTTTGGGTGTAACTATGAATTTTTTTTTTAATTTCTATTCATATCTAAGTGAATCGCATAATAACTGCCGAAGTTTAAGGCAATAAATTAAAAAAGTTTCACGAAGCTATGTGTTGGGCCGAAACAAACATTCTATACGGATTGAGGATATCATTTTATATAAGTCTTAGTTAGTTTCGTCCTAGGAGGGATTTGTTGCAGTACAGTGTAATAAGTACATAAAGAGTTGCCCAACTTAAACGCACTAGGTTGATTGTAAACAAAACAAAAACTTTTCAAAAAATTATCGTAATAATTTTTATTATGATAAAAGAAAGATCAATGGCAATTATGTGTGAAACAAAATACAGGCTAAATGCTCGCCACAGCAGCGGTGCAATACCTTTATCTATATTTTCAATGACTCTGAGATATAACGAAGATTCAATGTTGTTAATGCGCCGAATTTTCTCATCCCTTAGCTATTGAGCAATTCTTGGCTTAAGAACGTACACTTTTTTTTAAATATCCTTAAAGGAAGAAGTCCAACAGTTTTAAATCACATAAACGTGGCGGGCAATTAACATCTTCACGACGTGAGATAAACGGCCACTGAATTTCTTGCGCAATGAGCCCTAGTTTCGTTGGCTGAGTGGCAAGTGGCACCATCCGGTTGGAACCACATATCGTCCAGGTCCATATCCTTAATTTCTGACCACGAGAATTCTATTATCATCCCGCGATGGCAAACACCTTTTACGGTAACTGTTAGGCCGACCTGATTTTCGAAGAAGTACAACCCGATGACGCCGCACAGTAGTCCAGGATAGATTTCCATCTGCCAAAATTCCATAACTTTTGATCTAGTAAATATTTTTATTTTTAACTATAATTTTTTTAATTATCAAGTATATGTGACAGCGCATAGAGAAAGGGATCTATGTGTAAAAAAAAATCAATTTTCATCTTTTGATGTGGACAACATCTGAGCATCGAATGAGACCGATCCCATGCCCCAAAAGTGTTCCCTCCCAGAGATATGCGCGTTTTATGAAAGTGAAGTCGACGATTCTTAGCGAACATAGAAAGGGACCTAATCTTTAGAATGGCTCTCCTTAACAAAACTTTTCATCATTATTTCACTTTTTCTTTTTTTGATGTGGACAACATCTCAGCATCGTACAACAACGCGCATATCCCAGAGATATTCGCGTTTTATGAAAGTGAAGTCGACAATTCTAAGCGCAAATAGAAAGGGACCTAATCTTTAAAATGGTTTTTAACCGTAGGTCCCATTCTATTTTGCGCGTCACATATATTAAATTATCAAATATTGATTTTGAAAATAAAATATTTTCATTATACCTGACCGCAGTATAAATTAATGCAACATTAGTTTTTTCTCTATTACTAAAGTGAAAAGCCAAAATTTAAAAAAAAAACATATTAAAGATAGGTAACTACACTTAGTAATTACTCCAGAGACAAAAGAACAATCCAAACAATGGACTGAAGCTGGAGGAAGTGCCCCAAAGAAGGCAAAAACAATTCAATCGGCTGGTAAGGTTATGGCAACGGTTTTTTGGGACTTCAAAGGTATTTTATTGATTGACTATCTGCAAAAGGGTAAAACAATAAATTCAGAGTACTATTGCAACCTTTTAGATCAATTAAATGTACAAATTCGAGAAAAACGTACTGGCTAACAACACAGAAAAATAATTTTTCATTAAGACAACGCACCAGCGCACAAGAGTGTTTTAACAATGGCTAAAATCAACGAATTAAAGTACGAGTTGCTTGACCACCCACCTTATTCTACTGATTTAGCTCCCAGTGACTTTTACCTGTTCCCAAATCTAAAAAAATTCCTTGCTGGCAAGCGTTTTATCTCAAATGAAGATGCAATTTCAGTTGTAAACCACTATTTTGAAGACCTTGAGGAAAACTATTTTAATCAAGGGATAGAATTTCTATATACGCGTTGGACTAAGTGTATTGAAGTTTCAGGAGATTATATTGAAAAATATAAATATTTTAGAAAAACTAACTATTCTCTTTCATTGATGACTAAGAACTTTCCGAACCGCCCTCGTAAGTATAAATTTTCTTATCTCGGGACTTTTTCAGTATTAAGCGATTTGTGGTCAGTTGTAGAATTTACAGGACTAAGGCCGCATTCATAGGGGTCAATGATACAGTCAGGCTGAGGCTTCAGTCGTTTACACTTAACGCATAATACGAAAGGAACTTAGAAGTAATTTTGTAGGAATAAAGGGTGGGCTATATAAACTTTTAAATTTGAACTACCGATTACTTTGCTTTAAAAGGTAGAATAACATTCTTTTTTATTTCTATGTTAAGGTTTATGCTTGGCATTTGCAAACCGGGACGTTGTAGGCTCGAGCAAAATTCTGAAGAGGGTTGTCACGGACTTGAAACCGCGTTAACAGCACCGTGTAGCCACGAAAATTAATGTCACTTTGCCATTTTGTCAAAAACTTGTCTTCAATTAAAATATAGATACAAGAGGTTTTGAGCCGGTTAATCCATGTTCAAGATTGGGAAATATAAAAAACCAACTTCCACGCAAACAGTCAGAAATTTTACGTGGAAATTTTTAGAGAAGAGATCGGCCTTCAGTTCAGTTTGTGGGTCAATTTCTGAAGCGAGTTCATAAAAATGGATCGTTAATGGACAAAACAACCCAAGTACGTTCTCGTCCAGTGCGTTTTGTTGAAAACATGGGCGAGAATGTCCAAGAGCATCCATCAACATCAGTTCATCATCGTTCTAAGGAAGAATTTCGCATAGAGACTTTGGTATGAAGGCTTACAGAGTTCAATTGGTCCAAGAACTGAAGCCTCATGACCATCCCAAAATTTTCGAGAAAAGATCGTTCTTCAGTTCAGTTTGTAAATCAATTTCTGAAGCGAGTTGATAAAAATGGATCGTTAATGGACAAAATAACCCAAGTACTTTCTCGTCCAGTGCGTTTTATCGAAAACATGGGCGAGAATGTCCAAGAGCATCCATCGACATCTGCTCATCATCGTTCTAAGGAAGAATTTGCATAGAGACTTTGGTATGAAGGCTTACAGAGTTCAATTGGTCCAAGAACTGAAGCCCCATGGCCATCCAATGTGTTTTCGCTTCGCCTAATAAACTGAAGATTGTTTGGCAGGAGATGAAGAAATTTACCGAAAAATCGTGTTTTTAGATGAAGCTAATTTTCATCTCAGTGGCTATGTTAATAAGCAAAATTACCCCATAGGGGGTTCAGAGAACCCACACATGACTATTGAGCAGACAATGCGTCCACAACGAGTTACAGTTTGGTGTGGATTTTGTGCTGGCGGCATAATTGGATAATTTTTTTTGGAAAATAAGGAAAGAGCCGCCGTTACCGTCAATGGTGAGCGTTAACGCGCCAAGTTCAAAGATTTTTTGTTTCCAAAAATTCAAGAGAATGACATGGACTACATTTGGTTTCAGCAAGACGGGGCCACATGCCACACAGCCAACGCAACCATCGAAACTGTTTTTGAAAATGGAATAATCAGCCGAAATTGTAATGTCAATTGGCCTACTCGAAGCTGTGATATGAGCCCTTTGAAGTATTGTCTTTGGGAGCCATTAAGGACGTTATTGTTACGCAAAGCATCCAGAGACAATTGAAGCGTTGAAACATAAAATCGAAGCTGCCATTGAAGAGATTCGACCCGAAACAATCGAAAATGTACTGAAAATTTGGGTTGATCGGGTGAGGTACTGCCGAGTTAGTTTTGGTAGTCATTAGAATGATATTGTGTTCCAGTATTAAATGACCAAGTTCGACCAATAAAACCAGAAATTTGAAACAAATTATTAGTACGTTTTCTATTTAAAGCCTATGCAATTTTAAAATTTTAAATCGTCCATACTCTATTTAGATTAACTTAACAAAATATATTTAAAACTAAGGAAAGTTTCAAAAACTTTCCGTCTCCTACATATAACCTTATGTAGGTCTGATCGGCCGTCTGAAATCTGCTGAATTGGTTAAATGCGCTTCGATATACGCCACATTTTCTCTCAGGATTTAATTTAACGGCCGGTCTTGTATTGAGCGCCATTAAATTTTTAATGATTCAAATACATAACTTTCAATTTATACAGCTGCGCCCATACATTTGAATTTATTGAGTTGATTTCAATATCAAGGCCAAACAACGAAGTTGTTAAAGTATTCAAATATGCCTGCCTAGCCCTCATTACATATATTTCTTTTAAAGTCACCATCGAAAAAAAAATTTGTACACATCAACAACGTGGGTTATATAAATAAAATATTGCGAATAATTTTTTTCTTTTTATAGATTTATGGTCATTAAAAACCCGTAGTATCGCTTAATAATTCAGCTACAAATCAAATACTGGCAATAATAAAACCACTCCCTCAAAAATACCATAATTTGTGTCAACAATTATTTGGTTTTTGTGCGTAATGTCACATTTAAAGCCGCAACTATTTTCGGTTATTTGTGGCAAAGAAAAAATTGGTGGTAATACCCTACAAAACTCTGTGTGGCACGAAGTGATGATGTTTGTTAGACCTTAAAGAGTTTAAGATAGTCTGTATGTTTAGTACTTCAAATGATAGAGAACTACCCAAATCCATTGAGACATGTTTGTTTATTGAGACATGTCTGTCTATTGAGACATGTCCGTCTATATGTGACAGCGCATAGAGAAAGGGACCTAAGGGTAAAAAATCAATTTTAATTTTTTTTTTTCTTTTTTGATGTGGACAACATCTGAGCATCGAATGAGACCGATCCCATGCCCCAAAAGTGTTCCCTCCCAGAGATATGCGAGTTTTGTGTAAGTGAAGTCGACGATTCTAAGCGGTTTTTAACCTTAGGTCCCTTTCTATTTTGCGCATCACATATAGACTTTATACCAAGTATTTTGAATAAGCTAAGCTTTTTAGTTGGAGATGTTCAGCAGTTGTCAAATATTTACCGATCTCGAAACATTGTGTAGATTCAACAAATATGAAATTTGTTTACAGCAGGTTAAGCTTTGATATAGAAAAAAATGCAAAGGTCTATGCCGCACAGTGCTTCGTTTTATTAACAAAATTTAGAAACCTGTGCAACTTCGAATTTCAATTTTTTTGATAGCATTTTAAAGGTTATAGTTCAAGTGAGCATAAATCTGTAAATATTTTATCATAAAAATAGTTTGTTTGTGCCCCAAATCCATTCAAAGTGAGCGATTTGTATCCGGAATTTATTAATATTGTACACGGTGAAGCGCGGAAATTTGCTTATTTGGGAATGAACTGAAAAAAAAATGAACCTTAGAAAAATGTATTTTATATTTTAATTATATTGAACAGTAAGGGAGTTTTTAAATTACATGGTTTTAAATAGTGTAGCTGGCAAATGTCGACCTTCGCAGTCCACCCTCTACTGCATACGTTTTCTGAATTTTTCATGAACTCTAACAAGCATGTCGACCGGTATTCTGCTAATTTCAGCTTCAATATTGTTAATTAGGTCTTCCAAGGTGTAGGGACGGTTGATATACACCTTCGACTTCAGTTAAACTCAAAGGAAAAAATCGCATGGGGCTAAGTCTGGTGAGCGTGCCGGCCAGTTCACATCACCCCACAAAGGGATAAGCCGTCCAGGAAACATTTGCCTCAAACAAAGCATCGTTACCCTCCTGTTGAAACCATGTATCCTCTAATTGCATGGCCAAAAGAGCCGGCTGAAAAAAATCCTGTATCATATTCAAGTAGTGTTCGGCGGTCACAGTTACGTCAGTTACGACCGAGCAAAGCGCAGAGCGTTTCGGAAATTGCATTACTGCTGCTCTAACTCTCTTGATGTTCTGTGGTGTTGTAGTCCTGCTCTCCGGTCCCCTTCGTACACATGACACATTCCCTGCTGTTCTCAATGAAGTTATCTAATTTACAATAGATTGCCGTCCAGGAACACGTCTGCGTGGGGGCAAGACGGCAGTCATGCCAAGAAGGTTATACTGGAGAAAGTAAGGGCCAATGATGCTTACTCGTGATATGGCGCACCACACAGTGACGCGGTCCGAGTGCAGATGTCTCTCGTAAAGTTCTCTGGGGTTTGTTTCACTCCAGTACCGTCCGCGTGGGGAAATAGCGAATGGTAAACTAAAAGCACGCTGCACTGCGTGTGCGCATTTGAAAAAAAAAACGCTTCAACACAAAATGAAATCTCCACACGTGTCCAATGCATGATGGCAATTGAAAGGCAGACGAATACAAATCTCCCGTCAGCCACTATAAGCCACACACACTCTCTGTTGGAAAAAGAAAGTATGGACACAGTAATTCTTGCTGTGTTCTCTGTTTTTTCTTTTCTGGGCAAAAATACATCGATCAAAGTCGATCGATTCTTGCTGTGTTCTCTGTTTTTCTTTCTGAGCAAAAATACATCGATCAAAGTAGGTTTAAGTTGTTGTTTCTATGGAGATTTCATATTTGAATTTTTGTTTTATTTGAGTTTTTTATTTGACTGATTTCTCAAATGTTCGAGAAAGATTTTCATTTCATATTATTCCTGCGTTAACCCTGAACGAGACAAATTGTGAAAAAAATAATTTTAAATTAAAAGAAAATTTAAGAATTATGACTTGAGCTGTTTTTTATTCTGGTTCGAGACCTTTATGTTGTTTCTTTTTCAGAATCAAACTATTAAAAAGGATTGGTACGCCCTAATGTGCAACGCATGTATGAGTATATGTACGCACAAAAACATGCACACTTTGATTGTGCTTTTGCATTTGTGGTTTTCAACGAAGACCCATGCGAAACGGAATTGGTGGAAATGATATTGCGCGTTGAAGATTGCTCTACGCACAGTTCGAAGACTATACACAAAGGGTAATTCTCATTAATAAAAATGAGTCTCCCGTATAAGTCATTTGATTTGTCGCCGAAGTAATCGTTGCCAAAGACTGCTGAAGAAAAACCTTGGCGGGTTTAGAAACAGCTGTACAGTCTGCCTGGCAACCGTAGCAAATACATTTCATCAATTTCTTCTTTTTAAGTTGATTCTGAAAAAGAAACAACATAAAGGTCTCGAACCAGAATAAAAAACTGCTCAAGTCATAATAATGATAAAAGACCGAATAAATAACAAAAAACGAAAAAAAAAAAAAAGAAAATTTAAGAAATTAAATTAAGAAAAAGCTAAAACCTTTTCGATTGTTCTAATTCATTTTATCGGGAATAAATTATTGGGAAAATCTAAAACTCTCTTCGACCAACAGTGCCGCCACAGCCTGCAGTGCAAAAAAGCAAATAACCACGCTCCACCCTGTAGTTTCGTTCCTGTGTATTTGAATGGAAATATTTGAGAAAAACGCATATTTAGACAGAATAGATTTCGCTTATAATTTTCAAATAGTTAAGGAGTAATGCAGATTTAGTTTTGTTTATTTTTTTTAATTCTTATAAATATTAATTTTTTAATATTTAATTTTTTTTAAAACTCCGTGACATTTTTTTTTGATTAGTTTGGACTTTTGTCTATTATATTAATATTTTTATTCGAAAATTTCTCAATTTTTGATTTTCATTTTTTAAAAAGTGTCTATAATGATTTTTTTATCCGAAAAATTCTCAATTTGTGACTCCAAAAATCCAAAAACAGAAAAAAAAATTCGGTGACATTGTTTTGCACATAAATAAGTTTGCACTTCCTTTTATTAGAAAAAAAACAAAATATTCGCCGATTTAGTCCGATTCTTTTTGATTTTAAAAAGTGTCTGATGAGTTTTCCGTGAAATTTTTTGAGCAATAAATTGGTTTGGACTTTTGTCTTTTAGAAAAAATGAAATCTTCGCCGATTTTTCCGATTCTTTTTGATTTTTATTTATTCAAAAGTTTATATGAAGAATTTTTTATTCAAAAAAATCTTAATTTTTGATTCCAAAAAGCAAAAAACATCGAAAAATTCCGTGAATTTTTTTACACAATAAATTGGTTTGGACTTTTGTCTATTGAAAAAAATCTTCGCCGAGTTTTTCTTTCTTTTTTGATTTTTATTATTTAAAAGTGTCTACTATGTTGAAGTTTTTATTCGGAAAATTCCCAATTTTGATTCCAAAAGCAAAAATCATCAAAAAATCGTTAAAAGTTTTTTGCACAATAATTTAATTTGAACTTTCGTCTATTAAAAAAAAAACAAAATCTTCGGCGATTTTGTCCAGTTCTTTTTGATTTTCATTTTTTAAAAAGTGTCTATGATGAACTTTTTCTTCGAAAATGCTCCATTTTTGATTCCGAAAAGCAAATTACATCAAAAAATTCGACGAAAATTTTTTGCACATTAAATTGGTTTGGGCTTTTATCTTTTAAAAAAAAGAAATCTTTGCCGATTTTTTTATTTTAATTCTTAAGAAAAGCCTAAGATTATTTTAATTCAATAAAAACCAATAAAAAAAAAATTGAATTTTACTAGAAAACCGCGAATATTACCTAAAAATCGATAATATTTTTGAAATCAGCGTCTCATCCTTCATTAAGAAATGAAGTTTAATTGTATTCTGAAAACTCTTCTGTTTTTGTCCAATGCTAGTATGTACCGCTCTAGTATCAAGTTGTGCTGCCCAATTACGATCAAATTGTATACAGTTTTTTTAACAACGAACCCTAGTAAAATTGGGCTACAATGGAAGAGACCAGTATCAACTTACCACTCTACGTTTACGTTTGGCTAGCTGTAGATAAAATATGCGTTATTGGACAGCAACAAACCCACATGGGCTTTAAGAGACACAATTGCATCTGCAAAAAAATTTCCGTCGATGGAAACAATCGTCATGTTCGAAAATAATTTTTGCCCAGAACTGGATGAGCCAATGTGTGTTTTCAACAAAACGTTGCCACTAGACATACACCACGCGTTACAATCGATATCTAATATACATTTTTGTATACCCGGTGTTGACTGCATGGGGAAGAGCATGCGAGAATTCTAAATATTCCAACCTAAAAAAGCTTGTCGAAGACTGAAGTTCTTGTAAAGGGTGGTTAAATTTTAAGGGCCGATGTTGAATGTGAACCACACCTAAACGTCAAGTTTTTTTCTGCAATTTATTTGATATTTTTCAATTTCGGACTAACTCAATTTGATCCATGGAAAGATACACAAGCGAGCAATGCGTTAAAGTTATTCAGGCTAATTATGAAAATGAAAATCAATTTTCAAAGAAAATCATCTACAGCGATTAGGTACATTTTCACCTTAGTTTATTTGTCAATAAGCAGAATTGCCGCATTTGGGCGAATGATAATCCAAGAGTGATTGTCTAAAAAACAATACCCCCACAAATAGTGACTGACGAATAGTTAAGGAGTAGTGCGGATTTAGTTTTTTAATTTTTTTTAATTCTTACAAATATTATTTTTAATTAATTTTTTAATATTTAATTTTTCATAAAATTCTGTGACTTTTTTTTTGCCCAATTAATAAGTTTGGACTTTTAACTATTATAAAAAAAAACAATAAGCTTTTTATTTGAAAAATTTTCAATTTTTGATTTTCATTTTTTAAAAAGTGTCTATGATGAATTTTTTATTGGATTTTTTCATTTTTTATTCACCTCAGTGGATTCGTCAATAAGCAGAATTGCCGCATTTGGGCGAATGATAATCCAAGAGTGATTGATTGTCGAAAAAACAATACACCCACAAAGAGTGACTGTTTGCTGGCGGCATTATCGGGCCGTAGTTTTTCCAAAATGAGACCGTTCAGGCAGTTACTGTGAATGGTGTTCTCTATCGTAACTTTTTATGGCCCGAATTGAAAGATATGGATGTGGACGATATGTGGTTTCAACAGGACAGTGTCACTTGCCACACAGCTAACGAAACAATGGCTATTTTGCGCGGCCCTTAAAATTTAACCACCCTATTAATCATCTATTGAGCAGGTCCGAACCAACAATAGGTTGTAAAGCTAAGAAAGTTAATGTCGCCCTCTTAATTCTCCATATAATATGGTCTTATCTGCCCACTGATTAACCGAGTGATGTTCGTTCTACTTCCTCATTTCTTGCCTGTTTTGACTTTGTGAAAGAGCTTAGCTTAATTCCTGAAATGCATTTAACGACCCCCAGCATAAACGTTATGGATAAAATCGCACATCGACACCCACACATAATTGCCACTTATAGTAGTTTTCCATTTTCATTGATAATTTATTTCACTTGTGGAAGAAATTGAAAATTTAAAACGAATTTCAATGGAAATTTTATTTAATTATAAATAGAATTTAATAATTGATTCTCGGTAAAACTTAAAACAATTTAAAGTAGCAAGGCGAATCGGTAAAGTATAGGTTTACATTTAATGTTTGGGATTGAAATTATTAAAAGTAGGTTTGACCAGTAAATAAATTATCGCTAATGGTAAGTATCTAAAGTTATAAAACTGAGTCTAACTCTGTCCCAAGCGTAACCAAAATTTGGAGATACCCTATTGGAAATGTGGAATTAAAAATGAAATGTAAATAATTTTGGCGGGCCAAATCGTCCTATTAAAAAAAGTAAAAACTAGTAAAAAAAAAATAGCTAAAGTCGGACGTTGCCGACTTTATTATACCCTGCGCTTCTAAGTGTTCAAAAAAGCCAACCAACAAATAGGTTTTTGGACCCCCTTGGAGAGCTCTAAATTTACTCAGATTCTTAAATTAATGTCATATTTGAATTTGTGAGAAAAGTACATTGTTGTGGTAAAATCGGTTTAGTTTCTTTAACAAACAGGGAACTTACTTGTGTCAAATTTATCATTCATAAAGATTGTGTGGAATGTGGCGTTTCTAATGCCTAAAATATAAAATCGGATGAACTTATATATATTTCCTAAAATTTTAATTTCAATTACGTCAACCCCCAAACGAGAAATGAAATAATTCCCAAATAATTTCATACATTTTTGGGTTTTACTTCATATGAAATAATTACCATATTTGTTAGGGTTTATTTCATTTTTTTTCAGACTTACTTTATTTTCCAATTGGGTTTTCTAAATTAAGAAATAAACCCCAATGAAATATCACCCAACAATATTTCAACTTCGGCGGTCATTTCATTTCGTTTATAATTTGGTTATTATTTCATTTCCATTCGCGGGCTATTTCATTTTTCTAAGAAGAGGCGTCAATGTTTTTAAATTCGTAAGTTGTCTTCAGAGTGAAGAACTCGTTAAGAGCAGAGAGTTTGCCACCATAGAGTATATGTGACGTGCGAAGTAGAAAGGGACCTAAGGTTAAAAAACAGTTTTGTTCAGGAGAGCCATCTTAAAGATTAGGTCCCTTTCTATTTGCGCTTAGAATCGTCGACATCACTTTCATAAAACGTGCATATCTCTGGGAGGGAACACTTTTGGGGCATGGGATCGGTCTCATTCGATGCTCAGATGTTGTCCACATCAAAAAAAGAAAATTGATTTTTTTTACCCTTAGGTCCCTTTCTCTATGCGCTGTCACATATAGACGATACATATTTTTATATTTCTGAACCACCGTATTAACCTAAACAAAGAAACTTGTGCGTTTTATGCATGGAAGTAGAGCCTTATACTTATACAGTTCCTAAACTTCAAGCAGAAGCGGTTCGAATTGGCCTCCATGATTATGAACGCTGGCACATTTTTAAAGTTTAGTACCTCCTCATTATTAATAAGACGTCTGCGGGCCTTTTCAATAACGATTCATTTCAATAATTTTTAGACTTGGCTATTGGTCCATACTACTTTTATGAAATCTTCGCTAATACTAACTTTTGCATACTGTTGGGTATAATTTCATCAAAGAATAAATGCTTTTGTTCTTCTTGGTGGTTATTTCATTTTTTGTTAGGGGTCATTTCATATGACATAACTTCCCAATGATGGGGGATTATTTCGTTTTTGATTTGGAGTTTATTTCATTTTTATTTGGTTGCTATTTCATTGGGAGTTATTTCATTATTTTGGAGGCTTATTTCATTAAGGATTATTTAATTTCTCGTTTGGGGGTTACTTCACTCGGGTGTTATTTTGTGGGGCCGTATGTGGGAGCTATATCTAAAATTAAGCCGATTTTTTTCGATTTCAATAACATGCTTCCTTGCCATATACAACATTCTCGTGCTAAGTTTCGTCAAGACTGGTGGTATGACGTGGCTTTTAGAACTAAAAACGTAAATGAACGGATGAACATACATATATGTGGGAGCGATATCTTAATCTGAGCCGATTTTCTTCAATTTCGGTAGCGTCTGTCCTGAGTCTAAAAACGTACTTTTGGCAAATTTCATGAAAATCGGATAACAACAATTAAAAATCGGACAACAAACATTTGCTATGAAACTAACTAAGAATTCCCAGTTGCTCAGATTAGTGCAGGGTATAAAGACTATAGCGGGGCGGGGCGGGGCCGATGATGTGATACTCTATACAACTCTGCTATTCTGCCTTGATCTGGAGTTTGAGCTAGGTAAATTATTAAATGTAATTTCCTAAGCGGGAGAGATACATTTCATGAATACATAGACCGATACTACGATCTGATCCCATAAGGCGTAGTTATTGATCGCACATAACTAACTTTGCTTGCAAATTAAAAGAGTGTCAGGACTTCAAAGCGAAAAGGACCTTTACAAGGAGCTAGACTTTATCAAAAGATGGAACAACATGGTCTATCTTCTCGGTATACTCATGTGTACTTCCATGCTAAATTTGAGCAAGATAGGATTTAATATGTGGCTTTAAGATCGGAAGGGCCAAATCAGAAGGGTCATGGGGGGGGGGGGGTGGGGGCTAAATAAAAACATGGAACCTCACGGTCGTTTTTTACACCGTTAAAAGGACCTTTGTAACACTAAATACCAATAGATTAATCAATATTGCCGAGGGTTAATGGTTAGTTTCAGCCAGATCGGTTTTAAAATGTGACTTTTAGAGCGGTAGGGTCTCACCACGGTTGAGATTTTTGTATGAGTACTACAAAAACCATAGAACAATAAGGTTTAATTTTACCAGGGTTTCCCAATGAGTAGATCACTTATAAGGCAGTTTACTAAATTCGAGCAAGTCATGTTCTTACATCGGCAGCAAACTATTTTCTTCGCTTATTAAAATCGTTGTTGTTGTTGTTGTCACAACTATACTCGTATATTTTCTTTTGAAGACCTGTTCATCTATAGCGGATCTGCTTTGGTATCCAGGTAAAGGAAACGTGCTATTTAAACCGGGCCAGCTAGGCCGGACAATGGAACAGGTGCAGCACGTCATGTATTCCCTAATGGCAGGCAGGACAAACGTGCGGAACGTTAGTATCAATTTGAGTCTAATACGAATTGAGGCGGCTGCACAATCCACATCTCTTAAAATTGTTCTGTTATGTAACGGATTTACCGATTTGTACACTTTTTTCTTTAAATATACCCAAAGATCACATGATCGTGGCGGCCAATTAACATCGGCACGGCGTGAGTTAACGGGGCCATTGAATTTCTAGCGCAAACAAAACCATTGTTTCGTTGGCTGTGTGGCAAGTGACACCATCCTGTTGGAACTACATATCGTTTAGGTCCATATCCTCAATTAATGGGCACAAGAAATTCGTTGTCATCACGCAATAGGGAAAACCATTCGGAATAACTGCTTGGTCGACCTCATTTTCGCCAGCTCATAAACCGCACCAAATAGTCGCTCTTTGTGGATGCATCGGCTTTTCAGTATTCACTCGAGAATTCTCAGTGGCCCAAATGCGGCAATTCTGCTTGTTAACGAATCCACTGAGGTTGTTGTAGCGAAACTATCTACCGGGGTGACAGCCCTAGGCCGAAGAATTGCTCTTCGGGTCGATCCGGTCTATATAACCGGCTGTCGTGAGATTGAGGTAAAAGAGTGCCTCGTTACGAAGTGCATGAAATGCATTTTGATTTGAACGCCCATTTTCACAAAAGACTTTAACAATCTTAACGCGCTGCCCTATTGTGTAACTCCCCGTGGTTAAGTTTGTCAAACACTAAAACAAAGAAAAGTAAAATTAAGATGGGGAATAAACCTAACGTTAAGGTGTGACTCGCAGAAAATATCATGCATTATGGTTGGACCACGCCTTAGAATATAAAAGGTGACCCATCTAGAGGTATTTTTTCAGAACGAAAAAAAATTCAAATCAAGTGTGGAATCTTTATTGATAATTTGAAAGGACATTTTATGGCATTTATTTTTTGAATATAATTTCCTTCAAATGTTGGCCACAACAACGCCTCAGGGTTTCCATTCTGAGGGTCCAATTTAGGATGACTCATTCGAGCATTTCGACCGGTATGAACTTGTAAGAAAATTTCATTGGTTTTGGTACCCATGCATTCATGTTTGAATGGATTTTTCGGTTTTAGGGTCCGCCACCCAAATTAAGTCAAACTGCAGATATATTTTTATTTTTAGCATCGTGAGAAAATGCTTTCCATGTATACTGGATAGAATGTATAGAATCCAGTATTCTTTGATTTTACATTCAACAACAAAAAACCGGAAAAGTCGACAGCCAAAAACTGTGTTAACGGACTTGTCTGATTGAAGCCATTATTGAGAAACCAATAATAAAACCGGAATTGATCAAAAATAACAACGGTCACGTCTTTTTCTGCTGATTATACATTTTTGTAGAACACTACACCCGCAAGCTCTACTCCAGCAAATGAAGGAAAGTTGTCTTTACAGTGGTTGCGATGCATCTCAACATCGGGACGAAGCGATTTGGGTTGAAGGCACATCCATGACGATACTCCCCAAGGCGCCAAATCTACTAGAAGTGATAGGATATCATTTCTGTGGGCTCCTGACATTCCGTGCTTCCGGATTCAAGTCTCCGCTCGGAACTCGCAGCCATAGACTACTACGACATTTGACAGATTTATGCTAGTTTAACGCAATTATCATCATTTTGGTCTTAATCTCGTTGCTCCATAGCACTGAGGTACGAGGGCGGTTCGGAAACTTCTTAGCCTAGCACAAAAAGCGCGGTATAAACAGAAAAAAGTTAAGTTTAAGTTTTGGAACTTCCACCTCTGCTATGAACACATGTTAAATTTCGACATGTTTTTCGATCTGGCAACTCCTTCATATAGAAACAGGTGTTCACAAAAGACGCATCCGCGGTTTTTTTACAATGGAAAAATTAGAAATGCGTGGTGTCATTAAATATTTACATAAAAAAGGTTTATCGGGACAAGAAATTCATAATGATATGGTGAATGTGTTAGGTGAAAGTGCTCCTTCATATGCAACTGTAAAAAATTGGGTTGCTGAATTTAAACGTGGTCGTACAAGCATTGAAGATGAACCACGCAGTGGACGTCCAAAAACAGCAACAACAACAGAAATTGTAGCCAAAGTGCATGATATGGTATTAAATGGTCGACGAATAAAAGTGCGTGAAATAGCTAATATCATGGGCATCTCAAATGATCGAGTCCATTTAATTTTGCCTGAAGAACTACAGATGAAAAACCTTTCTGCAAGATGGGTGCCGCACTTGTTAACAGTCGACCAAAAACGCATAAGAATGAACATTTCTCAAGCTTGTTTGGATCGTTTTCAGCGAAATAAAATGTATTTTAAGCGTCGTTTCATAACTGTTGATGAGACATGGATCCACCACTATACTCCAGAGACAAAAGAACAATGGACTGAAGCTGGAGGAAGTACCTCAAAGAAGGCAAAAACACTTCAATCGGCTGGTAAGGTTATGGCAACGGTTTTTTGGGACTTCAAAGGTATTTTATTGATTGACTATCTGCAAAAGGGTAAAACAATAAATTTAGAGTACTATTGCAACCTTTTAGATCAATTAAATGTACAAATTCGAGAAAAACGTCCTGGCTTAAAACACAAAAAAATAATTTTTCATCAAGACAACGCACAAGAGTGTTTTAACAATGGCTAAAATCAACGAATTAAAGTACGAGTTGCTTGACCACCCACCTTATTCTCCTGATTTAGCTCCCAGTGACTTTTACCTGTTCCCAAATCTAAAAAAAATCCTTGCTGGCAAGCGTTTTACCTCAAATGAAGATAATAACAGTTGTAAACCTCTATTTTGAAGACCTTGGGGAAAACTATTTTAATCAAGGGATAGAATTGCTAGATAAGCGTTGGAATAAGTGTATTGAAGTTTCAGGAGATTATATTGAAAAATAAAAATATTTTTGAAAAACTAACTATTCTCTTTCATTGATAGGCTAAGAACTTTCCGAACCGCCCTCGTATGTAATAATTTGTTATTCCGGAGGTTAACAACTTAACAATCAGCTGTATGGGCATACTCTGCCTCTTGGTGAGGGGGTGAGTATCATCATAAAGATGGTACCCCTATGGGTCGTAGCACCAGGTAGATATGCAACTTCACGCAAAGCATTTTAGTGTTAAACCACAGCCATCATGAAACTTCCCAAAGGGCCTTCCCAGCAGACCAGGCTAAAACAACAGTCCTAGGCATTCCTGCTATTCTGCGGCGTTAGACTTCAGTCTCGTATTCGATATCGTTGCTTATGACTTTATAGTTTAAGCTCCACACACACCGACTAGCAGCACCAATTTCTGGCACCATCAAGCATAGAGGATAAGTAGACATATCAGCGATGTATTTTAATCTAGCAAGGAAGCTCTAGGTTTACAAAAGAGGATTTAGGTGCCCCTGATTCCATTAGAAAAATTGACATTTAACGCTTAATAGAGTTTTTTCAAACTGAAGTCTTCTTTTAATATCCATTGAGTTATTTCAATTGAAGTCTCCTCTAAATAACTTTGCTGGTTTGGCCTTTTATTGACAATTTCGTCATAAACTGTGTTTTAAATGTTCCACGAGTTTCAACAATATTAAAATGTACTTTTTTTGTATCTCCGCCTTCGGATAAGTGTAAAAATAAAACGTAAATTTCCCGAAATATCATTGAAATCAATTGCATGAAAAAATGACCATTTCACATATGCAATATTTATAGATAACGCTTAAGGCCAAATACGCGTTAAGCCACTGTGAGCTTTGCAATCATTTAAGTCGGCCCATTGTGGCTGACATACACAGCTAAAGTTATCAAACCCATGAGTATGGAACAACAAGTTGACAGCCAAAACGATCAACTACAGCGTTGCCTTTGTATTTATCTATGGCAGTGCCCACGCTTTAAGTAAAGGAGAAATAAAGTCAGTTCATCATAGCGTGCCACACGTGGCACACATGTATTCTACACTCAAAACCAGCAAAATGTACTTGGAAAAAGTCCATGCTTCTGTGTTTTCTTTCTTTCCAGTCACAGCGCAGAGCCGATAAATTCACACTCTCTTATCTAGTGAAAACTAAGAGGTTTGGCAATAAAGTTTCATTTTCTTTCAGTTTTGATAATTTCGTGCATTCTATACTAGCTTTTAACGTGTATTGAATAAATATTTGTGTTCAAAGTTCCCTAAAGTTTTTCAGTTGCAATAAATTAATGTTGCAGTGCACGTTTCGAAGGGGGAGTTTTTCTGGCGAACTTTTTACAAAGTCCACATATATTTATTGATATGATATTTATTTAATACATAATTATATTTTGCTCATATATTGCAAAGTGCTTTTGGGTCATTTTAAGCAGTTGCAGTTCTTCACAATACAATTTAAAATGTTTATTGTAGGTAGCCTACGGCATTTTGCAAACTTTGATGGCTATAGATGGTACCACACGTATATGGAATACATCTACTGAGACACGTACGATGCCTATAATAATTGAAATTATCTTTGGATGGTTGTTCGGTAATATCAAATGACACCCCCTGGACTTGAGTACAGTGGAACGTATGCGCAACGTTATTTTGAAAAAAAAAATATTGCGTATACGCCACGGCTCAAAAACAAGTATATGTGACAGCGCATAGAGAAAGGGACCTAAGGGTAAAAAAATCAATTTTCATTTTTTTTTCTTTTTTTGATGTGGACACCATCTGAGCATCGAATGAGACCGATCCCATGCCCCAAAAGTGTTCCCTCCCAGAGATATGCGCGTTTTATGAAAGTGAAGTCGATGATTCTAAGCGCAAATAGAAAGGGACCTAATCTTTAAAATGGCTCTCATATAGCTAAGTTCGCACAGGGCTACTGTTGTGAAAATCTTACCCTTTGAAACGAATATGATAATCGAGCAATTTAAATGGCATATGTAAAGTTATTGTTCAGTCTATAAAAGGAGTGCTTTGAAGGGGTGATGCGCTTTGTCGGCGATGACTTATGGGCTATTAAAGATAAAATTTGTGGAAAAATCAATTTAATGTTGAATAAAAAAGTTACTAACGGGTTTTCAAATAGGGACATAACGATTTTGTATCTTTATGTAAAACCACTTCAAATACTTTTAATGATCTCTCAGTGTCAAAACCTTAGTCGAAGTCAAAATTCTTAGCATGGTAAAGTTCACTTACGAGCAACGTTTGGAAAACATTAAAAACTACTACCGAAATTCTGAATCGGTGGTCGCTACTTTAAACCAATTTTCATTGAGCTCAGAGAAATTGTCAACGATCCGGTCGAAATGTGTGCAGGGTGGTGGAGAATTGGGTCCTAATGAGTAGATAGCTGTACACGGACTCATGGTGGTCATATGGCCGAAAACGGATTTTATTTTGAAAATGTAACATTTGCACTACATCTGGAAAAAAAATTTAATTCTATATCCTTAATATTGTGTGTTTTATTAATATATAAAACTGTTATGTCCTTGGTGGAAAACCTTGTATATTCAGCTTTGTATACATTCGACCAAAGAATGGTGTATACGAGGGCGACCGAAAAACTAACTGGCCTGGCACATTTTCTGTTTTACTAGCAACTTTTTTTTTGTTTTTTTAAAAGCAATCTTTTATAAGCCATCTGTCAGAATTTCCGAAATATTTAATGATTATTTTCTTTGTTACAGGTGATTGAAGTAAACAAGTTTTATAATTTTTGAAAAATGGAAAATAAAGAATATCGTGCGCTAATTAAACACTTTTATATGACAGGTTATTATACGCCACAATTAATCAAAGATAAATTGGATTCTGTTCATAGTGATAATGCACCATCATACTCCATCGTGAAATCCTGGGTTCAACAATTTAAAATGTGTCGTTCAAGTACGGAAGATTAACAACGCTCTGGAAGACCGAAAACTGCTACTACTATTGAAAACATTAGAAAAATATTCAATGAAGTGACTAAAGATAGACGAATAAAGCTCAGAGAACTTGCTGATATTGTTAAAATTCACGAAAAACAAGTTTGGAGTATTTTACATGATGAACTCCACATGAAAAAGCTATCCGCAAGAACGCTGCCGCGTTTTTTGACTTTGCCCCAAAAAATCGTCCGTCGGAACAATTCCGAGGAGCTTTTAGCGATTAATCAGCGTTATCCAATAGAGTTCTTGCGCCGATTCATAACTGTAGATAAAACATGGATCCATCACTACATCCCAGAATGCAAAGAACAGTCAAAACAATGGATAGAAGCTGGTAAAAGTGGTCCCAAGAAGGCGAAAACTGTTAAGTCAGCAGGAAAAGTAATGGCCACAGTATTTTGGGATGCAAGGGGTATAAAATTTATTGATTATCTTGAGAAAGGAAAAACTATAAATTGTGAATATTAGTGTGCATTTTTGGATCGGTTGAGTGAAGAAATCAAGATAAAACGACCGCATTTAGAAAAACAAAAAGTTATTTTTCAAAAAGATAATGCTTCTTCACACACTGCATTTTTAACTCAACAAAAACCGAATTACGATTTGAAATTGCCCCCCATCTACCATATAGTCCAGATTTAGCTACTTCTGAGTATTTCTTGTTTCCAAATTTAAAAAAATTCTCGGTGGCAAAAATGTTCGTCCAATAGCGAGGTTATTGCTGAAACTGAGGCATATTTTGAAGATCTTGAAAAATCTTATTTCCGGATGGAATTAAAAAACTTGAAAAACGTTTGATGAAGTGTATTGAGTTGGAAGGAGATTATGTTGAAAAATAAATAATAATAATTTTAAAAAACGGTTCTTTTTATGTTAGGTCAGTTACTTTTGCGGTCGCCCTCGTATATCCTTATTATTGTGTGTTTTATTAATATACAAAATTGTTATGTCCTTGGTGGAAAATCTTGTATATTCAGCTTTGTATACATTCTACCAAAGAATGGTGTATACACTACTTAGTAGGGACATAAATACTGTTACAACATTGAACACACCCATTTCAATAGTAGAACTGAGCATACACCGTCAATGTCATATGGGTGTTGAAAGCTATTCTCAATAGCGATAGTCTGTATAGGGATTTTAAAATTGTTTCATCTGTCATCATGGAGTGGTCAGATAATGAGAACCGTATCGCTGTAATAGCGCTTTTCATGTGTGAAATGAAAAAAAAACGATATTTTCAAAACGCTCCGGCCACTAGGGATTAGCCGCATGTTCGTCTACCGATGCATTAAACTGTTTGAGGAGACTGGAGATGTAAAAGACCGCCAACGGTCGGGCCGCCCACGCTCAGTTCAAACACCGCATGTCACCAAAGCCGTTAAATCAAGAATTCACAGAAATCCGCTCCGAAAACAGAAAATCATGGTCCGTGAGATGAATATCACGCAAAAGTCCAGGAGTCGAATCATTAAAAAAGTCTTGGGACTTGGGGCTTTCAAACGACGTACCGGACATTTATCGACTGCAGCTTTAACAAAAAATAGGATTGAAAAATACAAACGTCTTTTGGTGAAGCACGCTGATAACTTGCACAGAAAAATGTTGTTCACTTATTCAAGCAAAATGATAGAGTATGCACGGTCATCTAAGGAACACGCAGAAAAAAGTATGGTTGGGGTGACCATATTCGAAGAGGATCATACTATTGTTGGGTATATGGTTGTGGCACAACAATATTATGGTCCTCACAATAATAGAATTATTCACACACAACCATACTATGGTCCCCACAGCCATATTATTATTCACGCTCAACCATACTATGATCCCCACAACCATATTATGATTCTCATAACCATAGTGTTTAACATACAACCATAGTATAATCTTCAAAACAATAGTATGACTCGCACATAACCATACTATGATCCCAAAAATTGTCTGTAAAGATTGGGTAAAGTTACTATTCAACAATAGAGTCAAAAACGACATAAACAAATAGAGATTTTGGTTAAGTAAATTATGTAAAAATACATTAAACTCTGAATAATAGGAGTGATTTTTAACAGTAGATAAAATTTACTTATTAAAATTCAGGTTTACTAATCCGAAGTAGTTTGTTCCAAAAAAAAGTAATTTACATATAAAAATACTATTATTGCGTAAGATTCGCAAAAATAACATTGTCAAATTAAAAAAAACGATCTTGCTGGTATGATTGCCGTAATCATTTTATTGTTAACATAACACCCAAAAAACAATACTTTTGTAGCACCAAACATATTAATATTGTTGCTACAACCATATTTTCATTTTTAAATTTGGCAACAATACTATTGTTACATTTCAATAATATTAGTTTTGCCGCAATCATACTATTGTCAAAATAAAATTCAAAACACAATACTATGGTTGCGACGACCATGCTTTTATTGCAGAAAACACACTATTGTTACCGTGACCATATAGTAACCATATCTTTTCTCTGCGTGAAGCATCTCAACTGATCCTAAGGGTGGAAAAGGGTCATCACTCAGCTTCAGTCATGGTGGGGTGTCTCTTACGACGGGGTCACTGACCTGCATTTTTGCGAACAAGGAGTCAAAACAACGGCCAAAGTTTACCAACAAACTCGTTTTGGAAGCTGTTGTGAAGTCTCTTAACGATTCCCTGTTCGAAAACCAGCCATAGACTTTCCAGCAAGGTTCAGCGCCGGCCCATAAGGCTAAAACGTCCTAGGCCTGGCTTCGAAACAATTTGCCAGCGTTCATTTCCTCTGAAGAATGGCCCTCAGGCAGTCCAGATTTGAACCCATTGGATTTCAAATTCTGGACGGTTTTAGAGGACAAGGTTTGTCACAAAAGATACCCCCAACATTGGATCTCTTAAGACTGCTTTGGTTCGAGCTGTGGCCAATTTTCCATTGGACGAGGTTCGTGCAGCTATTGACGATTGGCCAGTGCGTAGATTCTTTTTGGATACAATATACATCAATAAATATATTAAAAAATGTTTGGTCCAAAAACATTCAGTCTTTTTTATTTTACAGCATAAAATGTGTGTAACAGTATTTATGTTCCTACTGAGTATAATTAAAATATAAATTTTTCTAAGGTTCATAATTTTTTATTGCATTCTAAAAAAAGAAAATTTCCGCGCTCCACCCTGTACAAAGAGTATGAAGATATTTACGTGTATCCGGGAGCCCTTATCAGAAGGGCTAGGACTTTTTGACTTTGAATGGCTCCACATATAACCCTACGAATACAAGAGAGTTTAAAATGCCAAAAATGGCATGGAACTTTATAAAATGGCTATTGAAGGAATTTACGGAACCTCAAAGTTGTAGCTTTGCTGGTTTGAAAAATATTTCACTTTAAACTTCGTTCGGGTACCTGTGCCAGGAGGGTTAGAGTTATGTCCTGCAACATTCTTCTTTAATTAGTAAGCTTCTCTTTAATTAGTAAGCTGTGCATGATTAAATTCTTATTCCCACTGACTGGGACCAACTGTATAATTCTAGCTCCGAGAGGCTAATACTCGTATATTTTATAAAGACGTATTTACAAGTTAAACCTCCTACACGCAGAAAAAAAGTATGGTTGTGGTGACAATATTCGAAGAGGATAATACTATTGTTCGGTGAATGGTTGCGGAACAACAATATTATGATCCTCACAATAATAGTATGATTCAAATGCAACTATACTATGATCCTCACAACAATAGTATGATTCACACATAACCATACTATGATCCCCACAACCATAGTATGATTCACACTCAACCATACTATGATCCCCACAACCATAGTATGATTCACACTCAACCATTTGGATCATACGATTTGGATCATACCATTTGGATCATACGATTGTTGTGAGATTCATAATATTGTTATACCACAACCATATACCTAACAATAGTATGATGCTCTTTGAATATTGTTATCCCAAACATACTTTTTTTATACGTGTGATTACGTATTTATAAGGTCTACTTTCGATATTTGGAACTCAAGGGACCAGAGAAAAAGTTTGAATTACCGACAGTTTTAACTAAAAATATTTTAACAACAAACATATTTCAAGAGAAAAAGTTTGAATTACCGAGAGTTTTAACTAAAAATATTTCCAATAACCAAGAGAGAGGGCGGGATTTTAAATAAAAAAGAGTTCAATCAAATTATGATTTTTATTTAGCGAAATAAAGACTGAACGTTTCTTTTGAGTAAGAGACGAGACGTTAAGTAATCATCGTCCAATGAAATTTCGATAATGAGCTGAAAGAAAATCGTCACATTTGTCCGTTCTGAGGGCTTACACGCAAAGGGTAGTAAGAGCTGCCCTTAACTAGCTCCATGTGATGACTCTCTCGTTTTCCTCTTTATTTTTTTAGTTTATGTAAACACCAGACAATCCGGAGTGGGGTGGGACTCTGATAATGGAGGTTCAATGTCGTTAATGTGCCGAATAATCTTATCCTTTAGCTCTTGAATTGTTCTTGGCATATTGATGTACACTTTATCTTTTTACTATCCTCAATTAATTTCGCCATGAAGTGAGATAACACTCCCATTTATTTTTCCCGCGCTAAAGAGTCATTGTTTCGTTGGCTGTGTGGCAAGTGGCACCAACCTGTTGGAACCACATATCGTCCAGGTTCATATCCACAATTTCTGGCCACAAGAAGTCCGTTATCATCTCGCGATAGCGAACACCTTTCACGATAACTACACGCAGAAAAAAAAATATGGTTGTTGTGACAATATTCGAAGAGGATAATACCATTGTTGGGTATATGGTTGTGGTGCAACAATATTATGATCCTCACAACAATAGTATGATTCAAATACAACCATACTATGATCCTCACAACAATAGTATGATTTACAAATAACCATACTATGATCCCCACAACCATAGTATGATTCACACTCAACCATACATTATCTCCACAACCATATTATGATCCTTACAACCATAGTATGTTTCACATACAACCATAGTATGATTCACACGGAACCATGTTATGATCCCTACCCTTCTATGATCCCCATTATTATTTATTAAAAGTGGGTTATGTTGTCAACAATAGATTTGAATAATGAAAAATATTTAAAAATACATTAAATTCAAAATAATAGTAGTGATTTATTTAACAGTATAAAAAATCAGTTTAGAAAAGCGTAAGCGTTTTTTATTAAAAATACTTCAGTTAAACAAAGCCAAAGCAGTTTGTTTGAAAAATTTTAATTTCCATATAAAAAGTACCATTAATGCATTAGATCCGTAACAATAACATTGTTCTAAAAAGCATATTCAAATGATGAAAAATTACAATCATACAGTATGATTGCGGTAATCATATTATTGTTAACATAAAACCCAAAAAAACAATAGTTTTGCCACACATTCCATAATTATATAGCTGCTACAACCATATTTTCATTTTTAAATTTGGCAAAAATACTATTGTTACATTTTAACAATATTAAATTTGCGGCAATCATACTATTATTTAAATCAAATTCAGTAAACAATACTATGGTTGCGACGAACATAATTTTATTGCGGAGAACATCTTATTATTGCCGTGGCCATATAGTAACCATATTTTTTCTCTGCGTGTACCCGACATTTACGAGAAAAACTTGATTTTCTTAACCGGTGTTGAACCTGCGTTAGCTGGCATGATAATTTATGACCCACAGTTTATGGTAGAATGTAAATAATTTTCGATCTAGCTTAACCTAATTACGTTTTTACTTGTTATTATTGTATTTATACTTTTTTAAGCAGATTATGATTAACTCAAGATTTTGTCCAGATTTCGCTTAGCGTTATACGCATCTTAACTATCGTGGAAAAATATCCCATTTTTTCACAAGTTCAAGTTTTTATTTTTAACATTCACACAATGAACACTCCTGACTTATTAAAGTCCTGCCGTCCTGCAAGTCACATATCATATTCGAACTTGATCACATTAAGCATAGTGCCAAAGGAGCGAACCCCATTCATATTGGACCGTAGTTTGTTGAGTCCTCATGAAAATGATCATAATTACTACATTATCACGGCAACAATAACGTGTTCTCCACAATAAAAGTATGTTCGTCGCAACCATAGCATTATTAACTGAATTTATTTTTGACAATAACATAATTACAGCAATATTAATATTGTTGAAATGTAACAATAGTATTATTGCCAAATTTAAAAATGAAAATATGGTTATAGCAACAATATAAATATGGTTGGTGCGACAATACTATTGTGTTTTGCGTTTTATGTTAACAATAATATGATTACGGCAATCATACTGTATGATTGTAATTTTTCTTCATTTAAATATGCTTTTAAGAACAAATGTTATTGGTACGGATCTAATGCAATAATAGTACTTTTTTTTTATCGAAATTAAAATTTTTTAAACAAGCTGCTTTGGCTTTGTTTAACTAAAATATTTTTAATAAAAACGCTTACGCTTTATTTAAACTTATTTTTTTTACTGTGAAATAAATCACTCCTATTATTTTGAATTAAGTTTTATTTTTGAATAATTTTCATAATTCAAATCTATTGTCGACAACTTAAACAAGTTCTAATAAATTATATTGGGGATCAAATCTATTGTCGACAACTTAAACAAATTCTATTAAATAATATTGGGGATCATAGTTTAATTGTGTGTGATCATACTATGGTTGTAGGGATCATAACATGGTTGCATGTGAATCATACTATGGTTGTAAGGACCATACTATGGTTGTATATGAAACTTACTATGGTTGTGAGGATCATACTATGGTTGTGGAGATCATAGTATGGTTGAGTGTAAATCATACTATGGTTGTGGGGATCATAGTATGGTTATGTGTGAATCATACTATTTTTGTGAGGATCATAGTATGGTTGCATTTGAATCATACTATTGTTGTGAGGATCATAATATTGTTGTAGCACAACAATATACTCAACAATAGTATTATCCTCTTCGAATATTGTCACCAAACCATACTTTTTTTCTGCGTGTGTATTGAACTTCTCTCTTCTCTTTATTGATTTCTCTTCAACTCATTGTCTTTTAAAAAATCTCAATTAGAATATTTTAAAATTATTCCTTGGCCGATGTCCACACTGATCTCATGTTTGAAGTTAAATGTTTGTTCCTTTAAGAAATGTTTAGGAAAAAAGTAAAGTAAATAAAGGGTGGTTAAATTTTAAGCGCTGATGTTGAGTGTGAACAACAACTTAACGTCAAGTTTTTTTTAGCATTTCATTTGATATTTCTAACTCAATTCACTCAATTTGAACCACGGAAAGATACACAAGTGAGCAACACGTTAAAGTTATTCAGGCTTAAAGGCCCATTTAGTCTCGACGGTTGACGGTAGATTCTGCAACCTGCAGAAGTCTACCGTCGTCAACCGTCAAACTGTAGTTATCTCCCTCTAACACATGCAAAATGCAACCCCCAACTGAAATAGCTGATTGTCTACCGTCAACCGTCCACCGTCAACCGTCGAGACTAAATGGGCCTTAATACGAACATGAAAATCGATTTTCGAAGAAACTCATCTTCACTGATGAGCTACATTTTCACCTCAGTGGTTTCGTCAATAAGCAGAATTGCCGCATTTGGGCGAATGATAATCCAGAGTGATTGTCGAAAGAGCAACGCACCCACAAAGAGTGACTGTTTGGTGCGGTTTATGGGCTGGCGGCATCACCGGGCCGTATTTTCCAAAATGGGGCCGGTCATGAAGTTACTGTGAATGGTCTTCGCTATCGTGAGATGATAACGAACTTTTGATGGCCCGTATTGGAAGACATGGGTGTGGGCGATATGTGGTTTCAACAGGACGGTGCCACTTGCCACACAGCTAACGAAACAAGGGTTTTTTGAGCGACAATTTCAATGACCGTGTTATCTCACGTCGTGACCGCCAAGATCATGTGATTTGACACCGTTGGACTTCTTTTTTTGGGGTTATTTGATAGAAAAGGTGTACGTCGATAAGCCAGCAACGATTCAAGAGCAAAAGGATTAGATAATCCGGCACATTAACAGCATAGAACCTCAATTATGCCTCAGCGTCATCAACCTCATAACCTCATAAGCAAAGAACCTCAATTTGGCCGAGGTCTCGGCGGCCATATGGCCGATATTTTGTTCCATACATAATTGAACTATACCAATAAATGACAATAATTTCCTAAATAATGGCTCTTTTACGCGACATATCAACATTGGCCCTTAAAGTTTAACCACCCTTTATAAACCACTGGAATTGCATTTATTTCAATTTTTATACAGCAAAATAAATCTTCAACACTGTATGCTAAGAAAACCTTTAAATGCATAAAAGTATACTTTATATAAAAATAGAAAAAAAACTTAAAACATAAAATAAGAATTAAAAAAAAAATCCATTGCAATATTCTAAGGATTCGTTTCCCTACGAATGAAACAAATAAAACCATATCACTTCAAGGTGTACACATAATTGAGAGCTATAATCCTTTGAAGTTGAATCCAAAAAAATACACTTCACAGTTAAAAAAAATAAAGATACAAGTGATATATGGAGAAACAAAGTTTATGGAAATTCCTAATGAGTGAGTGAGAGTGGGGGAAAATTTAACCCAACAAACTTCTCTAAGGATAATTAAAAACTTTTAAATTTTAATTAAAAATCTGCAGCAACCTTGAGGAACACCAACAAAAAACGGGCATAATAAACAACGGGTATGGTGACGATGTTAATTAAGAACAAAGATATCATAAGGGAAAACTTGTTTTTTATCATCCTTAGAAAAAATATTTACTTGTGAGAAGATACAGTCCAAAAAAAGACAGTCCTTACATAAGTCTGAAAAGGCGAAAGCTAAAACCCCCCCGGACAGATGTTCAAAGTATGGAAAATAAAAAAAGAGTAGACATTTTAATCTTCATTGCTTTTGGTAAGGCACAAAACAACCCACAAACCTGTAGGGTGTCTTCATTATGAGAGTCCTGCGAGAACAACACTTAGAATTAAACAAGGATTTTATTACACATTAAAAAATTCATGTTGTTCTAAGAGAATGACTTCCGTTTTTGTTGATTTATTCCATCAAAGTTATTCATATTTCCTGGCATCTTTTTTTTATCATTATCGGCGAACTGAGTGTGTCCTTCCGTCTATTGCCACGTGGCCAAGATAAGCGGCTGACAAAACAAATCACCATAAAAAGGAACATCCCTGTTTGTGGCATTAATTTGTTCGAGTCTACTTAAAATACGAAATGACAAACATAAAATATAAAGGCATGAAACTCTTTTTTTCTTTCTTTTGATATGGGTCGCCGCTTTCGACTCGGTGTAAGGTTTTTCTCATAAGTACAAGAACAAATTTTGGCCGCAAAACGAAAGATTTGTTTCCGGTTATTGAAAGAGAAACTAATGTACAGTGTAGTTCAAAAGTGTTCGTCTGAGATTTTGCAGAAAATTCAAATGTGTAAAAAAAACAAGTAAAAAAGCTACAGCCGGTTGATGCGACTTACGAGGGCGACCGTAAAACTAACTGGCCTGGCACATTTTCTGTTTTACTAGCAACTTTTTTTTGTTTTTTAAAAGCAATCTTTTATAAGCCATCTGTCAAAATTTCCGAAATATTCAATGATTATTTTCTTTGTTACAGGTGATTGAAGTAAACAAGTTTTATAATTTTAGAAAAATGGAAAATAAAGAGTTTCGTGCGGTAATTAAACACTTTTATATGAAAGGTTATACGCCACAATTAATCAAAGATGAATTGGATTCTGTTCATGGTGATAATGCACCACCGTGAAATCCTGGGTTCAACAATTTAAAATGGGTCGTTCAAGTACGGAAGATGAACAACGCTCTAGAAGACCGAAAACTGCTGCTACTATTGAAAACACTAGAAAAATATTTAATGAAGTGACTAAAGATAGACGAATAAAGCTCAGAGAACTTGCTGAGAATGTTAAAATACACGAAAAACAAGTTTGGAGTATTTTGCATGATGAACTCCACATAAAAAAGCTATCCGCAAGAGATCCGCCGCGTTTGTTGACTTTGCCCCAAAAAATCGTCCGTTGGACCAATTCCGAGGAGCTTTTAGCGATTTATCAGCGTAATCTAATAGAGTTATTGCGCCGATTCATAACTGTTGATGAAACATGGATCCATCACTACATCCCAGAATGCAAAGAGCAGTCAAAACAATGGATAGAATCTGGTAAAAGTGGTCCCAAGAAGGCGAAAACTGTTAAGACAGCAGGAAAAGTAATGGCCACAGTATTTTGGGATGCAAGGGTTATAATATTTATTGATTATCTTGAGAAAGGAAAAACTATAAATAGTGAATATTATTGTGCATTATTGGATCGGTTGAGTGAAGAAATCAAGATAAAACGACCGCATTTAGAAAAACAAAAAGTTCTTTTTCATCAAGATAATGCTCCTTCACACACTGCATTTTTAACTCAACAAAAACTGGCCGAATTACGATTTGAAATTGCTCCGCAACCACCATATAGTCCTGATTTAGCTCCTTCCGATTATTTCTTGTTTCCAAATTAAAAAAAAAAAATTCTCAGTGGCAAAAAATTTTCGTCCAATAGCGAGGCTATTGCTGAAACTGAGGCATATTTTGAAGGTCTTGAAAAATCTTATTTTTCGGATGGAATTAAAAAACTTGAAAAACGTTTGATGAAGTGTATTGAGTTGGAAGGAGATTATGTTGAAAAATAAATAATAATAATTCCACAAAAACGGTTCTTTTTATGTTAGGCCAGTTACTTTTGCGGTCGCCCTCGTACATACTCAGTAGGGACATAAATACTGTTACAACATTGAACACACACATTTCAATAGTAGAACAGAACATACCCCGTTAATGTCATATGGGTTTTGAAATCTAACCTCAATAGCGTTAGTCTGTAACGGGATTTTAAAATTGTTTCAACTGTCATCATGGAGTGGTCAGATAATGAGAACCGTATCGCTGTAATAGCGCTTTTCAAGTGTGAAATGAAAAAAAGCGATATTTTCAAAACGCTCCGGCGGCCACTAGGGATTAGCCGTAAGTTCGTCTACCGATGCATAAAACTTTTGAGAAGAGTTGAGATGTAAAAGACCGCCACCCACGCTCTGTTCGAACACCGCATGTCATCAAAGCCGTTAAATCAAGAATTCACAGAAATCCGCTCCGAAAACAGAAAATCATGGCCCGTGAGATGAATATCACGCAAAAGTCCATGAGTCGAATCATTAAAAAAGACTTGGGACTTGGGGCTTTCAAACGACGTACCGCACATTTATTGACTGCAGCTTTAAAAAAATAGGATTGAAAAATGCAAACGTTTTTTGGTGAAGCACGCTGATAACTTGCACAGACAAATTTTATTCACCGATGAACAAATTTTTACCGTTCAGGAAAAATTTAACAAGCTAAATGATACGAGTGTATGCGCGGTCATCTAAGGAAGCATCTGAACTGATCCAAAGGGTTGAAAAGGTTCATCACCTAGCTTCAGTCATGGTTTGGTGGGGTGTCTCTTACGATGGGGTCACTGACCTGCATTTCTGCGAACAAGGAGTCAAAACATCGGCCAAAGTTTACCAAGAAACCGTTTTGAAAGCTGTTGTAAAGCCTCTAAACAATTCCCTGTTCCAAAACCAGCCATGGACTTTCCAGCAGGTTTCTGCGCCGACCCATAAGGCTGAAACGTCCCAGGCCTGGCTTCGAGACAATTCTCTTGGCCTGACTTCGAAACAATGGCCCTCAGGCAATTCAGATTTGAACCCATTGGATTACAAATTGTGGACGGTTTTAGAGGACAAGGTTTGTCACAAAATATACCCCAACATTGGATCTCTTAAGACTGCTTTGGTTCGAGCTGTGGCCGATTTTCCAATGGACGAGGTTCGTGCAGCTATTGACGAATGACCAGTGCGACTTAAGGCGTGTGTATAGGCTAAAGGCGGACATTTCGAATAAGTTGGATCTTTTTGGATACAATATACATCAATAAATATATTAAAAAATATTTGGTCCAAAAACATTCAGTACTTTTTATTTTACAGCATAAAACGTGTGTAACAGTATTTATGTCCCTACTAAGTACATATTTTCGACGTGCATATCTAAGACATGTGAACAAAGAAGAAAAAAATAGATTTTAATAATAAATCGGAATTTTCACTAGTCAATGAAAACACGCCTAATATTTTGTTCAAAGTTAATTCCAATCAGCTCCTAGCCAACCGGCAAGACCCCCATTTACATTATTCAAAAACTAACATATGTGACAGGGCATAGAGAAAGGGGCCTAAGGGTAAAAAAAACAATTTTTATTTTTTTTTCTTTTTTTTGAGGTGGACAACTTCTGAGCATCGAATGAGACCGATCCCATGCCCCAAAAGTGTTCCCTCCCAGAGATATGCGCGTTTTATGAAAGTGAAGTCGACGATTCTTAGCGCAAATAGAAAGGGACCTAATCTTTAAAATGGCTCTCCTGAACAAAACTGGTTTTTAACCTTAGGTCCCTTACTATTTTGCGCGCCACATATATTAAATTAGAGCGACCAGTACTTTTAATATCTGCTTGTAATATTTTTCTTTTATAAGAAAAATGTATTTAATTTTGCCCTACTCCACCGAGAATTGTGATAAGGTCTCGTTTATCATTGTCTAAGCCGTTTTGTCTACTGGCCAGATTTATTAATGGGGAATGTTTTTTTGTTTTCATATTTAACTTTAGTTTCAACGCAATCATTAATTCGCATATATGAAATCTATATGAGGGGTCAGCTCTAATTAATATTTATTACAGTACTTATTGCGGACAGACGTTAAATAAATGCCCTTAGCACACTAATGAAGAACTTTGCAACTATAACATGCCCAACACCAGGAGTAAACTCTTCAGCATTGGTGTGGCATTGCTTTTAGAGCAGTTTGAAGTGTATTTCGGAGAAAATGAAAAGGTGTAAGAGAATGCTTTAAAAGCAGGTTTATAACTTTTATCACTAATAAAAGCTAACAGTTCTAACCAGCTTTTATTTAACAAATTAACTCAGCGCATACGAGTATGTTGAATATTTCTATTAGCTCACGCTTAACCTTAGCCAAAAAAGCGCACAAATTCAACCAACCACAATCAGCCGCAGCACAAAATTCTTTTTTAGGCTGCTTAAAATACAAAAAGGTTGTGTGCTGTTTTCAAGCTAACATAAGCTGATGATGAATGGGTAGCCATAAAATGTGAGAAATGTTCGGTGTTGTCAACGCAACGAAGAGAGAAAATATGAACTGAAAATTAGGTGAGAAAAACTCCTGAAACGTGCACGATAATTTTTTATGTTGGGTAAGCAACACTAAACTCAACTCAAAATATTCTTTGAATGCACACACACAATTGCTGTAGCCTTCATACGAGGGCTGCTATAGGACTGCTATATGTGACGCGCAAAATAGAAAGGGACCTAAGGGTAAAAACCAGTTTTGTTCAGGAGAGCTATTTTAAAGATTTAAATACGTGTATCTTTGGTGCAGAATCGTCGACTTCACTTTCATAAAACGCGCATATCTCTGGGAGGGAACACTTTTGGGGCATGGGATCGGTCTCATTCGATGCTCAGATGTTGTGCACATCAAAAAAAGAAAAAAAAAAAAAAATCTTTTTTTACCCTTTCTCTATGCGCTGTCACATATATAGTTCTGGCCAAATAATGAAACTGCGAATATTTATCATCAAAAATGCTTTTATTGTTTTGTCACAGTATTCTCCAGCATGATTTATACACTTTTGCATGCGCTCAAACCAATTGTCGAAGCACTTTTTCCACTCCGATTGAGACGCCTCTAAAACATGGTTTTTAAACGCTTTAACATCATCTTCTGGCGACGAAAATCTTTGACCACGCATTTTTTTCTTAAGTGCGGGAATAAAAAGAAGTCATTGGGTGCCAAGTCAGGGCTGTACGGCGGATGGATGACCCATCAATTCGACGTTTTGGCCGGTCAAAAAGGCGCTGGTTTGGGACGATGCGTGAGAGCTCGCATTGTCATGGTGTACAATGATTCGTCTTCTCTTGTTCGTTTTTCGAAATTCTCCGAAGACTTCAGGCAAACAAACTGTGGCGTAGCACTTAGGATTGAACGTCCTACGTTGCTCAAGCGGAACAGTCGCCTCATGACCAGTTTTGCCAAAGAAACAGGCGACCATTTGCTTCGAAGTGTTTCTTCCACGACCAAACAACTTTCGTTGGATTTGGCTCGTCTTCGAGGACCCATACGGTCGATTGCTGTTGTGTTTCGGGCTCATACGCATGGATCCATGATTCTTCACATGTGATGATTTTTTTTCAAAATTTCGAAATTCTCCGAAGACTTCAGGCAAGCAAACTGTGGCGTAGCACTTAGAATTGAACGTCCTACGTTGCTCAAGCGGAACAGCCGCTACATGACCAGTTTTGCCGAAGAAACAGGCGACCATTTGCTTCAAAGTGCTTTTCCACGAACAACTTACGTTGAATTTGGCTCGTCTTCGAAGACCCACATGGTCGATTGCTGTTGTGTTTCGGGGTCATACAAAATTCATACAAAAGTCAAAATTTTTCAAATTTTCGAATTTCTCCGAAGACTTCAGGCAAACAAATCAAATTGTGCGGGATCCAAAGAGAACAAACCTTTTTTACGGCCAGGTGTTTCTGCAATATCGAATGTATGCTGGTGGAAGAAATGCCCTTGTCTCACGGTATGTCACATGACGATCTTGCATTCTCAGTTCACGCACGGCATCAGTGTTCTCTGGCCTTCGTTTTTGAGCGAGCGTCGACCACGATTGAATTAAACCAGTTTTTCACAGTGCTATAGGATGGTGCTTCATCGCCATTCAAAGATTTAAGTTCATCGATGCACTCTTGTAGTGATAATCCACGTCGAAAGTTGTGAAAAATTATCACACGAAAATGTTCACGAGTTAATTCCATTTGTTTGCCAAATTGATTTTTTCAAGTCACTGTAAACAAGACAAATGATGGCCGTTCGTCAAAACGTTCTCAGTACGAGGGCGACCGCAAAACTAACTGGCCTGGCACATTTTCTGTTTTACTAGCAACTTTTTCTATTTTTTGTTTTTTTTAAAGCAATCTTTTATAAGCCTTTTGTCAAAATTTCCGAAATATTTAATGATTATTTTCTTTGTTACAGGTGATTGAAGTAAACAAGTTTTATAATTTTTGAAAAATGGAAAATAAAGAGTTTCGTGCGGTAATTAAACACTTTTATATGAAAGGTTATACGCCACAATTAATCAAAGATGAATTGGATTCTGTTCATGGTGATAATGCACCATCATACTCCACCGTAAAATCCTGGGTTCAACAATTTAAAATGGGTCGTTCAAGTACGGAAGATGAACAACGACGCTCTGGAAGACCGAAAACTGCTACTATTATTGAAAACATTAGAAAAATATTTAATGACGTGACTAAAGATAGACGAATGAAGCTCAGAGAACTAGCTGATATTGTTAAAATACACGAAAAGCAAGTTTGAAGTATTTTACATGATGAACTCCACATGAAAAAGCTATCCGCAAGATTGGTGCCGCGTTTATTGACTTTGCCCCAAAAAATAATCCGTTGGACCAATTCCGAGGAGCTTTTAGCGATTTATCAGCGTAATCCAATAGAGTTCCTGCGCCGATTCATAACTGTTGATGAAACATGGATCCATCTCTACATTCCAGAATGCAAAGAACAGTCAAAACAATGGATAGAAGCTGGTAAAAGTGGTCCCAAGAAGGCGAAAACTGTTAAGTCAGCAGGAAAAGTAATGGCCACAGTATTTTGGGATGCAAGGGGTATAATATTTATTGATTATCTTGAGAAAGGAAAAACTATAAATAGTGAATATTAGTGTGCATTATTGGATCGGTTGAGTGAAGAAATCAAGATAAAACGATTGCATTTAGAAAAAAAAAGTTATTTTTCATCAAGATAATGCTCCTTCACACACTGCATTTTTAACTCAACAAAAACTGGCCGAATTACGATTTGAAATTGCTCCGCATCCACCATATAGTCCAGATTTAGCTTCTTCTGATTATTTCTTGTTTCCAAATTTAAAAAAAAATTCTCGGTGACAAAAATGTTCGTCCAATAGCGAGGCTATTGCTGAAACTGAGGCATATTTTGAAGGTCTTGAAAAATCTTACTTTTCGGATGGAATTAAAAACTTGAAAACCGTTTGATAAAGTGTATTGAGTTGGAAGGAGATTATGTTGAAAAATAAATAATAATAATTCCAAAAAACGGTTCTTTTTATGTTAGGCCAGTTACTTTTGCGGTCGCCCTCGGACGTTTATGCTAGAATATGTCAAACTTTCCAATGGAAATGTCAGATGGCGCCAGAAATATATATAGCAATTGAGGTTCTATTCCCTTCATGTGCCGAATTATCTCATCCTTTAGCTCTTGAATTGTAGCTGGCTTATGGACGTACACCGTTTCTTTCAAATAACTCCAAGGAAAAGTCCAAAGGTGTCAAATCACATGATCTTGGCGGCCAGTTAATATCGCCACGACGTGAGATAACAAGGCCATTGAAATTTTTGCGCAAAAGAGCCTTTGTGTTGTTAGCTGTGTGGCAAGCGGCACCGTCCTTTTGAAACCACATATCGTCCACATCCATATCTTCCAATTCGGGCCGTAATAAGTTCGTTATCATCTCACGATAGCGAAAACCATTCACAGTAACTGCCTGACCGGCCTAATTTTGGAGAGAGAAAATACGGCCCGATGTTGCCGCCAGCCCAAAATCCACTCCGAACAATCTCTCGTTTTGGATGCATTGGCTTCTCAATAGTTACGTGTGAGTTCTCTGAACACAATATGCGGCTTGTTCACATAGCCACCGAGATGAAAATGAGCTGAAAACACGATTTTTCGAAAACGCATCGGATCCATTAGTAAATGACAAAGTTCAACCTTTCCAATAAAAATACGAGTAGTACTTTTTACAGCCAAATCAAATTTAAAATTTTATATGGCCCATCCTTTACAACGCATTTTATGGTGGGAAGTAAAAAAGCTTCGGCCCGGCTGAACTTAGGAATTGTCCAATTGTTTTCCCTAATAACGTTCGAATGCCCACTCCTCTTGGTAAAAACCTTACAATACTTTGTAATTTGTCTCATAGTGGAGAGCTCATAAAATTCGGCTCGCCCGAACTTAACGTCGTTCCTATTTTATTGTCCTATATTTTGATATACTTACGCACAATAATACTTATTTATGTATGAGCCAAAAACTAAATAATTCATACTGTCACAGACACATTGAATCTTAATCGAATTGTAAAGTAAATTGGGTGTGTCTAGTCTTACTCGTAGTACGTGATATGTTAAGGCAATAAATGTCATGTAATTGACTTGTAACAAAAGAAAATAAGGTATGGGCGCGAGCTTCCTCGTGGATCTTTTTCAGGAGGTGTCGTAATGTGAAGATTTGGACGAGTGATAATTTCAGGGTCGCCGTAGTTTGATGGTTAGAATTACAGGTTCAAAGTCGAACAGAAAACGTCAGCCTTATAATTGTGACTTAATGCCGAAAAAAGTTTGGGTACATCAGCGCCAATATATGAGATTACTATAATTTTCACCAGTTTTTAAACTTTCCTCAAATAACTATGTCCGGTCACTTCTTTTACAAAAAAAGTACACAAAAATCTTCTTCCACCAAATTCAACTGCCTTAATCGTCACCCAAGAAGTTGAGCCTGGCGTTTTGACAAACTTAAATCGCGAACGAGATCGCAGAAATCTGCATTTGAAACAAAATATCGGTTCGTTGTAGATTTGGATGGAAGAACTCTTCTTCCACCAAATATTTTTCAGCTTCAAAACCACTTATGCTCGTTGTGGGAACTTTATCATTACCAGATATCGGGTTTGTAAAACTTACAACATTTGCGTTCTTTAAATTTTTGCTCGTTTAAAACGTGTGCCCTGAAATATTTGTTTCGCAAAAGTAACAATCATCTGGTTTATGCTAGACCAGGTGATGCCAAGCCATAGGCGTACAAAAGGGCAAAGAAATTGAAGGTTGAACTTTGTATTTTTGTAATGTTGCGCAGCAATTTTCACAAACAAATTCTGGCTCATACACGCAGAAAAAAGTATGGTTGGGGTAACAATATTCGAAGAGCATCATACTATTGTGGGTTATATGGTTGTGGCACAACAATATTATGATCATCACAACAATAGTATAGTTCACACACAACCATTATATGATCCCCATAACAATATTATGGTCCTCACAACAATATAATTATTCACATACAGCTATACTATGATCCCACAACCATATTATTATTCACATTCAACCATACTATGATCCCGACAACCATATTATGATCTTCATAACCACAGTATGTATAACGTACAACCATAGTATGATTCTCACAACCATATTATGACTTACACACAATCATTCTATGATTCCCAAAATATTTTGTAAAGATTGGGTTAAGCTGTTATTAAACAATAGAGAATTTTATTACGTAAGTTATGTAATAATAGGAGTGATTTATTAAACAATAAAAAAAAATATTTTATTTATTAAAAACATTTCAGTTATACTAATTCGTAGTTTGTTTCGAAAAAATGTAATCATTTTTTTTTATTATTGCGTAAGATTCGTAAAAATAACATTTTCAAATTAAAAAAAAAATACAATTTTGCCGGTATGGTTGCCGTAATAATGTTATGTTAACATAAAACCCATGAAAACAATACTTTTGTTCCCCCAACCTTACTTATATTGTTGCTACAACCATATTTTCATTTTTAAATTTGGCAACAATACTATTGTTACATTTCAACAGTATTAATATTGCCGCAATCCTACTATTGTCAAAATTACATTAAAAAAAAACAATACTATGGTTGCGACGACCATACTTTTATTGCAGAGAACATACTATTGTTGCCGTGACCATATAGTAACCATATCTTTTCCCTGCGTGTACCAGCGACTGAATTTGTAAGAACGATTGAAGACTTTGTTGTATACCTCCACCAAAGCAATATTTTTTTTTAAATCACGCCTATGACGGATATCCGTAAATAGGCCACAAATGTAACAAAAGTTATTCCGTTTATCACACATTCTTTAGTTAATTACACTCGATTATTTTCAAATTGATAACATTTTTATAAATACAGTTTCAAAGCGAACAAGAAGTGATAAATCAAACAAAACAAATTAACAAAAACTAAAACAATATGTTTACATGACAAACGGGATACTGAGATATTCAATAAAAAGAAACGGTCAAAAAAATATTTCTGAGTAGTTTGGCCAAAAATTGTATTTTTTCAAAAAAAATTGTTTTAATAGTTGAAAGTTTAATAACTCAATCAGCTTCTAACGGATGTTCAGTTTCTTAAATAATTAAAAAATTTTTAAAAAAAAAAATGAGTTTACCGGAAAAGTACACAGACTTTTTTCAGTTTGAGTATAAAAGTGTACGAGGACGACCGCCAAAGGAACTGGCCTAACCTAAAAAAACCGTTTTTTTGGATTATTATTATTTATTTTTCAACATAATCTCCTTCCAACTCAATACACTTCATCAAACGTTTTTCAAATATTTTAATTCCATCCGAAAAATAAGATTTTTCAAGACCTTCAAAATATGCCTCAGTTTCAGCAATAACATCGCTAATGGACGAACATTTTTTGCCGCCGAGAAATTTTTTTAAATTTGGAAACAAGAAATAATCAGAAGGAGCTAAATCTGGACTATATGGTGGATGCGGAGCAATTTCAAATCGTAATTCGGCCAGTTTTTGTTGAGTTAAAAATGCAGTGTGTGAAGGAGCATTATCTTGATGAAAAATAACTTTTTTTTCCTAAATGCGGTCGTTTTATCTTGATTTATTCACTCAACCGATCCAATAATGCACAATAATATTCACTATTTATAGTTTTTCCTTTCTCAAGATAATCAATAAATATTATACCCCTTGCATCCCAAAATACTGTGGCCATTACTTTTCCTGCTGACTTAACAGTTTTCGCCTTCTTGGGACCACTTTTACCAGCTTCTATCCATTGTTTTGACTGTTCTTTGCATTCTGGGATGTAGTGATGGATCCATGTTTCATCAACAGTTATGAATCGGCGCAAGAACTCTATTGGATTACGCTGATAAATCGCTAAAAGCTCCTCGGAATTGGTCCAACAGACGATTTTTTGGGGCAAAGTCAACAAACGCGGCACCAATCTTGCGGATAGCTTTTTCATGTGGAGCTCATCATGTAAACTACTCCAAACTTATTTTTCGTGTATTTTAACATTTTCAGCAAGTTCTCTGAGCTTTATTCGTCTATCTTTAGTCACTTCATTAAATATTTTTCTAATGTTTTCAATAGTAGTAGCAGTTTTCGGTCTTCCAGAGCGTTGTTCATCTTCCGTACTTGAACGACCCATTTTAAATTGTTGAACCCAGGATTTCACGGTGGAGTATGATGGTGCATTATCACCATGAACAGAATCCAATTCATCATTGATTAATTGTGGCGTATAACCTTTCATATAAAAGTGTTTAACTACCGCACGAAACTCTTTATTTTCCATTTTTCAAAAATTATAAAACTTGTTTACTTCAATCACCTGTAACAAAGAAAATAATCATTAAATATTTCGGAAATTGTGACAGATGGCTTATAAAAGATTGCTTTTAAAAAACAAAAAAAAAGTTGCTAGTAACACAGAAAATATGCCAGGCCAGTTAGTTTTGCGGTCGCCCTCGTACTTATAAACTGCTCAGGTTGCGTGCGATTGAAAAAATCTCAAATCTGTATTCATCAACACATACTTTCTGCTCAAAACTAATGTTTGCCACCAACGGACACTGTTACAATCACACCGAGTTCGGCAGAGGTAAAACTTCAGGACCTTTTTAATTATGCAGCTTAAAACTAGCTACAATTTTTTAAAGGAAATTATTTGAAGTAAAATAGAACATCGAGACTTATATAAAGATCGGGACTTATATAAAGATCGGGACTTATATAAGAATATTCCATATTTAGTTTTGTATTATTTTTGTCCTCTAGCAGCCCTTTGCTAGAGGACAGAAATAATTCAGAACTAAATATGGAATATTTGTTTGTAGTCAATTTTTCAACCGAACGAATACAAATTATAATTAACTGTCCTGTTATATAAGTAAATACTGTATTTCCTCCCCTACTATTATTTAAATAATAAACAAAATCAACATTAAAAAAAAGTTCGCAATGAAAAGTTTTTTGTTTTACAAATATCAAGAAAAAACACTTTTCGGCGAATTTTTTTTATTATTCAAAATTTGTTATAAAAATCATTTATTTATCGATATATGTGACAGCGCATAGAGAAAGGAACCTAAGGGTAAAAAAAAATCAATTTTCATTTTTTTTCTTTTTGACGTGGGCAACATCTGAGCATCGAATGAGACCGATCCCATGCCCCAAAAGTGTTTACTCCCAGAGATATGCGCGTTTTATGAAAGTTAAGTCGACGATTCTAAGCGCAAATAGAAAGGGACCTAATCTTTAAAATGGCTGAACAAAACTTTTCATCATCTTTTCACTTTTTTTTTTGACGTGGACAACATCTGAGCATCGAATGAGACTGATCCCATGTCCCAAAAGTGTTCCCTCCCAGAGATATGCGCGTTTTATGAAAGTGAAGTCGACGATTCTAAGTGCAAATAGAAAGGGGCCTAATCTTTAGAATGGCTCTCCGGAACAAAACTGGTTTTTAACCTTAGGTCCCTTTCTATTTTGCGCGCCACATATAAAAAAGATGGAAAACAAACAACCCCACATTTCCATAAAAATAATAAAAAAAAAACAAAAGTTCAAATTTGACTTTAAATTCCTTAACAACTGCTGAGCCGATTTTTACTGAAATTTGAGTTATCTGCCAAATACAAAATAAAAAGTGGTGTAACTTCTCTATCGGTTCAAAAGTTTAAGAGTTTTGGCCAGTAAAAAACGGTCCTGAATTGCTCTGAGCTATGCCTCACTGGTCAGATCTATGACTACTGCTGGTTAAATTGGGCCATATCGGTGTTTTCATATAGCCCCAACGAGTCTACCTTCATCGCTGGAGACAGATAGAGTAGCGAAATGTACTGAATAATAGAGTTGTATAGCCTAGAGTCATAGTCAGACCTGCTCAAATGTAGCTCATTTAATTGTTTTTCTTGTAATAGGTGTACACAGTCCCCTGGTTGTTAGGGGGAAGTGGCTTAGAGAACTTTCGTTAAAAATAAATCAAATATTTTTTTAATATAAGTCACATCATTATTTGTGCTTAAATGTTAAACAGGGAAATTAATTGCCAAATAAAAGTTTCCGGCAGTTTCTTTACTTAATTTTTATAAGAATGTGTATTTTTCGTGTGTTTTCTTTAAATCGTATGCCTTACTTCCTTAGACTTGAATATCCTTGTATTCCAAGTACGTGATTCGATGACGGGCTATACGAGTAGTTACAATGAAGGCGGGGTGGGCCTTAATGTCATTATTGCATGACAGGCACATTTCGCTCCACCACATACTCACATATGGCATGGCATTGCGCCCCTCGACTAATTCATATGTATGACATCGGCGCCAACATAATACGAGTATATCCTATATATCAATATGACTTATATGCGCATGGTTTGACATTCCGCCAGGGTGTATTAAATTAAATACAATTTATGCACAACCCTTTGGGATGAATGTTCTGAGCATAACTCAACACAAGGACGGTTAAAGGAATTACCCATAAAAAGAACATTAATATCATGAATATTATTAAGGATAACTCGAGAGTGAATGATATGACTTTAAGTGTATTGTGTAAGGAAAACATGTTATGATTAATTCGCGGAAAAGCATGTCCCACCAACAAGTTTAGGGTCCGTATGCGTGAATAAATGCCAAGAGAGTGTGTGTGCTTTGATTATTTCGTAGAATGTCAAATATAAAACATTTTTTGTTTACTCTATACAAATGTGCTTGTTTGCGTTTTGTAATCTAGCATTATTTACGCTACGACTCCCTGGAGGAATATCGCTTTTCTACTCCTTAGAATTCTGAGAAGCCAAACGGAATTGGTTTATATTTGTCCTCACAATAACATTTTCACATTTAAAGGGCAACACTTAGGCCGCATTTTTAGGCGTATGCATGTATTTTGTGGAAATAGTGTGCATGAAACTATGGCGGAACGCGCTACAGGGTGGTACAAAATAAAACAAATGAAAATTGTTTAGTTCTGTTACTGTATTTGCGCTATGCCCTTAAAAGCGTGAAATAATCGTTCAAAAAAGTTGGAATTTCTTACAAAAAATAAATCGTCGTCTAAACTAAGCGTCTAATCGACAAAAGAGCCTTAATTCGTGATCATCAGTTTCCTGGGCCAAAAAAGTTGGAATTTCTTATAAAATCTTGAATCGTCGATATCTTCTAAACTAAGCGCCTAATCGACAAAAGAGCCTTAATTCGTGATCACTAGTTTTCTGGGTCAAAAAAGTTGGAATTTCTTATAAAAACTAAAATCGTCGATATTTTTTCAACTAAGCGTCTAATCTTTTCTTTCTTATAAAAACTTAAATCGTCGATATCTTCTAAACTAAGCGTCTAATCGACAAAAGAGCCTTAATTCGTGATCACTTGTTTTCTAGGTGAAAAAAGTTGGAATTTCTTACGAAAACTTAAATCGTCGATATCTTCTAAACAAGTTTCCTCCGTTTGCTTAGTTAGTTTTCGAGTGGTAAAAGCTTGCACAGAAATTTTCGTCCGCACAGCACACGTTACAATCGATTTACTGAAAGGCAAATTCGGTGAACGTGTTATCTGGAGAAATGATCCGGTCGAATGGCTACCTCGTCAATGCGATTTAATATATGTATGTATGTATTTATTTCCATTAAAGTTTGATTACAAACATTTTTAAGACACTTACGAGGGCGGTTCGGAAAGTTCTTAGCCTATCAATGAAAGAGAATAGTCAGTTTTTCAAAAATATTTTTATTTTTCAATATAATCTCCTGAAACTTCAATACACTTAGCCCAACGCTTATCTAGCAATTCTATCCCTTGATTAAAATAGTTTTCCTCAAGGCCTTCAAAATAGTGGTTTACAACTGTAATTGCATCTTCATTTGAGGTAAAACGCTTGCCAGCAAGGATTTTTTTAGATTTGGGAGCAGGTAAAAGTCACTGGGAGCTAAATCGGGAGAATAAGGTGGGTGGTCAAGCAACTCGTACTTTAATTCGTTGATTTTAGCCATTGTTAAAACACTCTTGTGCGCTGGTGCGTTGTCTTGATGAAAAAATATTTTTTTGTGTTGTAAGCCAGGACGTTTTTCTCGAATTTGTACATTTAATTGATCTAAAAGGTTGCAATAGTACTCTGAATTTAATGTTTTACCCTTTTGCAGATGGTCAATCAATAAAATACCTTTGAAGTCCCAACAAACCGTTGCCATAACCTTACCAGCCGATTGAATTGTTTTTGCCTTCTTTGGGGCACTTCCTCCAGCTTTAGTCCATTGTTTGGATTGTTCTTTTGTCTCTGGAGTATAGTGGTGGATCCATGTCTCATTAACAGTTATGAAACGACGCTTAAAATCCATTTTATTTCGCTGAAAACTATCCAAACAAGCTTGAGAGGTGTTCATTCTTATGCGTTTTTGGTCGACTGTTAACAAGTGCGGCACCCATCTTGCAGAAAGCTTTTTCATCTGTAGTTCTTCATGCAAAATTAAATGGACTCGATCATTTGAGATGCCCATGATATTAGCTATTTCACGCACTTTTATTCGTCGATCATTTAATACCATATCATGCACTTTGGCTACAATTTCTGTTGTTGTTGCTGTTTTTGGACGTCCACTACGTGGTTCATCTTCAATGCTTGTACGACCACGTTTAAACTCAGCAACCCAATTGTTTACTGTTGCATATGAAGGAGCACTTTCGCCTAACACATTCACCATATCATTATGAATTTCTTGTCCCGATAAACCTTTTTTATGTAAATATTTAATGACACCACGCATTTCTAATTTTTCCATTGTAAAAAAATCGGGGATGCGTCCTTTGTGAACACCTGTTTCTATAACATGTGTTAATAGCAGAGATGGAAGTTTCCAAAACACTTAACTTTTTTCTGTTTATACCGCGCTTTTTGTGCTAGGCTAAGAAGTTTCCGAACCGCCCTTAGTGAATACTTACTCCTAACATTGTAGCATTGTATTTTTCTAGAATTGATCACATTTGTTTAAAATTATATGCTGACCTGAGGACAACCCAATTTTGTATTGAGAAAAATTTTTGACGTCTGTCACAATAACATTAGAATCCCCTAAAAACTGGTAAAAAAACGGGGTTGTTTCATGCGATTTAATGCCATTGGATTTCTTTTTATGGGACTACATCAAGTCATTGGTCTATGTCAACAAACCAACAACTTTAGACGATCTCAGAGGCAACATCCAACGCGAAATTACCAACGTTCCGGTCGAAATGTGTGCAAGAGTGGTGGAAATTGGGTTCCGAAGAATAGATCGCTGTACACATGGCTCGTGTTGGTCATAAGTCCAAAATCGAATTTTATTCTTAAAGTGTAACACTTGTACTGTGCCTGGAATAAATTTGAATTTGTGTTTTTAATATACAAAATTGTTATGTCCTTAATGAAAAACCCGGTATTATTATTGTAGTACTTACCCAGTAAACCAAAATTGCCGACAATGTCTGATATCAGACAATTCTGAACAATATCTGAACTCTATCGCGAATTCTTACCGAAATCGTTACAATTTCTGTTCGATTTGTCTGAGGATTTTTTATTTATTATGTTTTGAAATATCTGAACGAATTCGGCCCGAATTCTGTTGGGCTTGTCTGTAGGATTTTTATTAATTTTTTGTTCAGACTTCTCTTATCGAACTCGCAACGAATTCTGAAATATTTATCTGAGGTAGTCTATTCGTTTAAAATTTTTGTTATTTGCTTCATATTTTAAATTGTTGTTCTTGTGCACAGACATGTCGGAACTAATTCTAAACAAATTCTTAACTGTTTGTCTGAGGTATTTTTATATTTTAAATTCAAATTCTAAACGTTTGGTTAGCTTAGCTGTGCGAGGGATTTTTACTGTGTTCGGAGGAAAACTCTACTGCCGGCATTTCTCGTTAAATGCAAAACTGGTTGCCCTTAAGTGTATAGCCACTAAACATAGTTACAGCACAATTATTGCTTGCGAAACTGCAGACACCCCTGCTTGTAAAAAAAAGTCTTTCCGAACGCTTTTTGAAAATGTTTTACAAATTTTTTTTGTAGAACAAAAATATTTTCTTCTTTTTGATTGTTTACATTCAGAATTTACCATGACATAAGCTCAGAATTCGGTTCGCAATGTCGGTAAAAACATCAGAATTCAATAAGACTAAATGCCAGAATTCTGACCGAAGTCGTTCAGAATTAGTTCAGAAATCGATACGACAAATCGAAATTTCCTTTCGAATTTCCCAAGACTACAGTTCAGAATTCGGTCAGAAATCGGTTCGAAATGTCTGCAAAAACATCAGAATTCCCTCAGAGAAGTAGTTCAGAATTCGTGTCAACCCTCTCATATGTTTTTTGTTACGAACTCGCAAAGAATTCTGATACGAAATCGGAACATTTTGCCGACTGTCGTACAGAATTCTGACCGAAATTTGAAAGTTTGGTTTGCTGGGTAGTAGGGACATAAATACTGTTACACACGTTTTATGCTGTAAAATAAAAAGTACTGAATGTTTTTCGACCAAATATTTTTTAATATATTTATTGATGTATATTGTATCCAAAAAGAATCTACTTCACTTATTCGAAATGTCCGCCTTTTGCCTTTACACACGCCTTAAGTCGCACCTGCCAATCGTCAAAAGCTGCACGAACCTCGTCCATTGGGAAATTGGTCACAGCTCGAACCAAAGCACGCTTAAAAGATCCAATGTCGGGGTATCTTTTGTGACAAATCTTGTCCTCTAAAACCGTCCACAATTTGTAATCCAATGGGTTCAAATCTGGACTGTCTGAGGGCCATTCTTCAGAAGCAATGAGCGCTGGCAAATAGTTACGTAGCCAGGCCTGGGACGTTTTAGCCTTATGGGCCGGCGCAGAATCATGCTGGAAAGTCCATGGCTGGTTTTGGAACAGGGAATTGTTAAGAGGCTTCACAACAGCTTCCAAAACGGTTTCTTGGCAAACTTTGGCCGATGTTTTGACTCCTTGTTCGCAGAAATGCAGGTCAGTGACCCCATCGTAAGATACACCCCACCAAACCATGACTAAAGCTGGGTGATGACCCTATTTCACCCTTGGGATCAGTTCAGATCATTTTGCTTGTTAAATTTTTCCTGAACAGTAAAAATTGTTTCATCGGTGAACAAAATTTTTCTGTGCAAGTTTTCAGCGTGCTTCACCAAAAGACGTTTGCACTTTTCAATCCTATATTTTTTTTAAAGCTGCAGTCAATAAATGTCCGGTACGTCGTTTGAAAGCCCCAAGTCCCAAGTCTTTTCTCACGGACCATGATTTTCTGTTTTCGGAGCGGATTTCTGTGAATTCTTGATTTTATGCTTTAGCCTTTCGCAGCGGGCGTTTAACCATAGGTCCCGGTCAGTGAGTATAAAAAATAAATCGTGTACGGCTCACTGATTTGTGAGAAGTTTCCCCTTGTTCCTTAATGGGATGTTTCGGGACTAACGAATCTAAGAAGGTAACAACGCGATTGTTGTCTTATGAAAAAAATACTCCATTGACTATTTTACAAGTATCGTTATTTTTCCGTGACTATCTGTTTTTTTATGACAAAAACCATGTATTCCTATGAAAAACGTTTTCTATTTCCAAAGCAAAAGAAAATGGTGCCCACATTATCTTTCACTCGCATCTACCATCGGTATTTTCTCTAAGACACTTATCAGCGAAACAATCTAACGACAATACATCCTATAGAGTGTATCGGTTCCACATGTCTTGTCATTTCATTATCGACATTACAATGTATCTTGAGTATAATTACCAAGCCATTTCCACGAAGACATTGTCTTGCGTTATGGATTTTTCTTAGTACCCGTACTTGAGGTATAGAGAAGCACTGCACAATGGGTTGGGTGGGGGTGTATGCGTGATTTTAATTTGCTGCTTTTGTTTCTTTGACTTGTGGGTGTGCATCCTGCGTGCGTGTTAAACCGTTATTTGTTCTGTAACTCTTATAGAATTGAAGTGCAGACTATCCGGCGGGAAGAGAAGACAAACTTTAAATGTTTGCAATTAAAAATCACGATCAAAACTTTTTTCAGTTTGCGGAAAATTTTGTAACGGAAATGATTTCTTGCTTTTAAACGGTTTGGAAGCGCTACGCTTGGTAGCAGTGGTTGGTATTTCGAAATTTAGTGAATTAATTTTATAAAAATTTGTAAAATTTTAGTATGACTTCAAACATCACACAGAGAACAGATTTGTTGCCAGCACCGATTTCTTTTTGCCAACCGCATGTTGGTTGTTGCATGTTCTAAGAGTTTCTTTTGATTCTATAACTACAACAGAATGTTGATTGGGTACATGACAACTTTTATTAGGGCCAACTGACAGTATCGGTTGAAGGGACAAAGTAGCGGTAATTCTAGCTAATTAGGATGGTTATTGGAACTAAATTTGTACTAGTATTGGTTGTTGTTAGTGTCTCTTGGCTATAAGTAATCATTGTATTCTCTTGCCGTTACCACGAGCATTTGTTAACGCGACAAACTAATGGTTAAGCTACCCTAACTAATTAGGATGATTATTGGAACTAAATTTGTACATGTATTGGCTGTTGTTAGAGATTATTAGCTCTTTGAATTCGATTGTCGTTGCCACGAGTATTTGTTAACTGCACCAATTGATAATTAAATTTTTTGGTTTGAAAGTGTCAACAATTTTATAGCTGAAGCTGTTTACAATACATTATTTAAGTAGAACTTTAAACATAAATATTTTCGACTACGTAAGGGTTAATGTGATATCGGTCATATTTTGATAATTATTTAAAAAAAGAATGGAAATCGTCCCTCTGTGTCGATTTTGGATTCCATTCTGAACATGACTTATTCATCAAATTTTATAATTTTTTTAATTTTTTTTGGAAAGTACGAAAAGGGCCTTTTATATTGAAATTATTCAGATTTGATTTTAGACGATCAATACGAAAACGATAAAAGTAGTAATTAAGTAGAATTTAAACTGATTTCATACATTTTAGAGTAACAAAACGAAATTTTTTCGGCCCAACAAAAAAACCTGCGACCTACGAGGGACTTTCTTTTGGAAATCAAGTGGTTGTAGGTATTGTTATCGTTGTAGCTTCCATCCTATTGTTAGTCGAGCCATTTAACCATTAACGCCATGGAACAGAAGGTATGTTAATCCAACCGAAAATTTGTTGTTTGGAACGATTTTCGAAGGATTTTTGTTCACAAGAGCAACATAAAATTTTGGAAAAAAAGGATAAAAAAATTAAATATCTCAAAAATATATATATAATGGGTGATCCAAGTAGAGATACGTTTTTCAAAAGCCTTTTTTGACAGATCACGTGTGAGTCGTGTCATGCTGTAATGTTATTTTTGTTTAGTATTGTTTGGCATTTCATCATGGAAAGACTTACGCATGAACAACGTTTACAAATTGTTCAACTTTACGTTCTGTGAGGAATGTGTTTCGTGCACACTTCGTTCAACGTATGGTCAACATAATCGGCCTACTGAGCGTACTATTCGCAACGCCATCTCCCATATTGAGACCCAGCTTTCATTATTGGATAATATTCGACCGAATAGACCACGTCCATCACGCAGTGAAGAAAATGTAGCGGCCGTAGCTGAGAGCGTACACCAAGACCGTGGAGAGTTTCGAGATTCGGCGCCGTTCGCAGCAACTCGGACTGACGTATGGAACGACTTGGCGCATTTTACGTCGAGATCTTAAATTGAAAGAGTGAAAAATACAGCTTGTGCAAGAACTGAAGCCGCCTGACGTTCCCAAGCGACATCGCTTCGCTCCAAGAAGTTCCAAGAATATCCGACGTTTTCGAGCCAAATTTTGTTCAGCGATGAGGCCCATTTCTGGCCCAATGGGTATGTAAACAAGCAAAATTGCCGCATTTCGGACGAAGAGCAACCAGAAGAGGTTCAAAAGCTGCGACTTTATCAGAAAAAAACCAACGGTTTGGTGTGGTTTGTGGGCCGGTGGAATCATCGGTCGATATTTCTTCAGAAATGATGCCGGTAAGAACGTAATCATCAATGGCGACCGTTATCGTGCCCTCATAACCGACTATTTGATGCCTGAAATTGAAGCTCGTGATCTCGGCGACATTTGGTTTCAACAAGACAGCGTCACTTCCCACACATCGCATCAATCAATGCATTTATTGAGAGAACACTTCGGTGAGCAGATAATTTCACGTTTTGGGCTGGTCGATTGGCCACCAAGATCATGTGATATCAGACAAGCCTAAAGTTTATGCGGAAACCCGCTTCGATTCAGGCCTTGGAGCAAAACATTACGCGTGTCCTTCGCCAGTTACCAGTCGAAATGCATCGAAAATTGGACTCAACGGATAGACCATCGCAGACGTGGCCGCGGCCAACATTTGATAGACATAATCTTCATAATATAAATACCAAATAATGTTCTTTCAAAATAATGATAAACATTCCCCATTCAATTTGACTTTTCTGTGTTTTTTTCTTAAAAAAAGTAGGGAAGCTCGAAATGGGTCACGCTTTATATTTTTATAAGTTATGAGTCTATATTGACAGGTCAAAAAAAATAGAACTGGATCGGCCATTTTCTAAGAAGGCCAAATGTTGGCATAATGAAGATGGAGATGGATGAAGATGGTTGGATGGATAAGTCCCTCCAACACGTAAAAAAGTTAGGGGTGAGGTGGGGGGGGGGGAGTTTGGGGTTTCAAGTGGATTCTGAAGAAAAGTCGGCAGGGATGAGCTGGACCGAAATAAATTTGATGGCACACCAAACAACTCAATAGAAGAAAATTGCTATGGCCCTTTGTTTCAAGCTTAAAAACTCAGCAATCAATATACGGGGTGGCCCAAATAAGACTGAAGGGTTTAACATATTTATAGCTTGTCAGTTTATACTTTTTTCACTTTTGCTGGTTATATAGTTTTTATGGACATATATGATGGCTACACAGGGGGCCGCTATATATATTTCTGGCCTAATAATGAAAATGCGAATATTTATCATCAAAAATGGTTTTATTGTTTTTCAAAGTATTCTTTGATTGAGGCACCTCCAAAACAAGGTTTTTGAACGCTTCAACAGCATCTTCTGGCGACGAAAATCGTTGGCCACGCATTTTTTTCTTAATATGCGGGCATAAAAAGAAGTCATCGGGTGCCAAGTCAGGGCTTCGACGTTTTGGTCGGTCAAAAAGGCGCTAGCTTGAGCCGATGTGTGAGATCTCGAATTGTCATGGTGCACAATGATACGTCTTCTCTTGTTCGTTTTTCGAATTTTTCCGAAACTTCAGGCAAACAAATTGTGGTGTACCACTCAGAATTGGCCGTCCTACGTTGCTCGAGCGAAACAGTCGCCCCATGACCAGTTTTGCCGAAGAAACAGGCGACCATTTGCTTCGAAGTGCTTCTTCCACGAACAACTTTCGTTGGATTTAGCTTGTCTTCGAAGACCCACACGGTCGATTGCTTTCGTTGTTGTTTCGGGCTCATACTCATAGATCCATGATTCGTCACCTGTGACGATGTTATAAACGACTTTTGAAGCATCGCGACTGGATTTTTTCCAAAATTTCTTTGCACCAATCGACACGAGCCCTTTTTGAGCGATTGTCAAATTGTGCGGGATCCAACGAGAACAAACCTTTTTTACGGCCAGGTGTTCATGCAATATCGAATGTATGCTGGTGGAAGAAATGCCCAAGGATGCCCTCTTTCACACGGTATGTCACATGACGATCTTGCATTATCAGTTCTCGCACGGCATCAATGTTCTCTGGCAGATTAATTATTCCATGACCTTTCCAACTTACCTCACAGTTATATAAAAATGCAACACTGCTTCCATCAAGTTCCCTCTGTTAATAGACAACTTGTTAAAAATAGAAAAAAGTTAGCAAAAGCTCATTAAACATTTTTTTTTTTGCGGAAAAAAGCAGGGAGAAGCTTGTTTAATACCGTGGGAACTCTGCACCGTCGATTCCAATGGTAAAGAAGTGTACTACAGTCTTTCGTTGTGGTCGCACAATTACATTAGACACTGAAAGGCCAATTGAGTTTAATACACCCGAAAATGTCGAAAAATCCACGATATAGTTTTGGCCTATCAAAGAGTAAAAGTGTGTGAGAGTGTTGATGGCATACGCACTGCATATGGCAGTGCGATTTCTATTTTACATGATCAGTTGCGTTTTAGAAAGCTGTCTGCAAGATGGATGCCGCGTTTGCTCATAATTGACCATTAACGTATTCGTGTGACAACTTGTTTAACCGCAATTCGAATGAGTTTTTGCGGCGTTTTGCAATTGTGGCTGAAACATGGATTCATTCCAACACACCGGAGACCAAGCAGCATACTAAATAATGGTTTTCTCCGGGTGAACCAGCTCGATAGAAGGACAAGGTGACTTTGTCGGCCAATAAGGCCATGGCAACAGTTTTTTGGGATGCTCGCTGGATAATCCAAATCGATTACCTTTAAAAGGAAAAAAACCAATAAACGGGGAATATTATGCCAACTTATTGGACCAATTTAACGAGGATTTAAAAAAACGACCTCATATTGCAAAGAAAAAAGTTATCTTTCATCACGTGTGCAGTCTCACAGGCAAAATTGTATGAATTGGGTAAAGATTTGTTACCGCTTCCGTCATATTCTCTAGATTTAGCCCCCAGTGACTATTTCCTACTTCCCAACCTAAAAAAATGTCTCGGTGGAAAGAGATTCAGCTCCAACGATGAAATCATTAATCAAACTAATGCCTTTTATATAGACCTCGAAAAATCCTATTTTTTGAAAGGGATACTCATACAAATATTGGAGAAACTTTGGACTAAGTGTATTGAGCTAAAAGGAGATTATGTTGAAAAATATTTTTTTTTCGCAAAAAAAATGTGTTTTATTCATAGTCACGGAATTATTGATCTGCCATCGTATGTACATCAACGATTCAACATTTTTGAATTTTCATTATTCTTCTGGCAAGTCTATTATCTTCACTTAGCGTTGTCGTTTTAATGGCAAAACAGCAAACAGTAACAAAATGAAGCTTCCGTTTTCAGGAGCAACAATTAGTGTCAAAATCCTAGGGTATTACATCAGCGTCAAAAACAACCCTCCAGGTGTACTGTTTGGTGCGGTATTATGGTAGATAAAGTATCGGTTAATTTTTTTTTTAATGAGGTGGGTCATCCAGAATACTTTAACGGGGCTCTGTATAGGACTTTGATTTTTTTTGCGTCCGCAAGTTGAGAATAATCCTAGCATATTGTGCCAGCAAGATGGAGACACTGCCCAGACAGCAAGAGCCACAATGGACTTTCTTCGTAACTTCAGTCTTATTTGGGCCATCCTGTATATTTTCAAGGCATAGCCATGCTTATATGTTACAAAAAGTAACCCTTAAACGTGTTTTATACAATCCATAATTTTGGTTTAATAATTTTAAAAATTTTTCTAGAAACTGGGAAATATTTAATCGCATATAGACAATTGCAAGTCCTTCCCCAAAAATACTTCCCAAAGTTGGTATATTCTACAAAAAGAAAAAAATCTTCCCATGTACGAGTATTCCCACTTTAAAACCTATTCTTAAAAAACCTTTTCACAATTTGTCTTCCTTGCCTTATAGTGTGCTTTGCGTCTGTCATATGCCGATTGTTTATCTTTTGTAATATTCCTTTATTACAGCAATTGTCTAGGGCATCCAATTAAATTGTACAACTTTTGCATTCTGCTGCAACAGGAATTTGTTTTGCAACATTTTTATAGAGAACAGAGTATGAAAAATGTAACGAAATTCATATGGCATCATTTCTTTATTGTTTCGTGATAGCAAAGCATAAACTTTTTGTGGAATTCTTACAAAAAATTTCATTATTGTTGGCGAAAACAACATATATGAGAGAAGTCCCGGAAATAAGTTTTCCAGATGGTGTAAATAAAATCCAAAAGGATGACAATGTACAAAGGATAACGAGGGCAACATGCATTGGGATGCTTATATTTGTAAGGGATTATTCTTAGAGAAGGACCTCAAGGCCTACTTGAAGGAAATTTGGTGCACAATACGAGGGCGACAGCAAAACTAACTGGCCTGGCACATTTTCTGTTTTACTAGAAACTTTTTTTTGGTTTTTAAAAGCAATCTTTTATAAGCCATCTGTTAAAATTTCCGAAATATTGAATGATTATTTTCTTTGTTACAGGTGATTGAAGTAAAAAAGTTTTATAATTTTTGAAAATTTTTGAAAAAAAAGACTTTCGTGCGGTAATTAAACAGTTTTATATGAAAGGTTATACGCCACAATTAATCAAAGATGAATTGGATTCTGTTCATGGTGATAATGCACCACCGTGAAATCCTGGGTTCAACAATTTAAAATGGGTCGTTCAAGTACGGAAGATGAACAACGCTCTAGAAGACCGAAAACTGCTGCTACTATTGAAAACACTAGAAAAATATTTAATGAAGTGACTAAAGATAGACGAATAAAGCTCAGAGAACTTGCTGATATTGTTAAAATACACGAAAAACAAGTGTGGAGTATTTTAAATTATGAACTCCACATGAAAAAGCTATCCGCAAGATGGGTGCCGCGTTTGTTGACTTTGCCCCAAAAAAACGTCCGTTGGACCAAATCCGAGGAGCTTTTAGCGATTTATCAGCGTAATCCAATAGAGTTCTTGCGCCGATTCATAACTGTTGATGAAACATGGATCCATCACTACATCCCAGAATGCAAAGAACAGTCAAAACAATGGATAGAAGCTGGTAAAAGTGGTCCCAAGAAGGCGAAACCTGTTAAGTCAGCAGGAAAAGTAATGGCCACAGTATTTTGGTGTGCAAGGGGTATAATATTTATTGATTATCTTGAGAAAGGAAAAACTATAAATAGTGCATATTATTGTGCATTATTGGATCGGTTGAGTGAAGAAATCCAGATAAAACGACCGCATTTAGAAAAAAAAGTTCTTTTTCATCAAGATAATGCTCCTTCACACACTGCATTTTTAGCTCAACAAAAACTGGCCGAATTACGATTTGAAATTGCTCCGCATCCAGCAAATAGTCCAGATTTAGCTTTTTCTGATTATTTCTTGTTTCCAAATTTAAAAAAAAATCTCGTCCATTAGCGAGGTTATTGCTGAAACTGAGGCATATTTTGAAGGTCTTGAAAAATCTTATTTTTCGGATGGAATTAAAAAACTTAAAAAAAACGTTTGATGAAGTGTATTGGGTTGGAAGGAGATTATGTTGATTATGTTGAAAAATAAATAATAATAATTCCAAAAAAAAACGGTTCTTTTTATGTTAGGCCAGTTACTTTTGCGGTCGCCCTCGTATAATGCCTTATAAAAACTTTCTTACGAAAAAATGTCGAACTCCTGTCTAGAGTGCCAAAAAAACAGGGCGTTTCAGAAAACCGGCATTTCGGGTTTTTTTCAAAACCGGGATTGGAAAAAAACCGACTGTCGGTATTTTTTAAGTAAAAGACCGACATTCCGGTATTATCCTTTCGCCTTAAAATGAAACTTATTTTCCCAATCAGAAGTAAAGTAATTCTGCTCTCGAAACAGGCTCTAATATTCCCTAGATAATAAAAATAAAGTCATATCTAAAATTGGTTGAAAATTGCACTGCTTATGGTACTCACACACACACACACACAGAAAAAAGTAGTCGGAAATCGGTTGAAACTATACTTTATACTAAAATTTCGGTACAAAAAAGAATTTCGGTTGCAGACACCAAGTGTTATAATCGTAATGGATTTTCGGTTCGACATACCTCAAGATGATAAATATGATCTTCTTATTGTAGTCGCATATTACTGATCGTACATATCAATGAAACGCACAAATTTTATTTATTTGCCACTTCATCCTGCTGCCACTTCATCCGGAAAAACACCGGTTTGGTGTGGTTTGTGGGCCGGTGGAACCATCGGTCCATATATCTTCAAAAATGATGCCGGTGAGAACGTAACCGTCAATGGCGACCTTTATCGTGCCATGACAACCGACTATTTGATGCCTGAAATTGAAGCTCGTGATCTCGGCGACATTTGGTTTCAACAAGACGGCGCCACCTTCCACACATCGAATCAAACAATGGATTTATTGAGAGAACACTTCGTTGATCTTTGGTATTCAGGTAAAATCTTCCATCATGTTTTCCTCGACATGACCCTCCATATGCTAAAGAGTACATATAATCGGTGTTTTCCATTAAGGACACAACAATTTTATACGTCAATTCCATGTCAAACCTATCACTTTTTACAAGAAGGTCCTCGATTCACTTTGGGGTTCTTAAATAAAAAACAACTTTCAAAAAAATTCTGAATTCAGAAAATTACAGCAGTGGCAACATTTTTAATACTTCTTTTTAAAAGAACTCATAACTATTGTTCTAGTTAAGATTTTTGAAAATTTTTTTATTCAACTATCAGGATCAAATTCAGGTTTACAAAATATACAAGCATATATTTTTAATTTTCGAAAAATACACTCGTTTTCGGGAGTTTGGAAAAAAAATGTGCCTTTGATTTTAAAAAAAAAAATGGTAAATGGCTATTATGTTGGCTAATGGTACAAATAATGTTTTGGGTGGCCACGCTTCTACTTTTCGAGTCAAAAATGAAAACTTTTGTCATTCCCCACATTATTGTCTATTTGTCATGTAATAGGTGATCCCAGTAGAGATACTTTTTTCAATAGCCTTTTTTTGACAGATCACGTGTGAGTCGTGTCATGCGGTCATGTTACTTTTGTTTAGGCATGTCATCATGGAAAGACTTACGCCTGAACAACGTTTACAAATCGTTCAACTTTATTACGAAAATTTACGTTCTGTGTGGAATGTGCTTCGTGCACTTCGTTAAACTTATGGTCAACATAATCGGCCCACTGACCGTACTATTCGCAACACCATCACCCAGCATTCATTATTGGATAATATTCGACCGAATAGACCACGTCCCGCACGCAGTGAAGAAAATGTAGCAGCCGTAGCTGTGAGTGTACACTAGAGCGTACCAGGTTACAAGTAAAAAAAAAAAGTTCGCCGTACACCTTCGAATATGAAGTATTATTGAAAGGTAGTTTCAAAAAAATTTTTTTTTATTTTTTTATGCCGAACGTAGGGGTCGCGCTTTTACAATTTTCTATATAACTTCTGCTACTACGTTGCTACTACCCTAATGTACCACTCTAATATCAGGGTAGTAGCAACTGAGATATGATGGGTAAGTACCAGAAGGGGGTGCTTGAGCTCAATGACTTCAAAGACAAAAAAATCGGCCTCGTCGATGTATCACACTTTAAAATCCGTTTATAAATGCAGAAGTTATATAGAAAAATGTAAAAGCGCGACCCCTACGTTCGGCATAAAAAAATAAAAAAATTTTTTTTGAAACTACCTTTCAATAATACATCATATTCGAAGGTGTACGGCGACCTTTTTTTTTGAGGTACGCCCTAGTGTACACCAAGACCTTGGAGAGTCGATTCGGCGCCGTTCGCAGCAACTCGGACTGACGTATGGAACGCCTTGGTGCATTTTACGTCGAGATCTTAAATTGAAAGCGTACAAAATACAGCTTGTGCAAGAACATAAGCCGCCCGACGTTCCCAAGCGACATCGCTTCGCTCTATGGGCTTTTGAAAAGTTCCAAGAAGATCCGACATTTTCGAGCCAAATTTTGTGCAGCGATGAGGCCCATTTCTGGCTCAATGGGTATGTAAACAAGTTGCTCTTCGTCCGCATTTGAGACGAAGAGCAACCAGAAGAGATTCAAGAGCTGTCACTTCATCCAGAAAATACAACGGTTTGGTGTGGTTTGTGGGCCGGTGGAATCTTCGCTCCATATTTCTTTAAAAATTATGCCGATGAGAACGTAACCGTCAATGGCGACCGTATTCGTGCCATGGTAACCGACTATTTGATGCCTGAAATTGAAGCTCGTCTTTTCGGTGACATTTGGTTTCAACAAGACGCCGCCACTTGCCATACAGCTGCTCAAACAATGGATCTATTGAGAGGTCATTTCGAAAAGCAGCTAATTTCACGTTTTGGACAGGTGAGTTGGCCGCCTAGATCAAGTGATTTTACACCTTTAGACTTTTTTCTTTGGGGTTACGTTAAGTCCAAAGTCTATGTGGACAAACCAGCTACGATTCAGGTTTTGGAAGCCAACATTAGGCGTGTCATTAAAGCCATACCGGTCGAAATGCTCGAACGAGTCATCCAAAAATGGACCCTCAGAATGGAAACCCTGAGGTGTAGTTGCGGCCAACATTTGAAGGAAAGTATATTCAAAAAATAAATGACATAAAATGTCCTTTCATGTCCAATAAGATTCCATACTTGATTTGAGTTTTTATATTTTTTTTTTGTTCTGAAAAATAACTCTAGATGAATCACCCTATATAAGGAATTTTTTATTTCCATTACAAAAAGCTACAATGGGACATAAATAAGCATTTAAAGAAGTTAAAAGTTGTAGTAAGGTGAAACGACTAACCCATACCCATAGAGGGATACAATGTAAAGTTTGCATTGGTCCTAATGGTATAACAGGCATGGCTGTTTTTTAAAAAAAATCTTTAAATTTTTTTTTTATTTTTAAAAACGAAATTTCCCGTTTTTAAAATGTTTTTAAATTTTTTTTTTTGTAAATGTCTATTATGTTAACACTCAAGAAAAGTTTATGTTGCCACGCTATAATTTTTCAAGTTATAAATTAAAGTGTACAACGGTCTCCACAATATTTTTTAACACTTTAAAATTAGAAAACTCTAACTTTGGTTCTACTTGTGATTTATGCGGATTTTTTTATTTTCTTTAGAAATATCTACAAAGGAACAGGGATTAACCGGCTCAAGACCTCTTTCTTCTATATTTAATTAGAAGACAAGTTATAACAAAATGGCAAAGTGACATTGGTTTTCGTGGCTGCACAATACTTTTATCATGATTTCGGGTCCGTGACAACCCTCTTCAGAAAGCCTTGCTGCAATTGTTGAAAATAAAACCGAACTCTATAAGGCCAGGCTCTCCCCAAACGAATGAGAACTACTGTTGTAAACCTTACTTTTCCAGTTTTCTTCACACAAGTTTTCTTTACAAAGGATCAATAAAAGGCTTAAAAATGATTGATATTTAAAAAAAAATTGTATTTCTCTCAAGCGAAGTGACCTTATTATTTCACTGTTTCAATAGTATAACGCCAAAGAAACACACTTCGGGTCCTGTAATAAAATTAGTTTCAGGATAAATACATGAAAGTCCTACAGGAGTTCCTGTTCAAAATCCTATAGAATATTTTTAGAAAATTGTCAATAAAAAAAACTGATCGAGCAAAAAGGGCGAATTATGGAAAAAACATTTAACTCGCATGGTATTTTATTCCAAAAGGACTTGCCAGTATTTGGTCGACCTAATGCCAACAATGTTTATTATATGTGACAGCGCATAGAGAAATGGAAGTAAGGGTAAAAAAAACTCATTTTTTTTTCTTTTTTTGATGTGGGCAACATCTGAGCATCGAATGAGACCGATCGCATGCCCCAAAAGTGTTCCCTCCCAGAGATATGCGCGTTTTATCAAAGTGAAGTCAACGATTCTAAAATGGCTCTCCTGAACAAAACTGGTTTTTAACCTTAGGTCCCTTTCATTTTTGCTCGTCACATATATGAGGCGCGAAAATAGAAAATTAGGTCCCTTTCTCTATGTGCTGTCACATAAGTATATTATTATATTATGTTAAGGGTGGTTAAATTTTATGGGCCGATGATGAATGTGAACCACACCTATACGTCAAATTTTTTTCTGCATTTCATTTGATATTTCCCAATTTCAGACTAACTCAATTTGAACCATGGAAAAATACACACGAGAGCAACGCGTTAAAGTTATTCAGGCTTTTATGAAAATGGTCGTTCAAATCAAACCACTCCACCACTCTTGCATTCATTTCGACCGGAACGTTGGCAAGTTTGCGTTGGATGTTGTCTCTGAGCTCATCTGAAGTTGTTAGCTTGTTTTCATAGAGCAATGACTTGATGTGGCCCCATAACAAAAATTCAATGGCGTTAGATCGCATGAACAAGGTGGCCATTCGACTGGATCATTTCTCCAGATAACACGTTCACCGAATTTGCCTTTGAGTAAATCGATTGTAACGCGTGCTGTGTGTCACCCTCTAGTTGAAACCACATATCGGCCATGTCAAACTCATTCAACTCTGGCCAAAATTAATTTTCTAACATGGCACGATAGCGCTCTCCATTGACAGGAATACGAGGGTTGCTATTTATATTTTGGGTCCTGACAATACTAGTGTTAGAGATGCAAACTGGAACTTCCACTGGAAACTTTGAAATTTTTTAGCATAACTTCACTCAGAACGTTTTGTCATTTGAGGGCGAATTGTTTTGTTTAAAGTGTGTTGAAAAATTCATCACAGTCAAAAAATGGAATTATCCCATAAACATTTTCGTGCGATGATATTTTACGATTTTCGGCATGGGTTATCGAGACAAGAGTGTTAAATCAACTTGTTTCGACTTTTGGCGATGAAACACCATCAAAAATCACTGTTTATAGCTGGTACCAAGAGTTCAGTCTCGGGCGCCGTTCGCTCCAGTATGAATTTCGTGAAGGACGTCCAGCTTCGGTCACTTTGCCAAAAACCATCGATGCTGGGCTTGAACTGATTAAGCAAGACCGACATGTGACATACCGTAAGATTGAGGCATCCTTGGGCGTTAGTAAGACAAGCATCAATAAGATATTGCATGTTCATTTGGCCGTGAAAAAAAATGTTCTCGTTGGATCCCACATAATTTGAAGAATGTTCAAAAAAAAGGCTCGTATGGCCTGGTGCAAAGAGATGTTGAAAAAGTATAACTGTGGTAGCTCAAAGGCAGTGTATAACATTGTAACAGGTGACGAATCATGGATCTATGCATATGAACCCGAAACAAAACAGCAATCGACCGTAAGGGTCTTTCAAGTCGAGCCAAATCCGACAAAAGTTGTTCGTGGAAGAAGTACAACGAAGCAAATGATTGCGTTTTTTTTCGGTATAACCGGCCATGTTGCCACAGTGCCTTTAGTAGAACGTAGGACGGTCAATGCTGAGTGTTAGACAACCATCTGTTTGCCAACATTGTTCGAAGAAATGAGTAAAGATAATAAGAGAAGACGAATCATTTTGCTCAATGGCAATTCGAGCTCTCACACATCAGCTGAAACGATGAGCTATTTGACCACTCAAGATGTCGAATTGATGGGCCATCCACCATACAGCCCTGGTTTGGCACCCAATGACTCCTTCTTATTCCCCAGCATCAAGAAAAAAACGCGTGGTCAACGTTTTTCATCGCCCCTAGCAGCTGTTGAAGTGTTCAAAAATCATGTTTTGGAGGTCGGAGTGGAAAAAGTGCTTCGAAAATTGATTTATGCGCATGCCAAAGTGTATTGATCTTAAAGGAGAATATTCTGAAAAACAATAAAAGCATTTTCAATGATAAATAATAATGTTTTTATTCCTGGACCCGAAATATAAACACGAAGGCGGCTCGGAAACTTCTTAGCCTAGCACAAACAGCGCGGTGTAAACAGAAAAAAGTTGTGTTTTGGAAATTTCCATCTCTGCTATGAACACATGTTAAATTTTGTTTCGATCTGGCAACAGGTGTTCACAAAAGACGCATCCGCGATTTTTTTACAATAGAAAAATTAGAAATGCGTGGTGTCATTAAATTTTAACATAAAAAAGGTTTATCGGGACAAGAAATTCATAATGATATGGTGAATGTGTTAGGTGAAAGTGCTCCTTCATATGCAACAGTAAAAAATTGGGTTGCTGAATTTAAACGTGGTCGTACAAGCATTGAAGATGAACCACGTAGTGGACGTCCAAAAGCAGCAACAACAACAGAAATTGTAGCCAAAGTGCATGATATGGTATGAAATGATCGACGAATAAAAGTGCGTGAAATAGCTAATATCATTGGCATCTCAAATGATTGAGTCCATTTAATTTTACATGAAGAACTACAGATGAAAAAGCTTTCTGCAAGGTGGGTGCCGGAGTCGACCAAAAACGCATAAGAATGGACATTTCTCATGCTTGTTTGGATCGTTTTCAGCGAAATAAAATGGATTTTAAGCGTCGTTTCATAACTGTTGATGAGACATGGATCCACCACTATACTCCAGAGACAAAAGAACAATCCAAACAATGGACTGAAGCTGGAGGAAGTGCCCCAAAGAAGGCAAAAACAATTCAATCGGCTGGAAAGGTCATGGCAACGGTTTTTGGGACTTCAAAGGTATTTTATTGATTGACTATCTGCGAAAGGGTAAAACAATAAATTCAGAGTACTATTGCAACCTTTTAGATCAATTAAATGTACAAATTCGAGAAAAACGTCCTGGCTTACAACACAAAAAAAAAATTTTTCATCAAGACAACGCACCAGCGCACAAGAGTGTTTTAACAATGGCTAAAATCAACGAATTAAAGTACGAGTTAATGGACCACCCACCTTTTTTTCCTGATTTAGCTCCCAGTGACTTTTACCTGTTCCCAAATCTAAAAAAAAATCCTTGCTGGCATGCGTTTTACCTCAAATGAAGATGCAATTACAGCTGTAAACCACTATTTTAAAGACCTTGAGACAAACTATTTTAATCAAGGGATAGAATTGCTAGATAAGCGTTGGGCTAAGTGTATTAAAGTTTCAGGAGATTATATTGAAAAATAAAAATATTTTTGAAAACTAACTATTCTCTTTCATCGATAGGCTAAGAACTTTCCGAACCGTCCTCGTAGCAACCCTCGTATATTGACAATTTTTGCACCGGATATTTAGAGGGGTTTTCAGGCATGGCGACATCTTTGGCCTTTTTTTGGAAAGCAGACACAGGCAATGGTTCTTAGCCAAAGAAATGCCTAAGGCTGATGGCAGAGTGCGCGCTCAAAGCGGAGCCGAGCCGTGCGGAGCTGAAAGCTGATTGAAAGTTTTAAAACTGTGTCCGTACAAATTAGTAGAAATCGGCGTTGGGATGACAGAGTGCGCGCCGAGCCGAGCTGAAAGCTGATTGAATGGAACAAAACTGTTTTGAATCGTTTTTTCGTGCTGATATTTGATTGTATGTGTAAAGATGTGAGCTAAAGATACGTACTAGTACGGCACGGCACACAAGTTGACATAGTCAACTAAACTCTTTTTACAACACACACACGTTGTAAAAGAAATCTATGTATGGCTCTCGATGTGGAGTCTCTTTAGAGGTGGCAAGAGTGAGTTGTATTTTCGTGGGCAATTGTGCGAAGAAAACTTAAAAAGTAAGGTTTACAACAGTAGTTCTCATTCGTTTGGGGAGAGCCTGACCTTATAGAGTTCAGTTTTACTTTCAACAATTGCAGCAAGGCTTTCTGAAGAGGGTTGTCACGGACCCAAAATCATGATGAAAGCAGTGTGCAGCCACGAAAATCAATGTCACTTTGCCATTTTTTGTTAAAAACTTGTCTTCTATTTAAATATAGGAGCAAGAGGTCTTGAGCCGGTTGTGAGTTGTTTGTAATTTGTAAACTGTTCTTGACGTTTTGATGATGTTGAAATAACTCTCTGTTTTGTTTGACAAATTTTTCGAATATTGAACAAAATTATTAAAATTTGATCAAACTTATTTATTATTATCTGATTATTCATAGTTCAGATTAAACAGAAATGTCTATTATTAGATTAATTTATTAATGACGTTATTGATTAACCCATATTTTGAATTACAAATATCAACCATTCATAAATAAAAAAATATAGAAAAACACAAAACGCCAGCAAAATTCATCTATCCCCAAATTTCACATAAGCATGAAATAAGTTCGGCTCGGCTCCGCTTTAAGCGCGCACTCTGCCATCACCCTAACAAGCTATGGTTCAAACTAAATGCTGCTACAGCCAGACAAAGCAACGTTCGAAGTTCTTATGGACACATTAGATATGTGGCTTCATCTTATGACGAGCTTTCATAACTTGACCGCCACGTTACTACAACTTAACTAGCCTCGATTATCTTCGCTAAGTCTAACACTTTGGACGAGCTTGACTTAAAAAAACATGCGATACGCTAAAGCCAGCTTTATGGCACACACATCGCAAGGAGTCACAAATGTGATTTTCTATAAAAAGCATACGATTAGCATCAAATAAAGCCAGTATCTGGATTATATCTTATACCGTTTTTGTTTCATTTTGATTTTTCCGTATCGTTCTTAGCCGGCCTCTTATTACTCGTTCGCCTCCCTGGACCAGTGGCGTATGATTGATTTGTATTAAGGGCTGGCACCAGTTAATATTACTTATACGCTCCATTGGTTTAATATGAATTTATTCATCATCGTGTTCGCATAACATCATTATTGTCCCTCCGATATTTAATTTAGACTTCACTCGATTTGGCTTTAATTTAATCATACTTTCAGTTTGATGCCGATGGCTACAGAAGGTTCAATTCGATTAACTTTTCTCAAAAGAATATTTTCACAGCAATGGATTTTTCTCTATGGTAAATATTTTCATCGACGAAGTTTTTATTTTTTTTAAAAAGGTCAACGCAGTCGACCTATTTTAAAATTCACCCAAAATATTCTCAGCACACACTACATTTTCTACTTTTCAAAAAAAAGACAATCCTTAATAACCCTTACTATAAATGGCAGAAACCATCAAATCTGCTCAAACAGGATCAGAAAGTAATCTTCTTCGCTTGACAATTTTACACATCGCCTGTGTTTAACTATGCATCCCATATCCAACTCGTATGTACATTTTAAAAACTCCACAGTCATCTTTAAAAAAACAGCATTACTCACCCCCTATTATAAAATGGCTGTTCCTTCCGTTTTCTGTGTGCCACCATTTGTCACTTGATTCCGTCTGATTCTGCCGCAATTTCTTTGGAGCTGCTTTAAAATATCAACCAGATTGATTTACGTCACATTAAGCCCAGCCCATTTTATCCTCTTGAAAATGGTGTTGATTTTTACTTGGAAGAAACGGCTGAGGGGAAACGGGATAAGAAGCCTTTAGTCCAATAAATGTAATCCTTTTATTGTGATTTCTTAAAGTAAAATTAAAAGCAAAAGAGAGTGTTGTAATGCAAATAGATGTGGCTAGTATAGTTTTTGCTCTTCAACTACATTTCCTCTTATAAACGGTATACATTAGGGTGGGCCGATTTGTAAGGACAAACATTTTTCGATATTGTGTCATTGATTTTTCGATAGCTTTTGGTTTGAGGAAAAAATTGTTCCACTACCTTTGATTCGAAATCTTTTGTAAATGTTGAAATCAAGCTCGATGTAAGTATTATTTTATATTTATTCGATCTTCATCGAAGATCATCTTCAGGAAACGAGCTAACAATACATAAGAGGGTTGCTATATACTTTGTAGGGACATCAATACTAATACAACATTGAACACACCCATTTCAATAGTAGAACTGAACATACCCCGTTAATGTCATATGGGTTTTGAAAGCTAACCTCAATAGCGTTAGTCTGTAACGGGATTTTTAAATTGTTTCAACTTTCATCATGGGGTGATCAGATAATGAGAACCGTATCGCAGTAATAGCGCTTTTTTAAGTGTGAAGTGAAAAAAGGCGATATTTTCAAAACGCTCCGGCCACTAGGGATTAGCCGCATGTTCGTCTAACGATGCATAAAACTGTTTGAGGAGACTGGAGATGTAAAAGACCGCCACCGGTCGGACCGCCAACACTCTGTTCGAACACCGCATGTCATCAAAGCCCTTAAATCAATAACTCACAGCAATCCGCTCCGAAAACAGAAAATCATGGCCCGTGAGATAAATATCACGCAAAAGTTCATGAGTCGAATCATTAAAAAAGACTTGGGACTTGGGGCTTTCAAACGACGTACCGGACATTTATTGACTACAGCTTTAAAAAATATAGGATTGAAAATTCAAACTTCTTTTGGTGAAGCTCGCTGATGACTTGGCCGGAAAAATTTTGTTCACCGATGAAAAAATTTTTACCGTTCAGGAAAAATTTAACAAGCAAAATGGTAGAGTGTATGCGCGGTCATCTAAGGAAGCATCTGAACTGATCCCAAGGGTGGAAAAGGGTCATCACCTAGCTTCAGTCATGGTTTGGGGGGTGTCTCTTACGATGGGGTCACTGACCTGCACTTCTGCGAACAAGGAGTCAAAACATCGGCCAAAGTTTACCAAGAAACCGTTTTGGAAGGTGTTGTGAAGCATCTTAGCAGTTCCCTGTTCCAAAACCAGCCATTAACTTTCCAGCAGGATTCTGCGCCGGCCCATAAGGCTAAAACGTCCCAGGACTGGCTTCGAAACAATTTGCCAGCGTTCATTTCCTCTGAAGAATGACCCTCAGGCAGTCCAGATGTGAACTAATTGGATTATAAATTGTGGACCGTTTTAGAGGACAACGTTTGTCACAAAAGCTACCCCAACATTGCATCTCTTAAGACTGTTTGGTTCGAGCTGTGGCCAATTTTCCAATAGACGAGGCTCGTGCAGCTATTGACGATTGGCTAGTGTGACTTAAGGCGTGTGTAAAGGCAAAAGGCGGACATTTCGAATAAGTAGATTCTTTTTGGATACATTATACATCAATAGATATGTTAAAAAAATATCTGGTCCAAAAACATTCAGTACTTTTTATTTTACAGCATAAAAGGTGTGTAACAGTATTTATGCCCCTACTAAGTGTATTTATATATTTATTATTTTCGATATTTAGATTTTCGTCGAAGATCATCTTCAGGAAACGGCTAACAATACATATAAAACATACTTTACTGCTGAACTGATGTCTTCTTCAAATCATAAAATTATTTTCTAGGCGCCCAAATTTTAATTTTGTGACTTTTCTCATTTTTTTATTAAAATTTGTATTTAAATTGTATTTAAAATATGTGACGCGCAAAATAGAAAGTGACCTAAGGTTAAAAACCAGTTTTGTTCAGGAGAGCCATTTTAAAGATTAGGTCCCTTTATATTTGCGCTTAGAATCGTCGACTTCACTTTCATACAACGCGCATATCTCTGGTAGGGAACACTTTTGGGGCAGATGTTGTCCACATCAAAAAAAAATATAAATTCATTTTTTTACTCTTAGGTTCCTTTCTCTATGCGCTGTCACATATATTGTTTCCAAGGTGACATAGAATACATACAAATATACATTGCCACATACAATACTCGTACAATAAAACATATCAAGGTCTAACCGTGAAAACGAGGTAAGCGCCAAAAAGAAAAATTTTCAGGAGAGGGATTTTTGGTGTTTTGACATTCATCTGGAGGATTCCGATACAACTAAATTTGCTATATCTTTATAAATATTAATATCTAATTTTTAATATTTAAGCTAAAGAGAGTTGTGGAATTTCCATCGAACTTCTTTAAAATGCACTTACGTCTTTTTCGCAGCAAGGGCTCGATATGAGCGCATGAGAATAGAAATACAACTGAGAGTACTCTTTTCCTGATGCGGTCATAAAAGAACGATTCTTTCAGTCGTATTTTTAATCTAACAATATCAATTGCTCTATCGACCCACCCCAGAATACATGTTCGACATAATTGATGCTTGCTAATACCGGATGTAGAACTAAAAGTAAATCGTTTAAAACGGGCATTTATATCACAGACAGGTGAGACGAGCTAAGCTAGTGCGATGGGTAGAGACTAATGTAACGAGCTTCATGTCTTCTCAAAATCTTGAAACGTATCGATGATAATAGAAATTTACACTTATCGAATAACTTGAGCGGAAGTTCAGTCAAAAGTTGAGGGGACGACGTTCTACACCTAGTCGTAATACAGATATGCTTTCCATAGACCATTTGTTTACTGACCGAACTTGAGTAATTTCGAAACCCGACATATTAGTATGCCTTTGGTTTGTTAGTGTCAGGTTTCCCTACTATTGGGAAGATGTATGTAAACCAACATAAAATGCATGATTTTTCGGAATACGTAACTAGCAAACATATTTAAGCTAAACCCACCTTAAAGTGTAACGTTCGACTCAGAATCACCAGTTGATTCGATTAAACGTCCCTCCATCCTTTTCCTGTCTACCTAAAGCTTGTTTTCACAACTGATATCCGATCTTCATGATATTTCTAAAGAACGATTTTTGTTCTTTTATGAAAAACGGTTTAAATTAAGATATAGTTCCCACACACATGTTCTGCCGAATTTAAGTTTTAAGCTCTAGCAACTACATAGTACAGGGTTTTCCATTTAGGACACAACAACTTAATATATTAAAAAAAAAAACCTAAAGTATTAGGGATTTTGAGCCTAAATTTATGCCTGGTGTACTCGAAGTGCAAATGTTACATTTTAAGAATGAAGTTCGATTTCGGTCATATGTCCAACACGAGTCCGTGTACAAAGATCTATTCTATGGACCCAATTTTTCAACTCTCTGGCACACATTTCGACCGAAACGTTGGCAATTTCGAGTTGGATGTTGTCTCCGAGCTCGTCTAAAATTGTTGGCATAGACCAATGACTTGATGTGGCCCCATGAAAAGAAATCCAATGGCGTTAAACCGCATAAACGAGGTGGACATTCAACCGGACCCTTTCTTTAGATAACACGTCCACCGAACTTGCCTTTCTGTAAATCGATTGTAACGCATGCTTTAACGCATCGGCGATGTCTAGCTCATCCGAATCGGGCCAAAAACAATTTTCTAACATGGCACGATAGCGCTCTCCATTGGCAATAACATGATGATTGTTTTCATCGACGAAAAAATACGACCTAATCACACGCTGGCATAAAAACCACACAACACAGTAAATTTGTGCGATGCAATTGTGTCCTTAGAAGCATATTTTGGAATATAAGCTCATCGACAAAACCACTCGGCCAGAGATGAGCTTCATGATTTTTCGATGAAATTCTGGATTTTCGTGAAATTTTGCCAGAGCCCCATTGGCAAAGTTTCGGTGTTTCAAATTATCAAGTGGCTTTATAAGAGTTGCTATTTATATTTCGGGTCCGGCATGAAAAACACAACAATTCATCATTGGAAATGGTTTTATTGTTTTTCAAAATATTCTCCTTTAAGATCAATAGACTTTTGCATGCGCACAAACCAACTTTCGAAGAACTTTTTCCACTCCGATTGAGACACCTTCAGAACATCATTTTTGAACGCTTCAACAGCAGGCGATGAAAAACGTTGACCACGCAATTTTCAACAGCAGGTGAAAATCAGGGCTATAAGGTGGATAGCCCATCAATTCGACATCTTGAGTGGTCAAATAGCTTATCGTTTGAGCTGATGTGTGAGAGCACGCATTGCTTCGATGTACTACTTCGAACAACTTTTCTTGGATTTGGCTCGTCTTGAAAAACCCATACGGTCGATTGCTGTTTTGTTTCGGGTTCATATGCATAGATCCACGTCACCTGTTACAATGCCTTTGAGCTACCGCAGTTATACTTTTTCAACATCTCTTTGCACCAATCAATACGAGCCTTTTTTGAGCATTCGTCAAATTATGTGGGGTAAAACCATGTCTTATTGATGCTTGTCATACTACTGCTCAAGGATGCCTCAATCTCATGGTATGTCACATGTCGGTCTTGCTTAATCAGTTCACGCACAGCATCGATAGTTTCTGGCAAAGTGACCGAAGTTGGACGACATTCACGAAATTCATCCTGGAGCGAACGGCGTCTGAGACTAAACTCTTGATACCAGCGATTGACAGTGGTTTTTACTTCATCGCCAAAAGTCGAAACAAGTTGATTTAAGCACTCTTGTCTCGATAACCCACGCCGAAAATCGTAAAAAATCATCGCACGATAATGTTCACGGGATAATTCCTTGTTTTGACTAAGATGAATTTTTCAACACACTGTAAACAAAACATTTCGCCCTCAAATGACAAAACGTTTTAAGTGAAGTTATGCTAAAAAAATGTCTACGTTTCCAATGGAACACTAATATTGTCAGAGCCCGAAATATAAATAGCAACATTCGTAAACCTAATGGGGTGCAATTGTCGTTGATGAATGGCTCTTGGGTTTTCAGAACCCCAGAACCTACAGTTCTCCTTATTAACAAAGCCATTCAGATGAAAAGACGCTTCATCACTCATAATCAAATTTTCTACCAGTTGATTTCATTTTTGGCCAACTATTGAAATTTAGCAGCAAAATTTAGGCGTTGCCGATAATATGCGGGTTTTAATTCTTGCACCAATAGCACCTTATATGGGTATAACAGTAATTTTTTTTTAAATTGCGCCGTAGTAACGTACGGGACATTAAAAACGGAACAGAACGCCTTCTGGCAGATGTTTCTGGTGTTTCGTTAACACTTTGCTGTACCCGTTCAATATTTTTCTGCAGTGAGAATTTAACGTGGTCTAGCGGTTCGAGGCAAATCTCTTACGGTGCCATGTTGGTGATGACGATCAACTAAGCAACGAATCATTGCTTCACAGGGCGAAATACGGACGTTGAAATGTCGATGATATGATCTTTGAGTTAAAATAATTGATCGCTGATTTAAATAATAAAATTCTATTATTTCGGATCTTTGTTCAGTTGTGAATCTCTCCATTATTTATTCTTCAAAAAATTAAAAAAAAAAATACAAACGAAAAAGTTTGTACATTTGTAAACCCCATGGAACATTTTGGCCCATCCTGTACAAAGCCTTCAAGCCCAATGAAACTTTATTTCACAGTATATTATAAAAAATAAAAATCATATATTATAAAAAAATAGAAATTGACCTAAGGTTAAAAATCAGTTTTGTTCAGGAGAGCCATTTTAAAGAATAGGTCCCTTCCTAGTTGCGCTTAGAATCGTCGATTTCACTTTCAGAAAACGCGCATATCTCTGGGAGGGAACACTTTTGGGGCATGGGATCGGTCTCATTCGATGCTCAGATGCTGTTCACAACAAAAAAAAAAAAAATGAAAATTGATTTTTTTTACCCTTAGGTCCCTTTCTCTATGTTCTCTTAATTATCTCAAAAATGACTCCCCAGCTAAATTAATCGAATACTCAAAATACTCGTAAGTCGGTAATAAAAACTGAAAGGTACATAAACAATGTCGAAAACAACGCGCTATGAAAAAGATTTCTAACAGATTTTGATCCTTAATCCGCACGTTGACTTCGAAACAACTAATTTGTGAAATGATTGGAGTAAACGAAGCTCTATAAATTTCTTTAGGGTAAACCCTGAAAATTTGCCAAATGCTCAGTGACGTGATCAAGGCGTCGAAGTTCATAAGCATAACGAACAATCGTCTTGAGAATACGCTCAATTCTATCAATTTTTCCACAGGACGTTCCAGAAATGACTTTAATACAAAAATTATATGAGGTAATAATAAAGCGTATGCAAATCTACGCTTTAATGAACACCTCGGCAGACATACATTTTTCCAATACAATCTTCGTGCCAAAAAGAAAACTTTTCAAACAAGTGACTTAATGCGGCTGCCAATGTGGCCATCAATTAAAACTCCGAGAAAATTCATCTCATCTACAAATTCTACGGAAGAATTGTTAATATGTAAGTTCTTAAGTCTAAAGTCCTAACAACCATCGTAAATGCTCCATGGTTTGTACCAGGATTTACAAGTCCCGTTTATTAAGGCTGAAATAACAGTGTTTAGTACCAGATATTTACAAAGGCTGAGCGATGATAAAAATCCGTTTGCAATAATGTTACTCGATGACGCAAACTAAATCAAAAGACATTAATCTAAATCATTAGTGCAAGTTCATTTATGCAAGTTTGTTTACTAAATCTAATTTTATTATATATGTATGCCAAGTCATCAACAATATTTTTTGTATTAAGTTACTGTATGTACACACATTAAGTTACTGTGATGCAAATAAATAAACAAAAAGATTTCTTTTCCAAACTTTTCTATAAGGTCACCCCTGTATTTGTATCGGTATGGTCCACGGCACATCATTAGTTTGGTAGTAACACCAGCTAGGACGACGAATTTTTGTTTCCCCTATTACCAAAACCTAAACATCAGGCCTAATCTAAGGCGTGTGTTTGATATTTCATATATTTTACTCCAGCATAAAATATTACTCATGCACACCATGGCGTATGATTGATATTAATTAAGAGCTCTCACAATAAATATAACGCATACGCTCCATTGGCTTCAATTGGAATTAAATGAAATCGTCAATTTACGGCCAACATTATTAACGTTGGCTCATTTTACTGTAAATTGAATTTAGCTTTCATTCGATTAAACTTTAGTCTCATCACACTTTTAATTTGATGCCTATGACTAAGCGAAAGGACAAAAACACTTTTCAGCAGGGATTGCTTGGTCAACTTTCATGGGAGACAGAGGGTGGCTATACAAGGCACCCTAGGAAGTGAAAATAAAATATTAACACTTAAGGTTTCTTCGGCAGATAATTTTTAGATGGCTTAAGTTGGCGCCATTTGCTAAGAGCACACAGGCGTTAAATGTCAAAATGGAAATGCAATACACATAAATTACGGACATTTGGGGAAGATTATATAAAATTATTACCAACCTTTACTTGTCGATATCAGCTTTTTGGAGTTTTGTTAAAATAATTTCACTGCATATCAATGGTATCCTGTTAGCAGTTTTCCTAACGTCTCACTTTGTGGTGGTTTTTAGTTATTTTTTGTTTTTTTTTACACTTTTTTAGAGTTTAAGTTTAGTATGTTTTTATTATATTGAATTTTCTTTAGTTTTTCTATATGACACTGTGGTTACATTTATTTAGAAAATATTTTTTTGAATTTTATTAAGCCGTTTATTTATTTTTACTTCAACTATTTTTTGAAATAAGAAAAATGCTTTATAAAAAATATAAAGTTTTAACATTTAATTTTCTTTTCAGTTTGTTTAATTATAATTAAATTTAATGGTTTATATTTCCTAATAGGCAAATATTATTTAATTGATTGTTTCTTCCATTTTTCGTTCAAATGAAGTTCAAGTTCTATGACAAAAAAAAAAATGAAGTCTCAATTGTTTAATATTGGGCGTGATTTTTGGTGCCCGGTTATTAAGCGAGTAAGTGGTCGCTAAATCGTTAACTTTCAAACTTTTAGAACAACTGTAGAAATTTCTGTGTATGCAAGAAATGAACAATTCTATGTCTCATAAACCGTTTGATATGAAAGCTTGGAATTACGAGGGCGACCGCAAAACTAACTGGCCGGGCACATTTTCTGTTTTACTAGCAACTTTTTTTTTGTTTTTAAAAGCAATCTTTTATAAGCCATCTGTCAAAATTTCCTAAATATTTAATGATTATTTTCTTTGTTACAGGTGATTGAAGTAAACAAGTTTTATAATTTTTGAAAAATGGAAAATAAAGAGTTTCGTGCGGTAATTAAACACTTTCATATGAAAGGTTATACGCCACAATTAATCAAAGATGAATTGGATTCTGTTCATGGTGATAATGCAACATCATACTCCACCGTGAAATCCTGGGTTCAACAGTTTAAAATGGGTCGTTCAAGTACGGAAGATGAACAACGCTCTGGAAGACCGAAAACTGCTACTACTATTGAAAGCATTAGAAAAATATTTAATGAAGTGACTAAAGATAGACGAATAAAGCTCAGAGAACTTGCTGATATTGTTAAAATACACGAAAAACAAGTTTGGAGTATTTTACATGATGAACTCCACATGAAAAAGCTATCCGCAAGATGGGTGCCGCATTTGTTGACTTTGCCTCAAAAAATCGTCCGGACCAATTCCGAGGACCTTTTAGCGATTTATCAGCGTAATCCAATAGAGTTCTTGCGCCGATTCATAACTGTTGATGAAACATGGATACATCACTACATCCCAGAATGCAAAGAACAGTCAAAACAATGGATAGAAGCTGGTAAAAGTGGTCCCAAGAAGGCGAAAACTGTTAAGTCAGCAGGAAAAGTAATGGCCACAGTATTTTGGGATGCAAGGGGTATAATATTTATTGATTATCTTGAGAAGGGAAAAACTATAAATAGTGAATATTATTGTGCATTATTGGATCGGTTGAGTGAAGAAATCAAGATAAAACGACCGCATTTAGAAAACAAAAAAGTTCTTTTTCATCAAGATAATGCTCCTTCACACACTGCATTTTTAACTCAACAAAAACTGGCCGAATTACGATTTGAAATTGCTCCGCATCCACCATATAGTCCAGATTTAGCTCCTTCTGATAATATCTTGTTTCCAAATTTAAAAAAAAAATTTCTCGGTGGCAAAAAATTTTCGTCCAATAGCGAAGTTATTGCTGAAACTGAGGCATCAAAAAACTTGAAAAACGTTTAATGAAGTGTATTGAGTTGGAAGGAGATTATGTTGAAAAATAAATAATAATAATTCCAAAAAAAAACGGTTCTTTTTATGTTAGGCCAGTTACTTTTGCGGTCGTCCTCGTATAAAAAAATAACTATAAGATAGTAGTAACCGGGACGTTAAAGGTCATCCTTGAATAATTTTTTTTCCTAAAAGCTTAACATTTTCAAAGCTAACTGTTTATGACGCATGTTGTATATAGTTTACAGTATACAAAAAAATTGTTCTTTTTTTGGATAATCGTGCGGAGTTGTCGCATACGTGACCTGAACAACAAAAGAACACACCTATTATCACTATCACTACTTTCACATTCTGTAACAAGATTTTTTTTTAAATATTTTTAAACTCTCTGAAAAAACATTTCTATTATAGGCATATTCATTCTTATACCTTCCCTTTCTATTTAATTTGTCATTTCGTTTGCAACACCCCGAAATATTAAGCGGAGACCGTATCCACAGTATCCCATTAAAGAAAAAGGGGAAACTTTTCTCAAATCAGTGAGCTGTGCACGATTCAATTCATGTACTCGCTTACCGGGACACACTATTTAACGTCGTCTCCTGGCGGCTTATGTATTATAAAGAGTGAGTCGCCGGCTTTTATGAGGTGGAATACCCGCCGCTGAAAAGTTTGTAGATTTTTTTACCCGGATTTCAACCCAAGTTTACTGGCATATTACGAGGGTTGCTATTTATATTTCGGGTCCTGACAAAACTAGTGTTCTCAGATGCAAACTGGAACTTCCATTGGAAACTTTATCATTTTTTTAGCATTACTACATTCAGAACGTTTTGTTATTTGAGGGCGAATTGTTTTGTTTAAAGTGTGTTGAAAAATTCATGTCAGTCAAAAAATGAATTATCCCGTGAACTTCTTCGTGCGATGATTTTTTACGACTTTCGGCATGGGTTTTCGAGACAAGAGTGTTAAAATCAACTTGTTTCGACTTTTGGCGATGAAGCACCATCAAAAACCACTTTAATCGCTGGTACCAGGATTTTTGCAATTTGGCTAAGTTGGATATGCAGAATGCCAATGCGCTGGAGACGGATTCTAGAGTCCATTCAAACATGGACACTTCAGTAATAAAAACAAAGACATTTACGCACAAATCCAAACATGAGAATTATTTTTTAAATCTGGGTAAATTTAGTGCCTGGTTTTTGGTTGATTTTTCTTCACACTAGTGTTGTAGCTGGTAAAATACGAGGGCATATCAATAATTCCGTGACTTTTCCAACTCCTCTTAGTTATATGAAATAAAGCGATGCTCCCATCAAGTACCATCTGTTACTAGACTTCAGTCCAACTTTGAGAGAGTTCCGTCATTTAGTTTGTGTTTAACAGCTGTTCATGGATTTTGTTAAAAATGGAAAAAGTGAATTTCGAGTGCTTATTAAACATGATTTTTGCGGAAAACACCGTCAATTAAACCAAGGGAAACTTGAGAAATACTATGGGACTCTGCACCATCGATTTCAATGGTAAAAAAGTGGTTTACTGACTTTCGTTGTGGTCGCACAAGTACAAATGATGTTGAGCACACATGACGCTGGACGGCCAATTGAGGTCAATGTGAGCCAGAAAATATCGAAAAAACCCACGATATGGTGTAAACCGATCGAAGAGCAAAAGTGCGTGAGATTGTTGATGCCATACGCATTTCATATGGCAGTGTGGTTTCACTTTTACATGATCTGTTGGGTTTAGGAAATCTGTCTGCAAGATGGGTGCCGCGTTTGCTCACAACTGACTATAAACGTAATCGTGTGACAACTTTAAAGGGTTGTTTGGAGTTGTTTAACCGCAACTCGAATGAGTTTGTTGCGGCGTTTTGTTACTGTGGATGAAACATGGATTTATTACAACACTCCGCACGCAGAAGAAAAGTATGGTTGTGTTGACAATATTCGAAGAGGATAATACTATTGTTGGGTATATGGTTGTGATACAACAATATTATGATCTTCACAACTATAGTATGATTCAAATACAACCATACTATGATCCTCACAACAAAAGTATGATTCATATATAACCATACTATGATCTCCACAACAATAGTATGACTCACACTCAACCATAGTATGATCCTCACAACCATAGTATGTTTCACATACAATCATAGTATGACCCTCACAACCATAGTATGATTCACACGCAACCATGTTATGATCCCTACAACCATAGTATGATCACACACAATTATACTATGATCTACAATACAATACAATTTATTAGAATTTGTTTAAGTTGTCGACAATAGATTTGAATGAGAAAATAATTCAAAAAAACATTAAATTCAAAATAATAGGAGTGATTTATTTCACAGTAGAAAAAATAAGTTTAAATAAACGTAAGCGTTTTTATTAAAAATATTTCAGTTAAACAAAGCCAAAACAGCTTGCAAAATTTTAGATTCGTTAAAAAGTACTATTATTTCATTAGATCCGTACCAAACACATTTGTTCTTAAAAGCATATTTAAATGAAGAAAAATTACAATCATACAGTATGATTGCCGTAATCATATTATTATTAACATAAAACGCAAAAAAAGCAATACTTTTGTCGCACCAGTCATATTTATATTGTTGCTATAACCATATTTTCATTATTAAATTTGGCAATAATACTATTGTTACATTTCAACAATATTGATGTTGCAGCAATTAGACTATTGTCATTGCTAAATTAATTTAACAATGCTATGGTTGCGACGAACATACTTTTATTGCGATGAACATACTTTTATTGCCGTGACCATGTAGTAACCATGTTTTTTCTCTGCGTGCGGAGACAAAGCAGCAGTCTAAACAATGCTTTTCTCCGGGTGAAACGGCTTCGAAGAAGGGCAAGGTGACTTTGTCGGCCAAAAAGGTGATAGTAACAGTTTATTTTGGGATACGGGCGGGATAGTCCACATTTATTACCTTCAAAATGCAAAAACAATTATCGGCGAATATTATGCAAACTTATTGGACCGATTTAACGAGGATCTAAAAAAAACGGCCCCATATGACCAAGAAAAAAGTTATCTTTCATCAAGATAATGCACGGGTACACCCGGGTGCAGTCTCAATGGCAAAACTGCATGAATTGGGTTACGAATTGGTACCTCAGCCGCCCTTTTCTCCGGATTTAGACCCCAGTGACTGTTTCCTATTTTGAAACCTAAAGAATAGGCTCGGTGAAAAGACATTTTCAGCTCCAACGATGAAATTACTGATCAAGCAAATGCCTAGTTTATGGACCGCGTAAAATTCTATTTTTTGGAAGGGATACTACAATTGGAGAAAAGCTGATCAAAATGTATTGAGCTACAAGAATATTATGTTGAAAAATAATTTTATTTTTTTTTACAAAAAAAAAACTGTATTTTATTCGAAAAGTCATGGAATTATTGTTATGCCCTCGTCCCACTATAACACACACAGAGAACAGATTTCTTGCCACAACCGAATTATTTGCCAACCTAATGAAGGTGGTTCCAAGTACTATCCTTCGTTGATTGGACTTTCAGTAGAGGGAATTGACACTCTCGGTTGAGGAAAACAGGTATCGGTAATCCTGACAGACAAAGATGACTCTTGGAACTAAATTTGTACATGTGTTAATTGTTGTTAAAGATTGTTGGTGATAAGTACTTTAAAAAAAATTAATATTTCACCGCCTTACAGCCCCAATCTGATACACATTCATTAAGGTATATAACAACATTTATTGTCAAGCTTGGGCTGGCCGTAACTTGGGAAAAATGGGTCGCCACCAAAAAAAACTTGGTTGTTTTATTTGAATAATAAGGAGGACTATCTATGGCGAAAATTCTGATCAAAACTGAGTAATGTTGCTGAATTACAATTAAGGTTTTTATTTATAGTTCGCTTATTTCTATGGCAGTATCGTTTGGAAGCATTCACCGTCTAACCCAAGAAACCTAAACCGTTTACCCATTTATTTTTTTTATACATTTTTTGGACATTTCGAAATATGTTTTCGTTGTAAACAAAGGTTTCGTCCTGACTATAACCCATAAAATATTATAGGGTTTATTTTTTGATGTTGGTATAACTAATATTGTGTGACAACTGACAACTAAACAGGATTTGGTCACTACAAAGACCTAATCTGGTATTTTTTCAGAACAAAACAAAAACATAAAAATTCCAACTCAAATCATGTGTGGATTCTTTATTGGAAATTTGAAAGGACATTTTATGGCATTTATTTTTTGAAAATAATTACCTTCAAATGTTGGCAACTGTATTATGAAAATGAGCGTTCGGTGTGAAACGGGAAGATCCGCTATTTTCGACCAAAATTTTGTTCAGTGAGGAGGCCCATTTCTGGCTCAACGGTAAAGTCAATAAAAAAAATAATAAAATAAAAAAAAAAAATTGCGCAGTTGGGCAGAAGAGCAACAAGAAGAGGTTCAAGAGGTGCTATTATACCCAGAGAAAACCAAGGGTTGTTGCGATTTTTATGATGGTGAAATCATTGGTACATATTTTTTTAAAAATGATGATGGCCGGAATGTAGCCATGAATGGCGCTCGCTTTAGCGCGACGATATCGAGCTTTATCTTACCTGAAATTGAAGCCCGTAAACTTGACGACACTCGGTTTCAACAGGATAGTGCCACTTGTCATACAGCTGTTCAAACAATGGATCTACTGAGAGGTCATTTCGAAGAGCAGCTAATTTCACGTTTTGGACAGGTGAGTTGGCCGCCTAGATCGAGTGATATCACACCTTTAGACATTTTTCTTTGGGGTTAAGTCCAAAAGTCCAAAGTCTATGCTGACAAATCAGCTACGATTCAGGTTCTGGAAGCCAACAGTACGAGTGTCATAAAAGACATACCGGTCGAAATGCTCGAACAAGTCATCCAAAATTATACCCTAAGAATGGAAACCCTGAGGCGTAGCTGCGGCCTACATTTGAAGGAAATTATATTCAATAAATAAATGCCATAAAATGTCTTTTCAAACTACCAATAACGATTCCACACTTGATTTGAATTTTTATATTTTTTTTGTTCTGAAAAAATACCTCAAGATGGTTTACCTTATAAAGGGTGTCCTAAGAAGAGCGCAATTTTTAAATTTTAAATAAAACACAGATATTTAAGAAAAAATCGTGAAACTTTATTATATCGTAAAGTAGACAGAATGAGGTTATGTATGGAACAATATATCGTGCAGATGGCCGCCGCGGCTTTGCTGGCATGCACGCGATCTTTTAATGAAATTTTCAATGACCGTTTTGCATGAATGCTGCGGTATTTCATTAATGCAGCGTCGCGTAAACCATCGACTTCAAAAAACCCCAAAGAAAAAAATCTAATGGCGTTAAATCGCACGATCTAGACGGCCAATTCTGATCTCCAAAACGCGAAATAACACGACCGGGAAATGACTGATGCAGCAATTGAATTGTTTCTCTGGCTGTATGACATGTGGCGCCGTCTTGTTGGAACCACATGCCCTCCACATTCATTTCTTCAATTCTAGCCAAGAAAAAACTGGTTATAATTTCACGATACCAAACACCATTGACTGTTTGCGCTTGACCTGCCTCATTTTCATAAAAAAAGGTCCAATGATTCCTCCAGCCCAAAAACCACACCACACAGTGACACGTTGAGGATGCATTTGCTTCTCGTGAATCACTCGAGGATTTTCCGCACCCCAAATGCGACAATTCTGCCTATTGACGAAGCCATCAAGATGAAAATGGGCCTCGTCACTGAAGATGATTTTATCGGCAAAATCAGCATTTTCATGTTGTCTCTCCAATACCCAATTAACGAACTCCCTTCGCTGTCCATGGTCAGCTGGCTTCAGTTCCTGAGTCAATTGAATTTTGTATGCATGAAGATGCAAATCTTTCGTCAAAATTCGCTGCAAAGTGGATTTGGAGACACCAATTTGCTGAGCTCGGTGTCGAATTGAGGTGGATGGAGTTTGAGCGACATCATCACGTACAGCTGCGACATTTTCGGTCGATCGACCTGGTCGATGGCGCGTTGTTGTCTTTACATCACTAACAGACCCAGTTTCGGCAAATTTATCCATTAATCTCTTTACAGTTGACTCTTTTGGAGCATTATTGTGACCCCAAATTGATCGCAATTTGCGAACTGTAGCCGCAAAACTTTCACCATTTTGGTAAAACAATTTCACAATGAGAATGCGTTGTTCATTCGTGTAGCGCTCCATTTTTACTAACCTCGTACCTTCTACTAACAAACAATAACAATTGTTCAAATGTCAAACAATGACACTTCGAATGTTGCCAGATTTAAAAATTGCGTTCTTCTTGGGACACCCTTTATTACTGTGTTGTTGGCTGTAAATACCGTGCTATGGTTGTAGCAACTATCATATTATATCTTGAACCGTGTTACCATCATTACTATGGAATGTTGGTTATTGCAACAGAAATTCAGTTTATCCAAGCGAATTTTTCCAATTCGGACCGATTTCCAACTGATTTTTTCTCTGTGTACATTCTTAGTGGATTTGTTTATACTTTTCCTAATATTTTTATTTTATTTATTTCACATTGAACAGGGATTAAACCGGCTCAAGACCTGTTGTTTCTATATTTATATAGAAGACAAGTTTTTAACAAAACTGGCAAAGTGACATTGATTTTCGTGGCTGCACACTACTTTTATCATGATTTCGGGTCCGTGACAACCCTCTTCAGAAAGCCTTGCTGCATTTGTTGAAAGTAAAACCGAACTCTATAAGGCCGGGCTCTCCCCAAACGAATGAGAACTACTGTTGTAAACCTTACTTTTCAAGTTTTCTTCACACAATTGTCCACGAAAATGCAACTCACTCTTGCCTTTTGCATTTTTGTTAAAAACTTGTCTTCTATTTAAATATAGAAGCAAGAGGTCTTGAGCCGGTTTAATCCCTGTTCAATGTGTAAAAGCAACAGACCGAAATTAAACAAACGAGATAAACTTATATATTTCACTTTTTATTTGTTTTTATTATTTTTTTTAACGTTATGTTTTGAATTTTATGGTTTTTTTCATTTTTTATATGAAATCAACACAAGATTATTTTTCTAAAATCTAGAAAAATTTAATGCCACGCCCATTGGCCAAAGCGACCCGAAAACATGGTTTTAGTTTGTTTTGTTTTCCTTATAATAAAGTAGCAGCTACAAACTAGTTTAGTATTGTTACTAGATTTGTTGTTACTGTTTTTGATAGTTTTTTATATATGTTTTTTTATTTTATATATTTCACTTTTTATTTGTTTTTTATTATTTTATTTTAACGTTATGTTTTGAATTTTATGTTTTTGCATTTTTTATATGAAATGAACACAAGATTATTTTTACAATAAAGTAGCAGTTACAAAATAGTTTAGTATTGTTACTAGATTTGTTGTTAATTTTCTTTATATTTTTTTATTTATGTATATATTTCAATTTATTTCTAATTATTATAATTTTAAATGTTGTATTTTTAATAGTATTTTCCTTTTTTTTATTTGACACAATTATCGAACCCATTTCATACCCATCTATCAATCAACAACGATTTGTATATCCCATCAATCCCATCGATTTTATTCATATCCCATCTATTCTGCCAATATCAAATTGGAAGACACTTTGTTTTTAAGGCTTTATACGATTCGACTAGGACAAACAAACTTTAAATTTAAAGCAATCAATTAATTTTATTTTATTTTATTTCAATTCAATTTCACTTCAATCGGATGCGATTTGATTTCACTAATATCCCACAAGCTAAACTGGATTTATTTTATATCGTTTCAAGTTTAATTGAATTTGTTTTATTGATGACTTTTTTCGTTTCCAATTCGTTTAACTCACACTGGCGTTATTCTGGTGTTCGCATGAAGGATAAAATATTTGCACTTGTATTTAATATGATTTTCTTTTCAATTTAACATTTTAAACTCGAAATAATCTACCAGATTCAATGTTGTTTATGTTTTGAATGAATGTTATTGTTTTGAATGAATTATCCTTTAAGAATAAATTATTCTTTTATTAAATAAATTAAAGTAAATACATTTTTATAGTGAAAGAGTGAATTACTTTTATATTTAATTTAGCATTTAACAATTTAATTTACTATTTTAAATATTTTCTTTTAATTCCACTTTGTCTTTTTTTATATTTTTACTTTTTTAATTTCAATTTATTTCACAAAAATCTTTTTCTCATTTTTATGATTTTTTTCGGTTTTTATCTTAAATTTTCTTGTTTTTTTATGCCACTGCAATCCAATTCTATTCCGATTAACTAAAACGAGTGTTTCTTTATTTTAACCCATTTTTATATTTTATTTATTCAGATTATTTTCATACAAAAATAAGCTCGGCTTCTATTTCTTCATCGAAATGATGGCCATTTTCGAAGCACTTCTTTACACTCCGACTTGAAAGACCGAACTGTTGGCTATGCCCAACATTGGCTGGCACTTAACACTGTTCTGTTTTATTCTTGGCCAAGTGTATAAAATTTCCCTTTTGGCCATCAGTGCCGCGTCTGGCTTGGCGGCAAGAGTGTAGAACTTCCCCAATTTTCTTTGCCATGCGTACGAGTATAACAGTTACTGTTTATTTACAACGATTGTTTTGGGAAATTTTCGTTGCTTATTTTTGTTTTGGTGGAGGTTGAAAATAAACATTCCACCACGTGCACAGGAGGCAAAATTCCCAATCCCACCCATATTAAGTGCTTATCTGTAGACTGTTTTTTCTCTTTTTGTTTAGAAGGGGAATGGATAAAATGAAAATAATACAGATGTTTCCACAAATATTTCATTTGACCGTTTATTTAAAGTAGATACTAGAGGATTTTGTTTTCAAATGCAGTTGAGACGATAAGTTTTGAATTTTGTTTCACAAAAAAATGTTCGCAAAAAATTATACAGAAACACCATTGAACTCAGAGTGTCCAAAAACCCAGGGTTTTGGAAAACAGGCGTTCTGGAAATTTTTCAAAACCGGGTTTTATTTTTAATAAAAAAAAACCGGCATTAACCGACAATCCGGTTTTAGCCTTTTGCCTAAGAATGGAAAATATTATAATACTTCTAGATGTGCAGAAATGCTAAAACAGAGTTTTTTAACCATTTATTTTAAGTAGATACTAGAGTATTTTGTTTTCAAATGCAGTTGAGACGATAAGTTTTGAATTTTGTTTCACAAAAAAATGCTCGCAAAAAATTATACAGAAACACCATTGAACTCAGAGTGTTCAAAAACCCAGGGTTTTGGAAAACAGGCGTTTTGGAAATTTTCAAAACCGGGTTTTATTTTTAATAAAAACCGGCATTAACCGACATTCCGGTTTTAGCCTTTTGCCTAAGAATGGAAAATATTTTCCCATTCAGAAGTAATCGATAGCACTTCTAGATGTGCAGAAATGCTAAAACAGAGTTTTAAAACCAATCGACCGATTTTCAAATTTATCCAGATTTTAAAATAAATGTCACATTTGATTTTGTGAGGATTTTTTTTTTGTTTTTACCAAAAAAAAATGTTAAAATGGGATATATCGTCGGCTTAAGGGTCCGTCCCCCAAATGTAGCCAAATGGCAAAAATATTCTTATACAGGGTGGAGCGCGAAAATTAGCTTTTTTTGTACTGCAGACTGTGGCGGCTCTGTTGGTCGAAGAGAGTGGAGAGTGTGCGTGGCTTATAATGGCTGACGGGAGATTTGTATTCGTCTGCCTTTCAGTTGGCATCATGCATTGCACACGTGAGCAGAGGTAATTTTGTGTTGAAGCGTATTTTTCAAAAGCGCACTCGATCATTGCAGTGCAGCGTGCACGAGGACGTGTTCCTCGACGGCAATCACTTGTAAATTTGGTAACTTCATTGACAACAGCAGGGAATGTGTCATGTGTACGAAGAGGACCTGACAGATTACAACACCACAAAACATCGAGAGAGTCAGAGCAGCAGTACTAAAGGGTGATCCAAGGAGAGATACTTTTTTCAATAGCTTTTTTTGTCATGCTGTCATGTTATTTATGTTTAATATCGCTTGGCATTTGATCATGGAAAGACTTACGCCTCAACAACGTTTACAAATCGTTCAACTTTATTACGAAAATGCACATTCTGTGAGGAATGTGTTTCGTGCACTTCGTTCAACTTATGATCAACATAATCGGCCTACTAAGCGTACTATTCGCAACACCATCACCCATCTTGAGACCCAGCATTCATTATGGGATAATATTCGACCGAATAGACCACGTCCAGCACGCAGTAAAGAAAATGTAGCGGCCGTAGCTGTGAGTGTACACCAAGACCGTGGATCTTAAATTGAAAGCGTAAAAATTACAGCTTGTGCAGGAACTGAAGCCGCCCGACGTTCCCAAGCGACATCGCTTCGCTCAAGGGCTCTTGAAAAGTTACAAGAAGATCCGACGTTTTGTAGCGGTGGGGCCCATTTATTACTCAATGGTTACGCAAACAAGCAAAATTGCCGCGTTTGGGACAAAGAGCAATCAGAAGAGGTTCAAGAGCAGCCACTTCATGCAGAAAAAACAACGGTTGGGTGTGGTTTGTGGGCCGGTCGAATCATCGGTCCTTATTTTTTCAAAAATGATGCCGCTGAGAACGTAATCATCAATGGCGACCGTTATCGTGCCCTGATAACCGACTATTTGATGCCTGAAATTGAAGCTCGTGATCTCGGCAACATTTGGTTTCAACAAGAAGGCGCCACCTTCCACACATCGCATCAAACAATGGATTTATTGAGAGAACACTTCGGTGGGCAGAAAATTTCACGTTTTAGGCCGATCTATTGGCCACCAAGATCGTGTGATATCACACCGTTAGTCTTTTCCTATTGAGATATGTAAAGTCTAAAGTTTATGTGGACAAACTCGAAATGCTAAAGAATGTTCTTTCAAATGATAATAAACATTCCCCATTCAATTTGAATTCTATGTTTTTTTTTTGGATCACGCGTTACAATCTCCGAAACGCTCTGCTCGAAAGCAATCACTTGCTCTTGGCATTCCCAGACTGTTTTTCAGCCGGCTCTTGAGGCAATGCAATTAGAGGATACACGATTCCAACAGGATGGTACTACTGCACACACAGCGAGGGTTACCATGAATTGTTTGGGGCAAATGTTTCCTGGACGGCTTATCTCTTTGAGGGGTGATGTAACTGGCACGCTCGCCAGACTTAGCCCCATGCGATTTTTTTCTTTGGGGTTACCTGAGGTCGAAAGCGTATATCAACCGCCCCAACACCTTGGAAGACCTAATTAACAATATTGAGGCTAAAATTGGCAGAAAACCTGTCGATAGGGTTAGAGTTCATGAAAACTTCAGAAAACGTATGCAGCAGTGTGTGTATAGCGATGTAATTTAAAAATTCCCTTACTGTTCAATTCAATTAAAATATAAAATAAATTTTTCAAAGGCTCATAACTTTTTAAATTTCATTCCCAAATAAATAAAATACCGCGCTCCACCCTGTAGTTGGCTTTATTGTTATCTGATATCCATTTTTTGCTTTTCAGCTTCCAGAACACTCTTCGACCAGGGGCAGGCACTTAGTGCTCCGTTCCCCTACTAGCATTGGACAAAAATATAAGGAGTTTTCAGAATACAATGAAACCTCATTTTTTAATGGGTTATGATTTGCTGATTTTAAAAATGTTATCGGTTTTTATGTAATATTTGCGGTTTTTGAGAATTTTTTTTTAATAAAAAATTCCAAAAAATTCAATTCAACAAAAAGACACTTTTTAAAAAATTAAAATCAAAATTCAACATAGACACTGTTTAAAAAATTTAAATCAAAAAGAATCGGATAAAATCGGTGAAGATTTCGTTTTTTTTCTAATAGACGAAAGTGTAAACTAATTATCGTGCAAACAAATTTCTCCGAATTTTTGGATGTTTTTTGCTTTTTGGAATCAAAAATTTAGAGTTTTTTTTAATAAAAAATTGAGAATGGCACTTATAGAAAATTAAAATCTTTAAAAATAATTTTTTTCTAATAGACGAAAGTTCAAACTTATTTATTGTGCAAAAAGATGTCACCTAATTGTATGATATCTTTTAATTTTACTATCAAAAGTTTACAATTTTTACATATTCATCTAAAAAAAATTATTATTAAAAAATTAATTAAAAATAATATATATAAATTTTTAAAAAATTAAAATCTAAATCTAACTCCTTAACTATTCAAAAATTTTAAGCCGGCGTCTAAAATGCGTTTTCACAAATATTTTCGTTCAACTACTCGAGAACGAAACTAAAATATTAGTTCTTTCTGAATGATACCAAAAATTAAAATTTAAAGCAAATCAGTTTTCTGATTTTTGTCAATGAAATGGAGCACTGTGAGGTGACTCTGTGATATATGTTTTTTGTCAATTGTTTCGTCGTTGGAGCAGGACTTCCCGAAATATTACTGGTCCGAGTCGGGATCAAACAACAGCCCAGACCTTGGACCTGCTCGGTTTGTCAGAACCGTACACACCATCGTGCAATGTCTGAAAGGTGTAATCGCTGCATACATGGAGTGGGGGCACTTCAGGAGCTGTTCACGTCCGAACCACATCGGGGAGTACAGCGAAACGGACTTTGCTGCCTCTTGCTGTATTAACGTAGTCCGCAGTGGGTCTCCGTCTACACTTTTGACGTCATCGTCATATTCATTCAACTATGAGACTCCAACCTCCCCTGACAGTGCATCAATTTTGCAATTTAATTGCAATGACCTACGCAACAAAATCAGTGAAGTAATAGAGTTTATTAGCCGGAAAACATTATGGTCGCAGCGACTCAGAAAACTAAGCTGAATGCAACCTGCGGCCATGTAAGAATCACACGAGAAGTATCGTAGAGGTGGGACACTTGCTTTCCTGTTACACTATTGAATGCAGTACAGACCTATATCGCCCGAGCTCGACTGTAGAGTTCCATACATAGACTGTATGGTGGTAGCAGTTAAGTCAGGGACTGCCGAGATAGAGCTATATAACTTATGCATTCATCCCGTTGGTAGCTAGACGCATTCAGTTCAAATAGCGCGTTTTCTTCCCCTGGATATCGAAGCTGATCCCCTATAGACAAACAAAACTTTCAAAACAAAATATACTGTTTTTACAACACCAAAGATGAATATACATTAGAGAAACTCAACAAAAAAGGAAAAAGGATTAAAATGTTTTAGAGCGATTACTAAAATATTTCCCTAATGCTCTTGCTGTCGGCATTCGTGAGCTGCCCCAGTTTCAAAACAACATCAAAAATTCGTGAAAAAATCAACAGTCTTAATATTATAGTTTTCGGTAGTGTTGAATTAACGCATTCAATTCTACACGTAGAGATAAAATTATGTGGATGTTCGTTCAACTATTAAAATTATAATTTCGGTTGTTAAATATGATCATCGTATTGTAGAAGCAATTAATTGATAGATCATGCGTACCAATGAGAAGCCTATTATGTATTTAGTTGTCATAACCGGTGGGTGTGGCAACTAAAACTTTTGCCAACATCCTAAACTTTTATTATAACCGAAAGTGATAATAATCCAATTAATACTGCTTTTAGCAAATGGTTCAATATAACAAACTCTGTAAAAATGTTTTATCGACATGACCCTTCCTATGCTTAAGAGTCCTCTACTGATAATTAAAAATTTGTTCGTTTAACAACTGCGGCATGGTGAAAAATTCTTTTCTGAAGGTTCGAATACTTCGTATTCTCTACCGATACTTTACACTAAAATTTACTGAACATTACAGACCACCAACTAACATTCAGTTGTACTGATGGAATACACGAAGTGCATGCAACCTTAATTATTCAGTTGGCAACTTGGAATATTTGCTTGTTGACTTGAAATATTTTTTTTATTAAAAAAATCCCTCTAAATGAATTAGCCTTTCTTGAATATTCTGTGAATAGTGTTGAAATCTCCTTACCTAGACCTTAAGGACATCGACGATGGCTGGTAGGATATCTTTAAAGTCTATTTAATTATTCTTATACTGTACACACAGAGAAAAAATCAGTTGACAATTGGTTCGGACTACACAAATTCCAGTTGCAATCACCAAAAGTCAACAGTCTTGGTGGATATTCCGTTCGACGTACCATACGGTGATATGTAGCTGTGCTAATAATATGGTACAGATTACCAGCTTATCGGTTGTACTTATGGAATGAAGAATAAAAAATCGGTTGCCAGAATGGCCTGTGTTGCTCTTTTTAACCAATAACTGGTAATGCCAACAAATAGTTTCCTTCTTAAAGCCATCTAGTATTGCCGACCACATCATAAAAACCATAAATAAAAAACAAATAAAAATTTAATCGGAGCAGAATTTCAAGGATTTCTATTCTTATTAAACAGAACAGATTCGTTGCCATAACCGAATTTGTTTGTCAACCGAATGATTGAACCTCGAGCATTCCATCAGTTCAACTGAATATAGTTGGTGATATGTAAAATTCAGTTATTAGAACTGTAGTATCGGTCAACAGTTACAATAACTGAAAATTACCAACAAACCAAGTATCCGAACCTTCAGAATATCTGTATCTTAAAATCCCCATGGTACCTTTTTAACAAAATTTTAAAAAATTTTGAAAATTTTAGTCAGTGGCAAATAACTGTTTACTTACGCAGTTTAAGTACTTGAAGTACTCATACACACAGATAAAAAAGAGTTATAAATCGGTCCGAACTTCTAAAATTCGGTTGTATAAACCGAATGTTACAATAACCAACATTCCATAGTATTGATGGTAACATGGTTGCTGCAACCATTTTACGGTATTCACAGTAAATAACAGTTATACAAACCGAATTGAGTTTAACTATTGGTTGCGACAAATGACTGTTATGACAACAATCCTATAGCGATGTACATGCTACTTTGGTACCAGTAATTGGTGGTGACAATAGATTAGATCTTTGTAGTGATCAAACCCTGATTTGTTGGCTGTTGTAACATAACATTAGTTATTCCAACATCAACTTATAAACGATAATATTTAACCATTTCTGCCACAACAAAACCTTTGTTTACGACGAAAACATTTTGAAATTCCCAAAAAAAAATTATAAAAACAAAAAAAAAGATCAGACATATGAAGTCACTTGGGTTAGACGGTTAATGCTTCCAAACGATATTGGCATAGAAATGAACGAACTATAAATAACAAATTAATTTTCAAAGTATATAAACAGACTCTGATTCAGCGACATAACTCAGACCTTATCTGAATTTTCGGCACAGATAGACCTGCTTATTATTTAAAACAACAATCAATTTTTTTTGTAGCGACCCATTTTTCGCTAGTTACGGCCAAACAAAGCTTGACAATAAATATTGTCATATACCTTAATCAATACTTTTCAGATTGCGCTAGCGCTGCAATGCTTATCAAAACAGCTATCCAAAGACGTTTTTATGTTACCGGCCCGTTGCAAGGCAGAAAAATATTAAATTTTTTGCAAGAAGAACTTATAACCGACAATCTGTAACAACAACCAACATATGTACAAATTCAATTCCAATAATCATCTTAGTCTTTTAGGATTAAGGATACTTGTTTTCTTCAACCGAAAGCGTCAGTGTCCTTTACTAAAAATTGCTGTCTACCCAATCCACATTCAGTTGTAACAATGGAATACATGGGTAATACTTACAACCACCAACATTCGGGTGACAAAAAGTTCGGCTGTGGCAACAAATCTATTATCTGTGTGTATGTCATGACGAGGGCAAAGAGGAAAAGATAATGCACGATTTTAACTAGAAAAATATGTGATTAATCGAATTGCCTTTAGGTCAGTAATAATCGAATTATTTTATTTTTAAATTATATTCCATTACACAACCCGTTTTTGGTTATGATCATCACTAATAATTGTCTACAACAACAAAGTGTTAGCAAAACGGTTGATTGTCACAACCATCAGTTGAGACAACTAAATATCATTTTCGCGTTTAATGGGTATGTTCGATCATTAAAAACATTGTGAGTACAGTACGCATCATGTGGTATTTTGAACCGAATATCCGTTACGATTATAAACATTTGGTGATTGCAACCGAAATTCCTCTTTTACATCCGAACCATCGTAGTTCCGACAGATTTTCAACTAGTTTTTCTGTTTTGATCCTAGTTTTTTCATTAAAAAAGAGAATAATGTAAAATATGTCACTATCTTCTGAATCAAAATTGTAGTTGCTGTAATAGCTGTATTGATAATACCACATAAATTATATGTAAATATGTACTAAATACACAAAATTGTAAATAAAGAAGAATTTTGAACTGAACTGATCCTTAACTAAATTCAAAGATAATTTATTCAACTGAATAACTGAAGTTGCATTCATCAAATATTCCAGTGCACGCATCACAACGTTCGGTTGTAGTTAAACAATGCTTGAAGTAGACGCAACCACAAACATTCAGTTGGCAAAAAAATTCGGTTGAGACAACCATTCAGTTCTATGTGTGTACTCATTTTTTTATAACTGCGTGGCTGATGTAAGACAACAGCACTTAAACCTTATTAAACCATAATTGTCTAGAGCAATGATGCACTGTTGAGCTAAAACGTGTCTGTTTTTGCTATTCCGCCACGGATGATCCCATGCGATTAAAATTGTCCATAATAACTCATAATGGCAGTCAACAGTTTGTGGCACAATTATAAGCCGGCTGCCAGGGAAAGGAACGAACTACGACGTTATATGAAATATTATTTGAAAAGAAAACGAAAATAGGTCAAGAAACTTAAAGAAATAATCCAGATACTACAGCGGCATGCTTGGCAGTGCGTACTATGAAATGTTAACTACACACAGAGAGAAAATTAGTCTGAACTCAGTTGAAGGTATAATAAGAAATAAGAATTTCGCTTGTGATCACCGAATGTTTACAATCGTGATGGATATTCGGTTTGTCATACCCAAGATTATAAATATGATCGTTTTATTGTAGGCGAAACTAATTGATCGTTAAATCCAATCAAACGCCTTAAATGTATTAAGTTGCCATACCTGGTGGTTGTGGCAACCAATAATTTTGCCAACATTTTGTTGCAGTAACCGAATATTGGTGTTAATATCTAAACATTCATCATAACCAAAGACGAAAGTAATACTAATTAGTAGGGACATAAATACTGATACAACATTGAACACACCCATTTCAATAGTAGAACTGAACATACCCCGTTAATGTCATATGGGTTTTGAAAGCTAACCTCAATAGCGTTAGTCTGTAACGGGATTTTAAAATTGTTTCAACTTTCATCATGGTGTGGTCAGATAATGAGAACCGTATCGCTGTAATAGCGCTTTTCAAGTGTGATATAAATAAAAGGGATATTTTCAAAACGCTCCGAGAACAAAAAATAATGGACCGTGAGATTAATATCACGCAAAAGTCCAAGAGTCGAATCATTAAAAAAGACTAGGGACTTGGGGCTTTCAAACGACGTACCGAACATTTATTGACTGCAGCTTAAAAAAAATAGGATTGAAAAATGCAAACCTCTTTTGGTGAAGCAGGCTGATAACTTACACAGAAAAATTTTGTTTACCGATGACAAAATTTTTACCGTTCAGGAAAAATTTAACAAGCAAAATGATAGATTATATGCTTGGTTATATAAGAAAGCATCTGAACTGATCCCAAGGGTGGAAAAGGGTCATCACCCAGCTTCAGTCATGGTTCGGTGGGGTGTCTTTTACGATGGAGTCACTAACCTGCATTTCTGCGAACAAGGAGTCAAAACATCGGTCAAAGTTTACCAAGAAACCGTTTTTAAAAGCTGTTGTGAAGCCTCTTAACAATTACCTGTTCCAAAACCAGCCATGGACTTTCCAGTAGGATTCTGCGCCGGCCCATAAGGCTAAAAAGTCCTAGGCCTGGCTTCAAAAAAATTCGCCAGCGTTAATTTCCTCGGAAGAGTGGCGCCCATGCAATCCAGATTTGAACCCATTCGATTACAAATTGTGGAAGGTTTTAGAGGACAAGGTTTGTCACAAAAGATACCCCAACATTGCATCTCTTAAGACTGCTTTGGTTCGAGCTGTGGCCAATTTTCCAGTGGGCGAGGTTCGTGCAGCTATTGACGATTGTCCAGTGCGACTTAAGGCGTGTGTAAAGGCAAAAGTCGGACATTTCGAATAAGTAGATTCTTTTTGGATACAATATACGAGGGCGGTTCAGAAACTTCTTAGCCTAGCACAAAAAGCGCGGTATAAACAGAAAAAAGTTAAGTGTTTTGGAAACTTCCATCTCTGCTATGAACACATGTTAAATTTTGTTTCGATCTGGCAACTCCTTCATATAGAAACAGGTGTTCACAAAAGACGCATCCGCGATTTTTTTACAATGGAAAAATTAGAAATGCATGGTGTCATTAAATTTTAACATAAAAAAGGTTTATCGGGACAAGAAATTCATAATGATATGGTGGATGTGTTAGGTGAAACTGCTCCTTCATATGCAACAGTAAAAAATTGGATTGCTGAATTTAAACGTGGTCGTACAAGCATTGAAGATGAACCACGTAGTGGACGTCCAAAAACAGCCACAACAACAGAAATTGTAGCCAAAGTGCATGATATGGTATTAAATGATCGAAGAATAAAAGTGCGTGAAATAGCTAATATCATGGGCATCTCAAATGAACGAGTCCATTTAATTTTGCATGAAGAACTACAGATGAAAAAGCTTTCTGCAAGATGGGTGCCGCACTTGTTAACAGTCGACCAAAAACGCATAAGAATGAACATTTCTCAAGCTTGTTTGGATCGTTTTCAGCGAAATAAAATGGATTTTTAGCATCGTTTCATAACTGTTGATGAGACATGGATCCACCACTATACTCCAGAGACAAAAGAACAATCCAAACAATGGACTGAAGCTGGAGGAAGTGCCCCAAAGAAGGCAAAAACAATTCAATCGGCTGGTAAGGTTATGGCAACGGTTTTTTGGGACTTCAAAGGTATTTTATTGATTGACTATCTGCAAAAGGGTAAAACAATAAATTCAGAGTACTATTTCAACCTTTTAGATCAATTACAAATTCGAGAAAAACGTCCTGGCTGACAACACAAAAAAATAATTTTTCATCAAGACAATGCACCAGCGCACAAGAGTGTTTTAACAATGGCTAAAATCAACGAATTAAAGTACGAGTTGCTTGACCACCCACCTTATTGTCCTGATTTAGCTCCCAGTGACTTTTACCTGTTCCCAAATCTAAAAAAATCCTTGCTGGCAAGCGTTTTACCTCAAATAAAGATGCAATTACAGTTTTAAACCACTATTTTAAAGACCTTGAGGAAAACTATTTTAATCAAGGGATAGAATTGCTAGATAAGCGTTGGACTAAGTGTATTGAAGTTTCAGGAGATTATATTAAAAAATAAAAATATTTTAGAAAAACTAACTATTCTCTTTCATTGATAAGAACTTTTCGAACCGCCCTCCTACATCAATAAATATATTAAAAAATATGACCTTCTTCATGCTTAAGAGTACTTCAATTATACTCGTAAAAGGAAAAAGATTTGTTTGCCTCTACTGAAAATTAAATAACTTTTCGTTAAACAAGTGCGGCATGTGGACTTTTAAATCCAAAAAAAGGATCGGAAACATGGAAGGTTGCACCGATACAACAGATCCAATAACTGAAAATTTCATAGCACCAAGAAACATTCGGTTGTACTAGTGGAATACTCGAGGTGCGTGTAACCTCAATCATTTGGTTGGCAGAAAAAGTCGGTTGTGGTAACGAATCTGTTCTCTGTGGACGATTTTATCCTCACATTGACAAAGTGATGTTAATCAAAAGGGTGTTTGTTTTTAGAACTTTTAAACTTTATAGTGGCAGCTCGGTTTTCAGTGTCAACCGGTTAAAGGGCTTACAATCCATTTATCCATTTATTTCATAATAAAGGGACTGGCGGCAGATTAAAAAACAAAACACAGTACGCCTCGTAAGGTAACAATTTAATCTCAGCATCTTAGTAAGAAACAAAAGAGGAATCTAACTCGAGTTGGTATTTGGCAATGTTACCGTAGTGCACCGAGACTTAAACCGTCACGGTGCGCTCATCACCAGTGCTGAAAAATTATTTTTTTGTGTTGTAAGCCTGGACGTTTTTCTCGAATTCAGTGCTAAGTACCAACTTGAGTTATGGGCCCCTTTGGATTCTTAATAGGATGTTGAGATATATACGAATTCTATGATATGAAGCTGGATTTGCCACCACACCGGCAGTGGTTTAATGAATTATTACTTAGAATCCTTTTTCCATAAGGGGCGATTTCAATCATCCAAGTATAATACTTTGAAGATTCCCACATGAATAATAAATACAACGTATTGCAAGTTGGTGAGAGAGAGAATCTTCCTCATATTGTGAATGATAATAAATATAACATTCGGGCAATCAAATACATTTTCGCAACATTTGAAACTCAATTCGAACCTTTTTTTTCTTTCGACACAACATTTATTGAAAATATATGATGGGAAACGTTGCCGTCATATTAAACACTACGTGTGATTTATGCATTTCCGTACAGTGGAACCTCTCATTAGTTATTTTGTGAGATTTGGCATGTGTTTTGAAAAAATTTAAATTTAAGGATAAGTAATTACGAGGGCGGTTTGGAAAGTTCTTAGCCTATCTATGAAAGAGAATAGTTAGTTTTTAAAAAATATTTTTATTTTTCAATATAATCTCCTGAAACTTCAATACACTTAGTCCAACGCTTATATAGCAATTCTATCCCTTGATTAAAATAGTTTTCCTCAAGGTCTTCAAAATAGTGGTTTACAACTGTAATTGCATCTTCATTTGAGGTAAAACGCTTGCCAGCAAGGAATTTTTTTAGATTTGGGATCAGGTAAAAGTCACGGGGAGCTAAATCAGGAGAATAAGGTGGGTGGTCAAGCAACTCGTACTTTAATTCGTTGATTTTAGCCATTGTTAAAACACTCTTGTGCGCTGGTGCGTTGTCTTGATGAAAAATTATTTTTTTGTGTTGTAAGCCAGGACGTTTTTCTCGAATTTGTACATTTAATTGATTTAAAAGGTTGCAATAGTACTCTGAATTTATTGTTTTACCCTTTTGCAGATAGTCAATCAATAAAATACCTTTGAAGTACTTCCTCCAGCTTCAGTCCATTGTTTGGATTGTTCTTTTGTCTCTGGAGTATAGTGGTGGATCCATGTCTCATCAACAGTTATAAAACGACGCTTAAAATCCATTTTATTTCGCTGAAAACGATCCAAACAAGCTTGAGAAATGTTCATTCTTATGCGTTTTTGGTCGACTGTTAACAATTGCGGCAGCCATCTTGCAGAAAGCTTTTTCATCTGTAGTTCTTCATGCAAAATTAAATGGACTCGATCATTTGAGATGCCCACGATATTAGCTATTTCACGCACTTTTATTCGTCGATCATTTAATACCATATCAGGCACTTTGGCTACAATTTCTGTTGTTGTTGCTGTTTTTGGACGTCCACTACGTGGTTCATCTTCAATGCTTGTACGACCACGTTTAAATTCAGCAACCCAATTTTTTACTGTTGCATATGAAGGAGCACTTTCACCTAACACATCCACCATATCTTTATGAATTTCTTGTCCCGATAAAAAAAAGAATTGTAAAAGAATCGCGGATGCGTCTTTTGTGAACACCTGTTTCTATATGAAGGAGTTGTCAGATCGAACCAAAATTTAACATGTGTTCATAGCAGAGATGGAAGTTTTCAAAACACTTAACTTTTTTCTGTTTATACCGCGCTTTTTGTGCTAGGCCGCCCTCGTAGAGTCTTACCTAAAGGCAAACCCTGGTACTCCTGGACCTCCCTCTCTACACATTCAAGTTGTACCTGATCTGCCTGGGCGGAGACATTCTGTCTATAAGATGGTGATTGGGATGACTACTGCGAAGACACCATAGCAGAAACTGCTTAGACAACAGGAAATATTGTCTGCGAACGATAAAGACGTTAGTCTCCTCATGTAGATGGTCCTCAGAAGACACCCTATTGAAGTTCTGAGGGCGGCATTCTGGCTGGTCTTCCACTGCGGCGTTGTCACGTTCGCCGACCCCACCGGCGCTGCGAAGTTCACAACAGACCAAGCTATCGCATTGTAAAAGGTCAACAAGGTTTCCTTAACGGCTCCCCAAGAACTTTCGGCTATTAACTTAAGGACCTTGTTCCTACTTTCATGCTTGTCACAGGTAGCTTTTGCGTGTGCAGAGGATCGAAAAAGGCTGTCCAATATGACCCCAAGAATTTTGAGGGATGTTAACGTCATCGACTTTCACATTGACTAATCCCACGACAGCCGGTTCTATGTACCGGATTGACCCGAAAAGCAATTCTTCAGCCAAGGGCTGTCACCCCGGCACACGGTTGCCGCTACAACAACAACAACATTGTGTGACAACCGCTCCTCTGCGGTCCATGCAGTAAACAGTGTGGCTTATGATTTGGAGGCGGATATTTTCATATTCCTCGCAGTGAAAAAACGTGCTAAGTCAATGAGGCTAACAATTGATTATCTCGCATATGTCATCCACTTTAGGTCCTGACGCCAGAATTCTGCAGTCATCAGCACAGGACCCAATTTCAGCACCGTCAAGTGGTGCAGGAATTTTAGAGAGGTAAAAGTTGAACAGAGCAGGGTATATCACTCTACCCTGGGGAGCTCCCTGTTTAACTCTACGGGACTTCGACTTCCTGTCTTTAAATTCTACATGTGACTGGCGCCCACACACATATTTTACGACCCAACGTTTCAAACTAGGCGGAATTAACGTTTCTGCAATGTCCTCGAACTTAGTGGCGTGTTAAAGGCCTTGGTAAGGTCAAGAGACACGAGGATCGTCCTGTCGTTGGGCTTGTTCTGGTTAAGGCACGGACTTCTACGCGAGGCGGAACCCATGCTGATGAGCAATACATGGAAGGTGGTTGTTCCGGCTATGGAGGAGCAGTCAAGCGTCCTTACTACGGGCGACAGCAAGGAGACCAGCCTTTTAGTTGTCCTTTGCTTGTGTCTTTGATTGACTTCAGTAGCGTTACCACCCTGCCCATTTTCCAGGCATCGGTAACTAAGTGAGTGGCTAAAGACAGATTGAGCCCTGGGGCATGTACTCTAATCGCGGGGTATCCAAGTGCTTCAGAATCCGCATTGAAATTCCGTCTGGACCCAGCGGCTTCGATGACTTTGCACTGTGATTGACATAGGCAACATAGCCAACTGTTCTTGTTGTAAAGGCAACTGTGTGCCGGGGTGAAAGTCCGAAGGTGCTTCGGTTCAATCCAGCGAAGTGTAAATTGTGATGGTGTCACTTCGACTCGGACAGCGCGGATACAACGCAATTCTCTCTTTTTCGCCTTGTCGCTCTCTGGTTGCTCAATAAAAAGCCGGTTAAAACAACTCGTGCAGCGCTTAGGCTGCCCGCTTATCTATTCTTCCAGATTTAGAAAGTGATTTGACAGTTGTCCTCAATTAACCAATGCCGGAAAATAATCTGCACTGCTTAAAGTAATCTAGCAATTTGTTCCGCTTATACATGTTGACCAACCTACTGATTTCAGAGTTAAAGATCCCCAAGTCTAGAGTCAGCATGGTTAGAGCGACGAGTGTCACCCTGTTCATCTGCGAAAAATTTGGTGGTTCTGATGGGAAATTTGGTCTATCTTGGGTACTCGACCAGCAGGAATGTGGCGAGCGGCGGAACTTCTTCTCGGCTACCCGAACATCCAATGGAAGATTATTAAAGCTGCTGTTGGTGGCTTCTCTAAAGGCATCTTAATCAGCCTTTTTTTGATTGCGATATGTTTGGCGTTCAGAGATTATAAAGTCGAGTTGAAGATCCCCAAGTCTAGAGTAAGCTTGGTTAGAGCGACGAGTGTCACCCTGCTCATCTGCCAAAAATTTGGTGGTTCTGATGGGAAATTTGGTCTATCTTGGGTACTCGACCAGCAGGAATGTGGCGAGCGGCTGCTGCGTTGATGATGGCCCGGAACTTTTTCTCGGCTACCCGAACATCCAATTGAAGATTATTAAAGCTGCTGCTGGTGGCTTCTCTAAAGGCATCTTAATCAGCCTTTTTTTGATTGCGACATGTTTGGCTTTCAGAGATTATGAAGTCGGATAGTCTATTTATCGAGAAAATTATGGGAAGGTGGTCCGATCCTAGTGAGATGATGGTTTGCCAGATGAGGTCGTTGATCAGGTCTGGCGATGTAATGGTTATGTCCGGCGAGCTATGACAGTCGACCATGAGGACGCCTAGGGGCGTCCCCATTCACTGCGCAGAACGAAAAGCTATCAATTTGCTCTGCCAAAGCTATGCCCCTCTGGTCGTTGTCTAGAAAAGAATGCCACAGTTCATGGCGGGCATTAAAGTCTCCTAGGGCCAGACGGTTATTGCCTTGTAGCAGAGTGGTTAAGTCAGGCAAAGAACCCGGGGCACAGCTACTAATCGGCGGGATGTATACTTTCTACAGCCGTATCTCGGCAGTTCCAGACTTGACTATGGATCTCTAGAGTCCAGCTCAGGCGAGATAGACCTGTACTGCGCAAAACAATTTAAGAGGATAAAAAGCCTACCACCTCCACTTCTCGCGTGATCCTTGCAAATCACGTTGTACCTATCACAACTGAGCAGTCTGCAGGTGACAATCAGCTTAGTTTCTTGGATTGCAGCGGCCATGATATTCCTCCGACTAATAAATTATATTACCTCACTGATTTGTTGCGTGGGCCACTGCAACAAAATTGCAAAACTGATGCACTGTCTGGGGTGGCAATAGCAATCTGTGGTGTATAAAATGCTGTATATGTGACAGCGCATAGAGAAAGGGACCTAAGGGTAAAAAAAATCAATTTTCCCTTTTTTTGATGTGGACAACTTTTGAGCATCGAATGAGTTCGATCCCATGTCCCAAAAGTGTTCTCTCCCAGAGATATGCGCGTTTTATGAAAGCGATGGTACACCAAAGATACACGTATTTAAATCTTTAAAATGGCTCTCCTGAACAAAACTGGTTTTTACCCTTAGCTTCCTTTCTATTTTGTGCGTCACATATGTTGATGCGGTTGCTAGAGAGACCGTGGGGGAATCTCATAGTGGGATGATGATGACGACGAAGAGTTAGACGGCGACGATAACACCAAATCCAGAGACCCACTGCGAACTACGTTAGTACAGCACAAGGCAACAAAGTCCGTTTCGCTATACTCCCTGATGTGGTTTAGACCTGAACAGATCCTGAAGTGCACCCACTCCATGCAACGAATACAGCTTACAGATGGTGCATGCGGTTTTGAGAAACCGAGCAAATGCAAGATCCTAGCCTAGCACAAAAAGCGCGGTATAAACAGAAAAAAGTTAAGTGTTTTGGAAACTTCCATCTCTGTTTCGATCTGGCAACTCCTTCATATAGAAACAGGTGTTCACAAAAGACGCATCCGCGATTTTTTTACAATTGAAAAATTAGAAATGCGTGGTGTCATTAAATATTTACATAAAAAAGGTTTATCGGGACAAGAAATTCATAATGATATGGTGAATGTGTTAGGTGAAAGTGCTCCTTCATATGCAACAGTAAAAAATTGGGTTGCTGAATTTAAACGTGGTCGTACAAGCATTGAAGATGAACCACGTAGTGGACGTCCAAAAACAGCAACAACAACAGAAATTGTAGCCAAAGTGCATGATATGGTATTAAATGATCGCGTGAAATAGCTTATATCATGGGCATCTCAAATGATCGAGTCCATTTAATTTTGCATGAAGAACTACAGATGAAAAAGCTTTTTGCAAGATGGGTGCCGCACTTGTTAACAGTCGACCAAAAACGCATAAGAATGAACATTTATCAAGCTTGTTTGGATCGTTTTCAGCGAAATAAAATGGTTTTTAAGCGTCGTTTCATAACTGTTGATGAGACATGGATCCACCACTATACTCCAGAGACAAACAAACAATCCAAACATAGGTCTGAAGCTGGAGGAAGTGCCCCAAAGAAGGCAAAAACAATTCAATCGGCTGGTAAGGTTATGGCAACGTTTCTGCAAAAGGGTAAAACAATAAATTCAGAGTACTATTGCAACCTTTTAGATCAATTAAATGTACAAATTCGAGAAAAACGTCCTGGCTTACAACCCAAAAAAATAATTTTTCATCAAGACAACGCACCAGCGCACAAGAGTGTTTTAACAATGGCTAAAATCAACGAATTAAAGTACGAGTTGCTTGACCACCCACCTTTATTCTCCTGATTTAGCTCCCAGTGACTTTTACCTGTTCCCAAATCTAAAAAAATTCCTTGCTGGTAAGCGTTTTACCTCAAATGAAGATGCAATTGCAGTTGTAAACCACTATTTAAAGACCTTGAGGAAAACTATTTTAATCAAGGGATAGAATTGCTAGAGAAGCGTTGGACTAAGTGTATTGAAGTTTGAGGAGATTATATTGAAAAATAAAAATATTTTTGAAAAACTAACTATTCTCTTTTATTGATAGGCTAAGAACTTTCCGAAACACCCTCGTATTTTAAGTATTAAAATAAAATTAAATAACAAACATTTGATTGTTAAAAATTCTCATACGTTGGGTGAGAACCTGGTCCGAAAGAGTTCAGCTTTTCTTTCAACAATAGCTGCAAAGCTTTCTGATGAAGGTCGTCACGAACCCAAAATCGCTATAAAAGCAGGGCGGCCAAGAAATTAAATGTCACTTCGCCATTTTGTTAAAAATTGGATTTCTACTAAATAGTTAATTTAAGAGGCCTTGAGCCGCATTATCCCTGTTCAATTTTTTTATTTCTTTAAAAAAAATAACTTCAAGTGACCCTTTTTTTTGTCCTTAACTGTATGTCTGTACCTATATGTATAAATTGTTCATTGTTCGATAGATAACCTTGAGAAGCGATGGATATAACAACATAAACATACACACATTAAGCCAATAAATCTATTATAAATGCTTACCACAAATCAACAATATATTCTGCAGATGAACTGACAGATTGACAGGCAAACACAGTGGCTTAAAGAAAAAAAATAAAAAAAAAATAAAAACTTTTTATTTTTCATAAAGTGTTTAATACGAGGGCGACCGCAAAACTAACTGGCCTGGCACATTTTCTGTTTTACTGCAACTTTTTTTGTTTTTGTTTTTTAAAAGAAATCTCTTATAAGCCATCTGTCAAAATTTCCGAAATATTTAATGATTATTTTCTTTGTTACAGGTGATTGAAGTAAACAAGTTTTATAATTTTTGAAAAATGGAAAATAAAGAGTTTCGTGCGGTAATTAAACACTTTTATATGAAAGGTTATACGCCACAATTAATCAAAGATGAATTGGATTCTGTTCATGGTGATAAGGCACCATCATACTCCATCGTGAAATCCTGGGTTCAACAATTTAAAATGGGTCGTTCAAGTACGAAAGATGAACAACGCTCTGGAAGACCGAAAACTGCTACTATTATTAAAAACATTAGAAAAATATTTAATGAAGTGACTAAAGATAGACGAATAAAGCTCAGAGAACTTGCTGATATTGTTAAAATACACGAAAAACAAGTTTGGAGTATTTTACATGATGAACTCCTCATGAAAAAGCTATCCGCAAGATGGGTGCCGCGTTTGTTGACTTTGCCCCAAAAAATCGTCCGTTGGACCAATTCCGAGGAGCTTTTAGCGATTTATCAGCGTAATCCAATAGAGTTCTTCATAACTGTTGATGAAACATGGATCCATCACTACATCCCAGAATGTAAAGAACAGTCAAAACAATGGATAGAAGCTGGTAAAGTGGTCCCACGAAGGCGAAAACTGTTAAGTCAGCAGGAAAAGTAATGGCCACAGTATTTTGGGATGTAAGGGGTATAATATTTATTGATTATCTTGAAAAAGGAAAAACTATAAATAGTGAATATTATTGTGGATCGGTTGAGTGAATAAATCAAGACAAAACGGCCTCATTTAGAAAAAAAGTTCTTTTTCATCAATATAATGCTCCTTCACACACTTTATTTTTTACTCAACAAAAACTGGCCGAATTACGATTTGAAATTGCTCCGCATCCACCATATAGTCCAGATTTAGCTCATTCTGTTTATTTCTTGTTTCCAAATTTAAAAAAATTTCTCGGTGGCAAAAATTGTTCGTCCAATAGCGAGGTTATTGCTGAAACTGAGGCATATTTTGAAGGTCTTGAAAAATCTTATTTTTCGGATGGAATTAAACAACTTGAAAAACGTTTGATGAAGTGTCTCGAGTTGGAAGGAGATTATGTTGAAAAATAAATAATAATAATTCCAAAAAAACGGTTCTTTTTATGTTAGGCCAGTTACTTTTGCGGTCGCCCTCGTAGATATACGGTTGCTGAACCATTGGACACTTGCTGAACCATTAAGCGGAATAATTAGTTATTGTTTTATATGTACGAGTATAAATGACAATTCCTGAATTTGTCTCTCAAAGAGGGACTCTAAATATTGAATAAAATAAAGATTATAAATACAAAACCACGACCTCGAGCTTGAGTATTTAATTATTTCATCATATGGATATAAAACGTCGAATATTGATAACTTATCTACAGTTGTTTAGTAGATATTTAAGATGATGACTTGAACAGTTTACTTTATATTAATATTCATACGACATTCATGTTCTGAATATATCAGAAAATGTTTAAATGAAATGTATTACCCCTGAAATACCGCCGTGTTTTACGGATAAGCAGAGTTTTTAATATTCACATAAAGGTTTCCACTATCTACCACTGTCTAGTACCTCTCCATTTCTTAGTAAGTCTACTTACAGATGTCTGAAGATCTGTTTACGAAGTTTGTGTTCCACTACATATACGGGCCCTAGGGACTCAATAGATCCCTTCAATAATGATAATATAGGCATTCAAAAACAGTGACATTTTCTCAAGAATCTGAAAATGAATGACATTAATTTTCCGATTTAACTCAATTTGGAACCAAAAAAAAGTGGGGCCTGTGCAATACTTGGTAGGGACATAAAAACTGTTACATCATTGAACACACCCATTTCAATAGTAGAACTGAACATACCAAGTTAATGTCATATGGGTTTTGAAAGCTAACCTCAATAGCGTTAGTCCGTAAAGGGATTTTAAAATTGTTTCAACTTTCATCATGGAGTGGTCAGATAATGAGAACCGTATTGCTGTAATAGCGCTTTTCAAGTGTGAAATGAAAAAAGCGATATTTTCAAAACGCTCCGGCCACTGGAACTACCTTTGAAGCATATAAATCTAAATGAAACTAAAGCGGAAATTAGTAAGTTAAATAATAAGAAGTCTTCAGGATATGATAAAATTGACGCGAAAGCCATAAAGGCTTTGCCTTTTAAAGGGCTTGTCTTTTTAACATTAATATTCAATCTCAATTTTACGACTTCAGCACTTCCCCTCGCAATGGAAGTGTGCAGAGATAATAATGGTTTTAAAACCAAGTAAATCTGAACATTTAGTAGGATCTTACAGACCTATTAGTTTACTGCCCATTTTCTCCAAGATAATTGAACGACTGCTTTTGAAACGCCTATTGCCCCATCTTGAAAGAAACAGCATAATTCCAGATCACCAATTTGGATTTCGACATAAACACGGAACACCAGAACAATGTCATCGGATTATTAAAGAAATAACAGATGCGTTTGAAAATAAAAAGTACTGTTCTGCTGTATTTCTGGATATACAACAGGCGTTCGATAAAGTTTGGCATAGTGGACTGTTATACAAATTAAAAAATATTCTTCCAGCCCCATTATACAAATTTTTCCTCTCATACCTAAGTGACAGATGTTTTTATGTAAAAATCAATAATGAAGCTTCCAACATTCATCGAATAGAAGCCGGCATCCCACAGGGTAGTGTGCTTGGACCTGTCCTGTATACAATATTCACACATGATAGGCCAACTAGAAATGACATAGCTGTTGCAACATATGCAGATGATACAGCATTTTTATGTTCACATCAATTTCCATCTGAAGCATCTAGAATATTGCAATTACAACTGGACAGTCTGCAACTTTGGCTTACAAAGTGGAATATTTTAATCAACACTCAAAAATCAAATCATATTACATTTACGCTAAGGAGGGAGAACTGCCCGGCTGTGCTTTTGAATGGCACAACAATTCCAGAGAGTAATGAAGTTTAATACCTTGGACTTCACTTGGATCGACGACTTACATGGAGAGCACACATACTTGCCAAGAGAAAACAGCATGACATACAATTTAAACAAATGTACTGCTTACTTGGGCCTAAATCTCAACTGTCACTAGAAAACAAAGTTCTCCTGCTTAAAGTTATATTAAAGCCTATCTGGGCATACGGTATAGAGTTATGGGGAACCGCCAGCAACTCTAATATTGAAATTCTACAAAGATTCCAGTCTAAGGCCTTACGATCAATTACAAATGCTCCATTTTACATTACGAACAACTTATTGCACAAGGACCTCAAAATGCCTTTTGTGAAATGTGAAATCAAAAAGTTTAGTTCAAATTGTTTAGATAGACTAAGTACTCACACAATCATATTGGCAATCACACTATTAGGTGAGACTGACGAAGTAAGACGACTAAAAAGAAACCATGTTCTAGATCTTCCATTTTTATAATATTTCAATAATAATAATTATATGAATAAGAATAAGTAAATATTATGTAAATAAATATTTTGTTTTTAGTTTAGCACTATTTATGCACATACATCTGTACATATATATAAATTATATTGTTGCTTCCGATGGGAATCAATAAGTCATGTTATGTTTTAAGTTTATCAAATTTGCTTATTATTGTAAAATAGATTGCAAATAAAATTGGAGAAAAAAAAACTTTCATCATGGAGTGGTCAGATAACGAGAACCGTATCGCTGTAATAGCGCTTTTCAAGTGTGAAATGAAAAAAACCATATTTTCAAAACGCTCCGGCCACTAGGGATTAGCCGCATGTTCGTCTACCGATGCATAAAACTGTATGAGGAGATTGTATGAGGAGGTTGAAAAGACCGCCACCGGTCGGGCCGCCCACGCTCTTTCAAACACCGCATGTCATCAAAGCCGTTAAATCAAGAATTCACAGAAATCCGCTCCAAAAACAGAAAACCATGGCCCGTGAGATCAATATTACGCAATCGTCCATTAATCGAATCATTAAAAAAGACTAGGGAAAAAGACTCTGACTGCCGCTTTAAAATAAAATAGGATTGAAAAATGCAAACTTGCACAGAAAAATTTTGTTCACCATTGAAAAAATGTTTACCGTTCAGGAAAGTTTAACAAGCAAAATGATAGAGTGTATGCGCGGTCATCTAAGGAAGCATCTCAACTGATCCCAAGTGTGAAAAAGGATCATCACCCAGCATCAGTCATGGTTTGGTGGGGTGTCTCTTACGATGGGGTCACTGACCTGCATTTCTGCTTACAAGGAGTCTAAACATCGGCCAAAGTTTACCAAGAAACCGTTTTGGAAGCTGTTGTGAAGCCTCTCAGCAATCCCCTGTTCCAAAACTAGCCATGGACTTTCCAACAGGATTCTGCGCCGGCCCATAAGGATAAAACGTCCCTTCGAAACAATTTGCCAGCGTTCATTTCCATTGAAGAGTGGCCCTCAGGCAGTCCAGATTTGAACCCATTGGATAACAAATTGTGGACGGTTTTAGAGGACAAGGTTTGTCACAAAAGATACCCCAACATTGGATATCTTAAGACTGCTTTCGTTCGAGCTGTGGCCAATTTTCCAATGGACGAGGTTCGTGCAGCTAATGACGATTGACCAGTGCGACTTAAGGCGTGTGTATAGGCAAAAGGCGGACATTTCGAATAAGCAGATTCTTTTTGGATACAATATACATCAATAAATATACTAAAAAAAAATATTTGTTCCAAAACATTCAGTACTTTTTATATTACAGCATAAAACGTGTGTAACAGTATTTACGTCCCTACGAAGTACAAGCGTCTTTTGAAGCATCGCGATCGTATTTCTTCAAAATTTCTTTGCAACACAAATGATAGTCGTACGTCAAAACGTTCTGAGTTCGTTTATGCGAAAAAATGTTAAACTTTCCAATGGAAATGTCAGATGGCGCCAGGCAAAACTCAGTGTTGCCTAGGCCAGAAATATATATAGCAACCCTCGCAACATTAACCAAAGGGTAGTTGGAAAAATAAACAATATGTGACAGCGCATAAAGAAAGGGACCTAAGGGTAAAAATATAAATTTTCATTGTTTTTCTTTTTTTTGATGTGGACAACATCTGAGCATCGAATGAGACCGATCCCATGCCCAAAAGTGTTCCCCTCCAGAGATATGCGCGTTTTATGAAAGTGAAGTCGACGATTCTAAGCGCAAATAGAAAGGGACCTAATCTTTAGTATGGCTCTTCTGAACAAAACTGGTTTTTAACCTTAGGTCCCTTTCTATTTTGCGCGTCACATGTATACACTTTTCTGACGATTTCGCTCAATTTGCAACTAGGTCCTTTCAGGAGTAAAAATCTATTTAAAATGCAGCCATAATGGACGCACGGGTTCACCAATTTAACGTCTACTTAAAATTTTTGTTCTTCACCCAGGGACCCTGGTGCTGAGAAAAAGAGCCTTACAAAATAGACAAAAGAGTGCCTTAAAACAACGATATTTCCCTACAGGTTGCAAATGTGAACCGCGTTCGCATAGTTTCTGCACATTATTGATGTTTGAGCCAGGAAAGAAATCTATTGAAATTGGTCCATATCAACCTATGGTTTGATATGATACAAATGTTTTTTTCCAAACTCAGCTCTAGAATCCTCTTGTGAAACAGGCCAATAATCGCAGAGACCGACGTAAGGTAACCGTGAGGGAATTGCACTTCTGCAGGGAACCTTTGTGAGGGAAATATTCAAAACGCTCTCCACGAGGTCCCATTCATTAAGAGCTTCTGCTATTTTATTTTAAACCCACAATTTGAACCTGAACCTGTTTAAAGTTTACAAGATACACAGAAAAAAATTAGGGTTAAATCAAAACTTCAAATATTCAAACAAAAAATTAAAAAAAATAATCAGAAATCCTGTGCTAAAAAATTTCAAATATTAACTAAAATATTCGTACGTAGTTTATGAAATATATTTCTAATATTAAGCGATCATCAAATTCACATATTTATGAAAATAAATGTATGCCATGATCGAAAATAATTTCGTCTTACGAGATGCAATACTTCACATGAAAGACGATAAACTAAACAAGACGGGCAATGTGCTTCTTCTTTGCAATAATATTTAAAACAGCACTTTAGTAACGCACAAGTTCTCGGTTTACTTTTCCACATTCGTTTGTCCACAATCACAAGAACGCTAAAAAATCTAAATTGAAACACAGAAAACACTAAATTCGCACACTTTAAACACAAAAAACACCACTCCCAAAATTATTTTTACCCATCTCCGTTTTTCAATATCAATCGCCCATCTTTTACAATTTATCGTCTTTGCTTCACATAATTACAAAGAACAATTGTAAGCCGTTCATAAAAATATTTTCGTTATGAAACCTTAAAAAACTTACATACGTATATATAAAAAAAGTTGAAGAATAAATGCAGTTTCGGTGAGCGCCACCATCATAAGATTACAAGCAACGAATGTGCTGTAACTACGTAAATTTAGTGGCTATGCACTTAAGAGAGGACAGATTAACATTTAACGACAACCGCCGGCAGTAGAGTTTTCTACCGACAATAAAAATCCCTACAAAAAAACTGTAAAATTTGTTCAAAAAACAGCCAAGACTTTTAGTTACAAGCGGGGGTGACCATTATAAGGCCCCATACAACGAGTGTACTTAACTATGGTTAGCGGCAATACATTTAAAATCAGGTTTCTTTAAATTCAACGAGAACTGCCGGCGGTAGTTTTGCACCGAATGCAGCAAAAAACCCTTGCACTCTATACTCGTACATACTTAATTAAACACACACACAGGAATTTAATGATTATTTTTTGTTGTTTCCATTATTTAAATGTCACTGCAATATGTGGGTTGCTATATATATATTTCTGGCCTAGGCAACACTGTTGTGTTGGCTGGCGCCATCTGACATTCACATTGGAAAGTTTGACATTTTTTAGCATAAACGTACTCAGAACGTTTTGATGTACGACCATCATTGACAAAAAGATGGAATTAACTCGTGAATATTTTCGTGCGATTCTTTTTCACAACTTTCGACGTGGATTATCACGACAAGAGTGCATCGATGAACTTAAATCTTTGTATGGCGATGTAGCACCAGCCTATAGCACTGTGAAAAACTGGTTTAGTGAGTTCAATCAAGGCAGACGATCGCTCAAAGACGAAGGTTGTGAAGGTCGTCCAAAAACGGACGTTGTGCCAGAGAACATTGATGCCGTGAGTGAACTGATAATGCAAAATCGTCATGTGACATACCGTGAGATAGAGCGAGGCATCCGTGGGCATTTTTTCCATCAGCATACATTCGATATTACATGAACACCTGGCCGTAAAAAAGGTTTGTTCTCGTTGGATCCCGCACAGTTTGACAATCGCTCAAAAGAAGGCTCGTGTCGATTGGTGCAAAGAAATTTTGAAAAAATAAGATCGCGGTGCTTCTATAGACGTTTAGTAGATAGTTAAAGGTGATGAATCATGGATCTATGCGTAAGAGCCCGAAACTAAACAGCAATCGGCCGAGTAGGTCTTCGAAGACGAGCCAAATCCAACGAAAGTTGTTCGTGGAGGAAGCACTTCAAAGCAAAGGTCGCCTGTTTCTTTGGAAAAACTGACCATGTGGCGACTTTCCGCTTAAGCAACGTAGGACGGTCAATTCTGAGTGGTACACCACAATTTGTTTGCCTGAAGTCTTCGGAGAAATTCAAAAAAAGGAACAAGAGAAGACGAATAAACCCATTTTTGATGATATAACGGGTGGCCCAAATAAGACCAGCTGATGTAAAACACAAATAACTTTTTTATTTTTTAACATAATTTATTTTTTCTTTTTGCAGATTTAAAATGAATACGTACAGTCCACAACAACGCATTTAAGTTATCGATTTTTGTTATTCTTCTCAACGATCAATTGTTCTGACGCAGCGAAAATATCGCCGTTTTTTTAACGTAAGATCAGCGCCCACATCTTCAACGATTACAAGTTTAGTTCGCCGTTTCGAGGAACTGGTTTGCAGTTGGCAATACATCAGCATCAGTTACACCCAATCAGATGCACTGTTTGGTGCGGTGTTATGGATGGCCACAACAACCATCGGCCCATATTTCTTTGAGAATGAGGATGAAACGCCAGAAACGGTCTCCGGGGCTTCTTACAGAACAATGATCGACAACTTTTTGCGGCCAATAGTAGAGCAACTTCCTTCTTTGTGGTTTCAACAAGATGGAGCCACTGAACATACTGCTAGGCAAACTATGCACATGCAGCGTGGAATTTTTGGTGAAGGCATAATTTCAAAAAATTCAGATTTCCCTTGGCCTCCTCGTTCGCCAGATTTAACTGCGTCTGATTTTTTTATGGGGATATTTAAAAGAACAAGTTTACGTGTTTCAACAAACCACAGACACTTGGACAGCTTAAGCTGAATATTCGAGACGAAATACGTCGCCTGCAACCAGAAACATTACTCCGTGTAATGCAAAATGCGCTAAAAAGAGCCAATGCCTGTATCGAGCAAAATGTTGGTCATTTGCCTGATGTCATATTTCACACATAGTCACGTTAAATTTCCATAAAATGTATTTAAAATGTAAAAATAAATCATTTAAAAAAACCCGTTATTACAAGAGTTACGTGTTTAACATAACTAGGTCTCATTTGGGCCACCCTGTATATTCGCATTTTCATTATTAGGCCAGAAATGTATATAGCAGTGTTCGTATATATTTATCGGCTTTAGCTTTAGGCAGAGACGCTCAATTATAAAGATTGGATCTAAGATTTAAGTTGGTAAACAATATTGTTCAGAAATGCTTCTACTAAATTTTTACCAATATTTGGAACTTTGCTTCTTCTTGCAATGGCGTGTGTCCACATTTCAATTGATATGACATCCTTTGTAAATAAAATTCATTTATACATCAGACATTTTTTCACTGTCAAATTTGTAAAACCTTTGAGCCACCGTAGATACCCACAACCACTAAGACAAATAATCGTAAGTCTATTCATATAAAAGTTGACTAGACTTTATTGACAACATGTTCCTGACCTGCAAGCGGCTACTAAAGAAAGAGGATACAAAAAAAAGAAAAATAAATAAAAACGGCGTTAAGTTCGGCCAGGCCGAATCTTTTATGCCATCCCCTGTGTGTACAAAATTTAATATTTTATCCCAGCCAAAGAAAGATCCTTTTACACATGAGAATTCCGAGAAAGGTAAAATCAAAAATCTTCACTACTTGCTTGCACTGCCGTTTCAAATTACTTTGACATGATGGTGACATTGGAGGAAAGTACTTCTCTGTAAGCATACACGCGGCCCAGGAATAAGTACCAATAGGAGGGCACACATGCTGCACAATAATAGGTGAGTTCGATTGGTAATCGATTATTTAACGAGTACGTAGTAGTCTTTCTGTAATAGCGACTGAGAGACAAATTTAACAAAAAAATCTTCTGCAGGGATTTGACCATAGAGCACTTCGGTTAGTAGGAGTATACACTAGGTTCTGCGCCACAGTTGTTGTTGTTGTTGTCTTACTGCTGTTGCAGTATTTGTTGTTGTGAATGGCTGGGGCCGTTACGAATTTAATCGAAAAGAGCAAAGCCCATATCGTCATCTTCAGATTCGGATTCTTCCTTCTTTTCTTCTTTCTTGGCCTCTTCCTTCTTGCCACCGGCATCAGCGCCAGCAGCGGCTGGGGCGGCAGCAGCAGCGGCACCACCACCAACAGGCATGGAGGACAATTTCTCGCGACCGGTAGCGATCAATTCTTCGATGGACTTGCCATTCAACTCCTTAACGACTTTGGTCAAGCGTTCACCGTCAGCCTCAATACCAACGGAGCATAACAAATGCCAGTTATTTGAAGCTATTCCCTTTTAGCATTCGACACAATGAATTTTAATTTACGATGTGGCCTGCATGAGAGTGGGTGTAAAATGAAAGAGAACTTTACAACGAAAGTGAATTTAGAGCTTGGTCGTTTGATACAATTACATGTCGTACCGATAAGTACTTATTTAACCGGTTATCAGTAAGTAGTTATTTTAAGTGCAAAAATAATGCAAAGGGTATTGCAAGGTCATTATCTGGTAATGCAAACGGTAATGAGTAGTACTTACAGATTTTAAGCAGGATTTCTCTCAACATCCCGTTTAGGACGAAACGGTGATCTTCTCTCAAATCAGTGAGCTATGTACGGTATAACTTGAACAGCCCTTGTTTATATGTCCATTTGGCTGTTTGTTTTGAACATAACATCCATGCTTTTGGGACCCCAGGGTCCCTGAGTCGGAGCCCAATCTCAGCGAAATCTGATAAGGAAATCCATATTTATTTCTTTACGAAACCTGATTTACACTCTGTTTACATTTACTATTGGTCTATCGTTTTTGAACCCTATTCAAAGACAACTTTAGTCTATGCTCCTCCAGAGCTCCTACGTCCGATCACCACTTTTTAACAGATCTAAAGCAAAAGCTAGGGACATAAATACTGTTACACACGTTTTATGTTGTAAAATAAAAAGTACTGAATGTTTTTGGACCAAATATTTTTTAATATATTTATTGATGTACGAGGGCGACCGCAAAACTAACTGGCCTGGCACATTTTCTGTTTTACTAGCAACTTTTTTTTTGTTTTTTTTTAAAAGTAATCTTTTATGAGCCATCTGTCAAAATTTCCGAAATATTTAATGATTATTTTCTTTGTTACAGATGATTGAAGTAAACAAGTTTTATAATTTTTGAAATTTTTTAAAAAAAAAAGAGTTTCGTGCGGTAATTAAACACTTTTATATGAAAGGTTATACGCCACCATTAATCAAAGATGAATTGGATTCTGTTCATGGTGATAATGCACCATCATACTCCACCGTGAAATCCTGGGTTCAACAATTTAAAATGGGTCGTTCAAGTACGGAAGATGAACAACGCTCTGGAAGACCGAAAACTGCTACTACTATTGAAAACATTAGAAAAATATTTAATGAAGTGACTAAAGATAGACGAATAAAGCTCAGAGAACTTGCCGATATTGTTAAAATACACGAAAAACAAGTTTGGAGTATTTTACATGATGAACTCCACATGAAAAAGCTATCCGCAAGATGGGTGCCGCGTTTGTTGACTTTGCCCCAAAAAATCGTCCGTTGGACCAATTCCGAGGAGCTTTTAGCGATTTATCAGCGTAATCCAATAGAGTTATTGCGCCGATTCATAACTGTTGATGAAACATGGATCTACCACTACATCCCAGAATGCAAAGAACAGTCAAAACAATGGATGACGCTGGTAAAAGTGGTCACAAGAAGGCGAAAACTGTTAAGTCAGCAGGAAAAGTAATGGCCACAGTATTTTGGGATGCAAGGGGTATAATATTTATTAATTATCTTGAGAAAGGAAAAACTATAAATAGTGAATATTATTGTGCATTATTGAATAGGTTGAGTGAAGAAATCAGGATAAAACGACCGCATTTAGAAAACAAAAAGTTCTTTTTCATCAAGATAATGCTCCTTCACACACTGCATTTTTAACTCAACAAAAACTGGCCGAATTACGATTTGAAATTGCTCCGCATCCACCATATAGTCCAGATTTAGCTCCGTCTGATTATTTCTTGTTTCCTAATTTAAAAAAAATTCTTGAAAAATCTTATTTTTCGGATGGAATTAAAAAACTTGAAAAACGGTTGATGAAGTGTATTGAGTTGGAAGGAGATTATGTTGATAAATAAATAATAATAACTCCAAAAAAACAGTTCTTTTTATGTTAGCCCAGTTACTTTTGCGGTCGCCCTCGTATATTGTATCCAAAAAGAGTCTACTTATTCGAAATGTCCGCCTTTTGCCTTTACACACGCCTTAAGTCGAACTGGCCAATATTCAATAGCTGCACGAACCTCGTCCATTGAAAATTGGCCACAGCCCGAACCAAAGAAGTCTTAAGAGATCCAATGTTGGGGTATCTTTTGTGACAAACCTTGTCCTCTAAAACTGTCCACAATTTGTAATCTAATGGGTTCAAATCTGGACTGCCTGAGGGTAATTCTTCAGAGGAAATGAACGCTGGCAAATTGTTTCAAAGCCAGGCCTGGGACGTTTAAGCCTTATGGGCCGGCGCAGAATCCTGCTGGAAAGTCCATGGCTGGTTTTTAAAACAGGGAATTGTTAAGAGGCTTCACACAAGCTTCCAAAACGGTTTCTTGATAAACTTTGGCCGATGTTTTGACTCCTTGTTCGCAGAAATGCAGGTCAGTGACCCCATCGTTAGAGACACCCCACCAAACCAGGACTGAAGCTGGCTGATGACCCTTTTCCAGACTTGGGATCAGTTCAGATGCTTTCTTAGATGACCGCGCATATACTCTATCATTTTGCTTGTAAAGTTTTTCCTGAACGGTAAACATTTTTCATTGGTGAACAAAATTTTTCTGTGCAGTTATCTGCGTGCTTCACCAAAAGACGTTTACATTTTTCAATCCTATTTTTTTTAAAGCTACAGTCAATAAATGTACGGTATGTCGTTTGAAAGCCCCAAGTCCTAAGTATTTTTTAATGATTCGACTTATGGACTTTTGCGTGATATTCATCTCAGGGGCCATGATTTTCTGTTTTCGGATAGCGGATTTCTGTGAATTATTGATTATTTGGCTTTGATGACATGCAGTTCTACTATTGAAATGGGTGTGTTCAATGTTGTAACAGTATATATGTCCCTACTAAGTATAGTTCTTTTGATTTTGAACCCTGGAACCCAAACCCTATTTCAAGACAAATCTAAAAAAGTCTATGTTCCTCTAGAGCTCCTAGGTACGATCAATCATTTTTAAACAGATCTTAAAAAGAATCATATTTTCATTTGTAATACCATTTGGTTTAATATACTTGCTCATATAGCGATGTTATATATAAGGTCCGTTTTTTTGGCCCTGGAGTTCAAGTCCCAATCACAGCCAAGTCTAAAATAATGCATGTTAGGATTGAAACTAAGTTTGCTTTTTTTGTATGAATAAATGCTCTTGTACTGAAAAAATGTAAGTCGGACAGTCTGTCAAAATGGTAGAAATTATTTGAGTCAGTCGCCTGTTTCCTTACTTTACGACTTAATACTTCACATCACGCAGAAAAAGAGTATGGTTGGGTGACAATATTCGAAGAGGATCATATTATTGTTGGGTATATGGTTGTGACACAACAATATTATGATACTCACAACAATAGTATGATTCACACATAACCATACTATGATCCCCACAACCATAGTATGATTCTCTCACAACTATACTATGATCCTCACAACAATAGTATGATTCACACTCAACCATACTATTATCTCCATAAACATTTTATGATCCTCACAACCATAATATGTTTCTCATACAACCATAGTATGATCCTCACAACCATAGTATGATTCCCAAAATTATTTATTAGGATTGGTTATTGTTGTTATTCAAAAATAGAGATTTTTATTAAGTATTTGACGCCATGTTTTTATTAAACATTTCATTCATTCAATATATATTCCAACGGTCAAAAATGCTTTTAGTGACCAGCAGGGGTGAATGCTTCTTCACCATCCGTAGACACCAAGTAAAGAATGTGATTAAACCGCATGATCAATGGCTAAATACTTAAGTGCAGGCAGATTTTAAATAAACGAGAACCAGTCGTTATTAGAGTATTTCACCAAACAAAGTAAACACAATAAAAATCCCTTGAACTACCTTTCGATTATTGTTGGTTTTTTAATGGAGAGCAACCATTCACTGTATCGTGTGTATGTAGTTTTTTTGTATATCAAAAAAAAAACATACGCACACACATAAATGTATGCTCTATAAAACCTGTTTTGTTATGTTTATAGTCGCAACCATACTGTATGATTGCCGTAATCAAATTATTGTTAACGTAAATTTTAAACAACAGTTCTTTTGTTGCACCAACCATGTTTATATTGTTGCTACAACCATATTTTCATTTCTTAATTTGGCAATAATACTATTGCTACATTTCAACAATAGTAATATTGTCACAATCATAATGTTGTCAAAATGAAATTCATAAAACAATACTATGGTTGCGACGAACATGCTGTTATTGTAGAGAACATAGTATTGTTGCGGTGACCATAGTGTAACCATATCTTTTCTCTGCGTGCACATGGACTATTTAGCGGCCGTTCACACCATTCGGGACGTTTTTAAGAGCACCAGAGCCCAACCGCGCAGCATCTTTAACATTTTTCGAGTTATTATGTATGAGTACTTTCCAACTAATAGTGGCTATCTTAACCATTGTTCGTCCAAATAATGATTTGTTAAGCTAATACTCAGTAAAGTGTATTGTTTCCTTAAAGTCCCTGCAAGGAAAGCTTCCCCCCTGAAACGATTTTGCGCATTAACAATCCCAAACAGCTTTTCACCATAAGCCATAATAATTCTAAATTTCAAAGTCAATATATCGTTAAACGACTAGGGACCTTGTCGGCAGCGCACTTATATGTGACGCGCAAACTAGAAAGGGACCTAAGGGTAAAAACCAGTTTTGTTCAGGAGAGCCATTTTAAAGATTTAAATACGTGTATCTTTGGTGTACCATCACTTTCATAAAAAGCACATATCTCTGGAAGGGAACACTTTTGGGGCAAGGGATCGGTCTCATTCGATGCTCAGATGTTGTCCACATCAAAAAAAAATAAAATTGATTTTGATTTTACCCTTAAGTCCCTTTTAAATGACTAAGGTCTCTAGTCGGCAGCACACATATATGGTATTTAGAAGCCACCAACACCATCAGCGAAACGTGTGCCTCCCAGTCGGTGATGTGTTTGCTTTAACTTCGCTGAACTACTTTTTCTTCCCCCTACGCCAAACAACAACAAGCTTGATCCAATAAGCTTGTGGAGTAATTTACTCTTTTAAAAATGCAAGATCCTAGGTTATTTCGTTGGACCGCTTTCCACAGATATATCGCCCGGTCAACCAATAACAGACCTTAACAAAAAAAACCGACTTAATAGATTTTGGTGTAGTTAGAATTAGGAAATAAAACTTGTGTTTCTTTGTTGGGTGAACCATCTAGAGGTATTTTTTGAACTAAAAAAAATACTAAAACTCAAATCAAGTGTGGAAACTTTATTGTTCATACAAAAGGACATTTTATGCCATTTATTTTTTTGAATATAATTTCCTTCAAATGTTGGCAACTGTAAGATGGAAATGAGCGTTCGGCGAACAACAACATATGATCCGCTGTTTTCGACTAAAATTGTGTTCAGTGATGAGGCCCATTTCTGGGGCAACGTCAATAAAGAAAATTTCCGCATTTTGGGCTGAAGAGGAACCAGAAGAGGTTCAAGAGGTGCCATTATTTCCAGAGAAAACCATGGTTTGGTGCGGTTTATGGGCTGGTGGAATAATCGGTCCATATTTTTTCAAAAATGATAATGGTCGAAACGTAACTTTCAATGGTGCTCCCTATTGCTCTATCATATCGGACTTTTTACAACCTGAAATTAATGCCAGTTTTCTTGACGACATTTGGTTTCAACAGGACGGTGCCACTTGCTATGCAGCTGGTCAAACAATGGATCTAGTCAGAGGTAATTTCGAAGAGTAGCAAATTTCACATTTTGGACCGGAGAATTGGCCGCCTAGATCGCGAGACTTATTTCTTTGGAGCAACGGAAAGTCCAAAGTCTATGCTGACAAACCAGCTATGATTCAGATTTTGGAGTCCAACCTTGCGCGTGTCATTCACGCCATACCGGTCGAAATGCTCGAAAAAGTCATCCAAAATTGCACCCTCAAATGTTGGCCGCAACTGAGGCGTGGTTGCGGTCCATGGCTGGTTTTTGAACAGGTTGTTGTTAATAGGCCTCACAACAGCTTCCAAAACGGTTTCTTGGTAAACTTTGGCCGATGTTTTGACTCCTTGTTCGCAGAAATGCAGGTCAGTGACCATATCGTAAGAGACACCCCACCAAACCATGACTGAAGCTGAGCGATGACCCTTTTCCACCCTTGGGATCAGTTCAGATGCTTCCTTAGATGACCGCGCATACACTCTATCATTTTGCTTCTTAAATTTTTGCTGAACGGTAAAAATTTTTTCATCGGTGGACAAAATTTTTCTTTGCAGTTATCTGCGTGCTTCACCAAAAGACGTTTACATTTTTCAATCCTATTTTTTTTAAAGCTGCAGTCAATAAATGTCCGGTATGTCGTTTGAAAGCCCCAAGTTCCAAGTACTTTTTAATGATTCGACTCATGGACTTTTGCGTGATATTTATCTCAGGGGCCATGATTTTCTGTTTTCGGAGCGGATTTCTGTAAATTCTTGATTTAACGGCTTTGATGACATGCGGTGGCGGTCTTTTACATCTCTAGTCTCCTTACAGTTTTATGCATCGGTAGACAAACATGCGGCTAATCCCTAGTGGCCGGAGCGTTTTTTCATTTCACACTTAAAAAGCGCTATTACAGCGATACGGTTCTCTTTATCTGACCACTCATGATGAAAGTTAAAACAATTTTGAAATCCCGTTACAGACTAACGCTATTGAGGTTAGCTTTAAAAACCTATATGACATTAACGGGGTATGTTCAGTTCTACTACTGAAATGGGTATGTTCAATGTTGTTAAAGTATTTACAACAACTAAGTAGAGGATGGATCACCCAATACTTGTCCCTACTAATCATCAGATCATTCACCTGTTACGTTTCTTATCCATAAGATGGCTGTACTTATAGATGAGCCTCTTGGGTTTATGTATTTCTTCCAACACCATTTGGTTGAAATACAGGAAGGACATTAGCAGTCATCTCGATTCTAATCAAGTTGTTTCGAATGTAATTTCTAAAATATTTTTCAACATAATCTCCTTTTAGCTCAATACATCTAGTCCAACGTTTCACCAATTATTTTATCGCTTCCAAAAAATAGGAAAGTCGAGGTCCATAATGAGGCATTTGTTTGATCCATAATTTCATCGTTGGAGCTGAATCTCTTTCCATAGAGCCATTTCTTTAGGTTTGGCAATAGGAAATAGTCACTGGGGACTAAATCCGGAGAATTTGGGGATGAGACTGCACACGTAAACACAAGTGCATTACGCGGGTTGCTATATATATTTCCGGCCTAGGCAACACTAAGTGTTGCCTGGCGCCATGGAAAGTTTGACATTTTTTAGCATAAACGTACTCAGAACGCTTTGACGTACGACCATCATTTGTGTTGTTAACAGTGACTTGAAAAAATCAATTTGGCAAAAAAATTAAATTATCTCGTGAACATTTTCGAGCTATCATTTTTCACAACATTCGACGTGGATTATCACGACAAGAGGGCATCGATGAACTAAAATCTTTGTATGGCGATGAAGCACCATCCTATGGCACTGTAAAAACTGGTTAAATGAATTCAATCGTGGCCGACGCTAGCTCAAAGACGAAGGTCGTGAAGGTCGTCCAAAGCCGCTGTTGTGCCAGAGAACATTGATACCGTGCGTAAACTAATAATGCAAGATCGTCATGTGACATACCGTGAGTTAGAGGCATCATTGGTCATTTCTTCCACTAGCATACATTCGATATTGCATGAACATCTGGCCGAAAAAAGGGTTTGTTCTCGTTGGAACCCGCACAATTTGACAATCACTCAAAAAAAGGCTCTTGTCGATAGGTGCAAAAAAATTTTGAAAAAATACGATCACTGTGCTTCAAAAGACGTTTATACGATCGTCACAGGTGACGTATCATGGATCTATGCGTATGAGCCCGAAACAAAACAGCAATCGACCATGTGGGTCTTCAAAGACGAGCCAAATCCAACGAAAGTTGTTCGTGAAAGAAGCACTTCGAAGCAAATGGTCGCCTGTTTCTTCGGCAAAACTGGTCATGTGGCGACTGTTTCGCTTGAGCAACATAGGACGGTCACTTCTGAGTGGTACAACACAATTTGTTTGCCTAAAGTCTTCGGAGAAATTCGAAAAACGAACAAGAGAAGACGAATCATTGTGCACCATGACAATGCGAGCTCTCACACATCGGCTCAAACAAGCGCCTTTTTGACCCGCCAAAACGTCGAATTGATGGGTCATCCGCCGTACAGCCCAGACTTGGCACCCAATGATTTTTTTATTCCCGCATATCAAGAAAAAAATGCGTTGTCAACGATTTTCGTCGCCAGAAGAAGCTGTTGAAGCGTTCAAAAACCATGCTTTGGAGATGTCTCAATCGGAGTGGAAAAAGTGCTTCGACAATTGGTTTGAGCGCATGCAAAAGTGTCTAATAGGCTGTTTCCACTACGGTCGCGTCCACGTCCGCATCCAAAAATCAATGAACGCGCGTTAAGGCCCATACAAAAAACATAGGCAGTTAGGTATGGGAAAAAGTCGCGTTCATATTGGACGCGTTTATCGATAAGTCGCGTTTACTATAAAATCGATTATTTTTGCAATCGAAACCCACCCATACCTATCAATGGCAAAATCGCAAATTGCACATCCCTATGAAAACAGCTGTCAATCAGTATAAATAAAAAAAATCCCAAATGCAAAAAACAGGACGTAAGTTAATATTTTTGCTTTTGTTTAAATAATATTAATTTTTCCAATTATTTTAGAATTTAAAAAGACGGAATGGACAGCAGTAACAACACTACATCTGTTGGACCTCTGGGAGGAAAACATTGATGGTCTGAGGGGTGCTCGGAAAAACACCCACATACACAAAGAGATGGGCGAGAAGTTGGGAGTGACTGGCGCCGAAGTAAAAAATAAACTGGAAAATTTAACGAAAAAATACAGGTTATTTTTTAAATATAAATTATATACCAATATTTTTTTGGAGTTAAATCGATTGTGTTTATTGCAGAAAGGATCAGGCGCTAGTTGGGCCACAAAAATATTAAAATTTTTCGTACCCCTAAAAAAACAAATAAACACAAACAGCTATTTGAACGCAAACGTGGACGCAAAACACAATGGAAACACCATTACATATTTATCGATAAATCATGGACGCGGACGCGACTGAGTGGAAACAGCCTATAAAGCATGCTGGAGAATACTTTGAAAAACAATAAAACCATATTTGATGATAAATATTAGCATTTTTATTATTAGGCCAGTAATATATATAGCAGCCCTCGTATCTTGATGAAAAAAAAATCTTTTTCTTGGTCATATGGGGTCGCCTTTTTTTAAACATCGTTAAATCGGTCCAATAAGTTGGCATACTATTCGCCGTTTATGGTTTTTCCCTTTTAAATGTAATCGATGCGGATTATCACGCGTGCATCCCAAAAAACAGTTGCCATCACCTTATTGCTCGACAAAGTCACCTCATTGATATGCCCTCGTACTGAGGTTGGTGAGGATATTCCACTGTTTCTGAGTAACTATAAGTCAATGTTCTCGGCACTCTAGGGATATTTGATCTATGGGCAAACCTAAAATATAGTCGAATCGTAGAGTTAATGTTATTTTCGGATTCGTGACGCACATTTCTAATCCTTTCCAATAACCTTATGCGCATAGTTGAAGGACCCTTATGCGCAAGTCCGATTGCAAAATTGGACCAAATCTTAAATCTAGCTACATATTTTAATTTGTGAAAAAATGTCACTGTCTCTGGATACCCATATGTGTCCGAACATTACAGGACGCTGTTTAGGCCCCGGAACCAATAGACCACATATTCAGCTAAATCGTTTAATTAGTGTCATATTTAGATTCGTCATAAAATGATAAGGGTTCTGAGTTCATTATTTGAAAGAAATTACTTTCAAAAATAAAAATAAACGCCATAAAACGTCCAAAATACCAATAAAGATTCCACACTTGGTTTGAATTTTTATATTTTTTTGTTCTGAAGAAATACCTCTAGATGGATCACACGATATATCTAAAAATCTGACTGATTTTCTTCCATTTCAATAACGTCCGTCCTTGGTGCTTCTGGCAAATTTAATGAAAATCAGACAACAATTGCTATTGGACAGACAGTCATCGTTAAATGAAATCAGCAGGTCATTACGTCAATCAGTATTCTTAAAGGTGAATCCAGCTCAAATATTTTTGGTAGTCACAAATATTTGCTTTGCAACTTACTTATAATACCCTGTTACACAGAGAAGTCCAGGGTATAAAAACGTGTCCAGTCCACTTTTTAAAGTGTTACCAACCGACTAACAATATCAATACGCAATCCAACCCATAGTAGAGAATTGAACAGAACAGGAGAATCAACAGAGAACGTGACCTACACCTACACATTGACTGGCTGACACATGTCCTATAGACCATGACTACACAAACGGCACATGACTTACTACTGGGCTGTCTGCCCGTCAACCAGTTCGCCCGCCCGCCCGCTCGCCCGCCTGTCTATGCTCGTCTGCCCCTCCTTTATGTCTCTAACTTAAGCATATTTATTTGCCATGTGAAACAATATAAACCTCAACATTGCCGACTGATAAACTCAAGAATAAAAGAGAAACTTTGCAGAGAACAAAACATGTTGTCAACTTAAAGCGACATTTATTGCCATGCGAAAAATGGGACATGTCCTTGGCGGTTCAAAGAAATGCGAACTTAAAAAGGCAGCGTCGATGCTGCCGAAGGATTACCTGCTAGTGAGCAACAGGAATCGCACAAAGTTTTCAAATGAAAATGCGCACTTTGTGAAAGTAGCTGAAATTTTAGAAAATCCCTTGACGTCATATTTGTGAGTGCGGTGAGACGACTTGTGGTGGGGGATTTAATGGCCACAAAGTAGACTGATTGCGATTGTAAACGAACATTAGATTTGTGTTTTCTTTAGTTGGTTTGGAAAATATGTATTCGCTTTAGGAAATAAAATCAGTCGCGTCTTACGCGAGCGGTCGTAAAAGGACTCGTAAACGCCGTGTGTTAAACTGACAATTTCGCAACTACTCTGCAAAACCACAAATGGATTAACGATTGTAAACGTAGAAGCGACAATGCTTTGACTAATTTGACTAATAATCTTCAAAAGAAGGTTTCAAAAAATACCATTTCTATTGAACCGCCAATATGCCCTGTTACTCGTGAAGCATCATATCTGGCGATTCATTTAGAATTATTTTTAAATTTCAAATAAGAAACTTGTAGCCGCATTCTTTATTATTACCAGAAGAACCTCTGTTCCTTATTTCTTATGATAATTTCATTAAAAATTAGTCCGGCGCACTGTGTTGCGGCTAGTGGAAAAGTAACTTTTATCCGATTATTTTGTTCAGTGTTTTTAATGATGCAATTTTGTCACAGGCATTCCAAGTAAACAAAAAACACTTAAAGCTTATTTTTATGTTGGCCCGTTGATTTTTAATTGATTTTAGAAGTCAAATATACAAAATTTTCACGAAAAGAGGGGATTTCAGGGCTGTATTCAAAATGATCTCGTTTGATTTTGGTGACAGATATTTTGATTCGGAAAAAAAATCTGCCTTCGGACAAGTATCTTCTGTAAAAAAAAAGGAATGCTGTTTGAGACATTTTCATATGTACCTTTTTTAGAACGAAAACCCGACTAAAGGTCCATTTTTCCTTTAAATTTGGGTTAGGTAAGCAATATCTAAAAAGTCCCAGAGAGTCCCAGTTCCAAACCACTACAGAAATGTTACATAATTTGTTTTGAACGAACTGTGAAAAAATCAGCTGCCCATACCTGCCCTCCTGGGAGTTATAGCGATTTTAGTATATCCCTCTCAGTATTTATTCCATAGAAATAGAACGGCAATTCTCGGAATCACTTATTGAATAATTTAATCATATTGGTTATCTGCTCGCCAATTCTGATCCCGCAATCACAAGTAGGAGAATACTGAAGGAGAAGAAACACCTGGAATTATCAGAGGAAGCAATGAACTTATTGGCGGATGACTGATAATTTGTAATTTTTCTGTAAAATGCAATAAAATATGCCTGTGTTATAAAATAGTATCTTCAAATTTTTTTTTTATTCTACATCTATTCTAGCACTCCACAAAAATGAGCATAACTCTCTTAAAACTGAAGCTATTGACTTCAAACCGGTATCAAATTAAAGCTTTGATTGCCACCTTTCAAATAAGAAATGAAATAGATTTTGGTTTTTTATAAAATTTCAGAGTTTTTCAACAAATATCGAAAAATCATGAAAATTTGACGTTTATAATTCTTGTTCGGACCACCCTATAATTTATTTAAAAAACTAATCATAGGGTATATATCAGAAATAAAAGAAGAATTAAAATAATTTTTTTTTGTAAATTTTTCGAACAATTTTTTTTTTTTTGACTTTTGTTGAAAATTTGACCCAACAATTTTTTTCGGTGTAAATTTTTTTTTCACTCATTCTGTTTGGGATTTCATTCTGACCAATCTGTAGAAGTTTCTCATCGATACAATTAAAAATACAGTTTAGGCAATATGATTTCCAAAAAATTCCGCTTTCGCAACACTGTGCGGCGTAGGCCTTCCACTCAAAAGGTCTAACTCTGTTCAGCATTGCCATCTACAAATCGCAAATTACGCGAGTAATGTTGGCTTTAATGTCTTGAATAACGTATGCGGAATGAAATCACAACAAATTTTACAACGCTGGGTACAAAGCAAAATTAAAAATGTAAACAAAGTACCGTTATTTTTCATTTACCACATGTTTTGTGATGTTGCTATTTGATTTTTGCTGAAGTTGATCATTTATTTTGTTTGCAATGTCGTCAAAAGAAGAACAACGTCGAAACGTCCAATCAGGACCATCATCCTGATTGGAAGAAATCCGATATCGTTTCTCATTTTGTAGAGCAAGGAGAAAATCGAAGTTCGGTATATAGAACACTGGAGATATATGAGAAAAGACAAACAACAGAAAGAAGTAGTTTGAACGACTCTTCTATGAGAAGCCGACTTCGAAAAATTGCCGATGGTAAAGTCGCTAAATCCCCTAGGGAGCTTGGGAAAAAGTTCCAATGTGACGGAAAAACAGTGAAAAAGTATCTGAGTGATGTGGGAATTCAGAGAAAGTCCAGAAAAAACCAGGCAAAAGCATCAGAAGCTCAAGAAGTTACCTAAAAGTCTCGACTTAGAAGTTTGGTCAAAAATACATTCAAAGCCAAGAGCGACATTGTATGCATCATGGACGATGAGTCATATTTCACATTGGATGGAAACGAATGGCAAGGAAAATATTTTTTGAAGGGAAAGAAACACGTAGACGATAAAATAAAGTATGTGGAGCATTCAAAATTTCCTAAAAAAGTTTTATTGTGGCTTGCAATTAGTCAGCATGGAATGTCAGAGTTTTTTGAGTCCGGTTTTGCCGTCAATTTTGAAAGATATAGTAATTTCTGCTTCCCAAAAGTTGAAGAATTTATGAATAAAAAGCATGTTAATGTAATCTTCTGTAATCTTCAAGTCAATACGCCAAGAAGACATTGGAAGCCATGGACACCCTTCAAATTCCATATGTATATAAAGAAGAAAATCCACCCAACGTACCCCAATTACGCCCAATTGAGGATTTTTGGGCAAATTTAAAACGAAAAGTATATGCAAATAACTTCAGACCCAAAACTACCAAAAATTTGATTCAAAAAATTCGAAAGGAGCTTCAAAACATGCCAACATCGACATTTTCAACAGCCATGAAAAAAGTTCCTCAAAATTGCCGCAAAGCAGCTTGAATGAGACCAAATATTTTTTTGCATTAAACTAGTACAATGTATTATCTTAAAAAAAATTGAAATAAAATTTTTGTTTTTGTTTAAAAGAAAAAAAATGTTTTTTTTTGTTGCGATTTCATTCCGCATACGTTAGTATATTCGACTCCTAAAGCTAGGAAAGCTTTATCATGCGCTTGATTATTCACCATCTTGTGGGGTTTCTACACAAAGAACAAAGTATGCTTGGGCTGATAATATTCGAAGAGCATCATACTATTGTTGGGTATATAGCTGTGGCACAACAATTGTATAATCCCCATAATATTAGTATCCCCACAACCATACTATAATCCTCACAACCATAGTATGTTTCACATACAACCATAGTGCGATCCCCACAACCATAGCATGATTCAATGCCCTCAATTGGCAGCCCAGAACGTTCAGCGTCATTTGTAATTGTGCAAGCACCACGAAATTCAGTAAACTACTTTGTTTCCATTAAAAACGATGGTGCAGAGTCTCTATAGTATTAATAAAGCTTTTCCTTGGGTCTATTGACGAGGTTTTTCCGCAAAACTACTATTTAATGAGCAATCAAAATTTACTTTTGTCCATTTTTAACAAAATCCACGAGGTTGTATGCCTTGAACAGCTGTTAAATAGAAACCAAATGACGGAACTCTCTCAAAATTTGACAGAAGTCTATTAATAGATGGTACTTGATGGGAACAGTAATCATTTCATGTAAGTACGAGTGTAGTTGATACTAATATGCCCTCGTAGAAAGGACCCAGGAGTGCATTTTACTAAGTTTGATCAAGATTGGATTCTAAATAGGACATATGGAATGCCAGCACCTAAAACCAGAAGGGACCTTTTTGTATGAGCTATAGGAAAACATTGACTGATATGGCCCCATTTCACCAGAGTTAAAACCGACCAAACCGCCAGAAATCAATTGTTTACGACAAAATTGTTCATCGATATAAATTAGCGGCAAATACGAGGGCGGTTCGGAAAGTTCTTAGCCTATCAATGAAAGAGAATAGTTAGTTTTTCAAAAATATTTTTATTTTTCAATATAATCTCCTCAAACTTCAATACACTTAGTCCAACGCATATCTAGCAATTATATCCCTTGATTGAAATAGTTTTCCTCAAGGTCTTCAAAATAGTGGTTTACAACTGTAATTGCATCTTCATTTGAGGTAAAACGCTTGCCAGCAAGGAATTTTTTTAGATTTGGGAACAGGTAAATGTCACTGGGAGCTAAATCAGGAGAATAAGGTGGGTGGTCAAGCATCTCGTACTTTAATTCGTTGATTTTAGCCATTGTTTAAACACTCTTGTGCGCTGGTGCGTTGTCTTGATGAAAAATTATTTTTTTGTGTTGTAAGCCAGGACGTTTTTCTCGAATTTGTACATTTAATTGATCTAAAAGGTTGCAATAGTACTCTGAATTTATTGTTTTACCCTTTTGCAGATAGTCAATCAATAAAATACCTTTGAAGTCCCAAAAAACCGTTGCCATAACCTTACCAGCCGATTGAATTGTTTTTGCCTTCTTTGGGGCACTTCCTCCAGCTTCAGTCCATTGTTTGGATTGTTCTTTTGTTTCTGGAGTATAGTGGTGGATCCATGTCTCATCAACAGTTATGAAACGACGCTTAAAATTCATTTTATTTCGCTGAAAACGATCCAAACAAGCTTGAGAAATGTTCATTCTTATGCGTTTCTGGGCGACTGTTAACAAGTCCGGCACCCATCTTGCAGAAAGCTTTTTCATCTGTAGTTCTTCATGCAAAATTAAATGGACTCGATCATTTGAGATGCCCATGATATTAGCTATTTCACGCACTTTTATTCGTCGATTAATTAAATACCATATCATGCACTTTGGCTACAATTTCTGTTGTTGTTGCTGTTTTTGGACGTCCACTAAGTGGTTCATCTTCAATGCTTGCGTTTAAATTCAGTAACCCAATTTTTTACTGTTGCATATGAAGGAGCACTTTCACCTAACACATTCACCATATCATTATGAATTGCTTGTCCCGATAAACCTTTTTTATGTAAATATTTAATGACACCACGCATTTCTAATTTTTCCACTGTAAAAAAATCACGGATGCGTCCTTTGTGAACACCTGTTTCTATATGAAGGAGTTGCCAGATCGAAACAAAATTTAACTATGAACACATGTGATGGAACTTTCCAAAACACTTAACTTTTTTCTGTTTATACCGCGCTTTTTGTGCTAGGCTAAGAAGTTTCCGAACCGCCCTCGTATATCCAAAAATACGACCAAATTACAAATTTAGCGGCCAAATTTCCGCAGAACCAAGCAAAACTGCACCACTGTTTAAGACCTTGCGGGTATGTTCACTAGCACATCCAACTATGATAACAGCATGGGCTGATCTCTTCAGAACGCTCTAAAATAAATTTCAGAATAAGAGAGGCAGAGAGTTTGAGCATCATAAAAGAGAATACACAAAATTAAGTAATGAGAGTGAGAGAGAAAATATCTAACGAACGCATTACTTCCAAGTTAAAACTCTTGCTAAATGAAATGGCATATCATTACCTAATAATGGAAAAGGTTATAAGTCTTTCTAATCATGTATTTGGTATGATACAGGGTGTTCGCCAGGAAGGTATACCACTACGTTTTGCCGCCATTTTGGTAAACATTAGTCTTGACAGTTCATATTTGGCAGTCGTGAAGTAAAGACGTGGCAAATTTATTTTGGAAAAATAATCGTTAAACCAACGTGTTTTAATCGTTAAAATATTTTATCAAAATCAATCATCGATTACTGTGACGATGAGAAAGTTACGTGAAATTTTTGGGAGAAACAACCGGCCAATAAAAGGCCCTATTTTTCGTGTAGTGAATGATTTCGAAGAAAGAGGGTCCGTAGCTGATAGGCCAAAGCATGGACCACAACGTACTGCAAGATCAGCTGAAAACATTACTGCTGCTCAAAAAAGTGTTCGAAACAATCCATCAACCTTAATTCGACGCCGTACTTGAACTTTGGCCACAATTTTGCACAAGGATTTGCATTTTTTTCTATTTAAGATTCAGTTGACACGAGAGCAGCTTCTTCCACAAGACCGGACTTCATTTTGTGGGGATATCAGAAAAGCAAGATTTATGCAAAAAAAAACAGAAACGCTTGACCAACTCAACCAAAATATTCATGATAAAATTAATAAAATACCGTGTGAAATGTGTGAGAATGTAATGGAAAATGTGCTCAAAAGGGCTCGCATTTGTGAGGCTAGCAAAGGCGGACATATATGTGATATTGTTTTAAATAAAACATTAATCAATATAAGATCCATTCTATTTTATTTAATCAAAAATTATAAACAAAGTAGTATATCTTTTTATACTCTCCACCGAATAGTGTGGTATACTAAATTTGTCAGTCCGTTTGCAACACCACGAAATATTGATTGGGGGGCCCTATAAGGAGTATACTTATATATCATTGATCGTCGTAAAACTCTAAGACAATTTAGCCATGTCCGTCAGTCCGTGAGTCTGTTGAAAGAACAATAGCGGTCCAACGAATCAACCTAGGATATTAAAATTGTACATTGGGATTGTAAATCGCCGCAAACGGCCTAAGGGTAAAAAGGTTTTTTAAGGGACTAAATGTTCCCCGGTAAAATGTACACTTTTGTAAATATTTGCTTAACAAATCATACTTTTTTGTAGACGGAAACCGGTTAAAATTGGTTTATTTTTGTTGAAACTAGAGTGTGCGAAAAACTGGGGTTTTCAGAGAACAGTCATTTCGGTTTTTTTAACCCATGTTGGCTGTTGGTATTTTTTAAAGTTTAAAAAAAACGGCATTAACCTACATTTCGGTTCGAGCCTTCTGCCAAGGAATTCAAAATAAAGGCTGTTGTTATCAGACGTGTGGTTTTCAGGAAAGTATGAAACGCATACAATTTAATGTTATGGCCAAGAATTAAGCTTTGTTATATTGGAAAGGGTTTGCCATTATGTTTCAAAAATGATTTCGGACAAGTGGCATCGGCGGCTGGCTCGAATAAATTCTAGGCGAGAGGCACAATTTCGACCACTTTTTGCAGCATTTGGGCCGTACGTCTGCAATAACGCGCCGTATATTCTCTGCCAAGAATCGTGTCGGGCTTATCTGCGTAGACAAGCGATTTGACATAACCCCACAAAAAATAGTCCCGCGGTGTTCAATCGCATGTTCTTGAAGGTCATGCCACAGGCCCACGAGGCGAGATAATGCGCTCACCAAAAGTTTCCTTCAATAAATTGCAGGTTTTGTTGGCTGTATGACATGTAGTGTCGTCTTGTTGGAACCAAAGGTCGTCCACATCAACATTCTCCAATTCAGGCTCGAACAATTCATTAATCATGACTCTATAGCGTTCCCCATCGACTGTATCATTATGGCCGGCTTTATTTTTGAAGAAATATGGACATTTGATTCCCTCTGTCCATAGAGCACATCCAACAGTGACTTCTTGATGATGTTGCGGCGTCTCAACAATAGCCTTTGGATTTTTATTACTCCAAATGCGACAATTTTAGTTATTAGCATACCCATTCAACCAAAAGTGAGTTGCATTGCCAAACAAAATTTTCTTGCAATAATCAGGATCGGCCATCTCGTTTTGGGCCCATTCACCACGATTTGCAAACATTGCTCCGTTGTTAGTCTATTCATTATGAAATGGCAAACCAAACAAAGCATAAATCAAGTGACAGCTGTCAAAAAGAGCAACTCCGAAATGTGTGTGGCCAGATTGTAAAACACATGTCTCAAAAAACACTCTTTATATTTAAGTTCATCTATGCACTCTTGTCGTGATAATCCACGTCGAATGTTGTGAAAAATGATCGCACGAAAAAGTTATCGAGTTAATTCCATTTTTTGCCAAATTGATTTTTTCAAGTCACTGTAAACAACACAAATGATGGTCGTACGTCAAAACGTTCTGAGTACGTTTATACTAAAAAATGTCAAACTTTCCACTGGAAATGTCAGATGGCGCCAGGCAACACTTAATGTTGCCTAGGCCAGAAATATATATAGCAACCCTCGTACTTAAGTAAAGAAAAGAGTCATCTCTTCTGTAAAGCTTCTTAAAATTGTTACCCAAAGGTGAATAAATGTTAGAAATAAATTCATATTTATTAAGTAAAGCGCTTCCACAACCAATTTAATCAGTTTTAAAAATAATTATTACATTTGCTAGTATGTTACCTAGCATTATCTTTAATCCAAAGCTCATTTAGTTCTTAATCAATGAGTGCTTTTTTAAAGAATTTTTTAAACCAAAAAACTTTTGCAAAATTTGCACTATCAAATACCACTTGTTAGATGTTCATACCCGGGGTGGAAAAACGGTTTACTGGCATGATAGTCGTGTACACTACCAACACGCCACGGTGCACAGTGGTCTAGTAATGATATCCAAAATTCTATAACTTTTGATCTAATAAATATTTTTCTCACCTTTCTAGCTGCGTATCTAGTTTTTAAAAATTATTAAAAATGTGAGTAGTTCTCGTTTTGGTACAAAAAACTTGAGTTTTTCACTAATTGTAAACTATCATCCAAGGCGACAACTTCGACTGATCCCCAAAAAAATGTACAATATTTACACCTTTCCAAAATGGTACAGCATTCATTAAAGGCTTTTAAAAACAGTTATGAAAGTGTAAATCGGCAATAAGGAAAAACAATTTTTTTGTTCATTTTATGAACAATTGCAAATATGTAAGAGCAAAACTTAAAACGTAAAAACAAATTGTATTTTTCTTTTAAATCGGAAAATACGAAAAGAAGTCAACTTTAGGCCAATTTTAAAATATACTCAATAGTCCGCATATAAATAGAATAAAATAATCCTAGAGTCTTTGGCCACAATTGTTCTTTTTACAGAACTCAAAAATATTAACTAGATCAAAAGTACGAGGGTTTCCATATATATTTCTGACATTACTATTGAAAAGTTTGACATTTTTTAGCATAAGCGTACTCAGAACGCTTTGACGTACGACCATCATTTGTGTTGTTTACAGTGAATTGAAAAATCAATTTGGCAAAAAATGGAATTAACTCGTGAACATTTTCGTGCGACCATTTTTCACAACTTTCGAAGTGGATTATCACGACAAGAGTGCATCGATGACCTTAAATCTTTGTATGGCTATGTAGCACCATCCTATAGCTCTGTGGAAAACTGGTTAAATGAATTTAATCGTGGCTGACGCTCGCTCAAAGACGAAGGTCGTCCAAAAACGGCCGTTGTGCCAGAGAACATTGATGCCGTGCGTGAACTAATAATGCAAGACAGTCATGTAAAATACCGTGAGATAGAGGCGACCTTGGGCATTTTCTCCACCAGCATACATTCGATATTGCACCTGGCCGTTAAAAAGGTTCGTTCTCGTTGCGTTCCGCACAATTTGACAATCGCTCAAACAAAGGCTCGTGTCGATTGGTGCAAAGAAATTTTTAATAAAATACAATCGCGGTGCTTCAAAATACGTTTCTAAGATCGTCAAAGGTGACGAATCATGGATCTATGCGTATGAGCCCGAAACAAAACAGCAATCGACCGTGTGGTTCTTCGAAGACGAGCCAAATCCAACGAAAGTTGTTCGTGGAAGAAGCATTTCCAAGCAAATGGTCGCATGTTTCTTCGGCAAAACTGGTCATGTGGCGACTGTTCCGCTTTAGAGACGTAGGACGGTCAATTCTGAGTGGTACACCACAGTTTGTTTGCCAGAAGTCTTCGGGAAATTCGAAAAACGAACAAGAGATGACGAATCATTGTGCATCATGACAATGTGAGCTCTCACACATCGGCTCAAACCAGCGACTTTTTGACCGGCCAAAATATCGAATTGATGGGTCATCCGCCGTACAGCCCTGACTTGGCACCCAATGACTTATTTTTATTCACGCACATCAAGAAAAATAGGAGTGGTCAATGATTTTCGTCGCCAGAAGTTGCTGTTGAAGCCATGTTTCGGAGGTGTCTCAATCGGAGTGGAGAAAGTGCTTCGACAATTGGTATGCAGGTGTATAAATCATGCTGGAGAATACTTTGAAAAACAATAAAACCATTTTTGATGATAAATATTCGCATTTTCATTATTAGGCCAGAATTATATATAGCAGCCCTCATATGTGTGGAACCTGTATCTAATATTTACCGATTTTCTTTAATTACAAGAGCGGCCTCATTCGTCCAAATAACTAATGAAATAAAGATCGGCCAATAATAGCTACATGTAGAAGTGATACCTAGCTTAAGGTTGTCGGCAGACGGACAGAGGAAAAGAGGAAAGTTGGGTCTACCTTAAACACTTCTTACATATTCTGTACGTGAGAGAATGAATTTTCTTTGATTTTGCATTCTGCGACACATAAACTTTTTTTCAACAATATATTTTTTTGCAATCTATTTTATATACAAAAATAACAAGCAAATTTAGTAATAAATAAATTAATGACAGTATAGCTTAAACCCAGTGGCATCAGCATTACTATATTTTACATTGTTAACTTATATTATTGCAATTATGTACATACATTTAGATCTCCCAGTATATGATTTCTTTTTAGTCTTTTAAGCTCGTCACTGTCATCTAAAAGGGATAAAGCCAGAACATTAGAGTGATTACTTAGTCTGTCTAAGTAGTTGGCACTAAACCTAGCTATTTCGTCCTTTAAAAAATCAAACCAAGATCGTTGTGAATACAGCGGTTATTCGCAAACCATGGTGCATTAGAAATTAGTCGGAGAGTCTTGGACCGATACCTTTGTAAAATTTCCAAGTTGGAATTGCTGGATGTTCCCCATAGTTCGATTCCATAAGTCCACACAGGTTTCAAAATAGTTTTATACAGGATGACTTTATTTTCTAAGCTTAATTGTGATTTAGGTCCAATTAACCAGTACATTTTTTTGGTTTTTATCTCAACTTCCTTCCTTTCCATCTTCATTTGTTCTCTCCAGTTAAGCCGCTGATCTTTTCGAAGTCCAAGATATTTTACGTGATTAGATTTTGGAATCATTTTGGAGGGCAGTCTTCTTTTCTCAATGTAAAAGTTACATTGCTGGATATGTCAGCGTTGACTTTAATGTTCCAAATATCAAACCACAATTGAAGATCGTCAAGCTGTCTTTGAACTTTAGATGATGCTTCCGCAGAAAACAAACATGTAGCCAAAATAGCGGTGTCATCAGCGTACCTAGCGATCTTGATATCCGTGTTAACAGGCATGTCAGAAAGCAACGGACCCATAACGCTTTCTTGTGGTATTCCAGATTTAATATTTCCAACTTCAGACTCTTCACCATTACCATACACATAAAAACTTCGCAGGCTTAAATACGATTTAAACAATAAATACTATGGAGTTGGTAGCATTTTTTTAAGTTTAAAAAGTAATCCACTGTGCCATACCCGGTCAAAGGCTTGCTTGATATTCAGAAAGATTGATGAGCAGTACAGTTTTTTCTCTTGGGAGTCTCTGATAACCTCGATGATCCTGTGGCATTGCTCAGGTGTACCGTGATTAGGCCTAAAACCAAACTGATAGTCTGGTATTATGTTCATTGCGTCCAATAGCGGAAGAAGTCTTTTCTGGAAAAGCCTTTCAACAATTTTTGAGAAAATTGGGAGCAAGCTTATCGTTCGATATGAACTTAGCACATTTTCGGGCTTATTTGGCTTCTTCACCATGATGATCTTTGCGTGCTTCCATTGAGATGGGAAATGTGATAATCATATGGTAGAATCCCCTTTTCAGGAAGTGACTTGACGACTTTAGCGTTAATGTGATCATATCCAGGGGCTTTTTTGCCTTTAAATTTCTTTATTTCGCTTTGAATTTCACGGTAAGAAAAGGGTTTTATAGGCGAAAACATTTGACAAGGTACATCTATAAAATTATCGATTCCTTGGCAAACAGTTCTGCTGCAAGAGTTAAATGGAGTAAATATATCTAACAAGAAGTTTTTGTATGCTTCCGCTATTTCTCTATCTGAATTACACCATGTTCCGTCCAATTTTTTAATGGGAATATTTCTTTTCTGTGGTCGTTTTAAGTATCTGGTGGCTTTAAATAAATTATAGTCATGATTATTTGAAGGGCTAAGTTCTTTTTAATATCTCCCAACGGAATCATTTTTCTGCTGCTCTGTTTAGGCTAGTTTTATCAGATGGAAGCCTAGTCCGTTGCCATACTTTCCTCAGTCTTCTCTTTTTTTTTTTGATGAGGTTTCTTATTTCCAAAGATAGATGAAAGCTTTCTGCTGGTGTAGCCTGAAATGCAGCTTCGTGAACTAATTTTACGAAAGGTTTAACAGCTTCATTAATTTCATGTCCAGTCTTCAAGGGCATATGAAGATTCAAGTTTCTGTCAATCCAATACTGGTAGCGTTCTATGTCAGTTTAAGGTGAGAAAATAGATTTGTCAATGGATACTAGGGGTGGGGTTGTTTTGAAGTTAAGAATAATTGGTGAGTGGTCCGAGCTTAATTCGTCACAAATATTAAATGATTGGCGAGATATTCCGAAGTAAATAAAGAATTCTAATAGATCAGGTATCTTGCAAGGATCCGTAGGCCAATAAGTAGGTCTTCCCGTAGAAAGTGATGTGTAATTGTTTTTGGTTATACACTGATATAGTTGTTTACCTTTAGGATAATTTAGTCGGGATCCCCACCAGACATGCTTAGCGCTAAAATCTCCTCCAACTATGAATTTATTTCCAAGATTTCTGAAGAATGTTTCAAACATATCGCTGTTTATACTAAATCTAGGTGGAAAGTAAACAGAATATATTAGAACGCTGGTGTTATTATTGCATAATAGCTTTATTTCTGCCGCTTGAAGAAAGTTCTCTGCAACGTTGTCAACTGTTTCATATTTAAGTCATGATTTATTTACGATAGCAGCTCCGCCATGTTCTCTGTCATCTGGGCGATTAGATAGTATTATGTCGTAACCTCTTAATCGTAAGAATGACTTAGAAGCTAAATGTGTCTCAGAGACCAAAAATATATCTATATTGTAGAGATTTTAAAATGTTTCAACTACATTAACATGATTGACAATGCCATTCGCATTCCATTCTGCAATTGTCATATCTACTCGTAATTGCATATTTTTGTCATTAACATTGACATCATGTTTATAAGAGTATTTGTCAACCCTCTATTTTTTGCAGTACTGTCTTATCGAAATATGGAGTAAGTTTAAAGTACTGCCTGAGATTGGGGATGTACGCATGGGCCAGAAGGGTCGATTTAGTAGCGTAGGTTCGGTGGAGGGTAAATAAAGTTCGGCCTGGCCGAACTTAATAACGTTTTTACTTTATTGTACTGTTTTTAATTAAAGACTTTGTATAATAGTCTCAATTTCTTTCTGCCGAGGGAGAGGAACACAATATTCACTACTCGAGTAAACCTGTCCTCAAATAACACATCGCATACCCCTGATCGTTAGGGTATAAAACTTAAGGACATTATTTCTTGCACAGGAAGACATAAAAACTATAATCACTTGTGGTATGTACGTTGCTCAGCAATTACTCTTCAACAGGACTCCATGGATTTTTCTGCTTGCAGCCAAACCATACGAGTATCGTTCCGAATTCCCACAAAGGAAACAACCCATGCATGGCAACACATCGCCACAAACGTTAATCGTTGCTAGCCCTTTTGCCAAAGGATATCCATCAACGGAAATGCGGAACTGTATACTTGTCCTTTGAGAAAAAAGGCAAATATCGCATCATTATAAACAAAAGCAGCAGCAGCATAAACAACTGCGAGATTGTACGAGTAACTCATGATACGCTTTTGAACACATTCAGCGTTACATGGCCGCCATAGCCTCGACTAACGTAACATAGCCTTCCTTTTCCATATTAGCCTATACTCCAAGGAAGAGCAGGCACTATTACAGGCATTACAACAGCCATTAAGTGTTGCCTACCTCTGAGGATTCCCAAGTAATTCCCGTATTACTCTCCAAGTTACGATGGTTCACAGCTGCAGAATTACCTCGAAGGCAGACTGGGTTTTGGGGGGGCTTCAATGGTTACTCTGACATTTCGGTTCCACCCATTTGAGCGGGTGCTTAAAGGGGGCTGCCACTGGAAACCTTATTGATTTATTGGACATTTCAACAAATTGATGATGCTTGAATTATTTTATTACGTTTCGATAAAAATGTTTATTGGTTCAACATTGAGTTCTCCGAGTTTTCAGTGTCAAACTTGTGATTTATGTTCCAGTCCGATTACTTTGGAGCATTAACTTTAACACAATAAATGAAGGATTTGTTTAGGACCAAATGTTTGTAACACTATTTTCATTTCGACGACATTTATTTGTTAAATATTTGTCATTTGTCGGGGTTGCAGCAGACACCAGACCTCAATTGACGCTGCATAATTAAGTGGATTCCTAATGAGCAGTTGTAATAACTGGCATCTGTCCCGCGGGAGAAGGAGAGCGACACAGTGGGGGCAAAGATTAATTAACATTTTGTGATTTGTGGAGGTGTGGGCAATACAATTTAAAATGGGATTTGGAGTTTTATACGAGAGTCTGGCAAAAATTAATTATTTACTGCCTGAATTCGCAGAACAACTGAAATTTAAAACAACCCAGGGAAAGGGAAATAAGCAATAAATCATTGAGAGAAAATTTAACTAGGTCAGTAAAACTTTGTTCAAAGCTAAATCAATACATTAAATAAAGGTTACGTCCTTGCTGATATAAAGGAGGTAGGGTGGCAATTATGCTTTGAAAAGAGAAAAACGCCTTACTACGCTACGACTTTAATTTGAAATCTACGACGTCTTAAATAAGCGAAAAGAAATCTCATAACCAAGCCTTAATAAGACTTATAAACAATGATATAGGTGAAAAATACTTATACAGGGTGGGCTAAAAGTTACCATGGGGCTAAAACTTTAATCACTTTTTCTTTTAATTTTTTTTAAATTATATAGGGTGAGCCATCTAGAGGTATTTTTTCAGAACAAAAAATAGTTTAAAAATTCAAATCAAGTGTGGAATCTTTATTGGTAATTTGAAATAACATTTTATGGCATTTATTTTTTGAAAATAACTACCATCAAATATTGGCAAACTGTATTATGGAAATGAGCGTTCGGTAAAAAACGGGAAGATCCGCTGTTTTCGACCAAAAATTTGTTCAGTGATGAGGCCCATTTCTGGCTTAACGGCAAAGTCAATAAACAAAATTGCCGCATTTGGGCTGCAGAGCAACAAGAAGAAGTTCAAGAGGTGCCATTATACCCAGAGAAAACCACGGTTTGGTGCGGTTTAGAAGCTGGTGGAATCATCGGTGCATATTTTTTCAAAAATGATGATGGCCGGAATGTAACCGTGAATGGTGCTCGCTATTTCGCCATAATATCGATCTTTATGGTACCTGAAATTGAAGCCCGTAATCTTGACGACACTTGGTTTCAACAGGACGGTGCCAGTTGCCATACAGCTGCTCAAACAATGGAACTCTTGAGAGGTCATTTCGAAAAGCAGCTAATTTCACATTTTGGACAGGTGAGTTGGTCGCCTAGATCGAGTGATATCACACCTTTAGACATTTCTCTTTGGGGTAACGTAAAGTCCAAAGTCTATGCCAAACCTATCGCAAAACCAGCTCCGATTCAGGCTTTGAAAGCCCACATTAGGCGTGTCATTAAAACCATACCGGTCGAAATGCTCGAACGAGTCATCCAAAATTAGACCCTCAGAATGGAAACCCTGAGGCGTAGTTGCAGCCAACATTAGAAGGAAATTATATTCAAAAAAATTAATGCCATAAAATGTCCTTTCAAATTACCAATAAATTTTCCACACTTGATTTGAATTTTTAAATTTTTTTTGTTCTGCAAAAATACCTCTAGATGGATCACCCTATATAATACACAAAATGGAATTTTTTTTTACACTAGGTATGAAAAATGATGTCACTTAAATGACCTCCGTATTCAGCTTCGCAATTATGGGCTCGTTTTAGAGCATTTTCCATAACATCTTTCAAAATGTGTGGTTGTAGTGTTCGAATTTCTGCAACACTGTTGGCCTTGAGTTGAAGGGCTTGTTCACATATCGAGCCATAAGCGCTAACCTATCGTAAGTGAAAAAATGCAAATTTTACAGGAGACGGTTTTTATTATTTATTTCAAACAACTTTATTAAAAATGCAAATGTTTTAATGCAAAAATTTAAGATTTCTACCTACTCATATAACTGTATCAAAAAACAAAAAAAAAAATCTGAACACATTTGCGATTGCTGCAGCAATTTGATGTGTGACTTACGATAAAATTGCTACACAATAAAATTTAAACAATCATTTACGATAAAATGCAAAAGCTTTTTTTTTTATGTTTTACTAACAATTTTGTCATTTTAAAAATACAAAACGATGAGGCTTGTCCTAACGATTATTTTTCAGCAATAAAATTTTTTTTCCAAAAATTTGACTTACGATAGGTTAGCGCTTATGGCTCGATATGATCGCTCGTTCAAAATAGTCGCGTGCTGACAAATCTGACGATCACGCTGGCCAAATAATTTTGGAATTTCTGGAAATTATTCGCTCTTCATCAATTTGACTTAAAAGTGACATTGTGTCTCGGTTAGTGTGGGAAGTGGCTCCGTCCTGCCGAAACCACATCTCAGGCCAGTTTTCAAGAGCAGGACATAAAAAAGGTTCTATCATAAACCTAACCGCTCTTTTTATTTACGGTTACAGAACTTCCATCTTCATTCTCGAAGAAGTAAGGCCCAGTGGTATTTGCAGATGTGATCCCACACCACACTGTACACCTAATGGGGTGCAATGAGAGTTAATGAATGGCTCTTGGATTTTCAGAACTCCAGAACCTACAGTTCTGCTTAATTAATAAAGCCATTCAAATGAAAATAAGCCTCATCACGCATCACTTTGCGTTAAAATAATTGATCGCTGATTTAAATAATAAAATTCTATTATTCTGGTTCTTTGTTCAGTTGTGAATCTCTTCATTCTTTATTCTTCAAGTGCTATTTATAAATAATAAAAAATACTAAGTAGGGACAAAAATACTGTTACAACATTGAACACACACTGAACATACCCCGTTAATGTCATATGGGTTTTGAAAGCTAACCTCAAAAGCGTTAGTCTGTAAGGGGATTTTAAAATTGTTGCAACTTTAATCATGGAGTGGTCAGATAATGAGAACCGTATCGCTGTAGTAGCGCTTTTCAAGTGTGAAATGAAAAAACTGCATGTTCGTCTACCAATGCATAAAACTGTTTGAGGAGACTGGAGATGTAAAAGACCGCCACCGGTCGGGCCCGCCCACACTCTGTTCAAACACCGCATGCCATCAAAGCCGTAAAATCAAGAATTCACAGAAACCCGCTCCGAAAACAGAAAATCATGGCCCGTGAGATGAATATCACTCAAAAGTCCATGAGTCGAATCATAAAAAAAGACTTGGGACTTGGGGCTTTCAAACGACGTGCCGGAAATTTATTGACTGCAGTTTTAAAAAAAAATAGGATTGAAAAATGCAAACGTCTTTTGGTGAAGCACGCTGATAACTTGCATAGAAAAATTTTGTTCACCGATGAAAAAATGTTTACCGTTCAGGAAAAATTTAACAAGCAAAATTATAGAGTGTATGTGCGGTCATCTAAGAAAGCATCTGAACTGATCCCAAGTGCGGAAAATGGTCATCACCCAGCTTCAGGCATGGTTTGGTGGGGTGTCTCTTACGATGGGGTCACTGACCTGCATTTCTGCGAACAAGGAGTCAAAACATCGGCCAAAGTTTAACAAGAAACCGTTTTGGAAGCTCTTGTGAAGTCTCTTAACAATTCCCTGTTCCAAAACCAGCCATGGACTTTCCAGCAGGATTCTGCGCCGGCCCATAAGGCTAAAATGTCCCAGGCCTGGCTTCGATACAATTTGCCAGCGTTCATTTCCTCTGAAGAATGGCTCTCAGGCAGTCCAGATTTGAACCCATTGGATTACAAATTGTGGACGGTTTTAGAAGACAAGGTTTGTCACAAAAGATACACCAACATTGGATTTCTTAAGACTGCTTTGGTTCGAGTTGTGGTCAATTTTCCAATGGATGAGGTTCGTGCAGCTATTGACGATTGGCCAGTGCGACTTAAGGCGTGTGTAAAGGGAAAAGGCGGACATTTGGAATAAGTAGATTCTTTTTGGATACAATATACAATATTTTTCGGTTAATTGACCCTACGGTTAATTGGTTTCCACGCTTAATTGAACCACATAATCGGGCAAAAATATTTTGCATACGAAAACACATGTAAATTTCCTCGGATAATTGAACCCGGTTAATTGATTTTCCCGCTTAATTGATTCAAAATTCATGTCATCAAAAATAAATTTCCTCTTACTTTTACCCGGTTAATTGCATTATTATTGAAAAATAATCTGGCATTTTTGCACATACATATTTGACATCATTTGTGAAAAACACTGGGTGGCATCTCTACTATGTATGTATGTAATTGAAAACATATGTTTATTGCTAAGGAAAAACACTTAAGGATAAGCTTACACTTAAGGATAAGCTTAAAATTTTATCTGAAGCTAAATGCAAGCAGAAGTCTGAACTGTGCAAAAAGTATGGGTGCTCTCTTACCACATTGAATAGAATTTTGCGAATATGTATATGAATTGTTTTTTAGTTTATAAATTTTATTTTTTTGTAAAACTAATGTGCACATAAATAGTGCATTTAATAGTACATACCTACAATAATAAATACCTGCGTACACACATATATTTACATTTTTTTCTGTTACTTGCTTTTTTTCGTTTAAGGTAAAAAAAAATATTTTGAAAAACTTAAAGTGCTTTTAATTCATTAATAGTTCCAATTATGCGTGATTTCTGTAATTGAACAAACTGTTCAATTAAACGGGATTCTTGTAATTGAACGAATTGTTCAATTAAGCGAGTATCGGCTAATTGGTTCCCCGGTTAATTGAACAAAAAGTTGTGCAAATTTTGATGTGCAATTAACCGAAAAATACTGTACATCAATAAATTTATTTAAAAATATTTGGTCCAAAAACGTGTGTAACAGTATTTATGTCCCTACTAAGTACATTATGCATGGATGCAGTGCGAGGGATTTTAATTGTGATCGGTGAAAAACTGTACTGCCGGAAATTCTCGTTAAATGCGAAACTGTATGCCCCTAAGTGTATAGCCGCTTAAGGTAGTTACAGCACTTTCGATACTTGGGATCTTTTGATGGTAAAGTGGCGCTTAATTAAACTGCATATGCGACGCGCAAAATAGAAAGGGACCTAAGGGTAAAAACCAGTTTTGTTCAGGAGAGCCATTTACAAGATTTAAATACGTGTATCTTTGGTGTACCATCACTTTCATAAAACGCGCATATCTCTGGGAGGGAACAATTTTGGGGCATGGGATCAGTCTTATTCGATGCTCAGATGTTGTTCATATCAAAAAAAAAGTGAAAATTATTTTTTTTTTACCCTTAGGTCCCTTTCTCTATGCGCTATCACATATACTCCTGGTTGTAATTAAGGTGTTTATCGCTGCCTTTAAAAAAATTTACAACTTTTATTGAAAATATGTGAATTTTTACATATTTTCGATAAACGACACAATTTTTTTGTAAATACGAGGGCGGTTCGGAAACTTCTTAGCCTAGCACAAAAAGCGCGGTAAAAACAGAAAAAAGTTAAGTGTTTTGGAATCTTCCATCTCTGCTATGAACACATGTTAAACATGTAAAGGTGTTCACAAAAGACGCATCCGCGATTTTTTTACAATGGAAAAATTAGAAATGCGTGGTGTCATTAAATATTTACATAAAAAAGGTTTATCGGGACAAGAAATTCATAATGATATGGTGAATGTGTTAGGTGCAACAGTAACAAATTGGGTTGCTGAATTTAAACGTGGTCGTACAAGCATTGAAGATGAACCACATAGTGGATGTCCAAAAACAGCAACAACAACAGAAATTGTAGCCAAAGTGCATGATATGGTATTAAATGATCGACGAATAAAAGTGCGTGAAATAGCTAATATCCTGGGCATCTCAAATGATCGAGTCCATTAAATTTTGCATGAAGAACTACAGATGAAAAAGCTTTCTGCCTGATGGGTGCCGCACTTGTTAACAGTCGACCAAAAACGCATAAGAATAAACATTTCTTGTTTGGATCGTTTTCAGCGAAATAAAATGGACTTTAAGCGTCGTTTCATAACTGTTGATGAGACATGGATCCACCACTATACTCCAGAGACAAAAGAACAATCCAAACAATGGACTGAAGCTGGAGGAAGTGCCCCAAAGAAGGCTAAAACAATTCAATCGGCTGGTAAGGTTATGGCAACGGTTTTTTGGGACTTCAAAGGTATTTTATTGATTGACTATCTGCAAAAGGGTAAAACAATAAATTCAGAGTACTATTGCAACCTTTTAGATCAATTAAATGTACAAAGACGTCCTGGCTTACAACACAAAAAAATAATTTTTCATCAAGACAACGCACCAGCGCACAAGAGTGTTTTAACAATGGCTAAAATCAACGAATTAAAGTACGAATTGCTTGACCACCCACCTTATTCTCCTGATTTAGCTCCCAGTGACTTTTACCTGTTCCCAAATCTAAAGAAATTCCTTGCTGGCAAGCGTTTTACCTCAAATGAAGATGCAATTACAGTTGCAAACCACTATTTTGAAGACCTTGAGGAAAACTATTTTAGTCAAGGGATAGAATTGCTAGATAAGCGTTGGACTCAGTGTATTGAAGTTTCAGGAGATTATATTGAAAAATAAAAATATTTTTGAAAAACTAACTATTCTCTTTCATTGATAGGCTAAGAACTTTCCGAACCGCCCTCGTATGTAAATTTTCGCATCGCCTGATACAAAATCATTTTTGATAAACGGCTCGCAACTTTTTTTGGAAAAATGTAAACTTTTTCACACCTCATAACGAAAACTTTTTTGGTTAAACAGCATGCAACTATTTTTGTGAATTTGTTTATCGCTTAAAATCGGAATATTTTTGATAAAAAACTTATGAATATTTTAGTTAATATGAGAAATTATTTATTACAGAATTCCTTATTAATTTTTAAAGATGTTTAAGTATTTAATTTTTTTAATTGACCCGACATTTTTTCTGTGTACGAAAATATTTAAATTTCTTTAAACTTCGAATGCAATAGATGAGTTTCTAAGAAAAATTGTTTCTGCCTAATTGGACAACTGCCAGCCAGCCAGCAAGCACTGCTGTAAATTGTGTCAGCTATTTGTATTGGCAATATCCTCGCAGACTTTGCATTCATAAGTGGGAAGTATTTAAAACTGTTCTGTCTAGTCATGACGCTTCGTTGGTTAGCAACAAAAAAATACGGAAAAAAGAATGTTTAAGCAAATGTAATGCGGGTGGAACTGAGAGACGGGTAGATATTAGAAATTAAATAAAACATGTAGGTTTAAGATATTAACGAGTATTTGGTTTCCTTTAAAAGGCTCTTCAGTTAAAGGCGGAACGAATATGAAATCGTTTAAAGGACTGCTGGGAACTCTTCCCGTAGGTACACATTCCAGAGTTCCAATTTCCATGACTCTGGCGTATGAATTACGTTAACTTTAAGGTCACCGTTTGTTTTTGAAATTCAAACAAGGAAAAATTCCAACGATTTCACATCTGAAGATCTCCCTGTAAAAGGTTCCGAAGGAGAAAACATTTTTTAGACCTCACACCGCTCTGTGTAATAGAGTATTATAAGTTAGTTTAATACCAAATGTTTGTATCTACCAAAGATATTATTAGTATAATATACCATTCGACTCAGATGAACGCAGAAAACAAGTATGGTTGGGGTGACAATATTCGAAGAGGATCATACTATTATTGGGTATATGGTTATGGCACAACAATATTATGATCTTCACAACAATAGTATGATTCACACTCAACCATACTATTATCTCCACAACCATATTATAATCATCACAACCATAGTATTTTTCATATACAACCATAGTATGATCCTCTTAACCATAGTATGATTCATTCGCAACCATAATATGATCCCCACAACCATAGTATGATTCACACGCAACCATGCTATTATCCGTACAACCATAGTATGATTCAATCAACCATACTATGATCCCCAAAATTATTTATAAGGATTGGGTGTTGTTATTCAAAAATAGAGATTTTTATCAAGCAAGTTATTTTTAATTGCATTACAATTAGTTCAAATCCGTATTAGAAGCCATTTTTTTTATTGAAAAACAAAATACTTTTAGTTGCCAACAGGGGTGAGTGCTACTTCACCATCCGTAGACACCAAGTAACGAATGTGATTAAACCACGATCAATGGCTATATACTTAAGAGCAGGCAGATTTTGAATAAACGAGAACCAGTCGGCAGTCGAGTATTTCACTAAACAAAGTAAACAGAATAAAAATCCCTTGAATTACCTTTCAATTGTTGTTGTTTTTTATAATGGACAACAACCATGCACTGTAACGTGAGTATGATTTTTTTGGTATATCAAAAAATTCATAGTCGCAACCATACTGTATGATTGCCGTAATCATGTTATTGTTTAAATTTAAATTTAAAACAACAATACTTCTGTTGCATCAACCATGTTTATATGGTTGCTGCAACCATATTTTCATTTCTAAATTTGGCAATAATACTATTGTTACATTTCACCAATATTAATATTGCCGCAATCATACTGTTGTCAAAATAAAATTCAAAAAACAATACTATGGTTGCGACGAACATGCTTTTATTGTAGAGAACATATTAGTGTTGCCGTGACCATGTAGTAACCATATCTTTTCTCTGCGTGTGTCTATCCGTCCGTCCATCTAAAGCTTGTAGTCAAACTACAGGTCGCAGTTGTTGTCCGATTTTCATGAAATTTAGCAAAAGTACATTTTTGGCTCAAGAGCGGACGGTATTGAAATTAAAGAAACTCGTCCAGATTCAGATAGAGCTGTTTATGAAATCTTTATAAAATTTATCACGTGTAAGTTTTTTTGGGCCAAGAAAGGACTCAATTGCCATTGAAACAAATGGCTATAGATTAAGATATGGCTGCCACATATATTTTCATCCGATTTTTATGTTTTTAGCTCTAGAAGCCACATACTACTTAGTAGGGACATAAATACAGTTACACACGTTTTATGCTGTAAAATAAAAAGTACTGAATGTTTTTGGACCAAATATTTTTTAATATATTTAATGATGTATATTTTATCCAAAAAGAATCTACTTATTCGAAATGTCCGCCTTTTGCCTTTATACCCGCCTTAAGTCGCACTGGCCAATCGTCAATAGCTGCAAGAACCTCGTCCATTGGAAAATTGGCCACAGCTCGAACCAAAGCAGTCTTAAGAGATCCAATGTTGGGGTATCTTTTGTGACAAACCTTGTCCTCTAAAACCGCCCATAATTTGTAATCCAATGGGTTCAAATCTGGACTGCCTGAGGGACATTCTTTAGAGGAAATGAACGCTGGCAAATTGTTTCGAAACCAGCCCTGGGACGTTTTAGCCTTATGGGCCGGCGCAGAATCCTGCTGGAAAGTCCATGGTTGGTTTTGGAACAGCGAATTGTTAACAAGCTTCACAACAGCTTCCAGAACGGTTTTTTGGTAAACTTTGGCCGATGTTTTGACTCCTTGTTCGCAGAAATGCAGGTCAGTGACCCCATCGTAAGAGACATCCCACCAAACCATGACTGAAGCTGGGTGATGTACCTTTCCACCCTTGGGATCAGTTCAGATGCTTCCTCAGATGACGGCGCATACACTCTATCATTTTTCTTGTTAAATTTTCCCTGAAAGGTAAAATTTTTTTCATTGGTGAACAAAATTTTTCTATGCAAGTTATCGACGTGCCTCACCAAAAGACGTTTGCATTTTTCAATCCTATTTTTTTAAGCTGCAGTCAATAAATGTCCGGTACGTCGTTTGAAAGCCCCAAGTCTTTTTTAATGATTCAACTCATGGACTTTTGCGTGATATTCATCTCACGGGCCATGATTTTCTGTTTTCGGAGCGGACTTCTGTGAATTCTTTATTTAACGGCTTTGATGACATGCAGTGTTCGAACAGAGCGTGAGTGGCCCGACCGGGCCGCCACGCTGTTGGGTGGACGGTAGACAAACATGCGGATAATCCCTAGTGGCCGGAGCCATTTGTAAATATCGCTTTTTTTCATTTCACACTTGTAAAGCGCTATTACAGAGATACAGTTTTCATTATCTGATCACTCCATGATGAAAGTAGAAACAATTTTAAAATCCCGTTACAGACTAACGCTATTGAGGTTAGCTTTCAAAACCCATATGACATTAACGGGGTATGTTCAGTTCTACTATTAAAATGGGTGTATTAAATGTTGTAACAGTATTTATGTCCCTACTAAGTACATTCAATATTGATAAAATTTGACACTCTTTAGTTTTTTAGAATAGGAAGGACCCTAAAAAACTAAAGAAAATCGGCTCATATTTAAATATAGCTGCACATCCGATTTTTATGTCTTTAGTTCTGAAAGCCACATCTTACATATAAAATCGATTAAAGGTTAGTAAGAGAAAGTTTAATGGGTCAAGAAAGGGCGTTATTGAAATTAAACAAAATTGTTTTAGATTAAAATATAGCTGCCACATATATGTTTATCCGATTTTTATGATTTTTACTCTAGAAGCCACTTATTGCATCCAATCTTGATAACGTTTGGAACGACTTAGTTTTTTGGACGCACTAAAGAAAACTAGTTCAGATTTATATACAGCTTCTACAAATAAAGGGTGGTTAAATTTTAAGGGCCAATGTTGATTTTTAATAAAACACAAATTATTTATGAAATTAATGTCATTTCTTTTTATTGTGATAAGATCGGTATGGTTCAATTAGGTATGGAAGAAAATATCGGCCAAATGGCCGCCGGGACCACGGCGGCACACCTCCATCCTATGGTCCAAATTTTCGATGACGCTGAGGCATAATTGAGGTTGTATGCCGTTAATGTGTCGATTTATCTCACCCTTTAGCTCTTGAATTGGTGCTGTGTTAATGGCGTACACCTTTTCTTTCAAATAACCCCAAAGAAAAAAGTCATATCACATGATCTTGGCGGCCAATTAACATCGCCACGACGTGAGATAACACGGCCATTGAATTCGACGGGCAACAGAGCCATTGTTTCGTTAGCTGTGTGGCGCTCTATTGAAACCACATAACGTCCACATCCATATCTTCCAATTCGGGCCATAAAAAGTTCGTTAACATCTCACGATAGCGAACATCATTCACAGTTACTGCCTGACCGGCATCCTTTTGGATGATGCCGCCAGCCCATAAACCGCACCAAGCAGTCACTCTTTGTGGCTGCATTGTTTTTTCGACAATCACTCTTGGATGATCATTCGCCCAAATGCGGCAATTCTGCTTATTGACGAATCCACTGAGGTTAAAATGTGCCTTATCACTGAAGATGATTTTCTTCGAAATTTGATCATCCACTAGTACTTATTAAAAAAAATAGAAAAACAATTGTTCACTTTTAACATAAAAAGGAAAGCAAACATTCTGTTCGATTTTGGTTTGGACAGCTTATGAAGGACACATAAATAATGTAACTTTATTTGGTTCTCAAAGCTGACTTAACTTTAATATTTAGTTGGTTAACCCTTTGACGCAAGTACTGCCTTGCACCTCTGAGGAAGGCTTTCAACTGACTTCTGACATCGTTCATAGGGGATACGTATTCTGCTATATTTCTTGAATGTTTTGGAATAACTCGTCCGCAGTTCTGCTGCTTTTTTTCCCCAGAGATTTTCAATTGCGTTTAAATCGGGGCTCTGGGCAGGCCAATCCAAAACATTTATGTTTTCAGCAAGAAACCCATGCTTTAACGCTCCTAGCAGCACGTGTATGCTTTGGATAATTATTTTACTCGTATGCTACACATAAAGGGTCTCCAATCAATATTTCCATCTGCGGTCCGTCCGTCTAATTTAAGTCTAGATTACTAGGTAGGGACATAAATACTGTTACAACATTGAACACACCCATTTCAATAGTAGAACTGAACATACCCCGTTAATGTCATATGGGTTTTGAAAGCTAACCTCAGTAGCGTTAGTCTGTAACGGGATTTTAAAATTGTTTCAACGGTTATCATGGAGTGGTCAGATAATGAGAATCGTATGGCTGTAATAGCGCTTTTCAAGTCTGAAATTAAAAAAAGCGATATTTGCAAAACGCTCCGGCCACATAAAACTGTTTGAGGAGACTGGAGATGTTAAAGACCGCTACTAGTCGGGCCGCCCACACTCTGTTCGTATACCGCATGTCATCAAAGCCGTTAAATCAAGAATTTACAGAAATCCGCTCCGAAAACAGAAAATCATGGCCCGTGAGATAAATAACACGCAGAAGTCCATGAGTCGCATCATAAAAAAGACTTGGCGCTTTCAAACGACGTATTTTAAAAAAATAGGATTGAAAAGTGCAAACGTCTTTTGGTGAAGCACGCCGATAACTTGCACAGCAAAATTTTGTTTACGGATGAAAAAATTTTTACCGTTCAGGAAAAATTTAACAAGCAAAATGAAGCATCTGAACTGATCCCAAGGGTGGAAAAGTGTCATCACCCAGCTTCAGTCATGGTTTGGTGGGGTGTCTCTTACGATGGGGTCACTGACCTGCATTTCTGCTAACAAGGAGTCATAACATCGGCCAAAGTTTACCAAGAAACCGTTTTGGAAGCTGTTGTGAAGCCTCTTAACAATCCCCTGTTCCAAAACCAGCCATGGACTTTCCAGCAGGGTCAGCGCCGGCCCATAAGGCTAAAACGTCCCAGGCCTGGCTTCGAAACAATTTGCCAGCGTTCATTTCCCCTTAAGAATGACCATCAGGCAGTCCAGATTCGAACCCATTAGATTGCAAATTGTGGACGGGTTTAGAGGACAAGCTTTGTCCCAAAAGATACCCTAACATTGGATCTCTTAAGACTGCTTTGGTTCGAGCTGTGGCCAATTTTCTATTGGACGAGGTTCGTGCAGCTATTGACGATTGGCCAGTGCGACTTAAGGCGTGTGTATAGGCAAAAGGCGGACATTTCGAATAAGCAGATTCTTTTTGGATGCAATATACAACAATAAATATATTAAATAATATTTGGTCCAAAAACATTCAGTACTTTTTATTTTACAGCATAAAAGGTGTATAACAGTATTTTTGTCCCTTCTAAGTACATTTTTAACGAGTTTACTTACTACCTTGAGCAATGAAACTATAAAAACACCCTGTTGAAACACCACTGAGGGTAAAAGGCAATTTGTATGGCCCAGTGTTGTATGGTCCCTTCGCCTAAAAAGGTCTATACTCGTTATACATAAAGGGTCCATCTTTCCTATGGTGTAGTATACAAATTGCCTGTTTATAATTTCAATTACGTACTGATCGGCAAATGGTTTCATTGTACTTTCCACTATATCTTTATAAAAATTTTGATCCATTCTTTGAGTAATCCTACAAAAAGAACCCACACCATACCATGTAAAGGCAGCCCAAATCATAATATTGCTTCTTCGGTGCCTTATGGTCTTTAAAGTATACCGAGGGTCGAGTTATTTGATCGGAGGACGTCTGAAATTAAAAAAAAAACAAATTAAGTTTGGATTCATCGCTCCAAAGAATTTGTTTCCAAAGCTGTTGTTGTTGTTGTTGTATAGGCAACTGTGTGCCGGGGTGACAGCCCTTGGCCGAAGATTTGTTCTTCGGGTCAATCCGGTCCACAGGCTGTCGTGCGATTGGTTTCCAAAACTCTAAGAGTTTGTCGACGTGTTCTTTTGCAAAACGAATACGACTCATTAAATTAAATTCTCTTTGGAAATTGTGGTTTTTTTTCTGGCAATCGGAGTCCACCCTCAAGTAACCGACGTCTTACGGTTCGCGTTGATATTTCATTAGTAATTTGACGCGATATTTCGCTGTAAATTTGTCTTGAACTTAGAAACGGATTTGCCTCGTTCGTTCGGCAAATTATGCGATCATCAGCATTCGTAGTTTTCCTTGGCCGTTTCTTCCTATATTTGTTCTCAATAGTTCCATTACTTCCGTAATGTACTATAGCATTGTGAACCATCGATTTCAAACACAAAAGTTTCGTTGGCCCGAATTGACGTTTTCACTTTAATGTACTTGCAAATCATAAGTTTGCGCAGTTCTGGAGTACAAATTTTTCTGCGGTCCATGTCTAAAAATTATATCACGTACATTTACGAGGGCGACCGCAAAACTAACTGGCCTGGCACATTTTCTGTTTTACTAGCAACTTTTTTTTTGTTTTTTTAAAGCAATCTTTTATAAGCCATTTGTCAAAATTTCCGAAATATTTAATGATTATTTTCTTTGTTACAGGTGATTGAAGTAAACAAGTTATATCATTTTTGAAAAATGAAAAATAAAGAGTTTCGTGCGGTAATTAAAAACTTTTATCAAATTAATCAAAGATGAATTGGATTCTGTTCATGGTGATAATGCACCATCATACTCCACCGTGAAATCCTGGGTTCAACAATTTAAAATGGGTCGTTCAAGTACGGAAGATGAACAACGCTCTGGAAGACCGAAAACTGCTACTACTATTGAAAACATTAGAAAAATATTTAATGAAGTGACTAAAGACAGACGAATAAAGCTCAGAGAACTTGCTGATATTGTTAAAATACACGAAAAACAAGTTTGGAGTATTTTACACGATGAACTCCACATGAAAAAGCTATCCGCAAGATGGGTGCCGCGTTTGTTGACTTTGCCGTTAGACCAATTCCGAGGAGCTTTAAGCGATTTATCAGCGTAATCCAATAGTTCTTGCGCCGATTCATAACTGTTGATGAAACATGGATCCATCACTACATCTCAGAATGCAAAGAACAGTCAAAACAATGGATAGAAGCTGGTAAAAGTGGTCCCAAGAAGGCGAAAACTATTGAGTCAGCCGGAAAAGTAATGACCACAGTATTTTGGGATGCAAGGGGTATAATATTTATTGATTATCTTGAGAAAGGAAAAACTATAAATAGTGAATATTATTGTGCATTATTGGATCGGTTGAGTGAAGAAATCAAGATAAAATGACTGCATTTAGAAAAACAAAAGGTTATTTTTCATCAAGATAATGCTCCTTCACACACTGCATTTTTAACTCAACAAAAACTGGCCGAATTACGATTTGAAATTGCTCCGCATCCAACATATAGTCCAGATTTAGCTCCTTCTGGTTATTTCTTGTTTCCAAATTTTTAAAAAATTTCTCGGTGACAAAAAATTTTCGTCTAATAGCGAGGTTATTGCTGAAACTGAGGCATATTTTGAAGGTCTTGAAAAATCTTATTTTTCGGATGGAATTAAAAAAAATTGAAAAACGTTTGATGAAGTGTCGCCCTCGTACACCAACAGCGTCGAACCGGGTGGTAAAATGGTAAAAATCGAAGAAATATTGTCCCTACATCGTCACTATAAAGCCAGCATACGATTTGAGCGAATTGTGTCGAAATCTTGCAAAAGATGCTGTTAATACAGTAAACGTTACGGAAGTTGAAAAAGAAGCAGCACTGAAAGTGTATTTTGATCATTTGCAGTCTGCCAGCACTCAGCGAGAGTACTATAACGACTTGAGAACATTAGTCAAGTCTGATCCAAATGCCATGTATCCAGGTATTCCATAGGAGGATTATCTAGTAATATCTATAGATTATGCTCAAAATGTTAGCTTTCCGTCGGGTCCACGGCAAATAGGAACTGCATACTTTAAATCAGGTCGCGAAACAGCAATTTTCGGAATTACAAACGCACGTCAAAATGTTCAACACATCTTCTGTATTGACGAAAGCGATTCCATTGGAAAAGGTCCGAATTCAGTAATATCAATGCTTGATTACTACCTACGAGAAGTGCATTCAACTAAAAAATTAATGATATTCCCTAAAAACTGTGTTTCACAAAATAAAAACAATGCGATGATACGATATTTACAACACCTTGTCGATACTTCCAGATGTGAGTCAGTTGAATTGAACTTTTTGTTAACCGGACATACAAAGTTTTCACCTGATCGTTTATTCGGAGTTTTTAAATCAAAATATGCCCAAACTAATGTCAACTGCTTCATGGACGTAGTGGATTGAGTTAGAAAATCATCTCGTAATGGATTTAATGTTCCTGTACCTATTCGACTTCCAAACTCAAGTGAGCCTGTTGTTGAGTGGAGAAAATGGGACGAATAGTTCTCCACTAAATATAAAACTTTAATTGGAATATCGAAGTATCATTACTTTGTATTTATTGCTCAGTCATCAGTGCAATGTAAACTGTTTGCGAATTCAGCCAGTATAAATGAAAACATACATCTGTGTAACAATACCAGTTTCGATGACAAACCAATTATAATTCCGTCACCAGGGTTATCGATGAAGCGTCAATGGTACTTGTATAAAGAGATCCGGCGTTTATGTTTTGACGATTCAAAAAAAGACGATTCAAAAAAAAGGGGAAAAAATGAAAATAAATAAAATTTACCCTTAGGTCCCTTTCTTAGAATCGACGATTTCACTTTCATAAAACGCGCATATCTCTGGGAGGGAACACTTTTGGGGCATGATATCGGTCTCATTCGATGCTCAGATGTTGTCCACATCGAAAAAAGTGAAAATTTATTTTTTTTACCCTTAGGTCCGATTTGATGTTTTGGCTCTAGAAGCCACACATTACACTCAATCTAGATGAAATTTGGCACAAGTTAGTTCCTTATGCCAAGGACGGACACGGTTTAAATTGCAGCAAATTATTTTAGATTAAGTTATAGCTCCCACTCATGTATTTTCCAACGATTTTACCAAAAACGAAGAAAGTTTTACACAACTTCAAATCTGACATTAGTTTAAAAATCGCGGAACGTCCAAGGCGGGTCCAAAACTATATTTTAATTAAGCATTTCTAAACATCCAGATGCTCAGGGTGTAGTATACTCGCAGTAGGCCACGCCCATCATAAGCTGTTTTTACTAGTTAAGAAATCTAGGGTGTGCCAAACAATTTTCAGCTCATTGGGCGAAACGAAAACGCATCGGATGGTGTTCCATTACTAAATTACAAAGTTAAACCTTTCCAATAAAACCAGAAAATTGAAAAGATTATTAGTACTATTTTTTGTACAGCCGATTCAAATTCAAAAAAATGAAATCGCCCACTCTTTAACGGATGATTTATCAAGAGGTCATTTTTTCAAAATAAAAAAAAATACTAAAATTCAAATAAAGTGTGGAATGGTTATTTTTCACTTGAAAGGACATTTCATGCCATTTATTTTTCGAATATAATTTCTTTCAAATGTTGCCCGAAACAACGCCTCAGGGTGTCCGTTCTGAGGGCCCAATTTTGGATGACTCGTTCGAGCATTTCGACCGGTATAGCGATATGCTCGAAAACCGGAAGTGTTTCCATGATGAAATGGCAAACAAAACTAAAAAGAAACAAGTAAGTAAGTGCTATAGTCGGGCGTGGCCGACTCTATGGTACCCGCACCACTATAAATGTGATTAAGTCTCCTGTTAATCGAAAGCACTCGTCGCTATTTCTATCTGTATCTATCACGCAAGCACTAAGCCTTTATACCCCATACCACTATGTGGTGAGGGTATAACAATTATAGTTGGTCCACATTTTCATACCTTGTTTTCGGACCCTGTGCCCTCCCACGGACGAGATAAATCATTTGGCTTGACATATTTAAAGTCCTGAGGCAATTCCCTGTCATTTGAGGGGTCACACTAAAATCCGGGTAAACCGAAACTTTTGGACCCTCCTAATGGACCCTGGGGCCGAAACAGGTCGAATTTTTTTCTGTATTTAAAATTGTAAGATAATTTCCTTTCATTTAAGGGGTCACACTTATATTTAAAATCATGGGTCCATTTTTTGGGTTCTGAAGGCCCCGTAGGTCCGAGAGGCGGGTCCAACTATTTTTTTTACATTTTGTGGTCAGTTCTACATCGAATGGCATATTTTTTTAATTTGTTGACCAATACACGCGACATCAACTGGATTTGGACCAAATCCGGGAGTTCCTTTGTATGGGGGGTCTATCAGAAAGTGCTCCGATTTGGACCAAATTCAATAGCGTCCGTCCTTGTCCCAATATATTACCACATGCCAAGTTTCATCAAGATTGGTATGCGACCTGTACTTTGATTACAAGAATAGATGGACATCTTTACATCCAGCCGGCCAGCCAGCCAGCCGGCCAGCCAGCCAGCCAGCCAGCCGGCCAGCCAGCCAGCCAGCCAGCCAGCCAGCCAGCCAGCCAGCCAGCCGGCCAGCTAGCCAGCCAGCCAGCCAGCCAGCCAGCCAGCCGGCCAGCTAGCCAGCCAGCCAGCCAGCCGGCCAGCCAGCCAGCCAGCCAGCCAGCCGGCCAGCCAGCCAGCCAGCCGGCCAGCCAGCCAGCCAGCCAGCCAGCCGCCCAGCCAGCCAGACAGACATGGCTAGATCGACTCAAAATGTAATTCTGAGCAACTTTCTCTCTGGTCCCGGTATTCTAACTCGATTCCTTCGATGTGTTACAAACGCAAGCACTAAGCCATTATACCCCATACCACTATGTGGTGCGGGTATAAAAAAGTTTAACAAAACTAACTCGTAATCTGTGGAAAAAAACTCTATTGAAAAAATACCTCTAGATTGATCACCCTATATATCAGTTTTTTTCTAAAAAGAATATTTCCTTAGCAGAGTTAGTATGTCTTTAAGATTTTTTACGCATTTCCCGGAAATTTTTACTCAACGACAAAGACAAAGCATACTTTAAGGCTTAATCTCAAAGTTGAAAACCAAGTGGCATACATTTCGGCGAAGGCGGCTGGTGGAAAATCAATATTTATTGCTTCGCTAAGTGTCGCCCTAAAAAGTTCTCCTTCACATGTTTTTCAGCAAAAGTTTTCTGTTATTTTTGTTTTATCCGGGAATAGCAAAAATCTATCTTCGCTGGCCCTCCCCGTTTATTGATTGTGAACAGCAGCGAGCGCAAGTGAAAGCATTTGAAGTTCATCAAAGTACAAGTGCAGTCTTTCGTTTTTTTGTAACTTTTTTTTCCCCGTCATAGCACGAAATTTGAACTATGCAGAGTAACTTTAAACATTGAAATGCATTAAGCAGCACTGCGAACGTTGATGGACGATAACTGCTGTTGCAAAGGCCAACACGCTGAGTGAAAAGTTACGTGAGCCCAGTGATTTGGAACTGAAGGCAAAAGAAAAAAGCTGATATTAAGTAATTGAACGATATGGTGGTGGCGAAAGTGGGAGGCAGCTTAAAGTGTATGGACCTACTTGTCTAAGCGCTTGGGCCAACAAGAACTTGGGACAGAGATGCCGAAGGGTGTCTGTGTCCAACATGTCTACGGGCTTGTGCCAAAAGAAAATTATTCAGGAAAGCCTAAAGGTAAACCACCACCATGGATGGCCAAGTGGGTATAATTAAACATTTACTTAATTAAGTAAAGTAGGCGGCGCACAGTGGCCGAAATACCCGATCTAGCGTCTCTTTAGCGAAATCTTCAAATTAAGAATTCGGCAAGTTTTATTTCTTTTTTGAAAATTTAAACTTCAACGGATTTTTTTCTGTTTTCTTTTATGTTTTGTTCCTAATATTCGCACAGCTGTGAGTATTTAAACTTAACACATGTTTCAGCAAGTGTAATAACAATTTTTGATTTTTTTTTTTGAGTGCAATTTTGTTGTCAGCTAAAAATTAAATATTTAATTTTTTAAAAAAAATTGCGATTTGATTTTAATAAAAAGGTCTGTATTAAATAAAAAAATAGTTTTGTGGTCTGTGATTGTTGGTTTGACATAACCGGAGTAAATGAACAACTGATTCATAGGTTAAAAATTATATTATCCACAATAAGTTGCAGGCAGGCAATAGACTCTGAGAAGTTCCATATATATTGTTTAGACACGGCAAAATTGTACATTGATTTGTATGGATGGTACTACATGCCTATCACAGTGCATAAAGTTTTGATACGTGGTAGCAAAATTGTATCTGAGGCCATTCTACCTATAGGTAGGTTAAAGATACGATTTGTTTCATACATTTTGAATTAACATATGGTTTATTTTTCAAAGGAATGTTATCAGAAGAAGCGCAGGAAGCGAGGAACAAAGACTATAAACGTTATAGGCTATATAACTCGCGCAAGACTGGGCGCTGTTCTACTAACGAAGACGTAATGCATCATTTGTTGATATCCTCCGACCCATACATCAATTCATTAAGAACGAAATTAAAGCTTAAAAAATTAGATTATCACGAAGATGTTAAAATGTTGTTAATAAAATAAATAGAGTGAACTGTAAAATTTTTGTATGGTGGTTGTATGGGTGGCGGGTGTTACAGTGGGCGGATTTTCTTCATATTTTCAAAACAGCATTTAATAGATGCTGTATGCATTTTTGCGAAAAATAAACATTCTAGTTATAAATTTACAGAAGATATGGCATTTTTGAAATATCATTTGTATGGGAGGTGGGCGATGGGCGTGGTCAATGTTGATGAAATAATTTTAAAAGGTGTTGCATAGATATGTTCTTCCAGCAATTTTCAGGAAATTTGTAGCAATAGTTAATTTTTAACAGCCAAAAATGATTTTAGTTTGTATGGGCGGTGGGCGATGGGCGTGTTCAATTTTGTCGATACTTTGAAATTTTCTTAATTCTATTATATTAGGGACTCGTGCCAAATTTCATTACTCTCGTACAACTCCTTCTATTTTTGGCCATCGAATGTATGGGAAGGACACACTGTGCTACATGGTCACGGCGATAATAATATGTTCTCTGCAATAAAAGTATGTTCGTCGCAACCATAGCATTGTTAACTGAATTTATTTTTGACAATAGTATAATTGCTGCAATATTAATATTGTTGAAATGTAACAATAGTATTATTGCCAAATTTAAAAATGAAAATATGGTTATAGCAACAATATAAATATGGTTAGTGCGACAAAAGTATTGTGTTTTGCGTTTTATGTTAACAATGATATGATTACGGCAATCATACTGTATGATTGTAACTTTTCTTCATTTAAAATTGCTTTTTAGAACAAATGTTATTGGTACGGATCTAATGCAATAATAGTACTTTTTTATATCGAAATTAAAATTTTTTAAACAAGCTGCTTTGGCTTTGTTTAACTGAAATATTTTTAATAAAAACGCTTACGTTTATTTAAACTTATTTTTTCTACTGTGAAATAAATCACTCCCTATTATGTTGAATTAAATGTATTTTTGAATAAATTTCATAATTCAAATCTATTGTTGACAACTTAAACCAATTCTAATAAATAATATTGGGGATCAAATCTATTGTCGACAACTTAAACAAATTCTAATAAATTATATTGGGGATGATAGTATAATTGTGTGTTATTGTACTATGGTTGTAGGGATCACAACATGGTTGCGTGTGAATCATAGTATGGTTGTGAGGATCACACTATGGTTGTATATGAAACATGCTATGGTTGTGAGGATCATACTATGGTGGTATATGGTTGTAGTTGGTTGTGAGGATCATACTATGGTTGTGGAGATCATAGTATGTTTGAGTGTGAATCATACTATGGTTGTGGGGATCATAGTATGGTTATGTGTGAATCATATTATTGTTGTAAGGATTATAGTATGGTTGTATTTGAAACATACTATTGTTGTGAGGTTCATAATATTGTTGTACCACAACCATATACCCAACAATAGTATTATCCTCTTCGAATATTGTCACCACAACCATACTTTTTTTCTGCGTGTACATCCCAGAATGCAAAGAACAGTCAAAACAATGGATAGAAGCTGGTAAAAGTGGTCCCAAGAAGGTGAAAACTGTTAAGTCAGCAGGAAAAGTAATGGACACAGCTCGTATGTCAAGTTCAAATATGGGCTGCAAGTTTTTGCAAAGTTTTGATTTTTTTGTTTTTAAGTTACAATGGCAGAATCTAAACGCACCCTTTTTTAATATGGCATAGTGAAAAAGTGCCAACAAAAAAAATTTTAATGGTGAAAAAACATATATTTTCCAATGTCATTGATCGCTCGAAATTTCAGAAATTTCATTAGAAATTTCATTAGCAAGCTCATACAAAAGTGGAAAGAAAATCGCAGAGTTTTGGCTGTATTTGAAGAGCGAAATATGATGTGGTTGGATGATGACATTATTTTCCCTAATCCAGCAGTTACCCAACGTCAAGAGAAACCTTTTTCAGAGTGCACAAGTAAGACCCCAAAAAAAAATGCTTAAATCTGTAGACTCTGAACCAAAAACTGCTATTCCGTATACACCTGAAGAAGCTTTAGCTCTTTATATTGATGGTGGATACTCAAAAAGGTCATACAGACTAATGCAATCTGCTGCCAAAGAACGACACTGCAACATTAATCCAAGCTACGATATTTTGGCTAAAACAAAAACGGAGTGTTACCCCAGTGCCGTACACGTAACTGAACTTTCAGCCGAAGTTGGCTTGCAAAGTCTCGTAGACCATACTGTTGCCCGTATAATACAAGGCTTTTCAACAGCTTTTGAGGATCTCATGACTGTAGACAATAGTAACGATTGCATAAAAGCAATATTTAAATGGGGCTGTGACGGTAGCTGTGGACACTCTACTTACCGTCAACGTTTCAGTGTTTCTGATACTGGAACAATTGATGAGCATTTATTTGCTGTATGCATTGTTCCTATACAAATTAAAAAAGGACCCGCAATACCATGGCAAAATAACCGGCCTTCTTCAACTCGGTTCCGCAGACCTATTAAAATAATTTTTGAAAACGAGTAAAGGCTGAGATAGAAAATATAAATTCACAAATTCTGCCGACAAAATTAAGTTTTTTTGAAGTAACGCACGAATTGCATTTGACCATGATCGATGAAAAGGTGTTTAATACCATAGCGGAGTCATCATCACTGGCTTGTGGAGTTTGTGGGGCGACACCAAAATTGATGAATAATCTAAATTTAGTTCAACTGAGGCAGCCACAAAACCACTTGTATGAATATGGATTGTCGACACTTCATGCTTGGATACGGTGCTTCGAGTGCATAATTCATAACGCCTACAAAATACCCATAAAAAATTGACAAATTCGTGGAGAAAATTAAGAAATGGCTCAACAAACCAAAAGAAAAATTCAACTTGAACTAAGAGAACAAATGGGAATACCGCCAGAATGTTTTTCGAGCAGCCAACCTTGGCCTCTACGAGGGCGACCGCAAAACTAACTGGCCTGGCACATTTTCTGTTTTACTAGCAATTTTTTTTGTCTTGTTTTTTAAAAGCAATCTTTTATAAGCCATCTGTCAAAATTTCCGAAATATTTAATGATTATTTTCTTTGTTACAGGTGATTGAAGTAAACAAGTTTTATAATTTTTGAAAAATGGAAAATAAAGAGTTTCGTGCGTTAATTAAACACTTTCATATGAAAGGTTATACGCCACAATTAGTCAAAGATGAATTGGATTCTGTTCATGGTGATAATGCACCATCATACTCCACCGTGAAATCCGGGGTTCAACAATTTAAAATGGGTCGTTCAAGTACGAAAGATGAACAACGCTCTGGAAGACCGAAAACTGCTACTACTATCGAAAAAAATTAGAAAAATATTTAATGATGTGACTAAAGATAGACGAATAAAGCACAGAGAACTTGCTGATATTGTTAAAATACACGAAAAACAAGTTTGGAGTATTTTACATGATGAACTCCACATAAAAAAGCTATGCGCAAGATGGGTGCCGCGTTTGTTGACTTTGCCCCAAAAATCGTCCGTTGGACCAATTCCGAGGAGCTTTTAGCGATTTATCAGCGTAATCCAATAGAGTTCTTGCGCCGATTCATAACTGTTGATGAAACATGGATCCATCACTACATCCCAGAATGCAAAGAACAGTCAAAACAATGGATAGAAGCTGGTAAAAGTGGTCCCAAGAAGGCGAAAACTGTTAAGTCAGCAGGAAAAGTAATGGCCACAGTATTTTGGGATGCAAGGGGTATAATATTTATTGATTATCTTGAGAAAGGAAAAACTATAAATTGTGAATATTATTGTGCATTATTGGATCGGTTGAGTGAAGAAATCAAGATAAAACGACCGCATTTAGAAAAACAAAAAGTTCTTTTTCATCAAGATAATGCTCCTTCACACACTGCATATTTAACTCAACAAAAACTGGCCAAATTACGATTTGAAATTGCTCCGCAGCCACCATATAGTCCAGATTTAGCTCCTTCTGATTATTTCTTGTTTCCAAATTTAACAAAAAATTCTCGGCGGCAAAAAATTTTCGTCCAATAGCGAGGTTATTGCTGAAACTGAGGCATATTTTGAAGGTCTTGAAAAATCTTATTTTTCGGATGGAATTAAAAAACTTGAAAAACGTTTGATGAAGTGTATTGAGTTGGAAGGAGATTATGTTGAAAAATAATAATTCCAAAAAAAATCGGTTCTTTTTATGTTAGGCCAGTTACTTTTGCGGTCGCCCTCTATAGTAACTGGAGTACAAGAGGAACTTATAAAAAGGTTTGGTTTAATATTGCGCACAATGGCATGTGGGTATGCAGTTAACGTGGAGGCTTTTCGCATACGTATATGCCTGGGAAACAGCAAAAATATACGTTTCCGAATACCCTTGGTTTTATATGCCTCCATCTGTACATAAAATATTAATACATGCAGCTGATATTATTGAAAAAGTTTCGCTACCAATAGGAATGATGTCAGAAGAAGCACTTGAGGCAAGAAAAAAAAGATTTTCGCAGTTATAGGCTAAACCACACGCGAAAAGACTCGAGATTGCACACAATGGAAGACTAACTTCATGCTCTTTTAATTTCGTCGGATCCTTATATTACATCTAAATCAAAAAGCACCTCGAAATACTCCAAAGAACACTTCAAAGTAGATGATGAGGTCAAGCAGCTTCTGTTAAATGACCTACCTGACAGCATTAATCCTGAAAACTCCGACTCTGAATAGCTTTTTTTTATTTTCCATCCGTTTAATTGAAATTTCATTAGCTTTAAATTGAGATTTTGCTAATTGTCGTTGCATTAAAATTGAGAAAGATATAGCTTATAACGTTGTACTGCTAAGGGAAGATTTTGATGATTTTTTCACTTTTCACCATTCGGTTCCGAAATTCCAAAGCTTGCATTTGTCTTGACCATGTAAAATACAATATGTGTACCGAATTTCGTCAACTTTGGAGAGCGCCAGGTCCAAAATGTCTATTTTATTGTTTGGTTGTATATGGAACTACCCATATAAATAAAAAAACACACAAATTTTTAAATTTAATGAATTGGTTATATCCAAAAATATATAGATTACAAAAAAAAAATATTCATAATTGTTTATGTTTTTGGAGTTATTAACAAAGCGCCGCTAAATTGGGTATTTCGCCTACTGTGCGGCGATAAGAAGATATCATATTAAGGCCTCACCACTAATTACTTCAACAACAAAACTTACAAATACGAGGGCGGTTCAGAAACTTCTTAGCCTAGCACAAAAAGCGCGGTATAAACAGATGGAAACTTCCATCTCTACTATGAACATGTTAAATTTTGTTTCGATCTGGCAACTCCTTCATATAGAAACAGGTCGCATCCGCGATTTTTTTACAATGGAAAAATTAGAAATGCGTGATGTCATTAAATATTTAAATGATCGACGAATAAAAGTGCGTGAAATAGCTAATATCATGGGCATCTCAAATGATCGAGTCCATTTAATTTTGCATGAAGAACTACAGATGAAAAAGCTTTCTGCAAGATGGGTGCCGCACTTGTTAACAGTCGACCAAAAACGCATAAGAATGAACATTTCTCAAGCTTGTTTGGATCGTTTTCAGCGAAATAAAATGGATTTTAAGCGTCGTTTCATAACTGTTGATGAGACATGGATCCACCACTGTACTCCAGAGACAAAAGAACAATCCATACAATGTACTGAAGGAACTGCTGGAGGAACTGCCCCAAATAAGGCAAAAACAATTCAATCGGCTGGTAAGGTTATGGCAACGGTTCTTTGGGACTTCATAGGTATTTTATTGATTAACTATCTGCAAAAGGGTAAAACAATAAATTCAGAGTACTTTTGCAACCTTTTAGATCAACTAAATGTACAAATTCGAGAAAAACGTCCTGGCTTACAACACAAAAAAATAATTTTTCATCAATACAACGCACCACCGCACAAGAGTGTTTGAACAATGGCTAAAATCAACGAATTAAATTACGAGTTGCTTGACCACCCACCTTATTCTCCTGATTTAGCTCCCAGTGACTTTTACCTGTTCCCAAATCTAAAACAAGTAAGTGCTATAGTCGGGCGTGGCCGACTCTATGATACCCGCACCACTATAAATGTGATTAAGTCTCCTGTTAATCGAAAGCATTCGTCGCTATTTCTATCTGTATCTATCACGCAAGCACTAAGCCTTTATACCCCATACCAATATGTGGTGAGGGTATAACAATTATAGTTGGTCCACATTTTCATACCTTGTTTTCGGACCCTGTGCCCTCCCACGGACGAGATAAATCATTTGGCTTGACATATTTAAAGTCCTGAGGCAATTCCCTGTCATTTGAGGGGTCACACTAAAATCCGGGTAAACCGAAACTTTTGGACCCTCCTAATGGACCCTGGGGCCCAAACAGGTCGAATTTTTTTCTGTATTTAAAATTGTAAGATAATTTCCTTTCATTTAAGGGGTCACACTTATATATAAAATCATGGGTCCATTTTTTGGGTTCTGAAGGCCCCGTAGGTCCGAGAGCCGGGTCCAACTATTTTTTTTACATTTTGTGGTCAGTTCTACATCGAATGGCATATTTTTTTAATTTGTTGACCAATACACGCGACATCAACTGGATTTGGACCAAATCCGGGAGTTCCTTTGTATGGGGGGTCTATCAGAAAGTGCTCCGATTTGGACCAAATTCAATCGCGTCCGTCCTTGTCCCAATATATTACCACATGCCAAGTTTCATCAAGATCGGTGCATAAATGCGACCTGTACTTTGATTACAAGAATAGATGGACATCTTTACATCCAGCCAGCCAGCCGACCAGCGAGCCGCCCAGCCAGCCAGACAGACATGGCTAGATCGACTCAAAATGTAATTCTGAGCAACTTTCTCTCTGGTCCCGGTATTCTAACTCGATTCCTTCGATGTGTTACAAACGCAAGCACTAAGCCATTATACCCCATACCACTATGTGGTGCGGGTATAAAAATTCCTTGCTGGCAAGCGTTTTACCTCAAATGAAGATGCAAGTACAGTTGTAAACCACTATTTTGAAGACCTTGAGGAAAACTATTTTAATCAAGGAATAGAATTGCTAGATAAGCGTTGGACTAAGTGTATTGAAGTTTCAGGAGATTATATTGAAAAATAAAAATATTTTTGAAAAACTAACTATTCTCTTTCATTGATAGGCTAAGAACTTTCCGAACCGCCCTCGTAATAAGCATTGGCCAGCTCAGTAAGGAAACTGGGAGATTATCATGACAGTCACTGTTCTGGCGGCAAAAGCAATGAGCCCCCTACGGGACCTAATTTAAACATGCAGGAAGTGCATAGGTGTGGTATAATCACTGAAACAATGTCTAAAACAAGGCCTAGACTTCCACAAATACATTCTGGATGGCAATGAAGAAATAAAGATGAAATCTAAATATAACCAGTAAAATAGGAACAATGGGAAGGCTATAAGTTACGCTATACCACCGTTTTGTATAGAATATTCCGCCCCCTCCGTCTGGAGTTTCAGCAAGTTCGGACCCAATAACAGGTGATCAATCTAGAAGTAGTTTTTCGCATAGGGTTCTTTTTCTCAGTTTGCACGTGAGTTGTGTTAAAATTTATTTTTTTTCTTTTCAGTATTTTTGGCCATTCTACACGTAGAGAAAAAATATACAATAATAGTATGTTCTCCGTAATAAAAGTATGTTCGTCGCAACCATAGTATTGCTTATGTAATTTAATTTTGACAATAGTATGATTGTCGCAATATTAATATTTTTTTGTTGTTTTTTTTTGTTTATTTTATTTGCTATCAATGCTACAGAGGTTATATACTCGTATTTACAGAGTTTTGAGTTTTATCGTAAAGATATTTCAACAAATAGTTACAATTATTTCATTAATCACTAACTTAATAAATAAAAACAGTTTATAGGGAAAAAAATAACCTACGCTTAATATCACAAAATAATAAGAAGATTTTAAAGCAATAACTAGATTTGTCTATAATAAAACTTGTAGAGTAAATTAGCTATTGTTAGATCAAACTTCTTAGATGGGCGTAGTTTGGCCTTCTGCATTTGTCATTAAATGTCAGCGTCAAGTCGTCTATTATGTTATGGATCATTTTCTGTTTGGATAGTCTATGAAGTTCTGCAGTAGGAAATCTTGAAGGTAAATTGTAAATTATTTTAAGATTTTTGTTCTGAATAATTTGAAGTTTCTTTGTATGTGTTTTTGCAAAATCTCTCCAGATCTGGCAGCCATATGTCAGGATTGGTTTAATGCATAAATTGTATAAAAGAAGTTTGTTCTTAGAATGTAATTTTGATTTCTTATTTAATAACGGATATAATGCTCGTCCACATCGTGTAGCCTTTAGACACACCTCCTCTAGATGATCCTTAAAAGTTAATTTCTGGTCCAGAATGATTCCAAGGTATTTAATTGATTTTGAAAGGGGTATTTCTCTTCCCGGTACCATTAGTTTTATGGAAGGAAATCTTTTAGGAGATTTATTGAAAGGAAATAAAATAGCTTGGGACTTTTCCTCGTTTATTTTTATTTTCCACCTGGCATAGTATTCGTCTGCGGAAACTAGAGCTTTTTTGCATTTTCTTTACTGGGGCATTTGAAACTTTTCCATGGCATATAAATGCGCTGTCATAAAAAGCTACCTCATTTCCGACAGAAGGTTTAAAGTCCGAAATATAAAGCGAGTATAACAAAGGAGAAAGAACAGATCCCTGAGGAACTCCGGCAGGGATACATTTAACCGCCGCTTTCTCTCCATCTATTTCAACAACAAATCATCTCTCAGTAAGGAAACTTTTAATCAGCTTAATTATACATATAATTATAATCAGCTTAATTATATATACGAGGGCGGTTCGGAAAGTTCTTAGCCTATCAATGAAAGAGAATAGTTAGTTTTTCAAAAATAATTTTTATTTTTCAATATAATCCCCTGAAACTTCAATAGACTTAGTCCAACGCTTATCTAGCAATTCTATCCCTTGATTAAAATAGTTTTCCTCAAGGTCTTCAAAATAGTGGTTTACAACTGTAGTTGCATCTTCATTTGAGGTAAAACGCTTGCCAGCAAAGAATTTTTTTAGATTTGGGAACAGGTAAAAGTCACTGGGAGCTAAATCAGGAGAATTAGGTGGGTGGTCAAGCAACTCGTACTTTAATTCGTTGATTTTAGCCATTGTTAAAACACTCTTGTGCGCTGGTGCGTTGTCTTGATGAAATTTTTTTTTTTTTGTGCTGTAAGCCAGGACGTTTTTCTCGAATTTGTACATTTAATTGATCTAAAAGGTTGCAATAGTACTCTGAATTTATTGTTTTACCCTTTTGCAGAAAGTCAATCAATAAAATACCTTTGAAGTCCCAAAAAACCGTTGCCATAACCTTACCAGCCGATTGAATTGTTTTTGCCTTCTTTGGGGCACTTCCTCCAGCTTCAGTCCATTGTTTGGATTGTTCTTTTGTCTCTGGATTATATCAACAGTTATGAAACGACGCTTAAAATCCATTTTATTTCGCTGAAAACGATCCAAACAAGCTTGAGAAATGTTCATTCTTATGCGTTTTTGGTCGACTGTTAACAAGTGCGGCACCCATCTTGCAGAAAGCTTTTTCATCTGTAGTTCTTCATGCAAATTTTTAATGGACTCGATCATTTGAGATGCCCATGATATTAGCTATTTCACGCACTTTTATTCGTCGATCATTTAATACCATATCATGCACTTTGGCTACAATTTCTGTTGTTGTTGCTGTTTTTGGACGTCCACTACGTGGTTCATCTTCAATGCTTGTACGACCACGTTTAAATTCAGCAACCCAATTTTTTACTGTTGCATATGAAGGAGCACTTTCACCTAACACATTCACCATATCATTATGAATTTCTTGTCCCGATAAACCTTTTTTATGTAAATATTTAATGACACCACGCATTTCTAGTTTTTCCATTGTAAAAAAATCGCGGATGCGTCTTTTGTGAACACCTGTTTCTATATGAAGGAGTTGCCAGATCGAAACAAAATTTAACATGTGTTCATAGCAGAGATGGAAGTTTCCAGTTACCGCGCTTTTTGTGGTAGGCTAAGAAGTTTCCGAACTGCCCTCGTACCTAACAAGAGTATGATGCTCTTCGAATATTGTTATCCCAACCATACTTTTTTTCTACGTGTAGTGGGAATACCCTGCGCGATCTTCCTGCGCGTCGCCATTTCAAAAGCTCGAAGAAGATCCGCTGTTTTCGACCAAAATTTTGTTTAGTGATGGGGCCCATTTCTGGTCAACGGCAACGTAATAAACAAAATTGTCACATTAGACCTGAAGAGCAACCAGAAGAGGTTCAAGAGGTGCAATTATACCCACACGCAGAAAAAAAGTAAAGTTGGGGTAATAATATTCGAAGAGCATCATACTTGGTTATATGGTTGTGGCACAACAATATTATGGTCATCACAACAATAGTATTGTTCACACACAAACATACTATGATCCCCATAACAATATTATGGTCATCACAACAATAGAATTATTCACATACAACCATACTATGATCCCCATGACCATATTATGATCCTCATAACCATAGTATGTTTAACGTACAACCATGGTATGATCCTTACAACCATAGTATGACTTACGCACAACCATACTATGATCCCCAAAATTTTTTGTAAAGACTGGATTACGTTGTTATTCAACAATAAGGATTTTTTTTAAGTAAGCCATGTAATAATAGGAGTGATTTATTTAACAGTAAAAAAAATCATTTTTTAAAAATATTTTAGTTATACTAATCCCCAGTTATTTTTGAAAAAATTTAATTATTATTACTATTATTGGGTAAGATTCGTAAAAATAACATTGTCAAATTAATGAAAAAATTAAGGTTTTGCCGGTACGATTGCCGTAATCATGTTATTGTTAACATAAAACCCAAGAAAACAATACTTTTGTCCCACCAACCATATTTATATTGTTGCTACAACCATATTTTCATTTTTAAATTTGGCAACAATACTATTATTACATTTCAACAATATTAATATTGCCGCAATTATACTATTGTCAAAATGAAATTCAAAAAACATTACTATGGTTGCGACGACCATATTTTTACTGCAGAGAACATACTATTGTTGCCGTGACCATAGAGTAACCATATCTTTTCTCTGCGTGCAGAAAAAATCACGGTTTGGTGCGGTCTATGGGCTAGTGAAATCATTGGTCCATAGCTTTTCAATAATGATTTTCAACGGAATGTTACAGTGAATGGTGCTAGCTATGGCGCCCTGTTATTGGACTTTTTGCTGCCTGAAATTAAAGCCTGTGATCTTAACGACATTTGGGTTCAAAAGGTATTTTTACTTTACGTTATTTGAAATGGTAACAAGTTGTACTTGCGGATGCTCTGCCTGCAAAAATTTCAGCGGAACCCATTTACTGAAACGAACAGAAGACTGCATTCTGTTTTTAGTGGCTTCTCTAGAAAAATCCCAGGAGTAACTCCATTCATGTGTGCCTTTTTTGACAGGACTTCTAGGAAAGCTGGTTTTAATTAATTAGAAAATATATCAGAAAACACCCCTTTAAGAAGGCCATGTTACTTTACATAACGTTTAAACTTCTTAGCATTGAAAAAGCAAAGAATATAAGTTGCTGGGCAAACATCAACAACACAGGTCCTTGGGAGATAAAAGAACATATCGGAATTTGAAATGTTTTAACAAATTTGTTTTGTCCTATCCTCACAATTAATTAATATTCGCATGTAAAGTATTTGCAAACTGAGTAAATTACCATGAACACAATATCACAAGAAGAAATCCCATCAAACGTAGTGCATACCTTTAGGTTACAAATGACTCCAGTAATGTGAAGCATATTTCTGGGAGCCTAGGTTTTAATCAGACCCACACTGAAATTGTATCCTGCTGCTGATGCCTGCCGACAAATTCAAATGAAACCGTTTTTCGATTTGTTTTTATTAGTCCGTTGATGTTTTTTCATTCGTGTTTGTTCCGTTCCCTTTTTTGAGTATCTTTGCAATCGCATCCGTTTGCCTAGGACGGTCGGCCTTCTTGAGTATACGCAAATTTTCTTGTGAATATAATTTTTTTTGAGAAAAATGAGTTGAGTTCTTGTGTTGCTTGTTTGATGAAATCGTGTATGTAATCATGCAAGTATGCTCGTCTGTCGCTAAAGGTTTAGTGGGAAGGGTCGTAATCAAACATGAGGGGCACTCCAGATAACATAAATTAACCCATGTGAGGTTATACGAGTAAGTATTATGATGAGGTGGTCCAACACCGCGGCCGTATACCAAAATTAATTTGGTTTTTATATATTTTGAAATATTGTTTAGATAAAATTCATAGCAAATCTAGAAAAATTTGTAAGGCACTATCACCACGAGGGTTCCTATATAAACTAAGTGTTGCCTGGCGACATCTGACATTTCTATTAGAAAGTTTGACATTTTTAACCATAAACGTACTTAGAACGTTTTGACGAACGACCATCATTTGTGTTGTTTACATCGGGCAGAAAAAAGGTATGGTTGTGGTGACATTCGAAGAGGATAATACTATTGTTGGGTATATGGTTGTGGTACAACAATATTATGATCCTCACAACAATGGGATGATTCAAATACAACCATACTATGATCCTCACAACAATAGTATGATTCACACATAACCATACTATGATCCCCACAACCATAGTATGATTCACAATCAACCATACTATGATCTCCACAACCATAGTATGATCATCGTACTCAGAACGTTTTCACGTACGACCATCATTTGTGTTGTTTACAATGACTTGAAAAATCAATTTGGCAAAAAAATGGAATTAACTCGTGAACATTTTCGTGCGATTATTTTTCACAACTTTCGACGTGGATTATCACGACGAGAGTGCATTGATGAACTTAAATCTTTGTATGGCGATGAAGCACCATCCTATAGCACTGTGACAAACTGGTTAAATGAATTCAATCGTGGTCGACGCTCGCTCTAAGACGAAGGTCGTCCAAAAACGGCCGTTGTGCCAGAGAACATTGATGCCGTGCGTGAACTGGTAATGCAAGATCGTCATGTGACATACATATAGATAGAGGCATCCTTGGGCATTTCATCCACCAGCATACATTCGATATTGCGTGAGCAACTGGCCGTAAAAAAGTTTTGTTCTCGTTGGATCCCGTTCAACTTGACAATCGCTCAAAAAAAGCCTCGTGTCGATTGGGGCAAAGAAATTTTGAAAAAGTACGATCGCAGTGCTTCAAAAGACGTTTATAAGATCGTCACAGGTGACGAATCATAGATCTGTGCGTATGAGCCCTAAAGAAAAGAGCAATCGACCGTGTGGGTCTTCGAAGACGAGCCAAATCCAACGAAAGTTGTTCGTGGAAGAAGCACTTCGAAGCAAATGTTCGCCTGTTTCTTATACAAAACTGGTCATGTGGCGACTGATCCACTTGAGCAACGTAGTACGGTCAATTCTGAGTGGTACACCACAATTTGTTTGCCTGAAGTCTGGGGAGAAATTCGAAAAACGAACAAGAGAAGACGAATCATTGTGCACCATGACAATGCGAGCTCTCACGCATCGGCTCAAACCAGCGACTTTTTGACCGGCCAAAGCGTCGAATTGATGGGTCATCCGCCGTACAGCCCTGACTTGGCACCCAATGACTTCTTTTTATTCCAACGTCAACGATTTTCGTCGCCAGAAAATGCTGTTGAAGCGTTCAAAAACCATGTTTTAGAGGTGTTTCAATCGGAGTGGAAAAAGTACTTCGACAATTGGTTTGAGCGCATGCAAAAGCGTATAAATCATGCTGGAGAGTACTTTGAAGAACAATAAAACCATTTTGATGATAAATATTCGCATTTTCATTAGGCCAGAAATATATATAGCAGCCCTCGTAGATGGTGCTCTGTAACCTGGTGTAATCCATTGGATATAGTCAGTAAAAATAGAATTATTTTGTTTTAATAAGGCTTATTTAAACCAAACTGTTTTTTAATATGACAACCTGTTTTTTAATATGATGAAATGTTAGTTATCATCACCAACAATTGGTCACAACAATAAAATTTATGCAAAACAACCACCAGTTGTGGCAACCAAATACCTTTTCCGCGATTCATTGCTATAACCGATCAGTTAGTTGTGTATACAAATACGATGATCATATTTATCATGCTGTGGTACTTCGAACCGATTATTCATTACGATTATAAACATTTGGTGATTACTACAGAAATTCTTCCTTTGCAATGGAATTTTTGTACTACCAACCGATTTCCAACTAATTTTTTCTATATGTGACAGCGCATAGAGAAAGGGACCAAAGGGTAAAAATCATCAATATCAATATCAATCAATATCAAATATCAATTTTCACTTTTTTTTTGATGTGGACAACATCTGAGCATCGAATGAGACCGATCCCATGCTTCAAAAGTGTTCCCTCCCAGAGATATGCGCGTTTTATGAAAGTGATGGTACATTAATGATACACGTAATTAAATCTTTAAAATGGCTCTCCTGAACAAAAGTGGTTTTTACCCATAGGTCCCTTTCTTTTTTACGCGTCACATATATTGACTATTGATATATAGCCTATTACGTCTATACTTATATTGACTATTGATCGAGCGTTTTGTACAATTCGGCCGAATTCTGGGCCACACGACCGAAAACATCCAGCAACTATGACCTTTTAGTCCTAATTAAACAGTCCCAATTTAAGCGGAACACATATAATAAAAGTCGTTAATTGCGGACAGGTTAGACACATGGACATGGTTTTACCTTCTTGATATTATGGCGATATACGTTATATCTCCAATCACTATTCTGAGGTGTTGCAACCGTAGTGACAAAATTTAGTATACCATGCACCCTACGGTGTAGGACATCATAGTTGTTGAGCAAAGACTCAAAAAAAATTTACTTTTTCTGAGTTAATTTTTTGTGGTACCTTTAGTCCACTAAAGAAAAATGGAGATAGACCCCATGATTATTGGACTGATCGATTCAACATTCTGCCCTATTATCGTAGAAATCAAACATAAAAGTTATTTCTTCTGATTCACAGGACCTTTACCTTTCAGGGTTCCACACCCTGTATCTTTTTTTCCCCAAAGAGCCCTTGTGGTACGAGGGTTGCTATTTATATTTCGGGTCCGGCAATAAAAACACAATAATTTATCATTGGAAATGGTGTTATTGTTTTTCAAAATATTCTCCTTTAAGATCAATACACTTTTGCAAGCGCTCAAACCAATTGTCGAAGCACTTGATTTTTGAACTGCTTCGGGCGATGAAAAACGTTGACCACGCATTTTTTTCTTGATGCTAGGGTATAAGAAGAAGTCATTGGGTGCCAAATCAGGGCTGTACGGTGGATAGCCCATCAATTCGACATCTTGAGTGGTCAAATAGCTCCTTGTTTCAGCTAATGTGTGAGAGCTCGCATTGTCGTTATGCATAATGAACCGTCTTCTCTTATTATCATTCCTCATTTCTTCGAACACTGTTGGCAAACAGATGGTTGTATACCACTCAGAATTGAACGTCCTACGTTCCACTAAGGCGGTGTTGGCAACATGGCCACACGGAGAAAAAAATATGTTAAAAATATGTTTGCATGCAATCATATATATGTTTGGGGACGGGCACAATCATATATATGTTTGTGTGTTAACATATTATGTTTGCCCACAATCATAATATGTTAGGGGCACAATTCTAACATATCAAAAAAAGATATGATTGTGTCCTAACATATTTTTGTCAAAAAAATATGTTAGAACATATTTTTTTAGAGTTTTAGAGAGTATTACTCTCAGAGAGCGTTATTGTATGACTCATCGTTTTGTGCAAAGAAGGGTAATATATGGTAACCGTGTGTATGAGGAGGAGGAATGGGACCGACACCAAAGGGTATTATTATTTGATGCTGTTTACTCGTCTGGCTAAGCTTAAGGTCGTTTTTTATTGAATATGTATTTGGTGAACGGTGAAAGAAATTTGTTGTTGTTTTACAACGTACAACAAATTCAAAATGAAGGAAGAAGATTATTAATTAAATATAAATTGAACAGGGATTAAACCGGCTCAAGACCTCTTGTTTTCTATATTTAAATAGAAGACAAGTTTTTAACAAAATGGCAAAGTGACATTGATTTTCGTGGCCAATCCAATGCCAATGTGTAAAAGCAACAGACCGAAATAAAACAAACGAGCTAAACATTATATATAAATATATCAAATCATTTTATTAACAAAACGTTCTGTAATACTGACGCCGTTTATTGAACCACACAAATTATTTTGTCAACATACATATGTATGTACATACTATGTGCGCTTATCATGTTCTTTGAACAAGCACACTCACGCACTAACATTTTTTATCATCTGGAATGACTCTAGGTACAGTAGTGAAGAGTGCAATATACTATTGAAGCTTTGACTTGCTCTGCATATCGCAAAAATTCTATTAAATGGGCACAACTCAAAATTTTGCAATTTTCAGAAAACTCAAAAAACTATTCTGCAGCTCGTAAACTACTTTTCAGAAAAAAGTGTGATTTATTTAGAAGAAATTGGTAACAGAATATGACTATAAATTGATCTCTTTTGAGCTGATAGATATGTGTATGTTGAACCGCTTTAACAAGTTATCTCTAAAATTAATAATTTCGAGTTGTGTGACTTTAGTAGAATGTATGCGATATATTCTCATGGCTGGAATTCATTTGGGTTGATGTTTCTTTCTTGCAGAAGTTGCTGCCTAAAAATCAAAATGTTTGTTGTTATTGTATTTTTTTATTTAACGTAGAGAGTGGCGATGTACATAAAGCATACAATCATGTATATGTTTGCACACAATCATAGATATATTTGCACACAATCATATATATGTTTGCATACAATCATATACATGTTTACACACAATCATATATATGTTTGCATACAATCATATGTATGTTTGGGAAAATTGCTGCTAGCCCAAACATAATATGTTTGGGAGCTGCTCCAAACATATATATGTTGCCTGCAAAATATGTTTGGGACAATATGTTACAGAGGCCGTTTTTTTCCTCCGTGCAGTTATACCGAAAAAACGCAATCATTTGCTTCGGTGTACTTCTTCCACGAACAACTTTTCTTGGGTTTGGTTAGTCTTGAAAGACCCCTACGATCGATTGCTGTTTTTTTTTGGGTTCATATGCATAGATCCATGATTCGTCACCTGTGACAATGTTAAACACTGCCTTTGAGCTGCCGCAATTATACTTTTTCAACATCTATTTGCACCATTCCATACGAGCCTTTTTTTTAAGAATTCGTCCAATCAACGAGAACCAATTTTTTCACGGCCAAATGAACATGCAATATCTTATTGATGCTTGTCATACGAGTACCTATGCCCAAAGATGCCTCAATCTCACGGTATGTCACATGTCGGTTTTGCTTAATCAGTTCACGCACCGAATCGATGGTTTCTGGCCAAGTAACCGAAGTTGGATGTCCTTCACGAAGTTTCTCCTGGAGCGAACGGCGTCCGAGACTGAACTCTTGGTACCAGCGATCAACAGTGGTTTTTGATGTTGCTTCATCGCCAAAGGTCGAAACAAGTTGATTTAAACACTCTTGTCTCGATAACCCACGCCGAAAATCGTAAAAAATCATCGCACTAAAAAGGTTCACGGGATAATTCCATTTTTTGACTGAGATGAATTTTTCTACACACCGTAAAGCAAACAAATCGCCCTCAAATGACAAAACGTTCTGAGTGAAGTTATGCAAAAAAATGTCAAAGTTTTCAATTGAAGTTCCAGTTTTCAGCTGGGAACACTAGTATTGTCAGGACCCGAAAAATAAATAGCAACCCTCGCATATATACGCCGTGACATAGTGTTTAAGAGCCAGCAATACTTGTGCTCCGAAGAGCCAGAAGTTAATTCCCTTTGAGTTAAACTCAGGATTGGAACACACGTACTACATTTCGGGTTTGTATACAGAAGCCCAAATTTGGAGAGAAAGGTTTCCTTTAAAGGCTAAGACAGGAGAGCTTTGGACAGTAAAATTGTCGTTAATGGGGATTTAATGTCCTTAAAAATCGTTTGACTTAGGAACAGATGAGGAACAAAACATTTATTTATTCCATATTTTTTAAACTGTTTGGGACCGTCTGGTATGCCACCACATCTTAACATTAAACGTTGGTTCACAGTTAAAGCTTAGCACTTTGTTGCGAATCTAAAGCAATATTAGTTTATATGGAAATTAAAATTTTTCAAGCAAACTTTTCTTAGTGAAGTTTGGGGAGAGCCTGGCCTTATAGAGTTCGGTTTTACTTTCAACAATTGCAACAAGGCTTTCTGAAGAGGGTTGTCACGGACCCGAAATCATGATAAAAGTAGTGTGCAGCCACGAAAATCAATGTCACTTTGCCATTTTGTTAAAAACTTGTCTTCTATTTAAATATAGAAAACAAGAGGTCTTGAGCCGGTTTAATCCCTGTTCAATGTGTAAAAGCAACAGACCGAAACAAAACAAACGAGCTAATCATACGTGAAATATTTTTAGTAAAAACGCTTACGTTTTTTTAAATTGATTTTTTCTGCTGTCAACTAAATCACTCCTATTATTTTGAATTTGATGTAATGGGTGATCCAAGTAGAGATACTTGTTTCATTAGCCTTTTTTACAGATCACGTGTGAGTCGTGTCATGCTGTCATGTTATTTTTGTTTAGAATTGTTTGGCATCATGAAAAGACGCCTGAACAATGTTTATCGTTCAACTTTATTACGAAAATTCACGTGCTGTGAGGGATGTGTTTCGTGCACTTCGTTCAACTTATGGTCAACATAATCGGCCTACTGAGCGCAACACCATCAGCCATCTCGTGACCCGGCATTCATTATTGGATAATATTCGACCGAATAGACCACGTCCTGCACGCAGTGAAGAAAATGTAGCGGCCGTAGCTGAGAGTGTACACCAAGACCGTGGAGAGTCGATTCGGCGCCGTTCGCAGCAACTCGGACTGACGTATGGAACGACTTGGCGCATTTTACGTCAAGATCTTAAATTGAAAGCGTACAAAATACAGCTTGTGCAAGAACTGAAGCCCCCCGACGTTCCCAAGCGACATCGCTTCGCTCTATGGGCTCTTGAAAAATTCCAAGAAGATCCGACGTTTTCGAGCCAAATTTTGTTCAGCGATGAGGACCATTTCCGACTCAATGGGTATGAAAACAAGCAAAATTGCCGCATTTGGGACGAAGAGCAACCAGAAGAGGTTCAAGAGCTGCCACTTCATTCAGAAGAAGCAACGGTTTGGTATGGTTTGTGGGCCGAAGGAATCATCGGTCCATATTTCTTCAAAAATGATGCCGCTGAGAACGTAACTGTCAATGGCGACCATTATTGTGCCATGATAACCGACTATTTGATGCCTGAAATTGAAGCTGGTGATCTCGGCGACATTTGGTTTCGACAAGACGGCGCCACTTCCCACACAACGCATCAATCAACGGATTTATTAAGAGAACACTTCGGTGAGCAGATAATTTCACGTTTTAGGCCGGTCGATTGGCCACCAAGATCGTGTGTTATCACACGGTTATACTTTTTTCTTTGGGTCTATGAAATTTCCAAAGTCTAGCTACGATTCAGGTTTTGGAAGCCAACGTTGCGCGTGTTATTAACGCCATACCTGTCGAAATGCTCGAAAGAGTCATCGGAAATTGGACTCAACGGATGGACCATCGGAGACGTAGCCGCGGCCAACATTTGATAGAATCTTCAAAAAATAAATGCCAAAGAATGTTCTTTCAAATGATAATAAACATTCCCCATTCAATTTAAATTTTATTCTTTAAAAAGTAGTGAACCTCGAAATGGATCACGCGTTATTTTTAAAAAAAATATAATTTCAAATCTATTGTTGACGACTTAACCCAATTCTAATAAATAATTTGGAAATCATAGTATAATTGTGTGTGATCTTACTATGGTTGTATAGATCATTACATGGTTGCGTGTCAATCATACTATGGTTATGAGGATCATACTATGGTTGTATGTGAAAAATCCTATTGTTGTGATGATCACAATAAGGATTTGGGGATCATAGTATGGTTGAGTGTGCTTCATATTGTGGTTGTGCGGATCATAGTGTGGTTATGTGTAGGTCATACTATTGTTGTGAGGATCATAGTATGGTTGTGCGGCTCATAGTATAGTGTTATTTGAACCATGCTATTGTTGCGAGGATCATAATATTGTTATACCACAACCATATACCCAACAATAGTATATATTGTCACCCCAACCATACATCTTTTCTACGTGTAAAGGGTAATCCAACGCACGGTGTTAATTGTAAATAAAACAAAAATGTGTGAGAGATATCGTCAAATTTTTTATTGCGGATGGATGGAGATGGATCTACGAGGGCGACCGCAAAAGTAACTGGCCTAACATAAAAGGAACCGTTTTTTTGGAATTATTATTATTTATTTTTCAACATAATCTCCTTCCAACTCAGTACACTTCATCAAACATTTTTCAAGTTTTTTAATTCCATCCGAAAAATAAGATTTTTCAAGACCTTCAAAATATGCCTCAGTTTCAGCAATAACCTCGCTATTGGACGAAAATTTTTTGCCACCGAGAATTTTTTTAAAATTTGGAAACATAAAATTATCAGAAGGAGCTAAATCTGGACTATATGGTGGATGCGGAGCAATTTCAAATCGTAATTCAGCCAGTTTTTGTTGAGTTAAAATCCAGTGTGTGAAGTAGCATTATCTTGATTAAAAAGAACTTTTTTTTTCTAAATGCGGTCGTTTTATCTTGATTTCTTCACTCAACCGATCCAATAATGCACAATAATATTCACTATTTATAGTTTTTCCTTTCTCAAGATAATCAATAAATATTATATAAATATAATATACCCCTTGCATCCCAAAATACTGTGGCCATTACTTTTCCTGCTGACTTAACAGTTTTCGCCTTCTTGGGACCACTTTTACCAGCTTATATCCATTGTTTTGACTGTTCTTTGCATTCTGGGATGTAGTGATGGATCCATGTTTCATCAACAGTTATGGATCGGCGCTAGAACTCTATTGGATTACGCTGATAAATCGCTAAAAGCTCCTCGGAATTGGTCCAGCGGACGATTTTTTGGGGCAAAGTCAACAAACGCGGCACCCATCTTGCGGATAGCTTTTTCATGAGGAGTTCATCATGTAAAATACTCCAAACTTGATTTTCGTGTATTTTAACAATATCAGCAAGTTATCTGAGCTTTATTCGTCTATCTTTAGTCACTTCATTAAATATTTTTGTAATGTTTTAAATAGTAGTAGCAGTTTTCGGTCTTCCAGAGCGTTGTTCATCTTCCGTACTTGAACGACCCATTTTAAATTGTTGAACCCAAGATTTTACGGTGGAGTATGATGGTGCATTATCACCATGAACAGAATCCAATTCATCTTTGAATAATTGTGGCGTATAACCTTTCATATACAAGTGTTTAATTACCGCACGAAACTCTTTATTTTCCATTTTCAAAAATTATAAAACTTGTTTACTTCAATCACCTGTAACAAAGAAAATAATCATTAAATATTTCGGAAATTTTGACAGATGGCTTAAAAGATTGCTTTTAAAAAACAAACAAAAAAAGTTGCTAGTAAAACAGAAAATGTGCCAGGCCAGTTAGTTTTGCGGTCGCCCTCGTATGACAATAATGTGTGAATTAAAAAATCGACCAATGGTCGCTACGGCTTTGGTGGCATATCTCTATACGATGGTCCCTATTTTCAATAATTCAGAGACATAATGGAGGTTCAATGTCGGAAATGTGCCGAATTATCTTATCCTTTAGTGCATCAATTGTTCTCGGCTTGTTGGCGTCCACTTTTTCTTTTAAATATCCCCAAAGAAGGAAGTCCCACGGTGTTAAAGACCATAATCGTGACGACCAATTAACATCGGTACAAAGTGAAATAACACTGGCATTGAATTTCTCGCGCATACGAGCCATTGTTTTTTTTATCTGTAATCCAAGTGGCACCATGCTGTTGAAACCACACATCGTCCAGGTCCAAATCCTTAATTTCTGGCCACAAGTATTTCGTTATCATCTCACAATAACGAACACAATTCACGGTAACTGTAAGGCCGACCTTATTTCCGAAGAAGTACGGCTCGATAACATAACGAACTGGGTGAGCATGCGCAGGTGTTTTCACATTTCCTACAGATCCGGTTCGCTGAAATTTGCGCACAATTTCTCCGATTGGAAACACATTTCACGAAGTGTTTGAAATACATTTTAACTGGAACGCTGCAACAATCTTAACTCGCTGCTCAATTTTGTCCCTCTCCATGCTTGTATTTGTCACACACTGAAACATTGAAATATCAAATAAGTCGGGCAAAAAACTTGACGTTAAGGTGTGAATCACAATTAACAAAAAGATAAATTGGACCACAAAGCATTTTATAATTCTGGCCAGTTTAAATTCTCTTTTCAAAGATTTGACTTTTTGGCAACCTTTCATATTGCTGTGTCCCCAAGGGGTTAAGCCAACAAACACACGAATGTCTTTTGGCCTTTTTCAGTTTTCTTGAATGGTTCTGTTTACACATTTTGTTGTTAACTCAGCAACAAATGAATAAACATTTATATTCGCAAATCCTTGCCTCGAACAAATTTCCATCCTTTTTCAAGCGCCAAGGAGGCCGATAAATGTGAAAAGCCTCCCCAGGCCAGGGGGGTAGGTTAAAGTACGCACCGGAAAAATTTACAAAAAACATATAAATGCTCCAGAAAAAAACATACCCACAGACGAATTAGGTTTGTTTGCTTTAAACCAAAAAAATGAAATGAACACATGCGGATTGAAATGTACGAAATGTATGCAAAGGATATTTCTAGTGTTCAAAAAACTCTGCAACATTTCTTGGGATATTGGCTCGACCATGGCCGACATGCCCGAAGTTAAGGTGAACTTATACGAATTTCATTCTTACAATTATTGCGCTTTAAACAGAAAATGTCAGGCTCATTGTGACGTTTTCGTTTTTCGAAACATTCGCCCGAATTCATTGACAAAGTGAATGATGCAAGCTGTGACACCGCGCGGCGACTTTGGTGATGGTACGTACTTTCACACACGTCTGCCCTTGTAAGTGAAGTGTTGATAGGCCTTTGGGTGGCGGTGGTAGGCGAGGACCAAAATAGCCCTGTCCTGAGGCAATGCAGCACGAATGGGTATATTTTAATATTCATAGCCTTGCTCAGATGTCATTCACTTTGTTGGCGAGGGTAATGGGATGCGGTGGCGGCGGGACTGTAGTAGTTTTCAACTCTTTAGCGTGGCAAAACCAAAAACAGGTTACACAATTCGTCTGCAGTTGTAATAAAAAGGAAAACGGTTAAAAGTGTAATTTTAAAATACATACATCACTGCCTCAAATATGTCTTAAGCTCCTTAAAGTATGCCTCACATTGCCAAGTGATATACGCCCAAAGGTAGGCAATAGCAGGACTAAAATGAATTATGACTGCTGATATGTGGAACCATAACTGGAATTATTCTTTTCTTTTGTGTTAGAAAAAGTATAACAAAAAATCACAAACAAAATAGTTCTGCCGGACCGAATATTTAATGGCCTTCACTAAGGATCACAATCTAAAGTGTCAGTAACCTAGAGGCGGACTTGGATACCTGTGTAACAACAAACAAACCATAGAAATATTTGGAATAGAAGACTAGTAGAAGAAGCTAAGTCGGGAGTGGTCGAAGATATTATACCATGCACTTCCGACTGTTTCGAAAGGCTTACTGAAATAGGATTTTTGACTAACCTGGACGGGCTCTAAATACACCCAAATTTTAAAACTTATGTCAAATTCAAATTTGTGTGATAATTTCATTGATTATGGTAAAATCGGCTGAACATATATGTGCTTTACCTTAACTTGAACTTATTTTCACCAATTTCAGCAGCTTCCGTCCTTGGCACAAGGAACTGACGTGAGCCAAATTTCACACTTGGGTTTAATGTGTGGCTTCTAGAGCTTAAAATATATAATCGAATAAACATATGAGTGGCAGCTATATCTATTTTAATCTGAAACGATTTTATTTGATTTCGATAAGGTGCCCTCAATAGCTTACTCTTACTAAATTTTATTAGGATTGAATTAAGATCTGGCTTCTAAAGCTAAAAACAGAAAAATTGGATGAATATATATGTGCAAGCTATATCTAAATCTGAACCGATTTTCATTAACTTTAACAACGTTCTTGGTAGACCCAAAAAATGACTCGTGCTAAATGTCATAAAGATAAGCTGTAGTATATGGCTGCTAGAGCTATAGACATAAAATCGGATAAACATATACGTATATGTGGGAGCTATGTCTAAATCTGAATTGATTTTCTTTGATTTCACGAGTGTCCTTTCTTGGTCCAAAAAACAAACGTGTGCCAAATTTCGTAAAGATTAAGTGTTATATGTGACAGCTACAGGATGAGGGGATTGAAGTGTTACCAGGTGAAAGTGTTATAAAAAAATTGTTTTTTTTTGGTATTTTTTATTGAAAATTATTTCTATTATTTAAAACCTAGTAGAGGATAAAAATTAATTTCAAATTTTCAATATATGCCCCTTTAGCTTTGAAAATTGATCGCTCCTTTAAAAAAAAGCGTTGCTGGATGCACGAATCTGATATCTATTCTCATTGAAGGGCATTCATTAATGCGTCAATACTAGCGAACCTTGACGTCCAAATGCCCCAAATATAGAAATACAGAGGGTTAGCATCCGGTGAAATCAAGTTAGGAAGGTTTCTTTTAATTAGTCCTGATTCAAGCCTAATGCAATCCTGCAAAGTTCTGTTGAAAAGTATAAAGCCTATTGCTAAAAAGTGTCCAAGGATTAAGTGCACGTTCTAAGGCCGATACACGATACACAGTTGCATTCATTTTAACACCAGGTTCCAGAAATACAAGTGAGAACATCCGTTGGGGTTTACTGCGGCCAAATGACGTAAGAATAGAGAGACCAACGACCTGCTAAGTGAACGACAGCATGGCTTCCGTAGAAATCACTCTACCGGAGACCTGTTGGCGTTCTTTTCGGAGAGTTGGAGTCGGTCTATCCACCAGTTTGGTGAGAGTAAGGTCTTGGCTATAGATACCTCCAAGGCCTTTAATAGTCTGGCACGGTGCACTCATATCAAAGCTGATCGCTTTTGGTGTCTGTAATACATTTGCTCGATTTATATCGAGCTTTCTTAGAGATCGCACTATTAGAGTTGTTGTAGATGGGTTCTCATCCAATAAACATAGGCTGACCACAGGTGTGCCACAAGGCTCTGCTCTTCTCCCTCATTATTTCTTATTTTCATTGATGATCTTTTGGATCAGACCGTGAATCCAATCTACTCTTTCGCGGATGACAGCAACCTATGTCATTCATATTCATTCGACCGTAGGCCGAGTCTTCAAGATATTGAAGACAAAAGGCGAATTATGGAAGAGACACTTGGCCGGGATTTGCTGGCCATTTTCGAATGGGGTCGAGCGAATAGAGTAGATTTTAATGCGCGACAGTGCTGGTTGTTGTCTCACAAGCGATTCACTGACCCAACAGTGTCGTCATTATCTATCGATGGAATGGATGTCGAACAATCAGATGCTCTTGATGTTCTGGGCATGAAAATACAATGTGACGCTAGTTGGGCGAGACATGTATTCGAAGTGTCGAAAAAAGCACTCAAGTGTATAGGCTTCCTAAAGCGGTGCAAGAAATATTTCACTCCTTCTGATCTTTTCAATATCTATACAACTTACATCAGGCCGAAGATGGAATACAACTCCCATATATGGGCAGGTGCTCCAAAATCATCCTTGGAGCTTCTGGACCGTGTTCAAAGGAGAGCGATGGTGCTGATAGGTGACAGTAGGGTATCCAACTCTATTGTCTCCCTGGAGCATCGTCGGAATGTGGGTTGTGTGTCGCTATTCTATCATTACTTTTATGGTGTGTGTTCTTTAGACATTCGTGGTCTTATTCCTGACGTAAGGATGTTCGGCAGGGATACACGACTTTCCAGAAATTCACACCCATTTGTTATCGATTGGCCGGTTGACCGCACTAAACATTACAGATCGAATTCGTTTTTCGCCCGTACTGTCCGTATGTGGAATCGACTTCCGGCAAATGTATTTTCCACCAATTACAACATCCAAAAAGTCAAGACGAATGTCAATATACATTACTCCCACTTTCCCCCTTCCGATCCTTTACTTTCCACTCGCCAACGCAATGCACCGCATGTATAGGGGGCATCCACAGAGTGTTGGTTATTAAAAAAAAATCATGAGCTTAAGTTCTACGGATCACTCTGTGCTCCAAGTTATTATACCATCCCTCTGCTAACCATATCCAGCCATTTTGTATGTTTACGTACTGCAGTATTGGGTAATGTTTCTCGTCAGAAAGACGATATTTGGTCGATAATTGGCCGATAGCCTGCGTTTTTTTTACTTTTGCTCTTTGCAGTTGTTAGAGTTTTTGCTTAGGTGTAAGATTATGTGCCTTTTCGATCTTGCTTAACACCGATCTTTTTTTTTATCAAAATATTCCAAATGCTTGGGTCAGACTTTGCGAGATTTGTGGCCAATTTCCTAGCACTATGCCTTTCAAACCATTTCAAAATAAGTTGCTGTTTTCTTTTTCGGCCGCCATGTACTGTTGCATCAGCGTGTGGTTTTTAAAAAAGAAATAAAGCGCATATAATTTAATGTTAACCTAAGAATTTTGCTTTATAATAAAGATAAGGGTTTGTCATTATGTTCTAAAAATTATATCGGGCAAGTGGCCGCCGTAGCTGGCTGGAATGCCAGCAATAACGCTCTGAATGTTCTCTTTCAAGGCGTCAGTCGGGCTAATCTGTGTATACAAGCGACTTCACATAACCCCACAAAAATTGCTCCAGCAGTGCTAAATCGAACGATTTTGAAGGCCAGGCCACAGGCCCACGACACAAGATAATGCGCTCACCAAAGTTTCCTTCAATAAATTGATGGTTTCGTTGGCTGTATAGCATGTATCACCGTCTGGTTGGAACCAAAGGTCGTCTACATCAACATTCTCCAATTCAGGGACGAAAAAGTCATTCATCATGGTTATGTAGCGTTTCCCATTGACTGGAACATTATGGCTGGCTTCATTTTTGAAAAAATATGGACCAATGATTCCCTCTGCCCAAAGAGCACAAAACAGCGACTTTTTGAGGATCTAACGGCGTCTCAACGATGGCTTGTGGATTTTCAATACTTCGAATCCGACAATTTTGGTTATAATGTACCCATTCAACCAAAAGTGAGCTTCATCGCTGAACAAAATTTTCTTGTAAAAATCAGAATCGGTGGCCATCTCGTTTTGGGCCCATTTACCACGATTTGCAAACGTTGTTCCAAAAGTAAGTCTATTCTTTGTGAAATGGCAAACCAAAACTGAGCATAAATCATTTAATCAATCAACAGCTGTCAAAAAGATCAACTCCGAAAAAAGTGTGGCCAGATTGAAAAAAACACGTCGAAAAAAAACAACACCCAGTAATACGAATATAAAATTAATTTCGCAAAACTTAAACACGTATTTGAAAATAGTAACACTGTAGTCGTCGCACCCAGTGAAGCTGAAAAACAAAAAATCGGATGAACATATGTGTGGGGGCCTTAATTAGATCTGAACCAAAATTTTCAATTTAAATAGCGCCCGTCCTTGCTCCATAAAATTTACTGCTGCAAAATTTTATGAAGTTCGGACAACAATTGCGACCTGTAGTTTGATTACAAGCTTTAGATGAACGGACGGACGGACAAGACAGACATTGTAAAATCAAATCAGCTAGTAATTCTAAGTCGATCGGTGTGCTTAAAGCTGGGCTCAACTACTTTTGGTAGTAACTCATTTGCCATGACACTAACTTATAATCCCCTGTTTCACAGAGTGGTGCAGGGTATAAAAACACTCTTTATATATCCAACGTTACGATCAGCCTTTAAGGATTCCCTGTTAGTTCAATAACAACACAAGTCTGTGCACCAATGTCTTCAACTGCCTAAAATGCCTTATTGTAGGGTACCCAAGGGGCACCAAAAAATGGTGAACTCCACTAGCCAAACTGAACGCAACTATTCATTGAATTAAAATGAAATGGGTTGACGTGAAAAGATGATATATGCCACAGTTTTAATTAAAATAAAATTTAAGTATGATTAACGTTTGCATCAACGCAAAGACGATGAATATGCAAATGCAGCTACGAACCAGACACACTCTTCTACTCTTCATGGAAGGTAGAGCCATTGTCAAAACTGAAAACAAATTGCATAAGGGCACTTTAATTAGGCAAATTTACAATTTTATTCATTACGAATATATGGGTAAATCCTGTGTTGCGGACATTACAGTCGTACAACCATAGTATGGTTACACAATTATACTATGATCCCAATATTATTAATTAGAAGTGGGTTAAGTTGTCAACAGTAGATTTTAATTATGAAAATTATTTAAACTTAGATTAAATTCAAATAATAGGAGTGATTTATTTGAAAAAATCTGTTTAAAAAAACGTAAGCGTATTTATTAAAAAGATTTCAGTTAACAAAGCCAAAGCAGTTTGTTGGAAAAATGTTAATTTCCATATAAAAAAGTACTATTATTGTAATAGATTCGTAACAATAGCACTGTTCGAAAATCCAAATTTAAATGAAGAAAAATTACAATCATACAGTATGATTGCCGTAATCATACTAATATTAACATAAAACCCAAAAAACATTACTTTTTTCGCACCAACCATATTTATATTGTTGCTACAACCATATTTTCATTTTTTAATTTGACAGTAATACTATTGTTACATTTCAACAATTTTAATATTGCGGCAAAATACTATTATCAAATTAAAATTAAACAAAACTATGTTTGCGGCGAACATACTTTTACTGCGGAGAACTTATAATTATTGCCGTGACCATATGTGAAGCGCAAAATAGAAAGGGACCTAAGCGTAAAACCCAGTATTGTTCAGGAGAGCCATTTTAAAGATTTAAAAAGGCGTATCTTTGGTGTACCATCACTTTCATAAAACGCGCATATCTCTGGGAGGGAACACTTTTGTGGCATGGGATCGGTCTCATTCGATGCTCAGATGCTGTCTACATCAACAAAAAAAAGTGAAAATTGATTATTTTTAGCCTTAGGTCCCTTTCTCTATGCACATATAGAAACCATATTTTTTCTCTACGTGCATGTTCTTCTATATCAATGGCAAGGCGGTTTAAAAGCGATATTTTCCTTAAACCTTCTGCGGCACCGATTCTTGGAAAGTTAGTTCAAATGACGTTTAGTTAATTGTTTAACTATTTTTGAGAAGAGAAAATATTCTTGCCGAATGTTCCATTGTTGGACCCTCAAAATTGGACCCTCAGAAGCGACACCCAGAGGCGAAGTTGCTGCCAAAATTTGAAGCAAAATATATTTAAAAAATAAATATCTATTTATCCTATTAAATGAACAATAATGAATCACACTTGATTTGATTTTTTTTTATTTTGAAAAAAATACCTCTTGATCGATTACCTTATACATATATTAAATTTGTCATTCCGTTTGCAACACCACGAAATATCAATCAGAGACCTTATAAAGCATACATAGTGGGTGATCCATCTAGAGGTATTTTTTTCAAAATAAAAAAAACATATTTAAATTCAAATCAAGTGTGGAATCTTTTTTATTCATTCGAAGGAAATTGTATGCCATTTATTTTTTGAATATAACTTCCTTCAAATTGTCGCCTGTTTCTTCGGCAAAACTGGTCATGTGGCAACTGTTCCGCTTTAGCAACGTAGGAGGTCAATTCTGAGTGGTACTCAATAATTTAGTTGCCTGAAGTCTTCGAAGAAATTCGAAAAGCGAACAAGAGAAGACGAATCATTGTGCACCATGACGATACGAGCTCTCACACATCGGCTCAAACCAGCGTCTTTTTGACCGGCCAAAAGTCGCAGTGAGCCATTCGATGTGCAGCCCTGACTTGAAAAAAAATCAAGAAAAAAAATCCGTGGTCAACCATTTTCGTCACCTTAAGATGCTGTTGAAGCTTTTAAAACCCATGTTTTTGAGGTGTCTCAATCGGAGTGGAAAAAGTGCTTCGACAATTGGTTTGAGCGCATGTAAAAGCGTATAAATCATGCTGGAGAATACTTTGAAAAACAATAAAACCATTTAAGGTGATAAATATTCGCATTTTCATTATTAGGCCAGAAATATATAAAGCAGCCCTCGTATAGATATACTTCATAGAGTCGCAGATAATAGTAGCACTATTTCGAGATGTTACAAACGGAACGACTAACATTTGTATACTCCAATCCTTGTTATTATTATAATTATCTTTCGATAATTGGAGCCCATGGAGCGGGACAGACTAGTGCATAGAAGCTATAGAAAAACATAGACCGATATGGTCCAATATCAACAGGGTTACTCGTATTTTCTAATGTATTTTGGCAAAATGAAAGTTCAATAAAAAATTTGTATAAATTCGTTTGATTTATTATTTTTTATCTTTATATGTATAGGGTGATCTAACTAGAGGTATTTTTTTCAAAATGAAAAAAATAAAATTCAAATCAAGTGCGGAATCTTTATTGTTCATACGAAAGGACATTTTATGCCATTTATTTTTTTAATTATAATTTCCTTCAAATGTTAGCAACTGTAATATGGCAATGAGCGTCCGGCGAACAACAAGATGATCCGCTGTTTTCGACTAAAATTGTGTTCAGTAATTAGGCCCATTTCTGGCGTAACGTCAATAAACAAAATTACCGCATTTGGGCTAAAGAAGAACCAGAAGAGGTTCAAATGGATGCCATTATATCCAGAGAAAACCACGGTTTGGTGCGGTTTATGGACTGGTGGAATTATCGGTACATAGTTTTTATAAAACAATGGTGCTCGCTTTTGCTCTATCATACCGGACTTTTTACTACTTGAAATTGAAGTCCGTATTCTTGACGACATTTGGTTTCAACAGGACCGCGCCACTTGTCATGCAGCTGGTCAAACAATGGATCTAGTGGGAGGTAATTTCGAAGAGCAGCTAATTTCACATTTTGGACCGGTGAATTGGCCGCCAAGATCGTGTGATATCACTAATTTAGAGTATTATTTCATTGGAGCTACGAAAAGTCCAAAGTCTATGCTGACAAACCAGCTGTGATTCAGGTCTTGGAAGCCAACATTACGCGTGTCATTCACGCCATACCGATCGAAATGCTCGAATGAGTTATCCAAAATTGAACCCTCAGAAGGGACCCCCTGAGGCGTAGTTGCGGCCAACATTTGAAGGAAATTATATTCAAAAAACAAATGGCATACAATTTCCTCCGAATGAATAAACAAGATTCCACACTTAACTTGAATTTTGTTATTTTTTTTTATTTTGAAAAAAATACCTCTAGATGGATCGCCCTATACAAACGTATAGTTCGGTGTACTTATACAAGCGCAAATAATTCAAGATCCGCTTTTTACATAAACACCAAAACAGGAACAAATATTACGTAAGTCCGTCTGACAGTTTCTCTAAGGTTATGTTCCGATTATGGCGTTGTATGTTACGACCAGCAACGCGAGCCGGGTAAAGATTTATTGACTATAATTTTAGAAGGAGTAGTATGATCGACCAAAACTATATATCAAAATATGTACTATACTTGTCCTTATTGTAGTAGATGTACTATATGTTGTAGTTTCGGAAAATATTTAAAAATAGTTAGTGGGGACATAAACACTGTGTCACACGTTTTGTGCTGTAAAATAAAAAGTACTGAATGTTTTTAGACCAAATATTTTTTTAATATATTTATTGATGTATATTGTATCCAAAGAGAATCTACTTATTCGAAATGTCCGCCTTAAGCCTCTACACAAGCCTTAAGTCGCACTGGCCAATCGTCAATAGCTGCACGAACCTCGTCCATTGGAAAATTGGCCACAGCTTGAACCAAAGCAGTCTTAAGAGACCCAATGTTGGGGTATCTTTTGTCACAAACCTTGTCCTCTAAAACCGCCCACAATTTGTAATCCAATGGGTTCAAATCTGGACTGCTTGAGGGCCATTCTTCAGAGGAAATGAACGCTGGCAAATTGTTTCGAAGCCAGGCCTGGGACGTTTTAGCCTTATGGGCCGGCGCAGAATCCTGCTGGAAAGTCCATGGCTGGTTTTGGAACAGGGAATTGTTAAGAGTCTTTACAACAGCTTCCAAAACGGTTTCTTGGTAAACTTTGGCCGATGTTTTGACTCCTTGTTCGCAGAAATGCAGATCAGTGACCCCATCGTAAGAGACACCCCACCAAACCATGATTGAAGCTGGGTGATGGCCCTTGGGATCAGTTCAGATGCTTCCTTAGATGAACGCACTCTATCATTTTGCTTGTTAAATTTTTCCTGAACGGTAAAATTTTTTTCATCGGTGAACAAAATTTTTCTGTGCAAGTTATCGACGTGCTTCACCAAAAGACGTTTGCATTTTTCAATCCTATTTTTTTTAAAGCTGCAGTCAATAAATGTCCGGTACGTCGTTTGAAATCCCCAAGTCCCAAGTCTTTTTTAATGTTTCGACTCAGGGACTTTTGCGTGATATTCATCTCACGGGCCATGATTTTCTGTTTTTGGAGCGGATTTCTGTGAATTCTTGATTTAACGGCTTTGATGACATGCGGTGTTCGAACAGTGCGTGGGCGGCCTGACCGGTGGCGGTCTTTTACATCTCAAGTCTCCTCAAACAAATTTATGCATCGGTAGACGAACATGCGGCCAATTCCTAGTGGCCGGAGCAGTTTGAAAATATCGCTTTTTTTCATTTCACACTAGAAAATCAATATTACAGCGATACGGTTCTCATTATTTGACCACTCCATGATGAAAGTTGAAACAATTTTAAAATTCCGTTACAGACCGACGCTATTGAGGTTAGATTTCAAAACCCATATGACGGGGTATGTTCAGTTCTTTTATTGAAATGGGTGTGTTCAATGTTGTAACAGTATTTATGTCCCCACTTAGTATAAGTTCAAAAGGATGTTAAATATCTTGGAGTTATTCTGGACAAAAAGATAACTTTTCGGGAACATATTGACAAGACATGTGCGTAATCAATAAAGACCTTTCGAGCACTTTGGCCTTTATTAAATAGGCGATCCTCACTAAGTAAAACTAATAAGAACCTCTTATACAAATGTGTCATTAGACCAATAATCACTTTTGCCTCTCCCATCTGGCATAAAGCGGCAAATTCCCATCTTAAACGTCTGCAAGTCATCCAAAATAAATGTTTAAAGATGATTAACAACAAACATTGGCGATACTCCTTAAAAATTTCATCCAACGCATAAATGAAAATCATTTCCGAAAAACTGCAGACTCTCCTTATGAAATATTAAGAGAATGTAACGAATCATTATAAATCTTTGTATTTTACAAAAAAAAATTAACAAACCAAAAATATTGTTTATATAGAAAATTATTTGTCACAATAATGACCCTATTTTCAATATTTTTTTTCTTATGTTTGATCCTTAAAGTAGAAAAATACAGAATAAGGCTTTTCTTATCCTTTTTACCTTCTAAACTAGTATAACGAAATAAATTTCTTAAAAAACAACCATGTATCTACAATTGCTGAAATATTCTTGTGATAAAACTCAAACTACTGTAACATATCCTACGTAAGATTGACATGTATTCTTTGGGTTAATAAATAATTAAAAAAAAGCAATGTTTTTTTAAAAATAAAAAAGTTTTATAAAAAAAAAAGTGTTTTTTTTAATGAACCAACCATTTTTGTCGACAAAAAATATATAAATATGTAAAGTATTTCTAAAACTTTCTTTTTTTATTTATTTTAAAATAGTGAGCAGTCCTATGAGGAAAAACTATAAAACCATAAAACCACAAACCATATTTTTAGGATAATTATGGCTAAATGTAAAGTTACGGCCCTTTTATTAATACACCACAATTTCGAAATAAAATGCTGTTTTTCCTTGTCCCCCATTTGACTAAAGCATTAGGTTTGTTGATTTGTATAAGATTATTTCTGATCGAGTTTAAAAAGGTTTTTATTTGATTATTCTACAAAGTACCAAACCTAAAGACATTTTCTCGGGTAAAAAAATGTTACGAGGCGGTTCGGAAACTTCTTAGCCTAGCACAAAAAGCGCGGTATAAACAGAAAAAAGTTAAGTGTTTTGGAAAATTTTGTTTCGATCTGGCAACTCATTCATATAGAAACAGGTGTTCACAAAAGACGCATCTGCGATTTTTTTACAATGGAAAGATTAGAAATGCGTGGTGTCATTAAATATTTACATAAAAAAGGTATATCGGGACAAGAAATTCATAATGATATGGTGAGTGTGTTAGGTGAAAGTGCTCCTTCATATGCAACAGTAAACAATTGGGTTGCTGAATTTAAACGTGGTCGTACAAGCAAGCATTGAAGATGAACCACGTAGTGGACGTCCAAAAACAGCAACAACAACAGAAATTGTAGCCAAAGGGTATTAAATGATCGACGAATAAAAGTGCGTGAAATAGCTAATATCATGGGCATCTCAAATGATCGAGTCCATTTAATTTTGCATGAAGAACTACAGATGAAAAAGCTTTCTGCAAGATGGGTGCCGCACTTGAACATTTCTCAAGCTTGTTTGGATCGTTTTTAGCGAAATAAAATGGATTTTAAGCGTCGTTTCATAACTGTTGATGAGACATGGATCCACCACTATACTCCAGAGACAGAGAAAGAACAATCCAAACAATGGACTGAAGCTGGAGGAAGTGCCCAAAAGAAGGCAAAAACAATTCAATCGGCTGGTAAGGTTATGGCAACGGTTTTTTGGGACTTTAAAGGTATTTTACTGATTGACTATCTGCAAAAGGGTAAAACAATAAATTCAGAGTACTATTGCAACCTTTTAGATCAATTAAATGTACAAATTCGAGAAAAACGTCCTGGCTTACAACACAAAAAAAATAATTTTTCATCAAGACAACGCACCAGCGCACAAGAGTGTTTTAACAATGGCTAAAATCAACGAATTAAAGTACGAGTTGCTTGACCACCCACCATATTCTCCTGATTTAGCTCCCAGTGACTTTTACCTGTTCCCAAATCTAAAAAAAATCCTTGCTGGCAAGCGTTTTACCTCAAATGAAGATGCATTTACAGTTGTAAACCACTATTTTGAAGACCTTGAGGAAAACTATTTTAATCAAGGGATAGAATTGCTAGATAAGCGTTGGACTAAGTGTATTGAAGTTTCAGGAGATTATATTGAAAAATAAAAATATTTTTGAAAAACTAACTATTCTCTTTCATTGATAGGCTAAGAACTTTTCGAACTATGTTAAAACCCTTCACGGGTTGTGTGGGCCGTTAGGGGTGGGTGTGACTAATTTTGATGAAATGTGGCACTAATCAGTTGTTTAGTCTAGAAAAAGACTATGTGACAGCGCATAGAGAAAAGGAAATAAGGGTAAAAAAATCAATTTTCTTTTTTTTTTCTTTTTTTGATGTGGGCAACATCTGAGCATCGAATGAGACCGATCCCATGCCCCAAAAGTGTTCCCTCCCAGAGATATGCGCGTTTTATGAAAGTGAAGTCGACGATTCTAAGCGCAGATAGAAAGGGACCTAATCTTTAAAATGGTTCTCTTGAACAAAACTGGGTTTTAACCTTAGGTCTCTTTTCTTTTTTGCGCGTCACATATACCAAATTTGCCACTTTTGCTTAAATGGAAACTTAAATCAATATTACACTCGGTGCCAACTTTCAATGATCTAGGACTACTCATTAAAGTTTTTGCACAAAAACCATACCACTGTGCAGTGCGTTAAATATACCGAAGCTTTTCGCATATAAGGAACCTTTAAAACGTTGTACTGCATATTTTTCAACGTCCGGAAATATTAAACGATTATTATCTGTTTCAGGTTTAAACTTCGTTTTGAAGCTTAAACTGCCACTCAAAATAAATATTATATGAAATCAAACCAGCACTGCTGACAATTTCATTTTAGTTGCAAACAACGCCGCTACTTCCTGCCTCCTCAAAAACTTGAATATTGAAGTGTAATGAACTTGTATCCTACTTCTTAAGTTATGCTCCACTTTTATGAATTGACAGCTTTAGATACATTTTTCATTTAGACAATTTCCCTTAAACTTCACGAAGCAAACTTTGAATTTCCTCAGCTCATATTTGCTTTTCACAACTTCAAAAGCCTTTAGGTCTGGGGTTGCAAAATGTTTTTGTCATCTGACACCCATAGAGATGATATCCGTTTTTCTCCTTTTTTTCTGGAATTCAACTTTAAATCACACGCAGCGTTATGCAAACAACAGTATTAACTTCATTTGAGCAGGAAAAAAAAAGAAAATATCGCCCTAAGCCATGCGTCGATGTAAAAAATATTCATATCGTATTTCGATACCTTCCTCTTTCTCTACGCGTTGCAAAATATTTGTATGACTTTTGAAACTTTTGGGCAAAAATTTCATAACGTGTTATTTATATTCGCGCTTTAACCAGTTTCTCTCTATCTATACGTGTGTTTTTCCAACCCTCCCACCCGCCCGTCCACCCGTTCGACTGTCTGAACGACATGTCTGTTACGCTGGATTAAAGCCATTTCACTCCCCGTCACGCCACTCTTCCATTTCCCCACGCCTTCAACGCTCCACCTGGCAACATTGACGGTCGACGGTGTGATTTTATTCAAACATCAACGGTAATCCATACGTTACTTTTAGCAATAATGACGTTATTGTCAAACGTTACACGCAGAAAAAGTATGATTGCAGTGTGAATATCAGAAGAGCGTTATACTATTGTTAGGTACAATATGGTTGTGGCACAACAAAGTTATGATCCTCAAAATCATAGTAAGGAGCGTTTTAGGCGTGTGGTTTTTAATCTGGCCACACTTTTTGACAGCTGTCATTTGATTTATGCTCAGTTTGGTTTGCCATTTCATAATGAATAGACTTACTAGGAACAACGTTTGCAAATCGTAGAAAATTTCTTACCAAAATAATGGTTCAGTTAGAGCGAAGCTTTGCGCTCTGCGTCTATTATTCGGTTGACATAATCGCTCAGCAGAGTCGATAATTCGAGCAACAATGGATCGGTTTTGCACAACGTTTACTCTAGTGGATAATGCGCATCTCCAGCGAGCGGTACAGTGTGCAACGATGGCGCTATTGCTGCTGAGGAGCAGAGTATTTAAGAAGACCTAAATGAGTCCATTCGCCATCGCGCGCAACTATTGGAGCTGTGTCCATCCACTTTATTAAAGCTTTGGAGGCATTGAATTGAATTGAAGCCGAACGACCATTAAGCGCATCGCACGTGATTGAGCCCAAAACGAGATGGCCACCGATCCTGATTATTACTAAAAAAAAAATTTGTTTAGCGATGAAGCTCTCTTTTGGTTGAATGGGCACGTTAATTATCAAAATTGTCGCATTTGGAGTAATGAAAATCGACAAGCCATTGTTGAGTCGCCGTAACATCCTCAGAAAGTCACTGTTTGGAGTGTTGTATGGACAGAGCGAATCATTGCTCCATATTTCTTCAAACATGAAGCCGGCCATAATGTTACAGTCAATAGGGAACACTATAGAGCCAGGATTTATGACTTTTTGTGCCTGAATTGGAGGATGTTGATGTGGACGACCTATTGGTCCAACGCAACGGCGCTACATGCCAACCAGCCAATGAAGCTATCAATTTATTGAAGTCCACTTTTGGTGAGCGCATTATCTCGCGTCGTTGGCATGTTGAATGGCCTTCAAGATCGTGCGATTCAACACCGATGGACTATTTTTTGTGGGGTTATGTGAAGTCATTTTACGTGTTTACGCAGTGAAGCCCGACATGATTGATGCCTTAGAAGAGAATATTCGGGGCGTAATTGCTGAAATACGCCCAAATGCTGCCAAAATTGAGAAAAGAGAATATTCGGCGCGTAATTGCTGAAATACGACCCCAAATGCTGCCAAAATTGGGCCTCTGGGCTGCGATTTATTAGCCAACTACGGTGGCCACTTACCTGAAATCATTGTTAAAACATAATGGCAAACCCTTATCTTCATAGTAGAGCTAAATTCTTGGCCATAACATTAAATAATATGCGCTTTATTTCTTCTTGAAAACCACACGTCTGAAACAAACACCCTTTATGTGTCACACTTAACCATACTTTGATCCCCACAACCCCCATCATGATTCACAGTCAACCATATTTATGATACCCACAACAATAGTAAGATTAGCCTACAATCATATTATGATCCCCACAACCATATTATTATCCACACTCCATACTTTGATGCTCACAACTATATTATGATCCCTACAACTACATTATGATTTACACTCTACCTTTGTATTATCCCTACAAACATAATATGATTTATACACAACTAAACTATGATAACAACAGTTTTAGGATTCACCTTCAACCATGTTATGATCCACACAATCAAATTATACTCCCGACAACCAAAGCATAAGTATGTTTCACATACAACCATAGTATGCTTGCTAGGATTCCCACAATCGTATTATGATCCTCACAATTATAGTTTGTTTCCCATACAACCATAGTAAAATCCCCACAACCAAAGTATGATTTACACGCAAACATGTTATGATCCCCACAACCATAGTATGAGCCCTCTCAACCGTACTCTGATCCCCAAAATGATTTATTAGGAAAGGGTTATATTCTTACTCAAAAATATACAGGGTGGAGGACGGGAATTTGCTTTTTTCCACAGCAGTCTGTGGCGGCACAGTTGGTCGAAGAGAGTGGAGAGTGTACGTGGCTTATACGGGCTGACGGAAGAAGAAAATAAGAAATTTGTATTTGTCTACCTTTTAGTTGCCATCATGCATTGGACAAGTAAGGAGCGGTAATTTTAGGTTGAAGCGTATTTTTCAAATGCGCACTTGATCATTGCAGTGCAGCGTGCTTTTTTTTACGATTCGCTGTTCCTGGACGCCTGGACGGCAATCAATTGTAAATCGGGTAACTTCATTGAGAACAACGGAATGTGTCATGTGTACGAAGGGGACCTGAGAGGATCACAATACCACAAAACATCAAGAGAGTTAGAGCAGCAGTACTGTAATCCCCGAAACGCTCTGCTAGGAAGCAAGCACTTGCTCTTGGCATTTCCAGACGTTCTTTTCAGCGGATTCTTCATGATGAACTGAATTTTCACCAGTATAAAATGTGTTTTTTTTACGAACCGTAGGTGTGGAATCTTCATCGATACAAGTAGCCTGCACTACAAGCATGCACGATACGCCATCTCTGGCGCCTACATACTAATCCACACCCCCACACTTCAACCACTCTCCCCCGCGGGACTGGCGTTAGGTTTTAGTTAGCGGGGACTGGTTAGCATTTAAGCTATCGTCGTTTCATCGTTGGATCTTCCGCGTTTCGAATGCGTTCCGTCCTTCGTAATTCCTTAAGCACTATTGCTGTGTGCATTTCTACTTTCACCCAATTGTCAACACTCTGGAGCATAAATTCCACAACGTGTTGAGGGCCCGGGATGTCCATAAGTAAAGCGCTGAATCTGGGACAGTTAAATACAGCGTGTTCTGTGGTTTCTTCTTCATCCACACAGTTCGGGCATACAGACAAGCTGTCATGTCCAAACCTGTGAAGATATTTCCTAAAGCAACCATGCCCTGTAAGAAATTGCGTCAGGTAATAGTTTACGTACCCTTGGGACCGTCCACTTGGTACGTCCATCTGCCTTTCGTGCTGCTATGGAACAGCTGGCTTGCCAAATATCCTTTGAGACTTCTCTTTCAGAATTTAGCATATCTCTTCTTTCCGTTGAGTTTTCTGGTCTCCTATCGTATATGCGTCTCATTTCGTCTACCAAAATGTCGATCCCTGCAACACAAGCTGCTTCGTCCGATACTGTTCGGAATCCACTTATTGTTCGCAGGGCACTCAGGCGGTAAATAGTGGTTAGCTTTCTTCTGGCTTCCTTTCTCGACATCGCGCGTATAAAATGTGTGTGGTCAACAATTGTCAGCACGGGATTATTTGACACGGCGGACCATGAATTGTTTGAGGCAGATGTTTCCTGGGCGGCTTATCTCTTTAAGGGGTGATGTGAACTGGCCGGCACGCTCACCAGACTTAGCCCCATGCGATTTATTCGTTTGGGGTTACCCGAAGTCGAAAGTGTATATCAACCGTGCCAAAACCTTGGAAGACCTAATTAACAATGTTGAGGCTGAAATTGACAGAATACCAGTCGACATGCTTGTTAGAGTTCATGAAAACTTTAGAAAACGCATGCAGCAGTGTGTGGATAGCGAAGGAAGGACATTTGCCAGATACACTATTTAAAGCCATGTTATTTAAAAATTTCCTTAATGTGCAATATAAATAAAATATAAAATAAATTTTTTCTAAGGTTCATTATTTTTTTCAAGTTCATTCCCAAATAAGCAAATTACCGCACTCCACCGTGTACAATATTAATAAATTTTGGATACAAATGGTTCTGGGGCACAAAAAAATATTATTATGATAAAATATTTGCTGAACTATCACCTTTAAAATGATACGAACATCAAAAAATTAAATTCGAAGCAGGTCAGTTTTCTGATTTTTGTCAACAAAACGGAGCAATGTGCCACAAATACCTTTGAATTTGTTTCTATGTCAAAGCCTAGACTCTTGAAGCCATTTTTAATTTTGTTGAATCTCAACAATGTTACGAGATAGGTAAATATTTGACAACTGCTGAACATCTCCAACTAGACAGCTTAGCTTATTCCAAACTTGGTATGAAGTCTCTATAGACGGACATGTCTCAATGGATTGGGGTAGTAGTTCTCTGTTCAATATAATTAAAAAAAAATAAAACAAACGAGGAAAAATATAAAATAAATTTTTCTAAGGTTCATATTTTTTTTATTTCCAAATAAGGAATTTACCGCTCTCCACCCTCTAATTTTATTAAGTAAATATGCATTTCAAAATTGCATTTAATTCCAAATAATAGGAGTATTTTATTAAACAAAAGAAAATATCCGTTAAAAAAAATGCAAGTCATTTATTAAAAATATTTCAGTTCTTCGAATCAAAAGCAGGTTGTTTTGAAAATGTTAATTACCAGATAAAGTATACTATTGTTGCGTAAGATTCGTAACAATAACATTGTTCTAACAACTATATTCAAATTTATAAAAATTACAATCATACTGTATGATTGCCGCAAAACAATTTTTTTAAACATACTCGTAAAATCCAAGAACAATACTTTGGTCGCACCAACCATATTTATATTGTCGCCACAACCATATTTCCAAGTTTAAATGAATTTCAAAAAACAATACTGCGGTTGCAACGGACATACTTTTATTAAAAAGAACAGATTATTGTTTTTGTGACCATATAAAAATTACATCTTTTCTCTGCGTGTAGACGCCAAATCGCTACAAGAAGCGGAAGAGCAAGGATACTAAGGCTGTCACCAAAATAAAGAGCACAACAAATCACGCCGTGTCTCATAAATAAGATTTAGTATTGTCGATGTATCCCTACGAGTGTTTAGGAGTAAACCCCCCGCACACTGCAGCAGTCCATGGAAAGGAGGAAAAAGGCTTGTTATGTTTTATTTCTATCACATCGCCCATGAAGCGGAGATGATTTTAACGTTTCGTACGTGATTTTTATGGTACACCTGATTTTTATTTCCTTTCGTCTCGTATATGAGGCATTTCACCATGAACGCGTAAAACTTGTTTGCTATAAAACAGAAAATAACCACAATAAAAAGGAAAAAAAAAGATTTAAGCTAGTATAGGGTGACCCATCTAGAGGTATTTTTTCAGAACAAAAAAAATATAAAAATCAAGTGTGGAGTCTTTATTGGTAATTTGAAAGGACATTTTATGTCATTTATGACATTTGAATATAATTTCCTTCGAATGCTGGCAACTGTATTATGGAAATGAGCGTTCGGTGAGAAACGGGTAGACCCGCTGTTTTCGACCAAAATTTTGTTCACTGATGAGGCCCATTTCTGGCTCCAACGGCAAAGTCAATAAACAAAATTGCCGCATTTTGGCTGAAGAGCAACAAGAAGAGGTTCAAGAGGTGTCATTATACCCAGAGAAAACCACGGTTTGGTGTGGTTTATAAGCTGGTGGAATCATCGGTGCATATTTGTTCAAAAATTATGATGGCCGGAATGTAACCGTGAATGTTGCTCGCTATCGCGCCATGATATCGACCTTTATGCTACCTGAAATTGAAGCCCATAGTCTTGACGACACTTCGTTTCAACAGGACGGTGCCACTTGTCATACAGATGCCCAAACAATGGATCTATTGAGAGGTCATTTCGAAAAACAGCTAATTTTACGTTTTCGACAGGTGAGTTGGCCGCCTAGATCGAGTTTTATCACACCCCTAGACATTTTTCTTTGGGGTTACGTAAAGTCTATGATGACAAACCAGCTACGATTCAGGTTTTGGAAGCCAACATTACGCGTGTCGTTAAAGCCATACCGGCAGAAGTTCTCGAAAGAGTCATCCAAAATTGGACCCTCAGAATGGAAACCCTAAGGCGTAGTTGCGGCCAACATTTGAAGGAAATTATATTCAAAGCATAAATGCCATAAAATGTCCTTTCAAATTGCCATAAAGATTCCACACTTGATTTGAATTTTTATATTTTTTTTGTTCTGAAAAAATACCTCTAGATGGATCACCCTATATAATTATAAAGTCGGTTGTGGCCTACTAAAACGTACCCCGCATCACTGGATATGCAGAAAAGCCAACTGAAAAATGTTGTATGAGAACTTGTTATAAAATGTTATTTTTTTTTTGTTAACCAATATATTTATGTTTGAAGGTGTCTGTTTTCGACCCTTGATTTGTTGCTCCAACTCCAAATGAAAGTCAAATCGTCAATATAGTGAGTGACATTTTTCGAGTGGCAGTTAGGCCATAAGTATATTGGGTTCTGACCAAATTTCGGAAAGCATAAATAGGGATTATATATGAAAATTGTGTCGAAATTACATTGCGATACATAAAGATGTCCGATCAATCGGCTCCTTTGACCCATGCCAGAAGGGTCCAAAGAATAATATATTTTGCTTTTTTTAGAAATTGTTTTGTTTTTATCTTCCCATGTTTAAATGTACCGAGTTTTCAGTCTCTGGGTACGATTTAGATCGAGTCTAAAATATATTTACAATTTTGCAATTGTTAAAAAAACAGTAAGGAAAGTAAGGCGTTGGCGACTACTAGAAACCCTACACCACTGCACGCAGAAAATAAACATGGTTACTACGTGGTCACGGCAATAATAATATGTTCTTCGCAATAAAAGTATGTTCGTCGCAACCATAGCATTGTTAACTGAATTTAGTTTTGACAATAGTATAATTGCCGCAATATTAATATTGTTGAAATTTAACAATAGTATTATTGCGAAATTTAAAAATGATAATATGGTTATAGCAACGATATAACTATGGTTGGTGCGACAAAAGTATTGTCTTTTGCGTTTTAAGTTATTAATAATATGATTACGATAATCATACTACATGATTGTAATTTCTCTTCATTTAAATATGCTTTTTAGAAAAAATGTTATTGGTACGGATCTAATGCAATAATAGTACTTTCTTTATCGAAATTAAAATTTTTTAAACAAGCTGCTTTGGCTTTGTTCAACTGAAATACTTTTAATAAAAACCTTTATGTTTTATTAAACTGATATTTTTTACTGTTAAATAAATCACTTCTATTATTTTAAATTTAATGTGTTTTTAAATAATTTCATAATTCAAATCTATTGTTGACAACTTTAACAAATTCTAATAAATTATATTTGGGATCATAGTATAATTGTGTGTGATCATACTATGGTTGCAGGGATCAAAACATGGTTGCGTGTGAACCATACTATGGTTGTGAGGATCATACTATGGTTGTATGTGAAACATACTATGGTTGTGAGTATAATACTATGGTTGTGGAGATCATAGTATGGTTGTGGAGATCATAGTATGGTTGAGTGTGAATCATACTATGGTTGTGGGGATCATAGTATGGTTATGTGTGAATCATACTATTGTTGTGAGAATCATAGTATGGTTGTATTTGAATCATACTATTGTTGTGAGGATCATAATATTGTTGTACCACAACCATATACCAAACAATAGTATTATCCTCTTCGAATATTGTCACCACAACCATACTTTTTTTCTGCGTGTGTGACATTAATATATTTATTCACCTCTGTGTGAAGCTTGAGCAAAGTCGGACTTAATATGTTACAAGTTATGTATTTGTCGCAAGACCTCAAATGGGGAGAGACCTTTGTATGGGGGCGATTTGCAAGATCTGGCCGATGTGGTCTAATGTTATATGGCGTGGGTGTTGGTCGCTCGTAAAGCTCTTTGCGAAATTTTATAGGAATCGGATTTAAAATATGGCTTCTAAAATGGCAGATTCTGAAATCGGACATACGACAAAATGGAATCATGTTGTCCAGTTTCACCACAGTACATTAAGTGTCGCTCACACGCGAAATTTAGGCGTGATCAGGTGTAATTTGTGGCTCCTAGAGCAGCAGAATCTCAAATCCGAAGGAACCCTTGGGTCAAAGTATGCGGTTGATACGCAACTGCTCGTCAACCAAGGTATTTTCTACAGATACCATAAGACTGCTTGTAGGGCGATTCCCAGTTGACGTGGCTGAAGCATCAGATCGAGGGATTTCTAATCAACCGTGGTACCAGATTTTAACTCAGGTCTGACCTCGTAGCATTACTACTACCAGTTTGGGTTCACACACTATTATAACGTAACAAGGGCACAAAGCATGAATTAATTTGGCGAAATGCCAACAAAAACTGCAATTGTGTGAAGAAAACTTAAAAAGTAAGGTTTACAACAGTAGTTCTCATTCTTTTGGGGAGAGCCTGGCCTTATAGAGTTCGGTTTTACTTTCAACAATTGCAGCAAGGCTTTCTGAAGAGGGTTGTCACGGACCCGAAATCATGATAAAAGTAGTGTGCAGCCACGAAAATCAATGTCACTTTGCCATTCTTGTTAAAAACTTGTCTTCTATTTTAATATAGAAGCAAGAGGTCTTGAGCCGGTTTAATCCCTGTTCAAGTGGTGCTTTTTGTTTAGCCTTGACAACTAAAACTGGACAGCAAAGCTGTGACACGAATTGACAATTTTATTCATGTTTTTAAAAATAATCCTCTTGTATTCGACTCATCAAAAATGAGTTTATAAAAATAATTTGTTATAGAATAATGAAGAGGAGAGTCAGGATTGACTATTTAAAATCTGCAAAACCATTTACCTAATGTCTGCACACACTCCGAAAAAGAAGAAAATATCGATGATGGCCAAGATTGACTTTATGAGTGGCATACTCGTATTTATGTTGTTCTCGGAAACTTTAATGAAAAGGGAAGGCAGGGAAATCACTGTCAGATCATTAAACGAACAACCAAATTGACCATGACGTGATAAACGGAGAACGAAGAACCTACACGCAGAAAAAAAGTATGGTTGTGGTGACAATATTCGAAGAGCATAATACTATTGTTGGGTATATGGTTGTGCTACAACAATATTATGATCCTCACAACAATAGTATGATTCAACTACAACCATACTATGAGCCTCACAACAATAGTATGATTCACACATAAGCATACTATGATCCCCACAACCATAGTATGATTCACACTCAACCAAACTATGATCTCCATAACCATAGTATGATTCACACTCAACCAGAATATGATCTCCACAACCATAGTAAGTTCCTCACAACCATAGTATGTTTCATATACACCATAGTATGATCCTCACAACCATAATATATTTCATATACACCATAGTATGATCCTCACAACCATTGTATGTTTCATATACAACCATGCTATGATCCCTACAACCATAGTATGATCACACACAATTAGACTATGATCCCCAATATGCTTTATTAGAATTGGTTTAAGTTGTCAACAGTAGTTTTGAATTATGAAAATTATTCAAAAACACATTAAATTCAAAATAACAGGAGTGATTTAACAGTAAAAAAAATTAATTTAAATAAACGTAAGCGTTTTTATTAAAAATATTTCTGGTAAACAAAGCCAAAGCAGCTTGTTTAAAAAATTTTCATTTCGATAAAAAAGTACTATTATTGCATTAGATCTGTACCAATAACATTTGTTCTTAAAAGCATATTTAAATGAAGAAAAATTATAATCATACTGAATGATTGCGTTATCATATTATTGTTAACATAAAACGCAAAACAAAATATTTTTTTTTGCACCAACCATATTTATATTGTTGCTTTAACCATATTTTTATACCCTCCACCATACAATGGAGGGTATATTAGTTTTGTCATTCTGTCTGTAACACCTTGAAATAATCATCGGAGACTCAACAAAGTATATATATTCTTGATCCTCGTAAAATTCTAAGACGATCTAGACATGTTGTCCGGCTGTCCGTCTGTTAAAAACAAGATAGAGCCTGCATGAAAACAGCTAGAGATCTGAACACAAACATGTGTAGTTAACCTAGCATGGTTGGTATTGAAAATGGGCTATATAGCTCTACGGGATGTTGGTGTTGGAGACCCTCAACCGACACTGCCTCATAAAAATAAGTTTTTTCTTTGGAAATATCCGTCCAGTTTCTTGAGCAAAATCACTGACATTTTGCAAATAATAATCTCTATATAGGCGCAATCATCTATGTTAAAATAGTCTAGATTGGACCACCATTTCTTGTACCTCCCATACAAACGGCCTTATGACCTATCGAAATGAAATTTTACACATCAAGATTTCTATATACAAAACACTTCTACGCTGAATTGGGACTAACTAACGGTCTCATGGGCCTTGAAAAATAATATGACAATAACTCACCTCACACTTGACCTATCGAGACAAAATTTTCGGCATAAAGATTAATATATAGAACTGACTTTTGCGCTTAATTTGGCTAAGATCGGAAAGGCATTACTCGTATCTCCCACACAAACGGTCTCATGGGCCTTGAAAAATAATATGACGATAACTCACCTCACACTTGACCTATCAAGATGAAATTTTCTACATAAAGATTTTTATATTGAACACACCTCTGACCCAAATCATGTTGAGATCGGAAAAGTCCTACTGGTACCTCCCACAAAAACGGTCTCATGGGCCTTGAAAAATAATATGACAATAACTCACTACAAACTTGACCTATCGAGATGAAATTTTCTACATAAAGATTTCTATATAACGAGTGATTTTTTTGAGGTTAGGATTTTCATGCATTAGTATTTGACAGATCACGTGGGATTTCAGACATGGTGTCAAAGAGAAAGATGCTCAGTATGCTTTGACATTTCATCATGAATAGACTTACTAACGAGCAACGCTTGCAAATCATTGAATTTTATTACCAAAATCAGTGTTCGGTTCGAAATGTGTTTATCGACAAATTTTGTTCAGCGATGAGGCTCATTTCTGGTTGAATGGCTACGTAAATAAACAAAATTGCCGCATTTGGAGTGAAGAGCAACCAGAAGCCGTTCAAGAACTGCCCATGCATCCCGAAAAATGCACTGTTTGGTGTGGTTTGTACGCTGGTGGAATCATTGGACCGTATTTTTTCAAAGATGCTGTTGGACGCAACGTTACGGTGAATGGCGATCGCTATCGTTCGATGCTAACAAACTTTTTGTTGCCAAAAATGGAAGAACTGAACTTGGTTGACATGTGGTTTCAACAAGATGGCGCTACATGCCACACAGCTCGCGATTCTATGGCCATTTTGAGGGAAAACTTCGGAGAACAATTCATCTCAAGAAATGGACCGGTAAGTTGGCCACCAAGATCATGCGATTTGACGCCTTTAGACTATTTTTTGTGGGGCTACGTCAAGTCTAAAGTCTACAGAAATAAGCCAGCAACTATTCCAGCTTTGGAAGACAACATTTCCGAAGAAATTCGGGCTATTCCGGCCGAAATGCTCGAAAAAGTTGCCCAAAATTGGACTTTCCGAGTGGACCACCTAAGACGCAGCCGCGGTCAACATTTAAATGAAATTATCTTCAAAAAGTAAATGTCATGGACCAATCTAACGTTTCAAATAAAGAACCGATGAGATTTTGCAAATTTTATGCGTTTTTTTTAAAAAAAAAGTTATCAAGCTCTTAAAAAATCACCCGTTAGAACACACTTCCACACCAAATTTGGTTTTATTTGGGAATCTGGTGGAGGGTATCCAAAGTTCGGCAAACATAACATTTTTTACTTGTTTTTTCTAAATTTGGCAATAATACTATTGTTACATTTCAACAATATTAATATTGCAGCAATTATACTATTGCCAAAATAAATTCAGTTAACCATGCCACGGTTGCGACGAACATATTTTATTGCGGAGAACATACTATTATTGCCGTGACAATGTAGTAACCATGTTTTTTCTCTGCGTGTACAATGTACTAAGTAGGGACATAAATACTGTTACAACATTGAACACACCCATTTTAATATTAGAACTGAACATACCCCGCTGATGTCATATGGGTTTTGAAAGCTCACCTCAGTTAGTCCGTAACGGGATTTTAAAATTGTTTCAACTTTCATCATGGAGTGGTCAGATAATGAGAACCGTATCGCTGTAATAGCGCTTTTCAAGTGTGAAATGAAAAAAAGCGATATTTTCAAAACGCTCCGGCCACTAGGGACTAGCCGCATGTTCGTCTACCGATGCATAGAACTGTTTGGAGAGACTGGAGATGTAAAAGATCGCCACCGGTCCGGCCGCCCACGCTCTGTTCGAACACCGCATGTCATCAAAGCCGTTAAATCAAAAATTCACAGAAATCCGCTCCGAAAACAGAAAATCATGGCCGTTGAGATGAAAATCACGCAAAAGTCCATGAGTTGAATCATTAAAAAAGACTTGGAACTTGGGGCTTTATACGACATACCGGACATTTAATGACTGCAGCTTAGTTATTAGCGTGCTTTTGGTGAAGCACGCTAATAACTTGCACAGAAAAATTGTGTTCGCCAAAGAAAAAATTTTTACCGTACAGGAAAAATTTAACAAGCAAAATGATAGTGTAAGCGCTAAGGAAGCATCTGAACTGATCCCAAGGGTGAAAAAGGGTCATCACCCAGCCTCAGTCATGGTTTGGTGGGGTGTCTCTTACGATAGGGTCACTGACCTGCATTTCTGCGAACAAGGAGTCAAAACATCGGCCAAAGATTACCATGAAACCGTTGGAAGCCTCTTAACAATTTCCTGTTCCAAAACCAGCCATGGACTTTCCAGCAGGATTCTGCGCCAGCCCATAAGGCTAAAACGTCCCAGGCCTGGCTTCGAAACAATTTTCCAGCGTTCATTTCCTCTGAAGAATGGCCCTCAGGCAGTCCAGATTTGAACCCATTGGATTGCGGTTTTAAAGGACAAGGTTTGTCACAAAAGATACCTCAACATTGGATCTCTTAAGACTGCTTTGGTTCGAGCTGTGGCCAATTTTAAAATGGACGAGGTTCGTGCAGCTATTGACGATTGACCAGTGTGACTTAACGTGTGTGTAAAGGCAAAATGCGTTCATTTCGAATAAACATACATCAATAAATATATATAAAAATATTTGGTCCAAAAACATTCAGTACTTTTTATTTTACAGCGTAAAACGTGTGTAACAGTAATTATGTCCCTACTAAGTATATGTGACAGCGCATAGAGAAAGGGACCTAAGGGTAAAAATATAAATTTTCATTGTTTTTCTTTTTTTGATGTGGACATCTGAGCATCGAATGAGACCGATCCCATGCCCCAAAAGTGTTCCCTCCCAGAGATATGCGCGTTTTATGAAAGTGAAGTCGACGATTCTAAGCGCAAATAGAAAGGGACCTAATTTTTAAAATGGCTCTCCTGAACAGAACTGGCTTTTAACCTTAGGTCCCTCTCTATTTTGTGCGTCACATATGAAAAATTTTACTTTCCACAGTTCCAACATTAATAAGGAGAAAATACTTGCAGAATCTCAGATAGGCACCGTCGCCAGTAACGTCTGCGCTCATTAATTCATATTGCTTCAACTGCACGCCTCCACCGAGGTTATTACTACCGTATTGGTGGAATTTGGGTACCGAATACACAGTACGATGACGACTGCAAAACACAGAAAGTACTGCCCATAACACAATGCTAAAGGGCGTAGCAGCAAGAGCTACAGTGGATCTATAGCGGAAGCTCACCATTAAGGAGAGCTTGCTACCCTGAAACAGTTCTATTGGGCGTAGTAACTGAATGTGCATGATGATTATAAGATTGTAACAAGTTCTGCCCATAACAGTTTAGCAACAGCTGTTGTATGGGGCTGGGACTGGTATTGGATGTTAACAGTTTATGTGGAGCGCCTATTCTAATGATAGAAACTAAAACTTAAAATCGGGCGAGTGTGATTTTGAGAAGATTGAGATGTACGGAAGTCGAAATTATGATCAGCAATTCTATCAATCATTCAAACACCAGGCTGATCGAAAAGATATGGTTTAAATTGCTAAAAATAGAGATTTGATAATGAATGTGGCAAGTGTAATTAGGGTAATTAGGGACAGGGATAAAACATGAACTTCTTAAAATGAAGATGAAATGATGACAGCAACAAGTTGATTAAGGGTAGGGTAAGGGACAAAATATGGTATGAACTCCTAAAAATGGTGACCAGATGATAAAGTTGGCAATATTATTTGGACAGGATCACCAAATGAAAAATTAAATTTAAGATCAGACAATAACAAATCAAATTGATTTTAGCAACATTTAAAAGGAACATTTTGACTTACATTCATAGTCTGGCTGCACAACCTCTTGTTGGTGATTTGTAAGCACTTCATTCTTATGCGAGCTACCTCCAAGTTTCAATTTTAGGATTCTCGGATCCTCCTTCATTTGGTTTTAACCACAAATGCGAATCATTCAATTAGCTGCATCGGCACCGCTGGTGGTCCTTCTGAGTTTTCATGACTCGGTTTAATATGTGCGCCATTACTCCAATGTAAGCACTGAGTTTGGCCAAAAGTATTTGCCTTTTTAGTGTAGACTAAAGATTTGAAGCAGCCTTAGAGGGTTTTTCGTCGGTAATCGAGCTCTGACCATAGAAAGTCGCTCAAGGTCACATTGATGGTAAAGGTTCTTCATGGTTGTTGTTGTAGCGGCAACTTTGTGCCGAGTTGACAGCCCTTGGCCGAAGAATTGCTCTTCGGGTCAATCCGGTCCATAGAACCGGCTGTCATGGGATTGTTCTTCATGGTCACTGACGATGCAGGCATACCATATGTCTTCAAACATTCAATCTTTGGGGGGCCATGTTGCTTGATCAAAGGCTTGTAAACTTTGTTTGGAACTTCGCAGAATCGTCATCTCAACTGAACCGGAATTTTAGAATATTTTTTTTTTTATTAATTTCCACACGTTTAGCACGCTGACCCGATGCATGATGAAATGGCAAACCTTAGTGAGTATGTTGACAGTTGGCCGCCTTTGGTATCTTTAACGATTGCTAAAATAAAAGAAATGGAAAAACTAGCATTACTATCTGGTTACCCTTACTATTGACAATTATTTAATTATTTTTTATTCTGGTTCGAGACCTTTTTGTTTTCAACGTAAAAAGAAATTGGTGAAATGTATTTGCTACGGTTGCCATGCAGACTGTACAGCTGTTTCTAAAGCGAAATAAGGGGAATTACGGGACAGCGTTCGCATGATTTACATGATTCTCGTTGTTAAAGCTTCAACCATGAAGCATTTTACAAGCGACGGCCAGCGCCCTTAAGACCCGTCGGTAGAGATTCGAAGCGTGTTATATGGACAAAACTTCCCCCTTGGTCAGGGGCCGAGTCCTACCTAAACCTATGCTGAGCTAAGGTTCACATCACCAGTTTGCAATGCAATTTCACACTAAGCCTAAACTTTCCCCGCGCTTGAGATTTAAACCCCAACCACCACCAAAGGGCAGCACCTACTAGTCAGAACAGAACAGCAGTACTAGGGTCTCCTGACTACCCGTGTTACTAGACCTTAGTCTCCGATCAGACCATGTAGCCGAGCTACTACCAGTTTGCGTTCCATACAGCGCGAACCTGGTCATCCAAAATTAAAGACATATTCCGTGCGATGGTTTATATGCAGATACGTGACCATGCAGTACTTCCTTGTCCCTCAGGGCGAGGTCTATTTCTACCTCATCCATTCGACGACGTTGAACGGCATCTATGTCTAAAGAATAGACCCGACCGAACCCCCAACAAGACCCGATAATGTCTGGGTAAAGTCTTGAGAAGACCCCCGTTATTCCCAATACCCCGTAGTACTAGAATACCTCCGGTCAGGTTTAGTAACCAAATTTACATCCAGTTTCAGGTCCTAGTAACCAAGGGTCTGGTAACCCCCGCAGCTGCTGATGGCGGAAGTCAAAGGGGATCGTAATCAACCAACGAGAACACGACGCCTGACAGGCAAACTGAATAATTCAGCTTGACATAAGCTACGCTTACTGACTTGCACCGACCATTAAAAGAACCAGGGTCCGGGGTAGATGAACCATGTCCTCAGAGAGAGAGAGAGAGAGAGAGAGAGAGACCAGTCGCACAAGACATGCAGCCAGCCTTTGCCCCACAACTGCATGTCAGGCTATCGCAAATAGGCCCCTTACACAAAAAAGCTTTAAGAGACCCAAATAAAGGCCGAAACCAAAATGCGGATTACTCACAACAAACCTAAAATCACGGATAAGCCTGTACGCACCCGACCATTCTCGCTGGCGTTCCATCTAGATGTGACGTACATAACGCATACAGCACGTCTACTAAGACCCCACTCTACTCTTAGAATACGACATTCCTGCCTCCACCACGCTAGTTAACTTCTCACACAAGTGGACAAGATGAGGTAGAAAAGTCATCCATCGTTTTGCCAATGTACTTGAGATACATCTTGACCACAAGGCCAACCTAACAATGGGAAGCCACTTATCCGACATAGTGTCATTTAGCAACATTGTTACAGACTTGTTTCTTGCCACCTCAACACCAACACGCAAACCCCAAGCACTTACCACGTCCATTATCCTGGAGCCCAGCTGTTCCACTTTAGAATAAGACTGAGACTCATCAAGGATGGGCTAGTCATTGGCATAGGCACATATTATACACTCGAAACTGAGCTGACACAACAAAGGGTACCTTATGAGGTTCCATATATAAGTAAACGGAGCACATATGAAGCCCAGCGGACAACCCCGGAAAACATCTTTCCAAACTTAAAGCACCTATCACACATGCGTGTCTGCCAGAAAAATAACTCCTCTTGAGTGCAAATTCTAGACAGCCTACCTAGGTCAACTGAGAAAGCACACTGGTCCAGCTAAGATATTCCAAAGGAACCTTTAAAATAAAGAAACACACCTAACACATATTTTGCTGACGACGCCCTGACACTATCCTTCACATGCAGCCAGACATCATCGACATATCGACCCTGCTTGAACCGAACTCTGACTCGCATTCAGTCTCATTTACCTCTCCTGAAGTATGGTGGCCATAATCCTATCCAGCACTTTGACAGGTACCGGGAGACGACTGATTCTCCGATAAGAGCGAGGATTACTCCGCACCCTAGCAGGCGACTTCAGGAGGACTATGACCCTGGAAACGTACCCTCCTGCACATATTTCCCAAGCAAGGCATCCAAGTATTCGGCAATGAACTTCCAGATGTTTTTACACATTTCTCCGGTCAAACCGTCCATACACGGAGAACTGCGAGATGACACTGCAAACATGCTCTGGTTGATCTCTCAACCCCTTATGGAGGTGGAATATGCAACTCCGTTATTGGAGATATCTTCTTCATGAGAGTGGACACACAGCCTGACCAGAAAGTAAGGACGGTATCACCGACCCTAATCCCTGATACATCAACTACCGTTGGGCCTACATATTCGGTAGGGGTGACTCCAAAGATCATCCCTATTCTGCTTCACAAACTGATGCCAGTGATCATAATTTGTCTTGAGAATCAACTCCTTGTAAGACGAATTCAGTAGGACTATGACACATTTCCCACACAAGGCCTCCAACTACTCGGGAATAAACTTTACACATCTCTCCGGTCAAACCGCATACACCCGGGGACCTGCGAGATCGAACTGCAGCCATGCTCTGACTGATCTCCCATCTTTCTAATTCTGCGACTCTGTCCTTGGAAAGAACTGTCTCAAATCACCAACCTTAATCCCCGGATACATCAACCGACCTACTATTGGACCTACAGAATTGGTAGAGATGCAAAATCATCCTGTTTCAAAGACCATCGCTATTCTGCTTCACCAACTGGTGGAAGTGATCATCCTTTGTCTTGAGAATCAACTCCTTGTACTCTTGAAGACACTGCCGATACGCAGCACTAAGCTGAACCAAATTTGTCAGCATCAGCCCATCTCCCTCTCTGAGATAGCTTCCGGAAACGTCTGAAGCACCTCCATTTGTCACTTAACGCAGCGTTTCACCAACGCAACCTCCTGGGATTCACCTTGCGGCTGCTCCCAAAAGCGTCGTAGTTGATTCGCAGTACAATATCTGCGAAAATCGCCACTTGCTCATCGACCGCCAAACTAGCGAATTCATCAAGGGGGACATTAAAAAATGCCTTACTGATGCACTGGCCATAAAATGGTCAGTTCACCACAAGGTGAATTCCTCCTGGAATTCACCTTGCGACTCCTCCCAAGAACGTCAACGTTGACTATTGACACAATATCTGTGAAAATCGCCACTTGCTCATCGACCGCCAAACTAGCAAATTCATCAAGGTGGACATTAAAAAATGCTCCCTGATGCACTGACCATAAAATGGCCTTTGTGGCGAAGGTACGCCATCTCTTAACCTGTACATTTGGGCCCTGAATCTGATCATAAGTGACCCCAATTTGTATCAAATTGTGATAACTTAGCTCCACTAATCCATAACTTCCCAAGAAAATCTAAATGCGCCTTTTTAGCACATGTCACGTCTATATCGCTCGATCCGTTCGCCGTACAAAAGGTATTCACCTTGCTCGGCTCATTCACTACATGAATGGCCCTAGATAGGCTCGCTTGTTATCTCATCCCTTATACAGTTCCGATATCCAAGCGAATGCCTGGACATCCTACTGAGCCACATAAATACGAGACAGAAGGGGAGTTAGATTTACGTGAGTACCTGCCACGTTGGCCTAAACTTACGGTGTTTTTAACACCGGGTACATACAACAATGCGTCCACCTGCGCCCCCCTCGCATGCAGTTGGCTGCTGGACGCGGTTACTTCCATGCACCGCGACATGGCCACTCCCTCGGTCGGGAGCGAGAACTATCAAGCTACGCCACAACCACCACATGGCTCCCCGAAATTCCCCTCTAACAGTCAGGTTGGAATCGATTCCATCTGCCCCTGACTCCCGTGGTGTCGGACATTAGGTCTTCTGACATTGTAGCCGAAGCTGCGACCATAAGAGAAACAAAACAACCATCAAAACACAAACAATTAAAAATCGACCTTACGGGCGACCAGCTCACGGGAGACACAAACGGCAGAGGAGACAACTACGATTTGTTTGAGGTAACGACAATGCTACACCGCATCCCCGAAAGTTCGAACCAGGAACCCCCATTAGGCTCCTCCGAGTCTTTTGCTGTTTAAGACCCCACGAGCAAACACCTGCAGCCTCCTAAAAGCACGTTCGCTCACCAAGGAACGGCTGAAGTCGTACCTGTCGACGGTATGGACAATGACCATACCATCCAAGTCCTTAATGTCGCTGTATAACAGACATACCAACCAGATATGACTCTAGTCCTCAGGACCTGCGCCACGCCCACAATCAGGAGCCCCAAAGAGACACCTCCAATGAAGGAACTCATTAAGAGAACCAAGTCCGGTCAGCAAAAAACACAGACTTAGGCAAAGTCCGGGAGTCCCTTAACAAAGGCCGCGTCCCTTATGAACTCAAACGTGACCCAGCCCTTGACGCTGTCCGTCCACGGCACTTCATTATTATAAGTTACTCTCGGTACTTTTTTTTTGAAATGGCCCATAGACTCCTTTGAGAAATACTATTTAAAAGAATTCTGTCGAAAAATCGGGTTGATGACAGCTACCTACGAAGATTGAAAGGATTTTTTGCTATTGAATTTCGTAATGTTATGTTTCAATACCGGTAAATGCTAAACAAATTGGCAAAAAGTGGGTAGACAAGCTTTAAATGGCAGTATTAGAAAACAGGAGTACAAAATAAGCCGTTAAATGACTTAAGCCCACGCAACACTAACACCACACGATTTATGGCCAGAAAGGGATTTTAGCAAAGAGAAAATGTCCTCATACACGAGTAGGTTAATTTTCTATAAGAATTTTGGCAAAATAACCTCACAACGCCTTAAAGTAGGCAAAAGAAAATAATAATAATAATAATAAAAAAAACACAGCGCCTAAAAGTAGGCAAAGGAAAAAACCATAGCGCCTTGCGACACACATTGTAACAATCCCCCTCTAAGTAGACAGTAAACATTTTAATTATTGCCAAATAATTTGTAGAGAATTTAATTAGACAAATGTTTACCAATATACGAGTACCTCCAGCTATAAATAAATATCGTACACGTGGCAGATACTTTAAGAATCGTACAATTTTCTGTTGAAATTTCGAATTTGGCAATTCTGCTCACATCGTGGCTATAAAGGCCACAGTAGGCACACGTGTGGTGTTTTGTCAAAACGATATATAAATATTAAAATGACGTGAAGGAGAACACTGAGAATAACAATGTTCGCCCGGCAGGAAATCGTTTTGCTGGTTACCTATTTTTAGGGAACGGGTTAAGACACAGCCTTAAGTTATGCTATACGCAATAGGACATGTTCGTCATGGCAATAAAAATGTGTAATAAACTTTGATTGCATTTAAATGCCGTCCCACTCCATTCGTTATCATAATACGTCATGTAGTATACGAGTATATTTTAAACAACCACCTGCCTAGATATATAATAGATGTGTTTTATTTGAAATTGTTATAGGGTGGAGCGCGGTAATTGGCTTTTTGGCTCTGCAGGCTGTGGCGGCACTGTTGGTCGTAGATAGTGTGTAGAGTGTTTAGTGGCTGACGAGAGATTTGTATTCGTCTGCCTTTCATTTGCTATCTTGAATTGGACACGTGAGGAGAGGTCATTGTGTTGAAGCGTATTTTTCCACTTCGCATACGAGCATTGCAGTACAGCGTGCTTTTCCTCAGTGGGTGTTCAAACAAACAAAATATGCGATACTGGAGTGAAACAAGCCCCAAAAAACTTCACCAGAGAGCTCAGTATTCGGACCGCGTCACTTTGTGGTGCGCCATATCACGAGTAGGCATCATGGGCCCTTCTTTTACCAGGATAACCGACTTGCCGTAAGTGTGAAATCCTAACGGCTCTTGACTATGACACAGGACTTTTCGGCCGGCACACACAGCGAGTGTTACCATGAATTGTTTCAGGCAAATATTTCCTGAACGGCTTATCTCTTTGAGGGGTGATGAAAACTGGCCGGCAAGCCCACCAGACTTAGCCCCATGCGATCTTTTCCTTTGGGTTGCCTGAAGTCGAAGGTGTATATCAACCGTCCCAACACCTTGGAAGACCTAATTTACAATATTGAGGCTGAAATTGCCAAAATACCATTCGATAGTTAGAATTCATGAAAAGTCCAGAGAAAAAATTTTAAACTAATAGAAAAACAAGTAAAAACGTCATTTAGCTCGGCCAGGTTGAAACTTTAATACTCTACAGGGTGATGGGAAACCCCTTAATTAAAAATTTCCTTACGGTTTAATATAATTAAAAAAATATAATGAATTTTTCCAAGGTTCATAATTTTTTATTTCATTACCAAATAAGCAAATTATTAGCGCTCCACCATGTAGAAACAATTTTAAACTAATAGAAAAACAAGTAAAAACGTCATTTAGTTCGGCCAGGTTGAAACTTTTATACTCTACAGGGTGATGGGAAACCCCTTAATTGGGACCTTAATTTTAGACAAATCTTAAAAGTTAATGAATATTGAAATAAGTGAGATAATTCAACTGTTTCTGCAGATTATTTTCTGTACTCTAGGGATCTTTGACCTATGGGCTAAGGCCTCAAATATAATCGAAATATAAATTAAAATTTATTTTCGGTTGTGTGACGATACGCTTTGTTGTTTTCTAATACCTATATGTCCATATTTGAAGAAGGTCGATTTTGGGGCCCCTATGGAACGGTCCGAGGGCAAATTTGATCCATATCTTAAATACAGCTACGTATTTAGACTCGTAAGAAAATGTTAGTTTCTCGATCTATGAATTACTTAATATTTATCGAATAGTAAAATTATTATATCAGAATCCGTGAAGAAATCGTATTTTTTTTCAACATTCATATGTCCAAAGTTCAAGATGGCCGATTTTTGAGAATCTAGGGCTTGTAGTCTTCGAACGGTACTGTCCGGTTATTAGGCCACATGGCCTATAGACCACGTCCGTAGGTCGAGGGCTCAAATTCAACAAAATCATAGATTTGTATCATCTCATTTTATGAAAATTCTGAAAATTCTCCTGTTTTAGTGTTCATTTTCGAAAGGACCAATTTTACGGCGCCATACGGATCTTACTCCCATGGGTCAAGGTCTTAACTGCCTTCGAATCGTAAAATTAATGTGATATTCTAATTCGTTACGAAATATCATTTTTCCCCTACCATATGTCCATAGTTTAAAGAGGCCGACTTTTGGACCTCTGAGGCTGTGACTCATGGGGTAGCTTACCCCCACTCGTCAAGGCCTCAAATGTCTTCGCATCGTAAAAATAATATGATATTTTGATACGTGAATAAATTTTGTTGTTTTAAAAACCTATATATGACAGCGCATAGAGAAAGGGATCTAAGGGTAAAAAAAAAATCAATTTTCACTTTTTTTTTGATGTGGACAACATCTGAGCATCGAATGAGACTGATCCCATGCCCCAAAAGTGTTCCCTCCCAGAGATATGCGCGTTTTATGAAAGTGATGATACACCAAAGATACACGTATTTAAATCTTTAAAATGGCTCTCCTGAGCCATTAGGTCCCTTTCTATTTTGCGCGTCACATATGTATAAGAACATTGTTAAAGGTGGCCGATTTTTTTGCCCCTTGGGCCTATATGGTCCGAATCTCAAACTGATTCAAATCTTTTATATACTCGTAGGTACATATTTGGAATTAAAAGAAGATTTCAACGTTTCTGTATACCAAGTTATATGCTCCTGTTTTTAAGTGGTCAGTTTTTGGGCCCCGAGGGCCGTAGGTCCCAATGATGCGCCTATTTATGGGAAGAAGAATCTGCATAACAAAGAAAACTGATTTTAAAGTTAATTAATAAAATTTCATAGAAAAACTGACAAAAACTTACAAATTTTACCAGAAATTTTGTTAGTCCCTTAAAAGGGAACTATTCCCTTTTGGTTGATTTTCAATATCAACCCAACGCCGACTTTTAGACACATATCTGGTAAGTTTGAAGACTCTATCTCTTGAATCTAGATCGTTAAATGAGTAAAGAACTTGTCCCATACCAACGGCGAAACGTGCGTCTACCAGACGGCGATTTGGTTCGGTTAACTTTGCTGTCTTACTTGTCCTTCCCCATATGACCAACAAATCACTCTTTAAAAGCTAATAATTTTTTTCCAATTCAGCCAAACAGTCATAACTTTGGAACGGTAGAAAAAGAGAGAAAAGAAAGAATGGTAGAAAAAGGAGAGAAAAATACAAAAAAATCCGAGCACTGGTTCAGAACTTGGCAATTTTAGCCAAGTACCCTACGACCACCAATCCGAAAATTTTGAAACCGCTGCCTCTTCGCCTCCCTTGCATTTTCGGGCATGGTTGTAGATGAACATATTTTCATGAAATGAGACAAGGAATACTCTGACGCAGTTTGTCCAGTCGTAAATGAATCAACCTGTATACTTCCATCCTATGGTGGAGAGTATAAAATCATTTCAAGAAATATGATTAAGCGGGTATATGAATTCGCTTAGCCATATTTTGTTTAAAACCCTTTTTTCACAAATGTAAATAATTTAAGCTAGCGTGTTGTGTTCGCTATATCATCCGCTCAATTACTTTTTTAAAATAAGCCATTGTGGAGTAATTCACTAAAATAAAAAAAAAGTTATTTTATTTTGGAAGTCAAACAAAAATGTCTTAGCGGACATACAAGCTGATTTTTTAGCATGCTAAATAAAACACACCTAATATACATATTATGTGCTAACTTTGTAGACAAAGTAGTGTCATGAATCCTTAAGGGATTACTTAAGCCACAATCACAATGCGGATAAGTAACTGATTCCATTGGGCGCACATGGGGGAAAGTTAAAATAGCAGAGGATTACAAAATAGTAAAACATTCAAAATTAATGTAAGACATAAAATGATTCTATAAACGTAAAGCCCTTTTAAGTGGCAACAATTACCATAAGCCAATGGAAACGTTGTCAAAAAGGATTGAGAAAAAATAAAAGCCAAAATTAAAACGTTTTATTTATATCATTGATTTAACAGAGGTTGTTTCTGGAGACCCTCTAGAAAGGAGCGAATGAATGTATCATTTGGTAAGGCTGAAAACTGCAGCGGATCAAGAAAGGAAGAAAGAAATCTTTTTTTACTTTTTAATTCCCCGGAGTTGTGTTCACTTGTAGATAATTACCCCGAAGTACCTTAAATAGACAAAATTAGTTGGAAATACTAAATTTCCGTTGCAAAACCAGAATTTCGGCTGCAATCACCAAATGTTTATAATCGTAATGGATATTTGGTTCGACATACCTGAAGATGGTTAATATGATCACCGTATTGTAGACGTATTGTAGACACAACTAATTGATTATAAATGCATAAAATGTATTTAGTTGCCATAACAGGTGGTTGTGGCAACCAATAGTTTTGCCAACATTTTGTTGTTGTAACCGAATACTAGTGATGATATCTAAACTTTCATCATGACCAAAAGCGAAAAAACTCATACTGTTGCTGCTTTCAGCAAGTCGTTTAATCTAAATTCAGTACAAAAACTTTTTCCGTCATCTTTTTTTCTTTTTCCTTGACATGACCCTCCATATGCTTAAGATGTAACGCACCCTGAAAAGTACGAAGTTAATGTACTTGCACCTCTTGGTAACTCCGATCACTGCATTGTTTCAGCATCCTTTCCGTATTCCGCTCTTCGTGTCGCTTCGATACCAGCCCCAAAACGGACAATATTTTTCTACGAAAAGGCACGTTGGGATGAGCTCAACCACTTTTTCCAGCATTTCAATTGGAAACATTGCTTTCTAGATAACGACGTAAATGCTGCGGCTGAAATGATCCAAAACATAATTTTATCTGGTATAAAGACTTTTGTTCCAAATAAAATTATGTCGGCTAAACCAGCCAAAAACAGTTGGTTTAACCAGGCATGCAGGGATGCTGTCAGATCAAAGGAGGAAGCGTTCAGAAATTGGCGTTTGAACAAAAACTCCATTACTGAACTGCTGCGAAAACAGGCAAGAGCTTCGTGTGCTAGAGTGCTAAGGCGTGAAAAATTTCTGCACGAACAACGACTACGTACAAAGGCTCTTACTTCTCCCAGGGGAAGTAAGAGCTTTTGGTCGTTTGTAGGAAGAGTAAAGGATAGTTCTTCATCTATCCCAAATCTTGTTAAAGACGACCAGGCATTCACTGACCCGGTTGATAAAGCTAACCTTTTGGCTGAAATATTTGCAGGAAATTCTTCCTTGCCGGAAAGCAATCAACCACTCCCCGCGATCGAAAACGTATCTAGTTCCATGCCTCAGATATTTTTCGAACACGTGGGGTCAAAAGGGTTCTTGCAAAGCTCGACGTAAATAAGTCCCCGGGCCCGGATGGTATTTCGGCACTTGTCCTGTGTAAGTGCTCCTCGACGCTAGCCCGTCCATTACGCAACCTCTTCAACCTTGCTTATCGTGCGTGTTGGAAGGTTGCGAACGTCCAACCAATTCCTAAAAAGGGTGAAGCCAATAATCCTGCGAATTATCGGCCAATCGCGATTTGCTCTGCGCTCTCCAAGGTAATGGAGAGCATGGTTAACCACCATCTTGTGAGGTATCTAGAGTCCAACGACCTGCTTAGCGATCGACAGTATGGATTCCGTAGAAATCGCTCTACGGGAGACCTGATGGCTTTTTTTGACGGATCTCCGGAGTCGGTCTATCCACCAGTTTGGTGAGAGTAAGGTTGTGGCTCTGGATATCTCCAAGGCCTTTGATAGAGTCTGGCACGGTGCACTCTTATCAAAGCTGATGGCTTTTGGTGTCGGTGATACTTTTGCTCGTTTTATATCGAGCTTTCTTAGAGATCGCACTATAAGAGTTGTTGTCGATGGGTTCTCATTCAACAAACATAGGCTTAATGCAGGAGTACCACAGGGCTCTGTCCTTTCTTCCTCTTTATTTCTTATTTTCATTGATGATCTGTTGGGTCAGACCGTGAATCCAATGTACTCCTTTGCGGATGACAGTAACCTCTGTCATTCTTATTCATTCGACCGTAGGCCGAGTCTTCAAGATACTGAAGACAAAAGGCGAATTAGGGAAGAGACAATTGGCCGGGATTTGCTGGCCATTTCCGAATGGGGTCGAGTGAATAGAGTAGATTTTAATGCGCGTAAGACACAGTGCTGCTTGTTGTCTCACAAGCGATTCGCTGACCCAACAATATCGTCAATATCTATCGATGGTACGGATATTGAACAATCAGAAGCTCTCGATGTTCTGGGCATGAAAATACAATGTGACGCTCGTTGGGCGAGACATGTATTCGAAGTGTCGAAAGAAGCACTCAAGTGCATAGGCTTCTTAATGCGGTGCAAGAAATATCTCACTCCTTCTGATCTTTTCAATATCTATACAACTTGCATCAGGCCGAAGATGGAATACAACTCCCATATATGGGCAGGTGCTTCAAAATCATCTTTGGAGCTACTTGACCGTGTTCAAAGGAGAGCGATGGTGCTGATAGGTGACAGTAGGGTATCCAACTCTATTGTTTCCTTTGAGCATCGTCGGAATGTGGTTTGCCTGACGCTGTTCTATCGTTACTTTCATGGTGTTTGTTCATTCAGACATCCGTCGCCTTATTCCTGACGTGAGGATGTTCGGCAGGGATACGCGACTTTCTAGGAATTCACACCCGTTTGTTATCGATTGGCCAGTTGACCGCACTATACTCAACAGTTCATTTTCGCTCGTACAGTACGTATGTGGAATCGACTTCCGGCAAATGTGTGTTCCCACTAATTGCGACATCCAGAAGTTCAAGGCAAGCGTCAACAAACATTACTTCCTCTTTCCCACCTCCGATCCATTAATTTCCACTCGCCAACGCAATGCACCGCATGTATAGGGGGCATCCCCTGAGTGTTGGTTATTTAAAAAAAAAAAAAAAAAAAAAAAAAGAGTACTTCACACATATAAGCAAGCAGTTTTTTGCCTCTACTATAAAATTAAAACTTTTTCGTTAAACAATTGTGGCATGTGGACTTTTATAAATATTCGGTTGTGGCAACGAATCTCTTCCCTGTGCCCAGTATACCCGAAGGCCGAGCCACGATGCCTGCCGCCTTTGGGCACTGTAACGATAGGTCGGCCATCCGTAAAGGCAATTGAGATTTCAAGCCTTTAATACAAGACGGAGAAAACATTTTAAGAGAACGGAAACAAAAACGGATGCCAAAGCTATTCTATTGTACTTAGTAGGGACATAACTGTTACCACATTGAACACACCCATTTCAATAGTAAAACTGAACATACCCCGTTAAAGTCATATGGGTTTTGAAAGCTAACCTCAATAGCGTTAGTCTGTAACGGGATTTTAAAATTGTTTCAACTTTCATCATGGAGTGGTCAGATAATGAGAACCGTATCGCTGTAATAGCGCTTTTCAAGTGTGAAATGAAAAAAAACGATATTTTCAAAACGCGCCGGCCACTAGGGATTAGCCGCATGTTCGTCTACCGATGCATAAAACTTTTGATGAGACTGGATATGTTAAAGACCGCCACTGGTTGGGCCGCCCACGCTCTGTTCGAACACCGCATGTCATCAAAGCCGTTAAATCAAGAATTCACAGAAAACCGCCCCGGAAACAGAAAATCATGGCCCGTGAGATAAATATCACGCAAAAGTCCATGAGTCGAATCATAAAAACTGACTTGGGACTTGGGGCTTTCAAACGGCGTAAAGGACATTTATTGACTGCAGCTTTAAAAAAATAGGATGGAAAAATTTAACAAGCAAAATGATAGAGTGTATGCGCAGTCATCTAAGGAAGCATCTGTACTGGTCCTAAGGCTGATGGCAGAGTGCGCGCTCAAAGCTGAGCTGAGCCGAGCGGAGCTGAGAGCTGATTGAAATTCTTAAAACTGTGTACATACAAATTAGTAGAAATCGGCGTCGGGATGGCAGAGTGCGCGCCGAGCCGAGCAGAAAGCTGATTGAATGGAACAAAACTGTTTTGAAGCTTTTTTCGTTCTGATTGGTGCTGATATTTGATTGTATGTGTAAAGATGTGAGTTGTTTGTAATTTGTAAACTGTTCTTGATGTTTTTATGCTGTTAAAATAATTCTCTTTGTTTTGTTTGACAAATTTTTCGAATATTGAACAAAATTATTTAAATTTGATCAATCATATTTATAATTAACTGATTATTTATAGTTCAGATTAATCAGAAATTTGCATTATTAAATTAATTAATTAATGACATTATTGATTAACCAAAATTTTGACAAATATCAACTACAAAATTACATTTAAAAATAAAAAATAAATCATAAAACGCACAGAAAAAACAGTAAAAACAGTACAGATTCAGCGCCGATTTCAGCGTTCACTCTGCCATCCCCAAATTTCATATAAGCATGAAATAAGTTCGGCTCTGCTTTGAGCGCGCACTCTGCACGCAGAGAAAAAATATGGTTAGTATATCGTCACGGCAATAATAATATGTTCTACGCAATAAAAGTATGTTCGTCGCAACCATAGTATTGTTTTTGAATTTAATTTTGACAATGGTATGATTGCCGCAATATTCATATTATTGAAATGTAACAATAGTATTATTGCCAAATTTAGAAATAAAATATGGTTATAGCAACCATATAAACATGGTTGATGCAACAAAAGTATTGTTGTTTAAAATTTACGTTAACAATAATATTATTACGGCAATCATACCGTATGGTTGCTACTATAAACATAACAAAACAGGTTTTATAGAGCACACATATATGTGTGTGCGTATGTTTGGTATACCAAAAAAAAAAAACACATGCACACGATACAGTGCATGGTTGTTGCCCATTTTAAAAAACAACAATCGGAAGGTCTTTCGAGGGAAATTTATTGTGTTTATTTTGTTTGGTGAAATATTCTACTGCCGATTGGCTCTCGTTTTTTTTTTAAATCTGACTGCACTTAAGTATATAGCCATAGATCATGGTTTAATCACATTCGTTACTTGGGGTCTACGGTTGGTGAAGTAGCATTTCCCCAGCTGGCAACTAAAAGTATTTTCGACTGCCGTTGGAATATATATTTTTGTTTCTTTAATGAAGTGTTTAATAAAAGCAAGGCCTCAAATTTGCTATGAACTAAGTGTAATGAAATTTAAAATAACTTGCTTGATTAAAATCTCTATTTTTGAATAACAACATTACCCACTCCCAATAAATAATTTTTGGGATCATAGTATGGTTGAGTGAACCATACTATGGTTGTATGAATAATAGCATGGTTGCGGGTGAATCATACTATGGTCATAATATGGTTGTGGAGATAATAGTATGGTTGAGTGTAAATCCATGGTTTTTTGGGAAAAATACTATGGTTGTGAGGATCATAATATGGTTGTGGATATAATAGTATGGTTGAGTGTAAATCTTACTATGGTTGTGAGGATCATAGTATGGTTGTGTGTGAATAATAATATTGTTGTGAGGATCATATTATTGTTGTGGCACAACCATATACCCAACGATAGTATGATCCTCTTCGAATATTGTCACCACAACCATAATTTTTTTCTGCGTGTGCCATCAGCCTAAGGGTGGAAAAGGGTCATCACCCAGCTTCAGCCATGGTTTGGCGGAGTGTCTCTTGCGATGGGGTCACTGACTTGCATTTCTGCGAACAAGAAGTCAATACATCGGCCAAAGTTAACCAAGAAACCGTTATGGAAGCTGCTGTGAAGCCTCTTAACAATTCTTTGTTCCAAAACCAGCCATGGACTTTCCAGCAGGATTCTGCGCCGGCCCATAAGGCAAAAACGTCCCAGGCCTGGCTTCGAAACAATTTGCTAGCGTTTATTTCCTCTGAAGAATGGCCCTCAGGCAGTCCAGATTTGAACACATTGGATTGAAAACTGTGGATCTCTTAAGACTGCTTTGGTTCGAGCTGTGGCCAATTTTCCAATGGACGAGGTTTGCGCTATTGACGACTGAAAAAGGCTGACATTTCGAATAAGTAGATACTTTTTGAATACATGTATATTGTATTCAAAAAGGCTTTCTGAAGAGGGTTGTCACGGACCCGAAATCATGATAAAAGTAGTGTGCAGCCACGAAGATCAATGTCACTTTGCCATTTTGTTAAAAACTTGTCTTTTATTTAAATATAGAAGCAGGAGGTCTTGAGCCGGTTTAATCCCTGTTCAATGTATAAATAAATATATTTAAAAATATTTGGTCCAAAAACATTCAGTTCTTTTTATTTACAGCATAAAACGCGTGTAACAGTTTTTATGTCCCTACTCAGTACACGTTCCCAAAGCTGGAATTTACAGATGTCCGACGAAAATTCAACAATTATGGGGAATTTTTACAATGATCGAAAAAAATCGGTGATGGCAGCGGAAATGTTTCTATTGCAACGGAATTTTGGTAGTTTCAACTGATTTTTTCTGAGTGCCCATAACACAAAATTAAAAAAGCCTACATAAGATTTGTTAGCTCAAACCAATAAAGGCAATCTGAATTTCGTCCTCAACTTTGTTTTGACTAGAATGTTACTATTGCGAATTTTTAATGTCACCTCAAATCAATTAAATTATTTTCTGGTCACCTTCTGCGAAAAGGTCACAACAAAAATATCAAAATCTAGAATTTAAAAAAAGTTACAACTCTTTTGATTTGTCTAGAATCACAGACAACCGTATCAATTTTTAATTTAAAGAGAAGCAAATTCGTACGTTTTTGCAAAGTTAACTTCCATTTTTACGCAGGATATGGGATAACAAAAATAAGAAAGGTTATGTGGCAGCTCCAAACAAGGATAGGATTTACTAGCAGAGACTGCGGCAAATAAATTTCGACCAGACAGCAGGAGTCAGAAAGATGCAGCACCACAAAAAATACATAAAAATACACGTATTGTAAGAGGATTCGAGACAGACAGGATAAGAGATTCAACCCACACACACACAAATGAAAGGACCCTATGTTGAGTCAATATTGGTGCGTATGTAAAAGTAAAACAGCAGTTTTTTTTTGTGGCAAAGGACAAACTTAAAAGATTCCCTCTTAAAGGCAAACAAAGTCATAAACAAATGTTAAAATATGTTTAAGAGTCGGGCGGCTCCACCCTCTTCTTCTTAGATTAAATAATAAATTGTGATAATTTAAAAGATCCCATAAATACCGAAAACCGACAAAAACAACACCCCATGCACTATTAGAAGCAGACCACAAAGTTATTGGTAACTTAAGGATATTACGTGTACAATAGATAGACGGACTCGACGGACGGCACGGTTGGATGAATGACACTCTCCTCCAGAACTGGGTTAATTGACTGACTCACAAAATGACAGCACACAAATATGCCATAAATTACCATCCGCAGAGAGAGTCAAGCCACAACCACGCCATCAAGAGGACCAGCAGGTCTTCTGGCTTTTGTTTGGAAAATTATTAAAGCATTAAATTACTTTCGCCCCATCCCCCGGCTAGAGTATGAGTGGGGATGAGGGCGTCTGTTGGAGTGAAAGTAAGATGACACCACAGCATAACTACGGCGGCCCATCCTGGAGGTCTTATTAAGTTATTTGTAAATAATCTGGCGCATTTCGATTCTGATCGTCTTTAATGACGATGCTTGGACCGCCGGTTTGTTGACGATTGCCTTCTGATTGAATTGAAATTGTAATCGAAATTTCAATTGCATATATTTGTGGCGCCGCTGTTATGTTAATGGCTTCCACTCTGCCATCGCCACTGGCAATGTAAAGGAACAATCGTCTGGATGTCACAAACAGACAAAAGTCTTTGGTTTTTACTATGGCAATGTTGATTGTCCTATGCGCCTTTAACTGCGGGAACATCAACCACAATAACCAGTCATTCCAGACTGTTTGTTTAGCTGTCTTAAGTTTATACAGGGTGGCCCAAATAATACTACAAGTTAAAAATATATAATTTTTTTTAAAACATTTTTGTTCGCTTTTGCAGGTTTAATAGAATTTTTTGTGGAGATATACGAGGCATGTTCAGTAGAAAATGTGAAATTGAATTTTTCTCTAAAAACTCGACCTTTTGTTTAAATTTTAAATGGTCGTCCAACCATAATGCACTTTGTTACGAGGGCTGCTATATATATTTCTGGCCTAATAATGAAAATGCGAATATTTATCATCAAAAATGCTTTTATTGCTCTTCAAAGTATTCTCCAGCATGATTTATACACTTTTGCATGCGCTCAAACCAATTGTGGAAGCACTTTTTCCACTCCGATTGAGACACCTCCAAAACATGATTTTTGAACGCTTCAACAGCTTCTTTTGGCGACGAAAATCGTTGACCACGCATTATTTTCTTGATGTGCGGAGAATAAAAAGAAGTCATTGGGTGCCAAGTCAGGGCTGTACAGCGGATGGCCCATCAATTCGAAGTTTCGGCCGGTCAAAAAGGCACTGGTTTGAGCCGATGTTTGAGAGCTCGCATTGTCATGGTGCACAAAGATTCGTCTTCTCTTGTTCGTTTTTCGAATTTCTGCGAAGACTTCAGGCAAACAAATTGTGTTGTACCACTCAGAACTGACCGTCCTACGTTGCTCAAGCGGAACAGTCGCCACATGACCAGTTTTGCCAAAGAAACAGGTGACCATTTGCTTCGAAGTGTTTCTTCCTCGAACATCTTCCGTTGGATTTGGCTCGTGTTCGAAGAACCACACGGTCGATTGCTGTTTTGTTTCGGGTTCATATACATAGATCCATGATTCGTCACCTGTGACAATGTTATACGCTGACTTTGAGCTACCGCAGTTGTACTTTTTTAACATCTTTTTGTTTCCATACGAAATTATGTGGGATCCAACGAGAACAATTAATTGAAAAGTATAACTGCGGTAGCTCAAAGGCAGTGTATAACATTGTCACAGGTGACGAATCATGGATCTATAAATATGAACCCGAAACAAAACAGAAATCGACCGTATGGATCTTTCAAGACGAGCCAAATCTAACAAAAGTTGTTCGTGGAAGAAGTACATCAAAGCAAATGATTTCGTTTTTTTTCGGTATAACTGTCTCCGTCTTCGAAGACGCACACGGTCGATTGCTGTTTTGTTTCGGGCATAGATCCATGATTCGTCACCTATGAAGATCTTAAAACGTCTTTCAAAGCACTACGATCGTATTTTTTCAAAATTTCTTTGCACCAATCGACACGTGCCTTTTTTTGAGCGGCTGTCAAATTGGGCGGGATCCAACGAGAACAAATCTTTTTAACGGCCAGGTGTTCATGAAATATTGAATGTATGCTGGTGGAAGAAATGCCCAAGGATGCCTCTATCCCACGGTATGTCACATGACGATCGAGCATTATCAGTTTAAGCACGGCATTAAGGTTCTCTGGCACAACGACCGTTTTTGGACGACCTTCACGACCTTCGTTCTTGAGCGAGCGTCGGCCACGATTGAATTCATTAAACCAGTTTTTCACAGCGCTTCAACGCCATACAAAGATTTAGTTCATCGATGCACTCTTCTCGTGATAATCCACGTGAAAGTCCATTGTGAAAAATGATCGCACGAAAATGTTCACGAGTTAATTCCATTTTTTGCCAAATTGATTTTTTCAGATCACTGTAAACAACACAAATGATGGTCGTACGTCAAAACGTTCTGAGTAAGTCTTTGCTAAAAATATATCAAACTTTCCAATGGAAATGTCAGATGGCGCCAGGCAACACTGAGTGTTGCCTAGCCCAGAAATATATATAGCAATCCTGGTAATTGTGAGTCACGAATTAACCTCAAGTTGTTTGCCCAACATAATTTGGCATTTCTTTGTTTTAGTGTTTGACAATTTAAACCATGGAAAGATACACAGTTGAGCAGCGCCTTAAGATTGTTAAAGCATTTTACTAAAATTGGCGTTTAAATCATGCACTTTGTGATTTTTTTGGTCAGCATAATCGACCAAATGTGTTCACAGTTGATTCGTTAACAAGCAGAATTGATGCATTTGGAAAATAAGAATCCACGATTGATTGTTGAAAAGCCGAAGTATCCACAAAGGGTGTCTTTTTAAGGCGGTTTATGGGCTGACTGCGTCATTGTGCCGTACTGCTTCGAAATCGCGAGATACGAGGGATGCTATTTATATTTCGTTTCCAGATGCAAACTGAAACTTCCATTGGAAACTTTGTCATTTTTTAGCATAACTTCACTCAGAACGTTTTGTCATTTGAGGGGGAATTGTTTTGTTTAAAGTGTGTTGAAAAATTCATCTCAGTCAAAAAATGGAATTATCCCGTGAACATTTTCGTGCGATGATTTTTTACGATTTTCGGCGAGGGTTATCGAGACAAGAATGTTTAAATTAACTTGTTTCGACTTTTGGCGATCAAAAAGCACTCTTAATCGCTGGTTCCAAGAGTGCGGTGTTGGACGCCGTTCGCTCTAGGGTGAAGGACGTCCAACTTCGGTCATTTTGCCAGAAAAGATCGATGCTGTGAGTGAACTGCTTAAGCAAGACCGACAATTGACATACCGTGAGATTGAGGCATCCTTGGGCATTAGTATGACAAGCATCAATAAGATATTCCATATTCATTTGGTCGTAAAAAAAATTGGCCGTTGGATCCCACATAATTTGACGAATGCTCAAAAAAAGGATCGTATGGATCGGTGCAAAGGGATGTTGAAAGAGTATAACTGCGGTAGCTCAAAGGCAGTGTATAACATTGTCACAGGTGACGAATCATGGATCTATGCATATGAACCCGAAAAAAAACAACAATCGAACGTATGGGTGGGTCTTTCAAGACGAGCCAAATCCAACAAAAGTTGCTCGTGAAAAAAATACATCGAAACAAATGATTGCGTTTTTTTCGGTATTACCGGCCATGTTGACAGTGCCTTCAGTAAAACGTGAACGGTCAATTCTGAGTGGTATACAACCATATGTTTGTCAACATTGTTCGAAGAAATGAGGAAAGGTAATAAGAGAAGATGAATCATTTTGCATCACGACAATGCGAACTCTCACCCATCAGCTGAAACGATGAGCTATTTGACCACTCAAATGTCGAATTGATGGGCCATCCACCGTACGGCGTTGATTTGGCACCCAATGACTTCTTCTTAATCCCTAGCATCAAGAAAAAAATGCGTGGTCAACGATTTTCATCGCCCGAAGCAGCTGTTGAAGCGTTGTTTTGTAGGTGTGTCAATCGGAGTGGAAAAAGTGCTTCGAAAATTGGTTTGTGCGCATGCAAAAGTGTATTGATCTTAAAGGAGAATAATTTGAAAAACAATAAAACCATTTCCAATGATAAATTATTGTGTTTTTATTGCCGGACCCGAAATATAAACAGCAACCCTAGTAATAACGGGCCTTATGTGGCCAGAAATTGAGAATATGGACCTAGACGATATGGGTTTCCAACAGGGTGGTGTCTCGTGCTTCACCGCCAACGAAACAATGACTCTTTTGGGCGAGAAAGACAATGGGACGTGTTAACTCACGTCGTGGCGATGTTATTTGGCCGCCACAATGTGATTTGATACTGTCGAACTACATTCTTGGGGGATATTTAGAAGAAAAAGTGTGCATCAATAAGCCAAGAACTATTTAAGAACTGAAGGATAAGATAATTCAGAACATTAACGAAATTAAACCTCCATTATGTCTTACGAGTCATGAAAATATGGACCATCGGATAAAGGTATGCCTGATATCGAAAGATCCTCAGCTCCGTTGGTATTAAGGCTGACGGTGAACGCTTGACCAAGGTCGTTAAGGAGTTGAATGGCAAGTCCATCGAAGAATTGATCGCTACCGTTCGCGAGAAATTGTCCTCCATGTCTGTTGGTGGTAGTGCCGCTGCTGCTGCCGCCCCAGCTGTTTCTAACGCTGATGCCGGTGGCAAGAAGAAAGAGGCCAAGAAACAAGAAAATAAAGAAGAATCCGAATCTGAAGATGACGATATGGGCTTCGCTCTTTTCGAATAAAATTGTAACGGCCCCAGCCATTCACAAGAACTTATACAGCAACAGCAGTAAGACAACAACAACAATGGTCACCAAAGCCTTGACAAGCATTTGGCCGATATTTTGTTTCACACACAATTGCCATAGATACTTCTTTCATACAAGGAAATACAACGATAATTCTTTGGAAACTTTTTGTTTTATTTACAACTAACATCGTGCATTTTAGTTGGAGCATTCACAAGGTCAATTCAGTAGAAAAGGAGAAATTTAATTTTTCTCAAAAATTAATGGGTACTTTGTTGTTAGACCTTTTTTTAAATTATTGTAAAAGTTTAATTTATTACCGAGCTCATGGTTTGTTTTAATAATAAGTTACATAAATTTTTTGATTTCGCAATTCGAGCTCCCTAAATTATTTAACTTTTACTAGAATTTTCAAAAAAAAAAATTATTTATTAGTTAATTTCTATTTTGTCACCTTCAAAGTATTCCCCTTAGATATGATACACTTGGGCCAGCGTTTTTTCCAATCCTCCAAGCAGTCCTAATATGTGACGCGCAAAATAGAAAGGGACCTAAGGTTAAAACCCAGTTTTGTTCAGGAGAGCCATTTTAAAGATTAGGTCTCTTTCTATTTGCGCTTAGAATCGTCAACTTCACTTTCATAAAACGTGCATATCGCTGGGAGGGAACACTTTTGGGGCATGGAATCGGTCTCATTCGATGCTCAGATGTTGTCCACATCAAAAAAGAAAAAAAATGAAAATTGATTTTTTTTACCCTTAGGTCCCTTTCTCTATGCGCTGTCACTTATGTACATTTTGGTATGGCCTTGAGTCTCGAGGCGATTTGGTTTTTATCTTCTCAATTGTCGCAAAACGCTGTCCATTCATGGGTCTCTTCCGTTTTGGGAACGGGAAAAAGTCGAAGGGGACCAAATCTGGTGAATACGGTGGCTGAGGCATAATAAGGGTATTGCTAATGACCAAAAAAAAATTACGAACAAACAATGAGGGGGTGGAGGTGCATTACCGTGATGCCAAGGCCAAGAACTGTTTCACAATTTCGAGCGATTTCCATTGGAAGGCGTTTTTGCTCAAAATTTAACAATTTTGAAACGAACTTCACTGCCACACTAGCCAACCGATATCCTCTGCAACTTCTCTCAATTTTCCTGACATTCTCAACATTTTCATCGGTTTTTTATGTGATGAACCTTCCAGGACGAGCGCCGACGGTACTCACATCTTCTAGACCTTCTTTGAAAAGCTCGTACCAGTTGTAAACATTTTTCGAAGTTAGAGTACAATCAGCATTCGCCACTCTCAACACGCAGAAAAAAAGTAGGGGTAACAAATATTCGAAGAGGTAAAAATATTCGAAGAGGATCATACTATTGTTGGGTATATGGTTGTGGCACAACATATTGTTGATCCTCACAACAATAGTATGATTCACACATAACCATACTATGATCCCCACAACCTTAGTATAATTCACACTCAACCATACTCTGATCTACACAACCATACTATGATTCACACTCAGCCAAGCTATTATCTCCACAACCATATTATGATCCTCACAAACATAGTATGTTTCACATACAACCATAGTATGATCCTCACAGCCATAATATGATTAGCACGCAACCATACTATGATCCCCACAACCATAGTATGATTCACACTTAACCATATTATTATACTTACAACCATAATATAATTCACTCAACCATATTATGATCCCCAAAATTATTTATTAGAATTGGGTAATGTTATTCAAAAATAGAGATTTTTATCAAGCAACTTATTTTAAATCCCGTTACACTTAGTTCATAGCCAGATTTGAGGCCATGTTTTTAGTAAACATTTTATTCAAGATATAAAAATAAAATATACTCGCATATTCCAACTGCAGTCGAAAATACCTTTAGTTGCCAGCAGGGGTGAATGCTACTTCACCATCCGTAGACGCCAAGTACCGAATGTGATTAACTATAATCAATGGCTATAAGGAAGATTTTCAATAAACGAGCACCAAAGAAAAATAGCTTCTAAAATATATGGGCATAAGGCTTTAAAAAACCTAAAAAACTGCCGGAGCAAAGCCATGGCGCGTTAACAAACAGCTGTAAACTCGCAGGTTAACCTACACGCAAAAAAAGTATGGTTGGGATGACAATGTTCGAAGAGGATCATACTATTGTTGGGCATATGGTTGTGGCATACCAATATTATGATCCTCACAACAATAGTATGATTCACACATAACCATACTATGGTCACCACAACCATAGTATGATTCACACTCAACCATACTATTACCTCCACAACCATAGTATGATCCTCACAACCATAGTATGTTTCTCATACAACCATAGTATGATCCTCACAACCATAGTATGATTCACACGCAACCATACTATGATCCCCACAACCATAGTATGATTCACACTCAACCATACTATGATCCCCAAAACTATTTATTAGGATTGGCTAAAGTTGTTATTCAAAAATAGAGTTTTATCGAGCAATTTATTTTTAAATTGCATTACAATTAGTTCATAGCCAGATTGTAAGCCATGTTTTTATTAAACTTGAATGAAAAAGAAACAAAAATATATATTCCAACGGTCAAAAATACTTTTAGTTGCCAGCAGGGGTGAATGCTACTTCACCATCCGTAGACACCAAGTAACGAATGTGATTAAACAATGATCAATGGCTATATACTTAAGGGCAGGAAGACTTTAAAATAAACGAGAACCAGTCGGAAGTAGAGTATTTCATCGAACAAAGTAAACACAATAAAAATCCCTCGAACTGCCTTCCGATTGTTGTTGTTTTTTATAATGGACAACAACCACGCACTGTATCGTGTGTTTGCGTTTTTTTGATGTATAAAAAAACGTACGCACACACATGCATGTATGCTCAATAAAACCTGTTTTGCTATGTTCATAGTCGTATGGTTGCGACTATGTATGATTGCCGTGATCATATTATTGTTAACGTAAATTTTAAACAACAATACTTTTGTTGCACCTACCATGTTTATATGGTTGCTACAACCATTTTTTCATTTCTAAATTTGGAAATAATACTATTGTTACATTTCAACAATATTAATATTGCCGCAATTATACTTTTGTCAAAATAAAATTCAAAAAACAATACTATGGTTGCGACATTCATGCTTTTATTGTACAGAACAAATTATTGTTGCGGTGACCATATAGTAACCATATCATATCTCTGCGTGAACAGAACTAGTTCTTTGGAGCATTAAATTTCATCCATTTTTTGCCGCAGCAGAAAATCGCCGAACAAGCAAAACACGTTATGATTCTCACAAACTCTGTCTAGGACTACGATTAAAATTTTTTTTGCATCCACAAGTTCAGAATAATCCTGATATATGATTCCAGCAAGATGAAGCCACTGCGCAGCATGAACCACAATAAAACTTCTTTGTAAACTTTTTAGTGAACCCTTAAGTTTTATTTGGGCCACCCTGCTCTTGCTTTGCCAGAAAATAAAGGAAAGTTGTCTCCATTTTCTTTTCCTTAATGAGTTATTTAGCATAAGAAGTTCTCAATTTTGACATTACAAACCGCTTAAAAAGTAGGACAGTGACAAAACAAATAAAAATTTAATCACTTGTTTTGCCTCCCCCCTTCCTCTTCTGTGGAATCGGCAAATAATAGAAAGTTTATCCTTTTGGGGGGGGGGGGGGGAGGTGGAAGGAATGTCAAGACACCAGCGACGAACTATGCTGTAGAAGAAATATTCCAGAAAGAAAACAAAATATTTATTTAAAAAAGTTTTAAAACACTTTAAAATTAGAATTTTTTGCATAGCAGTATAAAAAACGCGAAATGTCAGGAATATTGAATATATAGCAATGTTCCTTTTGGTAAACGTGTGATACTTCGAGTGGTTGCTTTTTGGATTAAATGTGATTTTGACAGTGTCCACGCTATTTTGACAGTGTCAACGCTATGGTGTTTTTGATCATATATCCATATCTCCGTAAAACGAAATGAATCGCTTACGCTTGAAGAAATAATTCAGTGTATCTCGCACTAGAGTGACCACATCCAGATAGTTTTTTTTTGTTGTTGAATGAGAAATCAAGAAAATCCACAATTTCATCAGCGGTATTGAGCTCTTTTTTTGATGCGATTTAACGGTATTCGCGTTTGTCTGTCCGACCCGCCGTGTGTCTGCTGTATATCTAAAACTTCACGCAGAAAAAAAGTATGGTTGGGGTGACAATATTCGAAGAGGATCATACTATTATTGGGTATATGGTTATGGCACAACAATATTATGATCTTCACAACAATAGTATGATTCACACTCAACCATACTATTATCTCCACAACCATATTATGATCCTCACAACCATAGAATTTTTCGTATACAACCATAGTATGATCCTCTCAACCATAGTACGATTCATTCGCAACCATACTATGATCCCCACAACCATAGTATGATCCTCACAACCATAGTATTTTTCGTATACAACCATAGTATGATATTCACAACCATAGTATGATTAACTCACAACCATACTATGATCCCCACAACCATAGTATGATTCACACTCAACCATACAATGATCTCCACAACAATAGTATGATCCTCCCAACCATAGTATTTTTTTACAACCATAGTATGATTCACACGCAACCATGCTATTATCCGTACAACCATAGTATGATTCAATCAACCATACTATGATCCCCAAAATTATTAATAAGGATTGGGTGTTATTCAAAAATAGAGATTTTTATCAAGCAAGTTCTTTTTAATTGCATTACAATTAGTTCAAAGCCATATTAGAGGCCATTTTTTTTATTGAAAACAAAATACTTTTAGTTGCCAACAGGGGTGAGTGCTACTTCCCATCCGTAGACACCAAGTAACGAATGTGATTAAACCACGATCAATGGCTATATACTTAAGAGCAGGCAGATTTTAAATAAACGAGAACCAGTCGGTAGTCGAGTATTTCACCAAACAAAGTAAACAGAATAAAAATCCCTTGAATTACCTTTCAATTGTTGTTGTTTTTTATATTGTTGTTGTTTTTTCAATTGTTGTTGTTTTTTATAATGGACAACAACCGTGCACTGTAACGTGAGTATGATTTTTTTGGTATATCAAATTCATAGTCGCAACCATACTGTATGATTGCCGTAATCATGTTATTGTTTAAATTTAAATTTAAAACAACAATACTTTTGTTGCATCAACCATGTTTATATGGTTGCTGCAACCATATTTTCATTTCTAAATTTGGCAATAATACTATTGTTACATTTCAACAATATTAAAATTGCCGCAATCATACTGTTGTCAAAATGATACTCAAACAACAATACTATGGTTGCGACGAACATGCTTTTATTGTAGAGAACATATTAGTGTTGCCGTGACCGACCATGTAGTAACCATATCTTTTCTCTGCGTGTTGTTATCAAACTATACAAGTCGCAACTGTTGCCCGATCTTCATTAAATTTAGAAGGAAGTTTTTTGGACGGACTCTATTGAAATTGAAGAAAATCGGTTAAAAATTAGATATAGCTCCCACACATATGTTCAGCCTATGTTAAGTCGTTATCTCCGGAAGCCACATGTTAAAGGGTGGTTCAACCATAATGGCCGATGTAAATTGTAAGTCACACCTTTACGTCACGTATTTGGCCCAACTTAAATTGACATTTCTTTCTTCCGTGTTTGGCAAATTCAACCATGGAGGTACGCAATTATTCAGCGCGTGAAGAATGTTGAAGCCGTTTACAAAAATGGGCGCTCAAATCGAAATGCATTTCGTGCTCTTTGTGATATAATTGGTCAGCATAATCGACAAACCACAATCAGAAGAATTGTGTGAAAAGTTCAGCAAACCGGTTCAGAAGAAATGCGCATCGTTCTGCGGAAAGCATTAATGTTATTCGCGATAGTGTGGCAGAAGAGCCGTCAACCTCGACTCGGTGTAGGGTCCAGCAATTGAACTTCTCAAGAACATCACTGATGTGAATTAGTTAAATTTGCACGCTAGCAGGGATCAATTGACTCAAGAGCTGAAGCCTACTGACCATTGCAAGCGTCGAAGATAAAAAAATTATCTTCAGCGACGAGGTACACTTTCACCTCAGTGGATTTACTAACAAGCAGGATTGCCGCATTTGGGCAAATGAGAACCACGAGTGATTATTCAACAGACGATGCTCCACCAAGAGTGACTGTTTGGTGCGGTTTATGGCGTGGCGGCGTCATCGGGCCGTAATATTACCGTAAATGGTGTTCACTATCGCAAAATGATGACGGACCACTTTTGTCCAGAAATTGAGGATATAGGCCTGGACGATAAGTGATTCCAACGCGGTGGTGGTATTTGCCACACAGCCCACGAAACAATGGCACTTTTGCGCGAGAAATTCAATGGCCGTGTTATCTCACGTCGCGGCGATGTTAATTGGTCGCCGCGATGATGTGATTTGAGACCGTTGGACATCATTCTTTGGGGATATTTAAGAGAAAGAGTGTACGTCAATAAACCAAGAACAATTTAAGAGCTAAAGGTTGAGATAATTCGGCAAATCAGCGACATAGAACCTCCATTATGTCTAAACGTCATTAAAAATATGAACCATTGGATTGAGGTATATCACCGAAGCCGTGAAAAACCAGTGTCATGGAATAAACTAAGGTCAATTGTTCCAAGTGTATATAACGGGTTTTACAATAGGGACATAACACATATTAACGCGCCCTTAAACATTTTTAATGATTTTTCAGTGTCAAAACCATAGACGAAGTCGACATTTTCATCACGGTAAAGTTTACTTATGAGCAACGTTTGGAAATCATTACAAATTACTAGCGAAATTCTGAGTCTGTGGTCGCAACTTTAAAAGCGCTCCAATTTTCATAATTTTCAGCGATGACGCTCATTTCTGGCTGAGTGGTTTTGTCAATAAACAAAATTTGCGTTATACGAGGGCGGTTCGGAAAGTTCTTAGCCTATCAATGAAAGAGAATAGTTAGTTTTTCAAAAATATTTTTGTTTTTCAATATAATCTCCTGAAACTTCAATACACTTAGTCCAACGCTTATCTAGCAATTCTATCCCTTGATTAAAATAGTTTTCCTCAAGGTCTTCAAAACAGTGGTTTTCAACTGTAATTGCATCTTCATTTGAGGTAAAACGCTTGCCAGCAAGGAATTTTTTTAGATTTGGGAACAGGTAAAAGTCACTGGGAGCTAAATCAGGAGAATAAGGTGGGTGGTCAAGCAAGTCGTACTTTAATTCGTTGATTTTAGCCATTGTTAAAACACTCTTGTGCGCTGGTGCGTTGTCTTGATGAAAAATTTTTCTTTTGTGTTGTAAGCCAGGACGTTTTTGTCGAATTTGTACATTTAATTGATCTAAAAGGTTGCAATAGTACTCTGAATTTATTGTTTTACCCTTTTGCAGATAGTCAATCAATAAAATACCTTTGAAGTCCCAAATCCATTCAGTCCATTGTTTGGATTGTTCTTTTGTATCTGGAGTATAGTGGTGGATCCATGTCTCATCAACAGATACGAAGTGATGCTTAAAATCTATTTTATTTTGCTGAAAACGATCCAAACAAGCTTAAGAAATGTTCATTCTTATGCGTTTTTGGTAGACTGTTAACAGGTGCGGCACCCATCTTGCAGAAAGCCTTTTCATCTGTAGTTCTTCATGCAAAATTAAATGGACTCGATCATTTGAGATGCCCATGATATTAGCTATTTCACGCACTTTTATTCGTCGATCATTTAATACCATATCATGCACTTTGGCTACAATTTCTGTTGTTGTTGCTGTTTTTGGACGTCCACTACGTGGTTCATCTTCAATGCCACGTTTAAATTCAGCAACCCAATTTTTTACTGTTGCATATGAAGGATCACTTTCACCTAACACATTCACCATATCATTATGAATTTCTTGTCCCGATAAACCTTTCTTATGTAAATATTTAATGACACCACGCATTTCTAATTTTTCCATTGTAAAAAAATCGCGGATGCGTCTTTTGTGAACACCTGTTTCTATATGAAGGAGTTGCCAGATCGAAACAAAATTTAACATATGTTCATAGCAGAGATGGAAGGTTCCAAAACACTTAACTTTTTTCTGTTTATACCGCGCTTTTTGTGCTAGGCTAAGAGTTTCCGAACCGCCCTCGTAGGACAGCAACAAACCCACATGTGCTTCAAGAGACACAATTGCATTCGCAAAAAATTACTGTGCGGTTTTTATGCAGGAGGTGTGATTGGGCCGTATTTTTTCGTGAAACAATCGTCACGTTACCGTCAATGGAGAGCGCTGTCGTGCCATTTTAGAAAATTATTTTTGGCCAGAATTGGATGAGCTAGACATCGCCGATAGATGGTTTCAACAAGACGGTGCCTCTAGCCACTTAGGACGCGTTAAATCGATTTACTGAAAGGCATATTCGGTGAACGTATTATCTCGAGTAATGGTCCGGTCGAATGGCCACCTCGTTCATGCGATTTAACGTCATTGGATTTCTTTTTATGAAATTGAATTTCATTCTTAAAATGTAACATTTGCACTACACCTGCAATAAATTTGATCTCTATATCTTAAATATTGTGTTTTTTAATATATAAAATTTGTATGTCCCCTGTAATTCCGTAGACTTATATAAAAACGAAATCCATTAAAAAAAAAGTAAAAATTGCAATTTAAAAAAAAATAAAAAAAAAGTCTATCCATAAACAATTTGGAGTTCATGTCACCAAAAGACACCTGAAAATATTGTAAACATCCCTTTAACAAAATGGCCGTTCCTAGTGCATCAATAGAAAATTATAATGTAGCCCCACTTTCCCCCAAGCGTTTCTTTAAATAAAATCAAAAATAGGACTGTCTTTTTCGATTAAAAATAAAAAATATTGCATACTTTTAGGTCAGCTATTTCTTGAATGTTGAAAATCACAGCAATTTATTCGTCAACTTGCGATGCCCTATGACCACAACATATAGTTGTTGCACAAAAATGGGTGAAGCCAACCCACTGTGCGATAGGAGATTCTTCTAACTCCCATTGAGAATTGACAATGACAATTGTTCCTAATGTATATAGAAACTAGAAAAAAAAGCTAACTGAAAATTGATTTTTGCACCAAATTTAACCAAATTTAAAAATTATTAGAATTTAAGAGAAATTTTCATTATTTTTGGTAAAATCGGTAGAACATATTTGTAGGAGCTATAGCTAAATCTTAACCGATTTTCCTTAATTTGGTACAGAACCAAAAATTAGTTTGCCAAATTGCATTAAGATTGGCTCTAAAAACCCACTAGTACAAAAGTTCATCAAGATTAGATTACGATGTGGCTGCTAACAGCCTGCGACCTGTAGTTTGATGACAAGCTTTAGATGGAAGGACGAACGAATGGAAGAACAGTCTGATATCGTTAAATGCAATCAGCAGGTGATTAAAAGTCGTTCGGTACACTCAAAACTGGGTCTAGCAGTAATATTTTCGGTGGTAACAAACATTGGCCATGAAACTAAGTCATAATACCCGGTTTTACAGAGTGGTGGAGGGTATAAAAATTGTCAATGATAATTGGCATATCACAAACGTTCCTGCCCGAAATTTAACAAACACTTTTCTTGTAGAGAATTTAACATTCTTATAAGCTATTCCAATAATGGTTGCTGTTGTTGTAGTGTTTATTAAATAATTTTTGCCATTGTCATAATTTGAAATGTCATCCGTTACTACGTGTTCCACCACCATAATTATCCCAATTAAGTTGTACGATAAAAGGACGTCGAACGTTGGCCGCTGAATCCTTTGTCGTCTATGCAAATGTTGTGCGAGTCAAATGTCAGGACTTAGTTGCGTTAATTTAAAATGGAAATCAGCTCATCTCACGTAGGGGACTAGAGGTTGGCGGTGCCGCATACAAATGTAGTTTTAATTCCCTCGAGACTTGAGATAATTACGAACTGATGTACTAATCAACATTTGTATTCTATATTATGTTTGACAATGGAGCTCTGGTATAGAGAATAATTTCATACCAAACATTGCGGATATTTCGTCTTAATTCAATTGGGATGAGCATTCAAATGTATCGTGTCTTGTCGGGGAACTGAAGCTGCTCAGATGTTGCGGTTTCCCCCAAATAAAATAAAAATATTGAATTTTCATGTACGAGTATACCGCGAAGTGGAAATAAAACTTGTTTTTAAGGGAATTTGAATATCAAGATAAGCAGCTGGTGTTGTTGGCTTGTTTGGTTGCGTTGCGTGGCGCATATTTGTAGTGCCATCATGTACTTCCACACACATCCTGAGGTGCACTTCCATGTGCGTGACATCAGTTATTCCTGGCTGATGAACTATGGCGGCATCTGCCAAATGCACTCATGCGAATTACGTTAAGCACATTTATGCATGAGTGCAAATTTACTTAGCAAAGCATACTTGCAAGTGAAAATGGTGGGGATTTTTAACGTCAAATGCGAATAGTTATTTACTACAAATAAAAATCTTACGAAATATTTGCCACTTAAAGGTGTGAATTTCCAAGAAACCCCTAAAAGTTTACTACTTAAACTGCAATTAGCAACCCCAAATACACGCAACATAAGAAAAATTAGATGGAAGCCCAAAAGTAGGCAACACTTTTTACTATCTACGTCTTCTTTAGCACCACAAACAAATCTCCCTTTAAAAAGGCTTTAGTTATACAAAAGGCTCTTAACCTTAGCTTAAACACAATTAATTCGTGCCCCTTAAAGTTGGTAGTTAACCATTTATTAATTTATGCCTTACCTTACCTCTGTGTACACATCGAGCCACTTTATGTGTCCACATTGCCCTTTTTAATGCTTTAAATCTAATCAAAACACCAGACACTCTCATTCACCCGTATTTGAGTAGATAATTATTTTCCCAAATTAACTTTCAATAATAACTCATTAAGAATTCAGTTCAGATAAGTACCCCTATCGCAGGCAGCAAGTAAGATTGATAAATTTTATTGAGCCACCCATCATGATGACCCCTTCCAATGAAGCCAAAGAAATTATTGTGGACATGATACTAAAGCGAGGAATAGAAAGAAAGGGGTTCTTTAAATTTCTATTCGTAGTATTGCAATATTTATAGAAAATTCGTTAAATTCTGTTAAAGAAAGTTTTAAAGTAAGTTTCAAAGTCAAATATTATCGCTTGAGTTCAACAGAAGGTAGTAAGTCAAAATTTTAAATTTTCAGTAGTATAAAGAGTTGATGAAATCTTAGATAAGGAGCTCGTCTTTTTTTGACAAGAGTGGAAAAACTTGCTTAATTTAAACAACATATTTTTAAGAGGCATGGGGGAAGTTTTCTCACATCAGTGAGCTGTGCACCCTTTAATTCGTACACTCACTGACTGGAACCTACAGCTTAACGGCGTCTCCGAACAGCTGATGCATTTTTTAGAGAAGTTTTATCATGGCTTAGAGATAAATCTCTCACTCTCTACGCTGTACAGAAGGAGCGAATACGCTACTAGACTCCATACGACGGACAATCCCACGACAGCCGGTGCAACGAGGGCGGTACGGAAACTTCTTAGCCTAGCACAGAAAACGCGGTATAAACAGAAAAAGTTAAGTGTTTTGGAAACTTCCATCTCTGCTATGAATACATGTTAAATTTTGTTTCGATCTGGCAACTCCTTCATATAGAAACAGGTGTTCACAAAAGACGCATCCGCGATTTTTTTACAATAGAAAAATTAGCAATGCGTGGTGTCATTAAATGTTTACATAAAAAAGGTTTATCGGGACAAGAAATTCATAATGATATGGTGAATGTGTAAGGTGAAAGTGCTCCTTCATATGCAACAGTAAAAAATTGGGTTGCTGAATTTAAACGTGGTCGTACAAGCATTGAAGATGAACCACGTAGTGGACGTCCAAAAACAGCAACAACAACAGAAATTGTAGCCAAAGTGCATGATATGGTATTAAATGATCGACGAATAAAAGTGCGTGAAATAGCTAATATCATGGGCATCTCAAATGATCGAGTCCATTTAATTTTGCATGAAGAACTACAGATGAAAAAGCTTTCTGCAAAATGGGTGCCGCACTTGTTAACAGTCGACCAAAAACGCATAAGAATGAACATTTCTCAAGCTTGTTTGGATCGTTTTCAGCGAAATAAAATGGATTTTAAGCGTCGTTTCATAACTGTTGATGAGACATGGATCCACCACTATACTCCAGAGACAAAAGAACAATCCAAACAATGGACTGAAGCTGGAGGAAGTGCCCCAAAGAAGGCAAAAACTTTGGGACTTCAAAGGTATTTTATTGATTGACTATCTGCAAAAGGGTAAAACAATAAATTCAGAGTACCATTGCAACCTTTTAGATCAATTAAATGTACAAATTCGAGAAAAACGTCCTGGCTTACCACACAAAAAAATAATTTTTCATCAAGACAACGCACCAGCGCACAAGAGTGTTTTAACAATGGCTAAAATCAACGAATTAACGTACGAGTTGCTTGACCACCCACCTTATTCTCCTGATTTAGCTCCCAGTGACTTTTACCTGTTGCCAAATCTAAAAAAATTCCTTGCTGGCAAGCGTTTTACCTCAAATGAAGATGTAATTACAGTTGTAAGCCACTATTTTGAAGACCTTGAGGAAAACTATTTTAATGAAGGGATAGAATTGCTAGATAAGCGTTGGACTAAGTGTATTGAAGTTTTAGGAGATTATATTGAAAAATAAAAATATTATTGCAAAACTAAATTTTCGCTTTCATTGATAGGCTAAGAACTTTCCCAACCGCCCTCGTATGGACCGTATTGACCCGAATAGAATTTCTTCGGCAAAAGGCTGACCCCTCGACACACGTCTGCCGCTTCAACAACAACGGACGTCAAGGCATGGCAGCTTTAAATTCCAAAAGCGCTAGTAAATTATTAAAGATCGTCCTCTGTATTTACACTCAGCCATAAATAAAATACTAGAATGGATCAGACTATACTATTTTTGAAGTAATTAAGTGAGTGATGTAAAACTCTTCAACCGGTGTTTTTTTAGACGTGTGGTTTTCAATCTGGCCACACCTTTTTTCTGAGTTGGTCTTTTTGCCAGCTTTCACTTGATTTATGCTCAATTAGGTTTGCCATTTCATAGTGAATAGCGTTACTCCAGAAAAAAGTTTGCAAACCGAGGACATTTTTTACCAAAATAATGGTACGGTTCGAGCGACGCATCGCGTGCTGCCTCCGATATTCGGTCGACATAATCGCCCAGCAGAGTCGGTACTTCGAGCAACCATAAATCGGTTTCGCATCACGTTTGCTCTAGTGGATAATGCGCATCCTCAGAGACGCTGTACAGTGAGCACCGAAGGCGCTACTGCTAGTGTGGAGCAGAGTATCGACGAAGAGCCGAATGAGTCTATCCGCCATCGCCCGCAAAAATTGCAGCTGTGCCCATTCACTTTATGGAAGCTTTTGCGGCAGGATCTTGGTTTGCGGGCTTACAAAATCTAACTCGTAAAAAAATTGAAGCCGGACGAACATCAAGCGTGACTCACGTTCGGCGAATGGGCCCAAAACGAGATGGACACCGATCCCGATTTTTACAAACAAATTTTAATCAGCAATGAAGCTCACATTTTTTTCAATTGGTACGTTTACAAAGACTCCTATATATGTACAGAAAGGGACCTAAGGGTAAAAAGATCAATTTTCATTTCTTTTTTTTTGATGTGGACAACATCTGAGCATCGAAAGAGTCCGATCCCATGCCTCAAAAGTGTTCCCTCCCAGAGATATGCGCGTTTTATGAAAGTGAAGTCGACGATTCTAAGCGCAAATAGAAAGGGACCTAATCTTTAAAATGGCTCTCCTGAACAAATCTGGTTTTTAGCCTTAGGTCCCTTTCTATTTTGCGCGTCACCTATATATTTCTGACCTATGAAAATGGGAATATTTATCATCAAAAAAGGTTTTACTATTTTTCAAAGTATTCTCCAGCATGATTTGTACACTTTTGCATGCGCTCAAAGCAATTGTACTTTTTGCACTTTTTCCACTTCGATTTAAACACCTCCAAAACATGGTTTTTGAACGCTTCAATAGCATCTTCTGGCGACGAAAATCGTTGACCATGCATTTTTTCTTGATGTGTGTGATTTAATAAAAAGAAGTCATTGGGTGCCAAGTCAGGGCTGTACAGCGAATGACCTATCAATGCGACGTTTTGGCCGGTGAAAAAGGCGCTGGTTTGAGCCGATGTGTGAGAGCTGCCATTGTCATGGTGCACAATGATTCGTCTTCTCTTGTTCGTTTTTCGAATTTCTCCGAAGACTTCAGGCAAACAAATTGCGTTGTACCACTCAGAATTGACCGTCCTACGTTGCTCAAGCGGAACAGTCGCCACATGACCGGTTTTGCCGAAGACACAGGCGACCATTTGCTTCGAAGTGCTTCTTCCACGAAGAACTTTCGTTCGATTTGGCTCGACTTCGAAGACCCACACGGTGGATTGCTGTTTTGTTTCGTGCTCATACGTAAAGATCCATGATTCGTAACCTGTAGCGATCTTATAAAAATCTTTACAATCGATTTACTGAAAGGCAAATTCGGTGAACGTGTTATCTCGAGAAATGGTCCGGTCGAATGGCCACCTCGTTCAAGCGATTTAACGCCATTGCATTTCTTTAAAGGGGCCTCATCAAGTTATTGGTCTATGCCAATAAACCAACAACTTTAGACGAGCTCATGGATAGAGCGTGCAAACCACCTACATTCGCTTGGCAAAAAATTCGGGTGTGGCAACAAATCTGTTTTCTGTGTGTAGCTCTTGAAAAACTGGACCATTATAAAATCCATGTACTAGAATAACCCTCCACACAATATTGAGCAAAGAAAATTGTACGCGGCCTGTAAGGTTCCGGGTTGAAATTGGACTATACTTAGTAGGGACATAAATACTGTTACAACATTGAACATACCCATTTCAATAGTAGAACTGAACACACCCCGTTAATGTCATATGGGTTATGAAAGCTAACCTCAATAGCGTTAGTCCGTAACGGGATTTTAAAATTGTTTCAAATTTCATCATGGAGTGGTCAGATAATGAGAACCGTATCGCTGTAATAGCGCTTTTCAAGTGTGAAATGAAAAAAGCGATATTTTCAAAACACTCCGGCCACAAGGGATTAGCCGCATGTTCGATGTAAAATACCGCCACCGGTCGAGCCGCCCACACTCTGTTCGAACACCGCATGTTCTCAATCAAAGCCTTTAAATCAAGAAATCCTCTCCGAAAACAGAAAATCATGGTCCGTGAAATGAATATCACGCAAAAGTCCATGAGCCGAATCATTAAAAAAGACTTCAGGAAAAATTTAACAAGTAAACTGATAGAGTGTATGCGCGGTCATCTAAGGAAGCATCTAAACAGATCCCAAGGGTGGAAAAGGGTCATCACCCAGCTTCAGTCATTGTTTGGAGGGGTGTCTCTTACGATGGGGTCACTGATCTGCATTTCTGCGAACAAGGAGGTAAACATCGGCCAAGGTTTACCAAGAAACCGTTTTGGAAGCTGTTGTGAAGCCTCTTAACAATTCCCTGTTCTTTTTTCATCGGATTCTGCTCCGGCCTTTAGGCTTAAACGTCCCAGGGCTGGCTTCGAAACAATTTGCCAGGGTTTATTTCCTCTGAAGAATGGCCCCCAGGCAGTTCAGATTTGAACCCATTGGTTCAAATCTAAACTGTGGACAGTTTTAGAGGACAAGGTTTGTCACAAGATATACCCCAACATTGGATCTCTTAAGACGGCTTTGGTTCGAGCTGTGGCCAATTTTCCAATGGACGAGGTTCGTGTAGCCATTGACGATTGGCCAGTGCGACTTAAGGCGTGTGTAAAGACAAAAGGCGGACATTTCGAATAAGTAGATTCTTTTTGGATACAATATACATCAATAAATATATTAAAAAATATTTGGTCCAAAAACATTCAGTACTTTTTATTTTACAGCATAAAACGTGTGTATTTATGCCCCTACCAAGTACATTATTACTCTTTGACCTATGGGTATCCAGAAACAAACTTAGTTTCCCGTTTTGGTAAATTGGGATCGGTGTCAGAATCCTTGGTTATTTCATCAGCGTCAATTACACCCCTGCTGTTGGTAGGTACCACTGAGGCTCCGCTATAGCACTCAATCAATATAAATGAATTTTAGTTGGAATAGATTCCACTAGATCCCACTTTTATAAATCCGTATTCACCAACAAATTTTAAAAACAAACAGTTTTTAAAATAATTAAACTGTTGAGAAAATTTCTCTGGAAAATCCAGAATAAATTATTAATTCTCTTTTTACATTTTTTGACTGATACTGTATATTGGTGTGCATATCCTGTAGCTCTCGGAGGACATGCGTTCAACATATTCCAGGAACCCACGTAATTTAATGTGATGCTTTTTCATTCATTACAGACACACATACATACTCGTTTATTAATAATGTTGTAATTCTACGTATAAGTAAAGTTAACGCGCTCAACACTGGTCGACAACTCATAGAAATAATTACAAAAGTTTTCCTTACTGGCCGGGATGCGTGCTCACAGACATGATTCTGTAATAAACTACGGAAGATACGAGTATCATGAATGACGACTGGGCATGGCAATGATGACGATAATGATATTGGACGAGAACCCTGAATGTGGCTAACCATGAAGATGGGACTGGTAGGATCTCATGTGCCTATGAATGTGCAAATCCTTACATACGAATATTTATTCCATAATACGTGTACGACTGTCCAAATTATTTTTATGAATTACTTATGCGACGGCATACTCGTATGTACCCGTACATGCGTGTTGCTCCAAAAGATTGCGGATGCTGCCATGCATAACGTGTAATAACCCGGTGACTTAGGGATTAGGGGTCAATGATCACAGATTTTTATTAGCACCTGTTTCTGTAGCGCATTAAAAGGGATTGTAACAGGTGGGTCTAAACGAACGTGGTCGCGAATAGTTGAGCAATAAAGAAACTTTAAGACATTTGCAAAAAAAAAAATTATAAATAAATTTGCTCAAATTGCTCTTTATAAAAAAATTGTCCAAAACTGCTCTTTACTAGCTCAAATTGCGCTTTATTAAAAAAGTTGCTCTATATTGCTCAAACTGCTTATTTGCTCAAGTTGCTCTAGAAAGAAAATTTGCTCAAGTTGCTCTCTATTGAAGAAATTTGCTGAAAAAATTTAAGCAAATTTTCTATAGAGGGCAACTTGAGCAAATTTTCTTTAAAAAGCAACTTGAGCAAATTTTTCGTAGAGCCATTCGAGCAAATTTTCTATAAAAAAAATTTGAGCAAATTGTCTATAATGAGCAATTAAACATTAGAAAGAAAATGTCTTAACAGAAAATGTTGTTAAAAATTTCTTTATAGAAAATGTTTTTAACATTTTCTTTATAGAAAATGTTGTTAACATTTCCTTTATAGAAAATGTTGTTAACATTTTCTTTATAGAAAATGTTAACATTTTCTATATAGAAAATGTTGTTAACATTTTCTTTATAGAAAATGTTGTTAACATTTTCTGTATAGAAAATTTTGTAAACATTTTCTGTATAGAAAATGTTGTTAACATTTTCTGTATAGAAAATGTTGTTAACATTTTCTGTATAGAAAATGTTGTAAACATTTTCTGTATAGAAAATGTTGTAAACATTTTCTGTATAGAAAATGTTGTAAACATTTTCTTTAAAGAAAATGTTGTTGATATTTTCTTTATTGAAAATGTTGTTAACATTTTCTTTATAGAAAATGTTGTTAACATTTTCTTTATAGAAAATGTTGTTAACATTTTCTTTATAGAAAATGTGGTTAACATTTTCTTTAAAGAAAATGTGGTTAACATTTTCTTTATAGAAAATGTTAACGTTTTCTTTATAGAAAATTGTTTACATTTTCTTTATAGAAAATGTTGTTAACGTTTTCTTTATAGAAAATGTTGTTAGTATTTTCTGTATAGAAAATGTTGTTAACATTTTCTTTATAGAAAATGTTGTTAACATTTTCTTTATAGAAAATGTTGTTAACATTTTCTATATAGAAAATGTTGTTAGTATTATCTTTATAGAAAATGTTGTTAACATTTTCTTTATAGAAAATGTTAACATTTTCTTTATAGAAAATGTGGTTAACATTTTTATTATAGAAAGTGTTGTTAATATTTTCTTTACAGCAAATATTGTTAACATTTTCCTAATAGAAAATGTTAACATTTTCTTTATATCAAATGTTGTTAAAATTTTCCTCATAGAAAATGTTGTTAACATTTTCTATAAAAAAATGTTGTTAACATTTTTTTTATATAAAAAGTTGTTAAAATTTTCTTTAAAGAAAATGTTGTTGACATTTTCTTTATAGAAAATGTTGTTAACATTTTCTTTATAAAAAATGTTGTTAACATTTTCTTAAAAGAAAATGTTGTTAACATTTTCTTTATAGAAAATGTTAACGTTTTCTTTATAGAAAATGTTGTTTACATTTTCTTTATAGAAAATGTTGTTTACATTTTCTTTATAGAAAATGTTAACGTTTTCTTTATAGAAAATGTTGTTAACATTTTCTTTATAGAAAATGTTAACATTTTTTTTATAGTAAATGTTGTTATAGAAAATGGAGCGTTTTGAAACATTTTCTTTATAGAAAATGTTGTTAACATATTCTTTATAGAAAATGTTGTTAACATTTTCTTTATAGAAAATGTTGTTAACATTTTCTTTATAGAAAATGTTGTTAACATTTTCTTTATAGAAAATGTGGTTAACATTTTCTTTATAGTAAATGTTGTTAACATGTTCTTTACAGAAAATGTAGTTAACATTTTCTGTATAGAAAATGTTAACATTTCTTTATAGAAAATGTTGTTCACATTCTATTGAAAATGTTGTTTATTGTTTACATTTCTATAAAGCAAATTTGGCAAAATTTTAAAAAAAAATATTTGTGGAAAAACTTTATATATAAAAAAATTGTGACGTAAGTATATAAAGGGTGGTTAAATTTTAAGGGCCGATGTTGCATGTACACCACTCGTAAACGTCGTTTTTTTCTGCATTTCATTTGATATTTCTCAATTTCAGACTAATTCAATTTGTACCATGTAAAGATACACAAGCGAGTAGAGTTATTCAGGCTTATGAAAATGGGCGTTCAAATCAAAATGCATATCGAATACTTCCTGAATTTTTCGGTCAATTCAGTCGTCCAAATAAGCGTACAATTGGAAAAATCGTGGCAAAAATTTGAGCAAACCGGGTTTGTAGGATATGTGGAAACACCAGTGCATGCTCGTACAGCTCGTACTGTAGAGAACATTACTGCTGTTAGCGATAGTGTAGCTGATGCCCAACAATTGCACCTCTCACGCTCGTCGTTGATGAACATTATGCATAAAGGCTTGCATTTACACGCTTACAAGGTGCAATTGGCTCAAGAACTAAAGCCTCTTGACCATTCCAAACATCATCAATGGTGGCAATGGTCAGAAATGGCATCAGCCCCTAAAATATAACCACCCTTAATAAGGAAAATTGTAACATTTAATCTAAAGTAAATTTAAAAAAAAAACCTCAGAAAATTCAAATTAAACACTTTCAAGTGTAAGCATTTTCTTTATAGAAAATGTTGTTAACATTTTTCTTTATAAAAAACGTTAACATTTTTCTTTATAGAAAATGTTAACATTTTTCTTTATAGAAAATGTTAACATTTTTCTTTATAGAAAATGTTAACATTTTTCTTTATAGAAAATGTTAACATTTTCTTTTTAGAAAATGTTAACATTTTCTTTACAAAAAATGTTAACATTTTCTTTACAAAAAATGTTAATATTTTCTTTACAGAAAATGTTAACATTTTCTTTACAGAAAATGTTAACATTTTCTTTATAGGAAATGTTAACATTTTCTTTATATAAAATGTTAACATTTTCTTTATATAAAATGTTAACATTTTCTTTATATAAAATGTTAACATTTTCTTTATATAAAATGTTAACATTTTCTCTATAGAAAATGTTAACATTTTCTCTATAGAAAATGTTGTTAACATTTTCTCTATAGAAAATGTTGTTAACATTTTCTTTATAGAAAATGTTCACATTTTCTATATAGAAAATGTTGTTAGCATTTTCTTTATAGAAAATGTTGTTAACATTTTCTTTAAAGAAAATTTGCTCAAATTTAATTAAATTTAAATTAAACACTTTCAAGTGTTTCAAATTTTGTATACACATCCGTTGGCAAAGGATTGACAAATTGCATACGAGTACATAGCAGTAGTCGTATCATAATTACACGAATTCATCAACTCCTCTTCGTCGGTATCCTTTGAAACCAATATTGAAAAATTATAATGAGGATATATAATTTTCCAATTGCAACCCTTACACATTTCCCTTTGAAGTGTGTGGCTTTTTCCCTTATCTTTTTTCATCTCGTTTCTACTTTAATTATTTTTCAATTTGTTTTTTGTTCTTTTCCCCGCCATAATTTACACTGCACTTAATTTAAGCGCTACGAATTAATCATTCGCGCTTAATAAATATTGAGTATTTATGTCCAGTATGGCGGATCGATTTGAAGGGACCCAAATAATTGCTCAAGTCAAAAGGAAAATCGTATTCTAGAGATCAATATAAAAAATTTCGACCGAGGAACCATATCTCTAAAATGAATGCTGATGTCCCGCACTTGAAAGCAAAAAAGACTTTAAACAATATTTTTTTTTAATTTCCTCTTTGTTACTAAGTTAACTTCATTTTTTCATTTACATATATTCTGACTAAATAAATTTCTAAAGAGAAAATAAGCTCCAAAAAGAAAAAACCATAGCCAATTTCGCTAATTTTATCATGTAAAGTGCCAAAAATGTTTATATTTTGTATGGGGAACGCCCCAGGAGGGTTCCAGGGGTTGTGCCACTGGCATGGGTGGGTCGGCCCTCAGAAATTAGTGGGGGTCGGTCATACATATGGACTCGATGGAGCACTCTAAATGGGTCACAGTGGGATTTTTCAAAATTTGACCCTACGGGTCAAATGTCGGGACATTAGAATTCGTTTAGAATTATGGTTCCTCGGGCAAAGTTTTTTCTTTTGATCCCTAGAATACGATTTTCCTTTTCAATTGGGCGATTTTTTAATCGACCCGCCCTAATGTCCAGCATTTTAGTGAAGACAATTTGCAAACGCAATTACCCGCCTTTTGGGTTATTTTATTTACTGCGAAGCGAAGTAATTGAGAAAAACCGAAGATATTTTAAACAAGTAAACGTGCCGTAAAGTCCGGGCAGGCCGAACCTTATAAACCCCTTCACCGAGACTCCGAGTATTTGAATTATATCAAAAAAAAGGAAACTTTTTCAAAGGGATAATTTGTATTGAATGAAATGTTTCTAATTGAAATTAAAATAAGTTACCATAACGAAAGATATTAACAAAACCAATACGAATTTCATTCAATGAGTTCTTCTTAATTAAACCCTCCAATTATATGGAAATACAATGGAATTACAGCTTTTGTGTTCATTTAATCATTAAACCAATTTGAATTGACCACATATTTGAACCTTTCGAAATACGAGTAGCCGCAAACTGCGAGTAAACATTTAAAAAGAAATAATTACCTTTGCACAATTACCATGGCCCTCACAAACCGCATTAAATGTAAATTTCAGTTAACCTTTAAAATTATTGCACTTCTCTTTTCGCCGGCAGACAAAATAAAATATTGTGACTATTAATCATTACAAAAGCAACCTCAATGCTGGACAAATAAACAAAAAAAAATTAAGTGAACAACAATTAATTTGAGAATTAATTTACCGCGACAATGTAATGAAAACTTAAAAACCACTTACACTCACTACAAATTAACCTGTGCATTAATTTCATTACAAAAATTAGCACTGGAAAAGAAGAGGGGCAAAATTTGTGTTGGCTTTTATTTTGCTTTAGTCATTTCTAAATTTTCGCTGTTTGTTAAATTTTAAATTTCCATACGTTTTGTTAGTTTTGTTACATCAATTCATTCATTATTGTTAAAAATAAGCGATGTTGTCTTGCAAGACGGAAGCAACAAACTCGTAAATACTAGGTCAATTTTATACATAAACTGCCAAAAGAAGTTCCATTATATGTGACAGCGCATAGAGAAAGGGACCTTCATTTTTTTGATGTGGACAACATCGAATGAGACCGATCCCATGCCCAAAAGTGTTCCCTCCCAGAGATATGCGCGTTTTATGAAAGTGATGGTACACCAAAGATACACGTATTTAAATCTTCAAAATGGCTCTCCTGAGCAAAACTTTTCATCAACATTTCACTTTTTTTTTTGATGTGGGCAACATCTGAGCATCGAATGAGACCCCAGATCCCATGCCCCAAAAGTGTTCCCTCCCAGAGATAGGCGCGTTTTATGAAAGTGAAGTCGACGATTCTAAGCGCAAATAGAAAGGGACCTTATCTTTAAAATGGCTCTCCTGAACAAAAATGGTTTTTACCCTTAGGTCCCTTTCTATTTTGCGCGTCGCATATTGTATTTAAAAAGTTATTGTTTTTAAAGGGCCAAAAGCGACAGTTTATCTTGAATGTATTCTAATTTTATCTATAATAATATGGTAATAGTAGTACTTTAGTAAATCATTTTAAACCAAAAAACGACCATTATTTAAGTCCAAAAAAAAGAAACGCCTCCATTGATTTTAATTTGACGAATAGGGCATCCAATCTTAGAGATAGGATGTTAAAATAATCTGCGATAGTAAAATCCATGCGATCTCATCACAAAAATGGAAAAATGGAATATTAGCTAATTTTTAACTTAATTTATACGGTATAGCGTTATAAAATACAAAATTTCCTTGGCCCATAAAAAATAACTAAGATCGATCAGGCAATTTACTATAATCACCAGGGGTTTCATTTCTTAAAGAAATAATTCGCAACCCTAAAAAATGTCCGAAATTTTGTTGCATATTGTAACCATAGTGTTACCACCAAGAATTTATCTGTTGTCACCGATAATTATTGGTAACATGTACTTCATAATTGGTTGGTTGACATAAAGACCAATTGTGCCAACCAATTGTTTTACCAAATACGGTTGGTATAACCGACATATTGTTTGTATGTATCGTAACAATATTATGGCTACCATCTTATGGTATGTCGAACCATGTAACCATCAATAGCATGGAATGTTGGTGATTGCAACAGAAAGTACTTATATGGTACAACAGCGAACTAAACGAGGTTCGGTTGCCACAAATAATTTATCTGTTGAGACCGATACTTATTGGGAACATGTACTTCATAATTGGTTGTTTGACATAAAGACCAATTGTGCCAACCAATTTTTTACTAAATACGGTTGGTATAACCGACTTATTGTTTGTATGTGTCGTAACAATATTATGGCTACCATCTTATGGCATTTCGAACCATGTAAACATCACTACCATGGAATGTTGGCGATTGCAACAGAAAGTATTTTCATCCAGCCGAATATTTGTAGTTCGGACTGATTTTCAACTGATGTTTTCTCTGTGTGTTGAGTTACAGTTTGGTACAGTTTTGCATCAATGGCTTATTTTTCTTTAAAAGTCGTCATTTAGGTTAACCGCGAGCACTACAGAAGAATGATAAACTATTTTTTGTGGCCGGAGTTTAATGTTACGAGGGTTGCTATTTATATTTCGAGTCCGGCAATTAAAACACAATAATTTATCATTGGAAATGCTTTTACTGTTTTTCAAAATATTTTCCTTTGAGATCAACACACTTTTGCATGCGTACACACCAATTTTCCAAGCACTTTTTCCACTTCTATTGAGACACCTCCAAAACCTGATTTTTGAACGCTTCGGCAGCTGCTACGGGCGATGAAAAACGTGGGCTACTCATTTTTTTCTTGATGCTAGGGAATAAGAAGAAGTCACTGGGTGTCAAATAAGGGTTGTACGGTGGATGGCCCATCAATTCGATATCTAAAGTGGTCATTTTAGCTGTTGTGTGAGAGCTCGCATTGTCGTGATGCAAAATGATCCGTCTTCGCTTATTATCTGTGCTCATTTCTTCAAACACTGTTGGCAAACAGAGTGTTGTATACCACCCAGAATTGACCTCCTAAGTTCCACTAACGGCACTGTGGCAACATGGTCGGTTATACCGAAAAAAACGCTATTATTTGATTCGATGTACTTTACACTTTCGATGTACTGTAACTTTTGTTTGATTTGGCTCGTCTTGAAAACCCCATACGGTCAATTGCTGTTTTGTTTCGGGTTCATATACAAGGATCCATGATTCGTCACCTGTGACAGTGTTATACACTGCCTTTGAGCTACCGCAGTTATACGTTTTCAGCATCTCCTTACACCAATCCATACGAGCCTTTTTTGAGCATTCGTCAAATTATGTGGGATCCAACAAAAACAAATTCAAGGTCAAATGAATGGCCATATCTTATTGATGCCTGTCATACTAATGCCCAAGGATGCCTCAATCACAATGTATGTCACATGTCGGTCTTGTTAATCAGTTCACACACAGCATCCATGTTTTCTGGCAAATTGACCGAAGTTTGGCGTCCTTCACGAAATTCAACCTGGAGCGAACGGCGTCCGAGACTGAACTCTTGGTACCAGCGATTAAACGTAGATTTGACAAAGTTTCTCATTCAATACTTATCCATAAGTTGAGGTTAATTGGCTTTCACGGAATTTTTCTGAAATGGTTAACTACATATTTATCTAATAGAATCAGTTTTGTATCTGTGGAGTATGTGAACTCATACTCTTATATTGCTTCTTCTGGTATTCCTCAAGGAAGTATTCTAGGCCCGTTGCTCTTTATTATTTTTATTAATGGTACTTCATCTTGTATAAAGTGGTCAAAAATTTTGCTCTATGTCGATGATTTAAAATTATTTTTGTGCATTCAATGCATAGCAGATTAATGGTGCTTGATCGCCAAAAAGTTAATTTCAACACTCTTGTCTCGAAAACCTATGCCGAAAATCGTAAAAATCATCACACGAAAATGTTCACGGAATAATTCCATTTTTTGACTGAGACTAATTCTTCAAGTCACTATAAACAAAACCATTCGCCCGCAAATGACAAAACGTTCCGAGTGAAGTTATGCTAAAAAATGTCAAAGTTTTCAATGGAAGTTCCAGTTTGCATATGGGAACACTAGTATTGTCAGGACTTGAAATATAAATAGCAACCCTCGTAATGCTTTATGCTATAACATTTTTGTTAATCATTTGTAGTAGTGAAAATTTTACCCCGCCTAGTCTCTTTGTTTTAATTCGTTGTACTCGTATAAAGAGTGACCGGCTAGTAATAATAGTTTTTCTATATGTTTAATTTCAGAAGCCGTCGAAGTTACCAATGCCATCTACGACGCAAAATGTAGAACCAGGTTTGCCATTTCATCACGACTGCCAAATGAAATTACTCCATATTATAATCGAAATTACTGCTATTTTCTAAATATGAAAAGAGAATTTCATCATGGGGTCGATGATCATCAATGCGACGGCACTTAAATAATTTTCGTAAGTACATCATTTTATTTTGTTTTTAAGGTAAAATTATAAGTTATTTACGAGTAAGACTAAATATGCTAACCTTGGTGAGAGATGGTTTAAAAAACAAACCATATATCGATATTATTTAAAATACATTATAAAGTATACACTTTTGCGTGCGCTCAAACCAATTGTCGAAGCACTTTTTTGACTCCGATTGAAACACCTCCAAAACATGGTTTTTGAACGCTTCAACAGCATCTTCTGGCGACGAAAATCGCTGACCACGCCCTTTTTCCTTGATGTGCGGAAATAAAAAGAAGTCATTGGGTGCCAAGTCAGGGCTGTACGGCGGATGACCCATCAATTCGGCTAGTTTCAGCCGATGTGTGAGAGCTCGCATTGTCACGGTGCACAATGATTCGTCTTCTCTTGTTCTTTTTTCGAATTTCTTCGAAGGCTTCAGGCAAACAAATTGTGGTGTGCCGAAGAAACTGACGACCATTTGCTTCGAAGTACTTCTTCTATGAACAACTTTCGTTGCATTTGGCTCGTCTTCAAAGACCCAAACGGTCGATTGCTGTTTTGTTTCGGGCTCATACGCATAGATCCATGATTCGTCACCTGTGACGATCTTATAAACGTCTTTTGAAGCACCTCGATCGTATTTTTTCAAAATTTCTTTGCACCATTCGACACGAGCCTTTTTTTGAGCGATTGTCAAATTGTGCGGGATCCAAAGAGAACAAACCTTTTAACGGCCAGGTGTTCATGCAATATCGAATGTATGGTGGTGGAAGAAATGTCCACGGATGCCTCTATCTCACGGTATGTCACATGACGATCTTGCATTATCAGTTCACGTACGCATCAATTTTCTCTGGCACAACGGCCGTTTTTGGACGACCTTCACGACCTTCGTCTTTGAGCGATCGTCGGCCATTCATTGAATTCATTAAACCAGTTTTTCACAGTGATATAGGATGGTGCTTCATCGCCATACAAAGATTTAAGTTCATCGATGCACTCTTGTCGTGATAATCCACGTCGAAAGTTGTGAAAAATGATCGCACGAAAATGTTTACAAGTTAATTCCATTTGTTTGGCAAATTGATTTTTTCAAGTCACTGTAAATAACACAAATGATGGTCGTACGTCAAAACGTCCTGAGTACGTTTATGCTTAAAATGTTAAACTTTCCAATGGAAATGTCAAATGGCCACAAATATATATGTGACGCCCAAAATTGAAAGGGACCTAAGATTAAAACCCAGTTTTTTCAGGAGTCATTTTAAAGATTAGGTCCTTTTCTATTTGCGCTTAGAATCGTCGACTTCACTTTCATAAAACGAGCATATCTCTGGGAGGGAACACTTTTGGGGCATGCGATCGGTCTCATTCGATGCTCAGATGTTGTCCACATCAAAAAAAAAAGTAAACAGTTGATGAAAAGTTTTGTTCAGGAGAGCCATTTTAAAGATTATGTCCTTTTCTATTTGCGCTTAGAATCGTCGACTTCACTTTCATAAAACGCGCATTTCTCTGGGAGGGAACACTTTTGGGGCATGGGATCGGTCTCATTCGATGCTCAGATGTTGTCCACATCAAAAAAAGAAAAGAAAAAATGAAAATTGTTTTTTTTACCCTTAGGTCCCTTTCTCTATGCGCTGCTGTCACATCGTATTCACCTTTTCTATTACACAGACCTAATACATCGTTTCCCTTTTTGCCGTCAACCTTTAACGGAGGCAAGTGTGTTTCAGTCCTTAGGCATATACAAAAAAGAAACAAATCAAAGTAGCGGCCATAAAGATTTTGTTTCAATTGTCATTGAAAACAATGGCATCCTTATTAACATTCAAATTTGAATACGGACAACAAATCGTAGTGTTCATGTTAATTCGAATTTCAAAACTGCTTGAAAAAAGATCTGAAATACTTTTAAGGCTTTCTACAATTACAGAACTTTCTTTCTTGCCAAGATTTACAATATCTGAAAGTTAAGGCGGCAGATGAAAGTGGCCAGCACAATGCAGACACAATTAATTTGAGTCTACAACGAAATTTAATTATATATGCTTTTGTTTGAAAACCCCCGCTAATGAATTTTATTCCCACTTCTTACAAGACATTAGCCGTGTTCTTTTGAGGTAACTAGCTTAGTTACTTAATATGGATACCTGGCAACATTGAACAAAATTTTTATACACCAAAGAGTATTGTATGATAAGAGGTTTCATCTGCGAATTCGTCAAAGGCAGACAATGAAAATATATACGAGGGCATATCAATCATTCCGTAACTTTTCAAACTTCCCTAGTAGTTATATGAAATGGTTTCATCTGCGAATTCGTCAAAGGTAGACAATGAAAATATATACGAGGGCATATCAATCATTCCGTAACTTTTCCAACTTCTCTAGTAGTTATATGAAATGCAACATTGTTCTCATCAAGTACCATCTTTCAATAGACTACTGTCAAATTTTGAGAGAGTTCCGTCATTTAGTTTGAGTTTAACAGCTGTTCAAAACATACCTTGTGGATTTTCTTAAAAACAGAAAAAAGTGAATTTCAAGTGCTCATTAAACATTATTTTTTGCGGAAAAAACACGTGAATCAAACCAAGGAAAAGCTTGATGAATACTATGGGGACTCTGCACCATCGATTTCGATGGTAAAAAAGTTGTTTACTGACTTTCATTGTGGTCGCACGACTCTAAACGTTCTGGGCGGCCAACTGAGGTCAATTCAGCCGAAAACGTCACAAAAATCCACGATATGGTGTTGACCGATCGAAGAGTAAAAGTGCATGAGATTATTGATGCCATACGCATTTCATATGGCAGTGTGGTTTCGATTTTACATGACCAGTTGAGCTTAAGAAAGCTGTCTGCAAAATGGGTGCCGCGTTTGCTTTCAATTGACCATAAACGTAATCGTGTGACAACTTCTAAGGATTGCGGAAGAAACACGTGAATCAAACCAAGGAAAAGCTTGATGAATGCTATGGGGACTCTGCACCATCGATTTCGATGGTAAAAAAGTTGTTTACTGACTTTCATTGTGGTCGCATGACTCTAAACGTTCTGGACGGCCAATTGAGGTCAATTCACCCGAAAATGTCAAAAAAAATCCACGATATGGTGTTGGCCGATAGAAAAGAAAAGTGCGTGAGATTCTTGATGCCATACGCATTTCATATGACAGTTTGGTTCCGTTTTACATGACCTGTTGAGGTTAAGAAAGCTGTCTGCAAGATGGGTGCCGCGTTTGCTCTCAATTGATCACAAACGTAATCGTGTGACAACTTCTAAGGATTGTGTGGTGTTTATTAACCGCAATTCGAATGAGTTTTTGCGGGCTTTTGTAACTGTGGTTGACACATTGATTCATTACAACACTTCGGAGACCAATCGGCAGTCTAAACAGTGGGTTTCTCCGGTGACTTTGTCGGCCAATAAGGAGATGTCAACAGTTGTTTGGAATGTACGCGGGATACACCACATCGATTGTCTTCAAAAGGGAAAAACAATAAACAGCAAATATTATGCCAACTTATGGGACCGATTTAACTTTACACTTGTGGCTTGTAAAAATATTAAAAATGTATTTAAACTATTCGTTTTAGTTCGTAAATAGATTCATTTATACCAGATGTACCCAATTCAAATTCGCCGATAAGAACTCTTCTTGTTTGGTTATACTTTTGTATACAAAACAAGAAACGTATGTTTTTATAAAGCAAGGTGAGTCATGTTTTTTTTTTTTTTTTAAGAAAAACAGTGGCAACTCGATTCATTAGCGAGTTGAGGACAACTCCTTTGCTAACCGACCAACTCCCATACAAATTCTGGTTAAGTAACCTAAAAAGAACACAGCTATTGTTACATAAAAAGGGCAAAGCCGAAAAGGTGGCAGTGATTTGTGGCAAAATATGCCTTGGTAAATTACTTCCAAACAGAATTGTTGCTCATTCTCTTTCCGAGAATTTGGAATTATTTTACAATGATTTATAGCCTACTGTACGTCGATCATAAAGGCTGAAGTTGTTTTAAAAATAAATGAAAATTAAAACTCAATGTGTTTGCGGCGGGTAAAGGTATGTGCTAAATCATAATTACTCGTTAGTTCTTAGAAATGTTTATTGGGTCTCTGAAAAGGTTCAGGTTCGAGTATTTGGCGCCTGAAACCCGTAGACATTGTAAATTGTTTTAATGATCAACTGAACACCTGGGACTGAGAGTATTTCATTGTAATCAAATAAAATGTTGGGTTTCCATTAAAAACAGTAGGGCAAAAAGTTAAGGGCGGTTCGGAAACTTCTTAGTCTAGCACAAAAGCGCGGTATAAACAGAAAAAAGTTAAGTATTTTGGAAACTTCCATTCGCTATGAACACATGTTAAATCTGGCAACTCCTTCATATAGAAACAGGTGTTCACAAAAGACGCATCCGCGATTTTTTTTCAATGTAAAAATTAGAAATGCGTGGTGTCATTAAATATTTACATAAAAAAGGTTTATCGGGACAAGAAATTCATAATGATATGGTGAATGTGTTAGGTGAAAGTGCTCCTTCATATGCAACAGTAAAAAATTGGGTTGCTGAATTTAAACGTGGTCGTAAAAGCATTGAAGATGAACCACGTAGTGGACGTTCAAAAACAGCAACAACAACAGAAATTTTAGCCAAATTGTATATGGTATTAAATGATCGACGAATAAAAGTGCGTGAAATAGCTAATATCATGGGCATCTCAAATGATCGAGTCCATTTAATTTTGCATGAAGAACTAAAGATGAAAAAGCTTTCTGCAAGATGGGTGCCGCACTTGTTAACAGTCGACCAAAAACGCATAAGAATGAACATTTCTCAAGCTTGTTTGGATCGTTTTCAGCGAAATAAAATGGATTTTAAGCGTCGTTTCATAACTGTTGATGAGACATGGATCCACCACTATACTCCAGAGACAAAAGAACAATCCAAACAATGAACTGACGCTGGAGGAAGTGCCCCAAAGAAGGCAAAAACAATTCAATCGGCTGGTAAGGTTATGGCAACGGTTTTTTGGGAATTCAAAGGTATTTTATTGATTGACTATCTGCAAAAGGGTAAAACAATAAATTCAGAGTACTATTGCAACCTTTTAGATCAATTAAATGTACAAATTCGAGAAAAACGTCCTGGCTTACAACACAAAAAAATAATTTTTAATCAAGACAACGCACCTTGTACGCTAGTGTTTTAACAATGGCTAAAATCAACGAATTAAAGTACGAGTTGCTTGACCACCCACCTTATTCTCCTGATTTAGCTCCCAGTGACTTTTACCTGTTCCCAAATCTAAAAAAAAATACTTGCTGGCAAGCGTTTTACCTCAAATGAAGATGCAATTACAGTTGTAAACCATTATTTTGAAGACTTTGAGGAAAACTATTTTAATCAAGGGATAGAATTGCTAGATAAGCGTTGGACTAAGTGTATTGAAGTTTCGGGAGATTATATTGAAAAATAAAAATATTTTTGAAAAACTAACTATTCTCTTTCATTGATAGGCTAAGAACTTTCCGAACCGCCCTCGTATAACGCATATTTTGTTTATTGACAAAACCACTCAGCCAGAAATGTTCGTAAAATCGCAAAACTTAAATTAATTGAGTTTTGTTTATTTTTTTTTTTGAATGTATGTTATCCCTGGAAGAATGTCTTAGTGATTCCATTATAAAGGGTGTCTCAGTTAGAATGCACCTTGTAATTTTAATTAAAAATGCCTATTTTTGAGATAGCTGCAATTTTTTTTAAAGGACTGTTAAGAGACATGTTCCGATTAATGATAAATGTCTAGCAAATGACAAACTGATCTATCGGAAGAGCGTCAAAGAAGTCATTTGCTAAAAAAATGGTTGGTTGTTCTGGTAGGTTGTCAATATCTTTGTGCCAATTAACACCTAAGCCTTTTAATTTTTCCTTTTGTATCTTCCGTAAAGTAGGGCTTATTTCAACTAAGTGGATCAACATTGAATTAAAAAAGCTGCTGTATTTTTTAGTGACTCTTATTATATCGTGAATGACGACCATTACCTTTTTCATGTTTTTTTTTCTTACTGAGATGTGGCTATATCTGTATCGATGAGGCTTTGGTCTAGGATTTAAGCTCAGACATTGTTTCTTGTTTTTTTTCGCATAAATCCCAGTTTTCACAAAACCCCAAAGAAGGAGATCACACTGCGTTTAATCACATGTTCTTAGTGGCTCCTTGACATCCGAATTTCTTGAGTTAACACGACAAAGTGTAGCCCAAACAGTGCGTTATTTTAAATAGGTTTTGATCGAAATGACGCCTCCAGCGGGACGTACTCGTACTGTACGCAAGTTTGTGTGTTGTGTTATCGACATGGTAGTGCACTCAGAGAAAAAATCTGTTGCTGCAACCGAATTGCTTGCCAACCGAATGTTAATCGCTACAAGCGAACGTGATTAGGTGCACGACAATTTTTTAGTATCGGGAAACCTAACTTATTAGGATGATTTTGGAACAGAATTTGTACATGTATTGGTTGTTGTTCTAGATTATTGGCTAAAGGAACCCTTTAAATTCTGCTGTCATCACCACAAGCATTGGTTAACTGGACCAACTGAAGTTTAAATTCCATGTATTCGGCTATCTGACCGAAATAAAACATTTTTTTTTTTATTTAAATTTTATATTTAACGATTTAAAAAAAATATTTATTTCGTTATTTAAATAATGAGAATTTTTTTTAAAACTTGGTTTTCCTTTGAATCTAGTACAGTTTGTATGCACAAGTCGAACGATTTTTTGCATTACATTGGTAAAATGGGTTAAAAAAATAAAATTTTGGTGTTAGTGTCTGCCAAGTTTAAGATAAAGCTGATAATGATTAATTACACTAGCCAACAGTCGTTTTGTTATTTGGTTCTAGCATAATTTTTCTCATTGATTTTGACCTACTAAACACGAAAATGAGTTTTAAAAATTTTTCTGTCGATTGGTTTTCGAGATAAAAATTTTTGAACTTTTTTTTTTAAATTTTTGGAGGTACACTTACAATTTTGAGCATATCTTTCGTCTTCTTTGACCTATTTGATCCTACTACTACTCAAATTAAAGAAAATTGAGCCGTCTACAACTCATTCTCAGAAAATTTTCAAATCGGGTAAGTAGTTTTGATGTTGGCGGCTTAAAAAGGTTAAAAAACGGCGTTTTTTAGTAAAAATTAGCAGAAAAAACCATATAAAAATTCATATAAAATATAAAACACGATGCTAACAGCAATTTTGTTTTTTTTACTTATAGCTGGCACTTTTACAAAGAAAATAAGCCCTTACTTAACAAAATCTGACAACAAATGGCGGACTTATAATTTTTCTTTAATTTGAGTAGTAGTAGGATCAAATAGGTCAAAGAAGACGAAAGATATGCTCAAAATTGTAAGTGTACCTCCAAAAATTTAAAAACAAAGTTCAAAAATTTGTATCTCGAAAACCAATCGACAGAAAAATTTTTAAAACTCATTTTCGTGTTTAGTAGGTCAAAATCAATGGGAAAAAGTATGCTAGAAACAAATAACAGAGAAAATTTTGTTATTTGTGACCTAGTGTTATTTAAGTAAAGTTAAAGCCGAGAAAGTCCGAAATTTTGTTGCATCGTTTAAACAGGGTTTAGCTACAACATCTGTTGTATATTATCTGTTGTCACCACCAATTATTCGTACCAATGGAAATGTACTTAATAATTGGTGGATTGTCATTACCACCAGTTGTGGCAAGTAATATTTTTTTTCTAAATTCAGTTGGCAAAACCAACTTTTTGGCTGTTAGTGGCGTAATTTTATCGTTGCTACCATCTAATGGTGAGTCGAACCATAAATACCATGGAATGTTGGTGATTGCAACAGATATTATGTTATCTAACCGAATATTTCTTGTTCGGACCGATTTGTTCTCGCCTTGTACCAGCTATGGTACAAGTCCCGCAGTTCGCAGTGCTAAGAGCGACTTTATTAAATTCCTGTTTTAACTACTTTTATATTTTTATACTCGTAGTCTACTTAGTAGGGACATAAATACTGTTACAACATTGAACACACCCTTTTCAATAGTAGAACTGAACATACCCCGTTAATGTCGTATGGATTATGAAGCTAACCTCAATAGCGTTAGTCTGTAACGGGATTTTAAAATTGTTTCAACTTTCATCATGGGGTGGTCAGATAATGAGAACCGTATCGCTGTAATAGCGCTTTTCAAGTGTGAAATGAAAAAAAGCGATATTTTCAAACCGCTCCGGCCACTAGGGATTAGCCGCATGTTCGTCTACCGATGCATAAAACTGTTTGAGATGACTGGAGATGTAAAAGACCGTCACCGGTCCGGCCGCCCACGCTCTGTTCGAAAACCACATGTCATCAAAGCCGTTTAACCAAGAATTCACAGAAATCCGTTCCGTAAACAGAAAATCATTGCCCGTGAGATGAATATCACGCAAAAGTCCATGAGTCGAATCATTAAAAAAGACTTGGGACTTGGGGCTTTTAAACGACGTACCGGACATTTATTGACTGTAGCTTTAAAAAACAGGATTGAAAAATGCAAACGCCTTTTAGTGAAGCACGCTGATAACTTGCACAGCAAAATTTTGTTCACCGATGAAAAAATGTTAACCGTTCAGGAAGAATTTAACAAGCAAAATGATAGAGTGTATGCGCGATCATCTAAGGAAGCATTTGAACTGATCCCTAGGGTGGAAAAGGGTCATCACCCAGCTTCAGTCATGGTTTGGTGGGGTGTCTCTTACGATGGGACCACTGACCTGCATTTCTGCGAACAAGGAGTCAAAACATCGGCCAAAGTTTACCAAGAAACCGTTTTGGAAGCTGTTGTGAAGCCTCTTAACAGTTCCCTGTTCTTTTTTCATCGGATTCTGCGCCGGCACATAAGGCTAAAACGTCCCAGGCCTGGCTTCGAAACAATTTGCCAGCATTCATTTCCTCTAAAGAATGGCCCTCAGGCAGTCCAGATTTGAACAGATTGGATTACAAATTGTGGACGGTTTGAGAGGACAAGGTTTGTCACAAAAGATACCCCAACATTGGATCTCTTAAGACTGCTTTGGTTCGAGCTGTGGCCAATTTTCCAAAGGACGAGGTTCGTGCAGCTATTGACGATTAGCCAGTGCGACTTAAGGCACAGCAAAATTTTGTTCACCGATGAACGAATTTTTGCAGTTCAGGAAAAATTTAACAAGCAAAATGATAGAAGCCTCTTAACAATTCCCTGTTCCAAAACCAGCCATTACCTTTCCAGCAGGATTCTGCGCCGGCCCATAGGCTTAAACGTCCCAGGGCTGGCTTCGAAACAATTTGCCAGCGTTTATTTCCTCTGAAGAATGGCCCCCAGGCAGTCCAGATTTGAATCCATTGGATTACAAATTGTGGACGGTTTTAGAGGACAAGGTTTGTCACAACAGATACCCCAACATTGGATCTCTTAAGACTGCTTTGGTTCGAGCTGTGGCCAATTTTCCAAAGGACGAGGTTCGTGCAGCTATTGACGATTGGCCAGTGCGACTTAAGGCACAGCAAAATTTTGTTCACCGATGAACGAATTTTTGCAGTTCAGGAAAAATTTAACAAGCAAAATGATAGAAGCCTCTTAACAATTCCCTGTTCCAAAACCAGCCATTACCTTTCCAGCAGGATTCTGCGCCGGCCCATAGGCTTAAACGTCCCAGGGCTGGCTTCGAAACAATTTGCCAGCATTCATTTCCTCTAAAGAATGGCCCTCAGGCAGTCCAGATTTGAACAGATTGGATTACAAATTGTGGACGGTTTGAGAGGACAAGGTTTGTCACAAAAGATAACCCAACATTGGATCTCTTAAGACTGCTTTGGTTCGAGCTGTGTCCTATTTTCCAATGGACGAGGTTCGTGCAGCTATTGACGATTGGCCAGTGTGACTTCAGGCGTGTGTAAAGGCAAAAAGCGGACATTTCGAATAAGTAGATTCTTTTTGGATACAAGATACATCAATAAATATTCAGTACTTTTTATTTTACAGCATTAAACGTGTGTAACAGTATTTATGTCCCTACTAAGTACAATTGAACAAGTCCACAGAATAGTTGATGTGGCTGAAAAAGCGATAGAAAAAAAAAGTGTTTTCCACATTATTTTTGGATGTCGGACAAACTTCTGGTAAAGTGTGGCATGGTGTCTTTCTATTCAAACTTCATAAATTTCTTCCGCAGGAAGTCTATGAATTGTTACAATACAACGTGAGTATTCTACACTAAAAGGGATAAAAGCTAGTGTACCACAAAGAAGCGTCCTTGGACCCGTGTTATATCTCATTTACACGAATGATCTTCCCAATACTCCAGCATACACCATAGCAACGTTTGCTGATGACACAGCTATTCGTGCAACGGTAAAAACTGAAGCAGAAGCTACAGCCAAAGTTCAAAATGCCCTCATAGATATCTTAGACTGGATTAAAAAAACTTTGCCATTTTGTTAAAAACTTGTCTTCTATTTAAATATAGATGCAAGAGGTCTCGAGCCGGCTAATTTCTGTTCAATGTGTAAAAGCAAAAGACCGAAATAAAACAAACGAGCAAAACGTTTCCAAATAATGTTAGTTCAATTAATTTATATTCCAAATCACAGTTATGGGTTGATTTAGATTTAGTTAAGCAATATGCCAGCTAAAACAAACACTGCGACGCCAGCACCATTAGTGTGTCTATCAGCTCGAAAGATTTTAAAGCCTAAAACGTTGTAACTACTATTACGAGGTCGACCGCAAAACTAACTGGCCTGGCACATTTTCTGTTTTACTAGCAACTTCTTTTTTTTTGTTTTTTAAAAGCAAACGTTTATAAGCCATCTGTCAAAATTTCCGAAATATTTAATGATTATTTTCTTTGTTACGGGTGATTGAAGTAAACAAGTTTTATAATTTTTGAAAAATGGAAAATAAAGAGTTTCGTGCGGTAATTAAACACTTTCATATGAAAGGTTATACGCCACAACTAATCAAAGATGAATTGGATTCTGTTCATGGTGATAATGCACCATCATACTCCACCGTGAAATCCGGGGTTCAACAATTTAAAATGGGTCGTTCAAGTACGGAAGATGAACAACGCTCTGGAAGACCGAAAACTGCTACTACTATTGAAAACATTAGAAAAATATTTAATGAAGTGACTAAAGATAGACGAATAAAGCTCAGAGAACTTGCTGATATTGTTAAAATACACGACAAACAAGTTTGGAGTATTTTACATGATGAACTCCGCATGAAAAAGCTATCCGCAAGATGGGTGCTGCGTTTGTTGACTTTGCCCCAAAAAATCACCAATTCCGAGCAGCTTTTAGCGATTTATCAGCGTAATCCAATAGAGTTCTTGCGCCAATTCATAACTGTTGATGAAACATGGATCCATCACTACATCCCAGAATGCAAAGAACAGTCAAAACAATGGATAGCAGCTGGTAAAAGTGGTCCCAAGAAGGCGAAAACTGTTAAGTCAGCAGGAAAAGTAATGGCCACAGTATTTTGGGATGCAAGGGGTATAATATTTATTGATTATCTTGAGAAAGGAAAAACTATAAATTGTGAATATTATTGTGCATTATTGGATCGGTTGAGTGAAGAAGAAATCAAGATAAAACGACCGCATTTAGAAAAACAAAAAGTTCTTTTTCATCAAGAGAATGCTCCTTCACACACTGCATTTTTCACTCAACAAAAACTGGCCGAATTACGATTTAAAATTGCTCCGCATCCACCATATAGTCCAGATTTAGCTCCTTCTGATTATTTCTTGTTTCCAAATTTAAAAAAAAAATCTCGGTGGCAAAAAATTTTCGTCCAATAGCGCCGTTATTGCTGAAACTGAGGCATATTTTCTTAATGTCTTGAAAAATCTTATTTTCCAGATGGAATTAAAAAACTTGAAAAACGTTTGATGAAGTGTATTGAGTTGGAAGGAGATTATGTTGAAAAATAAATAATAATAATTCCAAAAAAAACGGTTCTTTTTATGTTAGGCCAGTTACTTTTGCGGTCGCCCTCGTTTTAATAGCAGGTTGAAAATATGTTTTGGAGACACAATTAACATCTACGTCAGAATTTATAATGGTGAAGCGAAATTCATTCATTTTATTGGGGATTTGGGCTTTTATGTGTACTTTAGGTAGTTCTGTAATGTTATTCGTTATTTTTTTGCTTATGACGCAAATTTTAAATAGACAAAATCATTTTTCTAGTTTTGTACAAGGGTATGAAGTTATCGCATAAGCGACCTCCTACTCGCTTTATAACCGAGCATAAAAGAGAAAAAAACATATTGTATATATTATGTTTACAAAGGAAATGATAAGATAATTTAGAATATTGAAATATAATTGCTGCGATATTATCACCTTAGGCATATTATGTATGCATCTTTGCCAGCTTCAACCATTTTGAGGCATGGAACTGGGTATGTTACCTTCAGACATTTGAGGCCCGTTGTACCAGCTATGGTACAATTCCTGCAGTTTGGAGTACTAAGGGCGACTTTATTTAATTCCTGTTTTAACTATATTTGTATAGTTATATAGAAGCCGATTATTCATTTTTCGAAAATCATAACAGACGCACAAGCAGAACCCAGTTAAGTGACATCGGCTAAAAGTCCCTCGTTATTTTATAAAAGTATCATTAACTCTGATATTTCTGAGCATTCCATACATGTGACGCGCAAAATAGAAAGGGACCTAAGCGTAAAAACCAGTTTTATTCAGGAGAGCCATTTTAAAGATTTAAATACGTGTAACAAATTGTATAAGAAATATAGATTGCAGAACACGTACAAAGCCAAAATGAGGTCCTCTTCAACATGTTGTCAGCATCTTTCGATCTAGCTATATCTTTCCTGCGGCATGTAAAGTCACAAATAGCGTTAGAAAATAAATAAATATTTTTTTTTATATATAAGCTTTATTTGAATTATTGAATCTGCTCCAAAGGAGCCTAACAATAAGTATACGAATCTTAAGTATAATTCAATAATGAATCCTAGTATGGATTTCTTGTAATCTGGATCTCTGCTTATTGGCAGGAATTTTAATTAATTTGGTCAAAATAGTATATAACTGGTATGGATCACATGTCTGAGAATTTTAAACCTAGTTTGGCTTAAACCTCGTGATAAAGGGCCAGAGGACCCTTACAGTCATTTACAGAGTGTTCGCGATATTATGTAGAGTGACGAACTCTAGTTATGTATGTATAACGGATAACTCTAGAATAGCAGAGTGGACGACGTAATTTAGGTTATGTAGGTTTTTTGTGTTGACTGTTTTAAGGATCACGTGTGAGAGCATTTAAGCCAAGTGACGTAGAATAAAGGATTCTACACAGTCTTTTTTGAGTGTTCGTCCGCGATTGATATTGCCTGTTTTAAAGATCACGTATAAGAGCATTTAAGCCACGTGACGTTTCGAGCGCATGTGTTCGCGATTACTGTTACGGATGAAGCACAAGTGCAGATTAGAAAACACGGCGTTAGTTTCTCCGAAGTCTTAAAAAGCTTGGACTGCACAATAATTGTCTAGCAAGTATGTTATCATGACGTTCGAGCTTCTCTTTGTGCTTTATATTGATTTTTTGAATTGCCTCTTTGACGAGAGGTATTTCAAGTCTCGGTGGATGTTTTCATTCCTCATATACCAAGGGGCACCGGTAATAAGCCGCAATGTCTTCGATTGGACTCTTTGGATTTTGTCGAGATTGCTCGAGCTTGCTTTGCCCCATAGCTGGGCACCGTATAACCAGATAGGTTTGATTGCACTGTTGTATAGCAGGACCTTATATTCAAGGCTTAGTTTTGAGTTCGCGTTTAGGAGCCAGTGCAGTTGATGGACCTTAAGTTTCAGTTGAGTTTTCTTGGCTTCGATATGACTTCTCCAGGTGAGTCGGCGATCCAGGTGGATTCCAAGGTATGAAACATGATCAGATTGAGATAAAGGGATATTGTTTAATTTCAATGTCGGACAAGTGCTAAAATTCAGTGTGAAAGTTACCTGTGTGCATTTAGCCTCACTGACTTTTATTCTCCAGTCAGAGAGCCAAGATTCTACTCGTCTGAGATGTACACCTAGATTCATAGATGCAATATCCTGCTTTTTATGTGTGGCCATTATAGCGGCAAAAGTAGACGTTAGCACGTTTGGGCTGGTAGGGATATCTGCGGTAAACAGAAGGTAAAGGATAGGCCCCATGACGCTTCCCTGGGGAACACCTGCTAGTATTTCGCGGTCATCGGTGACGTGTTGTCCAAATTTGACTCTGAATCTGCGGTTTTCTAAGTAAGACTCAAGAATTCGATGCGTATTTGCCGGTAAGTATTTGCAAATTTTGTAGGTCAAGCCAAAGTGCCAGACTTTGTCAAATGCTTGAGCAACATCCAGAAATACGGCGCAGCAATATTCTCGCCGTTCAAATTATTTTTCAATTGCTTGGGTCAGACGGTTTACTTGTTCGATAGTGCTGTGACCTTCGCGGAATCCAAACTGATGGTCTGGTATTATGTTATTTGACACGAGGAACGGTTTTATTTTCGATAAAAGAACTTTTTCAAATAGTTTGGATAGTTGGAGGGAAGCAAACTGATCGGCCTGTTGTGGAAGGTATTGATTTGGCCTTTCCTGGCTTTAAAATCATCTGAATCAGAGAAATTTTCCACACTTAAGTAAAGTAATCATGTCTCAAAATAGAGTTAAATAATTTTGCCAGGAACTTCACAGCAACATAGGGAAGTTCCAAGATCATTTTGGGCGTGATAAGATCATATCCAGGTGCTTTACCTGGATTCACGGTTTCTTTAATGACATTCAGAAATTCATTTGCGTTAGTAAACAATGGAATTACGGCAGACATTTTATCATCAGGTGGAAGGAGGTCGCTACTTGCAGGATTTGGGCGAAATACCTGGGACAGATGGTTTGCAAAAACATTGGCTTTTTCCTCTTCTGATATTGCCCACTTGCCATTTGCGTCGCGTATTGGAAATTGCGTTTCGGTGGGCATACTAGTATTTCTTAATGTTTTCCATAATGAGAATTTGGTTGAAGCAGTCGGATTTAAATATGTGACGCGCAAAATAGAAAGGGACCTAAGGTTAAAAACCACTTTTGTCCAGGAGAGCCATTTTAAAGATTAGGTCCCTTTCTATTTGCGCTTAGAATCGTCGACTTTACTTTCATAAAACGCGCATATCTCTGGGAGGGAACACTTTTGGGACATGGGATCGGTTTCATTCGATGCTCAGATGTTGTCCACATCAAAAAATAAAGTCAAAATTGATTTTTTACCCTTAGGTCCCTTTCTCTATGCGCTGTCACACATGTAGATTAAAACCATGTTAGAAATTCAGATTGAAATAGTTGTTGTCCATTAAATTCAAATTTTATAAATTGTTTTAATTTCACGCTACATTAAATCGCCACAAACTTTAACAAATTTCAACTGCTTTAAGGATTTCTATGTTCATTATTCCTCCTTCAAATAGCACACTTTGTGAACTGCCACAAATGAATAAAGTCAAAACATACTTTAAAGGTTAGTATAATGTTTGCTATTGGATTCAGTGAAATTTTATCGAAAATACAAATTTAAATTAGTCCAGCGAACATTTTGGGGGACGAGCGCGACTACTGTGCATGAAACCCTTGATTCAATAAGGATTATATGCTCTCACCCTTTGTTGTTAATTGTTGTTGTAACAAGAATAAGCTTTAGTTTTGTAAGTCCAGTTCGTCTATAGGGGATCTGCCTTGATATTAGGTGAATGAAACGTGCCATTTGAACTGGATTCGTTCAAAAAGCTGAGCGGAGTGCGCTTGATCAGATAATTGAAGAGTTGCAGCACGTCATGTGGTCCCTGTTGACGTTCGGTACAAACGTCCGAACGTTAGCATAAGTTCGCACCCAATAACAAATAAGGAGCTGCACCATCCAGATCTTCGCTGGCCCAGAGCCACGCGCGTCTGCTGAGGTAGTGTTGTTGTTGTAACAACAATATCTGTGGTAGTGTAAGTCCGTCTATGGGGGATCTGCTTCGATATCCAAATGAAGAAAACGCGCCATTTGCATTAAATGTGTGTACGAGTAAAGAGACCTGATGGATCAGCTGAGTGGACTTGGCCAGACAATTGAAGAGGTGCAGCATGTCAGGTGGTCCCTGAATGCAGGCGAGATAAACGTCTAGAACGTTGCCATCAATTCGCGCCCAGTACGAATAATGGCGACTGCACCATGGTTCTGAACCAGAACCATGTCTTCTCCTCTGGTGAAATCTCCGGGGGATGTTCCCCTAGCACTACATTCACGCTAAAGCTAGATAAAGCTTTCGCGCTTCATCAGCGTCAATGTTTATCAGACCTGCTTGATAGTTTCGATGAGCTAAAGGTTCTCTCTTGTACCGCTAGACCTCTCTCTCTCTCTCTGAAGATTGTTTCTTATCAGCCTGTGCGGAGGCATCCTGTCCATGAGATGGTGGTTATGATAACAACTGCGAAGACACCCAAGCAGATACTTCTTAGAAAACAAAAGTTGTGTCTGCGCTCGGTAAGGACCTTTGTCTCCTCCTGTAGATGGTCTTCTCTAGACATAAGGATACATCCTGTTGGAGTTCTAAAGGGCGGCATTCTGGCAAGTCTGAATTTTCTTCCACTACGTCGTACTAACATTCGCTAATGACGACACCAAATCTAGAGTCCCACAGCGAACTACGTTGATATAACACGAGACAACAAAGTCCGTTTCTCTATGCCTATGCACCCACTCCATGCAACGATTACATCTTACAGACGTATAGCTCGATGGTGTATACCAGTAGATCCAAATTCAAAGGTATTGTTCGATTCCGTCTGAGATCAGTAATATAAGGAGCAGCCATTCCTGGAAGTGCTGCTCCCACGACGAAAAATGACAAACAGAAAACTCATACTGTTGAGATGGCTGCCCCTGGCCGAAGAGTGTTTCATTCGGCAATCTATACATACTCGCCGAACTGGCAGTCGTGGGATTGACAATTGATTTTGGTTACTGTCGACGACTTGGCGAGCAAAAAATGTATCTCAATATTTAAGTCACTCTTCCAGAAAAATGTTTACGCCTTTTAGAGCCGGCTTTGAAGAGAGTTGAATTATATTATGGACGGTGGTTTTATTAAAATAATTTTCACTCTTGGCCCTTTTTGGCATGTTAAACGGCCCGAATGAATGTAAGCACAATAGCTGTTAACCGCCTTTTTGCGTTCAGAGCTCGACTTCAATAGAGCTGAGCTATGGTTCCAACCAGACAGCACTACACGTGATACCATCGATTTTGATTAATGGAAAATTACGTTGCCTAAAAGCCATGAAAGACGTTAAATCCTTTACGTATCCACACTGCACCATTGCAACAACAGGCGGGCATCCCAAGACATAAAAAGCAGGGTAGATAAGGCGAGACAAGCATTTGGTATGATTGACTCTGTATGGAGATCCTCCCACTTGTCGAGCATCACTAAACTAAGAATATTTAGCTTAAACGTAAAGTCTGTATGGCATCAAATTTTGGAAGGCTCCATCCAGAGACATCAACAGCATCCAAGTGTTTGTCACTAGCAGCCTCCGCAGAACTTTACATACGAGGGCTGATATATAAAGGGTGTCCCAAGAAGAACGCAATTTTTAAATCTGGCAACATTCGAAGTGTCATTGTTTGACATTTGAACAATTGTTATTGTTTGTTAGTAGAAGGTACGAGGTTAGTAAAAATGGAGCGCTACACGAATGAACAACGCATTCTCATTGTGAAATTGTTTTACCAAAATGGTGAAAGTTTTGCGGCTACAGTTCGCAAATTGCGATCAATTTGGGGTCACAATAATGCTCCAAAAGAGTCAACTGTAAAGAGATTAATGGATAAATTTGCCGAAACTGGGTCTGTTAGTGATGTAAAGACAACAACGCGCCATCGACCAGGTCGATCGACCGAAAATGTCGCAGCTGTACGTGATGATGTCGCTCAAACTCCATCCACCTCAATTCGACACCGAGCTCAGCAAATTGGTGTCTCCAAATCCACTTTGCAGCGAATTTTGACGAAAGATTTGCATCTTCATGCATACAAAATTCAATTGACTCAGGAACTGAAGCCAGCTGACCATGGACAGCGAAGGGAGTTCGTTAATTGGGTATTGGAGAGACAACATGAAAATGCTGATTTTGCCGATAAAATCATCTTCAGTGGCGAGGCCCATTTTCATCTTGATGGCTTCGTCAATAGGCAGAATTGTCGCATTTGGGGTGCGGAAAATCCTCGAGTGATTCACGAGAAGCAAATGCATCCTCAACGTGTCACTGTGTGGTGTGGTTTTTGGGCTGGAGGAATCATTGGACCTTTTTTTATGAAAATGAGGCAGGTCAAGCGCAAACAGTCAATGGTGTTTGGTATCGTGAAATGATAACCAGTTTTTTCTTGCCTAGAACAACAAGACGGCGCCACATGTCATACATCCAGAGAAACAATTCAATTGCTGCATCAGTCATTTAAAAATTGCGCTCTTCATGATTTATACGCTTTTGCATGCGATTATACCAATTGTCGAAGCATTTTTTTCACTCCGATTGAGACACCTCCAAAACAAGGTTTTTAAACGCTTTAACAGCATCTTCTGGCGACGTTTTGGTCGGTCGATAAGACGCAGGTTTGAGCCGATGTTTGAGAGCTCGCATTGTCATGGTGCAAAATGATTCGTCTTCTCTTGGTCGTTTTTCGAACTTTTACGAAGACTTCAGGCAAACAAATTGTGGTGTACCACTCAGAATTGATCTACGCTGCTCAAGCGGAACAGTCGCCACATGACCAGTTTTGCCGAAGACACAGGCGACCATTTGCTGCGAAGTGCTTCTTTCACGAAAAACTTTCGTTGGATTTGGCTCGTCTTCGAAGACCCACACGATCGATTGCTGTTTTGTTTTAGGCTCATACGCATAGATGAATTATGGATCACCTGTGACGATCTTAAAAACGTCTTTTGAAGCACCGCGATCGTATTTTTTTAAAATTTCTGTGCACCAATCGACACGAGTCTTTTTTAAGCGATTGTCAAATTGTGCGTTATCCCACGAGAACAAACCTGTTTTACGGTTAGGTGATCATGCAATATCGAATGTATGCTGGTGGAAGAAATGCCCAAGGATGCCTCTATCTCACGGTATGTCACATGATGATCTTGCATTATCAGTTCACGGACGGCATCAATGTTCTCTGGCACAACGGCCGTTTTTGGACAACCTTCAAGATTGAATTCATTAAACCAGTTTTTCACAGTGCTATAGGATGGCGCTTCGTCGCCACATATAGATTTAAGTTCATCGATGAACTCTTGTCGTGATAATCCGCGTCGAAAGTTGTGAAAAATGATCGCACGAAAATGTTCACGAGTTAATTCCATTTTTTGCCAAATTGATTTTTTCAAGTCACACAACACAAATGACGGTCGTACGGTCAAAACGTTCAGAGTACGTTTATGCTAAAAAATGTCAAACTTTCCAATGGAAATGTCAGATGGCATTAGGTTAGTGTTGCCTGGGCCAAAAAAATATATAGCAACCCATATATTCTGGCCTGTAAGTATAAGAATCAGCGACCTATATTTTAAAGGGTGGGCCATATCATTATTTAATGAAAGGTTCATTCACCCACTGAGGAAGGCACCAGACACCGTCAGCAGAATGGTTATAGAAGCCCCAGGATCAGAGGCGTGTCGGCAGACCATCCCACACATGGAGAAGACAGCTAGACTATGAAATAACTTCTTTTGGACAGAGTTGGAGCGAACCTAAGCGACTGACGAATGTCAGAGATGAATGGAAAAACTTCGTTGTGGCCCAATGTTCCTTATAGGAATTCAAAAGGACTTAATATATGTAAAGCCTCAATGTTTATGACCACTCCAACAATTGTATGCTGGGTGTATGAGAATTTTTGTGATAAGCACATAAAATAGCACGGCAAACATCGTCATTACGACCTACTCGTGTATCCTTATGTATGTAGGAATATGTAAATTTCCGCATACATACAGGATTATCAATATTCATTCACATGTATAATTCATACACATCCATGAGCACACATATCCCACACAACGTAAAGAGCAAACATAACGAACCTTGGCTGAGTTGTAAAAAGACTTAAGTAAAACTTTTTTACAATGACCGGTTACAACTGTTATGTGTATAGTATGTCCCAAAATATATGTTAAGGTACTGTCAAATATTTGAAGAAAAACGTCGAATATTTTATTGCCAAAATCTGACCATAAAATAGGTTTGAGTGGCAAACAACAAAACAGCTGATTTTGGTGAAACAAAAATATTTGCTAGCAAACAAAAATAAGTCTAATGTGAACACAGTGTGACCACCCGAGAACAAATATTTTCCTATCTTTTATGCAAAATTTTTATAAGAGCAAAACAATGAAAATAACATCTGGTAATAGCAGTGTTGTCAGCTTTTAAGAATATAATCATTTAAATGGAAAAAAATCGCAATTTTAATTGGAAACCATATTTTGATAAGAAAAAATAGTTTCTTGTTGGTTCTGTATTGTTGACCTACATTGTACTTAGTAGAGACATAAATACTGTTACACACGTTTTATGCTGTAAAATAAAAAGTACTGAATGTTTTTGGACCAAATATTTTTTTAATACATTTATTTATGTATATTGCATCCAAAAAGAATCTACTTATTCCAAATATACGCCTTTTGCCTTTACACACGCCTTATCGCCAATAGCTGCACGAACCTCGTCCATTGGAAAATTAGCCACAGCTCAAACCAAAGCAGTCTTAAGAGATCTAATGTTGGGGTATCTATTGTGACAAACCTTGTCCTCTAAAGCCGTCCACAATTTGTAATCCAATGGGTTCAAATCTGGACTGCCTGAGGGCCATTCTTCAGAGGAAATGCACGCTAGCAAATTGTTTCGTAGCCAGGCCTGGGATGTTTTAGCCTTATGGGCCGGCGCAGAGTCCTGCTGGAAAGTCCATGGCTGGTTTTGGAACAGCGAATTGTTAAGAGGCTTTACAACAGCTTCCAAAACGGTTTCTTGGTAAACTGGGGCCGATGTTTTGAATCCTTGTTCGCAGAATTGCAGGTCAGTGACCCCATCGTAAGAGACATCCCACCAAACCACGACTGAAGCTGGGTGATGACCTTTTCCCACCCTTGGGATCAGTTCAGATGCTTCCTTAGATGACAGCGCATACACTCTATCATTTTGCTTCTTAAATTTTTCCTGAACGGTAAAAAAATTTTCATCGGTGAACAAAATTTTTCTGTGCAAGTTATCAGCGTGCTTCACCAAAAAACGTTTGCATTTTTCAATCCTATTTTTTTTAAAGCTGCACTCAATAAATGTCCGGTACGTCGTTTGAAAGGCCCAAGTCCCAAGTGTTTTTAATGATTCGACTCATGGACTTTTGCGTGATATTCATCTCACAGGCCATGACTTTCTGTTTTCGGAGCGGATTTCTGTGAATTCTTGATTTAACGGCTTTGACGACCGGTGGCGGTCTTTTACATCTCCAGTCTCCTCAACCAGTTTATGCATTGGTAGACGAACATGCGGCTAATCCCTAGTGGCCGGAGCGTTTTAAAATATCGCTTTTTTCATTTCACACTTGAAAAGCGCTATTACAGCGATACGGTTCTCATTATCTGACCACTCCATGATGAAAGTTGAAACAATTTTAAAATCCCGTTACAGACTAACGCTATTGAGGTTAGCATTCAAAACCCATATGACATTAACGGGCTATGTTCAGTTCTTCTTTTGAAATGGGTGTTTTCAGTGTTGTAACAGTATTTATGTCCCTACTAAGTATATACTTATATATATGTGACGCGCAAAATAGAAAGTGACCTAAGGTTAAAAACCAGTTTGGTTCAGGAGAGCCATTTTAAAGATTAGGTCCCTTTCTATTTGCGCTTAGAATCGTCGACTTCACTTCACTTTTATAAAACGCGCATATCTCTGGGAGGGAACACTTTGGGGGTCTCATTCGATGCTCAGATGTTGTCCACATCAAAAAAAAAGTGAAAAGTTGATAAAAAGTTTTGTTCAGGAGAGCCATTTTAAAGATTAGGCCCCTTTCTATTTGCGCTTAGAATCGGCGACTTCACTTTTATAAAACGCGCATATCTCTGGGAGGAAACACTTTTGGGGCATGGGATCGGTCTCATTCGATGCTCAGATGTTGTCCACATCAAAAATAGAAAAAAATGAAAATTGATTTTTTTTTACCCTTAGGTCCCTTTCTCTATGCGCTGTCACATATTTTGATCTGAATAGTCTGACTCGAGGTCATTTACAAATTCAGAAAAACAACAAGTGTTGGTGTTTTTTGCATTTTGTTTTAATTTATTCTTTTTTAATATTTCGATAGTCTTCGACGATCATGTCAGCAGGGAATATTAAATTTAAAACAAAACAATAAACTTCTTCGCTTCGTGGGTTTTTTTACGTTAAAAAAATCGTAAGAACCACGATGCACAAAGCAGGGTGCCGTCAGTCAAGCGGTAGTCGGTGACCACCTATTGTTATCGATAAAAATAATAAAGCGGATCTCACCGTTCACCTATTGTTATCGATAAAAATAATCCCACCTATTGTTATCGATAAAAAATAATCCAATATAAATATTTATAGATTTAAAGTAAAAGTATTTTTTTTTCATGACGCATTTTTAGTCTGTGTGATTTTGAAAATGAGCAGCTCGTTTTCGTGAACTTTAACACATTATTCGCACGATCAAACCAGTAGTTCAATTTGCGTGACATCTGCAAATTGTGTATGTATTATCGACTTTTGTGGAGGTCGTTAAACAATTCTTCTGTAGAGCGCAACAGACGAACACAAACAAAGGGTCTGTGAGAACGGCTTGACCATGTGACTTAAATTGTTAAACCGGACTGTGAGACTCGCTTTGTCGTCTGCACTCGTCTTGATCGTAATACATGTGTGACAGCGCACTCGTCTGCACTCGTCTTGATCGTAATACATGTGTGACAGCGCATAGAGAAAGGGACCTAAGGGAAAAAAATCAATTTTCACTTTTTTTGATGTGGACAACATCTGAGCATCGAATGAGACCGATCCCATGCCCCAAAAGTGTTCCCTCCCAGAGATATGCGCGTTTTATGAAAGTGATGGTACACCAAAGATACACGTACGAGTATTTCTATTTGCGCTTAGAATCGTCGACTTCACTTTCATAAAACGCGCATATCTCTGGGAGGGAACACTTTTGTGGTATGGGATCGGTCTCATTCGATGCTCAGGTGTTGTCCACATTAAAAAAAGAAGAAAAATGAAAATTGATTTTTACCCTTGGGTCCCTTTCTCTATGCGCTGTCACATATACAGCTTTAAAACTGCGTACCGATGCGCACACAAAATCCAATCTGAGCAGTTTTATGTCAACTTCCATACAAATTGCAAATTGTAATAAATTTCTAAACCAAATCCCGAACAAATTTTAAGGAGGGATATAATTTCAGTCTGATACGACAGAATTTTTTTTCATGGAAGACGTCACTATAATGACGAAATTTCAGATTAATTTAGTATGGCGATTTAGACGTGGCTAATAATTGTGAACGTTGATTGTATGCAGAAAACATTGTTGGAAAGTTTGCGTAAGCTGATAAACTTGATGTGTTAGACCGTGTGTGCTGGTCTCATGAATTACAAAAAATTTCCGCGATTATGTCGTAGAAAAAAAAACACTGAATTGGTCACACTTACGCCAAGTAAACAGCTGTTGCTGTCATATTATTAAATTGACTGGCGGTAAAATTAAGGGAAAAAACAGCAAATCAAATAAGCCAAAGGTAAGAACATTTAGATTTTTAATAGAAATTTTATAATATTATGATTTATTTCACAGAAAATGACGATTGGGTACAAAGTTCCTCAAAAGAAACCACGCTCAAAACCAAAAGTGGTTAAGGAAAGGGAAGAAGAAGATGTCGTAAAATTAATTGTATTGGTGGAGGTACACTCGGCCGCATAAGTTTGCGTACAAGAATAAAATGTAAGAGTATATATAAATTTTCGATGTAAAAAGAAAAGATACTGAACAGATTTTGTTTTTATAAAACAGTGATGTATTCGGGAAAACTTTTATGTAATATAAAGCATTTTAAAAACTTAACAAAAATAATAGGAATTCGAATAGTAAAAGAGGAGTCGTTTCGCGACTATGCAAAAGTGTGCGTATATAAAAAAATTAATAAAATAATACATATTCATTGAACAGGGATTAAACCGGCTCAAGACCTCTTGTTTTCTATATTTAAATAGAAGACAAGTTTTTAACAAAATGGCAAAGTGACATTGATTTTCGTGGCTGCACACTACTTTTATCATGATTTCGGGTCCGTGACAACCCTCTTCAGAAAGCCTTGCTGCAATTGTTGAAAGTAAAACCGAACTCTATAAGGTCAGGCTCTCCACAAACGAATGAGAACTACTGTTGTAAACCTTACTTTTCAAGTTTTCTTCACACAATTGCCCACGAAAATACAACTCACTCTTGCCAGCTCTAAAGAGACTCCACATCGAGAGCCATCCATAGATTTCTTTTAAAACAACGTATTTTTATAAATTAAATGACATATTAATAAGAAGTAGGGTAGACCCTTTGTTTCAGAACTTCATTTAGGCGCTTTGGCATCGATGCTACCAGTTTCGCAGTATAATCGGAGCTAATATTGTTCCATTACTCGACCAGCACTGTTTTAAGTATTTCTTTGGATGTAATAACGTGATTTCGAATCTTGCGTTCCAGCAAATCCCATAAATGTTCAATAGGATTCAAGTCCGGGGATTGCGGTGGAGTTTTTAACTGTTTTTTCACATTATACAAGAGCCAAAGTTGTGCATTGTGGGCAGTATGTTTCGGATCGTTGTCTTGTTGAATGAAATAATCGTCTTCAATACCCAATTTCTGAACACTTTCATTGAGATTTTTTTTTAGAATATCTAAATAGACTCTATGATCCATCGTTGCTGGAATAAACTCCAAGTTACCCGCACCTTTGCTGGCCATACAACCCCATACCATCACACCGCCTCCACCATGTTTTACTGTTGGCTTTAAATTTTTTGGATTCACAGCTGTGCATGGTTTTCTCCAAACAAGTTGACGTCCTTTTATACCAAATATGTAATACTTGCTTTCGTCAGTAAACAATACCTTGTCCCAGAACTGTGGGTGCTTTTTGATGTATTCCTTTGCAAAGGCAATTCGTTTTTGTCTATTGACTAATGACACTAGTGGCTTCTTCCGTGCTACGCGACTATGATAACACTGTGGAACATTTTTGGGGTTATTGTCTGGGGGGTGAGAAATTCCAAGTCAGGGTGATAGTACTAGGTCAGTATATTAAAACCCTCAAAGGGTTTTGCGTTCGTATGTGCCAGTTTACAGTAACTTCACTAAATTGTAAATAAAAGCAGAACGCGTTAATCGATTTCTATGATCTATGTCGCATTTTGTTTATAGGTTATGTGACTTTACGTGAAAGTTATAAGACTCTACACGTTTTTCCTTTTGGGATTTATATGTAAGTATTAAAAAAAAAAAAAAAAATTGGCAAAATTTTCTTCAAAAATTTATTTCTAATTGCAAAAATGTTGATTTGGTAGAGAAACAGTATATTAATGGATTAAAGAAAATGTAATTATTAATTTTTCTCAATTTATTTCAGCAAAATCGAACTAGTCGTTCTCGAGTTATGTCAAACTACGTTTTTGCCAACATTTTACAACTAAGCGAAAAAAACATCAAGATAAGGAAAAAATGTAAAAGGTCATAAAAAAAACTGGCACATACGAAGGCAAAACCCTTTGAGGGTTTTAATATACTGACCTAGTACCATCACCCTGACTTGGAATTTCTCACCCCCCAGATTGGCTGTTGTACTGTGTAATTGGACTTTTTCAAAATTCTGCGGACGGTATCCTTAGAAATTGTCTTATTAAACTGTTCATGCAAGTTTTCAGCTATTTTTGATGCAGTTAGTTTGGGATTTTGCTGAACAGATTGCACCACTACTCGTTTTTCACGCTGACTTAGCTTAGTAGGACGACCAGAACGGGGTTTTGGCACTGAAACTCCAGTGTTTTTAAAATTGCTTATTGCTCTCTGTATTGAAGAATGACATCTTTCAACTGTTTCTCCAATTTCCCTCAAATTTTGACCCTCCTTCCACAAATGAACTATAATTTTTCGTTCTGCGACACTTATTTCTTTTCTCCATCGTTATTAAATTTTAGGAACAGAAACCTACCAAAACAATTTCAAACTGCGAAAATAATGTTTTATATTACATTCCAAACATTAAGTGCATTCAACATGTTGTTACACAGTAACAAAGCACAGTTTCTTTCCGTGTACGCACACTTTTGCATAACATTACGAGTAAACTTGCCATATTTTTGTCTTTGAATTCCCGACTGATTTGAAGCATTGCAAATGCAAAAAGAAGAATCATAACCTATTCATAGCAAGTACAGCTATGAAAAAAAAGTTTTGAAGTCCATACCTCATTTTTAAACGTATCTATTTTATGTTGCATTTCATCTTATATTTTGTACGCAGATTTATGCGGCCGAGTGTAAATTCATGTTGGTTGAATGCTGACGATGACGGATATTACAATAAAATGTTTCGCCACAACGCTTGGCGGAATATTTCGATATATGTGATGCGCAAAATAGAAAGGGACCTAAGGTTAAAAACCAGTTTTGTTCAGGAGAGCCATTTTAAAGATAAAGTCCCTTTCTATTTGCGCTTAGAATCGTCGACTTTACTTTCATAAAACGCGCATATCTCTGGGAGGGAATACTTTTTGGGCATGGGATCGGTCTCTGATGTTGTCCACATCAAAAAAAGAAAAAAAATGAAAATTGATTTTTTTTACCCGTAGGTCCCTTTCTCTATGCGCTGTCACATATTGTCTTCTACCTGCATTACGAGGGCTCTTTCTCAATGAAAGAGAATAGTTAGTTTTTCAAAAATATTTTTATTTTTCAATATAATCTCCTAAAACTTCAGTACACTTAGTCCAACGCTTATCTAGCAATTCTATCCCTTGATTAAAATAGCTTTCCTCGAGGTCTTCAAAATAGTGGTTTACAACTGTAATTACATCTTCATTTGAGGTAAAACGCTTGCCAGCAAGGAATTTTTTTAGATTTGGGAACAGGTAAAAGTCACTGGGAGCAAAATCAGGAGAATAAGGTGGGTGGTCAAGCAGCTCGTACTTTAATTCGTTGATTTTAGCCATTATTAAAAAACACTCTTGTGTGCTGGTGCGTTGTATTGATGAAAAATTATTTTTTTGTGTTGTAAGCCAGGAAGTTTTTCTCGAATTTGTACATTTAATTAAACTAAAAGGTTGCAATAGTACTCTGAATTTATTGTTTTACTCTTTTGCAGATAGGCAATCAATAAATTTCCTTTGAAGTCCCAAAAACCCGTTGCCATAACCTTACCAGCCGATTGAATTGTTTTTGCCTTCTTTGGGGCACTTCCTCCAGCTTCAGTCCATTGTTTGGATTGTTCTTTTGTCTCTGGAGTATAGTGGTCTCATCAACAGTTATGAAACGATGCTTAAAATCCATTTTATTTCGCTGAAAACGATCCAGACAAGCTTGAGAAATGTTCATTCTTATGCGTTTTTGGTCGACTGTTAACAATTGCGGCACCCATCTTGCAGAAAGCTTTTTCATCTGTAGTTCTTCATGCAAAATTAAATGGACTCGATCATTTGAGATGCCCATGATATTAGCTATTTCACGCACTTTTATTCGTCGATCATTTAATACCATATCATGCACTTTGGCTACAATTTCTGTTGCTGTTGCCGTTTTTGGACGTCCACTACGTGGTTCATCTTCAATGCTTGTACGACCACGTTTAAATTCAGCAACTCAATTTTTTACTGTTGCATATGAAGGAGCACTTTCACCTAACACATTCACCATATCATTAGGAATTTCTTGTCCCGATAAACCTTTTTTATGTAAATATTTAATGACACCACGCATTTCTAATTTTTACATTGAAAAAAAAACGCGGATGCGTCTTTTGTGAACACCTGTTTCTATACTAAGGAGTTGCCAGATCGAAACAAAATTTAACATGTGTTCGTAGCAGAGTTTCCAAAACACTTAACTTTTTCTGTTTATACCGCGCTTTTTGTGCTAGGCTAAGAAGTTTCCGAACGGCCCTCGTATTGCTTTTAAGCGGTTGAGAGCAAATAAATTCCTATTTTTTAACAGTTTGACCAAATATTTTTTTTAGTCAAATATTTATTCAAATGTGAACACACGTCAAACATGTTTTCCCAAACTCCTATTTGACATCTGTTTGAACAAACAAAAACAGTAAAATATTTGTCACAAAATCAACCCTGTGTTATTTTGACAGCATTTTGAGCAAATATGATGAAAAACATTTTCGTCAAATATTTGCCCAATGTGACAGTACCTTTAGAGGAATAATTTAGGCGCATATCTTGACTTGCGTTTCAGCTATACAGTTTTAGTTTTTAAAGCTAAGTACACAAAACACTACTAATATTGATATCATGAAAGATAAAGTCAACTGCCTCGCAAACTAAACTCTGGTATGGATTAAGAACTATTTAAATACTATTTCTCTGGGATCAGTTTCTCTGGGCGAAGTAAAGGAATTTTATGAATTGTATTTTTGCTAGAATAAAATTTTTTAATAATGACATTTAACATTAAGCTCTGAAATGTTAAACCTCATGTTTTCTTCGTCATGCAATATGTATTCTGCGTTATATGAAAGTTTGTTGGAATAGCAAGTCGTCGAAACCAAAAATCTTTTGTTTTGAAAGAATGATTTACCCCACAAGCTAATTAGATCAGGTTTGTTGCCTTTTGTCGTATGGGGAAGGATAAAAAATACTCAGCGAAGTTAAAGCAAACCCATCACCTTCTGGTCTCGATTTTTTAGCGGTTACGTCCCTTTGGATTTTAACTGGCACTATAAGTACAGACATACATACCGGCGTTTTATTAGAATGTCACGCGAAAAAAACACCTTCTGGCGTCAGGGCACAACGACGACACAAAATAATGAAATAGGCACCATGTCGTCAACAGCATCCATCGGAAAGGTGTCAAAATATGTCGCTGTCAAATATTGACTTTTGTTCGGCTGCAAAAAAAAAGAAACACACACAAAATCATAAATATAAATTTATAGCAAAATTATTAAGAGAAATTACTGCTAATGGCTTTATAATCACTTTAGTCTAATCGTTAATTTCTTAACCAAAGCATATTTTCGGCGAGCTGATGTGGGACTGGGAATTTTCATTCAATATCCCTAATGATATTATCAGTTGTAATATTAAACAGAATAATTTAACCAATTTTCGCAATAATAGTATTTAAGAATTTTGTTTTTGCCTAAAACGGATTGGAACTTAACCGATGTTCTCCAATTTCAACAGTGCCCGTCCTGGGCACGAGGAGCTTACTTGTGCCGAACTTCACCCAGATTAGTTGTTATATGTGAGCTAAAGACAAAATCGGATAAGTCCTTATAAGTAATGTGGAAAAGATGGAATTGGATGTACGAGGGCATATCAATAATTTCGTGACGTTTAAAATGAAACACAGTTTTTTTTGCAAAAAAAAAAATCCTTTTTCCACATAATCTCCCTTTTGCTCACTACACTTAGTCCCACATTTCTCAAATTTGTGTACTCCTTCCAAAAGATAGGATTTTTCGAGATCCATAAAATAAAGGCATTTGTTTGATCAATAATTTCATCGTTGGAGCTGAATCTTTTGCCACCGAGGCATTTCTTTAGGTTTGGAAATAGGAAATAGTCACTGAACCAGAAAATCACCAGAAAATGACGGATGAGGAACTAATTCGCCACCCAATTCATGCAATTTCGTCATTGAGACTGAACACGTGTGTACCCATGCATTATGTAAATGAGAAATAACTTTTTTCTTGGCCATATGGGGTCGTTTATTTTTAAATCCTTGTTAAATCGGTCCAATAAGTTGGCGTAATATTCGCTGTTTATTGTTTTTCCCTTTTGAAGGTAATCGATGGGGATTATTCCGCGTACAACCTAAAAACATATGTGACAGCGCACAGAAAAAGGGATCTAAGGATAAAAAAAAAAAATTTCACTTTTTTTTGATGTGGACAACATCTGAGCATCGAATGAGACCAAGCCCATGCCCCAAAAGTGTTCCCTCCCAGAGATATGGGCGTTTTATGAAAGTGAAGTCGACGATTCTAAGCGCAAATAGAATGGGACCTAATCTTTAAAATAACTCTCCTGAACAAAACTGGTTTTTACCCTTAGGTCCCTTTCTATTTTGCGCGTCACATATGGCCATCACCTTATTGGCACACAAAAAATCACCTTGGCCATCTTCGGAGCCAGTTCACCCGGAGAAACCCATTGCTTAGACTGCTGCTTGATCGCCGGAGTGTTGTAATGGATCCTTGATTCATCCACAGCTACAAAACGCCGCAAAAGCTCATTAGAATTGCGGTTAAACACCTGCAAACAATCCTTTGAAGTTGTCACACGATTACGTTTATGGTCAATTGAGAGCAACGCGGCACCCAACTCGCAGGCAGCTTTCTTAAACACAACTGATCATGTAAAATCGAAACCACGCTGCCATATGAAATGCGTGTGGCATCAATAATCTCACGCACTTTTGCTCTTTGAGCGGCCAACACCATATCGTGGGTTTTTTCGACATTTTCGGGTGTATTGACCTCATTTGGCCGTCCACAACATTCAGCGTCATTTGAACTTGTGCGACCACAACGAAAGTCAGTAAACCACTTTTTACCATTGAAATCGATGGTGCAGAGTCCCCATATTATTTATTAAGCTTTTCGTTGGTTTGATTGGAGGTTTTTGTCCGCAAAAAAATAATGTTTAATAAGCACTCGAAATGCACTTTTTCCATTTTTACCAAATTTACCACGAGGTTGTATGTTTTGAACAGCTGTTAAACACAAACAAAATGACGAAACTCTCTCAAAAGTAGGCTACTAAGAGATAGTACAGTAGGCTACTAAGAGATAGTACCAGATGGAAGCAGTGTTGCATTTCATATAACTACGAGGGAAGTTGGAAAAGTCCCGGAATTGTTGATCTGTCCTCGTACTATTACCAATATCTATGCCCCTCTATCGTACGATGGAAGGTACAAAAATACACGGAACAAATATGACCCAAATATCGAAAAAGACGACTAAAAATTCTGACTTTTGCCATTTTTAAGTAAACTTCTTTTCCATTAAGCCTTTAAATGTTTCAAAAAATCCGCCTGAATAATCGCTAAATCACCAAAATATAGGTCGCCAAAAGTCTTCGATCTTGCCATATTTGGTGAGAAATCGACAAACCTGACAACCCTGCGTCGCACTCCGAAAAAACTTCCTTAGTAAAATGCAAAAACAAGAGAGCAAGGAGAAAAAAGGCAAAAACGTACAGCAAGTCCCGCCCATACAGACAAACAAGTAAAAAATTCCAACTTATAGACGTAAAGTCAAATTTCAAAAATTCGGTTAGATAAACCGAACTTCTGTTGCAATAACTAACATTTCATAATGTTGATGGTAACATGGTTTGAGATTTCATATGATGGTTGCTACAACCAAAATACGGTATTCACAGCCAATAACACAGTTATACAAACCGAATTTGGTTTAACTATTGGACACTTGGTTTCAACAGAACGGTGCCACTTGCCACACAGCTGCTCAAACAATGGATATACCTAGATGCCATTATGAAATACAGCTAACTTCACGTTGGCCGTCATTATGAAATGCAGCTAACTTCATAGGTAAGTTGGCCGCCTAGATCGAGTGACATCACACCTTTAGACATTTTTCTTTGGGGTTACGTAAAGTCCAAAGTCTATGCTGACAAACCAGCTACAATTCAGGTTTTGAAAGCCAACATTACGCGAGTCATTAAAGCCATACTATTCGAAATGCTCGAACGAGTCATCCAAAATTGGACCCTCAGAATGGAAACCCTGAGGCGTAGTTGCAGCCAACATTTAAAGGAAATTATATTCAAAAAAATAAATGCCATAAAATGTCCTTTCAAATTACCAACAAAGATTCCACACTTGATTTGAATTTTTATATTTTTTTTGTTTTGAAAAAATACCTCTAGGTGGATTACCCTATACTTATTGCCAACAATTTATAATAGCAACCATAACATGTACATATAAGTTCCAATAATCAGCTTAGTCTGTTAGGTTTGCCGATACTTGTTTTCTTCAACCGAAAGTGTCAGTTCTCTCTACTGAAAATTACTGTCAACCCAATCAACATTCGGTTGTGACAATGGAATACATGGAAAATACTTGCAACCACTAACATTCGGTTGGAAAAAAGTTTGGTTATTGTCCAGGTTCGTCTGTAATAGTGATATTAAAAAATATTTACACACAGGGAACAGATTTGTTACCACAGCCGTGTTGGTGTTGGTTGCATATCACTCTTTTACAGGTACTTTAACGAGATAGGTGATCTCATCCCGGAAGTCAGAGTGTTCGCCCGTAACACCCGCTTGTCTAGAAGTTCGCATCCATTTGTTATTACAGGGAGAATTCGTTCTTCAGCCGCATTGCCCGTATGTGGAACAGACTTCCCGCAGAGGTGTTTCCTGCCACGTATGATATGAACAGGTTCAAATTAAATGTCCATAAACATTAGTCCCTCTTTTCTTCAATACCCTAACCTATGTTCCCTTGACCGATGCAATGCACTGCATATATAGGGGACACCCCCTGAGTGTTGGTCTTAAAAAAACCGAATGTTGGTAGTTGCAAGTACTATCCATGTATTCCATCGTTACAACCGAATGTTGATTGGGTAAGCGACAATTTTGTAGTAGTGGGATCTGACATTATAGGTGGAATAGACAAAGTATAGAAAACTCTAACAATTAGGATGATTTTTGGAACTAAACTTGTATAAGTACATGAAATGGTCGTTATAGATTATTGGTAATACGAACTCTTTTAGTTCGTTTGTTATTACCGCAAGCATTTGTTAACTGGACCAACAACTGATGGTTAAATTTTATGTATTGGGTTATCTGGGCAAAATAAAAAATTATTTTTTATTTAATTTTTGTATTTATCGATTTAAAATATTTATTCCGTTATTTAAATTATTAGCAAGTTTTTTTAACTTATTTTTTACTTTCGAATCCAATAAAGTATGTATGCACAAGTAAAGTAAAGTGGAATTTAACCCTTAACATTCCCGGCTACATAGGGGTTTATGTGTCGTAAAGTACCTCAAATTAATGATTTAGGTCTTGCCTACAGATGTGATAAAAACAATATAAACGAGGGCGACCGCAAAACTAACTGGCCTGGCACATTTTCTGTTTTACTAGCAACTTTGTTTTTTTTTGTTTTTTAAAATCAATCTTTTATAAGCCATCTGTCAAAATTTCCGAAATATTTATTAATTATTTTATTTGTTACAGGTGATTGAAGTAAACAAGTTTCATAATTTTTGATAAATGGAAAATAAAGAGTTTCGTGCGGTAATTAAACACTTTTATATGAAAGGTTATACGCCACAATTAATCAAAGATGAATTGGATTCTGTTCATGGTGATAATGCACCATCATACTCCACCGTGAAATCCGGGGTTCAACAATTTAAAATGGGTCGTTCAAGTACGGAAGATGAACAACGCTCTGGAAGACCGAAAACTGCTACTACTATTGAAAACATTAGAAAAATATTTAATGAAGTGACTAAAGATAGACGAATGAAGCTCAGAGAACTTGCTGATATTGTTTAAATACACGAAAAACAAGTTTGGAGTATTTTACACGATGAACTCCACATGAAAAAGCTATCCGCAAGATGGGTGCCGCGTTTGTTGACTTTGCCCCAAAAAATCGTCCGTTGGACCAATTCCGAGGAGCTTTTAGAGATTTATCAGCGTAATCCAATAGAGTTATTGGGCCGATTCATAACTGTTGATTAAACATGAATCCATCAGTACATCCCAGAATGCAAAGAACAGTCAAAACAATGGATAGAAGCTGGTAGAAGTGGTCCCAAGAAGGCGAAAACTGTTAAGTCAGCAGGAAAAGTAATGGCCACAGTATTTTGGGATGCAAGGGGTATAATATTTATTGATTATCTTGAGAAAGGAAAAACTATAAATAGTGAATATTATTGTGCATTATTGGATCGGTTGAGTGAAGAAATCAAGATAAAACGACCGCATTTAGAAAAACAAAAAGTTCTTTTTCATCAAGATAATGCTCCTTCACACACTGCATTTTTAACTCAATAAAAACTGGCCGAATTACGATTTGAAATTGCTCCGCATCCACCATATAGTCCAGATTTAGCTCCTTCTGATTAATTCTTGTTTCCAAATTTAAAAAAAATTCTCGGTGGCAAAAAATTTTCGACCAATAGCGAGGTTATTGCTGAAACTGAGGCATATTTTGAAGGTCTTGAAAAATCTTATTTTTCGGATGGAATTAAAAAACTTGAAAAACGTTAGATGAAGTGTATTGAGTTGAAAGGAGATTATGTTAAAAAATAAATAATAATAATTCAAAAAAAACGTTTTTTTATGTTAGGCCAGTTACTTTTGCGGTCGCCCGTATTGCCATTCTGTGTCGATATTGGTTTTCATTAGGAACATTACAGATTCATTAACATTATATCACAAAATGTAGTAGTTTCTTTTGAAAAAGGATAAAAGGACCAGATTATCTTGAAAATATTCTGATTTAATTTTAGACGATCTATAATAAACTTATAATAGAAGTGACATTTTAAGCCAAACAAAAGGATGAAAAGGAAACTGCAATCTTGGAGATTTGATCGTAAAAGTTCGACGAAAATAAACTCCATACGAGTTCGCTAAAGAAACCTCAACACGAAAATTCGCTAAAACGATGGAATATTAACTACTTTTCCACTTATTTCATATGGTTTAAAATTGCAACATTAAACTTTCCTCGGCTCATAAAAAATAGATCGGACCTATGATGGTCGTGCTTTTGGAATTTTCTATAATCACGTAATCACGCCTTTCCATTCCAAACGAAATAATACAGCGAACTTAACGGGGGTTTGGTTACTACAAAGAATTTATCATTTGCCACCACCAATTATTGGTACCAAAGTAACATGTACATCATACTTGGTTGGTTGTTATAATTACCAGTTGTGGCAACCAATAGTGGTACTGAATTCGGTTACTATATCTACCTACCATCTTACGGTAAGTCAAACCACGTTACAATCAATATACCATGGCATATTAGTGATGGCAACAGAAAGTATGTGTATCCACTTCATTTATTTTCCAATTGTACAATTTTATTGGCCCAAGTTTAAAAAATTTAAAACAAATAAAATTGTGAAATGTTGTTGTGCCTTCTATACCCCACCATACTGGGTGAGAGTCTAAATATCATTTGGTACGATCAAAGGCATTTAGGACCCTACATATGTTTGACCACATACAGAGAAAAAACCCATTGGAAATCGGTCCGAACTACGAAAATTCGACATTTTTTATGTTTTCTGGTTGGCGTGATGGTAAAGAAATTTGACATACATTTCGCCAACATACGTGGCCTGCATACGAATTTGTTCGCTGTGTTCTCCCACATTCATTTCCATAGGCCTGATGTTCTAGCTCTTTGTGAGACCCAGGTGCGTAAGGATTCTGATCCACAGGATTTTTACGTCCCAGGGTATCACACCCCACCTCTTTTTATTTCTCACAGAGGACTTGTGGTATATGTACGTAACGATATAGTGTTTCAGAGCCAGCAACACTTATGATCACAAGATCCACAATTTACTCCCTTTGGGTTAAGTTCAGGATTGGAACACACATACTTCATTTTGGGTTTATATACAGAAGCCCAAACTCGGAAAGGAAGGCTTCCCTTAACGGCTTCGACGCCCTATCCGATTTTATAACGAAAGTTTTGGAGAGTTATCCGGACAGTGAAATCGTCGTTGCTGGTGGTTTTAATGTCCACAATTCCGCCCGGCTTTCGCATTCGAGCCAAACAACTCCGGAGGGCCAATACGCCGAGCTCTTCGCCGCGCAAAATGACTTGACGCAACTAGTGAATGAACCGATACATATTCCGTGTGTAGAAGGGCACCATCACAATATTCTTGACCTTTACTTAACTTCACACCCTGAAAAGTACGAAGTTAATGTCCTTGCACCTCTTGGTAATTCTGATCACTGCATTGTTTCAGCATCCTTTTCGTATTCCTCCCTTCGAGTCGCTTCGATACCAGCCCCAAAGCGAACAGTTTTTATCTACGAAAAGGCACGTTGGGCTGAGCTCAACCACTTTTTCCAGCATTTTAATCGGAAACTTTGTTTTCTTGACAACGACGTAAATGCTGCTGCTGAAATGATCCAAAATATAATTTTATATGGAATGAAGACATTTATTCCAAATAAAGTTATGTCGGCTAAACCAGCCAAAAACAGTTGGTTTAACCAGGCATGCAGGGATGCTGTCAGATCTAAAGAGGAGACGTTCAGATTATGGCGCCTGAACAAAAACGCCAATACTGAACTGCTGCGTAAACAGGCAAGAACTTCGTGTGCCAGAGTGCTTAGGCGTGAAATATTTCTACACGAACAACGCCTACGTACAAAGGTTCTTGCTTCCCCCCAGGGGAAGTAAGAGCTTTTGGTCGTTTGTCAGAAGAGTGACATCACACCATGGGTGAATGGAAATTTGAAATAGTTGATAGATTTTAAAGAAAAACTGCTAAGAGCAAGAAGAAGAAGGCCAGGTAGATATGAGATAGAAAAACAACTTAAAGCTATTAGTAAAGTCATTTAAATTGCCAGCAGAGAGTCCATGAACAATTTTTATATAGATAATTTAGAAAATATTCGCCATGAACCCAGCAAATGTTGGAAGTTTTTAAACAAAACACTTGGTAGGAATTGCATTGATAAATCCATTAAAGTAGACGATAATAATGGCAATTTAATATATAATGACGTCCAAAAAGCCAGAGTTTTTAATGAATACTTCCTGAAATCAGTGAAAGATTTGAAAGCGTCTATTGACCAAAACCAAACCAATGATCACTGCAATTCAATGTGTACTCTTATTCGATGTAACACTTCTATGCAATTGAGATGTACTAGTTTGAATGAAGTTCAGGATATTATCTCTGACATATCTGTGCGAAAAAGTTCGGGATATGATAACATATCTCCTAGAACTGTATTGGAGTGTGTGGATGTTCCTTCACCTTATTTGGTGAACATATTCAATAATATGATGGTCAGCTGTACATATCCTGAGGTTTTGAAAATACATAGAGTAGTCCCGATTCCAAAGGAATCAAATGTCAGTACGGTTGACAAGTACAGACCAATTGCTGTTTTGCCAATATTTAATAATATTTATGAAAAAATTTTGCATAACCAAATTTCTTCATATCTGGATAGCAAAAACTTGCTCAGCAGATTCCATTTTCAGTTCAAAAAGGGATGTGGCACTGAAGAGGCTGCCGTAAATGTGGTTAATCATATTTGTAAAGGATTAGATGAGGGAGGCTGGAGTTTTTTATGACTTTTCAAAGGCTTTTGATCTTGTTGATCATGACATTTTATTACAAAAAATTAAGTTTTATGGAATTTGTGGAAACATTGAAGCTTTTGAAGAGTTATTTACAGAACAGGAAACAATATGTAGAAATAAGTGGGTGTAAAAGCTCATATGAATTTGTGGAACATGGTGTACCACAAGGAAGTGTACTTGGACCGTTGCTTTTTAAGATTTATCTTAATAACACTGTGGAACGTTTTTGGGGTTATTGTCTGGGAGGCGTAGTTGCGGCCAACATTTAAAGGAAATTATATTCAAAAAAATAAATGCCATAAAATGTCCTTTCGAATTACCAATAAAGAAACCACACTTGATTTGAATTTTTATATTTTGTTTGTTTTGAAAAAATACCTCTAGGTGGATTACCCTATACTTATAACCAACAATTTATAATAGCAACCATAACATGCACAAATTCTGTTCCAATAATCCACTTAGTCTGTTAGGATTACCGATATTTGTTTTCTTCAACCGAAAGTGTCAGTTTTCTCTACTGAAAATTACTGTCCACCCAATCAACATTCGGTTGTAACGATGGAATACATGACAAGTACATGCAATCACTAACATTCGGTTGGAAAAAAATTTAGTTGTTGTCCAGGTTCGTCTGTAATAGTGATATTAAATATTATTTACACACAGATAACAGATTTGTTGCCACAGCCGAATTGTTTGCCAACCGAATGTTGGTTGTTGCCACAGCCGAATTGTTTGCCAACCGAATGTTGGTAGTTGCAAGTACTATCCATGTTTTCCATCGTTACAACCGAATGTTGATTGGGTAAGCGACAATTTTTAGTAGTGGGATCTGACGTTATAGGTGGAAGGGACAAAGTATAGAAAACTCTAACAAATTAGGATGATTATTGGAACTAAACTTGAACATGTAATGGTTGTTATAGATTATTGGCAATACTAACTCTTTTAGTTCATTTGTTATTACCGCAGGCATTTGTATATTTATTCCGTTATTTAAATTATACGCAAGTTTTTTTAACTTATTTTTACTTTCGAATCCAATAAAGTATTAATGCACAAGTAAAGTAAAGTGGAATTTAACACTTAACATTTTATTTACAATTAAGTGAAGTTACTTAATTTTGAATAAAAGCAGAACGCGTTAATCGATTTCTATGATCTATGTCGCATTTTGTTTATTGGTTATGTGACTTTACGTGAAAGTTATAAGACTCTACACGTTTTTCCGTTTGGGATTTATATGTTTTAAAAAAAAAAAATTTTTTTTGCAAAATTTTCTTCATAAATTTATTTCTAATTGCAAAAATGTTGATTTGGTAGAGAAACAGTATATTAATGGATAAAAGAAAATGTAATTATGTGAAACAGTATATTAATGGATAAAAGAAAATGTAATTATTAATTTTTCTCAATTTATTTCAGCAAAATCGAACTAGTCGTTCTCGAGTTATGTCAAACTACGTTTTTGCCAACATTTTACAACTAAGCGAAAAAACATCAAGATAAGGAAAAAATGTAAAAGGTCATAAAAAAACTGGCACATACGAACGCAAAACCCTTTGAGGGTTTTAATATACTGACCTAGTACCATCACCCTGACTTGGAATTTCTCACCCCCCAGATTGGCTGTTGTACTGTGTAATATAACAAACCTGGGTCTGACCAGATGGTATTTGCCTCATTTATCCTTACCATCACGAAACAGTAGCGAGAGCATATATGGAGCGAGATGCTGCCCTATTAAGTGAATTTGCTAGAATAAACAAATTATTTTTAAACGCGGATAAAACTAAAGTTATACGTTTTAAACCCCATATTGACCACAGGAATTCCTTTGCCATATACATTGATGGTAAGGACATTTTAGAAGTTCATTCTTTAAAGTACTTGGGCTTGCAAATACAAAGCAATCTCTCCTGGGAACTACATATTCAGCAATTGAAAACCAAATTATCTCGAGCTGTAGGAGTCTTGTATAAGTTTAAGAATAAATTCAATAATGAAACCAAATTTTTGATTTATCAAGCATTAGTACAGAGTAACCTAAATTACTTAGCTTTACTGTACGGCTACAAAAAAAAGTGATGAGTTCAAATCTCTGTTCAGGTTCCAAACTAGAGCGTTAAAAACTGTTGCGAATCTTCCGTTAACATATTCTACTATGTCTTTATACAAGAATGCATTTCCATCGGTGTTACCTCTTTATGGAATCTATAAAATGCAGCTTTTATTGTACATATCGAGCCATAAGCGCTAACCTATCGTAAGTGAAAAAATGCAAATTTTACAGGAGACGGTTTTTATTATTTATTTCAAACAACTTTATTAAAAATGCAAATGTTTTAATGCAAAAATTTAAGATTTCTACCTACTCATATAACTGTATCAAAAAACAAAAAAAAAATCTGAACACATTTGCGATTGCTGCAGCAATTTGATGTGTGACTTACGATAAAATTGCTACACAATAAAATTTAAACAATCATTTACGATAAAATGCAAAAGCTTTTTTTTTGATGTTTTACTAACAATTTTGTCATTTTAAAAATACAAAACGATGAGGCTTGTCCTAACGATTATTTTTCAGCAATAAAATTTTTTTTCCAAAAATTTGACTTACGATAGGTTAGCGCTTATGGCTCGATATGTATTTAAATGTGTTCACAACATTGGACATCATACAATCTCTTTTGACATAAACCAAAGTTCATTTAATACCAGAAATAACACAAACTTGAGGGTAGCCAGGTGTAGGCTTGAGCTTACAAAACAGAGCATTGAATATATGGGCTGTAATGAGTTTAATAAATTACCAAATGATTTGAAGACTATGAACAGAATTTCCACATTTAAGAATCATCTAAAAACTTATTTGTTGCAACATGTTGATGAATTTATAAATTAATAGATCCAATCTCAGTAATTTAAAATGTTTTTGCCGAATTTTTCGAAAGAAAGTAAAGTGTAGCTAAATATTAAAAAAAAAAAATTAATGCCAACTTGCCTCTGTAATGTCTATAAGACGCTGAGGCTTCAATATCAATTATGTAGAATGCTATTACAAATATTATTTTTTTCAAATATTATATTTTTATATAATTTATGTAATATAATATTTAAGCACGAAATTGTAGAGAACAAATAAATAAATAAAAATAAATAAAAAAAAAAAGAATAGTTCATCATCTACCCCAACTCTTGTTAAAGACGATCAGGCATTCACTGACCCGGTTGATAAAGCTAACCTCTTGGCTAAAATGTTTGCAGGAAATTCTTCCTTGCCGGAAAGCAATCAACCACTCCCGGTGATCGAAAACGTATCTAGTTCCATGCCTCAGATATTTTTCGAACACGTGGGGTTAAAAGGGTTCTTGCGAATCTCGACTTAAATAGGTCCCCGGGCCCGGATGGTATTTCGGCACTTGTCCTGTGTACGAGGGCGGTTCGGAAAGTTCTTAGCCTATCAATGAAAGAGAATAGTTAGTTTTTCAAAAATATTTTTATTTTTCAATATAATCTCCTGAAACTTCAATACACTTAGTCCAACGCTTATCTAGCAATTCTATCCCTTGATTAAAATAGTTTTCCTCAAGGTCTTCAAAATAGTGGTTTACAACTGTAATTGCATCTTCATTTGAGGTAAAACGCTTGCCAGCAAGGATTTTTTTAGATTTGGGAACAGGTAAAAGTCACTGGGAGCTAAATCAGGAGAATACGGTGGGTAGTCAAGCAACTCGTACTTTAATTCGTTGATTTTAGCCATTGTTAAAACACTCTTGTGCGCTGGTGCGTTGTCTTGATGAAAAATTAGTTTTTTGTGTTGTAAGCCAGGACGTTTTTCTCGAATTTGTACATTTAATTGATCTAAAAGGTTGCAATAGTACTCTGAATTTATTGTTTTACCCTTTTGCAGATAGTCAATCTATAAAATACCTTTGAAGTCCCAAAAAACCGTTGCCATAACCTTACCAGCCGATTGAATTGTTTTTGCCTTCTTTGGGGCACTTCCTCCAGCTTCAGTCCATTGTTTGGATTGTTCTTTTGTCTCTGGAGTATAGTGGTGGATCCATGTCTCATCAACAGCTATGAAACGATGCTTAAAATCCATTTTATTTCGCTGAAAACGATCCAAACAAGCTTGAGAAATGTTCGTTCTTATGCGTTTTTGGTCGACTCCGGCACCCATCTTGCAGAAAGCTTTTTCATCTGTAGTTCTTCATGCAAAATTAAATGGACTCGATCAGTTGAGATGCCCATGATATTAGCTGTTTCACGCACATTTATTCGTCGATCATTTAATCGATCATATCATCGATCATATCATGCACTTTGGCTACAATTTCTGTTGTTATTGCTGTTTTTGGACGTCCACTACGTGGTTCATCTTCAATGCTTGTACGACCACGTTAAAATTCAGCAACCCAATTTTTTACTCTTGCATATGAAGGAGCACTTTCACCTAACACATTCACCGTATCATTATGAATTTCTTGTCCCGATAAACCTTTTTTATGTAAATATTTAATGACACCACGCATTTCTAATTTTTCCATTGTAAAAAAATCCCGTATGCGTCTTTTGTGAACGCCTGTTTCTATATGAAGGAGTTGCCAGATCGAAACAAAATTTAACATGTGTTCATAGCAGAGATGGAAGTTTCCAAAACACTTGACTTTTTTCTGTTTATACCGCGCTTTTTGTGCTAGGCTAAGAAGTTTTCGAACCGCCCTCGTAAGTGCTCCTCGACGCTAGCCCGTCCATTACGCAACCTCTTCAACCTTGCATATCGCGCGGGAGTCTTCCCAGCGTGTTGGAAGGTTGCGAACGTCCAGCCGATCCCTAAAAAGGGTGAAGCCAATAATCCTGCAAATTATCGGCCAATCGCGATTTGCTCTGCGCTCTCCAAGGTAATGGAGAGTATGGTTAACCACCATCTTCTAGGGTATTTCGAGTCCAACGACCTGCTTAGCGATCGACAGTATGGCTTCCATAGAAATCGCTCTACGGGAGACCTGATGGCTTTCTTGACGGAGCTCCGGAGTCGGTCTATCCACCAGTTTGGCGAGAGTAAGGTTGTGGCTCTGGATATCTCCAAGGCCTTTGATAGAGTCTGGCACGGTGCACTCTTGTCAAAGCTGATGGCTTTTGGTGTCGGTGATACTTTCGCTCGTTTTATATCGAGCTTTCTTAGAGATCGCACTATAAGAGTTGTTGTCGATGGGTTCTCATCCAACAAACATAGGCTTACTGCAGGAGTACCACAGGGCTCTGTCCTTTCTTCCTCTTTATTTCTTATTTTCATTGATGATCTGTTGGGTCAGACCGTAAATCCAATGTACTCCTTTGCGGATGACAGTAACCTCTGTCATTCTTATTCATTCGACCGTAGGCCGAGTCTTCAAGATACTGAAGACAAAAGGCGAATTATGGATGAGAACACTTGGCCGGGATCTACTGGCCATTTCCGAATGGGGTCGAGTGAATAGAGTAGATTTTAATGCACGTAAGACACAGTACTGCTTGTTGTCTCACAAGCGATTCGCTGACCCAACAGTGTCGTCATTACCTATCGATGGTATGGATGTCGAACAATCAGATGCTCTTGATGTTCTGGGCATGAAAATACAATGTGACGCTCGTTGGGCGAGACATGTATTCGAAGTGTCGAAAGAAGCACTCAAGTGCATAGGCTTCTTAAAGCGGTGCAAGAAATATTTCACTCCTTCTGATCTTTTCAATATCTATACAACTAACATCAGGCCGAAGATGGAATACAACTCCCATATATGGGAGGTGCTCCAAAATCATCCTTGGAGCTACTTGACCGTGTTCAAAGGAAAGCGATGGTGCTGATAGGTGACAGTAGGGTATCCAACTTTATTGTTTCCCTTGAGCATCGTCGGAATGTGGGTTGCCTGACGCTGTTCTATCGTTACTTTCATGGTGTGTGTTCATCAGACATCCGTCGCCTTATTCCTGACGTGAGGATGTTCGGCAGGGATACGCGACTTTCTAGGAATTCACACCGTTTTGTTATCGGTTGGCCAGTTGACCGCACTATACACTACAGATCGAATTCGTTTTTCGCCCGTACTGTCCGTATGTGGAATCGACTTTCGGCAAATGCGTTTCCCACTAATTGCGACATCCAGAAGTTCAAGACAAGTGTCAATAAACATTACTTCCTCTTTCCGCCCTCCGATCCCTTACTTTCCACTCGCCAGCGCAATGCACCGCATGTATAGGGGGCATCCCCTGAGTGTTGGTTATTTAAAAAAAAAATCACCAACATTTCATGGTTTTGATTGTAATACGAGTATGGTTCGACATATCATAAGGTGGTAGGTACGATACTATCACGGTACGCACAGCCAAGAAGTCGGGTTAACAACCGATCTCTGTAAAACTATTGGTTGCCACAACCGGTTGTGGTGTACATGTACTTTAGTACCAACAATTGGTGGTGACAACAGACAAGTTTTTTAGCAGTAACCAAATTTCGCTTATTGTTTATTCCGACATTAGAATATTTTCCTCGTAATAGCTTATAGCTTCAGGGCGCTACAAAATCTTTGTTTAAGACGAAAAGAACACTATAGAGAAGGGCACATGAGCCTTTGGCTCCGTTAGTTTAGTGTGACGCTATGAACAAAACCAAAATGTGTCAAATAAAAGTTATTCTGCGACTAGAAAACAAAAATACCTTAAAGCAAATAACTTTTTGAACAAAACACCGAGTGCATGTTCAACAAAAAGATTAGTGGAACTAAAGCCTGACAGCGAATTGCGATAGAGTTGTTTTGCCACCAGTTGTTGTTACTTTTGCTCCTTTTCCACGAAACAAAACAGCACATTGGCACACACTAGATCTTCCCGCATCACAAGTCCCAAACCTCCCCCCACCAGTACAAGTGAAAACGACTACAAGGGGTAAAACTTGCAAAACAAAAAGTGCAGACACTTGAAAAAGTGTGCAGAAAAGGAAAGGCGTGTAAGAGTGTTTTCCATTGTGTCCTGCGTTGAACCATAACAAAACTGCCATAACTACCAAGGATCAGTCGGAGGACCACAGCAGCAGCAGAAACAAAACACGACTGAAATTTCTTGAAACAATTGGTTTGGTTAAACAGGACATGAGGCAAGCAGCAGCAGAAACAAAACACGACTGGAATTCCTTGAAACAATTGGTTTCGTTAAACAGGACATGAGGCAAGCGTCTGTTTCCACATCAGTTAAGACCGACCAAAGATTGCATTTCAATGGTGTTTTGATTTGTGCAAAAACAATAATAAAAGTATTATTAACTCTTAGTCCATGGAACGAAGGATTCGATGGTGCACAGCAATCAGGGTTATCGATTGTTTTCAGCAGAGTATCCTTCTTGTCATGGAGAGATACAGGAAGAGACACAACAAGGAATTTATTAACATTACTAGGTGGATTTAAAGAGATAAAGACTTTTTTCTCCTACATAAAATCACAGCAAAAACTTGGTAATGTCATAGCATTACTAAGTGCATTACTTGGTAATGGCAGGTTATTACCCTTTGCATTATTTGGAGTCATGAAATAGTGTCTTCTCATTTAATTCACTACAATGAATTAAATGAGTTGTTATAGGTAAGTTGCTCTTTATAATTTTATATTTAATAGATGTTAATAATATTTGATAATAGATTTTGAAGATACGAGGGCTGCTATATATATTTCTGGCCTAATAATGAAAATGCAAATATTTATCATCAAAAATGGTTTTATTGTATTTCAAAGAATTCTCCAGCATGATTTATACACTTTTGCATGCGCTCAAACTAATTGTCGAAGCACTTTTTCCACTCCGATTGAGACACCTCCAAAACATGATTTTTAAACGCTTCTGGCGACGAAAATCGTTGCCCACGCATTTCTTTCTTGATGTGCGGGAATAAAATCAAGTCATTAGGTGCCAAGTTAGGGCTGTACGGCGGATGACATATCAATTCGACGTTTTTGCCGGTCAAAAAGGCGCTGGTTTGAGCCGATGTGTGAGAGCTCGCATTGTCATGGTGCACAATGATTCGTCTTCTCCTGTTCGTTTTTCGAATTTCTCCGAAGACGTCAGGCAAACAAACTGTGGTATACCAATCAGAATTGACCGGCCTACGTTGCTTAAGCGGAAGTCGCCACATGACCAGTTTTGTCGAAGAAACAGGCGACCATTTACTACGAAGTGCTTCTTCCACGAACAACTCTCGTTGGATTTGGCTCGTCTTCGAAGACCCACACGTTCGAATGCTGTTTTGTTTCGGGCTCATACGCATAGATCCATGATTCGTTACCTGTGGCGATCTTATAAACGTCTTTTTAAGCACCGCGAACGTATTTTTTCAAAATTTCTTTGCACCAATTGACACGAGCCTTTATTTGAGCGATTGTCAAATTGTGCGGGATCCAACGAGAACAAACCTTTTTTACGGCCAGGTGTTGATGCAATATCGAATGTATGCTGGCGGAAGAAAAACCCAAGGATGATTCTGTCTCCCGGTGTGTCACATGACGATCTTGCATTATCAGTTCACGCACGGCATCAATGTTCTCTGGCACAACGGCCGTTTTTGGACTATCTTCACGACCTTCGTCTTTGAGCGAGCGTCGGCCACGATTGAATTCATTAAACCAGTTTTTCACAGTGCTATAAGATGGTGCTTCATCGCCATACAAAGTTTTAAGTTCATCGATGCACTCTTGTCGTGATAATCCTCCTCGAGAGTTGTGAAAAAGGATCGCACGAAAATGTTCACGAGTTAATTCCATATTTTTGCCAAATTGATTTTTTCAAGTCACTGTAAACAACACAAATGATAGTCATACGTCGAAACGTTGAGAGTACGTTTAAGCTAAAAAATGTCAAACTTGCAAATGGAAATGTCAGATGGCGCCAGGCAATGCTTAGTGTTGCCTAGGCCAGAAATAGATGTAGCAACCCTCGTATTAATTTGGGATACTTTTGCTACTATAGGGTAGTCCACAACTAGTAAACTGATGGCTAGACAGTTGGGGTCTTAGACTTGTAATAGAAGCCAAAACGGCACACTGTAAGGTGGGGTCTTCACGATGGGATTACAGATCTCTAAGATGTAAGAGGATCAAGACAAGCTATAAGTGGCGGCGGAGGAGTATGTTTATTGTCACTGTCTAGAAGACCAAAAACAAAAGTGGCTTATGAACTGATTCCAAGACGAATTAAGTTTTGTCGCTAAGATTCTACTGCAGGTTATTATCCTTTTTAAGCGAGGCTTACGATGACTAAATATATATAAGTGAACAATTACTAAGTTCGGCCGAAGCTGTTTTACTCGCCACTGTGGATTGCGTTCCAGTATGGCTGCCTAGAATCCCGTTGATTCGGACCAGAAAAATAGACAAATCTTAGAAGAACATTTCTTATAAAGGGTGTTTTTTAGACGTGTGGTTTTAACGAAGAAATAAAACGCATACACACAGAGAAAAAATCAGTTGAAAATCGGTCCAAACTACAAAAAATCGGTTCTGTTGCAATAATCAAGATTCCATAGTAATAATGGTAGCACGGTTCGTGGTATAATAAGATGGTTGCTACAACCATATCTAAGCAGCCAACAACACAGTTATAGGCTGTTTCCACTACGGTCGCGTCCGCGTCAACGATTTAACGAAAATTTGTTATGGTGTTTCCATAGTGTTTTGCGTCCACGTTTGCGTTCAAACAGATGTTTGTGTTTATTTGTTCTTTTCTTGCGGTGCAAAAAGTTTCATATGTGGAAAAATAGGAAAATAAGGATCAAAGTGGAAAATAAGGATCAAATAGTATTGCGCCTAATGGAAATGTGCAGTAGCAGCAGCGCTTTATGTTTATGCTGATAAACAGCTGTTTTAATAGGGATGTGCAATTTGCGATGTTGCCATTAACAGGTATGGGTGGGTTTCGATGGCAAAAATAATCGAATTTATAGTAAACGCGACTTATCGGAAAATGCGTCCAATATGAACGCGACTTTTTCCCATACCTAACTGCCTATGTTTTTTGTATAGGCTTTAACGCGCGTTCATTGATTTTTGGACGCGGACGTGGACGCGACCGTAGTGGAAACAGCCTATTAGGTTATGGCAACCAACCAATTGTAATGTACATGTTACTTTAGTACCAACAGATTCGATCTTTGTAGTGACCAAATCCTGTTTAGTTGGCTGTTGTAACATAATATTGGTTATACCAACATCAAAAAACCTTTGTTTACGACGAAAACATATGTGACGCGCAAAATAGAAAGGGACCTAAGGCTAAAAACCAGCTTTGTTCAGGAGAGCCATTTTAAAGATTAGGTCCCCTTCTATTTGCGCTTAGAATCGTCGACTTCACTTTCATAAAACGCGCATATCTGTGGGAGGGAACACTTTTGGGGCATGGGATCGGTCTCATTCGATGCACAGATGTTGTCCACATCAAAAAAAAAGTGAAAAGTTGATGAAAAGTTTTGTTCAGGAGAGCCATTTTAAAGATTAGGTCCCTTTCTATTTGCGCTTAGAATCGTCGACTTCACTTTAATAAAACGCGCATATCTCTGGGAGGGAACACTTTTGGGGCATGGGATCGGTCTCATTCGATGTTCAGATGTTGTCCACATCAAAAAAAAAAAAAAAAGAGAATTGATTTTTTTTCCCCTTAGGTCCCTTTCTCTATGCGCTGAAACATATTTCGAAATCCCCAATAAATGTATAAAAAATAAATGGGTAGAAAGTTTAGGTTTTTTAGGTTAGACAGTGAATGCTTCCAAACGATACTGCCATAGAAATAAACCAACTACGAGTATTAATAAAAGGATTAATTTAAATTTAGCAACACTACTCAGACTTGATCAGAATTTTCGCTATAGATAGACCTCCTTATTATTCAAAAGAACAACCAAGTTTTTTTCTTTCCCGAGCTACGGCCACCCAAAGCTTGACAGTAAATATTTTTATATATGTACCATAATTAAATCTCTTTAGATTGGGACTACTTATAACCAACAATCTATAACAACAATTAACACATGACAAATTTAGTTCCAATAATCATCTCATCTTAGTCTGTTAGGATTAGATACTTGTTTTCCTCGACCGAAAGTGTCAGTTCCCTCTACTAAAAATTGTTGTCTTTCCAATCAGCATTCGGCTGTAACTATGGAATAGATGGACTTCATCTTAGTCTGTTAGGATTAGGTACTTGTTTTCCTCGACCGAAAGTGTCAGTTCCCTCTACTAAAAATTGCTGTCTTTCCAATCAACATTCGGTTGTAACTAAGGAATACATGGACTTCATCTTAGTCTGTTAGGATTAGATAATTGTTTTCCTCGACCGAAAGTGTCAGTTCCCTTTACTAAAAATTGCTGTCTTTCTAATCAACATTCGGTTGTAACTATGGAATACATGGACTTCATCTTAGTCTGTTAGGATTAGATACTTGTTTTCCTCAACCGAAAGTGTCAGTTCCCTCTACTAAAAATTGCTGTCTTTCCAATCAACATTCGGTTGTAACTATGGAATACATGGACTTCATCTTAGTCTGTTAGGATTAGGTACTTGTTTTCCTCGACCGAAAGTGTCAGTTCCCTCTACTAAAAATTGCTGTCTATCCAATCAACATTCGGTTGTAACTTTGGAATAGATGGACTTCATCTTAGTCTGTTAGGATTAGATACTTGTTTTTCTCGACCGAAAGTGTCAGTTCCCTCTACTAAGAATTGCTGTCTTTCCAATCAAAATTCGGTTGTAACTATGGGATACATGGAATTCATCTTAGTCTATTAGGATTAGGTACTTGTTTTCCTCGACCGAAAGTGTCAGTTCCCTCTACTAAAAATTGCTGCCTTCCAATCAACATTCGGTTGTAACTATGAAATAGATGGACTTCATCTTAGTCTGTTAGGATAAGATACTTGTTTTTCTCGACCGAAAGTGTCAGTTCCCTCTACTAAAAATTGCTGTCTTTCCAATCAACATTCGGTTGTAACTATCGAATACATGGATATTATACTTGCAACCACCAACATTCGGTTGTGGCAACAAATTTGTTGTGCATAATTTAATGTTATGGCCAAGAATTAAGCTTTAGAATAACGATAAGGGTTTGCCGTTATGTTTTAAAAATAATTTCGGGCAAGAGGCCGCCGTGGCTGGCTCTAATAAATTTCAGCCGAGAGGCCCAATTTTCAACCAATTTTTGCAGCATTTGGGGCCGTATGTCAGCAATAACGCGTCGAATATTCTCTTCCAAGGCGTAAATCATGTCGGGCTTATCTGCGTAGACAAGCGAATTCACATGACCCCACAAAAAATAGCCCACCGGTGTTAAATCGCACGACCTTGGAGACCACGCCGCAGGCCCACGAGGCGAGATAATGCGCTCAACAAAAGTTTCCTTCAATAAATTAATTGTTTCGTTGGATTTATGACATGTAGAGCCTGCTCTGCCCATAGAGCACACCAAACAGTGACTTTTTGAGGATGTAAAGGCGTCTCAACAATGTCTTGTGGATTTTCATTACTCCAAATGCGACAATTTTTGTTATTAACGTAGCCATTCAACCAAAACTGAGCTTCACAATTTTCTTGCAAAAATCCGGATCGGTGGCCATCTCGTTTTGGACCCATTTACCACGATTCGCAAGCGTTGTTCCGGAGTTAGTCTATTCATTATTAAATGGCAAACCAAACAGAGCATAAACCAAGTGACAGCTGCCAAAAAGGACTACTCTGACAAAAGGGTGGCAGGCATGTGGATTTTCAGTACTCCAAATGCGACAATTTTGATAATTACCGTAGCGTAACGTTCAACCAAAAGAGAGCTTCACAATTTTCTTGTAAAAATCCGAATCGGTGGCCATCTTGTTTTGGGCCCATATACCACGATTTGCAAGCGTTGTTCCGGAATAAGTCTATTCATTATGAAAAGGCAAACAAAATAGAGCAAAAATCAAGTGACAGCTGTCAAATAGATCAACTCTGAAAAAAGGTGTGGCCAGATTGAAAAAACACCCTTTAGTATCAAATCATAAAACTTAACCAAAAAAAAATATATAGTCGTTCTCACTGACCCACCTAAATAATAGCGTAAGCAGATCCTATTGCTATTGTATAATTTTCCCATAACCTATAACGTCTTTGCGTTCATTTTACACCTATTGTAAAGTAGAAACATTTTAAGAGGATTACAATTTTCTTTTCTATTTTAGTTTTTCTTTTCAATTTCACTATTCTGTTTGATTCAACAGGTGCTGCGTTTTGCTCCCACAAAGGAAATACGGGCATCACATTTGTTAGCCAGGAATTTTATGCACAACCATGAGTCCTGGAAAGAGGATCAGCGTAGTTAAGAAAGTACATATGCAGGCATCGGGGTGTATGTTTTTGCATTCGGCAAATGTTGTCATAACCCACATATTCAAACTAAATACCAGCATATTCATGCATTCAGGACATGTTATATGGTCCTGGGACGCAAGGATATACGCGCGTGAGTGAGCGTATGTCCCTACTCGTTAGCCTGGTGTGGAATACACGTACGGGGAGAAATAAATAAGAGCCGACATGCGTGTAAGTAAGTGCAAATACCACCAGTATAATCAGGCTATTGAGGCAAATGTACGAGTACTACGAGTATTTGTTCGTATTAAAATTGCGTGTCTCAAGCTAAAAGGAACGTGACTCAACGTACATCCACTGATCAGAGATTTTATTTTCGTTACTCGCATGTTCATAATTTTGAAATATACTCGTAGAGATGAATAATGGATACGATTATCCGAAGGGAGATAGAATAGATAAAGAAAAGGCATCAGTTAGTATATTTGAGACTAAAGAATTCAATAATATTCCGAGCAAATGGAGATGGCCGCATTCAAATCGGCTTTTATTTGGGGGCTATTGGCCTAAACATCGCCTTTACCTTTCGGTTATTCTGATTTCGGATGTTAATGTCCTAATGATAACTAATTATAATTTACACAAACCAGTAAGAACTTCTGCATTCTTACTTACATTACTTAGGAGTGCACTGGGGTCCGTGATGGATCTTGGACTGCATATTATACAGGGTGTCCGTCGGGAAGGTATACTACTTTGTTTGTTTATAATTTTTGATAAAATACAAGAGAATGAATCTTATATTAATAAATGTTTTATTTAATGTCGGCAATTATGTATGGCATACAATATCAGATAAATGTCCGCCTTTGTTAGCCCTACTAATGCGAGCCCATTTGAGCACATTTTCTATTACATTCTCACACATTTCACGCGGTAGTTCATTAACTTCATCAGGAATATTTTGTTTGAGTTGCACAAGCGTCTGTGGTTTGTTTGCATAAACCTTGCTTTTCTGATATCCCCACAAAAAGAAGCCCGGTGCAGTCAAATCAGTGGAGGCCAATCAACATCACCATTTCTTGCAATAACTTGTTGTGGAAAGAGGTCTCGCAGTAATTCCATTGTAATCCTGGCTGTATGCGATGAGGCACCGTCTTGTTGATACCACATGTTCATCTAGCCCAAAGCATGCAGTTCTGGCGTTAAAAAGTTTTCAATCATATCACGATATCGCTTCCCATTGACAGTTACCGTTGCGCCGTTTTCCTTTCATAGAAGTTAGGTCCAGTGAATCCTCCTGACCAAATTGCACACCAGCCTGTCACTTTTAATGGATGCAGAGGTGACTGATGAATAATTTGAGGGTTTTCCATTGCCCAGAACCGACTATTCTGTTTATTCACATATCCATTTAAATGAAAATGTGCCTCGTCACTGATTATGTTTTTTTCATGGAAATCGGGGTTGTCATGGGCGGGCTGTAACATCCTATTGGCATAAACAATCTCGTGGAAGAATTTTTTTCAATAAGATTTTTGTCACAGATTACGCGTGAGTTGTGTTAAACTTTATTTTTTTATTTCAGTATTGTTTGCCATTTCATCATGGAAAGACAACCTGCAACCTGCGCGTCGCCGTTTCGGTGTTTGGGCTTTTTAACAGCTCGAAGAAGATCCCATGTTTTCGACCAAAATTTTGATCAGTGATGAGGCCCATTTCTGGCTCAACGGCAAAGTCAATAAACAAATTTGTCGCATTTGGGCCGAAGAGCAACCAGAAGAGGTTCAAGAGTCGCCATTATACCCAGAGAAAACACGGTTTGGTGCGGTTTATGGGCTGGTGTAATCATCGGTCCATATTTTTTCAAAAATGATGATGGGTGGAACGCTACCGCAAATTGTTGCTTGCTATCGCGCCATGATATTTGCTACCTAAAATTAATACCCGTAATCTTGAGGATATTTGGTTTCATTTTGGTTTTGCCATACAGCTGCTTAAACAATGGATCTCAATGGATATTGAGAGGCCATTTTGAAAGAGCACTTAATTTCGGTGATTTGGTCGCCTATATCGATTGATATCACACCTTTAGTCTATGCTAACAATTCACACGCAGAAAAAATTATGGTTGTGGTGACAATATTCTAAGAGGATAATACTATTGTTGTGTATATGGTTGTGGTAGAACACTATTATGATCCTCACATCAATAGTATGATTCAAATACAACCATACTATGATCCTCACAACAATAGTATGATTCACACATAACCATACTATGATCCCCACAACCATAGTATGATTCACACTCAACCATACTATGATACCCACAACCATAGTATGATCCACACAACCACAGTATGTTTCATATACAACCATAGTATGCTCCTCACAGCCATAGTATGTTTCATATACAACCATGTTATGATCCCTACAACCATAGTATGATCACACACAATTATACTATGATCCCCAATATATTTTTTTAGAATTGGTTTAAGTTGTCAACAATAGATTTGAATTACGAAAATTATCTAAAAATACATTAAATTCAAAATAATAGGAGTGATTTATTTCACAGTAAAAAAATAAGTTTAAATAAACGTTAGCTTTTTTATTAAAAATATTTTAGGTAAACAAAGCCAAAGCAGCTTGTTTAAAAAATTTTCATTTCGATAAAAAAGTACTATTATTTCATTAGATCCGTACCAATAACATTTAATCTTAAAAGCATATTTAAATGAAGAACAAACGGAGAACATATTATTATTGCCGTGACAATGTAGTAACCATGTTTTTTCTCTGCGTGCAGCTACGATTCAGGTTTTGGAAGCCAACATTACGCGTGTCATTAAAGCCATACCGGTCGAACTGCTCGAACGAGTCATACAAAGTTGGACCCTCAGAATGGAAGCCCTGAGCCGTAGTTGGAAAGGTTTGTCACATAAGATACCCCAACATTGGATCTCTTAAGACTGCTTTGGTTCGAGCTGTGGCCAATTTTCCAATGAACGAGGTTCGTGCAGCCATTGACGATTGGCCAGTGCGACTTAAGGCGTGTGTAAAGGCAAAAGGCGGACATTTCGAATAAGTAGATTCTTTTTGGATACAATATACATCAATAAATATATTAAAAAATATTTGGTCCAAAAACATTCAGTACTTTTTATTTTTCAGCATAAAACGTGTGTAACAGTATTTATGTCCCTACTAAGTAAGATCCATTCTCTTTCATTTAATCAAAAATTATAAACTAACAAAGTCCTTCCCGACGGACACCCTGTATATGTTAAAAACTTACAAATAGTTAATATTTTTTGCAGTGTCTGCGTAGCAAATCCCTGTCACCAATTGATTGTAAGTTTTTGCCGATTGTTTCAAAGGTTTTAAGACTTCTGGAAGTGTAAGAAATAAATGCTTCAGTACGCTCGAGGCCAAATGTGTTTTATTTTAAATATAAATTTGGTAGAATATATAACCGATAAATTTATTATTTTCAGTTACCTGACGACTGTCAATTGAAAACGACGTGTCATATCTCTTGCTTTCGACTGTGAAAAACAAAATATTAACTTCTATTTGTATAAACAAATAGCTTCAAAATTAATAAACGAAAAGCCAAACCGGGTGACTTACAGTCACCAGGCAAATCATAGAGGTTACGAGTGGATACGTTATCGGGTTCAATCTGATTTTTTAATTATGAAATATTATAATGCACAAATTCAAAAGGAGATGTCGAAATATCGAAACCACACCTGGGCGACTAAATTGGAAAATTTAGATACAGCATCAAAACGTTTTGGAATATATCCAAATGTTTCAAAAAGAAGAGAATTTTCGAACCACCTCTCGTGAAAAACGATAAAACTCTGTACGATGATGAACAGAAGGTTGATCATCTTGCTCAAAGTTTTTTGGAAAACCATTACATTTCGGAACATCTCGGACAATTATCGAATTATTTTACTGTAGAAAGAGTCATTGAACGATATTCTTCCCTTGCCTTTATGACTGACCCAGAGGAATATGTTGATCTGGATGAGATTCGATCTATAACCAAAGGATTAAGACCGAGAAAGGCCTGTGGACTTGATGGAATTAGAAACTGTATGTTAAAACAATTACCCCGTTCGGCAATAAATTTTTTGTGTTACATTGTAAACAGTTGCCTTAAATTTCAATATTTCCCCAGAACATGGAAAACGGCAAAAATCTTACCAATACCTAAACCGAACAAGCCACCAAATTTGGCACAAAGCTACCGACTTATTAGCCTGTTAAGCAGTCTCAGTAAAATTCTAGAGAGAGTCTTGAAGGTTAAGATTACAAAGATTCTGGAGCAGCGTTGTATAATTCCTCAAACTCAATTTGGATTTCAACCTATTCATAGTACTGTGCACCAGATTAAACGGATTTATAACCACATTAGGAAGGTTTTTGAGAATGGGCTTTCCACAGTAATGGTCACCTTGGATATTGAAAAGGCGTTTGACTCGGTATGGCACAGTGGTTTAATATATAAAATGATTCAGTTAAATTTTCCCCTTTATCTCATAAAAATTATCGATGCTTTTTTGAAAAGCAGGAATTTTTGTGTTTGTCTCAATGACAGTTACTCCGATTTGGTCGGAATTCCAGCAGGAGTTCCCCAGGGCTCTGTTTTGGGTCCAACTTTATACATATTGTACTGCTCAGATATGCCTAATTTGTTTCGATGTGAATGTGCAACATATGCGGATGATACCTCATTATTTTTCTCGCATGAATATGGACACAATATAGTGACTAAACTTCAACGCGCTTTAGACTCTATATTAGATTACTTCCACAAATGGAAGATAAAAATAAATGAGGCAAAACACAAGCTGTGTTTTTTAGTCGAAAACGCCATCCTTGTTTTTGCCCATCGAATCAGTTGACAGTAAATGGGATAGGTATAGAATGGAGCGATAATATTAAATATCTGGGAGTCTATCTGGATAAAAAATTACTTTTTGATTTGCATATTGCACGACAAATTCAGAAATTTTGCATTGCAAGAAATATATTATATCCACTTATAAAACGTGGTTCTCCACTGAGTATTGAAAATAAATTATTGCTGGCAAAAGTATTTTTCCAGGCCATCTTGCTGTATGCTTGTCCTGTATGGGGAGTATGTGCAAAAACACATATAAAGAAATTGCAAATCTGCCAAAACAAATTATTGAAAATGATGTTAAATTTGCCATGGCACTTCTCCACCACACATCTACACAAAAGTAATAATATACATTTAATCAAAGACAAAATCCGCTCTTTAACAGATAGATTCAAATGTAGTATTTCATCTAATTCTCTAATATCAAATCTATACATGTAAATCAAATCAACTGCATTACATGTCTAAAAAAATATATAATTAACTTCTTTTTTTTGTGATAAATCAGAGGTTTTTCAAACATTTACTTTCCTCTGAAACATTATATTTTTGTTACGTTATAAATCATACAACAATTGAAAGGAAAATGTTTTAGATGAAAAGTTGCATGAATCGACTACAACTCTGTAAACTTGTGTGATAACATTAGGCTAAGAAACGTTTTTTAATAAATAATAAAAAAAAAAAATTATTATAGAGATTATATTTTGATGTTTGGATAACGGACAATATCTTGCATATCGACATGATGTGTTGCAAATATACAACATTTGTGTTGCAAATATACAGCATTTGTGTTGCAAATATACAGGCAAACATTTTTCTCTTACACAATTTGTCCTACCTATGACCCTTCATGGTGTTTTCAGAGGTCAAACTTCAAATTTGAGTCAAAATTATTTTCAAACGTAAATTAGTAATTTTATTTATAAACGTTTGAAAAAAAATTTACACAAATTTGAAGTTTGAGACACAGCTAGGTTAAAAATTGTGTAAGAGAAAAATGTTTGCCTGTATATTTGCAACACAAATGTTTAAGATGTATTTTCCGCAAGTCGTCTGGCTTACGAGTTATAGCTCATCAAAGCTTGCAACTAGTGTTAAGGGCTAAAAGTCTTGACTGGCCAGTTTCCATCCGATTGAAAACATTTTCGCACGGATATTATTTTTGATGCCCAATATACTAGAAAATGAGCGGAGAGCGGAAAAATAACACTTTTTGTTTTATGGGCGCTCTAGTGTGCAAGTAACCTGGAAGAACTATGAAGCCGAGTACAATTAGGGTGGCAAAGTATTCCGAGAGAAATCTTATGAAAATCGTATGAAAAAAGTTATTAAAAACAAAGGATTGAGGATTCCAATACTGTTACCAAACATCTACTGCCTTACTAATTATAAGTTCAAAACTGAGTAAATACTGCTGCCTTATTTTTCCCGGTGAATTTGTTAATTCTCGATAAGTTTATTTATTTTGCTTACTAAATATCAGTGCTATTAAAATATTCCCTTAATTTTTCAAAATTATTCGTCTATTATTCTAAATTTGTTGACCCCCTAGATTGCAAAGAAGATTGCAAACATGCTCTCGGTTTTGATCACCAGTGTATACCATCTATGCAACTAAACGAATTTGTTGCATATAACCGAGTTTTTATAGTTGCATTTCCCGTTTGTAAGCACTTAAATTTGAGCAAATTATATAAAACCGATAATTACTATTCTATTGTTATGACCACTAAATTCGGATAGATTAATCGTTTTAACTTTACTTTAAAGCCAATTTTGGCAAAAAAAAAATACCAGAAAAAACCTTCTTTGTTTTGGGAAATTTTTCTCTTTCGACCCACAAAAACTCTCTTTTGCTTGGCCCATCTCTCTCTTATGTGTATAACACTTTTCGTTTAAACACGAAAGGGAAATTTTAATGGCGGAGCGTGCGCTCTCGGCACGTTTTTTGGCGCCAAGTGATTGCAATCCACACGCTGAAGATAAACACAAACAACACGAATTAGTGTAGCATGCTTTGCGGGGCAAAAGCCCCTCAACGAATGATGAATGCGAAACACAATCAGTTTATGTTTCCTACTCAGAAGGGTAGGGAGTGGGTTGGCAGTGGGTAGAAACGACAAATGTACCACAAAACAAGGCGAATAATTGTAGGCAATGCAACAAGAACAAAAACATACTGAAAGACCTAAATTTACATACAAACACACACACACAAGTATGGCCTTTTTTACCATGACATTGGCCTTCAGTGGGAGGCAAAAAGAAGAACAAGGAAAAAAAATAAAATATGCGGCGACGAACGGATGCGGAAACGGATAACGAAATTTGATTTTCCAAGAAAATGATAACAAACTGTGAAGCGAGGTAGCTGGTAAACGTATGTTCGTGTTCCGTTCCAGCGCGATGAAAACAAGCGGGATTTTTCAGCATGTGGACAAAAAGTCAGTAAAAATTTGATTAATTTCCGCTGACCCGAATCATATACATATATGCTCCATTAAAGAGGACGTTCCAGTATTTTTTAAGGCGCATAAGGAGGTTGTGATTGTTAATTTAGCGTGACATCTGTCCTAACCAGAACAAACTTATCAAAAAAAATTCTTGATTATAAAGGGTGGTTAAATTTTAAGGGCCGATGTTGAATGTGAACCACACCTAAACGTAAAGTTTTTTTTGCATTTGATATTTCTCAATTTCAGACTAACTCAAATTGAACCATGGAGAGATACACAAGCGAGCAACGTGTTAAAGTTATTCAGGCTTGGCTGATCACTTTTCGAAGAAAACTATCTTCAGTGATTTGGTACATTTTCATTTCAGTGGATTCGTCAATAAGCAGAATTTGGGCGATAATCCCGGGCGATTGACATAAAAACAATGCACCCACAAATAGTGACTGTTTGGTGCGATTTATGCACTCAAAGAAAAAATATTGTTACTATATGGTCCCGGCAACAATAATATGTTCTCTGCAATAATAGTATGTTCGTTGCGGGTTCGGGTCGAAATCCCGGTTATAACAAAATCCTGGTTTCAAAATCCTGTTTTTCATAATACTGTTTTACAAAATACAGCATTTCATAATACTGTTTTGCAAAATCCTGTTTTATTGCGCGGCGAGTAATCATATATATAAATTGAGATAAATTTTACTTAATTATAACAGTGAACATTTTTGTAAAAATAAAGAAAAAAAGCGCTTTTTTTCTTTATTTTTACAAAAATGTTCACTGTTATAATTAAGTAAAATTTATCTCAATTTATATATATGAATATTAAAATAAACCATAACAAACCCAAAAGACAAAAAAAATTATTAGAGTTATTAAGACATGACATGAACATTAGCGGTCTCCGCTAGCTATTAACTTCAACATTGCCATGAATTATAGCTACTCGAGACACCATGTTAATAACAGCTGATCTCATTGCAGATGTTATCAGTTCACCTGTGTTGTTGTTATCATATGCAAATGTTTTGATATTGCAAGCAGCATTAAACGTGTTGATACGCACGTGTAGTTAATCAAATCATATGTTTAGTAATCTTGTCTTTTTGTTAAAATTTTTGTTTTGTGAATAATTTATAATGTCAAAAGTTAATATTGTTAAATCAAACAAGGGAAATCAGAAATTATTTATTGATGGATATTTGTATCACTTGGAGAGAAATAATAAGTCAGGCACTTCTAATTGGGCTTGTGCAAAACGTAAAGTCCATATGTGTAAATCTCGTATTGTAACAAACATGGTTGATGATAATGTGGCAATTGTGAAGTATCCAAATCAGCACACACATGAACCTATTGCTATCGACTTGAATATTGCAGAAACCAATAATGTGGTTAAGACCCTTGCAAAAAGATCGTTTTTGACACCAAGTCAAATAATTCAAGAGTCAATAGTGCAGACAAGTGCAAACAGTCGAGATTTTTTACCATCCAAAAATGCTCAAAATGTTTAAATAAAGAGATTCAGGAAAAAATTTTGCATTTCAAAAGAACCGGAGAATATTGAAGACATAGACATTCCTCTTAATTTCCATGTTGTGGATAGAGAGATATTTATTCAGTCCGAGGTAATGACCAGTAATGACTGTATGATAATTATGGCCACGCAAACATCTATAAAATTGCTTCAAAACAGTGATTGCTGGCTGGTAGATGGAACATTTGACGTTGTTCCATCATTTATGCGGCAATTATTCTCTGTGCATGGTAGAGTGGAAGGCGAAGTAGTGCCATTAGTATTCTGTCTAATGACGAAAAAATCGAAATCCATGTACACTGCATTTTTTAAGGAGCTATTAAAGATCGGCGAAAACTATGGATGTGTTCTAAATCCTACCAAAATTGTAAGCGATTTTGAAGTAGGTATTGCGAAGGCAATTCAGCTATGCTTTCCAAGAGCACAAACTCAAGGATGCTTTTTCCATTTCAGCCAAATAATATGGCGTCGAGTTCAAAAAGAGAGGTAGTATAACATAGTAGAATTAATTCATTATAGCATTAACATATGTATTACAGATTGAGTCGAAAATATGGAAACGATGAAGATTTTGCATTAAAAGTGAGAATGCTGAAAGCCTTAGCTTTTGTGCCATCTAGTGAAATCTCAAATTACTACTGTAGTCTTAGTAGTACTTTTGAAGATGTGCGGGTGGTTTGAAAGAAACTACGTCAAAGGCTCATATCAGCCAAAGTATCCTAGAAGCTTTTGGTCGGTTTACGATGACAGTATGACAAATTCCTACCCAAGAACTCAAAATAGTGTGGAAGCTTGGCATAGAAGACTGAAAGCTGTTGTTGGGCGTAGAAAGTCAGGATTATACCACCTTATCAGGCAGTTGGGTAATGAGGTCGTGGTAGCTGTAAATACCATTTCAAAACGCGCGAATGGAGAAAGACGTTACATAAGCTTAAAGAAAAGAAAGGCGTACACAAACATTAAAAGAGTAATAAGAAAAAGGTGTGAATTAAGCCATGCAGACTACCTAAAGCGAATTGCACAAAATCTTGTACTAATTTAAGTTTATAAAATGCATTGAAGGCGAATTGCAAAAAATCTTTAACTAATTTAAGTTTATAAAATGCATTGAAATAAATTTTTTGTTAAATGTTTTTGTTAATTTTTGAGAATTATATACTTTTGTTGAAGTTACTTTTAATAAAATAAATTTTGTAAACCAGCATTTTTACTTCACAGTATTTTGCAAAACAGTATTGTGAAATCCAGTATTTTGTAAAACAGTTTTATGAAACACAGGATTTTGTCAGTTTTTTTGACCAGTATTTTGTCCACACAGTATTTTGCTTACCAGTATTGTATACGTATCCCGTTCGTTGCATATAGTATTGTTTTTTGAATTTTATGTTGACAATAGTATGACTGCGACAATATTAATATTGTTGAAATGTAACAATAGTATTATTGCCAAAATAAAAAAATGAAGCTATGGTTGCATCAACAATATAAATATGGTTAATGCAACAAAAGTATTGTTTTTTGGGTATTATGTTAATAATAATATGATTACAGCAATGACACTGTATGATTGTAATTTTTCTTAATTTGAATATGTTTTTGAGAACAATGTTATTGTTACGTATCTTATGAAATTATAATGGGAATTGAAATTTTCCAAACAAACTGCTTTGGATTTTTATAACTAAAATTTTTTTTAACAATCATACTTTGAATGTATGTCAAACATACTCTTGTTGTGAGGATCATATTATGGTTGCGTGTGAACCATACTATGGTTGTTAAGATCATATTATGGTTGTATGTCAAACATACTATGGTTGTGAGGATCATAGTATGGTTGAGTGTGAATCATACTATGGTTGTGGTGATCATAGTATGGTTAAGAGTGAATCATAGTATAGTTGTGATGATCATATTAAAGTTGAGTGTGAATCATACAATAGTTGTGAGGATCATAGTATGGTTACGTGTGAATTATACTATTGATGTGAGGATCATAATATTTTTGTGCCACAACCATATACCCAACAATAGAGTAATGCCCTTTGAATAGTGTCACCCCAACCATACTTTTTTTCTGCGTGTGGGCTGGCGGCATTATCGGGCCGTATTTTTTCCAAAATGAGGCCGGTCAGGCAGTTACTGTGAATGGTGTTCGCTATCGTGAAATGATAACGAACTTGTTATGACCCGAATTGGAAGATATGGATGTGGACGACATGTGGTTTCAACAGGACGGTGACGCTTGCCTCACAGCTAGCGAAACAACGGCTCTTTTGCGCGACAAATTTAATGGCCGTGTTATCTCCCGTCGTGGCGATGTTAATTGGCCGCCAAGATCATGTGATTTGACACCGTTGGACTTTTTTGTTATTTGAAAGAAACGGTGTAGTCAATAAGCCAGCTAAAATTCAAGAGATAAAGTATGAGATAATTCGGCACATTAAATGCATAGAACCTTAATTATGCCTTAGCGTCATCGAAAATTTGGTCCATCGAATGGAGGTGTGCCGCCGAGGTGGCGGCGGTCATTTGGCTGATATTTTGTTCCATACATAATTGAACCATACCAATATTACCCTAATGAAAAGAAATGACAATAATTTCCTAAATAATTTGTGTTTTATTTAAAATCAACATCGGTCCTTAAAATTTAACCAACCTTTACAACACGTGGAGCGTCCAACTTAAAAACAATAACTAATCTGCCGTTATAGAATACTCGGTTTACGATTGTGGATCAGCTTGTGATCTACGCTAAAACGTGTGTCAAATTTAATTGAAATTTGGTCCCACGATTGTATATCAGAATTGTAACTAGAGAAAACCAAGTGTTATTTTTGGAGGATAATTTTCTATCATCGATTTCAATCCGCGGTTTCGGCGTTATTATCAGACAATTCTTTAACGTCATGTAAAACCTTTAAATTTGTTGCGGTTTTATATTCAGAGCTTAAGGAATTAAAATGATTAAACAAGACTGATATATTGTTGAAACTACTTTTTTTACAATTTGGTAGATATTTAGAAAGCATTGACTGCCTGAATCTCGAAAGAAAGTCTATGCAAACGAAAGCCAGTCAGTCACTCATTTTCGTATCGAAAAGGTCGTCACTATCTTTCGACTTATCGCTTGCATTGCCTTACCTATTGCGAGTAAATGAAATTGTTGCCAAAACAAACTTTTGAACTAATTTTAAATTTGCCTAGAAGTGCGCTATACTCATGCTTAGCTTACAGCAAAAAGTGTCAATATATAAAGACTGTATTCCTTTATTTGGTTTCATGTAGAATAAATTAATAAATAAAAAGATAGTTGAAAGACTTTGTATTTGTAACTATTTGCAAAATTATTATTGCATAACATTAAGTGATTATTTAAATTTAAGTCAGGTTGTTCTAACGTAATTTTGACGAAACCTTCATCTTGTGTGTATATGAACTTGATACAAAAGAGGCAATGAAATTTCTTGAAACTCAAATGTATTTACTAAAACAGCTGAAAAAGTACAAGGGCTGCTATATAAAGGGTGTCCCAAGAAGAACGCAATTTTTAAATGTGGCAACATTCGAAGTGTCATTGTTTGACATTTGAACAATTGTTATTGTTTGTTAGTAGAAGGTACGAGGTTAGTAAAAATGGAGCGCTACACGAATGAACAACGCATTCTCATTGTGAAATTGTTTTACCAAAATGGTGAAAGTTTTGCGGCTACAGTTCGCAAATTGCGATCAATGTGAAAATGCTGATTTTGCCGATAAAATCATCTTCAGTGACGAGGCCCATTTTCATCTTGATGGCTTCGTCAATAGGCAGAATTGTCGCATTTGGGGTGCGGAAAATCCTCGAGTGATTCACGAGAAGCAAATGCATCCTCAACGTGTCACTGTGTGGTGTGGTTTTTGGGCTGGAGGAATCATTGGACCTTTTTTTTATGAAAATGAGGCAGGTCAAGCGCAAACAGTCAATGGTGTTTGGTATCGTGAAATGATAACCAGTTTTTTCTTGCCTAGAATTGAAGAAATGAATGTGGAGGGCATGTGGTTCCAACAAGACGGCGCCACATGTCATACAGCCAGAGATCGTGTGATTTAACACCATTAGATTTTTTCTTTGGGGTTTTTTGACGCTGGGCGCTGCATTAATGAAATATCGCAGCATTCATGCAAAACAGTCATTGAAAATTTCATTAAAAGATCGCGTGCATGCCAGCAAAGCCACGGCGGCCATCTGCACGATATATTGTTCCATACATAACCTCATTCTGTCTACTTTACGATATAATAAAGTGTCACGATTTTTTCTTAAATATCTGTGTTTTATTTAAAATTTAAAAATTGCGCTTTTCTTGGAACACCCTTTATATTTCTTGCCTAATAATGAAAATGCGAATATTTATCATCAAAAATGGTTTTATTGTTTTTCGAAGTATTCTCCAGATGATTTATACAATTTTGCATGCGCTCAAACCAATTGTAGAAGCACTTTTTCCACTCCGATTGAGACAACTCCAAAACATAGTTTTTGAACGCACGCATTTTTTTTCTTCATGTGCGGCAATAAAAAGAAGTCATTGGGTGCCAAGTCAGGGCTGTACGGCGGATGACCTATCAATTCGATGTTTTGGCCAGTCAAAAAGGCGCTGGTTTGAGCCGATGTGTACGAGCTCGCATTGTCAAGGTGCACAATGATTCGTCTTCTCTTGTTCGTTTTTCGAATTTCTCCGAAGACTTAAGGCAAACAAATTGTGGTGTACCACTCACAATTGACCTCCTACGTTGCTCAAGCGGAACAGTAGCCACATGACCAGTTTTGCCGAAGAAACATGCGACCATTTTCATCGAAGTTCTTCTTCCACGAACAACTTTTGTTGGATTTAGTTGTTTTATTTCGGGCTTATACGCATAGATCCATGATTCGTCACCTGTGACGATCTTATAAACGTCTTTTGAATCACCGCTATCGTAATTTTTCAATATTTCTTTGCACCAATCGACACGAGCATTTTTTTTTTTTGATCGATTGTCAAATTGTGCGGGATACAACGAGAAAAAAAACCTTTTTTACGACCAGGTGTACACGCAATATCGAATGTTTGCTGGTGGAAGAAATGCCCAAGGATGCCTCTATCTCACGGTATGTCACATGACGATCTTGCATTATCAGTTCACGCACGGCATCAATGTTCTCTGGCACAACGGCCGTTTTTGGGGGACCTTCACGACCTTCGTCTTTGAGCGAGTGTCGGTCACGCTTGAATTCACTAAACCAGTTTTTCACAGTGCTATAGGATGGTGCTTCATCGCCATACAAAGATGTAAGTTCATCGATGCACTCTTGTCGTGATAATCCACGTCGAAAGTTGTGAAAATTGATCGCACGAAAATGTTCACGAGTTAATTTCATTTTTTTTTGCCAAATTGATTTTTTCACGTCACTGTAAACAACACAAATGATAGTCGTACGTCAAAACGTTCTGAGCACGTTTATGCTAAAAAAAATGTCAAACTTTCCAAAGGAAATGTCAGATGACGCCAGGCAACACTTAGTGTTGCCTAGGCCAGAGAGATATATAGCAATCCGTATTAAATGAAGCAACTAAAAAAAATTAAACAAACAATATTTTGGGTATGATATTTTTCAAAATGAAAATTATAAATTAAAAATGTGCTTGTACAGCATGAAGCGCGGTAAGGCTGTGGCGTCACTGTTTGTTGGTCGAAGAGAGTGGAGAGTGTGCGTGGCTTATAGTGGCTGACGGAAGATTTGTATTCATCTGCCTCTCAGTTGCCATCATGCATTGGACACGTGAGGAGAGGTCATTTTGTGTTGAAGCGTATTTTTCAAATGTGCACTCGATCATTGCAGTGCAGCGTGCTTTTCGTTTATGATTCGATGTTCCTCTGCGCGTACGTGTACCTGGAAGGCAATCAATTGTAAATTGAGTATCTTCATGGAGAGCAGCAGGGAATGTGTCAAATGTAAGATGCGGAAGGATTACAACACCACAAAACATCGAGAGAGTTAGAGCAGCAACTCTGCAAATTCCGAAATGCTCTGCTCGGAAACATGCACTTGCTCTTGGTGCTACCAGACGTTCTCACCACCGGATTCTTAATGATGAACTGAATTTTAGCCCTACAAAATGTGCGTGGTCCAACCCTTGTCAGCACGGGACAATTTCACAGGGCGGACCTCTTGTGACGACATTTTTGCAACTATACCCCGTGACGCAATATTGTTCTTTTCTGATGAGGCTCAGTTTCACCTCAGTGGGTGTGTAAACAAATTAAATATGCAGTACTGGAGTAAAACAAACCCCAGAGAACTTCACCAGAAACCTGTGTATTCGGACCACGTCACTGTGTGGTGCGCCATATCACGAGTAGCCATCACTGGCCCTTACGTTTCCGAGACAAACGTCTTGCCGTAACTGTGAACTCCCAACGGTACTTGACTATGATACAGGTTTTTTTTTCAGCCGTCTCTTGAGGCAATGCAATTAGAGGATACATGGTTCCAACAGGATGGAGCCACTGCGCATACAGCAAGGGTTACCTTGAATTGTTTGAGGCAATTGTTTCCTTGACGATTTATCTCTCTGAGGGGTGATGTGAACTGGCCGGCACGTTCACCTCACTTCGCCTCATGCGATTTGTTTTTCTTTAAGGTTACCAAAAGTCGAAGATTTATATCAACCGTCCTAACACCTTGGAAGACCTAATTAACAATATTGAGGCTGGCAATTGCAGAATACCAGTCGACATGCTTGTTAGAGATCATGACAACTTCAGAAAACGTATGCAGTAGTGTCGAAATTTGTCAGATAAAGTATTTAAAACTATGTAATTTAAAAATTCCCTTACTGTTCAATATAATTAAAATATAAAATAAATTTGTCTAAGGTTCATAATTTTTTTATTTTATTCCCAAATAAGCAAATTACCACGCTCCACCCGTATAAAGATAAAGGAAGGACATTCATCGGTGGCGACTGCTTAAATGTTTTTGTACGCCACAAATGAGAAAATCTGTCGAGTTTACCCAAAATTTCCAACACAACACTTTAATGCCAAGAGTTATAGTATTTGGCCCGACAATCGAAAATATTCACAAAAAATATTTTCCATACAGTGTCATGATGTCCCTCTATATAAAGGGTGTTCCTTCTAGAGGAATTTTTTCAGAACAAAAAAATATAAAAATTCAAATCAAGTGTGGAATCTTTATTGGCAATTTGAAGGGACATTTTATGGCATTTATGCTTTGAATATAATTTCCTTCAAATGTTGGCCGCAACTACGCCTCAGGGTTTTCATTCTGAGGGTCCAATTTTGGATGACTCGTTCGAGCATTTCGACCGGTATGGCTTTAATGACACGCGTAATGTTGGCTTCCAAAACCTGAATCGTAGCTGGTTTGTCAGCATAGACTTTGGACTTTATGTGAACCCAAAGAAAAATGTCTAAAGGTCCAAAACGTGAAGTTCGCTGCTCTTAGAAATGACCTCTCAGTATATCGATTGTTTGAGCAGCTGTATGTCAAGTGGCGCCGTCCTGTTGAAACCAAGTGTCGTCAAGATTGCGGGCTTCAATTTCAGTTAGCATAAATATCGATATCATGGCGCGATAGCGAGCACCATTCACGGTTACGTTCCGGCCATCATCATTTTTGAAAAAATATGCACCGATGATTTCACCGTCTTATAAACCGCACCAAACCCTGGTTTTCTCTCGGTATAATGGCACCTCTTGAACCTCTTCTTGTTGCTCTTCAGCCCAAATGCGGCAATTTTGTTTATTAACCTTGCCGTTGAGCCAGAAATGTGCCTCATCGCTGAACAAAATAATGGTCGAAATCAGCGGATCTTCCCGTTTCTCACCGAACGCTCATTTCCATAATACAGTTGCCATTGAAAGTTGATATTTAAAGGAATTATTTTCAAAAAATAAATGCCATAAAATGTCCTTTCAAATAAAGATTCCACACTTGATTTGAATTTACATATATATTTTTTTTTTGTTCTGAAGAAATACCTCTAGATGGATCACCCTATACAAGCGGGAGTTCTCATGTAATCACTCATACTCGCTTTGTTCAAATACTTGCATACATATGGATGTAGTATCAATCATAATCTGCTGAAATCTTCTTGAGAAAAATAACAATAAAATTACCCACACTCGAGGAAGAACAAAAAAAAAACCGAAACTAATCACGAAATGCCCCACTGCGTTCTCTGTAATCCTACACAAGCCATCTGTCACAGGCCAATGTTCAAGCGGCTGCACCGCATCTTCTTCAAAACGGGGCGAATAGATTTTCCACAAGTTTATTTTCGTTTGTTGTTTTTCCATGTGGATGTGTATGTAGGTCAGAAAATGGAAAACTTCAGCTCATGTCATGACGTGATTAGCAAAACATAGTCCAGCGGATACAGTTAAAATTGTTTTTGAAAGAAGAGCTAAACAAAACAAGTTAGAAAACTTTAGTCGGTTGAACCGACTTACATTTCGTCCTTCAGTGTCTGAGGCCTACCGATTTTATTGAAATCTCGTAAAGGGTCGTTTGTATGGGAGGTACCAGAATGGGGCGTGGCATACAGTTCTTTCTTATGCGCATAAACAATTTATTTATATAGATTTACGAGGGCTGCTATATATATTTCTGGCCTAATCATGAAAATGCGAATATTTATCATCAAAAATGGCTTTATTGTTTTTTAAAGTATTCTCCAGCAAGATTTATACACTTTTGCATGCTCTCAGACCAATTGTCGAAGCACTTTTTCCACTCCGATTGAGACACCCCCAAAACAGCATCTTCTGGCGACGAAAATCGTTGACCACGCATTTTTCTCTTGATGTGCGGCAATAATAAGAAGTCATTAAGTGCCAAGCTAGGGCTGTACTGCGGATGAAACATCAATTCGACGTTTTGGCCGGTCGAAAAGGCGATGATTCGAGCCGATATGTGAGAGCTCGCATTGTCATGGTGCCAATGATTCGTCTTCTTTTGTTCGTTTTTCGAAAATCTCCAAAGATTCAGGCAAACAAATTGTGGTGTACCACTCAGAATTGGCCGGCCTACGTTGCTCAAGCGGAACAGTCGCTAACTGACCAGTTTTGCCGAAGAAACAGGCGACCATTTGCTTTGAAGTGCTTCTTCCACGAACAACTTTCGTTGGATTTGGCTCGCCTTCGAAGACCCACACAGTTGATTGCTGTTTTGTTTCGCGCTCATACGCATAGATTTATGATTCGTCACCTGTGACGATCTTATAAACGTCTTTTGAAGCACCGCGATCGTATTTTTTCAAAATTTCTTTGCACCAATTGACACCAATAAATATGGTTGGTGGGATAAAAGTATTGTTTTCATCTGTTTTATGTTAACAATAATATGATTACGGCAATCATACCGGCAAAACCGTATTTTTTTTAATTTGACAATGTTATTTTTACGAATCTTATCTCGCAGTAATAGTAAAAATAATTAAAACAAAACTACGAATTAGTATAACTGAAATATTTTTAATAAATATTTTTTTACTGTTTAATTTCATTATTTACTTAATAAACTTCTCTATTGTTAAATAACAACTTAATCCAATCTTTACAAAAAATTTTGGGGATCATAGTATGATTGTGTGTAAGTCATACTATGGTTGTGAGGATCATACTATGGTTGTACGTTAAACATACTATGGTTATGAGGATCATAATATGATTCTGGGGATCATAGTATGGTTGAATGTGAATAATAATATTGTTATGGGAGTCATAGTATGGTTGTGTGTGAACCATTCTATTGTTGTGACGATCATAATATTGTTGTGACACAACCATATAACCAACAATAGTATGATGCTCTTCAAATATTGTTACCCCAACCATACTTTTTTTCTGCGTGAACGTTCTCTTGGGCGACCTTCAAGACCTTCGTCTTCAAGCGAGCGTCAACCACGATTGAATTCATTAAACCAGTTTTTCACAGTGCTATAGGATGGTGCTTCATCGTCATAGAAAGATTTAAGTTCATCGCTGCACTCTTGTCATTATAATCCACGTGTGCACGAGTTAATTCCATTTATTTGCCAAATTGACTTTTTCAAGTCATTGTAAACAACACAAATGATGGTCGTACGTCAAAGCGATCCGAGTACATTTATGCTAAAATATGTGAAACTTTCCAATGAAAATGTCAGATGGCGCCAGGCAACACTTAGTGTTGCCAAGGCCAGAAATATATATAGCAACCCTCGTATCTATCTCCCTGACATTTTGGTGTTAAATAGCATCCTTACTACATTGTTATAACCTGTACCACAGTGTGGTGTAGGGTATATGTGACGCACAAAATAGAAAGGGACCTAAGGTTAAAAACCAGTTTTGTTCAGGAGAGCCATTTTAAAGATTAGGTCCTTTTCTATTTGCGCTTAGAATCGTCAACTTCACTTTCATAAAACGCACATATCTCTGGGAGGGAACACTTTTGGGGCATGGGATCGGTCTCATTCGATGCTCAGATGTTGTCCACATCAAAAAAAGAAAAAAAATGAAAATTGATTTTTTTTACCCTTAGGTCCCTTTCTCTATGCGCTGTCACATATAGAAATAATCACAAAATGCCCCCCATTGTGATTTGAACACACGAGGCATCTATCCGACCCTTTTTCTAGCTAGTGTAGTAAATATTCCGCCCCCAAAGTAAGGCACAGTGAATTGCCCACTTTCCTATTGTATTCAAATATAAAAGACATGATTAAATATGATGAGATGTTTAGCAAAACATAGACAGATGGACATAGTTGGCATTGTTTTAAAAAAGAAGAAAAATACCTAAAAAATAAAACAACTAAACTTCAGATTAGTTGAAGTGTCATTGGCAGCATCCACTGGGCTTGGCATGACCTTAAGCTCGGTCAAGGACATAAACTTTTACAGGACGACATTGAAATACTTCGAAATGGGGAAAGAGACCATTTTGTGGAAACTCAGTGGCAGCGTGAACTGATTATTTAAATATTATTAAAATTGTTTTTCAGGTGCTAACCATATTTGAAAAACTTAAAAGTAATAAAAAAAACTTAAACTTTAAAATATAATACTCGTAATAATAAAGAAGGTCCATGGATTCATTTTAGAATGGAGGTTTTCAAATTTATCGAATACTACTACAATGAGCTTGTATTGAAAAATCATTAAGCGGGAAAATATCTTAGGTCCTCCCATAGAATACCTTATAAAAGGTCTAATTTTTCAGGCACATACACGTAGAAAAAAAGTATGGTTGAGCTGACAATAATGGTGTTTTCAGTTAAGACTAGATACGGGATTTATTCAGTATAATACGAGGGGGTCGCAAAACTAACTGGCCTGGCACATTTTTTGTTTTACTAACAACTTTTGTTTTTTAAAAGCAATCTTTTATAAGCCATCTGTCAAAATTTCCGAAATATTTAATGATTATTTTCTTTGTTACAGGTGATTGAAGTAAACAAGTTTTATAATTTTTGAAAAATGGAAAATAAAGAGTTTCGTGCGGTAATTAAACACTTTTATATGAAAGGTTATACGCCACAATTAATCAAAGATGAATTGGATTCTGTTCATGGTGATAATGCACCATCATACTCCACCGTGAAATCCTGGGTTCAACAATTTAAAATGGGTCGTTCAAGTACGGAAGATGAACAACGCTCTGGAAGACCGAAAACTGCTACTACTATTGAAAACATTAGAAAAATATTTAATGAAATGACTAAAGATAGATGAATAAAGCTCAGAGAACTTGCTGATACTGTTAAAATACACGAAAAACAAGTTTGGAGCATTTTATATGATGAACTCCACATGAAAAAGCTATCCGCAAGATGGGCGCCGCGTTTGTTGACTTTGCCCCAAAAAATCGTCCGTTGGGCCAATTCCGAGGAGCTTTTTAGCGATTTATCAGCGTAATCCAATAGAGTTATTGCGCCGATTCATAACTGTTGATGAAACATGGATCCATCAGTACATCCCAGAATGCAAAGAACAGTCAAAACAATGGATAGAAGCTGGTAAAAGTGGTCCCAAGAAGGCGAAAACTGTTAAGTCAGCAGGAAAAGTAATGGCCACAGTATTTTGGGATGCAAGGGGTATAATATTTATTGATTATCTTGAGAAAGGAAAAACTATAAATAGTGAATATTATTGTGCATTATTGGATCGGTTGAGTGAAGAAATCAAGATAAAACGACCGCATTTAGAAAAAAAAAGTTCTTTTTCATCAAGATAATGCTCCTTCACACACTGCATTTTTAACTCAACAAAAACTGGCCGAATTACGATTTGAAATAGCTCCGCATCCACCATATAGTCCAGATTTAGCTCCTTCTGAATATTACTTGTTTCCAAATTTAAAAAAAATTCTCCGTGGCAAAAAATTTTCGTCCAATAGCGAGGTTATTGCTGAAACTGAGGCATATTTTGAAGGTCTTGAAAAATCTTATTTTTCGGATGGAATTAAAAAACTTGAAAAACGTTTGATGAAGTGTATTGAGTTGAAAGGAGATTATGTTGAAAAGTAAATAATAATAATTCCAAAAAAACGGTTCCTTTTATGTTAGGCCAGTTACTTTTGCGGTCGCCCTCGTATAGTCCAGTATTAAAGTAAAGGGTGGTTAAGTTTTAAAACCCGATGTTCAATCCAGTATTAAAGTATTAAAAAAAAGGTTCATTTGATATTTCTCAATTTCAGACTAATTCAATTTGAAACACGGAAAGATACAATGGTCAGAATGTTGGCAAGAAATGACAACAGTGGATGGATGATCAATTTTCGAAAAAAAACATCATCTTCAGTAATGAGACACATTTTCACCTCAGTGGATTCGTCAATAAGCAGAATTGCTGCATTTGAACAATGCACCCACAAAGAGTGACTGTTTGGTGCGGTTTATGGGCTGGAGACATCATCGGGCCGTATTTTGTCCAAAATGAGGCCGGTCAGTTATTACTGGGAATGGTGTTCACATTCGTGAGATGATAACGAACTTTTTATGGCCCGAATTGGAAGATATGGATGTGGATATGTGGTTTCAACAGAACGGCGCCACTTGCCGCACACGTAACGAAACAATGTCTCTTTTGTGCGACAAATCAACATCGGCCCTTAAAATTAAACCACCCTTTATAAACAACGCCAAGCTTGGCAATCTGCTGTTGCAGAATGTCTCAAAACAAAAACACACGACAGTTTGTCAAAGATTTTTTTCAATGAATGCATAAAAAGTTCCGAGTACTATGTGGTGTGAAAACTACGTAAAGGGTGGTCCAACCATAATACACGATGTTAATTGTAAGTCACACCTCGTCAATTCTTTTCCTGTGTTTCAGTGTTTGACAAATTCAACAATGGAGAGGCACCTTATTGAGCACCGCGTTAAGATTGTTGAAGCGTTTTTACAAAAATGGGCGTTCAAATCAAAAGGCATTACGTGATTTTTTTTGGCCAGCATAATTGACCAAATGTGTCCACAATCGAGAGAATTGTGTGCAAATTTAAGCAAACCGGGTCTGAAGGAAATGTGAAAACACATGTGCATGCTCGCGCAGTTAGTTCTGCCATTGTTCTGTTATCGGGCTGCAGGCAACCAGTTATCGGGAATGTTGTTCGCTATGAAGATGATAAAGGACTTCTCATGGCCAGAAATTGCGGATATGGACCTGGACAATATGTGGTTCCAACAGGATGGCGACATTTGCCGCACATCCAACGAAACAATGGCTCTCTTGCCGGAGAAATGCAATGGCCGTGTTATCCATGTTAATCGGCCGCCACGATTATGTGATTTGAAACCCTTGGATTGCTTTCTTTGAGGATATTTAAAAGAAAGAACCAAGAACTAAGAACTATTCAAGAGCTAAAGGTTGGATAACTCCGCACCATAGACAATATTGGTCCATGCATTGCTACAGCCCCTATGCAAAGGTCTCTCCCGGTTTGAGGTCCGGTTTGAGATCGTACAAAAGCCAAAGTTTACTTCTGATCTTACAAAAATTTTGTATAGCGCATTATGGAAGGTTTATTTTCAAGTCTGATAAAATTAAACCATATCGGTCCATGTTTCATGTTACCGCCATGCAAAAGGTCTCTTACGATTTAAGATCCTCCACCACAGGCCACATTTTACTTTCGATCTTGCTGAAATTAAGTGGGATCTTTGTCACCAAGCCTGATAATGTTTGAGGAGCTGCAGCTCTATTAGCTACAGGACTTTAATCCGATTTGGGTAGAATTTCGCATTATATGACAGGGACGACTTTAACACTATCAAAGTTCGACCACATCGGTCCTAGAGTTCACATTGCGTTCACATAAAAATACCTCCTGATTTGAATGGCCGCTGCTCTACAAGCCACATTTTAGCTTACTGAGTTATTAATTACCTATAGCAAATGTAGTGAACATTAAAATCGTGCCATGATTTCAACTAGCCGCGTTACAAAAGGAGCCTCACGATGTAAGGCCCCGGCGCTCCAGAAGTCAGATTTTACATCGACCATAGTAAAGCATAGTGCGTTATGTGCGACCCATTACTAATTCCATAGAAGTTGGAACATATCAGAAAAATCGACTACCGTGGACGAGTACCACATGACAGTTTGTCAAAGATTTTTTCAATAAATTCATAAATGGCATACCGAGTGCTATGTGGTGTGAAGACAAAATAAAGGGTTGTCCATCGATAATGAACGATGTTAATTGGGAGTCACACTTTAACGTAAAGTTTTTTGGCCAACTTAATTTAACATTTCTTTGTCTCAGTGTTTGACAAATTCAACCATGGTTGATGTAGAAGCCTTTTTTAAAATAGGCGTTCAAATAAAAAATTAATTTTTTGCAATTCGTTGTAAGAACAATTTTTTTTGTTCGCATTCCTGTACGTCTATAGGAAATCTGATATCCAGGTAAAGAAAACGCGCCATTTGACCAAAGAGACCTTGGGGTCAGCTAAGTGCACTTGGTCAGGCTATTGAATGTCGTTCAGACTTCGATGATCTAAACACTCTCTCGTGTACCACTGAATCTCTTTCTCCCTAGATTGAACCTGATCTGTCTTGGGGAAGGCATCCTGTCCATGAGATGGTGGTCGAGATGACTCTACGAAGGTAACAAGAAATTGTGTCTGCGCACGGTAAGCACCTTCGTCTTCTCATGTAGATGGCCTTCAGAAGACATATAAAGCATCCTGTTGATTATCTCAGGGCGACATTCTGGCAAGTCTGCATTTTCTTCCTCTGCGTCGAACTCACGTTCGCAGACCACACCGGCGTTGCGAAGTTTGCTACAGACTGACCTATCTCTACATAAGAGCTCAAAAATGTTTCGTTGTCGGCTCCCCAAGTACTGCCGGCTTGACTTGAAGACCTTGTTTTTACTGATAAGCTGATCGCAGAAAGCTGTATGAAGAGGAGCGGGATTTTGGGGCAGTTGGTAGTCGGCATGCTGACGTCATCGACTTTCAGAATGAGTAAAAACCGCACCTCTGCGGTCCATGCAGTAAACGGTGTGACTGATGATTTGGGATCGTATATTGTCATATTTCTAGCTGTGAAGAAGCGTGCTATGTAAGTGAGTTAATAGTTGATTTTCTCGCATATGTCATCCACTGTAGGTCCGGACGACAGAAATGTGCAATCAGCAGCATACGTCACAACGCCTTCTGGAGATGCAGGAATTTTTGAGAGGTAGAAGTTAAACAGAGTAAGATATACCACCCTACATTGGGGAGCTCCCTGTTTAACTCTACGGGGCTTCGACTTTCTGTCTCTAAATTCTAAATATGTGACAGAGCATAGAGAAAGGGACCTAAGGGTAACAAAAATCAATTTTTTTGATGTGGACAACATCTGAGCATCGAATGAGACCGATCCCATGCTCCCAGAGATATGCGCGTTTTATGAAAGTGATGGCACACCAAAGATACACGTATTTAAATCTTTAAAATGGCTCTCCTGAAAAAAGCTGGTTTTTACCCTTAGGTCGCTTTCTATTTTGCGCGTCACATATTACTGGCGCCCACACATATAGTTTACGACCCAACGTTTCAAACTGGGCAGAAGGGACGTTTCTTCAATGTCTTCGTACAGAGTGGCATGATTGTCCTTGTTAAAGGATTTGGTAAGGTCAAGAGCCTCGAGGACCGTCCAGTCATTGGGCTGGTTCTGGTTAAGGCTGCGACTTAGACGTGTGGTGATGGCGTGTAAAGCAGTTGTCATGCTGTGCTGCTTGCGAAACCCATACTGATGATCAGCACATGGAAGGTGTTTGATCAGACTGGGGGGAGAAGTGCTTTAAGCGTCTTTGCTACTGGCAAAACAAGGAGATCGTCCTGTACGATTCTCCTTTGCTTGCGCCTTTGCCTGCCACTGTGCCCCTTTTCCAGGTATCGTAAATTAGTGTCTAGCGACAAATTGAGCACTTTCGTCAGATACTCTACTCCTGGGGTATCCAAGTGCTTTAACATCAGCATTGAGATTCCGTCCGGACCCTATGATGACTTTGCTTTGTCGATGAAATGGGTAAGTTCGCCAACGGTAAATTGTGGTGGTGTCTCTACGACTCGTAGAGACAAAAAGATAATATCTTCTCTTTGCAATATCGCTCTCTGGGCGCTCAACAGATCTGCCACTGTTTTGCTACCGAACGTGACGGCTGTCCAATTTTCTCCCGGGGTTAGGGAACGATTTGACCGTTGTCAACAATTTACCAATTCCGGAACTTAAGTTTCACTGCTTCAAGTGATCTAGCCATGTGTTCCGCTTATGTTCGTTTGACCCTGAGGTCAAAGTTGAGATCCCTATTTCTAGGGTCAGTATGGTTGGAGCGACGAATGAAATAACGCTCATCATAAGAGTTCTACTGCCTGTGCTGGGAAATTTGGTCGTTTCTAGCGGAAATATGGCGAGCGAATGCAGAGTTGAAGATGGCCCAGACTTTCTTACCGGCTATCCGAACATCCGGGGGAGTGGGTGGATCACTTAAGCTGCAGTTGGTGGTTTCTCTGAAGGCATCCCAATCAGCCTGTTTTTGATTAAGATACGTACGGCGGTCAGACATTATCAGGTTGGTTGGTCTATTGGCGGAGAGTATGACGGGGGGTGTTCCGATCCTAACGAGATGACGGGTTGCCAGGTAGCGTCGTTGATCAGGCCACCCGATGTCATAGTTTTGGCTTGGGAACTATGGCTATCGCCCATAACCGACATGGGAGTGTCCCCATTCACTATGCAGAACGTAGAGCTATCAATTTTCTTTGCCAAAACTATGTCCCTCTGGTCGTTGTCTGGGAGAGAATGCCACATCTCGTATAGGGTATTATAGTCTGCTAGGATCAAGCGGTTACTGTCTTGTAGGAGGTTGCAAATGTTAGCCGAATAAATCGGGGCACATCTATCAACCGGCGGGAGGTATGCGTTATACAGCTCTATCTCGACAGTCCCCGACTTGACTGCTACCTTCAAACATTTCAGCTATGGGTTTCTAGAGTCAAGCTCAGGCGCCATCTGACATTTCCATTGGAAAGTTTGACATTTTGAGCATAAACGCACTCAGAACGTTTTGGCGTACGACCATCATTTGTATTGTTTACAGTTTGGCAAAAAATAGAATTAACTCGTGAACATTTTCGTGCTATTATTTTTCACAACTTTCGACGTGGATTATCAGGACAAGAGTGCATCTTAGTATGGCGATGAAACACCATCCTATAGTACTGTGAAAAACTGGTTTAATGAATTCAATCGTGGCCGACGCTTGCTCAAAGAGGAAGGTCGTCCAAAAACGTCCGTTTTGCCCGAGAACATGTCATGTGACATAGCGTTCCAAGTGCATTCCATCCACCAGCATACATTCGATATTGCATGAACACCTGGCCGTAAAAAAAGGTTTGTTCTCGTTGGATCCCGCACAATTTGACAATCGCTTAAAAAAAGGCTCGAAAAAATTTTGAAAATAATAGATCGCGGTGCTTCAAAAGACGTTTATAAGATCGTCACAGGTGACGAATCATGAACCTATGCGTATGAGCCCGAAACAAAACAGCAAACGACCGTGTGGGTCTTCGAAGAAGGGCCAAATTAAACGAAAGTTGTTCGTGAAAGAAACACTTCGAAGCAAATGGTCGCCTGGTGGCGACTGTTCCGCTTGAGCAACGTAGGACGGTCAATTCTGAGTGGTACACCACAATTTCTTTGCCTGAAGTCTTCGCAGAAATTCGAAAAACGAACAAGAGAAGGCGAATCATTGTGCACCATGACAATGCGAGCTCTGGCACATCGCCTCTTACCAGCGCCTTTTTGACCAGCTAAAATGTCGAATTGATAGGTCATACGCCGTTCAGCCCTGACTTGGCACCCAATTACTTCTATTTATTGCAGCACATCAAGAAAAAAATGCGTGGTCAACGATTTTCGTCACCAGAATATGCTGTTGAAGCGTTCAAAAACCATGTTTTGGAGGTGTCTCAATCGGAGTGGAAAATGTGCTTCGACAATTGGTTTGTGCGCATGCAAAAGTGTATAAATCATGCTGGAGAAAACTTTGAAAAACAATAAAACCATTTTTAATGATAAATTATCGTATTTTCATTATTAGGCCAGAAATATATATAGCAGTCCTCGTATTGATGCTGTTGAAGGGCGAGGGCTATGGGGGAGTCTCGTAGCTGGATGATGATGACGACGATAAAGGTGTTGACGGCGAATATTCAACTCAGTCCTGACAACCACGGTGGATGATTTTGACCCACCGCGGACTACTACCTCGTGCGGGTTAGACCAGAACAGCTCCTAAAGAGAACTTACTTCATCAACTACGCTGATACAGCACGAGGCAACAAAGTTTATTTCGCTGTACTTCCTGAAGTGATTCAGACCTGAACAGCTCCAAAAGAGCACTCACTCCATGCAGCGATTGCAGACGTTGCACGATGGTTTAAACAGTTCCAAGATTTTGTTAGATTTCGGCTCCGACTAATAATATCTGATGCAGGCATTCCTAAAGGTGCTGCTCCTACAACGAAAAAAAATTGACTAACAATAAATTGTTGAGAAAACTGCCTCAGGGCGGAGAGTGTTTATTTTGGGTCAATCCGGTACATAGAACGGGCAGTCGTAGGATTGTGCAAACTTTTGATAATATATTCCGATGTTGAAGGTATACTCGTATGTGGACCGTTAAAGAGATCAGCCATTTCAGCAGCCGATGCTACTAAAAGATTTACTTGTCATAGATAAATAGGATAGGTAAGGTAGGTACAGCTGCGGTCAAAATAATAGCAGTGACACACTGCAAAAAGTATCTTCAAAGAAATTTTAATTTTTTCTTTGAAACTGGTAACTATGTTATGTTTCATTTTTTAATTGTAAACTATTATCTCTATTTTGACTCAGAATAGAAACATAAAGTTTTTTATATTTTGAGATTTAACTAAAAAAAAATTTTATTTTTAAAAAAAAGCTTGGTCAAAAAAATAGCAGGCCTTTAAAAAACTTAACATATTTCGCCTTTAACTTTACTATAATGAATTTTTTCTTCTAAAATAAGTTATTTAATGTTTAAATAGAGAAACTAATATTTTGTAGCGTTTTCTTTGTTTCGTAAAACTGCTTTACAACGGCGTTTCATTGAATTAACGAGGTCTTCGCACCTCTTGTTTGGTATTTTTGGCCACGCATCTTTAATTACAGACCATAGTTCATTATTATTGTTTGGCTTAGCTATAGCGACTTCTCTTTTAACATCACACCACAAATTCTCAATGGGATTGAGTTCTGGCGACTGCGCCGGCTAATCCATAACGTCAATTGCATTTTCCGAAAACCTTTTTTTTGCGAGTCGGCTGGTGTGTTTTGGATCATTATCCTGTTGAAAGATCCATCTTAGGAGTATTTCATTTGCGGCGTATGGTAGCATAATATTTTGGAGGATTTGAACATATTGGGCAGCATTTATGATAATTTGGATCCAGTAAATTGGTCCAACACCGTAGTATGAAAAACATGCCCACATCATAACGCTTGATCCTCCGTGTTTAACCGTTTTCGTAGTATACCGGGGATCATATTCCTTGTTAGGAGGACGTCTAACATACTGTCGAGACCCTGTACCACCATATAAAACTATTTTGGATTCGTCCGTCCACAAAATGTTCCTCTACTTTTCGACTGGCCAATTTAGATGTGATTTTGAAAACTGCAATCTTTAAGTGACATGTATTTTTTTTTAAAAGTGACACTTTTCTAGGACTTCTGGCATGGAGGTTATGTTGTCGTAATACTCTGCGAACGGTTTCAACACTAACGGAGGCACAAACACTGTCTCTTATCTCGGTGGCACGAACAAGGGGGTTTTTGGTACTAACATTTTTTATTCGTCTCTTAGTTATCTCTGACACTACAGATTTTCTACCGCGTGTTTCAGCTTTTGCTTCGAATTTTATAGCATTACTTATCATTTTCGCAGAGCACTGAAGAAGATTTTGAATTTCTTTGTAGGTTTTCCATTCTTATTTTAATGTTTTTTTATAAGAAGTCGCTTTTCATCATCACAATGCTTTCCTCGCCCCACTAATTAAAAAAACAATAACAAAATTATTTTAAAAACACAAGATTTTTAATAATTTATTACTTTTAAAATCAATCCAATACCAAAAACACGCTATTATTATATTTTTGCTCGATTTTTTAGGTTACTGCTATTATTTTGACTGCTTAAAATTCTACACTTTTGCCTAATATGAGATGAAGCTACAACAAAAACAACAACTATGCCAAATTTATGTTTTATTTTGTTTTGTTAAAATTAAGTGCACACAGAAAAATATAGGCAGCGATGTCTTTAGCTAGGCTGCACTGCTATTATTTTGACCGCAACTTTATATTAAAAGCCCCATTTTAGTTCTAAAAAAATTGTATTCTTCTAAAGTGGTTATGTCCTCCTCAACCATAGCATCACGTATGTACATTCCCTCGAACGACTTTCGTCCCATAAAATATTACTAGTTTTATGAATATGGGAGTAAACCTTTTACATTGGCCAATGCGTCATGGACGTTCGCTCTTTGTCATTCAAACCATCTAGTGGCAAAGATTCCAGGGTTCATACATCTTTACATCACAGAGTGGATAACATCACAATGTCACACGGATAACGCCATATGATGCATCGATAGCATCTATAAAACTTTGCTTCGAGTAATCACTAAATAGTAGTTATGGCAACAGCATATCTCTTTCGACATACATACCTACATCCAGTTGCCCCAAACTGAGCGACGACATCACATCATTAATAATAGTTTATGCTGGACCATAACGCACAAACGTTGCCGCTGCTCGTTTCTCCTCGGGCTTAGAGCCGCAGAGATGGATGAAACTGAGCTAAAAATATGCGATTCAAAATAAACTGCCACAAGTCGAGTTGTAGTTCGGGTGACTAACAAATAGTTTGTTGTATTACATGTGGCATAATTTGTTATATCCGGTGGACAATATTCTTGTTGTTGATGAATGCTTCGTCGCATCCGCCGCCCCGCTCCTCCTGTTGTTGTTGGCTGTTAGTATGGATTTTGCTGTCTTTATATGACTTTCATAAATAATGTTGTCCATCATTGCCAAACACGAACGCACGAAATTCATTAAGTCAAAATTCGGGTATGGGAGTAAGGAAAAGGAAATGTTTTTATTGTAGGGGTTTTCTCCTTCTGATCTATAAATAAACCTTAAGGAAGGGAATTTGTCATCGTGTAAGATGGCCGAGAAGAATTCGAATAAGCATTCATTGCTTGTTGAAAATTAAAGCATACCTTAAGGCTGCAAGCACATAACTTTAAAAAAGATTTGCAGTGTTGGACAACGTTTGTGGAAGCAGAGTTGCCAACTAATGTTTTTGGGCTTAATATAGCTGTTCTGTTATACCCTGCCCAGTGGTATAAAGAAGTACCTCCGACCCTGTAAATTCCCTAGTCCCTGAAGAACTACCGCTACCGCGCCATAATCCACTTCCCATGCATTTACCTGGTGAATTTAACATGGGCTTGCCCTACGAAGGGGCGATTGACCCGTCTCTGCATAATCTTTAGCCACCACTAGGGTGCCCACTTTAATCCATACCTTGCACCACCGCCAAAAGACTGAAGGCGGTGGTAGTCCATACTATGCAGTACAAAAGCTACCTACATAATATCATTCCCTACACTACCACTATATGGCGAACGGCCGTGCTAGTCCCTATTATGTAGTGCAATACTAGCTACAAAATTCAACACACCTTTTCTCTTAATTGTATAATTAAAAAAAAAAATTTTACTTAACAAGTTTAGTTGATGTTTATTTCTTAGAGAATTATCAAAATAAAAAAGGCGTTTTTATAATAATCAAAAACTTAACAAATTCAGTCGAAACTATTATAACACCGTTCAACACGCTTTTGCACACATGAAGAAGACCTATATATTCGGAATCTACGTCGAAAAATAAACTACCCGTGTGTCCCAGTTTTTCTAGATCAATTCGTATTTTCGCGAAAAATGTGAATATATATTTTAAAAACCACTTATATAGACATATTTTGTATTAACATACAAGTCCATATCCATAAATTTTTTGCAAATATACGAATTGATGCAGAAAAAGTAGGATACACGTGTATTTTATTTTTTCCTCCTCTTTCAGAATATACTAATTTTTTTCATGTGTGCAACCAAAAGCTTAAATTTGTCATAAAGTGTAATAAGGAATGTAAACAAAAATAAAAATTTAAGAAGTTAATTTGATTTGGTTTCCGATTGAGATTTTCTCGCCCCAACAGTCCTGAAATGCCGCTTTTTCTGCAATTGTATTGCCTTTCGTAATTCTTCTTCAGGGGTTTTACTCCCATTCATCCGTATACACTCTGAAAAAAAAATGTTAGTTATTTTATTCAAATGTTAGTTATAAACATTATTTTTTTATATTACCTAAAAGTACGTCGTAAAAAATCATTAAAGCCTTTAGTGGTTTTTTGCCCAGGACGCCATCGGCGTTATATTCATAAGTTACCTAAACCGATAAAATGTTTCACAGGTATTTACGTATTCCATTGGGAAAAATGATAGATTTCATGACGTCTATGTGAAAAAATTGAGAAACTTTACTAGAACAAATATACTTACCAATTTTTAACAACTCAATTCCACTGAATTTAATGACACGCTGATGTTTCGTTTTGGCACACAATACACACAACCAAGCCACATGTACAACTACACAGCGATCATCGGGATCTTTTTTTAGGAATTTTGTGTTTTTTTTCTATTAAACCAAACGCACTTCATACGGAATAAACCGGTTGCCTGAGTTACTCTGGGGTAGGGAATTAGGTGGCAAATGGTGACATAAGTACAATTAAGAGATAACTGTCTAAGAAAAGAGGTAGGTAATGTGGGTATGTCACAACGGTAGCAACAAGTGGCAATAGTGGCAAAGTGCTAGCCACTTCGCCTGTCATTAGTGGGGATTGCTTTTTGTTATACCACTGGGGCACCACTCTTTGGATCGGGTTATTATAAGTTGGTTTCATGAAAATTTTTGTAACCAACAAAACTATTTGAGCCAGACCCTGCTTTAAATATTCCGATTCACGTACTTAGTAGGGGCATAAATACTACACTCGTTTTATGCTGTAAAATAAAAAAGTACTGAATGTTTTTGGACCAGATATTTTTTAATATATTTATTAATGTATATTGTATTCAAAAAGAATCTACTTATTCGAAATGTCCGCCTTTTGCCTCTACACACGCTTTAAGTCGCACTGGCCAATCGTCAATAGCTGCACGAAACTCGTCCATTGGAAAATTGGCCACAGCTCGAACCAAAGCAGTCGTAAGAGATCCAATGTTGGGGTATCTTTTGTAACAAACCTTGTCCTCTAAAACCGTCCACAGTTTTTAATCCAATGGGTTCAAATCTGGACTGCCTGAGGGCCATTCTTCAGAGGAAATGAACGCTGCAAATTGTTTCGAAGCCAGGCCTGGGACGTTTAAGCCTTATGGGCCGGCGCGGAATCCTGTTGGAAAGTCCATGGCTGGTTTTGGAACAGCGGATTGTTAAGAGGCTTCACAACAGCTTCCAAAACGGTTTCTTGGTAAACTTTGGCCGATGTTTTGACTCCTTGTTCGCAGAAATTCAGGTCAGTGACCCCATCGTAAGAGACACCCCACAAAACCATGACTGAAGGTGGGTAATGACCCTTTTCCACCCTTGGGATCAGTTCAGATGCTTCCTTAGATGACCGCGCATACACTCTATCATTTTGCTTGCTAAATTTTTCCTGAACGGTAATATTTTTTTCTTCGATGAACAAAATGTTTCTGTGCAAGTTATCAGCGTGCTTCACCAAAAGACGTTTCCTTTTTCAATCCTATTTTTTTAAAGCTACAGTCAATATATGTCCGGTACGTCGTTTGAAAGCCCCAAGTCCCAAGTATTCTTTAATGATTTGACTCATGGACTTTTGCGTGATATTCATCTCACGGGCCACGACTTTCCGTTTTTGGAGCGGATTTCTGTGTATTCTTGATTTAACGGCTCTGATGACATGCGGTGTTCGAACAGAGCTTGGTCGGCACGACCGGTGGCGGTCTTTTGCTTCTCCAGTCTTTTGCATCTCCAGTTTTATGCATCGGTAGACGAACATGCGGCTAATCCCTAGTGGCCGGAGCGTTTTGATAATATCGCTTTTTTTCATTTCACACTTGAAAAGCGATACGGTTCTCATTATCTGACCACTCCATGATGAAAGTTGACACAATTTTAAAATCCCGTTACAGACTAACGCTATTGAGGTTAGCTTTCAAAACCCATATGACATTAACGGGGTATGTTCAGCTCTACTATTGAAATGGGTGTGTTCAATTTTGTAACAGTATTTATGCCCCTACTAAGTATAAAAACCTGCTGACTTCATTAAACGATGTATATCTGTCCGTCAGCCTATCTAAATCTTCTAATCAATGTACAAGCGTTAATTCACACCATTGTAAGAGAATAGAGAAATAATTTTGTTTACAGTACGCTATTGACCATTTCCGTTTAAACCCGCTTGCTTTAAATAGTCAAAATCTTTGGGAAGAAAGTTATTCCAGAATAAGCTTTAGCGAGCTCGGTTATTACTCGCTTATAGTACGAGTATTTCCTTATAATTTTTCTCTACAAATTTTCAAATTAAACGGTTCATGGTGCATAAAGCCAATCAGTTCTTGTACAGGGTGGCTGATGAAAGCCGCTACCAAAAAAATGTAATAACTTTTTTTCTATTTAATGAATCTGGTCTATTATTTCTTGCTTTACGAGGGATTCTATATGTGACAGCGCATAGAGAAAGGGACCTAAGGGTAAAAAATAAATTTTCATTTTTTTTGATGTGGACAACATCTGAACATCCAATGAGACCGATCCCATGCCCCAAAAATGTTCCCTTCCAGAGATATGCGCGTTTTATGAAAGTGAAGTCGACGATTCTAAGCGCAAATAGAAAGGGACCTAATTTTTAAAATGGCTCTCCTGAACAAAACTTTTCATCAACTTTTCACTTTTTTTTTGATGTGGACAACATCTGAGCATCGAATGAGACCGATTCCATGCCCCAAAAGTGTTCCCTCCCAGAGATATGCGCGTTTTATGAAAGTGAAGTCGACCATTCTAAGCGCATATAGAAAAGGACCTAATCTTTAAAATGACTCTCCTGAAAAAACTGGGTTTTAACCTTAGGTCCCTTTCAATTTTGCGCGTCACATATATATTTGTGGCCATTTGACATTTCCATTGGAAAGTTTAACATTTAAGCATAAACGTACTCAGAACGTTTTGACGTACGACCATCATTTGTGTTGTTTACAGTGACTTGAAAAAATCAACTTGCCAAAAAAAATGGAATTAACTCGTGAACATTTTTGTGCGATCACTTTGCACAACTTTCGACGTGGATTATCACGACAAGAGTGCATCGATGAACTTAAATCTTTGTATGGCGATGAAGCACCATCCTATAGCACTGTGAAAAACTGGTTTAATGAATTCAATGAATGGCCGACGCTCGCTCAAAGACGAAGGTCGTGAAGGTCGTCCAAAAACGGCCGTTGTGCCAGAGAACATTGATGCGTACGTGAACTGATAATGCAAGATCGTCATGTGACATACCGTGAGATAGAGTTATCCTTAGGCATTTCTTCCACCACCATACATTCGATACTGCATAAACAGCTGGGTGTAAAAAAAGGTTTGTTCTCGTGGGATCCCACACAATTTGATAAGAAATTTTGAAAAAATACGATCGCGGTGATGTTTATAAGATCGTCACAGGTGACGAATCATGGATCTATGCGTATGAGCCCGAAACAAAACAGCCAAATCCCACGAAAGTTGTTCGTGAAAGCAGAACTTCGAAGCAAATGGTGGCCTGTTTCTTTGGCAAAACTGGTCATGTGGCGACTGTTCCGCTTGAGCAACGTAGGACGGTTAATTCTGAGTGGTACATCACAATGTGTTTGCCTGAAGTCTTCGGAGAAATTCGAAAAACGAGCAAGAAAAGACGAATCATTGTGCACCATGACAATGCGAGCTCTCATACATCGGCTCAAACCAGCGCCTTTTTGCCGGCCAAAACGTCGAATTGATGGACATGTTTTGGAGTTGTCTCAATCGGAGTGGAATAGTGGTTCGACAATTGGTTTTAGCGCATGCAAAAGTGTATAAATCATGCGGGAGAATACTTTGAAAAACAATAAAAACCATTTTTGATGATAAACATTCGCATTTTAATTATAAGGCCAGAAAAATATATAGCAGCCCTCGTATCGGCGATTAACAATCCCAAACTGCTTATGGCGTTAAGCCATTACCAGGCAAAATTCTAGAATCCTAGGTTAATTCGTTTGACCGCTGCCGCGCTTTCAACAGATACGCGGACGGACGTGGCTAGATTGATTGTCTTAAAATTTTACGATCAAAAATATAAGTTACTCGTATAAAGTAAAATATATTCGAACAATATTTTTTAGTGTTGCAAACGGAATGACAAGTTTAATATACCATCCACCCTTTGGTGGAGCGTACACAAATACGACGTACTTACACATTCTAATGAAGGTTTTAAAAAATGTTTTTCCTTCCGATTCATTTTTTTTTCATACGTAAAAGTTTCTATAATGTATTTTAAATAATATCGATATAAGGTCTGTTTTTTAAACCATCCCTTACCAAAGTAAGCATATTTAGTCTCATAAATAACTTATAATTTTACCTTAAAAACAAAATAAAATGATGTACTTACGAAAATTATCTAAGTGCCGTCGCATTGATGATCATCGACCCCATGATGAAATTCACTTTTCATATTTAGAAAAGAGCAGTAATTTCGATTATAATATGGAGTAATTTCATTTGGCAGTCGTGAAACGATGCATGATGAAATGGCAAACCTGGTTCTACATTTTGCTCCATAGATGGCATTGGTAACTTCGACGGCTTCTGAAATGAAACATTTGGAAAAACTATCATTACTAGCCGGTCACTCTTTATACAACGAATTAAAACAAAGAGACTAGGCGAGGTAAAATTTTCACTACTACAAATGATTAACAAAAATGTTCTAACGTAAGGAATTACGAGGGTTGATATTTATATTTCGGATTCTGACAATACTAGTGTTCCCAGATGAAAATCAGAACTTCTATTGGAAACATTGACATTTTTTAGCATAACTTCACTCGGAACGTTTTGTCATATGAGGGCGAATTGTTTTCTTTAGTGTTGAAAAATTCATCTCTGTCAAAAATGGAATTGTCCCGTGAACATTTTCGTGCGATGATTTTTGACGATTTTCGGCGTGGGTTATCGAGACAAGAGTAACTGCCAGCCCATAGATCGGCAAGTACGATTTTTATGAAATTTGGAAATTTATGTACAATAGACCATAGAAGTTAAAAGAAAAAAAATAATTTAGCCCAATCTTTCCTCTTTTCTATAAAAAAAAAATACCGCAATATCGCTCACCTGGCCCACGCTAAAACTATTTATGCATCAACACTTTCTTGGATATTAAAATACCCATTAGGCAGGAATGGGTTAAATCAACTTGTTTCGACTTTTGGCGATGAAGCACCATCAAAAACCACTGTTAATCGCTGGTACCAAGAGTTCAGTCTCGGAAGCCGTTCGCTCCAGGATGAATTTCGTGAAGGACGTCCAACTTCGGTCACTTTGCCAGAATCCATCGATGCTATGCGTGAACTGATTAAGCAAGATCGACATGTGACATACCGTGAGATTGAGGCATCCTTGGGCATTAGTATGACAAGCATCAATAAGATATTGCATGTTCATTTGGCCGTGAAAAAAATATGTTCTCGTTGGATCCCACATAATTTGACAAATGCTCAAAAAAAGGCTCGTATGGATTGGTGCGAAGAGATGTTGAAAAAGTATAACTGCGGTAGCTCAAAGGCAGTGTATAACATTATCACAGGTGACGAATCATGGATTTATGCATATGAACCCGAAACAAAACAGCAATCGACCGTATGGGTCTTTCAAGACGAGCCAAATCCAACAAAAGTTGTTCGTGAAAGAAGTACATCGAAGCAAATGATTGCGTTTTTTTCGGTATAACCGGTCATGTTGCCACAGTGCCTTTAGTGGAACGTAGGACGGTATACAACCATATGTTTGTCAACATTGTTCGAAGAAATGAGGGAAGATAATAAGAGAAGATGAATCATTTTGCATCACGACAATGCGAGCTCTAACACATCAGCTGAAACGATGAGCTATTTGACCACTCAAGATGTCGAATTGATGGGCCATCCACCGTACAGCCCTGTTTTGATACCCAATGACTTCCTTTTATTCCCGCACATCAAGATAAAAATGCGTGGTCAACGATTTTCGTCGCCAAAAGATGCTGTTGAAGCATTCAAAAACCATGTTTTGGAGGTGTCTCAATCTAAGTTGAAAAAGTGCTTCGAAAATTGGTTTTTGCGCATGCAAAACTGTATTGATCTTAAGGGAGACTATTTTGAAAAACAATAAAACCATTTTCAATGATAAATTTTTGTGTTTTTATTGCCGGACTCGAAATATAGGGTGATCCATCTAAAGGTATTTTTTCAGAACAAAAAAGAATATGTGACAGCGCAAGAGAAAGGGTAAAAAAATCAATTTTAATTTTTTTCTTCTGAGCATCGAATTAAACCGATCCCATGCCCCAAAAGTGTTCCCTCCCAGAGATATGCGCGTTTTATGAAAGTGAAGTCGACGATTCTAAGCGCACATAGAAAGGGACCTAATCTTGAAAATGGCTCTCCTGAACAAAACTGGTTTTTAACCTTAGGTCCCTTTCTATTTTGCGCGTCACATATATATAGAAATTCAAATCAAGTGTGGAATCTTAATTTGAAAGGACATTTTACGACATTTATTTTTTGAATATGATTTCCTTCAAATGTTGGCAACTACGCCTCAGGGTTTCCATTCTGAGGGTCCAATTTTGGATGACTCGTTCGAGCATTTCAAACGCTATGACTTTAATGACACGCGTAATGTTGGCTTCAAAAACCCGAATCATAGCTGGTTTGTCAGCAAAGACTTTGGACTTTACGTAACCCCAAAGAAAAATGTCTAAAGGTGTGATGTCACTCGATCTAGGCGGCCAACGTGAAATTAGCTGCTCTTCGAAATGGCAGCTGTCCAAAACGTGAAATTAGATGCTTTTCGAAATGACTTCTCAATAGATCCATTGTTTGAGCAGCTGTAGGGCAAGTGGCACCATCCTGTTGAAACTAAGTGTCGTCAAGACAACGGGCTTCATTTTCAGGCAGCAAAGATCGATATCATGGCGCGATAGCGAGCACCATTCACGGTTACGTTCAGGCCATTATCATTTTTGAAAAAATATGCACCGATAATTCCACCAGCTAATAAACCGCACCAAACCGAGGTTTTCTCTGGGTATAACGGCACCTCTTGAACCTCACTCGATCTTGGCGGCCAACTCACCTGTCCAAAACGTGAAATTAGCTGCTTTTCGAAATGACCTCTCAATAGATCCATTGTTTGAGCAGCTGTAGGGTAAGTGGCACCGACCTGTTGAAACCAGGTTTCGCCAAGATAACGGGCTTCAATTTCAGATCGATATCATGGCGCGATAGCGAGCACCATTCACGGTTACGTTCGGGCCATCATCATTTTAGAAAAAATATGCACCGATGCTTCCACCAGCTTATAAACCGAAACAAACCGTGGTTTTCTCTGGGTATAATGACACCCCTTGAACCGCTTCTTGTTGCTCTTCAGCCCAAATGCGGCAATATTGTTTATTGACTTTGACGTTGAGCCAGAAATGGGCTTCGTCACTGACCAAATTTTTGGTCAAAAACAGCGGATCTTCCCGTTTCTCACCGAATGTTCATTTCCATAATTCAGTTGCCAACATTTGATCTTCATAAAATAAATGCCATAAAATGTCCTTCCAAATTACCAATAAAGATTCCACACTTGATTTAAATTTTTATATTTTTTTTGTTCTGAAAAAATACCTCAATATGAAACACCCTATATAAATAGCAACCCTCGTATAAATGTTTGGTAACTCCTTCCACAAATATTGTGCGAATTAGCCGTAGAGACGGACATGGCTGGAACAATTTAAGAAGTCATTTTACGCAAGAGGTCCAATCATACAAAGGGTCCTTTTTGCCATACCGAATGTTATAAACCCTCGCACACTGTAGCGAACAAATTTTGTAAATTTTTATTAACAAATTGTAGAAATTATTAATCCACCTTCGTCTATAATGGCAAAAGTGTCAATTATTTGATTATCACTGATACTCATCTTACTTTCAATATTATTACGATTAATTAGCGCCAAAGGAACTATTAAAACTATTTCGAAATAAACCAAATCAATTGGCGTGACGAAAGCAATTACCGGCGATAATCGTAACGAATGTTACGGAAATACTAGACGAAATGCTTGAATCGAATATTGGGACATGACACGTAAAGTGTCGAGTAAAGATGTGTTAATTGCCTTGATTTATTGCTGGCGAATTGCCAATATTAAGCTGGGAAAAATGAAATAAAAACAACAACCCACAATCTTTGAACTGTCTGTCAAAAGGAATTATTTAATGACGGTATGATATGCTTTTTGTCATTTTCGTTAAGTTCCTAGTCTTCGTTTGTAAACGTTAACCAAATAAAAGAACAATCAATAATCAATTTATCTTTCTATTAAATATCAAACATTTATTGGGATAACAAATCGATTCGAAAATAATCTGGAAAAAGGTTTTTGTTATTTTTGGTGGCTGGTTTTCTTTTTAATTTCAGCATACAAACGTACGAGTATATGGATGGTGGCAAACACTGTTTAGGAATCCCATTGACATTTATTGACCGCTCGTATTGAGCAGTGGTGCAAGTACTCTACACTAGGCAGTTTAGTACTTTGGGTTAATTGTTGGAAAGGTAAATTACGCTATTTTTGTGGGCGATACCGCGCCCACAAACATAAAATGGTCATTACTAAAAAATTATAAGAGATATGAACATGAGGTTTAGTATATAAGCTGTTGGTAGGTAACGAAAAATATGGGGAATATCATGCGTGGTACGGTCCCTTCTTGTAAAAGCCCTGTCGCTCCTAAAATTATAGGATGATCGTCTTGAAATTTTAACAGTATTCTTCAAAGGGCCTGGACATTGTGACTAAATAAACGGGTACGATTTTAAAATCGGGCGCGGAACCGCCCACATATTCAAAAGTTAACACACTTAAAACTCATTAACTGTAAGAGTTTTATACAAACTATAAGTGTGCAATGAAATACGTATGAGGGGAAACGTTTCAAGCCCCTTTTTTAAAACGCTTTAATGTCCATAATAGTAAGCACATCGTTTTGAATTGTAGATGAATTTCCTTTTTAGGTATACGATTTTACATGGGGGCGTGCCACTTCCGTTCTCTCAGAATTTACCGTCCTACGTGCCACCAAAGGCAACAGGTAACATGGCCGGTTATAACGAAAAAAAACGCAATCATTTGCTTCGGTGTACTTTTTCCACGAACAACTTTTGTTGAATTTGGGTCGTCTTGAAAGACCCATACGGTCGATTGCTGTTTTGTTTTCGATTTATATGCATAGATCCATGATTCTTCACCTCTGACAATGTTATACACTGCCTTTGAGCTACCGCAGTTATACTTTTCCAACATCTCTTTACACCAATCCATACGAGCCGTGTTTTGAGCATTCGTCAAACTGTGTGGGATCCAACGAGAACAAATTTTTTTCACGTCCAAATGAACAAGCAATATCTTATTGATGCTTGTTATACTAATGCCCACGAATGCTTCAATCTCACGGTATGTCACATGTCGGTCTTGCTTAATCAGTTCACGCACAGCATCGATGGTGTCTGGCAAAGTGGCCGAAATTGGACGTCCTTCACGAAATTCATCCTGGAGCGAACGGCGTCCGATACTGAACTCTTGGTACCAGAGATTAACAGTGGTTTTTGATGGTGCTTTAGCGCCAAAAGTCGAAACAAGAGTATTTTAACACTCTTGTCCCAATAACCAACGCCGAAAGTCGTAAAAAATCATCGCAAAAATCATCCATTTGTTGACTGAGATGAATTTTTCAACACACTGTAAACAAAACAATTCGCCCTCAAATGACAAAACGTTCTGAGTGAAGTTATGCTAAAAAATGTCAAAGTTTCCAATTAAAGATCCAGTTTTCATCTGGGAACACTAGTATTGTCAGAACCCGAAATATAAATAGCAACCCTCGTATATGTAGAGTAACTTCGGGTAATGTGGACTACCATTTTATTTTTTGGATATTGTCGGCATAATACCGGTAAAAAATAAGAAAACATTGTTTTAATATCATAGTAGATGTGTTGCCTAAATATATTTCAATTCAAAATTATATATATTTGCCTACAAAATTTTGAATGCATAAAATTGTAAAAAAAAACCCAAAATTGCGTAATAAAAAAACTTAGCGGGTATTGTGGACCAGTATGTGCGGGTAATGTGGAATACTGGTCCACATTACCCGCAAAAAATTAGTAAACAAAAGTTATGGATTACCTGAGGTAAATTTTTATTCATTTCAATTTTGGATAACAATAAAAACAAATAAAAATCAAATATAACTTTTCTCAAACGGCAACGAAACATAACAAAAACAAAACATAAAATAACATAAAAATTTCTTCAGGGTCTTAAATTTTTTTAATAGAAAAAGTTAATATAAAAATATCTATATTTTCTTAAATATAATTAGTACATGATTTACAAATAAAAATGACACTTTTTTAGGAAGACATTTGTCGTGAGCCCATATTAAATCGCATTACAAACATTGCGACCAGTTTCGATAGTGGAGTAGCACTATTTTCATTTATTTCATTTGAAATTTGTTCCCCAGCTATAAAATCTGCTTCATCAAAAATATTTCTATCAAATGGATAAATGCCCGTGCACTTAAATCCATTCACAGCGATTTGGCCTTGCTGGACTTTGAGGTAAGCTTTTGAAAAAAGTTCTGCAATGTCAAAGTGGGTTAATTTTCTTCCATTCTCACGTACAAACTTTCTTATTTCTTCACTGTAATAAGTTTTAAGCGGACCCATAAATGTTCTATCCAGAGGCTGCATTTTGTGACTTGAATGAGGGGGCAAGGAAATTATAGTTACACCATTTTCACTGGCGAGATTCAAAAGATCTATATTCCTAGTGTGACTGTAATGTCCATCTAAAATTAATAAACTTGGCTCTCCAGGTGAAGCTTTGGTTATTAAAAAGTGACGAAACCAGTTGGTAAATATGTCGGTTTGAACCCATCGGGATATATGACAAGCACATTCGGAGCCAGGTGGGGCGTGCTTCATGAGCTGGGTATTTAAATTTTTTCTTGAAAATATAAAAAATGGAGGAACGAAAGATCCAGCAGCACTCATACATGTAATGACCGTTATCAATGACCCACGTTCAGCAGAGGTCATTGATCCAATTTGACGTTTTCCTTTAGTGGCGACAACTTTTGAAATTTTGGATGGAACAACAGAAAGTCCAGTTTCATCAACATTCCATATTGTTGTTGGCGAAAATTTTTTCTCATTGTACTCACTTTCCAAAATATTAAAAAACAATTCCACATTTTCTTTCGTAAAGCCTTTTGCTCTATCAAAGGAAGTTCCGGTTGGCTCCCTCAAACTTAATTCATGCTTATGCCGTTGCATAAAACCATAAAACCAATCTTTGCCAGCACATTCCTGAAGAACGGAAAATTTATTTGGGATGTTGTTTGATTTTGCCAGTTGAAAAGCAAGTGATGTAATATCTCTTCCTGTAAGACCCCAATATCGTGTCTCCATTTCTTTAGCATATTTTACCAAATCATTTTCCATCTCCTTATTCAGAACAGGCTTTCGCCCCAAACGCTCAGTCAAAAGATCTGAAATTTTAGATTCACTCTTGCACATTCTAATAAGAGTTGTTTTTGGAACACAAAACATTTTTGATGCCAATAAAAATCCCATTTTTTTTGCTCGGACTGCTTCTACAGCTTTTTGCATATCTTCCTGCTTCCATTTTCGAATTTCTCCTTTCTTAGGCATTATTATAAAAAACCTGAAATGTACATACCTCTTTTAATTCTGTGTCTGGTAATGCGGACTACTGGTCCACAATATACGACTCTTTGTGGTCCACATTAGACGACTTTCAGTTTTTTTTTTTTGAAGAAATATTTTAGTTTAAAAACTAATTGAAAATACAAACTCACCGATTGTAATTACAACTAAAAGTGTATTTTTGTTGTAGAAAGTAACGGACCAGTTAAATTCTTTATATATGAGAAAAACAAACTGTTCGACTCTTGAGCTATCAAAATGTTTACTTCACGCATCAACAATCAGAACTTAACTAAAATGGCAACATTGCAATTACGTATTCAAAAGCAATATTGATGTTTGTTTTTATCAATTACGAAAACATACATCAAGACGGCGTTGCCAAATTCCATTCATTTTCTAAAATATGCGGGTGGTCCACATTAGACGCATAGTCCACATTACCCGAAGTTACTCTAAGGATGGTTGATGATTTCACAATAAAAATTAAAAAAAATGTTTGATCATCGTACTCACATAAGAATTAGTTTGTATGCAGTATACGAGTATATGTTTATAAGGCAATATACTTCTTTCGGAAATGTACATTAGAGCGTACCAGGTTACAAGTAAAAAAAAAAGTTCGCCGTACACCTTCGAATATGAAGTATTATTGAAAGGTAGTTTCAAAAAAAAAAATTTTATTTTTTATGCCGAACGTAGGGGTCGCGCTTTTACATTTTTCTATAAAACTTCTGCATTTATAAACGGATTTTAAAGTGTGATACATCGATGTTTTTGTCTCGACGAGGCCGATTTTTTTTGTCTTTGAAGTCATTGAGCTCAAGCACCCCGCGCGAGCTTTAATTTTCTGATATTAGAGTGGTACATTAGGGTAGTAGCAACTGAGATATGATGGGTAAGTACCAGAAGGGGGTGCTTGAGCTCAATGACTTCAAAGACAAAAAAATCGGCCTCGTCGAGACAAAAACATCGATGTATCACACTTTAAAATCCGTTTATAAATGCAGAAGTTATATAGAAAAATATAAAAGCGCGACCCCTACGTTCGGCATAAAAAAATAAAAAAAAAATTTTTGAAACTACCTTTCAATAATACTTCATATTCGAAGGTGTACGGCGAACTTTTTTTTTGAGGTACGCCCTAATGTACATGTGTCGTGCTCTATCAAATACATAATAGGCGTGTTCGAATGGTGCTCATTTGTATAACGAGTAAGTCGTTGCTTAGGAGATAACTTTAAAACTTCACGATACGTTTTTGAAATTGTTTTCTATACAAGAACAGATTGGCTTAATGCATCATACACTGTTCGATTTTAAAATTTGTAATTTGTATGAAAAAAGTTATTTAAATAATACTACGAGTATAAGGGAGTAATAACCGAACTCTTTTAAGGGTTTTCTTGAATAACTTTGTTCCCAAAAAGTTTAATTATTTAAATCAAATTGGTGTTTGCGCAAGTTGTGTAAGCTTTTTTTGTCAACAAGTTTATTATTATATTCTTGTACAATGGGGTGAAGTTATCGCCTTGGCGAACTTCTAAGGGAGTTGCCACTCGAACACGGCAAATATATTTTAAGCTACAAAAATAATTTAGAACTATAAAGAAAAAAATGATTAATACATCGAATATCAGCGGCTCAAATTAAAAAAATCTTGCTTTTACATAGTTACCCTACGAAAATGGTGTGTTGGCATACCTTCAAATCAGTTAGTAATATTATTACAGTAAAATTTAATTTATCAGTACACAAATAATATCGAATATAATGGGTGATCCATCTAGAGGTATTTTTTTACAACAACAAAAAAAATATAAAAATTCAAATCAAGTGTGGAATCTTTATTGGTAATTTGAAAGGACATTTTATGGCATTTATTTTTTGAAAATAATTACCTTCAAATGTTGGCAACTGTATTATGGAAATGGGCGTTCGGTGAAAAACGGAAAGAGCCGCTGTTTTCGACCAAAATTTTGTTCAGTGACGAGGTCCATTTCTTGCTCAACGGCAAAGTCAATAAACGATATCAACGCATTTGGGCTGAATAGCAACACGAAGAGCTTCAAGAGGAGCCATAATACCCAGAGAAAACCACGGTTTGTTGCGGTTTATAAGCTGGTGGATTCATCGGTGCATATTTTTTTAAAAATGATGATGGCCGGAACGTAACCATGAATTGTGTTCGCTATCGCGCCATGATATCGATCTTTATGCTGCCTGAAATTGAAGCCCGTAATCTGACGACACTTGGTTTCTACAGGACGGTGCCACTTGCCATACAGCTGCTCGTACAATGGATCTATTGAGAGGCCATTTCGAAGAGCAGCTAATTTCACGTTGGCCGCCTAGATCGAGTGATATCACTCCTTTAGACATTTTTCTTGGGGGTTACGTAAAGTCCAAAGTCTATGCTGACAAACCAGCTACGATTCAGGTTTTGGAAGCCAACATTACGCGTGTCATTAAAGCCATAGCGGTCGAAATGCTCGAACGAGTCATCCAAAATTGGACCCTCAGAAGGGAAACCCTGAGGCGTAGCTTTGGCCAACAGCTGCTTCGGGCGAAGGAAATTATATTAAAAAAATCAATGCCATAAAATGTCCTTTCAAATTGCCAATAAAGATTCCACACTTTATATGAATTTTTATATATTTTTTTTGTTCTGAAAAAATACCTCTGGATGGATCACCTTTTATATACAATTGAATTTATATTTGTTTATATTTGAATTTTGTTTGTTTGTTGTTTGTAGGAGCCTAAACTACTCAACCGATCTTTTTGAAATTTTTACAGAATATAGCTCTATGACCGGTAGGTGGAATAGGCAGCATCGATTTAGGATCACGATCACAAGTCCGACGAACGTATTAATATTTTAACAGTATGCTGCTGTGGGTCCGTATATTGTGGCTTACTAAAATCGGATATGATTTTAAAAAGGGGTGTGGCAACGTTCACACATTCTAACACTTAACACGCCCAAAGCTCATAAACTATTAAAGATAGCAACATCAGATTCGGTACACATACGAAAGTTTGGTCCAACCATAATTTAGGGTTAGTTGTATGTCACATCTTTACGTTAAGTTATTTGCAGCGTGTTAAGATTGTTAAAGCCTTTTACGAAAATGGGCGTTCAAGTCAAAATGCATTCCGTGCACTTAGTAATTTTTTTTGGTCATATATTTTTTGGTGTTCTTGCACCCCCATTCCCATTTCTATAGTCCATGCTATCCTGTTGTTTTAGTACTGTTTTTCTTACATTCTGATATATGGTCCCTTTGCTTTCCCTTTTTATCCCAATTTCTGTTTTTTATCCTGTTGATTCAATTTTATCCTGTTGATTTAATATGGGTTTTCCCACCTTTTATATATCGCCTATTTTGGACCGTTATTATTCATTTTTCTCGCCATCATCTTGTTAAAAAAAAATTTAGACATTTTTTATCCCTATTTATTTTAATACCTATTTTTATCTTTATATCATCCTATTGATTTAATATTTTTTTCGGACTTTTCTAGTTTACAACACTTATGGTCCCTTGTTACAAATCAAATTTTACGGTATGTCGAACCGAATTTCCATTTAGATTATGAACATTTGGTAGTTGCAACAGAAAGTATTCTCGTCCAATGAATTTTTGTAGTCCGAACCGATTGCAAACCAACCTTTTTCTCCGTGTGTACGAACTGTTTTTTGATCCCATAGGATCCATACGTTAATCTGAGCCAAATCTTCTACATAAATCAGTATTTTTTAGTTAAATTAACTTAAATTTAAGCAGTGGTCGCTTCTAGAGGCTACAACTTTTTGTGTGACTAGGTTCCATGAGTCTTAGCATACGACCGGTGTTTTTGGCTTTTATCGTCCACACGTCCAAGCACAAATTGCAGACAGATCAAGGGGAAAAAAATCATGTATCGAAAAATATAATTTGGATTGGTACTATTTTTTTGGACATAAGATTCGAAAGCTAAAGCAGCTAAGCCCCTTTTTTAAGGTTTCAAGTTTGTCACAACTACAAAAAACTATAATATCGAGCCATAAGCGCTAACCTATCGTAAGTCAAATTTTTGGAAAAAAAATTTTATTGCTGAAAAATAATCGTTAGGACAAGCCTCATCGTTTTGTATTTTTAAAATGACAAAATTGTTAGTAAAACATCAAAAAAAAGCTTTTGCATTTTATCGTAAATGATTGTTTAAATTTTATTGTGTAGCAATTTTATCGTAAGTCACACATCAAATTGCTGCAGCAATCGCAAATGTGTTCAGATTTTTTTTTTGTTTTTTGATACAGTTATATGAGTAGGTAGAAATCTTAAATTTTTGCATTAAAACATTTGCATTTTTAATAAAGTTGTTTGAAATAAATAATAAAAACCGTCTCCTGTAAAATTTGCATTTTTTCACTTACGATAGGTTAGCGCTTATGGCTCGATATGTTAAGAAAATGTTCCAGAACTTGTACTTTTTCAGGAAGTATCAAAAAGGTTTAGGAACGTTTTTTTTCTTCTTCGATTTCGGCCGATTTTAGTCCGAAACAGCTTTAGACTACGAGTCATCAAAGTGTATTTTTCATCGTTCAGAGTCCTAGCTATACTCGTTTGACCGCTATCGAACTTTAAATAAAGATACACGGATGGACATAAGTAGTTTTTGATGGTCTGCATGCATTATTTCAAAGTGTTGCAAACGAAATGACCGCCCAAATCCGATTTAAAGTGTGACATATTTCGAAAAAACAAACATCAGGTAATTTAAATAGCCTGTGGTACCAAAATGTTTCATTGCTTAGTGTACAAATTCTCGAGAATTAAAGTACTTAACAATGGAGATTTCCAGAATATTTAGCAGACTTCAGTACCATATAAAGCGCCCCCAATAGTCATCCTTACCCATTCACATCAAACTGAGTGTTCGTCCGTCGCCTGCAATGTCCGCTGTACGAGGAGTTGTTCTCTAATTTCAATTGTTGTGTTTTGCGGGTACGTGCCTTCGGTACTCCAATGAATGCAAGATGAAAACACAAGAATTATTCAATGGAGCAGAGCTCCTTAAATTGCCCTACTTCAATATTCTGTTTGAGTCCAAGAACGATGTTGAAGTTCTGATGCACGTTCACATATGAATGAGATGTTGCTTGGAGTTAGTCACAATGCCATGTGCCCCCACTTCATCGTAAATCTGATCTGGGGTACACAAGTACGAGTATGTATCCCTAAAGAGTATTTAAACAAAAATAAATGCCATCAATAAAAGGAAGATAAGCTCCCTACGTTGATGTATTTGCTATTGGCAGCTATTATCATAAGCGTCAGGTTGCGAGTAAACTGGGACATGTTAATGCATAGGGGGGGGGAGACCTGAATATAGGAGATGAAGTACATGGTAAAAGAATACCAGCAAAGAAGGATATATAACACTCCGAAGGTTCTTATGATGTCCTAGCATGCATTTTTTTCTACCTATTGCATAACTTAAACAAACTTTTTCATTTTCTGCAATACAACTTGCTGGCGTTTACTCAAGTTGTAAGCGGCAATACAGTATTGAGTACCAAAAAGCACTTGAGTAATCCTTGAAATTTGTATCTGCCTACAAACACTTTAAACGACCGGGTAGTGCCTGTTCTAGGTAGTTGATGGTAACACTTTACCATATCGGTCCAAGATTATATAGGGTGTCCTAAGAAGAGCGCAATTTTTAGCTGACTGATGCAGCAATTGAATTGTTTCTCTGGCTGTATGACATGTGGCGCCGTCTTGTTGGAACCACATGCCCTCCACATTCATTTCTTCAATTCTAGGCAAGAAAAAACTGGTTATCATTTCACGATACCAAACACCATTGACTGTTTGCGCTTGACCTGCCTCATTTGTCCAATGATTCCTCCAGCCCAAAAACCACACCACACAGTGACACGTTGAGGATGCATTTGCTTCTCGTGAATCACTCGAGGATTTTCCGCACCCCAAATGCGACAATTCTGCCTATTGACGAAGCCATCAAGATGAAAATGGGTCTCGTCACTGAAGATGATTTTATCGGCAAAATCAGCATTTTCATGTTGTCTCTCCAATACCCAATTAACGAACTCCCTTTCGTGTAGCGCTCCATTTTTACTAACCTCGTACCTTCTACTAACAAACAATAACAATTGTTCAAATGTCAAACAATGACACTTCGAATGTTGCCAGATTTAAAAATTGCGTTCTTCTTGGGACACCCTTTATAAGCCCGTACTCAAAGGCTGACCCCGATTGCTGTTTATAAATTTTAAATACACTGTCCAAGGTGCGTTACGTGGAGCCTGTAGCCAACTTCGATGCAATTTAACAATAAGTTTGTGTTATTCTATGGCCTATGACCGACCCTATGCAAAGGACAGAATTTACCTCCAATCTAGCTCAAACTGGGGTATAGTGACCCAGCAAAGCAAACCTTCAGAATTCGGTCAGAACTCTGTACGACAATCGGCAAAATGTTCCCATTTCGGATCAGAATTCTTAGCGAGTTCGTAACGAAAAACATATGAGAAGGTTGACACGAATTCTGAACTACTTCTCTGAGGGAATTCTGAAGTTTTTGCCGACATTTCAAACCGATTTCTGACCGAATTCTGAATTGTAGAATTGGGAAATTCGAAAGGAAATTTCGATTTTTCGTATCGAATTCTGAACGACTTCGGTCAGAATTCTGGCATTAAGTCTTATTAAATTTTGGTGTTTTTACCGACATTTCGAACCGAATTCTGAACGAATTCTGAGCTTATGTCATGGTAAATTCTGAATGTAAACAATCGAAAAGAAGAAAATATTTTTGTTCTACAAAAAAAAAGTTGTAAAACATTTGCAAAAAACGTTCGGAAAGACTGTTAAGTTACAAGCAGGGGTGTCTGCAGTTTCGCAAGCAATTATTGTGCTGTTACTATGTTTAGTGGCTATACACTTAAGGGCAACCAGTTTTGCATTTAACGAGAACTGCCGGCAGTAGAGTTTTCCTCCGAACACAATAAAAATCCCTCGCACAGCTAAGCTAAACGCTCGTTCAGAATTTGAATTTGAAATATAAAAATACCTCAGACAAACAGTTAAGAATTCGTTCAGAATAAGTTCCGACATGTCTGAATACAAGAACAACAACTGTAAAATATGAAGCAAATAACAAAAATTTTAAACGAATAGACTACCTCAGATAAAGTGTTCAGAATTCGTTGCGAGTTCGATAAGAGAAGTCTGAACAAAAAATAAAAAAAAAATCCCTCAGACAAGTCTAACAGAATTCGGGCCGAATTCGTTCAGATATTTCTTAACATAATAAATAAAAAATCCTCAGACAAATCGAACAGACTTGGTAACGATTTCGGTAAGAATTCTCGATAGAGTTCAGATATTGTTCAGAATTGTCTGATATTCGACATTGTCGGCAAATTTGGTTTATTGGGGAGTGACAAAAGATCTACTTTGTAACCGCATAATTTCAATTTTTGGAATCATCTTAATTTACATATCTTAGGAAGTATTTACACAGTTTCGAGATATTATTAATATATATTACAGCGAATAATATTTTAAAATTATATATTAATAAAGGAGTATTGTTTATGTGATTTTTTAAAGGAAAAATAGGGAAAACCTTTAGTTGAAAATTAGAAAAAAATCAAATTTTTGGAAAATATACATGTACATATATAATGTGATATTACTAGAGCTAGTAACATACAAATATACAATATTCTCGATTTGGTGATTTACATTTACATGTTACAAATTATGTTATTTCTCTACACTCTCTTATCAGTGGATAAGAAGAATATTCAATTTTAGTAAAATAATTATCAGTAAATTTTTTGATAAATTCGATAAGTTTTTTATAATAACATTCTTCATGAAGTAAATCTGTTGAGAATCTCCAGTGCTTCTTATAAATTATCTTAAGACATTTGTTCTGCAAGATTTGTAGTTTCTTGAGATGAGTTTTTGCAGCTTTGTACCAAACAGGGCATGCGTACGTTAAAGAAGGTCTTATAATGCTTTTAAAGATGAGATTTTTGTTTTTTAAGTGCAATGATGAGCGTTTGTTAAAGAGTGGCCACAGAGATTTAATCATTTTGAGACAACTTTTGCGAGTTTCACCTATATGTTTTTTGAAGGTGAGTTTTTTATCAAGAATTACTCCGAGATATTTCACGCTGTCTTGAATTGCGACTGTTTCGTTTCCAAAGTTTATTTGGCGAGCTGGAATCCGTTTTGGAGAATTATTGTATGGAAATATTATGGCTTGAGTCTTGGTTGGGTTAATCTTTATTTTCCATTTATTGAAATGTTTGTTACACATCGCTAGGCCTTTCTCCATTTTTTTCTCCATGCCTTAGTTAGCTTACTCGTGGTAATGAGAGCTGTATCGTCAGCGTAATAAGCTGTTTTGATATAATTTGGGGGAGAAAAGTCCGATGTGTATATTGAGTATAACAAAGGCGATAAGACTGAACCTTGAGGTAGGCCGGCAGCGATCGTTTTTTGAGTAGAGTTGGCACCGTTGACAGACACAACAAATGACCTATTGTCGAGGAAATCAGCGACCAATCTACATAAGTAATTTGGCATTTCGAAATTGATTAATTTGAATATAAGGCCATTGTGCCAGACTGTGTCGAAAGCTTTTTCAATGTCTAGGAGAATAAGACCAGTTGAGAGTTTATTTCGCTTGTTTGTCGTAATGATATTTTTAATTCTACAGACTTGATGTACAGAGCTGTGATCCTTTTTGAAACCAAATTGTTCGTTTGCAATTATAGAGTTATCCATCGCAAAATCACTAATTCTCCTATGGATTATTTTTTCAAAAAGTTTCCCGATGTTACTTAGAAGGCTAGTAGGTCTATAACTTTTGGGATCGTTTTTTGGTTTATTCGGTTTGAGTATTGCTATGACCTTAGCTTGTTTGAAAACTTTAGGAAAGTAGTGTAACTGTATGCAGCTGTTAAAAACGATCACCAATAACATTAAAGCTTTCACAGGAACATTCTTTATTAACAAATTTGAAATATTATCCAATCCGTGAGATTTAGAGGATTTAAGTGAGTTTATGATGGTGGACAATTCGTCCAGGGATGTAAAAATGGCATCCCCATTGCTGGATCCTTCTCTTCTAAAACCATTGATCTTGGAGTTAACTACCCTGTCCACAGAATGCTTGTAGTTCGATGTTGTGGCATTTGCTTCTGAAAAGGTATCTGCTAATACCTTGGCTTTCTCTTCGTCAGCAACTAGTACTCTGTTCTCGATAAAAAAAAATTGGGAATTTTCTTAATGCCCTTTCACTCGGTTTTACCTTTAAAAGTAAATTATTCCACTTACTATTACGATCACATTTGATTTTGTCATTTATGATTTTAGATAGTTGTTTCACACATTGATTGTATAAATTGGCCTCAGAGTCAACAGATGATCTTTGGGCTCTCCTTTTGAGGAACCGTCTTGTTTTAATTAATTTGATAATATTCCTCGGTAAAATATAGTTATTAGATGAACTTACTTTTGGTGTTGTAATATTTCTAGCTTCCAGAATGAGTTTGTTTAATTTGTCTATTTCACGGTCTATCGACTGTTTAGTGTTGTAACTTTCAATGTTAGTAACTATCCTGTTTTCAATAAAAGTTTTAAATGCTGCCCAGTTGGTCTGTTTAAAATCAAAGTGGCTTGTATCAATAAAACTCACAGATGAGCGATTTATTGTACATACGATTGAACGGTGGTCAGATGGTATCTCATAGCCCATTACATTTAAGGTCATACTTAGGGTAGAATTACTTATGATGACGTCAAGTATAGAAGAAGAAAGGTTCTGCTGGTGAGGATAGTATGTTGGTTAATTTGTATGGTAGAGAAAAAAATTTCAGGATTGTTGAAGATTGAATAGCACATTCCCAGCCGTATTATTTGAGGAACAATTCCAGGATACATATTTAGCATTAAGGTCTCCAAGGATAATATATTCGAACAGAATTGGTAACGATTTCGGTAAGAATTCTCGATACAGTTCAGATAGTGTTCAGAATTGTCTGATATCAGACATTGTCGGCAAATTTGGTTTATTGGGGAGTGACAAAAGATCTACTTTGTAACCGCATAACGTTATTTATTATTATTAAAAAAAAAATTATTATTATTTAAAAAAAAATATTTATAGGCATTGCTTTATGTTATTCAACAATAGAGATTTTGTATTAAGTAATTTTTTTAAAAATACATTTAATTTAGAATAATAGCAGTACGTAATTGATTTAACAAAGGAAGCAAAACGCAAGTGTTTTATTTTATTAACATATTTCAGCCTATATCAATAATCCCGTGACTTTTACAACTTTCCTCGTAGTATGAAATGTAATAGGCTGTTTCCACTACGGTCACGTCCACGTCCGCGTCCAAAAATCAATGAACGCGCGTTAAAGCCTATACAAAAAACATAGGCAGTTAGGTATGGGAAAAAGTCGCGTTCATATTGGACGCGTTTTTCGATAAGTCGCGTTTACTATAAATTCGATTATTTTTGCAATCGAAACCCACCCATCCCTATTAATGGCAACACCGCAAATTGCGCATCCCTATTAAAACAGCTGTTTATCAGCATAAACATAAAGCGCTGCTGCTACTGCACATTTCCATTAGGCGAAATACAATTTGATCCTCATTTTCCACTGCGGTTAGCAAAATAATATCATTTAACTCCATGATAATGTCACAACACAAAAATATTAAAAATTTTCGCACCGCAAAAAATTAACAAATAAACACAAACAGCTGTTTGAACGCAAACGTGGACGCAAAACACAATGGAAACACCATTAAAAATTTTCGATAAATCGTGGACGCGGACGTGGACGCGACTGTAGTGGTAACAGCCTATTACACTGCTCGCATCAAGTACCATCTGTTAGTAGGCTTCTGTCACATTTTGAGAGTGTTCCGTCATTTAGTTTGTGTTTAACAGCTGTTCACATCATAAAACCTAGTGGATTTTGTTAAAAATGGAAAAAAGTAAATTTCGAATCATTAAACATTATTTTTTGCGAAAAAAGGCCGTCAAGCACACCAAGAAAAAGCTTGATAAATACTATGGGGACTCTGCGCCATCGATTTCAATGGTAAAAAAGTGGTTTACCTACTTTCGTTGTGGTCGCACAAGTACAAATGACGCTGAACGTTCGGGACGGCCAATTGAGGTCATCCGAAAATGTCTAAAAAATCCACGATATGGTGTTGGCCGATCGAAGAGTAAAAGAGCGAAGGATTGTTGATGCCATACGCATTTCATACGGCAGTGAGGTTTCGAGTTCACATGATCAGTTGGGTTTAAGAAAGCTGTCTGCAAGATGGTAGGTGTTCTAGGTTGTTGATGGTAAAACGTTACCATATCGGTCCAAGATTATATAAGCCCGTACTCAAAGGCTGACCCCGATTGCTGTTCATAAATTTTAAATACACTTTCCAAGGTGCGTTACGTGGAGCCTGTAGCCAACTACGATGCAATTTAACAAAAGGTTTGTGTTATTCTATGGCCTATGACCGACCCTATGCAAAGGACAGAATTTACATCCAATCTAGCTCTGACCCAGCAAAGCAAACCTTCAGAATTCGGTCAGAACTCTGTACGACAATCGGCAAAATGTTCCCATTTCGGATCAGAATTCTTAGCGAGTTCGTAACGACATTTTCGGACGGCCAATTGAGGTCATCCGAAAATGTCTAAAAAATCCACGATATGGTGTTGGCCGATCGAAGAGTAAAAGAGCGAAGGATTGTTGATACCATACGCATTTCATACGGCAGTGTGGTTTCGAGTTCACATGATGAGTTGGGTTTAAGAAAGCTGTCTGCAAGATGGGTGCCGCGTTTGCTCTCAATTGACCATAAACGAAATCGTATGACAACTTCAAAAGATTGTTAAGAGTTGTTTAACCGTAATTCGAATTAGTTTTTGTGGCGTTTTGTAAATGTGGATGAAACATGCACGCAGAAAAAAAAGTATGGTTAGGGTGACAATATTCGAAGGGCATCATACTATTGTTCGGTATATGGTTGTGGCACTACAATATTATGATCCTTACAACAATAGTATGATTCACACTCAACCATACTATGATCCTCACAACCATAGTATGATTCACAGTCAACCATACTATGATCATCACAACCATAGTATTATTCACACTCATACTATGATTCACTATCATACCATATAATGATCCTCACAACAATAGTATGTTTTACATACAACCATCGTATGATCCTACCAAAAATATTAAGGTTCACACGCAACGATAGTGTGATCCCACTCAACCATACTATGATCCCCACAACCATATTATGATCCTCACAACAATAGTATGTTTAACATACAACCATAGTATGATCCTGACAACCATAGTAGTAGTTTACACACAATCATAGTATTAGGATTGGGTTAATAATTAATAAAAATCTCTATCGTTGACAACTTCAATAGAGATTTTTATTAAGTAAATAAATTAAAAACACATTCAATTTAAAAAAAATAGGAGTGTTTATTAAACAGTAGAAAAAATCCATTTAAAAAAACGTAAGCTTTTTTATTAAAGATATTTCAGTTAAAGTTTTTTGGAAAATTTTAATTCCAAGTATTGTTGTAAAACCCAAATTCAAATTAAGAAAAATTACAATCATACAGTATGATTACCGTAATTATATTATTGTTAACATAAAACCCAAAAAAACAAAGCCAAAGCAGCTTGTTTAAAAAATTTTAATTTCGATAAAAAAAAGTACTATTACTGCATTAGATCCGTATCAATAACATTTGTTCTAAAAAGCATATTTAAATGAAGAAAAATTACAAGCATACAGTATGATTGCCGTGATCATATCATTGTTAACATAAAACGCAAAAAACAATACTTTTGTCGCACCAACCATATTTATATTGCTGCTACAACCATAGTTTCATTTTTAAATTTGGCAATAATACTATTGCTACATTTCAACAATATTAATATTGTCGCAATCATACTATTGTCAACATGAAATTCAAAAACAATACTATGGTTGCAACGAACATACTTTTATAACAGAGAACATATTATTGTTGCCGTGGCCATATAGTAACCATATTTTTTCTTTGCGTGTGGATACATGACAACACTCCGGAGACCAAGCAGCAGTCTAAACAATGGGTTTCTCCGGGTGAACCGGCTCCATAGAAGGCCAAGGTGACATTGTCGGGCCAATAGTTTTTTGGATAAACCACATCTCGGGATAATCCACATCGATTACCTTCAAAAGGGAAAACAATGCTAAGTTATTGGACTGATTTAACGAGGATTTGAAAATAAACGACCCCATATGGCCAAGAAAAAAGTACTTTTCATCGAGATAATGCAGGGGTGAACACGTGTGTAGTCTCAATGTCAAAATTAAATGAATTGTGGGTTACGAATTGGTACCTCATCCGCATTATTCACCGTATTTAGCGCCCCCAGTGACTATTTCCTATTTCCAAACCTAAAGAAATGGCTCGGTGGAAAGTGATTCAGCTCCAAGGATGAAATTATTGGTCAAACAAATGCCTATACCATGGACCTCGAAAAATCCTTTTTTTGGAAGGGATACAAAAATTGGAAAAACGTTGGACTATGTCGAAAAAAATGCGTTTTATTCGAAAAGCCCTTGTAGGTGGGCGACCGCAAAACTAACTGGCCTGTCACATTTTCTGTTTTACTAGCAACTTTTTTTGTTTTTTGTTTTTTAAAAGCAATCTTTTATAAGCCATCTGTCAAAAATTCCGAAATATTTAATGATTATTTTCTTTGTTACAGGTGATTGAAGTAAACAAGTTTTATAATTTTTGAAAAATGGAAAATATAGAGTTTCGTGCGGTAATAAAACACTTTTATATGAAAGGTTATACGCCACAATTAATCAAAGATGAATTGGATTCTGTTCATGGTGATAATGCACCATCATACTCCACCGTGAAATCCTGGGTTCAACAATTTAAAATGGGTCGTTCAAGTACGGAAGATGAACAACGCTCTGGAAGACCGAAAACTGCTACTACTATTGAAAACATTAGAAACATATTTAATGAAGTGACTAAAGATAGACGAATAAAGCTCAGAGAACTTGCTGATATTGTTAAAATACACGAAAAACAAGTTTGGAGTATTTTACATGATGAACTCCACATGAAAAAGCTATCCGCAAGATGGGTGCCGCGTTTGTTGACTTTGCCCCAAAAAAACGTCCGTTGGACCAATTCCGAGCAGCTTTTAGCGATTTATCAGCGTAATCCAATAGAGTTCTTGCGCCGATTCATAACTGTTGATGAAACCTGGATCCATCACTACATCCTAGAATGCCAAGAACAGTTAAAACAATGGATAGAAGCTGGTAAAAGTGGTCCCAAGAAGGCGAAAACTGTTAAGTCAGCAGGAAAAGTAATGGCCACAGTATTTTGGGATGCAAGGGGTATAATATTTATTGATTATCTTGAGAAAGGAAAAACTATAAAATGTAAATATTATTGTGCATTATTGGATCGGTTGAGTGAAGAAATCAAGATAAAACGACCGCTTTTAGAAAAAAAAGTTCTTTTCCATCAAGATAATGCTCCTTCACACACTGCATTTTTAACTCAACAAAAACTGGCCAAATTACGATTTGAAATTGCTCCGCATCCACCATATAGTCCAGATTTAGCTCCTTCTGATTATTTCTTGTTTTCAAATTTAAAAAAATTTCTCGGTGTCAAAAAATTTTCGTCCAATAGCGCCGTTATTGCTGAAACTGAGGCATATTTTGAAGGTCTTGAAAAATCTTATTTTTCGGATGGAATTAAAAAACTTGAAAAACGTTTGATGAAGTGTATTAAGTTGGAAGGAGATTATGTTGAAAAATAAATAATAATAATTCCAAAAAACGGTTCTTTTTATGTTAGGCCAGTTACTTTTGCCGTCGCCCTCGTAGTTGCATTTAAGCGTTTTTTATATACTCGTACATAAGTAAATCTTATATTTATATTTCACGCATCGTTCTGTTCACGCTAACCCGCACCAGTTCTTGACGGCTAATTCTAGCGACGAATTGTTACTTAAAACTTAAAAAAATGACTGGTGTTTATATTCAATTTTGTCCAATTTTTCTGTTTTTTTTCTTTTTCTTTAAACACTTTGAAATATTTTCAAGTTGTCACCAAAAAAGGTGAAGACAAAAAGTCGTCTCAACACAATGTCAACGTCACATTTTCTTACGGAATTCAAAATTTATCTTAATTTATCATAACTTTTTCAGTGTAGGTCAACTATTTTTGAACTCCTTCACATGTTCAATGCTTTCTGGCAGCTAAATTTTTATATTAAGTAACGACACAGCAAATAAGTTGACGCCTTTAGCAAAGAACTTTCTAAACAAAAAATAATTTGAAAAGCAATATATTTTCGGAAAATGTTTCAATGATTTCTCTCAATTAATTGCTTCTTCTTTAGCTATGACAGAAAAATTGAAAACAAAATATTTATTGACCCAACCAGCACAACAACCGCTCACAATGCTCAAGTGTCACGCATACAATTATCAATATGCCATGCCTCCCAAATACAATTACATTTTGCCATAAATCTTGCAATGGATTTACCCTCCGCCAGCATGCCTCAGAAAATCCTAGTCCCGGGAGTGACCATACACGGACCAGTTAATTTGAAAAACCACAAATGTTCAATAATTTGTAGAAAGAAAAGTAAACAAAAAAATATATTAGACAAAAAATACCGCGGACAAAACAAACAGAAGATTTCTTTCTATTACAAACGATGATTACTTGATTTATATCTTTTAATTTTCATATATTACCTAAAATTACTCTCACTTTCAAGTTAATAAAAACGCCATTGAATGAGGCAATGCTGATAACGAAAAAAAAACGCCTTTTTGTAATTTTGTTTTCCATGCCAACAAAACTGAAACCCAAACAAAATATAAAAATAGAAAAACCAAATAATGATTACCTCAATAACCCAAGCCCCCGAAATGAGCGCCGCAATGCAATTTTGTAAGAAACGAACGAATGAACCGACAGACGCCGGCAACCGGGCACCTAACCACAGAAAGCAAGTAACCAAGAAAAGGTCAGTTAGGGTCATCATTATTATGGCCAACACACTTAGTCACACACACACACTCACGTGTAGTCACCATAGACAAAAGACCGCTGCACGTTGCACTCGAAACATTGCAATAATCGGTGAGCACGACGGCTATGCTGCAACAGATGCACGCCGCCTGAATATCAGCGTAAGTTATCGCTTTCATTTGGCATTAACATTCAACTTGAATAACCACCGAACTGCACAAAGGGTTATTCGATAAGAGCTACATTTACATTTGAAAGTGATCGAGAATTAGAGATAACACAATGTGGGAGATAACACAATTGAACTCGATAGTTGCTATAGATGTTGATAATTACAGGGTGGCTGATGAAAGTCGCTTCAAAAAAAAAATAATAACTTTTTTTCTATTTAATAAATTTTTTGCAGATTTTTTTGCAGATTTATTTATAGATTTAACCAAATTGGATAACTGGGACAATGAAACAAGAATTTGGATTGTCCGCCGCTATCACGCGCTATCATGAGTCCGTAGTTTAGGTTCAAAGCGAGTATAGGCGCACGTTTGGCGGCAATCCTCCGAGCAGATGGACCATAATGAAACTTGTGAACAATTTTGCCGAGCATGTGACAGTCAACAAAAGACCTTACCATCGAAACCCTTCAGTTCGGACGAAGGAGCTGCTGTCATACAAAATAATCCAAGAGTTTCGACATGAAGCTTATCTGCTCAAATGGGTATGAGCAGGCAGGCATTGCAGTCAATTATGCACAAAGATTTGGACCTATTCCCATAAAAAATTCAAATGACCAACAAACTAAACGCAGCAGACTTCCCCACACACAGAAAAAAGTATGGTTGGGGTGACAATATTCGAAGAGGATCATACTATTGTTGGGTATATGGTTGTGGCACAACAATATTATGATCATCACAACAATAGTATGGTTCACACACAACCATACTATGATCCCCATAACAATATTATGGTCCTCACAACAATTTAATTATTCACACACAACCATACTATGATCCCCACAACCATATTATTATTCACATTCAACCATACTATGATCCCCACAACCATATTATGATTCTCATAACCATAGTTAGAATTTTATTAAGTAAGTTATGTAATAATATTAGTGATTTATTAAACAGTAAAAAAAAATATTTATTAAAAATATATTTCAAATAAACATCCCCTGAAGAAGTTAGAAAAAAGCTAACGAAACGTTGGGAAAACATGAAATAAATTAGTTTTATTTAATTCATGAAGGAAGACTGACCAATCAGCCCAGTCAAAAACGACATAAACAAATAAAAATATTTAATTTATACTAATTCGTAGTTTGTTTCGAAAAAATTTAATTATTTTTACTATTATTGCGTAAAATTCGTAAAAAAAAACATTTTCAAATTACAAAAAAAAAAACAAGTTTGCCGGTATGATTGCCGTAATCATGTTGTTGTTAACAAAAAACCCATGAAAACAATGCTTTCGTTCCACCAACCATATTTATATTGTTGTTACAACCATATTTTCATTTTTAAATTTGGCAACAATACTATTGTTACATTTCAACAATATTAATATTGCCGCAATCATAATATTGTCAAATTGAAATTCAAAAAACAATGCTATGGTGGGACGACTATACTTTTATTGCAGAGAACATACTATTGTTGCCGTGACCATATAGTAACCATATCTTTTCTCTGCGTGCATTTGCTTGGAATTTGCCAGAAGATGCTTTGAATGCTGGAAGAGGACGGAAATATGTTGAACTGTCTCTTCATGTCTGACGAGGCTTGTTTCAATTTAAACGACAACATAAACAAACAAAATTGTCAAATATGGAGTGCTTTCAACCCGGAGACGGAATTGCACTCCATGAGACGGAATTGCATTTCTTCTTCGAAGAAAACGGTCACACCGTTAAGGTTACTGGAGACAGTTACTTGAGCATGAGTTTTTCTATCCAGAATTACGCCGAATGAGAATTTCTTTCAACTCGGTGTGGTTTTAGCAAGGTGGTGTAACTCCTCACATAGCCCGTGCTGGTATAACAGAATTGCAACGAAAATTACCTAATAAGCTGATATCCAGAAACTCCACATTCCGTTGGCCTCCCTTGTCGCTTGGCCTTACTACACCTGACTTTTTCTTGTGGGGTTATTGCAAACAGGAAGTCTACATAGCAAAACCAACAAATTTGAATGAACTAAAGCAATCCATTAGGGAAACAATTGCGGCAATTTCTTTCTCAACTCTCCTAGCAGTAATGAACAACGACGCCGCACATGCATCATTAAATTTCATTATTTTTAAAACTAATCAATAGGGCTACAACCAAGTTTTTGGCATAGCACCACGTGATGCGCAAATTTTTTTATTAATGAAAATGGTTATCTCCGGCCAATTGGTAAAAAAAATGATACGCACCAAATGTATTTTCTAAAACCCTCCAGGATTTTTTTTAAATAAATTATTTTTATTTTTTTTTTATACGAGTATGAATACATTTTAATGTACCTTTGTAATAGTAAACAAGTTAGTTATAATTATAAAAACAATTTATATATTATTCAACGAGATAAACTTTAGATTTAAAGTTCTTACAGATTTGCATAAAGGATAAATGTCCTGAACTACCTTAATAGCACGTTCGGCACAAATATTACTTCTTTGCTGGTTTACTATAGATGAAGCTTCTTTTTTCCAATGTCGTATAAAGCATTTGTGAGCTTTTTTGAATCTACATACTGATTTTTGACACTTGCTTTGAGCTTGCTTGCTTTGTTTGTTTAGTTTTTTCTCAAACAGTGATGTGAAAAAAGTTATGAACTTGAAACTTGATCGGGGTTGGTGCGTATACTTTTTTGACATTTGCAAAAATACAATACCATTTTTCTTCATATTTTTCCAAGGCCTATCTAACTATAGTATGCCATTTTTGATATTTGCAAAAAATTGCACAAAGTTGTAGCCCTACTAATCAAGCTACATTTAATAATTTTAAATCGGCTTTAACATGAATAAAAGAATTTAAATTCCATTATTGTTGAAACTAATTAAGTTACATTTAATAATTTTAAACGATCTTTAACATGAATAAAAGAATAATGAATTCCGTTCACTGAAAAAGATTATTAAAGTTTCTTAATGTAGCAATATTCATCAGCCACCCTGTACTTAGACTAGCTTCACAACCTCTTGTTGGTCCAGACCTTATCAATCAATGATTTCTAAGCACTTTGGTCTTGGGTGTACTTCCCTCACACTGAAATAATTATGTTCGTACACTATTTACGAATAATTCTTCTTATTATGATTTTAGTACATTCTTTACATTATTGCTGAAGTTTTTCGTACAGTTCGTGTACTATTTGAAGAAGTTTTTAGGAAGCTACGAACCGGTCTCTTAAAACAGCTTCTTAAAAATTTCGTAATTTTTCTGTCACATGTTTTATAAAAAGTTTTTTTTTATTATTTTTATATTCTATGAAAAATCATCGTAAAAATTTGATTCGTAATTTTTAGGACCAAATTCGTATTTTTCGTATTAATTTCATAATTTTTTTGAACAATTTCGTTAATTTATGGAAACATTTCGTATGATTTACGAAAAAGATCTTATTTTGTATAAAAAGACTTTAGGAGAATTTGTTCGATAATTCTCATTACTTAGCATGAGACAACTGTATAAGTCAGTTGATTTGTAGTCGTTGGAAAATACTGATAGAGAAAAACCTTGGCGGGCTTAAAAACAGCTGTACAGAGTGTCTTGCACCCATAGCCAATACATTTTACCAATTTTGTTACGTTGATTTTGAAAAGAAACAATAAAGGTCTCGAACCAGAATTTAACTTTACAATTCACAATAATGATAAATGACCAAATAAATGTAAACAACAAAGCGAAAAAACTTTTTTATGAAAAAGTTTAACTTTTCTAATGAAGTTTTCATATAAACTAAAACAAAAATTGTGTAATTTCAATGGAAGAAGAATTTCATGTTTATTGCAAAATATAGTCATAAAAATTATGTTAAAGTGTCATGGGAAATATGAAACAATTTTATGAAGAGTATGTAGCATTTCATATAAAACATGAAACGACTTCATAAAACACAAATTCTTAAAAATATGAAAGAAATGTTTAAAAAAAAATTATTTAAAAATAAGAACTAATTCATTTAGTTCTTTAAAATCACGAGTTTGTATTATCAAACCGATTTCGTAATTTTAAAGATTTGTTTTTATATTTCTAATAAAGTTTCATCGCCTGGACAAATTTCGTAATTTTTAGGAAATATTTCGTGATTTTTTGTTGGAATTTAAAAGTTGCCTTTTTTTCTGTGTACTTAAGCAAAATCTCAAGTTGGTGTAATTTCTGGTTTATAGTTTCTACCGTTAAAAAAAAAAACCGTTGTTCGGTTGATAACCCTTTCCATACGTACAACTGACAGATTATTATTATTTACTTAGGCTCGCACGTACGTACTGTGATCGCGACAATACGTATGAGCATGTGTACCTACCTACTTAATACCCAGCGCGGTGGAGATTTTTCTGTCGTTGGCCGATGTGGTGGCGTGGTGGCTGGCTGTCGTCTCTGTTGCCTCTGGCAGTTGGCCAACGTTAATAAGTTAAACACTTTTTCCCTTTCATGAAGAATGTCTTGCTGTTGTTTGGCATTTGTTATTAAAATAAAATAAGCAGCAGCAGAAACTCGAAAACGTGTTTGGGGATTTTTAATTTTGGCATTAATCGTCCATATGCATTACAGCGCCAAGCAATGGGCAGAGACTTGGCCGGTACCGGTCCCCTTAGTTTGGACTCATGGATCCTCAAAAGAAGCGATAAATGTTAAGTACAAGCATAAATAAAGCCCAGTTCCATTTAAATTGAAGTGGTGTTTTTGTTTAAATATTTTGATGAGCAGAGGGCTCGAACGACGGACCATACATGTAGAAAAAAAGCATTGTTGGGATAACAATATTCGAAGAGCATCATACTATTGTTGGGTATATGGTTATGGTACAACAATATCATGGTTCTCACAATAATAGTTAGATTTAAATGCAACCATACTATGATTCTCACAACCATACTATGATCCTCACAACAATAGTTTGATTCACACATAACCATACTATTCTCCCCAGAACCATAGTATGACTCACACTCAACCATACTATGATCTTCACAACCATAGTATAATCCTCGCAACCATAGTATGTTCCACATACAACCGTAGTACGATTCTCATAACCATAGTATGATTCACACGTAACCATGTTATGATCTTTACAACCATAGTATGATCACACACAATTATACTATGATCCCCAAAATTATTTATTAGAATTGGGTTAAGTTGTTAAAACAATAGATTTGATATATGAAAATTATGTAAAAAATACATTAAATTCAAAATAATACAAGTGATTTATTTAACAGTAGGAAAAACGAATTAAAAAACCGTAAGCGTTTTTATTAAAATGTTTTAGTTAAACGAAGCCAATGGAGTTTGTTCGAAAAATTTTAAGATCCGTAACAATAACATTGTTCTAAAAAGCATATTCAAATGAAGAAAAATTCTAATAATACAGGATGATTGCCATAATCATATTATTGTTAACAAAAAACAATACTTTTGTCGCATCAACCATATTTATATTGTTGCTACAACCATATTTTCATTTTTAAATTTGGCAACAATACTAATGTTACATTTCAACAATATTAATATTGCCGCAATCATACTTTTGTCAAAATTAAATTCAACAAAGAATACTATGGTTGCGACGAACATACTTTTATTGCGGAGAACATATTATTGTTGCCGTGACAATATAGTAACCATATTTTTTCTCTGCGTGTAGAGACCGTTAGTATTATAATTTAATTAAAATTGTGTAATTTGTAAAAAAAAAAAATCAAGAAATACTATAAGCGAGTTATAACCGAGCTTTCTTAAGCTCGCTTAAGGTTATTCTTAAATAACTTTATTACCAAAAATTATCAATTTTTAAAACAAACATATTTTAACGCAAATTGTCTATGGTTTTCTGTAAACAAATCATTTCTAATTTCTTTTATAATGGTGTAAAGTTATCGCGTTAGCGACCGCCTAAGCGAGTTGCCAATAGAACACGGCCAATATTTTTGGAAGGAAAGGTCTAGTATATGATTTTGTTTTAATCACGTCACTGTCATCTCATAGAGATATACCCAGAATATTCGATTGATTACTTAATAGGTCTAAGTAGTTGGTACCGAACCTTGCTATTTTGTCTTTTAAAAAATTTAAACCAAGATCGTTGTGGCGGTTATTTACAAACCATGGTGCATTAGAAATTAGTCCAAGAGTCTTGGACTAATACATCTTTAAAATTTCCAAGTTGGAATTCAATCCCATAAGTCCATACAAGCTTCTTAATAGTTTTATAAAGGATGACTTTACTTGCTGAGCTTAATTGTGTTTTATGGTCAATTATCCATTACATTCTTTTGATTTTTATCTTAACTTCCTTTGTTTTCTTTTTGTTATGTTCTGTCCAGTTAAGGCGCTGATCTATTCGAAGTCCAAGATATTTTACTTGATTAGATTATGGAATCATAACGCAATTAAAGTGAGTGTAGGGCAGTCTTCCTTTCGCAATGTAAAAATTACTTGGCTAGATTTGTCAGGGTTGACTTTAATGTTCCAAGTATCAAGCCATATTTTAAAATCGTTTAGCTGTCTTTAAACTTTATATGATGCTTCCGCGGGAAGCATAGCGGTGTCATCAGCGTAGCTATTGTTAAATACGCATTAACATATATGTCAGAAGTGTATATCGTAAAAGCACCGGGCCAAAAACCCTTCCTTGCCTTATTCCAGATTTAATATTTTCAATATCAGACTCTTCGCCATTAACAGACCAATTAAAATTTCGCAGGCATATATACTATTTAGATAGTAAATAACCCGGTGGTCGTAGAGGTTTGCTTGATATTCAGAAAGATTTATGAACAGTACAGTTTCCCCTCATGGGGCAGGTAACGATAGTCAGATAACGGGATTTCCACACGCAGAGAACAAATATGGTTATTATATGGTCACGGCAACAATAGTATGTTCTCCGCAATAAAAGTATGTTCGTCGCAACCATAGTATTGTTTATTGAATTTAATTTTGACAAAAAAATGATTGCAGTAATATTAATATTGTTGAATGTAACCTTAGAATTGTTGCCAAATTTAAAAATGAAAGTATAGTTGTAGCAACAATATAAATATGGTTGATGCGACAAAAGTATTGTATTATTTTGTTAACAATAATATGATTATGGCAATCATTCTGTATTATTGAAATTTTTCTTCATTTGATTATGCTTTTTAGAACAATGTTATTGTTACGGATCTTAAAATTTTTCGAACAAACTCCATAGGCTTCGTTTAACTTAAACATTTTAATAAAAACGCTTACGGTTTTTTAATTCGTTTTTCCTACTGTTAAATAAATCGCTCCTATTATTTTGAATTAATGTATTTTTTTAAATAATTTTCATATTTCAAATCTATTGTTAACAACTTAACCCAATTCTAATAAATAATTTTGGGGATCATAGTATAATTGTGTGTGATCATACTATGGTTGTAGGGATCATAGCACGGTTACGTGTGAATCAGACTATGGTTATGAGAATCATACTATGGTTGTATGTGGAACATACTATGGTTGCGAGGATCATACTATGGTTGTGAAGATCATGAGTGTGAATCGCACTATGGTTATGGGGATCATAGTATGGTTAGGTGTAAATCATACTATTGTTGTAAGTATCATAGTATGGTTGTATTTAAATCTAACTATTGTTGTGAGAATCAGGATATTGTTGTACCATAACCATATACCCAACAATAGTATGATGCTCTTCGAATATTGTTATCCCAACCATACTTTTTTTCTACTTGCAATAGGGACATAACAATTTCGAATCTTTATGTCAACGCACCCTCAAACTTTTTTAATGATCTTTCAGTGTCAAAACGTAAGTCGAAATCAACATTTTCATGGCAAAGTTCACTTACGAGCAACGTTTGGAAATCATAAAAAGTTACTACCGAAATTCCGAGTCAGTGGTCGCAACTTTAAAAGCGTTTACTCCAATTTTCGTCATCTTTAGTGGTGAAGCTCACTTCTGGCTGAGTGGTTTTGTCAATAAACAAAATGTCAAGAGACACATTTGCATCCGCAAAAAATTACTGTGTGGTGAGGTTTTCATGCCGGATGTGTGATTAGGCCGTCAATAGAGAGCGTTATCCTGTCATGTTAGTAAATTAATTTTGGCCAGATTTGGCCGAGCTTGACATCGCCGATATGTGGTTTCACACAGCCACACAGTACGCGTTACAATCGATTTACTGAAAGGCAAATTCGGTGAACGTGTTGTCTCAAGAAATGGTCCCGTCGAATAGCAACCTCGTTCATAATGCTCATTGCATCCAATAGAGAAAGACGTTTTTGAAAAAAATTCCAAGAATGTTTGAGAAAATGAGTAGCAAGCTCATTGAAGCATTTCCAAATTCTGAAGTAAATAAGATTTCAGGTTAGATTTAAAAATATTAATTCTGGGGATTTCTTTAAGAGCCTGAGGCAAATGATTGAACTCAGATCAGCCAGATTTGAACATGAACATCATTAATATCCATGAGCCATTCATCAACGCCAATTGCACCCCATTAGGTGTACATTATGGTGTGGGATCACATCTGCAAATATCATTGGGCCTTACTTCTTCGAGAATGAAGATGGAAATGCTGTAAGAAAAATGTAGAAAAATTTTCACGTCCTGCTCGTAAAAACAGACCTGAGATGTGGTTTCAGAAGGGCGAAGCCACTGCCCGAGACACAATGGTATGTTTTAATCAAATTTTTGGAAAGAGTGAAGTTATTTGGCCAACGCGGTCGCCAGATTTGTTAGCACCCGACTATTTTCTTTGGGATTATTTAAAGGAGCGAGTATATGTGAACAAGCCCGAGACAACCCTTCAACTCAAAGCCAACATTGTTGCAGAAACTCGAACGCTACAGCAACAAATTTTGAAAGATGTTATGGAAAATGCTCTAAAACAAGCCCATCATTGCAAAGGTGAAAACGGGTGTCATTTAAGTGACATTATTTTTCATACTAAGTGTAAAAAAATCCGTTTTGTATAATATATATGGTGATCCATCTAGAGGTATTTTTTTCAGAACAAACAAAAAATATAAAAATTCAAATCAAGTGTGGAATCTTTATTGGTAGGACATTGAATGGCATTGATTATTTGAAAATAATTACCTTTAAATGTTGGAAATGAGCGTTCGGTGAGAAACGGAAGACCCGCCTTTTTAGACCAACAATTTTGTTCAGTGATGAGGCCCATTTCTGGCTCAACGGCAGTCAATAACAAAATTGCCGCATTTGGGCTAAAGAGCAACAAGAATAGGCTCAAGAGGTGACATTATACCCAGAGAAAACCACGGTTTGGTGCGGTTTATAAACTGGTGGAATCATCGGTCCATATTTTTTCAAAAATGATAAAGTCCAGCACGTAACCATTAATGGTGCTCGCTATCGCGCTATGAGATCGGACTTTTTGCTACCTGAAATTGAAGCCCGTAATCTTGACACTTGGTTTCAACATGACGGTACCACTTGCCCCCTGCTGCTGCTGCTCAAACAATGGATCTATTGAGAGGTCATTTCGAAAAGCAGCTAATTTCACGTTTTGGACAGGCGAGTTGGCCGCCTAGATCGAGTGATATCACACCTTTAGACATTTTTCTTTAATGTTACGTAAAGGCTAAAGTCTATGCTGACAAACCAGCTACGATTCAGGTTTTGGAAGCCAACAACGCGTGCTATTAAAGCCATACCGGTCGAAACGCTCCAACGAGTCATCCAATATTGGACTCTCAAAATGGAAACCCTGAAGCGTAGTTGCGGCTAACATTTAAAGGAAATTGTATAAAAAAAATAAATGTCATAAAATGTGCATTCAAATTACCAACAAAGATTCCACACTTGATTAGAATTTTTATATTTTTTTTTGTTCTGAAAAAATACCTCTAGATGGATCACGCTATATAATCTTATTTATTAAATATACATACCACATACCAGAAGTGTGATCAAAATTGATCGATTTTAATGGAATTCAGTTTGGTACTTAAAATTTGAATAGATAGTGATATATTGTATTGGTATAGATTGATTTCGGTTTTTATGCAGCAATCAATATGGGCGTGTAAAAAATGCAGGCCTTTCTCAAGCCCTATTTTAAAAAAAATCGTTCGAAGAAAGGATTTCAAAGGATTCGAATCGACAGAGAAAGGATTTTGATAGATTTTCATCACATAATGGCTTTACTGTGTGTTTGTCTACGTTTCGGTTCCAGATTTAATAGTCCCTGAAACTTATAAATCGACCTGCTTCAAAAGTAATAAAGTTTTCTAACGAATTTGAATATGACATTAATTTTACGATATGGCTGACTTGAATAACTTGAACCGAAATTGGACCAATTGTAAATACAACTCCGAGTATTAAGCTCAGTCAACAAGTGGCCCGACTACCAACAACTATATTCCCCAGTACTGTCTATGCCATGGAAAAAGGACTTGGAAGGGGCATAAATGCTGTTACACACGTTTTATGCTGTAAAATGAAAAGTACTGAATGTTTTTGGTCAAAATATTTTTAATATATTTATTGATGTATATTGTATCCAAAAAGAATCTACTTATTCGAAATGTCCGCCTTTTGCCTTTACACACGCACTGGCCAATCGTCAATAGCTGCACGAACCTCGTCCATTGGGAAATTGGCCACAGCTCCAACCAAAGCAGTCTTAAGAGATCCAATGTTGGGGTATCTTTTGTGATAAGCCTTGTCCTCTAAAACCGTCCACAATTTGTAATCCAATGGGTTCAAATCTGGACTGCCTCAAATCTGGACTGGGACGTTTAAGCCTTATGGGCCGGCGAAGAATCCTGCTGGAAAGTCCATGGCTGGTTTTGGTACAGGGAATTGTTAACAGCTTCCAAAACGGGTTGTTGGTAAACTTAGGCCGATGTTTTGACTCCTTGTTCGCAGAAATGCAGGTCAGTGACCCCATCGTAAGAGACACCCCACCACCCTTGAGATCAGTTCAGTTGCTTCCTTAGATGACCGCGCACACACTCTATCATTTTGCTTGTTAAATTTTTCCTGAACGGTAAAAATTTTTTCAGCGGTGAACAAAATTTTTCTGTGCTGTTATCAGCGTGCTTCACCAAAAGACGTTTGCATTTTTCAATCCTATTTTTTTAAAGCTGCCGTCAATAAATGTCCGGTACACCGTTTGAAAGCCCCAAGTCCTAAGTCTTTTTTAATGATTCGACTCATGGAGTTTTGCGTGATATTCATCTCACGGGCCATGATTTTCTGTTTTCGGAGCGGATTTCTGTGAATTCTTGATTTAACGGCTTTGATGACATGAGGTGTTCGAACAGAGCGTGGGCGGCCCGACCGGTGGCGTCGGTCTTTTACATCTCCAGTCTCCTCAAACAGTTTTATGCACCGGTAGACGAACATACGGCTTATCTCTAGTGACCAGAGCGTTTTGAAAATATCACTTTTTTCATTTCACACTTGAAAAGCGCTATTACAGCGATACGGTTCTCATTATCTGACCACTTCGTGATGAAAGCTGAAACAATTTTAAAATCCCGTTACAGACTAACTCGATTGAGGTTAGCATTCAAAACCCATATGACATTAAAGGGGTATGTTCAGTTCTACTATTAAAATGGATGTGTTTAATGTTGTAACAGTGTTTATGACCCTACTACACGCAGAAAAAAAGTATGGTTGGGGTGACAATATTCGAAGTGGATCATACTATTGTTGGGTATATGGTTGTGGCACAACAATATTATGATCCTCACAACAATAGTATGATTCACACATAAGCATACTATGATTTCCACAACCATAGTATGATTCACATTCAACCATACTATGATCTCAACAACCATACTATAATCCTCACAACAATAGTATGATTCACACTCAACCATACTATTATCTTCACAACCATATTATGATCCCCACAACCATTGTATGTTTCTCATACAACCATAGTATGATCCCTACAACTACAGTATGATTCACACGCAACCATATTATGATCCACACAATCATAGTAAGATACACACTCAACCATACTATTATTATCTCCACAATCATATTATGATCCTCACAACCATAGCATTTTTCTCATACAACCATAGTATGATTCACTCAACCATACTATGATCGCCAAAATTATTTATTTAGGTGTTTTATCAAGCAAGTAATATTAAATTGCATTACAATAAGTTAATAGCCAGAATTGAGGCCATGCTTTTATTGAACATTACATTCAAGAAACAAAAATATATATTGCAACGGCAGTAATTTTAGTGCCTAGCAGGGGTGAATGCTACTTCACCATCCGTAGACCGCAAGAAACGAATGTGATTTAACCGTGATCGATGGCTATACTTATATACTTGAGTGCAGGCAGATTTTAAATGAACGAGAACTAGTCGGTATTAGAGTATTTCACCAAACAAAGTAAACACAATAAAAATCGCTCGAACTACCTTCTGATTGTTGTTTTTTTTTGTAATGGACAATAAACCATTCACTGTATTGTGTGTATGTTTTTTTTGTATATCAAAAAAACATACGCACACACTTACACGTATGCTGTATAAAACCTGTTTAGTTGTCTTCATAGTCACAACCATACTGTATGATTGCCGTAATCATACTATTGTTAACGTAAATTTTAAACAACAAAACTTTTGTTGATAAAACCATGTTTAATGTTGCTACAAACATATTTTCATATCAAAATTTGGCAATAATACTATTGTTACATTTCAACAATAGTAATGTTGTCGCAATCATACTGTTGTCAAAATGAAATTCAAAAACCAATAATATGGTTGCGACGAACATGCTTTTATTGTAGAGAACATATTATTGTTGCGGTGACCATAGTGTAACCATATCTTTTCTTTGCGTGTAGGTACACAATTAAACACTTGTTTTTGATCTCAATATAAGGCAAAGTGTAGTAAGAGGTTATTATCTGGTATTATTGTAAATGCTAAAACATTTTACGATTAAACAGATTATGTTCAGATGAAAATTTTTCCGACTTCTCGAGAATCTTAAATCCATATTTCTCAGATACATAAAATGTTGTCATTATTCCAGCACAAGTTTAAGTAAACTGTCTATCGATTTATTTAAGTTGTTTGATTCGAACAATTGAATTTTGTTAAAATGTCAATCATCATTTAAATCCTGTAAAGGCACAAAAACAAAGTTGTGATGAAACTTGTTCTCCTTCCAAGACAACATTTCAACTCCGTTTCTGCTTCCTCACTGAAGTTGATTGGCTTTTACAATTATTTTTATTGAAACTGTTATTTTTGTTGTGTTTTGCTTTGGATTTAGTTTTTTTATATCTTCTAAAGCGTTGTGAATTTCATTGTTAAGGTTACGGAGAAAAAAAATACAAAAAAAAGAAAGAGGAAAACAAAACAAAAGCAACCAATGTTGGCCAAATTCTAAACCAGTTATTTTGGAATTCATACGTTCCCGTCCCTTTGTCTCTGGCCATTAACAAGCACATATACGATACACGACGTTCCAAAAAAACCAAACCGCTGAATAATTTTGGGCTTTATTCGCACCCCAATACCAAATGATGACGCTGGCGACGACGACAACGCCAAAGAAGAAAACCTAAATGAATTATATCAACTGGAATTCACTTTGTGGGATTTGTTGTGTGAATTCGAAACAAAAGAAAAATCGACCATAGAAAACGATGAAAGTGAAAATATCATTATAATTATGTTTGCTATTGTTGCAGAGTTTCAGCTCTAGACATTTCTCGATATTCGAGTATCAATAATTAATGGCAATGGAACGGAACAGAACGTAACAAAAGCATAAGTTAAGAGGCGTCTAAGCATCTTCTAATGAAGGTCTTTATCTTATATTCAGTCGGCAGATTAAACAAGTGATATTGAATAAATTTAAGACGAAAGAAAAATTTATTTGAATCAATGATGGAAGAATCATCCTAATATATTTTAATATCAATGAATCTTAATTCTAATATTTTTAATCAAATTTTAAATAAAAATATTAACTTAAATTAAATAACGATTGTTCATTCTGTTTGTCAACTTTGAAAGTTGTAATGAAAACTGTCCCATTTTCAACTGACATTGAGCAAATTCTGGTAAAATTGAAAAACCAAAAAAATTGAGAAAACGCAAAAAATTGAATTTACGAAATAAAATGTGGTTAGAGAAAATACATATCGGTATTTCCAAGTACACAAGCAGAAAAAAAGTATGGTTGTGATGACAATATTCGAAGAGGATAATACTATTGTTGGGTATATGGTTGTGCTACAACAATATTATGGTCCTCACAACAATAGTATGATTCAAACACAACCATACTATGATCCTCACAACAATAGTATGATTCACACATAACCATACTATGATCCCAACAACCATAGTATGATTCACACTCAACCATACTATGATCTCCACAACCATAGTATGATCCTCACAACCATAGTATGTTTCATATACAACCATAGTATGGTCCTCACAACCATAGTATGATTCACACGCAACCATGTTATGATCGCTACAGCCATAGTATGATCACACACAATTATATTAAATTCAAAATAATAGGTGTGATTTATTTCACAGTAGAAAAAATAAGTTTAAATAAACGTAAGCGTTTGTATTAATAATATTTCAGATAAACAAAGCCAAACCAGCTTGTTTAAAAAATTTTAATTTCGATAAAAAAAAGTACTATTATTGCATTAGATCCGTACCGATAACAGTTGTTCTAAAAAGCATATTTAAATAACGAAAAATTACAATCATACAGTATGATTACCGTAATCATATCATTGTTAACATAAAACGCAAAACACAATACTTTTGTCGCACTAACCATATTTATATTGTTGCTATAACCATATTTTAATTTTTAAATTTGGCAATAATACTATTGTTACATTTCAACAATATTAATATTGCAGCAATTATACTATTGTCAAAAATAAATTCAGTTAACAATGCTATGGTTGCGACGAACATACTTTTGTTGTGGAGAACATATTATTATTGCCGTGACCATGTAGTAACCATGTTTTTTCTCTGCTTGCAAGCACGTGACATTCTTAAAACTTCGATTCGAAAAAACACAAAGTAAAAGTAATTTTATTAATTGTAAAGGTTGATCTAGAGGTATTTTTTCAGAACAAGAAAAAAATATAAAAATTCAAATCAAGTGACATTTTATGGCATTTATTTTTTAAAAATAATTACCTTCAAATGTTGGCAACTGTATTATAGAAATGAGCGTTCGGTGACAAACGGGAAGATCCGCTGTTTTCGACCAAAATTTTGTTCAGTGATGAGGTCCATTTCTGGCTCAACGGCAAAGTCAATAAACAAAGTTGCCGCATTTGGGCTGAAGAGCAACAAGAAGAGGTTCAAGAGGTGCCATTATACCCAGAGAAAACCAAGGTTTGTTGCGGTTTATAAGCTGGTGGTATTATCGGTGCATATTTTTTTCAAAAATGATAATGGCCCGAACGCAACCGTGAATGGTGCTCGCTATCGCGCCATGATGTCGATCTTTATGCTACCTGAAATTGAAGCCCGTAATCTTGACGACACTTGGTTTCAACAGGACGGTGCCACTTGCCCTACGGTTTATAACATGGTGGAATCATCGGCGCATATTTTTTCAAAAATGATGATAGCCGGAACGAAACCGTGAATGGTGCACGCTATCGCCCTATAATATCGATCTTTATGCTACCTGAAATTGGAACCCGTAATCTTGACGACACTTGGCTCAAACAATGGATCTATTGAGAGGTCATTTCGAAAAGCAGCTAATTTCACGTTCTGGGCAGGTGAGTTTGCCGACTAGATCGAGTGATATCACACCTTTAGACATTTCTTTTTTGGGGTTACGTAAAGTCCAAAGTCTGTGCTGACAAACCAGCTACAATTCAGGTTTTGAAAGCCAATGTTACTCGTGTCATTAAAGCCATACCGGTCGAAATGCTCGAACGAGTAATCCAAAATTGGACATTCAGAGTGGAAACCCTGAGGCGTAGTTGCGGCCAACATTTAAAGGAAATTATATTCAAAGCATAAATGCCATAAAATGTCCCTTCAAATTGCCAATAAAGATTTTTTTTGTTCTGAAAAAATACCTCTAGATGGATCACCCTATATTTTTAATGAAATTTTAAATTAAAATATTAACTAAAACAAAATAATGATCGTTGTTTCTGTTCAACTTAGAAATAAAAAATCTACCAAAAATATTAAGAAAATGCCAAAATGTAATTTACGAAATAAAATGTGAAATTGAGAAAATACATATGTGACGTGCAAAATAGAAAGGGACCTAAGGTTAAAACCCAGTTTTGTTCAGGAGAGCCATTTTAAAGATTAGGTCCCTTTCTATTTGCGCTTAGAATCGTCGACTTCACTTTCATAAAACGCGCATATCTCTGGGAGGGAACACTTTTGGGGCATGGGATCGGTCTCATTCGATGCTCAGATGTTGTCCACATTAAAAAAAGAAAAAAAATGAAAATTAATTGACTTCGGTCCCTTTCTCTATGCGCTGTCACATATGGGTATTTCCAGGGACACGCTCGTGACAATCGGACATCTGCGATTCGAAAAATAAAAATAATGTTAAAAAGTTTTTTAGCATATATTTGTTTATTGTAAAAGTTGAGAGTCCTTAAAATCGAAGTCGGAAGATATTAACTAATAAAATGACGTTTGTCACGTTGCAAAAATTGAAGTGGGTTCTGCCGGCATCTATAAGATCTCACGTAGAGAAGTCAGCGAAAAGTTGCAATATTTTAAACAGCAAAACTAGTTTTATTAATTAAACCTGTGATATTTTATTTTGTTTTATTGTTTATAGTATTATTTAATTGTGTCGTGTTGTCCAGTTTTTTAATAATCATAAGTAATTGAAACGAAATGTAAGCTAGTCGTATAAATCAGAAACAAATTCTCCTGAGGATGTCGGAAAAAGCCGACGTAAATTCGAGAAAAAAATTAATTAGTTTTATTTACTTAGTAGGGACATAAATACTGTTACAACATTGAACACACCCATTTCAATAGTAGAACTGAACATACCCCGTTAATGTCATATGGGTTTTGACAGCTAACCTCAATAGCGTTAGTCTGTAACGGGATTTTAAAATTGTTTCAACTTTCATCATGGAGTGGTCAGATAATGAGAACCGTATCGCTGTAATAGCGCTTTTCAAGTGTGAAATGAAAAAGGGATATTTTCAAAACGCTCTGGTCACTAGAGATAAGCCGCATGATCGTCTACCGGTGCATAAAACTGTTTGAGGAGACTAGAGATGTAAAAGACCGCCACCGGTCGGGCCGCTTACGCTCTGTTCGAACACCGCATGTCATCAAAGCCGTTAAATCAAGAATTCACAGAAATCCGCTCCGAAAACAGAAAATCATGGCCCGTGAGATGAATATTCCGCAAAAGTCCATGAGTCGAATCATTAAAAAAGACTTGGGACTTTGGGCTTTCAAACGACGTACCGGACATTTATTGACTGCAGCTTTAAAAAAAAATAGGATTGAAAAATGCAAACGTCTTTTGGTAAAGCACGCTGATAACTTGCACAGAAAAAATTTGTTACCTTTCAGGAAAAATTGAACAAGCAAAATTATAGTGTATGCGCGTTCATCTAGGAAGCATCTGAACTGATCCCAAGGGTGGATAAGGGTCGTCACCGCTTCACAGCTTCAGTCATGGTTTGGAGGGGTGTCTCTTACGATGGGGTCACTGACCTACATTTCTGCGAACAAGGAGTCAAAGCATCGGCCAAAGTTTAGCAAGAAACCGTTTTGGCAGCTGTTGTGAAGCCTCTTAACAATTCCCTGTTCCAAAACCAGCCATGGACTGTCCAGCATGATTCTGCGCCGGCCCATAAACCTAAAACGTCCCAGGCCTGGCTTCGAAACAATTTGCCAGCGTTCATTTCCTCTGAAGAATGGCCCTCAGGCAGTCCGGATTTGAACCCATTGGATTACAAATTGTGGACGGTTTTAGAGGACAAGGTTTGTCACAAAAGATACCCCAACATTGGATCTCTTAAGACTGTTTTGGTTCGAGCTGTGGCCAATTTTCCAATGGTGGAGGTTCGTGCAGCTATTGACGATAAGGCGTGTGTAAAGGCAAAAGGCGGACATTTCGAATAAGTAGATTCTTTTTGGATACAATGTACATCAATAAATATATTAAAAATTATTTGGTCCAAACAGTATTTATGTCCCTACTAAGTAATTTGACATTTCTTTCTTCTACTGTTTGACAAATTCAACCATAGACAGGTTCATAATTGAGCAGCGCGTAAAGGTGGTTGAAGCCTTTTACGAAACTATGCGTTCAACTCAAAATGCATTTCGCACACTTTGTTAGTTTTTTGGTCAGCATTATCGACCAAATGTGTCCACAATCGAGAGAATTGTGTGTGAAGTTCATCAGACCGAGTCTGTAGGAAATGTGGAAACACCTTTGTATGCTTGCCCAGTTCCATATGTGGAAAACATTAATGTTATTCGCGATAGTGCAGCAGAAGAGCCGTCAAACTCGACTAGTCGTCGTGCCCAACAGTTAAACATCTCGCTAACATCACTGATGCGAATTTCCAGCAAAGATTTAAATTTACACGCTTACAATGTTCAATTGACTCAAGAGCTGAAGCCGACTGGTTGGTTAAACAGTCAGTAATGAATGGTGACTTTGGAAATAAAGTCATCTTTAGCGACGAGGCACACTTTTACCTCAAAATTGCCGCATTTGGTCGGTTTATCGGCGTCATCGGACCGTACTTCTTTGAAAATGAGGTCGGCCAAGCAGTAACCGTGAATGATGTTCGCTGTCGCGAGATGATAAGGGACTTCTTGTGGCCAGAAATTGAGGATATGGAACTGGACGATATGTAGTTCCGACAGGATTGTGCTCCTTGCCACACAGTCGACGATGCAATTGCTGCTTTGCGCAAGAAATTCAATGGCCGTGTTATCTCATTTTCTGGCGATGTTAATTGGCCGCCACGATCATGGGATTTGACACCGTTGGATGACTTATTTCTTTGGGGATATTTTAAAGAAAAAGTGTATTGCCGTACACTTTTTTCTTTCAAATATCCTCAAGAACAACTCAAGAGCTAAAGCATGAGATAATTCGGCACATTTACGACATTATATCTCCAGTATATCTCAGAGTCATTGAAAATATGGGTAGCGGTATGCCACCGAAGCCGTGGAGACCATTGGCCAATATTTTGTTTTACACTTACTTACAATTGTCAAAGAGTTTTCTACGTAATAAAAAATATTAAGATGAAGATCATTGAAGATCATTGAATACTTTTTGTTTTATTTACAATTAACAATCGTACGTTTCAGTTTAACCACCCTTTTGGTCCCATATACGAGGGCGACCGCAAAACTAACTGGCCTGGCACATTTTCTGTTTTACTAGCAACTTTTTTGTTTTGTTTTTTAAATGCAATCTTTTATAAGTCATCTGTCAAAATTTTCGAAATATTTAATGATTATTTTCTTTGTTACAGGTGATTGAAGTAAACAAGTTTTATAATTTTTGAAAAATGGAAAGTAAAGGGTTTCGTGCGGTAATTAAACACTTTTATATGAAAGGTTATACGCCACAATTAATCAAAGATGAATTGGATTCTGTTCATGGTGATAATGCACCATCATACTCCACTGTGAAATCCTGGGTTCAACAATTTAAAATGGGTCGTTCAAGTACGGAAGATGAACAACGCTCTGGAAGACCGAAAACTGCTACTACTATTGAAAACATTAGAAAAATATTTAATGAAGTGACTAAAGATAGACGAATAAAGCTCAGAGAACTTGCTGATATTGTTAAAATACACGAAAAACAAGTTTGGAGTATTTTACATGATGAACTCCACATGAAAAAGCTATCCGCAAGAAGGGTGCCGCGTTTGTTGACTCTGCCCCAAAAAATCGTCCGTTGGACCAATTCCGAGGAGCTTTTAGCGTTTTATCAGCGTAATCCTATAGAGTTATTGCGCCGATTCTTAACTGTTGATGAAACATGGATCCGTCACTACATCCCAGAATGCAAAGAACAGTCAAAACAATGGATAGAAGCTGGTAAAAGTGGTCCCAAGAAGGCGAAAACTGTTAAGTCAGCAGGAAAAGTAATGGCCACAGTATTTTCGGATGCAAGGGGCATAATATTTATTGATTATCTTGAGAAAGGAAAAACTATAAATAGTGAATATTATTGTGCATTATTGGATCGGTTGAGTGAAGAAATCAAGATAAAACGACCGCATTTAGAAAAAAAAATTATTTTTCATCAAGATAATGCTCCTTCACACACTGCATTTTTAACTCAACAAAAACTGGCCGAATTACGATTTGAAATTGCTCCGCATCTACCATATAGTCCAGATTTAGCTCCTTCTGATTATTTCTTGTTTCCAAATTTAAAAAAAAATTCTCGGTGGCAAAAAATGTTCGTCCAATAGCGAGGTTATTGCTGAAACTGAAGCATATTTTGAAGGTCGTGAACAATCTTATTTTTCGGATAGAATTAAAAAACTTGAAAAACGTTTGATGAAGTGTATTGAGTTGGAAGGAGATTATGTTGAAAAATAAATAATAATAATTCCAAAAAAAACGGTTCTTTTTATGTTAGGCCAGTTACTTTTGCGGTCGCCCTCGTATGTATATAATTTCATCCAGTTTTATGTCTTTAGCTCTAGAAGCTACATACTATACTTCTAAGTACATCCAATATTGATGAAATTTGGCACACATTTGTTTTTCGACCAAGGAAGAACGTTACTGAATTTCAAAAAAAAAGCTCAGATTTAGATATAGCTCCCACATATTTTTCGTTTTTAGCTTTAGAAGCCACATCTTACACCCAATCTTGATGAAATTAGGCACACATTAGTATTTTGGTTCTGTTTAGATTAAAATATAGTTCCCACATATATAGGGTGGGCGATTTAACATTTTAAATTAAATCGACTGTAAAAAAGTATTTATAATTTTTCAAATTTCTGGTTTTGTTGGACAATATCATTTATATGACTACCACAACTAGCTCTGCAGTACCTTATCCGTTTAACCCAATTTTTCAGTATATTTTGATTGTTTCTGGTCGAATCTCTTTAATGGCAATTTCGATTTCATGTTTCAACGCTTCAATTGTGTCTGAATGCTTTGCGTAACATTAATCCTTAAGGGCTTGCCAAAGAAAATAATCCGAAAAAGGTCAAATCACAGCTGCGAGACGGCCAATTGACATTACAATTTCGGCTGATTGTTCGATTTTTAAAAACAGTGTGTAAAATATCTATGGTTGCGTTGGCTGTGTGACAGGTGGGTTGTTGTCGTCCATGTCATTCTCTTGAATTTGTGCGGAAAAAAGTTCTTTGAGCATGGCGCGATAACGCTCACCGTTGACGGTAACGGCGGCTCCTTGCTCATTTTCTTAGAAAAATGGCCCAATGATGCCGCCAGCCCAAAATCCACACCAAACAGTCACTCGTTGTAGATGCATTGCCTTCACAATAATCACCTGTGGGATCTCTGAACCCCATATGCGGCAATTTTGCTTAATGACATAGCCACACGCAGAAAAAAAGTATGGTTGTGTGCCAATATTCGAAGAAGATAATACTATTGTTGGGTATATGGTTGTGGTACAACAATATTATGGTCCTCACAACAATAGTATGATTCAAATACAACCATACTATGATCCTCACAAACATACACAAACAAACACGCAAACATGTTATGATCCCTACAACCATAGTATGGTCACACACAATTATACTATGATTCCAAATATAATTTATTAGAATTTGTTTAAGTTGTCGACAATAGATTTGAATTATGAAAATTATTCAAGAATACATTAAATTCAAAATAATAGGAGTGATTTATTTCAAAGTAGAAAAAATAAGTTTACATAAACGTCAGCGTTTTATTAAAAATATTTCAGTTAAAAAAACCAAAGCAGCTCGTTTAAAAAGTTTTGATTTCGATAAAAAAAAAAGTACTATTATTGCATTAGTTCCATTCCAATAACATTTGTCCTTAAAAGCATATTTAAATTAAGAAGTATTATTGCCGTAACCGTATTATTTTCAACATAAAACGCACCAACCATATTTTTGTCGCACCAACCATATTAATATTGTTGCTTTAAGCATATTTTCATTTTTAAATTTGGCAATAATACTATTGTTACATTTCAACAATATTAATATTGCAGCAATTATACTATTGTCAAAACTAAATTCAGTTAACAATGCTATGGTTGCGACGAACATACTTTTATTGCGGATAACATTTTATTATTGCCGCGACCATGTAGTAACCATGTTTTTTCTCTGCGTGCACCGTGATGAAAATGAACTTTATCGGAAAACAAGATTTTTCAGTAAAATTCTTCATCTTCATCGCAAATTTTTGCAAACGCATCGGATGGTGTTCCCTTGTAAAACGACAAAGATCAACCTTTCAATAAAACCAGAAATTTGAAAAAATTATCAGTACTTTTTTTACAGCAGATTCAAATTTAAAATATTAAGTCGCTCTCCCTAAACAATAAAAAATAAATAAAATAATACGCATTTGTGTTTCCTTAATTTCCTTTATAATGAACCAATAAGGAAATCTTTGGCCAATATTAAAAAGAGCAACACTACAATGCACCCCTAGATTTGGCCAATATTAAAAAGAGCAACACTACAATGCACCCCTAGATTTGGCCAATATTAAAAAGAGCAACACTACAATGCACCCCTAGATTTGGCCAATATTAAAAAGAGCAACACTACAATGCACCCCTAGATCACCCTTTGCATTATTTATCTCTCGACTAGCATAACTCTTTACTTGACCCATGAAACTTATGATTTCAAAATTAATAAAATGAATCCTGCTGCTACAAACCCTTTTCTTTGCTGATATATAAATAATTTTGGGTTTTCTAAATTCACTTACAGAAAATGTAAATGTTTGAATTGAAAATCTTTTAAATATTGATTGTTGTCCATCTGTCGGAAGGCATGTTTGCCTAATACCTTAAGAGGATTCCTTTGTATTTTTCGTTCATCTTCTAAATTTAATTTCAATTGTTGTTTGACCAAAAACTTTTGCCTACATTTTGAGACCTTTTTCTTCAAATGTCAGTGTGTATTTTTATTGAAGGTGATTGATTTAAAGTGAACACTTGATATGTTTATCAAATAAAGGAAAAATAGAAGATTTAAAAATTTATATACTCGTAAAATAACATTTAGACGAAATGCAAAACCCTGGAGAATTTCGTAAAGAATTTTCATTAAAGATTTATAAAGCGCACTTGTTCAACAAAAAGGTATTAACTCAAAAATTTTAAATGTTTACCAGAGGCAAAAGCTGTTTACTTATCACTCTAAAATATTGGGAGTGGCATTTTGTTTTTTGATGAAAGAGTTTATATATCGACGTAGGTTCTTTGGAGATGACCGCGGTAAGTCGTTTTCCAACCAAAACTGAAGTACTCAAAAGATTGAGTTAATACACTTTTGTTGAACAAAACGTTGATTGCCGAAAGTATTGAATGATGCACAAGGCACTCAAAAACACTTTCAGAAATTCAAACAACATATTCCCCATTTAAACGAGGCAACTTTACACGCAGCAACTCTTAGTTTGTAGGAGAGAGAGGTAAGGCGAATGAAAAGGGGAAAAACTTGCCCTTACTGGCAATTCCTTTTGTGGTTTTCGTAGTGTGAAGTTGGCAGCAGTTGATTTTAGTATATTTTTACACAAAAATCAGAACGAATAAATCACAGAATGTTAGAAAAGGCAATAATGAAAACAAAAAGTTCAAAAGAAAATCATAAAAATTGACGGAAGTAAAATTGCCTCGTGTAAATGAGGACATACGGATTATCCACACAATAAGTGTGTTGGCTAAGCTATTGCTAAGCAAACATTTAGTCGTGGAAGCAGGACTTGCTGGGGTCAGATCTTTCCTTCAATAGAGCAGAGTTTTGATTCCAACAAGACAGCGCTGCATGTGATACCATCAATGCAAGTAGAGTGTCCAAAACCGAAAACCGACATTCCGGTTTTTAAGTCCAAACCCAATTGTCGGTTTCTTAAAAATAACAAAAAGCCGATGTGTCGGCTTTCCCGGTTGTTTGCTGTCGGGTTTTCCGGTTTTCTACCAAACATATTTAAGCTAGACATCCACCTTTGAGTGTACCGCTCGACTCAGAATCACCAGTTGATTCGCTTGTACGATATCTGTCGGTCCGTCCGTCCGCTGTCTAAAGCTGGTTTTAAAACGACCGTGCGCACTTGTGGTCCGATCTTCATGAATTAAAAAATTCAATAGTACGTTTTTTGGACAAAGGTTGTTGAATTTTATGATTGGTTAAAATTTAGATATAGCTCCCACAGATATGTTCAACCGATTTTATGTCTATACCCTGCGGAAAATTGCACCGGTACAGCACCAGTCACGTGATAGGTCCCTCATTGATGGAGACCGGTCCCAGTACCAACCCAACTGTATGAAAAGAACCGGTATCTTTTACATGGCTTTGTCATTGGAGGGAGTCAATTGACACTACTCAGATAGCATGTGATATATCAAGGGACTAATCAAAAAGGACAGATACCGAGCGTGTCATTGTATCCATAGAATAGAATACTCGTACTCATCACAGAACCCATCCTATCTGTCCCATCACATCAGTTCAATTTACGATTAGTCTGATTGTTTGAAATTAAGTTTTCACACAAATTGTTATTGATTTCTAAAAAAAAATCCTTTAAAAGTGGATTTCTAAACAAACTCTGCTCAAAAATGAATTATAAAATCTGCGAATATGTAAAATCTTTTGTGTGCGGGTTCATGTGCTAAATTATACCGAGAATTGGATGACTTTGAAATTTCATGTAATTGACACCGTTATATCCACACGCAGAAAAAAAGTATGGTTGTGGTGACAATATTCGAATAGGATAATACTATTGTTGGGTATATGGTTGTGGTACAACAATAGTATGATCCTCACAACAATAGTATAGTTCAAATACAACCATACTATGATTCTCACAACAATAGTATGATTCACACATAACCATACTATGATCCCCACAACCATAGTATTTTTCACACTCAACCATACTATGATCTCCACAACCATAGTATGTTTCATATACAACCATAGTATGATCCTCTCAACCATAGTATGATTCACACGCAACCATGTTATGATCCCTAGTATTATAACACACAATTATACTATGATCCCCAATATAATTTATTAGAATTTGTTTAAGTTGTCGACAATATTATTTACTAGAATTGGTTCAAGTTGTCACATATGGTAGATTTGAATTATGAAAATTATTCAAAAATACATTAAATTCAAAATAATAGGATTGATTTTTTTCACAGTAGAAAAAATAAGTTTAAATAAACGTAAGCGTTTTTATTAAAAAAAATTCAGTTAAACAAAGCCAAAGCAGCTTGTATATTTAAAGCATAATGAAGAAAAATTACAATCATACAGTATGATTGCCGTAATTATATTATTGTTAACATAAAACGCCAAACACAATACTTTTGTCGCACCAACCATATTAATATTGTTGCTAACACCATATTTTCATTTTTATATTTGGCAATAATACTATTGCTACATTTCAACAATATTAATATTGCAGCAATTATACTATTGTCAAAACTAAATTCAGTTAACAATGCCATGGTTGCGACGAACATATTTTTAATGCGGAAAACATATTATTATTGCCGTGACCATGTAGTAACCATGTTTTTTCACTGCGTACATACCGAACCTGTTCTGTGACAGGTTCTGTTTTCATCCATCCTCGATGCGGTACATTCAGGGTAATTGACTATGCATTTCCCGTAGAATAGCTCTAGAAGCTACGTATTAACGGGTGAGCCATTTTAAATCTATAATCTGAACTACTACTTTTACTTTGAAAGGTAGAAAAAAATCATTTTTATTATGTTTTGCTCGTTTGTTTTATTTCGGTCTGTTGCTTTTACACATTGAACAGGGATTAAACCGGCTCAAGACATCTTGCTTCTATATTTAAATAGAAGACAAGTTTTTAACAAAATGGCAAAGTGACATTGATTTTCGTGGCTGCACACTACTTTTATCATGATTTCGGGTCCGTGACGACCATCTTCAGAAAGCCTTGCTGCAATTGTTGAAAGTAAAACCGAACTCTATAAGGCCAGGCTCTCCATAAACGAATGAGAATTACTGTTGTAAACCTTACTTTTCAAGTTTTCTTCACACAATTGCCCACGAAAATACAACTCACTCTTGCCACCTCTAAAGAGACTCCACATCGAGAACCATCAATAGATTTCTTTTACAACAACGTGTGTGTGTTGTAAAAAGAGTTTAGTAGAGGTGGCAAGAGTGAGTTGTATTTTCGTGGGCAATTGTGTGAAGAAAACTTGAAAAGTAAGGTTTACAACAGTAGTTCTCTTTCGTTTGTGGAGAGCCTGGCCTTATAGAGTTCGGTTTTACTTTCAACAATTGCAGCAAGGCTTTCTGAAGAGGGTTGTCACGGACCCGAAATCATGATAAAAGTAGTGTGCAGCCACGAAAATCAATGTCACTTTGCCATTTTGTTAAAAACGTGTCTTCTTGAGTCCGTTTAATCCCTGTTCAATTCATTTTTATTTTCAGGTTTATGTTTTTAATTGGGAAATATTAAAAACTTTGACACAAACTTTAAAAATGTACGTGGACATATTTCTAAAAGAACCTTCAGTTTAGTTTGTGTGTCAATTTGTGAAGCGCGTTCATGAAATTGGATCGCTATTGGGCAAACCAACCCGAGTACGTTCTCGTCCAGTGCGTTCGTTTGGCTGAGAATGTCCAGTGTCCCCATAGTAATCATTAAGCTTTTCCTTGGTATGATTGACGGTTTTTTTCCGCAAAAAATAATGTTTAATGAGCAGTCGAAATTCACATTTTCCATTTTGAACAAAATCCACGAGGTTGTATGTTTTGAACACTCTCTCAAAATTTGACTAGTAACAGACAGTACTTGATGGGAGTAGTGTTGCGTTTCATATAAATACGGTTTCAATTTCAATCAAAATTGGTATGGTATGTAACAACTGACAAACAACCAATCTTTGGTCGATTTGAGTCATATAGACTTAATTTTTGATATAGTCCCCGTACATTTTGTCTGGCGCCTAAAAAATAGTTTCCCATATACATGGACCCATGAATTTAAAATAACTATAGAAGCTTAAAATAAAATCGAAGAACACTATCAGAATTTGCCGTTGAAGTTGCCTATGTCGTCCACTGTGCAAAGTCCACAGGGAATGCCAATGCTTGGATACCTCGGGACTAGAGTACATGACCAAAAAGCTCAATCTTTCGTTAGCCACTCATTTAGTTTCCGGTGCTAGAGAAATAGGCTACGTGGTACCACTACTGAAGCAAAGACACTTTCCTTCTTGGGTCGCAGGAGTAAAATTTCTTTTGATAAAATTTGTCTCCTTCGACTTTGGCCAATTTTTCGCGACTTTTGAACATTGTATGTCTTTATTGGTTATTTACAATTTCCCCTTAACTTTCCATTAATCAACAAATGAAATCGTTTATAAATAATTATTTTTTTTTTTTATTTTTTTACGTTATAAATTATTTGAAATTTTTTTAAGGGAAATAATTTATTATGAAAAAAGACAAACACAAAAAAATGAAGTGTTAAGAAAAAAAGTGTGAAAAAAGCTTTCACTTCTTAAATTCCAATTCCACAATCTGGCGGACAGACTCTCTGCCTGTCTCACTTCACTCACTTAAACGGAGTACCTAGTGCTACTACAAATTATTGCGGACAATTGTCCGGTAATCATGTGTAATTATTTAAAACAATATAAAAAAATATTATGATGTCTTTCTTGACGAACATGGCCACAAAACTTAAAGAAGACGTTCATTTTAATGGTCGTATGAAATTTTAACGGCGTAAGCAAAAAAAAACACCGAAACTCCAAAAGACTTAAGATTGACTTGGCACAGTCGGCCAACGAACACTGACCCACCGCACTTTAGTTCCGGCACGTCGACACACTACGGATAAAACTCAACCATAGCTTATAAATTGAAATGAATTGAAGTTGATTTGGAAAATACTAGAGCTGCTACAGATATTTCTGGCCTAATAATGCAAATGCGATTATTTATTATCAAAAATGTTTTTATTGTTTTTCAAAGTATTCTCTAGCATGATTTATACACTTTTGCATGCGCTCAAACCAATTGTCGAAGCACTTTTTCCACTCCGATTGAGACACCTCCAAAACATGGGTTTTGAACGCTTCAACAGCATCTTCTGGCGAAGAAAATCGTTGACCACGCATTTTTTTTCTTGATGTGCGGGAATAAAAAGAAGTCACTGGGTGCCAAGTCAGGGCTGTACGGCGGATGACCCATCAATTCGACGTTTTGGTCGGTCAAAAAGGCGCTGGTTTAAGCCGATGTGTGTGAGCTCGCATTCTCATGGTGCACAATGATTCGTCTTCTCTAGTTCGGTTTTCGAATTTCTCCGAAGACTTAAGGCAAACAAATTGTGGTGTACCACTCAGAATTGACCTCCTTCGTTGCTCAAGCGGAACAGTCGCCACATGACCAGTTTTGCCGAAGAAACAGGCGACCATTTGATTCGAAGTGCTTCTTCCACGAACAACTTTCGTTGGATTTGGCTCGTCTTCGAAGACCCAGACGGTCGATTGCTGTTTTGTTTCGGAATCATACGCATAGATCCATGATTCTTCACCTGTGACGATCTAATAAGCGTTTATGGAAGCACAGCGATTGTATTTTTTCACGCATAGATCCATGATTCGTCACCTGTGACGATCTAATAAACGTCTATGGAATCACAGCGATTGTATTTTTACAAAACTTCTTTGCAGCAATCGACAAGAGCCTTTTTTTTTGATCCAACGAGAACAAACCTTTTTTACGGCCAGGTGTTCATGCAATATCGAATGTATGCTGGTGGAAGAAATGCCCAAGGATGCCTCTATCTCACGGTATATTACATCACGATCTTGCATTATCAGTTCACGCACGGCATCAATGTTCTCTGGCACAACAGCCGTTGTTGGACGACCTTAACGACCTTCGTCTTTGAGCGAGCGTCGGCCACGATTGAATTCATTAAACCAGCTTTTCACAGTGCTATAGGATGGTGCTTCATCGCCATACAAAGATTTAAGTTCATCGATGCACTCTTGTCGTGATCATTCACGTCGAAAGTTGTGAAAAAAGATCGCACGAAAATGTTCACGAGTTAATTCCATTTTTTTGCCAAATTGATTTTTTCAAGTCACTGTAAACAACACAAATGATGGTGGTACGTCAAAACGTTCTAAGTACGTTTATGCTAAAAAATGTCAAACTTTCCAATGGAAATGTCAGAAATATATATAGCAACCCTCGTACCAGCAAGAAACAAACAAGAGTTGCGTTGATTTTATTACACATTTTATTAAGCAGTAGCAGCAGCATAATTCGCTGAGAAACAAAACCGTTGTTACCATTAAAATAATTATAAAATTCATTTGTGTACAAATGACGTGAAATGACCACACACGGATGGCATCGGGAAGTCATGTCAAAAAAAAATGAAGTACCAACTTACGTTTTTTCCACGCTTCATTATTCTTTTGTTGTTGGTAGAAAAAAAAAACCTTAAACAAATTTTGAAATACAAATTTTCAAATATGTTGGTACTTTTCAGTTTAACGGTAATTACTTAATTTCACTAAATTAAATTTGTTTTTTTCGGTCTCGTTTAATTTCTCTCAAAAACAATAAACCATAAAATCATTGTGTTGAGTGATTAGTTTTGAAGTGTTTTGGTTTTTTTCTCATAAAAAGATTTCATTCGATTTTATTGCATTCATCGTTTTTTTCTTAACTCTTCAATTTACAATTTATTTTTGATTTATATATGGCGATAAGCAGAATTGGGTCGAAATTCTTAAGAGTTTTGCTTTTTAATGAGCCATTATACCGAAATTTACCGCTGAATTAATAAAAACGAATAAAAACAAAGATCAGCAGAAGAAAGCTAACAAGCGAGCGATCGTCCATTCAAGAGCTATTACTTTCATTTGCCAAAGTGGCCGTTAAAATAATCGAGAATAAGTGTGTGTGTGGGGGGAGGGGTTTTGAAAAATCCAATATTGAGCTTCGCACATATCAACGCGTTTTTGTGTCGCATCTGTAACGACGTATTGTTGGACAGGTTCTTAGATGCTTTAGATTTGTATGCGAGTAAACGAAACGAATCGAGTGTCGCAATTACTGCCCCCATAATAGTAGGTCTGGTCTATGAGGCACAGTGGTTTGAAAAATCTTATACATACTACACTTTTTTAATTTTATTAGAAAAAGTTACCAAATTCCCTTTCAATTTTTAAGGATACGAGTTTCAATTCAAAACTCAGAATATTTCATAAGAAATTTAAAAATCCTATTGAAATTTTATAGATTTAATTTAAAATTCAGTATGTAACGGGATTTTAAAATTGTTTCAAATTTCATCAGGGAGTGGTCAGATAATGAGAACCGTGTCGCTGTAATGGCGCTTTTCAAGTGTGAAATGAACAAGCGATATTTTCAAAACGCTCCGAAAACTAGGGATTAGCCGCATGCTCGTCTACCGATGCATAAAACTGTTTGAGGAGACTGGAGATGTAAAAGACCGCCACCGGTCGGGCCGCCCACGCTCTGTTTGAACACCGCATGTCATCAAAACCGTTAAATCAAGAATTCACAGAAATCCGCTCCGAAAACAAAATATCATGGCCCGTGAGATAAATATCACGCAAAAGTCCATGAGTCGAATCATTAAAAAAGACTTGGGACTTGGGGCTTTCAAACGACGTACCGCACATTTAATGACTGCAGCTTTAAAAAAATATACGATTGAATAATGCAAACGTGTTTTGGTGAAGCACGCTGATAACTTGCACAGAAAAATAAAGATAAAAGAATTTTACCGTTCAGGAAAAATTTAACAAGCAAAATGATAGAGGGTATGCGCGTTGATCTAAGGAAGCATCTGAACTGATCCCAAGTGTGGAAAAGGGTCATCACCCACACGCAGTGAAAAAACATGGTGTATTATTGCCAAATTTAAAAATGAAAATATGGTTATTGCAACAATATTAATATGGTTGGTGCGACAAAAGTATTGTGTTTGGCGTTTTATGTTAACAATAATATAATTACGGCAATCATACTGTATGATTGTAATTTTTCTTCATTTAAATATGCTTTAAATATGCAAGCTGCTTTGGCTTTGTTTAACTGAAATTTTTTTTTAATAATAACGCTTACGTTTATTTAAACTTATTTTTTTTACTGTGAAAAAATCAATCCTATTATTTTGAATTTAATGTATTTTTGAATAATTTTCATAATTTAAATCTATTTGTGACCAATAATTGAACCAATTCTAATAAATAATATTGTCGACAACTTAAACAAATTCTAATAAATTATATTGGAGATCATAGTATAATTGTGTGTGATAATACTATGGTTGTAGGGATCATAATCATACTATGGTTGAGAGGATCATACTATGGTTGTATATGAAACATATTATGGTTGTGAGGATCATACCATGGTTGTGGAGATCATAGTATGGTTGAGTGTGAATAATACTATGGTATGGTTATGTGTGAATCATACTATTGTTGTGAGGATCATAGTATGGTTGTATTTGAACTATACTATTGATGTGCGGATCATAATATTGTTGTACCACAACCATATACCCAACAATAGTATTATCCTCTTCGAATATTGTCACCACAACCATATTTTTTTTCTGCGTGCAGCTTCAGTCATGGTTTGGTGGGGTGTCTCTTACGATGGGGTCACTGAACTGCATTTCGACGAACAAGGAGTCAAAACATCGGCCAAAGTTTACCAAGAAACCGAAAGCTGTTGTGAAGCCTCTTAACAATTCCCTGTTCCAAAACCAGACATGGACTTTCCAGCAGGATTCTGCGCCGGCCCATAAGGCTAAAACGTCCCAGGCCTGGCTTCGATACAATTTGCCAGCGTTCATTTCCTCTGAAGAATGGCCCTCAGGCAGTCCAGATTTGAACCCATTGGATTACAAATTCTGGGCGGTTTTAGAGGACAAGGTTTGTCACAAAAGATACCCCAACATTGAATTGGATCTCTTATGACTGCTTTGGTTCGAGCTGTGGCCAATTTTCCAATGGACGAGGTTCGTGCAGCTATTGACGATTGGCCAGTGCGACTTAAGGCAAAAGGCGGACATTTCGAATAAGTAGATTCTTGTTGGATACAATATATGTACATCAATAAATATATTAAAAAATATTTGTTCCAAAAACATTCAGTACTTTTTATTTGACAGCATAAAACGTCTTTAACAGTATTTATGTCCCTACTAAGTAAAATCGGATAAACTTATATGTATGGGAGCTATATCTAAATCTGTCATATTTTTCTTAATGTTCACAACGTGTCCGAAAATCCATCACGATTGAATGTAACATGTGGCTTCTAGAGCTAAAGATTTTCTTCAATTTCAATAGCGTCCTTCCTTGATCCAAAAACTTACTTCTGCCAAATTTCATGAAAATCCGAAAACAATTGCGACGACCTGAGTTTGATTACAAACTTTAGATAGACGGACGGACAGACAGACATCGTAAAATGAAATAAACAGGTATGTATATACGTCGGTCGGCATACTTAAAGGTGGATCAAGCTCAAATATTTTTGGTAGTTGCAAACATTTGCCATAAATCACACTTATAACACTTTGTACCACAGAATGGTGCAGGGTATACAGAAAATTATTTGATATGCAGAATATAACATTTGAAATTTTAAAGGCATCAATTAAAATTTCATAGATTCCATTCGAAATTCAAAATATGCATTTAAAATTCACAAAATATTCTTTGTGAATTATAAAAATTACTTGAATTTTTATTGGTGTCTTTTGAAGTTCAATTAGACTATACTGAAATTTAACAAAAACATTCAGTATTTCAAATGAAATATTGCGAATTTCAAATGAAATTTTTTGAATTTCAAATCAAAGCTTTTGAATTTTAATTGTTGTTTTCAAGAAATTTTAATGAAATGTCCATAATTGTAATGGATGACCTTTAAAACTAAATAGAATAACCTGTATTTGAAATGGAATTTCAATTAATGTCTTGGAAATTGCAATTGAAGTCTTTAAAATTGCAACTGAACTTTTTTGATTTATAAATGAAATTTCTAAATTTCAATTGATATATTCGGAATTACTATGACTTGAACAAATTTGTATTCTGGTTGGAGAGCTTTGTTAAAATTGTATTTCTAATAACTTATGACTGCTGGATTATTCGGAATTTCAATTGAAATATTTTCCATTCAAATGAAATATTGAGAATTTTAAATGAAATTTCTTGAATTTCGCTTTGTGTTTCTTAAAAACGTTTAAATGAAATATCTTGTATTTAAGTTAATGACTTCTGATGCCAACTAAAGGGTGGTTCAACCATAATGCACGATGTTAATTATGAGACACACTATTACGTCAAGGTTTTTGCCCAACTTAATTTGACATTTCTTTGTTTCAGTGTTTGAGAAATTCAACCATGGAGCGGTACACGATTAAGCACCGCGCTAAGATTGTTGAAGCCTTTTATGAAATTGGGCGTTTAACTTAAAATGCATTTTATGCACTTAGGGATTATTTTTGGTCAGCATAATCGACCAAATGTGTCCAAAATGGGGAGAATTGTGCGCAAACTCTTCGAACCGTACTTCTTCAAAAAAGAGGACTGCCAAGCAGTTACCGTGAACTGTGTTCGCTATCGCAAGATCAAAACGAAATCCTTCTGGCCAGAAATTGAGAATATAGACCTGGACGTTATGTGGTTCCAACAGGATGGTGGCACTTGCCCCCAGTTAACGAAACAACGGCTATTTTGCGCGAGAAATATAATGACCATGCTTTCCCACGTCGTGGCGGTTTTCAGGTGATTTGACGCCGTTGGACTTTTTTTCTTGGGGATATTTAAAAGAAAAAAAGGTACGTCAATAAGCCAAGAACAATTCAAGAGCTAAAGGATGAGATGATTCGGCACATTAACGACATTAAACCTCCATTATGTCTAAGATCCATTGATGAAATATGGACCATCGAATAGAGGTATTTGGCCAATATTTTGTTTTACACAGAGTTGTCATGGATCCTTCTATCATATTAATATTAAGATAAATATTATGAAAATTTTTAGTTTAATTTACATTTTACATTGTGCCTTTTGGTTGGACCACCCCTAATTTTAAAACATCTCAAATAATAAAAAAAACTCGTTGTTTATGTTACAAACAAATTATTTTTTTTAGCAAATTCTCCTTTTATAGAAAGGCATTTCCAGTTTTGTTACTGGTTCCAGATTAATGTTCGCACTTTTATTCGTATTCATACCACTGTGCGTAGAATAGTGTAAATAAAAATACTTCACTAACTTTATGGACTGCCAAATAGTGTAATTTGTCATCCGTACCAGAAGAAGAGGAAAGAAATATTAAAATTAAAAATAATTGAAAATTCATTTGTAAACTAACACAGCTGGAAATATCTCCCGCCATTCGACCATTCTAGTATATTTGACCAGTTCAGACAAGCCACAAAACACAAATAACTGTTGGTAACATAAATAAAGCTGTATAAAGCTGTTCTAGACGATGTACAGGGGGAACATGTTTGAATGTTAACTTATCTCAGTGACAACAATTTTAATTTCACCACTCTTTGATAGCACATTCAATTGAGACGCATAGCGCGACGAATAAAAGTCGCACATTCCGTATACACTAAATGACTTGATATTAATAATACAATTATAGTTAAAAAGCTACAGTCGGGCATGGCCGACTATATTATACCGTGGTTGGACCACCTTGAACGAGCTCTAAATTTACCCAGATGTTAAATTTAATGTCGTACTCAAATTTTGGGTAAAATTGAATAGTTTTTGGTAAAATCGATTGAATTTATATGAATTTATATATATATATATATATATATATATATATATATATATATATATATATATATATATATATATATATATATATATATATATATATATATATATATATATATATATATATATATATATATATATATATATATATATATATATATATATATATATATATATATATATATATATATATATATATATATATATATATATATATAATTTATAGGTATATATATACTTTGGCCAAATTGTATCAATATTGTACGAGGGTAGAAAGGGACCTAAGGTTAAAAACCAGTTTTGTTCGGGAGAGCCATTTAAAAGATTAGGTCCCTTTCTATTTGCGCTTAGAATCGTCGACTTCACTTTCATAAAACGCGCATATCTCTGGGAGGGAACACTTTTGGGGCATGGGATCGGTCTCATTCGATGCTCAGATGTTGTCCACATCAAAAAAAAAGAAAAAAAATGAAAATTGATTTTTTTTTACCCTTAGGCCCCTTTCTCTATGCGCTGTCACATACATATACTTGTGCCAAATTGTATCAATCTTGTACAAGGGTTGCTATATACATTTCTGGCCTAGGCAACACTTAGTGGCGCCATCTGAGACTTTCATTGGAAAGTTTGACATTTTTTTAGCATAAACGTTTTGACGTACGACCATCAATTGTGTTGTTTACAGTGACTTGAAAAATCAATTAGGCAAAAAATGGAATTACTCGTGAACATTTTCGTGCGATCACTTTTCACAACTTTCGAAGATGATTATCACGACAAGAGTGCATCGTCAAATGAAATTAAATCTTTGTATTGCGATGAAGCACCATCCTATAGCACTGTGAAAAACTGGTTTAATGAATTCAATCGTGGCCGACGAAGGTTGTGAAGGTCGTCCAAAAACGGCCGTTATGCCAGAGAACATTGATGCCGCGCGTGAACCTATAATGCTGGATCGTGAGATAGAGTCCACCAGCATACATTCGATATTGCATGACTACCTGGCCGTAAAATAGGCTTGTTCTCGTGGATCCCGCATAATTAGACAAAATTTGCTCGTGTCGATTGGTGCAAAGAAATTTTGAAAAAAAACAATCGCGGTGCTTTAAAAGACGTTTATAAGATCGTCACAGGTGACGAATCATAGATCTATGCGTATGAGCCCGTGTACTTATTTGCTTCGCTTTGTTACATCGACGCACTTGTGCGTCCCTACCCTCCTCTCTGCTGCATAAGCTTCATGCGTTAAATCGATGCACTTGTGCATCCCCCGCTCCCCTCTTTACCTTACGTTCAACCCTATGTAAAACTGATCGAACTAAATGTGGGAGCAGAGAATGAGAAGGAAGCAGATAAGTGCACGCACAATCGTTCGAACATGCGTATGTTTGACCACCTGCACATCTAAGTCATGTTTGATCGATGCTGATGTTTGACATCGAACATGGTCAGTGACATCGAACATGTTTGATAATTTGCAGCCGAAGCGAACTTATGTATAAATGTATTAGACTATGTACATTATTTATTTGCATAATTTTAAACTAAAGTTCGGTTTTCTTGCTTTAATTCAAATTTAATTCGATCTCTCTTTTTTGGACTGTCAAGCAGGAAACATCTTAAGTATCCTAAATATCTAATATTATAACCTTTATTACAGCTGTGATAAAATAAATAAATTGTGAAACCTCAGTAAATAACTATAACATTTTCTTCTCATTTTTCTAAATTCTTGAAATCTATTCAAACTGAATAATTTCTTGAACAATGACAATGTGAGCTCTTACACATCGGCTCAAACTAGCGCCTTTTTGATCGACCAAAACATCGAATTGATGTGTCATCCGCTGTACAGTCCTGACTTGGCACCCAATGACTTCATTTTATTCCCGCACATCAAGAGTTAAATGTTCAAAAACCATGTTTTGGAGGTATCTCAATCGGAGTGGAAAAAGTGCTTCGACAATTGGTTTGAGCGCATGCAAAAGTGTATAGATCATGCTGGAGAATACTTTGAAAAACAATAAAATCATTTTTGATAAAAAATACTCGCATTTTTATTATTAGGTCAGAAATATATATAGCAGTCCTCGTAAATTCGATCAATGAGGAACCGCCTGATCACAACGAAATCGCAGTCTCAATCAGCCAACTAAAAAACAACAAAGCATCAGGTATAGATAACATATCAGCTGATCTATTTAAACTAGATCCCCAAACAACTGCATCTATCCTACATCAACTATTTAGGAAAATATGTCTGACTGAGACTGTACCAAATGCCTGGAAGGAAATCATTCTTATCAAAATCCCAAAAAGGGGGACCTTAGACAATGCGGCAGTTGGAGAGGCATTGCTCTTATGCCGCATTCTCAACAGCTTGGACGAACAGTTGCGCAAAGAACAAACCGGCTTCCGCCCCAATCGCTCCTGTGTCGATAAAATTAACAGTCTTCGGCTAATAATTGAACCATGCAATGAATTTATCTCAACACTTCGAGAAAGTATTCGATGCCATTGACCGGAGCAAGATATGGCTCGCCCTTGCCAACAAAGGGATCCCCGACAAAATAATAGCTCTGATAAGGGAACAATAAACAGACTCAAAAATGCGAGTATTGCATTGCGGGAAAATAAGCGACCCTTTCGACACAATAAGCGGCGTCACACAGGGGTGCCACTACCCCCTTTACTTTTTATTACGGTGCTTGACGATATAACGACGACAGTGACGGGCGCAAGTAGGGGGTTACAGTGGAGAATTAACGAGCAGCTTGGAGACCTCGACTATGCAGACGACCTTGTACTGCTGGCGACGAACACTGCCGATATGCAGAAGCGAATATGAGACTTGGCTTCAACGACGTCATAATGCGGCCTACGAATCGACACGAATAAAACAAAATGTGTGAATATTAAACCCAATCAGATGCCAAATTTTACTTTAAATAACATGCCTATACAAAACGTTGACAGTTTCTGCTAGTTGGTTGGCATAATAATGTCAGACGGTGGAGCAGTAGAAGACGTAGACTCGCGCATACAAAAGGCCAAAACAACTTTCTCCAGCCTAAGAAATATATGGAACTCAAACGCTCTCTTCCCTAAAACAAAACTCCACATTTACAACTCCTGCGTACAGTCAGAGAATAAACATGGTTACTACATGGTCACGGCAATAATAATTTGTTCTCCGCAACTAAAGTATGTTCGTCGCAACCATAGCATTGTTAACTGAATTTAGTTTTGACAATAGTATAATTGCTGCAACATTAATATTGTTGAAATGTAACAATATTATTGCCAAATTTAAAAATGAAAGTATGGTTATAACAACAATATAAATATTGTTGGTTCGACAAAAGTATTGTGTTTTGCGTTTTATGTTAACAATAATATGATTACGGCAATCATACAGTATGATTGTAATTGTTCTTCATTTAAATATGCTTTTAAGAACAAATGTTATTGGTACGGATTTAATGCAATAATAGTACTTTTTATCGAAATTAAATTTTTTTAAACAAGCTGCTTTGGCTTTGTTTAACTGAAATATTTTTAATAAAAACGCTTACTTTTATTTAAACTTATTTTTTTTACTGTCAAATAAATCACTCCTATTATTTTGAATTTAATGTATTTTTGAATAATTTTCACAATTCAAATCTATTTGTGACAACTTGAACCAATTCTAATAAATTATATTGGGGATCAAAGTACATTTGTACGATCATACTATGGTTGTAGGGATCATAACATGGTTGCGTGTGAATCATATTATGGTTGTGAGGATCATACTATGGTTGCATGTGAAACATACTATGGTTGTGAGGATCATACTATGGTTGTGGAGATCATAGTATGGTTGAGTATGAATCATACTATGGTTGTGGAGATCATAGTATGGTTGAGTATGAATCATACTATGGTTGTGCGGATCATAGTATGGTTATGTGTGAATCATATTATTGTTGTGAGGATCATAGTATGGTTGTATTTAAATCATACTATTGTTGTGAGGGTCATAATATTGTTGTACCACAACCATATACCCAACAATAGTATTATCATCTTCGAATATTGTCACCACAACCATACTTTTTTTCTGCGTGTAAAAAGCATCCTTCTATATGGTTCCGAAACATGGCTTGGCAACGAAATCATTAAACAAAGGGTAAACTCTTTTACAAACAGATGCCTGCGATACATTCTAAAAATCTGGTGGCCTAGAGTTATAACAAACGAGGAACTGAAGTAGTTCGCTGGTGAAGACAACATCAACACACAGATAAAGAGAAGAACATATAAATGGTTCGGGCACACCTTAAGAAAGCCGTATAACGAAATCAGCCACGAAACACTTGATTGGAACCCCCAAGGCTCGAGGAAACGACGTAGACCAAGGTCAATTTGGAGGGGCACACTTTTTAACGAGACTCGTTCCACGAACTAAGACATATTGCAGCAGACATACAGACATGGAGATTTTACATAGATATCCTATGTGCCTGATGGAATTTGCTAATAAATACATACAACTAAATCTGAAACGTTTTTTTTTTAATTTGAATAGTGTCTGTCCTAAGTCCAAAGAACTTCTACAAAATTTCATGAAGATCGGACTACAATTGCGACCTATAGATCGAATCAGCTAGTGATTCTGAGGCGATCGGTACACTTTAAGGTGGGTCTTGCTCAAATGTTTTTGGCAGTTACAAACATTTTCCATAGAACTAACTTATAACTCCGTGTTCCACTGAGTGGTGTAGGGTATAAATAGTAAACAAAAAGTGAAATTTTAGTTTTTGTCGCAGTTATTATTTCTTTTTCATTGAAAATAAATTTTTCGAGTCAGCAGGTATTTATTTCTTGGCGGTATTTGGTTGCCACCAATGTTAAAAGAAAACGTGTGTCCATATTTTAAGAAACATAAAACCATTATTTATGAACATTCTTCGCTAAGCTCCAGTCTGCCCATTCATTGTTTGTCCCACTACGGCAATTCTACAAAAACTTTCGTTGGTATGTTTTTTTTTAATCTTCTTTCTGTCGTTTTGAGATTAAACAAATTAAGCATACAATACAATGCAGGAGAATTCCCCATACTTTGGGTTTATAAAATAGTTGTTAATTAAACAAATGGAGTGTTAAACATTCTATCACCATCATCGTTACGTTTACATTGTTAAATTTAACTAAGCCCAGCTAGTTAAGCAGCGATTTGATTTAATGGCTATGATGGGAGTCTCAGTGCAGACCGGCTGCTGTTTTTTTTTAAACATCGCTTTCAATATGCTTTGACATGTTCATGGAACAACGTGGGCCCACCGTCCGCTCGTACGTATTTTAATTAAACATATCGTATGTATGCTGTTGAACACCACTCACGAGTCATCGCTTTGAGGGTGATGGAGAAAATTTCTGATTTTGAATACAACCGAGACTAATTCAAGTTGATAGCTACATTCATGGTTGTTACATCATTGAAAATCGAAAGTGTGAGTATTAAAAAACACACGAAAACATGTTGGCATTCAAAAGTTCTGTGTTATTATCCAAAGAAACAAGTGTTTCGATATTTCTACACGAAAGAATCTCAAAGCAAATGTTACAAAACCTTTGTTTAAGTGGATTTTGACTTGATGTGGCCAAATAAATCCAATGGCGTTAAATCGCATGAACGAGCTGGGCATTCGACCGGACCATTTCTCGAGATAACTCGTTCACCGAATTTGCCTTACAGTAAATCGATTGTAACGAGTGCTGCGTGGCTAGTGGCACCGTCATGTTGAAACCACATATCAGCGATGTCAAGCTCATCCAATTTTGGCTCAAAATAATTTCCTAAATGGTACGACAGCGCTCTCCATTGACGGTAACATGACGATTGTTTCCATCGACGAAAAAATACGGCCCAATCATACCTCCGGCATAAAAACCACACCACACAGAAATTTGCACAGTTGCATTCGCATAAAATTTGGGGATTTGTTGCTGTCCAATAACGCATATGTGACGCGCAAAATAGAAAGGGGCCTAAGGTTAAAAACAGGTTTTGTTCAGGAGCCATTTTAAAGATTAGGTCCCTTTCTATTTGCGCTTAGAATCGTCGACTTCACTTTCATAAAACGCGCATATCTCTGGGAGGGAACACTTTTGGGGCATGGGGTCGGTCTCATTCGATGCTTAGATGTTGTCCACATCAAAAAAGAAAAAAAAAATGAAAATTGATTTTTTTATCCTTAGGTTCCTTTCTCTATGCGCTGTCACATATTTTGTTTATTTACAAAACCACTCAGCCGGAAATGGGCTTAATCGCTGAATATAATTTTTTGATAAAATTTTGGACTTTCCTGAAACTTTGCCAGAGGCCAATCGGAGAAGTTGCGGGGTTTCAAATGAGTGGCTTTTGTTCTTGAGTCAGCTTGATCTTATAAGGATAAAGGACAAGATCTTCTTTAAAAATACGCCACAGTGTGATTTGAGAGATGTTAAAATCCTGAGAGCGACGTAGAATCGACTGATTTGGCTCATTTTAAACGGATACACTTAAGGCTGCGATATTTTCGTATTTACAAACAAATCATTAGGCCTGTCTTATCCTATGCTTTTCCAGCTTGGTTTGGAATCTCTTCCTGCCAAATGGAAAGGCTTAGGAGATGGGAGCGACGCATCCTGGCTTTCTGTCTGGGACTGCGGGCAACCGTTGCTGAAGACGGCACTATAAGAAGACCATCTTGTAGGACCATATATGACTCCGCGGAGTTTGGTCGGATTGACGTATTTCTCATGAAGGGTACATTAAAGTATCTTGAGAGGGCAGCCTCTCTAGATAACGGACTAGTGAGGAGAGCTTCAAGGCTGGATTTCAGCCTAAGGAAGCTACTTGAGGATGACTGGTGCCCCCAGCTGCTCTTCCTACTTAAGAAAGAGAGGGACTCCTCTACAGGGAGGATAACCTTTTATTTTATCATAGGAGATATGGTACATATGATTTGGACAATTTAGTCTACATCACAGACCAATAACAGTGACTGGAACGGGTCTTGTATATATTTAGTCTAAGTGTTATTGTTAAGTAGTGTTCTAAGTGTTAATTTTAAGAATGTTCGAGCAATCCCCTTTTATATACTTTTTGGGGAATTTCTAGTTAATTAAAGTTATTGTAAGAGTGACATGTATGTATACGTACAACATTTTTGATTCGATGTATATGTAGTTCTAGAAAAATACTTAATGTATGCTGAATATAAGATAGTATTTATTACTGATAATTTATTAGCTATAAGCTTATTTTATTTTGTATTAAGGATAGTCAAATTCAATAAAAGCAAAACGATATTTTCGTCGCTTCGAGCGGTACGGCGTCACTTTGGCGCCAAAAGTGTAAAAAGTAAAATTTAAACCAAATTTATCCACTATAGCACGCACAGCGTATCGAGACAATTATTATCTTAAAGTTGGGACCACCGATTCAGAATTTCTGTAGTAATTTTTGATAATTTCCAAACTTTGCTCGCAAGTTAACTTTACCATGATGAAAATTTTGACTTAGACTAACGTTTTGACACTGAAAGATCCATAAAAATGTTTGAGGGTGCGTTGTCATGAAGATACGAAATTGTTATGTCCCTATTGGAAACCCCTTAATCTAAAGTCGTTCCAGAGCGGAACGAGAATACTCCGGTTAAAAATGCGTGAGACTACAGACACAGCGACGTGCGCAGATGTGAAAACTTGAAGCTGTCAAGTGAAAGACGACTTAAGAATCCTTGGAAAAACGAACTAAACCCAGCACGCACAAGACTAAAGTGTATGAAAAACATTACTGATGCATGCCAAGATCAAAAATAGTTTGTACTGCCGTCCTCAGTAATAAATAAAAGGTGGATCGAAAAAATTTAATCTTATAATGAAAGGTATTCTTAAGCGTACTAACTGTGAACCTTAATCAGGGCCACTTTTAGAGTTGTTTTTTATGTTTTATTCCGAGGTTTTATTTTATGGTTACAGCTAAATCGAATCGAAAACTACTCACCTAAAAAATTTAAAACATTAAAAAACAAGTAAAAACATCGTTAAATTCGGTCATTCCAAACCTTTTATATCCTTATCGTTCATGTTACCCTTCACCGTTTACTAAAGCAAAAAATGGTACGTTTTTTACCCTTTCGGTCCATGCAACTGACACTTATATCAGTCAAACCTTCAAAATTACTCTATAATTGAATTCATAGAAAAATTTGCTTTAATTTGTAAAGTACCTCCATGACCAATATCAATAATTTAAAGCCCGTTTTGAACATGCCGACCGTTTTATGGGCCACATGAGCCAAAACGTACAGCAACTATGCTCTTTTTGAGGTTTAAATTAACAGTATCCATTTTAATAATTGTCCTTCCAGAACAGTTTATGATTTGCTAAGCAAATACTTAAATTGTATTTTTAACTGTTTTCCGAGGAACCTTAAGTCTCTTAAAGGATATATGAGGGCGACCGCAAAACTAACTGGCCTGGCACATTTTCTGTTTTACTAGCAACTTTTTTTTTGTTTTTAAAAGCAATCTTTTATAAGCCATCTGTCAAAATTTCCGAAACATTTAATGATTATTTCTTTGCTACAGGTGATTGAAGTAAACAAGTTTTATAATTTTTGAAAAATGGAAAATAAAGAGTTTCGTGCGGTAATTAAACACTTTTATATGAAAGGTTATACGCCACAATTAATCAAAGATGAATTGGATTCTGTTCATGGTGATAATGCACCATCATACTCCACCGTGAAATCCTGGATTCAACAATTTAAAATGGAATGGCTCTGGAAGACCGAAAACTGCTACTACTATTGAAAACATTAGAAAAATATTTAATGAAGTGTCTAAAGATAGACGAATAAAGCTCAGAGAACTTGCTGATATTGTTAAAATACACGAAAAACAAGTTTGGAGTATTTTACATGATGATTTTACATCACATAAAAAAGCTATCCGCAAGATGGGTGCCGCGTTTGTTGACTTTGCCCCAAAAAATCGTCCGTTGGACCAATTCCGAGGAGCTTTTAGCGATTTATTAGCATAATCCAATAGAGTTCTTGCGCCGATTCATAACTGTTGATGAAACATGGATCCATCACTACATCCCAGAATGCAAAGAACAGTCAAAACAATGGATAGAAGCTGGTAAAAGTGGTCCCAAGAAGGCGAAAACTGTTAAGTCAGCAGGAAAAGTAATGGCCACAGAATTTTGGGATGCAAGGGGTATAATATTTATTGATTATCTTGAGAAAGGAAAAACTATAAATAGTGAATATTATTGTGCATTATTGGATCGGTTGAGTGAAGAAATCAAGATAAAACGACCGCATTTAGAAAAAAAAAGTTCTTTTTCATCAAGATAATGCTCCTTCACACACTGCATTTTTAACTCTACAAAAACTGGCCAAACTTCGATTTGAAATTGCTCCGCATCCACCATATAGTCCTGATTTAGCTCCTTCTGATTATTTCTTGTTTCCAAATTTAAAAAAAAAATCTCGGTGGCAAAAAATGTTCGTCCAATAGCGAGGTTATTGCTGAAACTGAGGCATATTTTGAAGGTCTTGAAAAATCTAACTTTTCGGATGGAATTAAAAAACTTGAAAAACGTTTGATGAAGTGTATTGAGTTGGAAGATTATGTTGATAAATAAATAATAATAATTCCAAAAAAAACGGTTCCTTTTATGTTAGGCCAGTTACTTTTGCGGTCGCCCTCGTATGTGTGCCTTTGGACCGATTTCGCCCATTTACAATTCTAAACAGCTTACGACCATAAGCCATCAGAAATTTGAGGATCGTAGGTCGATTCGTTTTCAAAACAATTTTGGATTTTTTACTCAACAAATTGTATTTTTTCTACTATTAGTCCTTTTAATGAAAACTTTTTTCCCTGGGCCGATTTCGTGCATTTACAATCTCAAGCAGCTTAAGGCATGAGCCATCATCATGAAAAATTTCATTATTTACTTAAAGAGCAGCCAATTAATATTTCATAGTGTTGTAAACGAATTGACCAATTTAATGTATCATCTACCCTTCGGTGGAGAGAAGTAAAAAGTAGTTACTTTCTTTCAAAACGATCACAATATACGCTCCACAGTCTCTACGCCAAAAAAACAATTGTTAAGCCCGACCCAGGCAAAACTAAAAACAGATTTGCTTTAATTTGAGTACCTTTATGTTCATATTGACTATTTGGCGGACTTTCGCCTAGCAAATGTACCCTTTATTTAAGATAATAAGTGCGTTCCAACAGTATCAATATTAACCTTTTTTGACTGCAAAAATATGATTTGTAAAGAAAATACTGCAAAAAAGGCTTTCCGAGGTACCTTTAGTCCCTTTAAGGAAAAAATTTTTGCCTTTGGGTCGATTTCGGTTGTTTACAATGAACTGGTCATAAGCAGTTTGGGAGGATTCTAGGTTAGGTTAATTGGTTTGACCTCTATAGTGTTTTCAAGAGACTTTTGGACGAACGGATATGGCTAGCATTTGATATGGCTTAGAATTTGACAAAGATCAATAATTTATATACATAATATCGAGCCCTTAACACAAAAAAGACGTAAGCGGCACTCGCATTTTATGAAGTTCAATAGGAAATTGTATTCGTACAACCCTCTTAAGCATAAGTATTAGAAATTTGATATTAACATTTACAGAGATAAACCAAATTCAATTGCTTATTAAAAATTAAATTTTTATAGTGACAAATTGTTTCGGAATCCTCCAAAAAAAACCAAAAAAAATTTCATTTTGGCGCTTACGTCTTTTTTGCGGTTAAGGCTCGATATGGTTTTCGATCATTATTTGGTAGTAATGCAAACGGAGCAACACAGAGAAAAAAGATCGAGCGGCGCTGACTGTCAGCGACCCTACACCACTATGTTATTAGAACATTAGGAGCCAACGTATATACTTTGATAATCGAACTTAATATCAGTTCCAAAGCAGGAGAGGCATATTTCGTTAGGCTATATTAAAAGATAGATATAGCGTTTCAATTTCATCGAGCATATTTAATTGTCACCCTTGAAAACGTATGTAGTATAAAGACGGTACTTTAAATCGGAAAGGTCTTTTATAGAGGGGCTATATAAAAAGAAGTGATCAACATGGTCGAGCTTCGGTATGAGTCGCTCATAGCCCTCATAGGTATAAGTCGCTCATAGCCCCATTTTGTTAAATTTGTTTATAATCGAAAATAATTTGTGACTTCTGGAGCGTCAGATCCTCAACTCGGAAGGGGCATTTGTGTGGGGCTCTATGAAAGCATGGGCAAGGAGTTAACAAGTTCATCAGAGTTATTTGGAGGTCTCGTAAAACGGACTATAATAAATTTGAGCAAGAGCGGATACAAAATTTTACTTTTAGAGCGAAAGGACCTCAAATCTAGAAGTAACTTTTGTATTGGGGGTCTATATTCAAATATGGACCGATATGTTTCAATTTAGCCAGAGTTAATAATTGGCCGCTCACATGTGAATTTTGAGCGCGATAGTGTAATTTGTGGCTTTAAGAGAAACAGAATATCAAATATGGAGGGGGTCATTTTAAAACATGGACCGATATGGTCCAGTTTCACCACAGGTTTAAGGGGATCGCCAATAACGCAGTATTAAAAATGTAAGCACGATTGGAGTAAATTTGAGACTTCTGAAACGGGTAAGGAGTTTAATCAGAAGAGACTTTTGTGTGGGACCAATGCGAAAACATGAACCGATATGGTGCAGTTGCACTAGAGATTATTACTACCACCCCGACACTAGGGCCAAGGGATGCCACCCCGGCACACAGTTGCCGCTACAGCAACAACTACCAGAGTACGCCACAATCCCACGACAGTCGGTTCTATGCAACGGATTGAACCTAAGCAGTTATTCTTCGGCCAAGGGCTGACATTCCGGCACTTGGTGTGCCGCTACAACAACTATCACTGATTAATAGCCCGACTGCCGGTCCAACGATCGGATTATTTATTTATTTACAAGATTTATAATCATAATGAATTATGAGAATAAATATAGTTTTAACAACTGTTTTCGACCTAAGACCGGATTGTTTCGAGGAGCAATTCTTCGGCAAAGTGCTGTCAACCCCATACACAGTTACAACAACAATTAGCGGCTCAAAACTTTTCATGCGAAATTTAATCATGACCAAATATTAAATGTGGCTTATAGAGCAAACGGACCACAAATGACAGAACCTCAAGTCGGATGGGACCCTTGTGAAGGGTTATGTGAAAACATCGCACAAGTTAATTGTTGGTCGCTTGAACCGTTCTATAGGAAATCGTTTGTAATAAATGGCTGTTAGAGCTGCGGTTTCTAAAATCAGAAAGGTGCTTTGCATAATAATAAAAAAACACATAGACCGATCGTTGGCGTTTGTCCAGAAAAATATGCGAAGTTTTCCGAAATCAGTTTACATTTGCAACCTTTAGTTGATTAAAAAGATAGATGGAGGATGGACATCGCTTTAAGAGATTTTTTTAAATTTCTTTGTTTACAGAAACTGATTGGCTTTATGCATCATAAACCGTGTGATTCGAAAATTTGATATTCAAAAAAAACTATTCAAGGAATGCCAAGGGAGTTAAAATGAGCTCGCTTAAGGTTATTCTTGAATCACTTTCTTCCCAAAAATGTTAATTATTTCTTGTCTAAAGTTTTCTGTAAACAAAATCATTTTTAAATTTTTACACAATCGCGTTAGGGGTCTCCAAGGCGAATTAACAATAGAACACCGTGTTCTGAACACGGTCAGGGAATCGTTCATGTAATAAATATTGGTTATATTATGTGATATTACAAGGTGGACCATTTATAATTTTGATTTTGATTCGGCAGTAAAAAAATTTCTGATAATTCTCAAATTTATGGTTTTATTGAAAATGTAAACATTGTCATTAAATAATCGAACACAATATCATTCATATGACATTCATACCACAACTGGCCGGCCAGTACTTCATTCGATCAACCCAATTCTTCAGTTTATTTTCGAATGTTTTAGGTCGAATCTCTTCAATGGCAACTCCGATTTTATATTTCAACGCTTTAATTGTCTCTGAATGCTTTGCGTAACATGGATCCCCATAAAGGCTTAAATCACAGCTCTTTGACGGCCAATTGACATCACAATTTCGGCTGAATATTAGATTTTCAAAACCAGTGCCCAAAATAACGATGGTTGCGTTTGCTGTGTGACAAGTGGCCCCGTCTCATTAAAACCAAATGTTATTCTCTTGAACTTTTGGAAACATAAATTCGTTAAGCATGGCGCGGTAACGCTCACCCCGTTGACGATAACAGCGGCTCCTTGCTTATTATCGAATAAAAATGCCGCCAGCCCAAATTCGACACCAAACAGTAACTCTATTTGGATGCATTTGCTTCTCAATAGTCATGTGTGGGTTCTTTAAACACCATATGCGGCAATTTTGCTTATTAACATAGCCACCGAGATGACAATAAGCTTTATCTGAAAACATGATTTTTCGGTCAAATTCTTCATCTCCTGCCAAACAATCTTCAACCCATTGGTAGAAGCGAAAACGCTTGAAATGGTGTTGCAGTATTAAACAAATCTTAACCTTTCCAATAAACCAGAAATTTGAAAAAATTATCTATACTTTTTTTCAGTGGATTAAAATTTAAAAATTTAAAATGGCCCACCCTTTACTACCTGTGGTGTAGAGTATAACAAGTGCTCAAATTGTAGACAGCTGAGTCGACTTGTACCGGTATCAATTGGCCCATTATTTTTTAAATCTTCTCTAAGGCATCGCTTGGGATACTTACGAAGAAGCAATGCGAGGCATTTACATGGGAGGCATAAAAAGGGGCGTGGCTAGGTTTGCAACTTGCCGTCGTTAAGTTACTCTTCCTTTATATAGTTATTATACCTATTACCTCATTTTCAATACAGTAAGTATATAAAAAGAATAATTTAATTTTAAATTGATCCTACCTTATTTTGAAGCATCATTGATGTCCTTAGATATGGAATATCAAGTCATGCTAATGTCCGTTTCAGCTTCGCTGGCAATGCTCTATCTCGATCTCTCTTTTAATGACTAGACAATGTTAGCGGTGTTATTCTGGTTATAGCAACTCAAGTGCAAAATATTTACCTTGTTAACGTTGACTTGTCGTATAATCAAGTGGTGTCAAGTTGCCTGATCGCGGCGACCAATCGGGGAACGCTTGCCAATTATTTCTTTACAACTTGCACACTGCAATATCCGTACGGGACTTATAGCGCTGTCTTGATAGAACCACAGCTGGGATATATCGATGCGGTCCAACTCTGATCATTGAACATTTCTTTACACTAGAGATCATTAAAGAACGCGGTGTCTTCTTCGGCATTTCGAATAAAGGCCCGGCAACGACGCCATACCAGGGAAACCGCAACATGCTGGGCTAATGCATTAGTTGGTAATTGTGGATGCAATTTTGACGGTTGACGTCTTTGGGTCAAAAGTAGTCCTCAAAAAACTTTACTACTGACCGACATTTCCAGTGCCCAATTAACTTCCTTCGGCGTGGTCCATGGCGGTGTAAATCAATGTATGCTTCAGGACAATCTAATACGGACGCAGACCCAAATCCAAACGGAATTGGATCTCTGCCAATGCGCTTTTAAAATGATCGACCAAGAATCGGAATTTATGGGCTTCTTCCAATACGCGGTTACGTTCTTTTCATGCACTGTATTGCAAATATGCGTAATCACGCTCTAATTTTTCTCCGGTGCTGGGAACTGCCTGCAATATATGTATGTACATACTTTTTCTATAAATTATATTTGTCCTTGGACGAAGGTCAACATCGATCATTCTCGTCTCACAGCGCTTAAACTTGTTACACCAACCAGCGTTGACTAAGGATGTGGCTTACTCGTCGTAAGATTTATAATAGTATTATATGCACGCTCATCATTGATAAAAGCATATCGAAAATCTTAGCTCCTTGCAGGGAAACTTTACCAGTTAAATTTACATTTTCTGACACAACGGAAAAGAAAAGCGCGTTCAACTGACAAAACGTCCTAAATAAGGTTATGGTATTAAATGTCAAACTTTCCAATGGAAATATAAGCCAGTGCAATCAAGCAACATTTTGTAAAAATCGTTAAATTAAAAAAAAAACGTCAATAGTTTTAAAAAGCTAGTCATTAAAAAGAAAAAGAATAAATATTTTTTAAGGACCGGTCATACCAAAGCAAAGTTTGAAAAAAGCTGGTTTTTCAAAAGAAGAATAAATACTTTTTAAGGACCGGTCAAACCAAAGCATTTTTTCTTAGGCTGTGTAATTTGTACCTCAGCCAGTATGAAACCAATTAAATCTTCATATACGAATTGGTTTTTTTCCGCTAACTTCTGGCAGTTTTTCAATCATAAAGACTAGTATTTACCAGAAACCAACATTTCGCTAAGGAGTTTTACATATATCTGTACTAGTTAAAATTGTAATGTAAATCAGTGTAGAAGATTAGCCGTTTTTCATTTTCAAATAAATATAATCTTATTCATTTTATTCGTTTCAGCTGTCAACCACCAAAGGAAAATAGCTAAACGGAATTTAGCAAGGTTAAATTACGTTTGATTTGTGTTTTTCCTATCGGAGCTAAAATTTCATTTTAGCTGAATACTAGGCTTTAATATAAATATTCATACATACAAAAAATTTATAGGATGGCTGTTTAATTAGACTACCGTCAGTCCATGCTGACCGTTGAGAAATTTGTTTCATAAAAAGTTGTTTTTAAAAAAAAAATTAACAAAAATGTATTTTTTTTAATGTAGCGCATTTATTGTTAGAAGGTTATTCAAAAACTCTTAGAAACTACTTAGTAGAGACATAAATATTGTTACACACGTTTTATGCTGTAATATAAAAAGTACTAAATGTTTTTGGACCTAATATTTTTTAATTTATTTATTGATGTATATTGTATCCAAAAAGAATCTTCTTATTCGAAATGCCCGACTTTTGCCTTTATACACGCCTTAAGTCGCACTGGTCAATAGCTGCACGAACCTGGTCCTTGGAAAATTGGCCACAGCTTGAACCAAATCAGTCTTAAGAGATCCAATGTTCGGGGTATCTTTTGTGACAAACCTTGTCCTCTAAAACCGTCTACAATTTGTAATCCAATGGGTTCAAATATGGACTGCCTGAGGGTCATTCTTCAGAGGAAATGAACGCTGGCAAATTGTTTTGAAACCAGGCCTGGACGTTTTAGCATTATGGGCCGGCGCAGAATCCTGCTGGAAAGTCCATGGCTGGTTTTGAAACAGGTAATTGTTAAGATGCTTCACAACAGCCTCCAAAATGGTTTCTTGGTAAACTTTGGCCGATGTTTTGACTCCTGTTAATTCTCGATTTAACGGCTTTGATGACATGCGGTGTTCGAACAGAGCGTGGGCGGCCCGACCGGTGGCGGTCTTTTACATCTCCAGTCTCCTCAAACAGTATTATGCATCGGTAGACGAACATGCGGCTAATCCCTAGTGCCCAGAGCGTTTTGAAAATATCGCTTTTTTCATTTCACACTTGAAAAGCGCTATTACAGCGATACGATTCTCATTATCTGACCACTCTATGATGATAGTTGAAACAATATTAAAATCCCGTTACAGACTAACGCTATTGAGGTAAGCTTTCAAAACCCATATGACATTAACGGGTATGTTTAGTTCTACTATTGAAATCGGTGTGTTCAATGTTGTAACAGTATTTATGTCCCTACTAAGTAATAAAACAAAGCTAAATTAACAATTCTTTCAAAACTAAAACAACAATTTATTGATGGAAATAAGAGTATGGCTTACTTTTTTCTTATGTGAAAAAAAAACGAAAGTGCTCATGGTACTATATTAATTTTATATATTTTTTGAAACTTCCTTTCTGTATTGTTTTACAAGCTCATTGTTTGGAATCCAGCTATTTAAGTAACTTAAGAAATAAGTTTTGATAGCATTGAATCACAAGTATGAACTTTTCAACTATTGGGTTATTTATTTTTCATTATTCCTAACTTAAATACATAAGTTATTTCACACAAGCAATGCGACGATCATGTGATTTGACACTGTTAGACTTATTTTGAAATTTAAAAGGAAAAAGTGTACGTCAATAAGACAAAAATAGTTCAAGAGCTATAGGATGAGATAATTCGGCACATTAACGACATTGAACCTCAATTATGTTTTAGAGTGAGTGAAAATATGGACCATCGGATAGAGGACATGTGGTGAGCTTTTGGCAGATATTTTTTAATTGTCACAGATGCTTCTATCAAAAAAAAATATTAAGATAATTCTCTGAAAACTTTTTGTTTTATTTACAATCAACATCGTGCGTTCTAGATGAACCGTGATTTAATAATTAAGATTTTTTGTCCTTCTTGCATATATCTCATGGAAATAAAATAATTTTGTTTGTTTTGTTTCATTTGGTTTTTGTTTGCACGCACAAGCAAGAGTATTTCTTATGGAAAAAAAAGTACAAAAAATTTCGTTGTGGCCTTTCAATGCGTTTTACCGTCACGCATCGGTCTGACAAGTACTTAACTTTGATAAATTGTTAACGAATAATCGTATCTGGCAGCACTGAGAATAAGCCAGGCTGTCAAAGCTCAGTATTTTTCATTTTGGACAAAAATTCTTAAGATTTGGTTGCTCTTGAAGCCACCTCGTGAAAATCGGAACTGATACTCCATATAGTTCAGGTGATACGATTCACATTTTAAAATATTAGCACTAATAATTGTCAGCTGTTTTCATATTTTTACACACATTTAAATTCATTCACCAACAGACATTGTCGTAAAATTAATCATAAAATTCATATATCTAAAAAAAATTACAAAACGTTTTAGTTCACATAAAGGTTTTTCCAAAATTTTCGTTGTGGCCTTTCAATGCGTTTTGCCGTGACGCATCGGTCTGACAAGTGCTTAACTTTGATAAATTTTTAACGAATATTCGCATCTGGCAACACTGAGAATAAGCCAGGCTGTCAAAGCTCGGTATTTAAAAATAATTATCATTTTGGACAAAAATTCTTAACATTATTGCTGCTCTTGAAGCCACCTCGTGGAAATCGGAACTGACCACGCGCGGTATGTAGTACTCCATATAGTTCAGGTGATACGATTTTCATATTAGCCCTAATAATTGTCAACTGTATTCATATTTTCACATACATTCAAAATCATTCACCGACAATGTCGTAAAATTAATCATAAAACTCATATATCTAAAAAAAAATACAAAACGTTTTTGTTAACATAAAAGATTTTTCCAACCGCCGCCTAAACAAGTCCGTGGGAAATTTATGATCTCCTCATCCATAAGATCAGCTGACAAAGACAAGTTCAAATAAATATTCGATTTTCCTGTCGTCCAGTCCATTTCGTTTGCGGGCAAGCAGGCAGCAACATAAGGAACAGCGTAATGTCATTAATCTCAATGAAGTCTAAGATCTTTTCCTGTGTAGTAAATAAATAAATGCATGCAGATGCCCGTCAACGCTGAACAAGAAATATAATCCAGAACACACAATATTCTGTTTATGCCGTCTATGGTCAGCTGCAACGACATGCAGTGGATTGGAGCAGCATGAATGGTCGGACAACGGATAACTTTCTTTTTCTACATCGTCTGTGCGTGTTCCAATTTGAAGCGTCCGCCACATTGCCTGTATGCAGAGCAGAGTGGAGAGCATTAAGATGCGATGCACCGACAAAGATTTATTAACGAACCACAAAATGTTGCACTGCGCATGTACATTTTTTGTTCCAACGCTTGACATTAAGCGTTTTTCATACATAAATATTCTTGGCTTAAAGCAGCCAACACCAGCAATGTTGAAAATTCCAAACTCCGCTTGAACTTGGTTATCAAGAAATAAAGCAAATGAATGATTATGGGTTTGTGTGTTGGTTACATGGGCCAATAAACAACCACTGAATTTACTGGCGTGTTGGAGGAGGCGGATAAAGAGGCGGTGTGGGAAAGTTTGATAATGCCCAAATTTCTAAACGAAATGGTATGGAATTTAGGCGTTGAAACATGTGCTTTCGACATTCCGTAGATGTCAAGGTGAGTAAAAGTAAAGACATATTTTGAAAGCTCTAAAACCGAAAACAACGAATTGTCCAAATAGCGGAATTTTTGGAAAACCGTCATTTCAGTTTTTTTTCAAAACCGTGTAATAAAAAATTCGACTATTAGGTTTTTATTTTAGTAAAAACCCGGCATTAACCGATATTCTTGTTTTAGCCTTTTGAAAGAATGGAAAATATTTTCTCATTCAGAAATAAAGTGAATGACCCCATACTTAGACTCCGAGAATTAAAATTTCGGCAAAAATAGGGTTGTTTTTTAATTAAACATATAGTGGTAAAAGGCTAATGTCGGTTATACCCTGCACTTCTGGAAAACCTATAAAAGCAGGGGTTCGAATACTGAACGGGCTCTGAATTTACCCAGGTTCTAAAAATAATGTCACTTTTGCATTTGTGAAAACATTTCATTGTTTTCAGTATCCATATGAACATGTTTAAATGGGGCACTTTTTCGAGCCTAGGGTCCGAAATTTAGACGACTAGCAAACATAATTTCGTTTTCCGATTTATAGTTATTTGATATCTTTAATTTGTTGTTTATTATTCGTCCTTTTTTTGTAAATGTTGATAAAATGTTGAAATCAAGCTCGAGGTCAGTATTTTTTTTTGTATATTTATTTATTTAATATTTTCGATATTTCGATCTTCATCGAAGATCATCTTCAGGAATCCTAAATAGACATTGGAAAAACAATAAGTTTTAATGTGAACAAATTATGTTATGTTGTTATACTGATTGTTTTTCAATGTCTATTTAGGGTTACTGAAGATGATCTACGATGAAGATCGAAACATAGAGGTATTTTTTCGGAACAAAAAAATGTAAAAATTCAAATCAAGTGCGGAATCTTTATTGGTAATTTGAAAGGACATTTTATGGCATTTATTTTTTGAACATAATTACCTCTAAATGTTGGCAACTGTATAAGTATATTTATTTAACATTTTCGATCTTCATGGAAGATCATCTTTAGGAATCCTAAATAGACATTGGAAAAACAATAAGTTTTAAGTTTTAATGTAAACAAATTAAGTTATGTTGTTATAGTGTTTGTTTTTCAATGTCTATTTAGGATTACTGAAGATGATCTTCGTTGAAGATCGAAACATCGAAAATAATAAATAAATAAATATGATCCATCAAGAGGTATTTTTTCAGAATAAAAAAAATATATAAAAATTTAAATAAAGTGTGAAATCTTTATGGCATTAATTTTTTGAAAATAATTACCTTTAAATGGCATCTGTATTATGGAAATGAGCGTTCGGTGAGAAACGGGAAGATGCGCTGTTTCGACCAAAATTTTGTTCAGTGATGAGGCTCAACGGAAATGTCAATAAACAAAATTGCCGCATTTGGGCTGAAGAGCAACAAAAAGAGGTTCAAAAGGTGCCATTATACCCAGAGAAAACCACGGTTTGGTGCGGTTTATAAGCTGGTGATGGCCGGAACATAACCGTGAATGGTGCTCGCTACCGCGCCATGACATCGATCTTCCTAAAAATTGAAGCCCGTAATCTTGACGACACTTGGTTGCAACCGGACGGTGCCACTTGCCATACAGCTGCATAAAAAATAGATCTAATTTCACGTTTTGGTCAGTTGGCCGCCTAGATCAAGTGATATCACACCTTTAGAAATTTTTCTTTGGGGTTACGTTAAGTCCAAAGTCTATGCTGACAAACCTGCTGCGATTCAGGTTTTGGAAGCCAACATTACGCCATACCGGTAGAAATGCTCTTACGAGTCCACAAAATTGGACCCTCAGAATGAAAACCCTGAGGCGAAGTTGCGGCCTACATTTGAAGGAAATTATATCCAAAAAAATAAATGCCATAAAATGCATTGGGCCAAGCGAAAACGCATCGGATGGTCAGGAGGTTCAGTTCATTTCTTGGACTAATTTCCTACCTGTAGTTTAATGCTTTCTTATTTATGTGGCAGAAAGCAGTTTGTTCGTGTCAATGGAGTCGCATCGTCTGTTTTGTCTGTTAGGAGTGGGGTCCCTCAGGGCTCAGTGTTTGGTCAAATTTTGTTTGTGCTCTTTATTAATGACCTTTTCAAAAGTCTAGGCGATTGGTGTACACCATACTCTTTTGCTGATGATGTTCAGATATTATTTTGCGGAGAAATTCAGTATTTATTTGGATGTTTTACAAGCCAAAACTATGTTTTAAAATTATTGAGCGTATGGATGTCCTCTAACAAGCTTACTATTAATCCTTCTAAAACAAAAGCAATACTGTTTTCATCATCATCTTCTATCAACCTAGATTTGCAATACAATGGTACGTCTATAGAATTCGTTCAGAGTATTACGTGTTTGGGAATAGTACTGGATAACAAATGTTGCTTTGAGAAGCATATCCGCAGTATTGCTTCACGTATTAGTTTCACTCTTCGTCAACTATACAACACCAATTTAGTTTTACCTCGTTGGGTAAAAACAAAACTAGTTCATGGCTTAATTATGCCAAATATTTTGTACTGCCTAGAGGTATATACAGGAACTACTCAAAGTAATATGAATTTTATAAAGACAGTGCTTCATAGAGTTATGCGCTATGTTTATTCTGTTAAGCCGTATGTTCACATATCGCCGTTTGTGAATGACTTTTTAGGCTGTTCCTTTGTGGAATTTGTGCACTTTCGGTTGCTATATTTTTTTTTACAAGATATACAAACTTCAATCTCCTTTGTTCCTAGCAAATTCATTTGTCTTCAGTCACTCAATTCGCAACAGACAGTTAATTATTCCAAAGGTAACACCGCTTATGGATCGATCATTCCTCGTAAGAGTAGCCCGACTATTTAACACTTTGCCAAGCAGTTTAAAAACGTTTAATTTGTCTTCCATGGCATTTCGTAAATATTTAATGGAACACTTTCGTTCAAGTACAGAGTAATGCTTTTATTTAAATGTATTTTCTTTGGTTTCTTGATTATCACTTATATGCTTTCATCAGGTTTTTTTCTTTTATTAGGAAATATTAGGATTATTTTAATTTATATTATTTTTTATGATTTTATACTGAATTTTTTCTAGTAGTTAATGATGTTCTATTTAACATTTTGATGCATATTGTAATTTAGCTTTAATAGGCTCCAATGGGCTTCGAATTACATGTCAATAAAGAAATGAAATGAAATTGAACTTTGTAAGCCTTTACCGAGGTCTTTGTTCTAAATTTTTTTTTAAAGAAGTGCAAGACATGTTCACTTTCTGAGAGCGATGACGAGTCACTGCAGCAATGTTTTTGATTGAACGCACTGGACGAGAAAGTACTCGGGTTGGTTTGTCCAATTACGATCCATTGTCACGAACTCGCTTCCAAATTGACGCACAAACTGAACTAAAGGACAATCTCTTCTCGAAAACTATCCACGTAAAGACTCACTAACGGGTGTTCAATCTAGAGGTATTTTTTTAATAGGGTTTTTGTTCACAGATTACGCGTGAGTTGTGTTAATCTTTACTTTTTATCTTTTCAGTATTGTTTGCTATTTCGTCATGCAAAGACTTACACTGCGAAAACCACGGTTAAATTCGGTTTATGGGCTGGTGGAAGTTGGTTTATAATATTTTCCAAATTTCAAACATAAACCTTATAATAAAATTAAAAATGAATGAATTCTACCTTTCAAAGTCGAAGTAATCGGTAGTTCAAATTTAAAATTTTAAATGGGTCACACAATAAGTAAAGGGTGTTTTTTATTGAGGTATAGAACTTCGAATTGAAATAAAACACAAGAAAATCGTTTTAATGTCCATCAATTTGGCTTTATTGGAAGGATAATTTTATGCCATTAATGTTTAAATATGATTTCGGGCATGTGGCCGCCGCAACCACTTTTTCGAGCATATGGGGCCGTATGTTGGCAATAACGCCACGAATGTTGGCTTCCAAGTCCCCTAACGTTTCTGGTTTGTTGGCGTAGACGAGCGACTTCACATATCCCCAAAGAAAATAATCCAATGGTGTCAAATCACACGATCTTGGTGGCCAATTGACAGGTCCATTCCGCGAAATTATGCGCTCATCGAATGTTTCCTTCAATAATTCGATTGTGACGTGCGCTGTGTGGCATGTAGCGCCGTCTTGTTGGAACCACAACTCATCCAATTCGGGAACAAAATAGTCGGTTATCATGGCTCTATACCGGTCTCCATTAACGGTAACTGACTCTCCAGCATTATTTCGGAAGAAGTATGGCCCAATGACTCCACCAGCCCATAGAGCACACCAAACAGTCAGTTTTTGTGGATGTAATGGCGTCTCAAGGGTCTCATGTGGATTCTCTTCACTCCAAATGCGGCAATTTTGCTTGTTGAAGTAGCCATTCAACCAAAAATGAGCCTCATCACTGAACAAAATTTTGTGTAGAAAATCAGCATCGAGATGAATCTCATTTTCGGCCCATTTTGCAAGCGTTGTTCTTTTGTCAACCTGTTCATGATGAAATGGCAAACCAAACTAAATATTAATCACTTGACAGCTGACAAAATGGCCGCCAGTTAAAAAAGTGATGCCAACTTAAAGTTCTATACCCCAATAAAAAACACCCTTTATATACCAAAAAATGGGTGTTATGGTTTAATATGGTTGTTTGTACATAGCTTGTAGTTCTTGGCTTATCGAAGCACATATTTTCTTTTAAATATCCCCAAAGAAAGAACTCCAACGGTGTCAAATCACTTGATCTTGCCGGCCAATTAACATCGCCGAAAAGTGATGTAACACGCCCATTGAATTTCTCGCGCAAAAGAACGATTGTTTCGTTGGCTTTGTAGCAATTGCTACCATCCTATTAGATGCACATATCGTCCAGGTCCATATCCTCTAATTTTTGACCACAAAAAGTCACCTCACAATAGCAAACACCTTTCTCGGTAACTGTTTGGACAACCTCATTTTCGAAGAAGTACGGCCGACCACGCCGCCAGCACATAAACCATACCTAACGGTCACTGGATTCTCATTTGCCCACATGCGTCAATTCTGCTTGTTAACTTATCCACTGAGGTGAAAGTGTACCTCGTCTCTGAAGATGATTTTCTTTGTAGTCACCCGTCACTTCTGTCTTTTTAACCAACCATTCGGCGTATTGACGATGTTTAAAATGGTCAGTAGGCTATAGCTCTTGAGTCAATTAAACCTTGTAAGCGTGTAAATTCAAATCTTTATTCAAAATTCGCATCAGGTACCACGACGAGTTGAGATTGACGGCTCTTCTGCCCCACTATGGCGTACAACATTAATGTTTTCTGCATATCGAACCGGGCGTGCATGCACAGGTTTTTCCACATTTCCTACAGACCTGGTTTGCAGAAATTTGCGGACACATTTGGTCGTTAATGCTGCTCAAAAAAATCACGAAGTGCACAAAATTTTTTTTATTATTTATTATTATTTTATTTTAACGCCTATTTTCGTAAAAGGCTTCTGAACGCGCTGCTCAACTGTGTAACTCTCCATGGTTCAATTTGTCAAATACTGAAAGAAAGAAATGTCAAATTAAGTAGGACTTGACGTTAAGGTATGGCTTACAACTAACATTATGGTTGGTCCACCCTTTATAAACAAAACTGAATATTCCTACCTTATAAATGCATTTGCAATCTTGTGGTTAATTTCGATTAAAGCCGCTTGGTGTTGTTGGCTTCCATAACATAAGACACCCGCATGTAAATGCTAATGCTAAATGGAAATATACAGACAAGACAGCCATAGAAACAAACATATGTTAACTAATTAGAAATTCCTGCTGTCCGTCTGTGTGCACTCAGAAGAAGTACGGGTAGCAATCCGACCGAAGAAAGAAGCAACACCTCTTCTTTAATGGGCATTTACGTGTTGATTTGTTTGCTTTCGTTCGGGTTTGTTGCGCTTAAACTTTTGTTATTGTTAGACGCTGCAGCGTAGGAATTTGGGGGTATGTTACAAACATCTTTCGGTTTACAACGCATACGAGTTTTATATTAAAAAGTTTTAAAATTCAATAATTAGGATTTTTATAATCTAATTCGTGTTACATGATTATTGCTGTGATAGCTTCAATCAGGATGCGCCATCGCTCAGGAGCCATTACCAAGCGAAGGCCAGCGCCACTTAAGGCCAAACCCCGCCGGTAACGATTTGAAGCGTGTAATATGAACACAATTTCCCACATGGTCCGGGACCAAGACCAATCTAAGCCTCTGCTGATCTATAGATCACAGCACCCGGTTGCAATGCAACTCCACACTGAGCCGGAACTCTGCCCGCGATTGGGGTTTAAACCATAGCCACCACGATACTCCCCAAAGGGCCGCACCTATTAGTCAGGCCGGAATAGTACTGGGGGCTCCCGACTAACCATGTTACCAGACTTTAGTCACCGGCAAGCGGGACTTGTCAACCGGGTGCTGTGACCCATAGACAGCAGAGGTATATATAGTCCTCAACCCCTTACTAAGAGGGAAGTTATGACCCATACCTGTCATGCTTCGAATTAGTTCCGTCGGACTCTATTCAATGGGGCGCTGTCCGTCGCATGGTAATTGCACCATTCCCGATGGCGCATTGTGGTTTAGGCCAGAGTCGCGATAATCACGTTAAACTCGGCGACTCTGTCTAAACCATGCTCTACATGGGCATGGCTTCCTCACCACTCAGAGCGAGGTCATTTTCTACGCCTTTCGTTCGACGACGGTGAACGCAACCATGAATCAAGGTTGGACCCGACTGAGCCCCCAACAAGACCCGAGGTTCTGAGTTATCACCAATCCTAAATGATAGAATTCTGATATAGTCCTTTTTTGTTTTTCTTCCTTTTCTCCCTGCTTCCTTTTTAGCCATTTCAAGCACGCAAAACTAAACTGTAGCAATGACTACGTTAGAATTTGAGCTTGAACGATGAACGAGTGCGATGCACAGGGAAGTCCAAATCTAATTTTAATTTGTTTGCACTTAAAAATTTTATAAATTAATTTTTGTCAGCAAATTAATGGTTTATTCAAAAGCAACTAAACAAAAAAGGCGCTAATCGACGAACGAAATATGTGCCATATAGACGCGAAGCTGCAATTCTCCGGCCAAGGGCTGCCTTCCCGGCACTATATGTGCTGCAACAACAACAACAACAGGCTCATACTACCCGTGGGCACTTGCGCAAGCGGCTTAAGCGATGTTTGGAGTGATCTTTGTAAAATCTATAGACCCCTCTGCTTTAACAGCGAATATCGAAGACGCATGTCAGAGCGCTTACCCTTCCCGCAGAGGTACGATATAGAAAGATACAAGTTAAATGTCTACTGGCTATACTTTCTCTGCTTTCACTACCTAGCCTACATATCATCTCGAAGTCGACACAACGCAGTGCATATAGCGACATTCCGACAGTATTGGTCTAAAAAAACGATTGCGCCGGCTGGGAAATGTGGTGCGGGTAAATAAAATGCTCCAGCAGAGTCTTGGTAACCCTCTGGAGGTCACTTGCACTATACCAAAGCGCGTAGCATTAAATTCCGTTCGCGGCTTAATGCTGTTCAGACTTGAGAACAGTCATTTAGGTAAGTACACACATCCATAATATTTTTTTATGTGGCTTCCTCGACGCATCTCAGTAGCCCATGTTGTCAACCCAAAAACCCTTAATGACGGTTTATTTTTCTATCTCCCAAATGGCTTGCTCGAAAAAAATGTCAGCATCCAATCTTAGATCCGAGGTGGGCCATTGACATCGGCGACACAGCTGAGAAGATAATTATGGAATGTTGCGTGAGCTGTGTCTAAACATCGGCCACCACAAATGGTCCAACATGCCTCTGTAGCGATCACTGTTAATCGAAATTACGTTTCCACCACCAAACTGTCACTCTAAGGATGCATGGGCATCTTGAAGATCATGTGCGGGCTTTTCGATCTCAAGCTGTGGCAGTTATGCTTCTTGTTAGTGCGGCCAAGATGAAACGTGCTTTGGAACAGAAAAGTTTGTCCTTTAGGCCTAAACAGAAAAGCATTACCAAAGCTGATGGTTTGCCTAGTCAATTTGACCTTGTAATCAAATAATGCAGTTTATTCGGGAAAAACTCGCATATGGCAGGTACATGAAATGTTCATTTGTTGTGATCAAAGGCGAATCGATGTTCCAGGACTGAGTCGCACTCTTTCTAATACGACAGTCGCATTATCTTGCGTGCGCGATGTATGATGACGGGGCCGTGAATAGTGTCCACTTGCATGCTAGTTTCTCGAAATTTTTGAACTCAACTTCAGCAGCTTATTTTCCATATACTAATAAATACGAACGGTATGGGCTCCGCGGCATTGACTTCGAGAATACGTTAGATTTACTACAAACGTTTACCGTTTCGACCTTCTGTCAAAATGTCGAGCGGAAACTGTGAAAAAATCTGATTCAAAAAGAAAGCACCAAATGGACCACTCGGTATATTCTGAAGCTTGATAGAAAAGGCCGCAATTTTTTTTCCCCTGCAATGAATCCAAACTTACCAACTTAAGTCTTACAACGTCCCATTAAGAAACAAAGGGTAACTTCTCTTAAATCAGTGAGCTGTGCACGATTCAATTCTTATACTAACTGACTAGGACCTACTGTTTAACGCCGGCTCCGAACGGCTAATGCATTTTATAGAGAGGTTATAAACATGGCTTAGAGATAAATACTCTCAATCGTCAAGTTGCATATTTAAATAAAAACCACTTATCTAACGCTTGAATCAGCTGATTCATTATTTTTAGTATTTTTGAAAAGGAATTGTTAAATTTCTACTGCATAGTCGCTGAAAAAAAGGAAGTCTCAGATGTCTTTAACTTACTAAGTCAAAAATAAGCGGCAATGTCAGGACTTGAATGATGATATTATTGCAAAAGGTTCTAAACTAAATATCAAATTAATAAACCTTAGAAAGTGCAATTTGATTGGATTAGTTGTGGATATGAACATGTTGGTTCGGCCCTCTCAATAAATGTTTTATAAGCATTTCGGTCTTGGGCGTTTCTAATTCCATCATCCTTTACTTGGTCTCTCCCCTGTCTGCGCTTTCCGTGGTAATTTTCGTTTAACTTCTTGCTGGCTGGATCGATTGTTTCCATTCGATCGACATGTCCAAGCAAGGGCATCGATGTAATATAATGCTCTTAACACTTTTCGGCGCCATAAAGAAGCACACGTAGTATCTAGTGTAAAGTGTAATCTTCGTTTTTCGAGACAGAGCTCTCTGCTCTTAAGCTGTTTACAGAGCCGAAAATAACATTTCTTTGCCAACACGAGGAGTTATACAAATTCCTCTACTACTTCAACGTTGTAACTGTCGCCTTTCTCTAGCAGTTGCCAGCATCAGTTTGGTCTTGGCCTCATTTACCATCAGACCCATCTTAGACGATTCTAATTGCATCTTTGAAAAAGTTCCAGTTACATCTCGATCAGTTCTGCCGACAATGTCAGTGACGTCTGCACATGCGAGAAGGATGTGGCGTAAGTGTGCCCGTTTTATTAACTTTTTTGTTTTCTAGAATTTACTCCATTAAAATGTTGCTCGATAAGGCTGTCACCCTGTCTAAGACCGCTTGTCGTAGTGAATTGTTCGGAGAGGTTCTTTCAATTTTCACTGGGGATTTGGTGCTACTCAGTGTACAAGTTTTGATGGTATCTCAGTCATGGTTTCAAATAATTTATCTAGCGGAGTGTCGAAAGCCGCCTTATAGTCGATGAAGAGGTGCTATGTATCTATTTGGTCGATTGTTGACTTATTCGAAGCCGCACCGCTTTAATATTTCACAAAGTATAGTTGATGGTATTTTATACGCGATGGATGGAGACAATAAGTCTCGGGAACCTGGCGCAAACGGTTTTGTTTCCCTTTATGTGAATTGGGCTTAATACGCTGAGATTACATGCGTTCGGTCTTCTGGTTAGTGCAAACTTATACAGCTTCGTCGGAATACCGTCGGCTCCTGCTGCTTTTTTGCTCTTGAAGCGTGTTAATGTAGTGGATATGAATGCTGAAGGAAGAACAGCCAAACTACATCTTAAAAACTGATTTTCTGTTTAAAAGATTAGAGCATCCTTTCCGAAAAAATAACTTGCAAGCGTTGGATGCTGAATGTTGGTACTAGATGTACATTCAGGCAATTTCGGATTATTTGACAAGTCCATTTTTACCATTTTACCAATGCCAATCAATTCTGCTTTATACCCAAAGCACGTTATATGACTAGAACCTCAGTATAGTGGTCCTGATTGTTCAAAACTCTTGAAACATTTTCTGTTTCACTCCAAGGTTTTTTTTAAATTACAGGGAAATTCTTTTTCTTTTGCAGGATTGTTATCCTTTCTTCTACAAGTTGGTTCATGCTTGTTACTTTAAATTTTTTATTCATTTTTTTCTGTTTTTTTTTTGTAAACGCAGTAATACAGGGTGGCGCACTTATCGTGCTACAAAAACAAAACGTAATAACTTTCTTTTTTTGTAAGCAATCGGCTAATTCTGTATTTTATTTGGAAAGTTAGTATTTAGATTTATTAAAATGATTGCTTGGGATACCGAGAAGAGGATTTGGATTGTGCAGCGGTGCCATGCTTTGCAGTCCTGCATTTCCATCTAAAGGGAATTTAGGCAGGAGTTTGGCGGAACTTCCCCGAGTAGATGGACCATTTTGACGCTGGTGAACATGTTTGCCGAAACTGAAAGCATCCCACGAAGATCGTTCCATCGAGATCCCAACGTTGGAGTTCAAAATACCATCGCGGCTGTATTATTGCCAATTCAGGCAAATCCAAGCGTTTTGCCTCGAAACTTATCAACGCAAATTGCAGTTAGCAGACGGTCATTACAACGGAAAATTCATGATGACTTAATCTTGTTTCCGTACAATGTCCAAATTGCAAGCAACTTTAACCCGCTGAATTTGCCTACTAGAATGCAATTTCGCCAACAACTTATTGAAATGACGAAGAATGCTACAGCTTGATAAATTGCTTGTTTATGTCCGATGAGGCCCATTTTGATCTAAACGGCAATGTAAACAAACGAAATTGGATCTGGAGTGATCTAATCCACAAATACTCCAAGAGATGAAACTGCACCCAAAACAAGTTACTGTGTGGTGCGCAGTTTCATCAAGCTGCATTGTGGGGCCATACTTCTTTAAAGAAAACGGTGTAACAGTTGTTGTTGTAGCGGCAAACCGTACCGGGGTAACAGCCCTTGGCCGAAGAATTGGTGCTTCGGGTCGATCCGGTGCGTAGAACCGGCTGTCGTGGGATCGCGTGCGGTGTAACAGTGACTGTCATTGTCGTTACTTAAAGATGTTGAAGGAGTTTTCTACCCAGAACTATGCCGATGACGTATCCGATTCAATAGCATTTAGTTTCAGCAAGATGGAACAACTGAACATATGGCCAGACCGGTTATGGCAGAGCTTCAACGAAAATTACCAAACAAATTAATATCCAGAAATTTTACTTTCTGCTGGCCTCCAAGGTCACCTGACCAGACGTAATCTAGGATGTAGGGTATACGAGATTCGTGGCAGCCAAAATAAATTCAGCATTTGTCAGCCTAAGGCTCTTTCTGCCATCGTCTGCCGCTGCGTTTGTAAATGATGGAGATTTTAACCGCCAACAATCCGACCGGGTAAACCGACCAAGAGTGCTTTGAGGTTTGAAACCAAAAACCGATGTATTGTATATTTAAGACCACTAAAATACCAGTATAACGGTATTGTTCTGCTGTTCATTATATTTTGACTTATTTATGCGATACTCACACGTACCTTTTGTTGGGCATCTTTTGTATGTTTTTCGTTTGGTTTGTAAAGGTTTAAAGCAGAAAGAAATGTTCAACATTTCTTAAGGTATTTACAAACAGACACACACAGGTGTGAGATCTGGTATATTTCAAAACAGATATTTTAGTATTTTCTAACAATAACACAAGTTTCGAGATTAAAAAGTGAAATTGAAATAATTTTCGTCGCTTCTTTTTGTTAAGTGTTCTCTGCACCGAAGAATTGAGCCGCAGACACAAAGACTTTTGATTGGAAATATTCTTTTGAGTCATTTATCGTTCGCTTGTCTTCTTTGGTATTTAAATTAATTTTAACGGTTAACAGAATTTTTATTAGTTGTCCAAAGATATCAACGTTTTGCTTTCAATTTCATTTGATCGTTTCCAACAGCTCTGCGATTGCCAAGGTGTATTTTGGAAATTCTGCATTATACCTTCCAACAGAGAATGGAGGGTATACTAAATTTGTCAATCCGTTTGCTACATATGACATGTTTGTCCGCCTGTCTACTTTATAAGCACGACAGTGGTTCGCTCGATGGTGGAATTGTATATGGTCCAAATCAGCTCAGAGGGAAAAATTTTTCAGTTTAAGGAACATAACGCACCTCTGAAAAAAAGTAAATTTTTTAACCCATTTCCAACCACTAGACAGAAATCAATGAAAGATTTTTTTATGGAGTGGCGGTCGATTTTTCGACAAAAGTATGGTTCATTAATTTGCAACGGCCCTTTATCTTGGAAAAATTATTGATAACAAGTTTTTCTAATAATTTACAACCTGTGAAATTTATTTTAAGATTTGGTGTATGAGACGCGACAACGATGAGGCTTTTTAAGCTTTCACAATTCCATGGTCTGTTCTATCGCTACGAATATCATGTAGCGCAATTTTATCACTCAGTTTGGGTGCTTTCGTGATCTTTTTTGTCATCGGTTTAGCTAGACGTAGTAGTCGTGTCATTGATCTGCCTTTTCTTGGAGCTGCTCGACGCTTTAACCATTCATTTGCGATTCGATATAGTTTGGGACGGAGTAAAGATTTCATGCGTTGACCATGGCGGCGTCGAAAGCATTGGTTATCAATGGCCAATACCACTTTTTGCCGCGAATCCGATAGTTGTATGTGGTGGTATGGAATAGGTGGACGCCTCCCATACGACGGTTGTACGCTTTGAAAATTTGAGGCATTTGGAAAGCTGTCATTTTCCCCACCTTTCGGTCCCACCATTTTACACGATGCATAGACTTTATTGCTTGGTGCGATACAATTAAAACAACGGAGCTATTGAGCCAACGAGCTCCCAACAATTTATTTTTCTTGCCGAACACAAAATCCAACGAACCACGCTTCTTTTTCATCTTTCTGACAACCACAAGTGGAACTTTGTTAGTTCGGTGGTTGTTGTAGCGTACACATAGTGCCGGGAGACAGATTTTGGCCGAAGAATGGCTGCTTCGGGTCAATCCGGTGCATAGAGCAGGCTCTCGTGGGATCGATAGTTCGGTGGTCTCGAACGGTGCCAGTGCAGAAATAATTCATCTTGAGTCAAACGAGACAACAACTTTTAATAAGTAAAGAAATTGTACAACGCAATGCAATTTTGCGATGGATGTTCCACTTTACTCAGCAGCTTCAAAATGACAGTTTCTCCCAAACCGTACTCTAGGTAATCTGTTTCCGGAACTGCATTCGCACCACCATTCGGAATGAAGGAGTGCAAATATGAGTACCCTTCGGCCGAACATAAAGCCGCCCAATATTTAAAACCAAAACGGATATGCCTTTCCTTTATGAACTTTTTGCCTGAGTGACGGCCAAAGCACGCAATCAAAGCATTTTTGTATAGGGTTTTCCCTTAAGGACATAAAAATTTTATATATTAATAAAACAAAGAATATTTTAGATATAGAGTTTAAATTTATTCAAGTATGCAAATGTTTTTTTCGATGAAATTCTGAAGTTTCGCGAAACTTTGCCAGGGCCATCTACTCAGAATTTCGGTAGTAATTTTTAATGACTTCAAAACGTTGCACGTAAGTGAACGTTACCATGATGAAAATGTTGACTTCGACTAACGTCTGGCCACTGAAGATCATTAAAAAATGTTTAAGGGTGAGTTGACATAAAGATACGAAATTGTATTTTTGACGAGCGTTTCAATTTTTTCTTTAAAATTGCTTTTTGCAACAGCTGAAAAAATAGGTAAAAACACGAATTGACCAAAGAAAATAATAATCTTTGTTTAGAAAGTTGTAAAATAACATTGTGTGGACTGCCAAGTTCTAACTGTTTTCCGATAACCTTCAAAAATCGCGAAAGTCACTGGTCGGGTTTTCAACTAATGGGTGGAAATTGGTTAACTTAATTGTGAATCGTTAGTAGAGACGCAGTTAACACATCCAAACTAGAGCCTATGATAAAGGTCGGTTCAACTAAAACGCAGGATGGTAATTGTAAATAAAAGAAAAAGTTTTCGGAGAAGTAATCTCGTAGAAGAATCTGTAACGATTATGTGTGAAAAAAAATATTGACCAAATGCTTGTCACGGCTTCGGTGGCATACCTCTATCTAATGGCCCGTATTTTCAATCACTCTGAGACTTAATGGAGGTTCGATGTCCTTAATGTGCCGAATTATCTCTTCATTTAGCTCTTGAATTGTTTTTGGCTTATTGACGTACACTTTTTCTTTTATTTAACCCCAAAGAAAAAGGTTTAACGGAGTCAAAATACTTGACCGTGGTGGCCTATTAAAATCGCCACGACGTGAGATAATATGGCCGTTGAATTTATCTGGCAAAAGAGTCATTGTTTTGTTGGCTGTGTGGCAAGTGGTACCATCCTGTTGGAACAACATATCATCCAGGTCCATAACCTTAATTTTGTTATCATCTCGCGATTGCCAAAACGATTTAGATTTCGAAGAAGTACGGCCCGATGACGCCTTCAGCCTATAAACCGCACCAAACAGTCAGTCACTCTTTGTGGATGCATCGGCTTTTCAACAATCACTCGATGATTCTCTTTGCCCAAATGCGGCAATTCTCCTTGTTATCGAATCCACTGTCGACACATTTGGTCAATTAATTTAAAAAAAAATACCAAGTGCACGAAATGCCTTTTGATTTGAACGCTCATTTTCATAAAAGGCTTCAACAATATTAACGCGCTGCTCAATTGTTTACCTCTCCATGAAACAAAAAATGTCAAATTAAGTTGGACAAAAAACTTGACGTTAACATCGTGTATTATGGTTGGAACACCCTTTACATTGTGATTTTTTTAGGATTGGTTAAGTTTTTAATCTTAGCGTTATTGTTAAAAAGCCGTTGCTTCCTTAAAGATTGATTGTTTGATGCGGTTAATGGGCTGGCGGCATCACCGGACTGTACTTTTTCGAAAACGAGGTCTGCCAAGCACACGCAGAGAAAAAACATGGTTACTACATGGTCACGTCAATAATAATATGTTCTCCGCAATAAAAGTATGTTCGCAACCATAGCATTGTAAACTGAATTTATTTTTGACAATGGTATAATTGCTGCAATATTAATATTGTTGAAATGTAACAATAGTATTATTGCCAAATTTAAATATGAAAATATGATTATAGCAACAATATAAATATGGTTTGTGCGACAAAAGTATTGTGTTTTGCGTTTTATGTTAACAATAATATGATTACGGCAAACTTACTGTATGATTGTAGTTTTTCTTCATTTAAATTGTCTTTTAAGTACAATGTTATTGTTACGGATCTAATGCAATAATAGTGCTTTTTTATCAAAATTAAATTTTTTTAAACAAGCTGCTTTGGCTTTGTTTAACGCTTACGTTTATTTAAACTTATTTTTTGAATTCAATGTATTTTTTAATAATTTTCATAATTCAAATCTATTGTTGACAACTTGAACCAATTCTAATAAATAATATTGGGGACCAAATCTATTGTCGACAACTTAAACAAATTCTAATGAATTATATTGGGGATCCTAGTATAATTGTGTGTGATTATACTTTGGTTGTAGGGATCATAACATGGTTGCGTGTGAATCATAGTATGGTTGTGAGGATCATACTATGGTTGTATATGCAACATACTATGGTTGTGAGGATCATACTATGGTTGTGTAGATCATAGTATGGTTGAGTGTGAATCATAATATGACTGTGGGGATCATAGTATGGTTATGTATGAATCATACTATTGTTGTGAGGATCATAGTATGGTTGTATTTGAATCATACTGTTGTTGTGAGGATCATAATATTGTTGTACCACAACCATATACCCCACAATAGTACTATCCTCTTCGAATATTGTCACCACAACCATATTTTTTTCTGCGTGCAGTTACCGTGAAAGGTGTTCGCTATCGCGAGATGATAACGGACTTCTTGTGGCCAGAAATTGAGGATATGAACCTGGACGATATGTGGTTCCAACAGGTTGGTGCCACTTGCCACACAGCCAACGAAACAATGACTCTTTTGCGCGGGAAAAATAAATGGGCGTGTTATCTCACTTCATGGCGATATTAATTGAGGATAGTAATAAGATAAAGTGTACGATACATCAATATGCCAAGAACAATTCAAGAGCTAAAGGATAAGATTATTCGGCACATTAACGACATTGAACCTCCATTATCAGAGTCCCACCCACTCCGGATTGTCTGGTGTTTACATAAACTACAAAAATAAAGAGGAAAACGAGAGAGTCATCACATGGAGCTTGTTAAGGGCAGCTCTTACTACCATTCGCGTGTGCGCCCTCAGAACGGACAAATGTTACGATATTCTTTCAGCTCGCTATCGAAATTTCATTGGACGATGAATACTTAAAGTCTCTTACTCAAAAGAAACGTTCTGCCTTTATTTCGCTAAATAAAAATCACAATTTGATTGAACTCTTTTTTATTTAAAATTCCGCCCTCCCTCTTGGTTATTGGAAATATTTTTAGTTAAAACTGTCGTTAATTCAAACTTTTTCTCTTGAAATATGTTTGTTGTTTGAAATATTTTTAGTTAAAACTGTCGGTATTCAAACTTTTTCTCTGGTCACTTGAGTTCCAAATATCGAAAGTAGACCTTATAAATACGTAATCACACGTATAAAAAAAAGTATGTTTGGGATAACAATATTCAAAGAGCATCATACTATTGTTAGGTATATGGTTGTGGTACAACAATATTATGAATCTCACAACAATTGTACGATCCAAATCCAACCATACTATGATCCTCATAACAATAGTATGGTTCACACATAACCATACTGTGATTCTCACAGCCATAATATGATTCACACTCAACCATACTATGATCTCCACAACCATATTATGATCCTTACAACCATAGTATGTTTCACATACAACCATAGTATGATCCTCACAACCATAGTATGATTAACACGCAACCATGTTATGATCCCTACAACAATTATACAATGATCCTCAAAAGTATTTATTTAAGTTGTCAACAATAGTTTTGAATTATGAAAACTAATTGAAAATACATCAACTTCAAGATAACAGGTGTTTATCAAAGATATTTCAGTCAAACAAAGCCGAAACTGTGTGTTCGAAAAATTTAAATTCCATCTAAAAAGTACTATTATTATTATAACAATAACATTGTTATAAAAAGCATATTCAAATGAAGTAAAATTATAATCATACAGTATGATTGGCGTTATCATATTATTTTTTAACATTAAACTCTAAATACAATACTTTTGTCGCGCCAATCATATTTATATGGATGTTACAGCCATGTTTTAATTTCTAAATTTGCCATTAATACTATTGTTACATTACTTACATTTCAATAATATTAATATTGTGGCAAACATACTATTGTCAAAATTAAATTCAATAAACAATACTATGGTTGCGACGAACATAGTTTTATTACGGAGGACACACTATTACTGCCGTGACCATATAGTAACCATATTTTTTCTCTGCATGCGGCGCCATTTGATCTTATCTGAATTTCTTAGGGTCTTAAATGTTGCAGCTCTCCTGGCTCTTACAAGTGAAAATACTTCCCATTGGTACTTAGCCCTTGCTTTTGTTTAATTTCAAAATCGATGGCGCCTTAATAGTTCGGTACAATGAACAGCTAAAATCTTTATTGCTATTTAAGAAAGAAGAAACTGCGCCACATCTTTTTCGAAAAGTCATTTATCTCTCTCTACCTGTCATCTAGTGTAGTGTCATTGGGTTCCACGACATATCCAGTATGTTGTCCTATACCCAGACCATATGAATGCATAGTCTGCATGTATGGGTTATGTTCAAAAGTTATTACAACTGCTGGCTACTGTTATCGTTACACACTTAAACTGATTATGAGTCCCAAAGTTGTAAAGACAACGACCACGACGACGATGATGGCGATGTTGGCGCTGAAGATGCTCCATACTTGTTTTTTTTCTGTTTCTTAGCCGAGGTTGAGGTACTTTGTATCCGATGATGATGTGTGTGTTGGCCTAGTTGGTGTTACTTTTAAGTGTTGTTGTTGTAGCTGCAGTGGAGTATCGTTGATGAGATCTTAAGTGACCATATAAGTGATGTTTACATATGTTTGCCTTAGTGCCCGGCTGTTCGTCCGTCTATTTCATCTGCGCATTCCAATTAAATTTGTGTCTGTGTGTGTGCGTGCGTGTTACGATGTGGCGTCTTTAAGTGACCACCAACCACATGCCGGCATACATTTGTTTAGGATTATGTTTTGTATCTATGACAATGTCCCCGGCGCTACATACAAATGTTGGAAGCATCTTTGGTGTTAGTTTTCGGTTAATTTGATTTTGATCTGTTGGATATTTAATTATTTAGATGGGATTTTAATTTATGACATACGCATGCATCTGTGTTTGTGGCCCAGTGTATGGCTTTTCTCAAATTTGACGCTGTCTGCAGTTTTTGCCGAAAAGATGATTCGAAATTATATGCCTGTCATTGTAAAGTTATTGACATTTGAATTTTGTGTTAATCGCCAAATAATGATGAATGCATTTTTCATAGCCATCATCAGAGTTACTGCTGTTGTTTACTGTATTTGCGAAACACCCCTACGAATATAAATTTATCATAATTTTACAACGACCGTCTTTACGATTTTGTTGGCCAAAAAGAAAAAAAATGTAATGCCGATAATGCGTTTTTTTTACCACGCACACTCGCTTTAATCGCAATTACTTTTTTCTTTTGGCCGTGATACAATGACGACCGATTTTTGTAATATTTTAATAACATAATGATGCGAAATAAAAACATAAATAGTGTTTGTTTTTGACCTTTTGCGTGTTTTCTTCTGTGGATTTAATCACAAAAAGTGGATTATGTTTAAGGTAAAGTAACATTTAAGTTGTGCCTTTGACTCTAAGTTTAATATATCCACAATTATTGTCATTTGAGCCTTTTAAAACCGGTCTAATCATTGGTGACCTAAGGTACGCATAATGTGATCTGTTTTAAAGCGATCTCTTGTAAGCCCCTGAGGCTTTGAAAAAACTGCCTTAGTTTTGTTAGGCATACATATATTCGAATGTATAGTACTTGTGTAGTGAGTTAACACCGATCCGAGTCTGCTGTAGGGCCTCTATAAAACAAACCTCTAATCGGTGCCTTTCGCAACCTCACTTCTGACCTAGCGATCGGAAAAGTTTTTCAGTGGCTGGGATAATTGACTCTAAATTAAGTAAATCCACAATTATTGTCATTTGACTCTTTTGTCTAATCATTGATGACCTGAATCACGCATAATGCGATCAAGCTTTATGTGTCATTCCTTTGTGAGGCATATATTCGAAAATTGAATAGTGAGATAACACCGATCCGAGTCTGCTAAAGGGTCCTTATTAAATGAGCTCTTATCGGGGCATTACGCAACCTCGACCTATCGATCAGATAAGTTCTTCAGTAACTGGGATGTAATTTCCTACCAGCAAGTGCTGTTAATACACGAGGGTATATCAAGAACTCCGTGACTTTTCGAATAAAACACCGTTTTTTTACAATTACAGAAAATTTATTTTTCGACATAATCTCCTCAGTACACTTAGTCCATCGTGTCTCCAATTTTTGTATTTCTTCCAAAAAATAGGATTTTTCGAGTTCCATGAAGAAGGCATTTGTTTGACGAATAATTGCATCGTTGAACTTGAAACTCTTTCCACAGAGCCATTTCTTTAGGTTTGGAAATAGTCACTGGGGGCTAAGACCGGATAATATGGCGGTGCATTGTCTTCATGAATTTTTTTTTTCGTGGCGATATGGGGTCTTTTTTAAAATCCTTGTTAAATCGGTCCAATAAGTTGGCATACTATTCGCCGTTTATTGTTTTTTCCTTTGGAAGGAAATCGATGTGGATTATCCCGTGTACATACCAAAAAAACTGTTGCTATCACCTTATTGGCCGACAAAGTCACCTTGGCCTTCATTAATGCCGGTTCACCCAGAGAAACCCATTGTTTAGACTGCTGCTTGGTTTCCGGAGTGTTGTACTGGAAAAACTCATTCGAATTGCGGTTAAACAACTCGAAACAATCCTTTGAAGTCGTCACACGATTACGTTTATGGTCAATTGGAGCAAATGCGGCACTCATCTTGCAGACAGATTTTTTAAACCCAACTAATAATGTAAAATCGAAACCACACAGTCATATGAAATGCGTATGGCTTCAACAATTTCACTTACTTTTACTCTTCGATCGTCCAACACTATAACGAGGATTTTTTTTCGACATTTTCGGGTTATTGACCTCAATCGGCCGTCCAGAACGTTCAGAGTCATTTACACTTGTGCGACCACAACGAAAATCAGTAAACCACTTTTTTACTACCACTGAAATCGATGTTGCAGAGTCCTCATAGTACTTTATTTATCGAGCTTTCTCCAGGTTTGATTGACGATTTTTTCCGTAAAAGATAATGTTTAATGGGCACTCGAAATTCACTTTTTTTCATTTTTAACAAAATCCACGATTTGTAGGTTTAAACAGCTGTTCAACACAAACTAAATGACGGAATTCGTTGACAAAAGTCTATGGTCAAAGGCAACTAGATGGGAGCAGTGTTCCATTTCATATAACTACGAGGGAAGTTGAAAAAGTCACCGAAATATTGATATGCCCTCTAATCTATATCCAAGAACCAACCGCAAATGTCGGGCACCTCTTAATGAGATGACCAAGCAGTTCTTTATCCAACTAATCCGGGCAGCTAGGCAGAGAAACATTCCAGCGAACAATAGGGCTGCTGATCTTTCACATTTACAATTTTTGTTTTGAAAACCCTCAGGGACAGGACATGTCGGCTCATCGTATCGCTCGAATTTTGTAATAACGACCTCTAGGTTCTCTTTGTGAGTAGCCGTTAATAGAAGGCACTCTTTGTCACTGCCAAAAAACGCGTACCCTTCTTTTTAGACAGCCAAGCAAGATAACTAAGGGTATAAGCGATTCGTCACTGGGGTAAAAAAATGTAAGGGTGGTCCAGCCATAATGCACGATGTTAATTGTGAATCACGCCGTAACGTTAAGTTTTTTGCCAACCATGGAGAGAGGTACACAATTGAGCAGCGCGTTGAGATTGTTGAGACCATTTCCGAAAATGTGCGTTTAAATTAAAATACATTTTGTGCACTTCGTAATTTTTTCGCTCGGATCCTCACCAAAAAGAGTAGAAATTGCAATTCTTGACAAAATCCAGTTTCACCGCAGAATCTTGAGAGAAATGCGAAAAGCAACTGTGGTGGCAAAATTGTGGCAAAATCTCGATGCACGAGATGCATTTGGTGGCATTTGGCAGGAAACAGAATATTCCGGCAAATGTGTAAACGTCAAAATACAGGGTAATGGTACACCCTAAAATGTCATACAAAATGAATATTAGCTATTTTAAAATAACATTTTAAAGATTTCTATTCAAACAATTATAATTTTAATACTGTTTTCATGAAAAGCATTATAAGGAGGAACTTAATCTAAAGGACTTTGGAAAGAATACCTTTAAAAATTTTCTATTTTATAGGGTACAAATGTTTTGCGCAATCTTAACCCCGGTTTTTACTCGAACATCTCATTTGTTTAGTTAGTTCAAGCCAAAAACGACAAATTGTACAGGTTTGTCGATATGCGCTTTATCGAAAAATCGAAAAAACAGAGATGAATAAAAATCATTTTGGGAATGCTGTTTTTTGTGTTTAAAGTGTGCGAATTTAGTGTTTTCGGTGTTTTTTGTGTTTACTTATAGCAGCGCGTTGAGACTGTTGAGGCCATTTTCGAAAATGTGGGTTTAAATTAAAATACATTTCGTGCACTTCGTAATTTTTTTGGTCAGCATAATTGACCAAATGTGCCAACAGTGGAATCGTTAACGAGCTGAATTTCCGCATTTGGGCAAATAAGAATTTCCGAGTGATGGTTGAAAAGCCGATGCACCCACAGAGAGTGATTGTTTGGTGCGGTTTATGGACTGGCGGAGTCATCTGGGCGTACTTTTTCAAAAATGAGGTCGACCAAGCAGTTACCATTAATGGTGTTCGCTATCGCGAGATGATAACAGACTTCTTGTGTTAAGAAATTACGGATATGGACATGGACGATATGTGTTTTCAAGAGGATGGTGCCACTTGCCGCACAGCGAAAGAAACAAAGGCTCTTTTGCGTGAGAAATTCAATGACCGTGTTATCTCACGTCGTGGCGATGTTAGTTGTCCTCCACGATCTTGTGATATAACACTGTTGGACTTCTTTTTTTGGGGATTTTAAAAAGAAAAATTATACGTCAATAAGCCAAGAACAATTCAAGAGCTTAAGGATGAAATAATTCGGCACATTAACGACATTAAACCTCCTTGATGTCTCAGAGTCATTGAAAATATAGACCATCAAAACGAGGTATGCCACCGACAACGTAGCGAGCACATAATCATAATAAAGAATATTAAGATAATTCTCAATGTCACTTTGCCATTTTGTGAAAAACTTATCATCTTTAAAAAAGTAGATGCTAGAGGTCTCAAGCCGGTTAATCTCTGTTTAACTTTTTGTTTTATTTACAATTAATCTCCTGCGTTTACGTTGGACCACCCTTTACACGCAACCTTAATAGCTTTTCCGTTTTACTAACTTCACCTATACAATAAAGGCACCCACAATGTTTCATTAATGTAATGAAATAATTTGATTTAATATTTTCTATAGATTTATTGTATTGTGTATGGCTAAGCTATTTGCAGTCGTATGATCTTCTGCGTAACCTTTTTCATATTTATCTGCTAAAAATACTTTTCGTAATATAAACAGACTTTCTAATGACTTACATTCAAGTCGATGCAGTGATCTGCTTTATTTATTTCTACTCTACTCTCCGCTTAGAATGAAAAATATTTCAGTGTGTGTTTTTCTCCATTTGATTTTCAATTTCACACTGTGACACCGATTGGAATCACTTCCATTTCATTTCTCTCACCCAAATACATTCGATTCTAATCGCAAATATCCATCTACCGTCCGTTCGGCCATAAGTGACTAATTAAAATCAATTTGTGGCCGATAAGAAGCCAACAATCTTTAACATCTTGGGAAGGCGGAAAGGCATAATTTGATTTCGTTTACCCAGTAAATTATAAGCATTTTTGGCATTTGTCTTCGTTTTCGATTAGTTTTTTTTAATTTTACTTATTGACTAAAAGCAAATCAACTTCTGCTGATCGCATTCGATGGGGAATTCATTTAAATGGAATTTATTCTCATATTAATCACTTGGCTAATTATAAGTTATTCTTTTTTTCATTTCTTTATGTTTTCTTTCACGCACGTCATACCACCTTTGAAATGTTTGGCCACATCTCAAGATTGGCCGACTGTGTGAGTGGCATCTCAGCCACATCCACATTCATGTCCATGTCCAGAAGCACACAAGCATTATCGTCGTCTTTGCCATCCAACAAATAGCTCATTAAACGCTTAAATGTTGATCATTATGTTTCACAAGATTCGGTCCGGCAACGGAAAATGGCCTGCACTGCCAGTGTTAGTGTTCACTGAAGAACAACAATAATAATCACAAGAATCGTTCACCACTTGGCCATACGATAGGCGATAGACTTGGACAAATATTTATGCTTGAACGATTGTAGTGGTCTTGCTCGGCCCCTCACCAAAAGGAGTAGAAATTGCAATTCTTGACAAAATCCAGTTTCACCGCAGAATCTTGAGAGAAATGCGAAAAGCAACTGTGTTGATTGTGGCAAAATCTCGATGCATGAGATGCATTTGGTGGCATCTGGCGGAAAACAGAATATTCCGGCAAATGTGTGAACGTTAAAATACAGAGTGTACCATTAAATGTCATACAAAAATGAAAATTGGCTATTATAAAATAACGTTTTAAAGATTTATATTCAAACAATTATGCTTTTAATCATTATATGTGACAGCGCATAGAGAAAGGGACCTAAGGGTAAAAAAATCATTTTAATTTATTTTCTTTTTTTTGATGTGGACAATATCTGAGCATCGAATGATACCGATCCCATGCCTCAAAAGTGTTCCCTCCCAGAAATATGCGCGTTTTATGAAAGTGAAGTCGATGATTCTAAGTGCAAATAGAAAGGGACCTAATCTTTAAAATGACTCTCCTAAACAAAACTGGTTTTTAACCTTAGGTCCCTTTCTATTTTGCTTTGGAAAAAATACCATGAACAATTTTCTATTTCTTAGCGTACAAGGGAAAACTGTTTTGCGCAATCGCAACCCCGGTTTTTACTCGAACTTATTTATTTAGTTCAAACCGAAGAGGATAAGTTGCACAAAATGGACGATATGAACTTAATTGAGAAAATGAAAAACAGAGATGAGTAAAAATCGTTTTGGGCATGCTGTTTTTGTGTTTAAAGTGTGCGAATTTAGTGTTTTCTGTGTTTTTTGTGATTACTTATATATTATGACTTTCAAGTTATATTTCTTGTTCAAGTTCTAGTGATTGTGTTCAAACGAATATAAAAAATTAAACCCCGAGAATTAATGCTTTACTGAAGTGCTGTTTTTCTGTATTATTGGAAAGAAGAAGCACATGACCCATCTTCTATAATTTATAGTGTTTGTTTTGTAGCACGAATTGAACTTTAAAAATGTAAATATAACATTTTTGTAATGTTAATTTAAATGAGTTGACGAGCAAATTCGTGTGATTTACAATAACCTAAATTATTTGTTCTTCTGTCTACTGACCGTCCATTTCGTTTCAGATCAAGAAAAACAGTCTGTTAGACTCAATTCTTGTAATGCAATCTAATTAAAAATGTATTTTATCTAAAGTGTGGTCCAACCATCATGCCCAATGTTAATTGTGAGTCACACCTTAACGTCAAGTTTTTTGCATAAGTTAATTTGACATTTCTTTGTTTCAGTGTTTGACAAATTAAACTAGGAGAGGTACACAATTGAGCAGCGCGTTTAGATTGTTGAAGCCTTTTACGAAAATGTGCATTCCGATATATCCACAAAGAGTGACTGTTTGGTGCGGTTTATGGGATGGCGGCGTCATCAGGTCGTTTTTCTTCGAAAATGAGATCGGCCAGGCAGTTTCCGTTAATAGTGTTCGCTATCGCGAGATGATAACAGTTTTCTTGTGGCCAGATATGGACCTGGACGATATGTGGTTCCATCAGGATAGTGCCACTTGCCACGCAGCCAACGAAACAATGGCTGTTTTGAGCGAGAAATTCAATGGACTGCTTTCTTTGGACATTAACGACACTGAAGATCCATTATGTCTCAGAGTCATTGAAAATATGGACCATCGGTAGAGTGGTCCAACCATACTACCGAGGCGGTGGTGAGTATTTGGGCGATATTTCGTTTAACACATATTGTTGTAGATTCTTCTATCATAGTAAAAAATATTAGGATAATTCTCTAAAAACTTTTTTTTTAGTTGGTTGAATCAGGATAATGCCAATTGCCACACAGCCAACGAAACAATGACTCTTTTGCGCGAGAAATTCAATGGCTGTGTTATCTGACGTTGTGGCAATGTTAACTGGCCGCCACGATCATGTGATTTGACACCGTTGAACTGCTTTCTTTGGACATTAACGACACTGAAGATCCTTTATGTCTCAGAGTCATTGCAAATATTGATCATCGGTAGAGGTATGCCACCGAGACCGTGGTGTGTCTTAGATTCTTCCAATATAGTACAAAATATCAGGATAATTTTCTGAAAACTTTTTGTTTTTAGTTAAACAACCCTTTTTTATACGGAAAAGCTTACTGGCCATTTTTATACCCTCCATCGAAGGGTGGCTGGCATTTGTCATTCCGTTTACAACACCGCGAAATATTGATCGAAGACCCAATACAGTAGTGGTCGTCATAAAATTCCTAGATGTTTGCAACAACATGAAATATTGATCGTTGACATTATAAGGTATGAATATTCCTGATCTTCCTAAAATTCTTAGACGATTTAGCCAGCGCTCCAACGATACAATGAATCCTGAAATTTTGCATGATGACGACGTATGTCATCATTAGCTGTTTGAAATTGTAAATGGGCGAAATCGGCCAAGAGTGAAAAAAATTTCACTTTAAGAACTTAAATTTACATCGCTTAAAAGTAACATTTTTCGAGTACTTGCTGGGCGAAACCCCCAGTGCCTTTTTACAATTCAAAGAGCTTATGGCCATAAGCCATCATCATGCAAAATTTTTAGATTCTAGGTTGATTCGTTTGGTCGCCATCGTGCTTTCAACAGACACACGGACGGGTATGGCTAGATTGTCTTAGAATTTTTCGACGATTAATAATATACGAGTATATACTTCATAGGGTTTCAGATCAATATTTCGTAAATTTCATGATGCAAACGGAATGAAAAATTTATTATACCATCCACTCTTCGGAGGACGGTATATAAAATGTACTTTGTTGGGCCCCATCGGTCCATGCATCTATTTCTTATCTCAGCCAGAACTTTAAAATTACTCTATACTTGGATTCTTGTCTAAATTTGCTTTAGTTTGAGTACTCATTTGTCGATATTGACCATTAATCGCCCTTTTGACCATTCGTTTGGACCACTCGAGCCAAAAGGTCCCTTTTTAGGGGTAGTTGGTGCGACCCAACTATCAGTACCTATTTGGTTTTATTGGAAATGTTGATTCCGATGAGTGTTTCACTTCGCCCAATGGGCTGAAGATTTTTTGTCAGGAGATGAATAATTTTACCGAAAAATCTTATTTTCAGATAAGGCCCATTTTCATCTCGGTGGCTGTATCAATAAGCAAAATTGTCGCATATAGGGCCCAGAGAACGCACACATGACTATTGGGATGTGAATGCATCTACAACGAGTCACTGTTTGGTGTGGATTTTGGGATGGCGGTACGTATCATTGTACCGACCAAGGAACTGCCGTTACCGTCAGGGTTGAGCGTAACCGCGCCATGCTCAACGAATTTTTGTTTCCAAAAATTTAAGAGAATGACATAGACGACATTTGGTTTTAACAAGACAGGAACACATTTTACACAGCCAAAGCAACCATGGAGAATCGAATAATTAGCCGAAATTGTGATGTTAATTGGCCGTCTCGGAGCTGTGATTTGAGCCTTTTGGATTATTTTCTGTGTGGAGCCATTAAGGATAAATGTTACGCAAATCATCCAGAGACAATTGAAGCGTTCAAACTTGATATCGAAGTTGCCATTGAAGAGTTAGACCCGAAACAATCGAAAATGCCTAAATAATTGGGTTGATCGGATGAGGTAATGGCATGTTGATGTACACTTTTTCTTTTAGATATCCTCAAAGAAAGAAGTCCAATGGTATCAAATCACTTGATCGTAGTGTCCAATTAACATCGCCACGGCGAAAGATAACACGGCAGTTATATTTCTCGCGCAAAAGAGCCATTGTTTCGCTGGATGTGTGGCAAGTGGCTTTATCCGGTTGGAACCACATATCGTCCAGATCCATATCCTCAACTTCTGGTCACAAGAATCCCGTATCATCTAGTGATAGCGAACACAATTCACGAGTCCATGCAGAACTGGGCGAGCATGCACGATGTTTTCACATTTCCAACAGACCCGGTTTGATGAAATTTGAGCACAATTCTCCTGTCCACAGGTGTGCCGTAAACCTGGAAGAAAGAGTGTCTGTAGCTGATAGGCCCAAGCATGGACCACAACGTACTGCATGATCGGCTAAAAACATTACTGCAGCTCAAGAAAGTGTTCAGAACAATCCATCAACCTCAATTCGACGCCGTGCTCAGGAGCTTGATCTTCAAAGAGCAACTTTGGCCACAATTTTGCACAAGGATTTGACGCAAGAGTTGCTTCCACAAGACCATTTACGCCGCCGTAGATATGCGAATAGGATGTTACAGCTCGCCCAAGACAAGCACGATTTTCATAAAAAAAATCACAATGAGTGACGAGGCACATTTTCATTTGAATGGATATGTGAATAAACAGAATAGTCGGTTCTGGGAAATGGAAAACCCTCAAATTATTCATCTTTGCATCCATTAAAAGTTACAGTCTGGTGTGCAATTTGGTCAGACGAATCATTGGGCCTTACTTCTATGAGAATGAAAACGGTGTAGGGGTAACTGTCAATGGGGAGCGATATCGTGATATGAAAATTTTTTAACGCCAGAATTGCATGTTTTGGCCTTGATTAAGATGTGGTATCAACAGGACGGTGCTACATCGCATACAGCTAGGAATTACTGCGAGACCTCTTTCCACAACAAGCTATTTCACGAAATGGTGATGTTGAATGGCATCCACGGTCGACGCACAATGCTTTCATAGCGATTTCTAGTCCGTGACGACCGTCTTCAGAAAGCTTCGGAGCAATTGTTAAAAGAAACCCCAAACTCTTTAACACCAAGCTTTCACTAAACGAATGAGAACTACTGTTGCAAATCTTACTTTTCAAGTTTTAGTCTCACAACTGCCCATGAATTTTTTTTCCGGTTTCCCAGGGAATGATAAAGTATAGTATATATGTGACAGCACATAGAGAAGGGGACCTAAGGGTAAAAAATCATTTTTTTTTCTTTTTTTGATGTGGACAATATCTGAGCATCGAATGAGACCGATCCCATACCCCAAAAGTGTTCCCTCCCAGAGATATGCGCGTTTTATGAAAGTGAAGTCGACGATAATAGAAAGGGACCTAATCTTTAAAATAACTCTCCTGAACAAAACTGGTTTTTAACCTTAGGTCCCTTTCTATTTTGCGCGTCACATATATATAAATATACTTATTTTTATTTTTTATTCTCGAATAAACCAACACGACGAACTGGTTTTTTTCAAAGGTTCTGTTACGAAACCCGTCAGAAATCATTTAAATCTCTAGAAAATCCACTTCAGTGATTTAGCCATTATCTTTTATGCAGCTAATCCAGACTTGCTTAAATTTGAAGCCTCACTTATACCACACCCTGTCCGTTCGATCACCATCATCTATCACACACCCAGAAATGTAACGAACGGAGGAAAATGCCACAATTTCAAATGTGCTCGTGTGTGTGCAAGATTTGTTGTTTTTGGGGCCATTTTCCTTGTAACATCCAATTCCAAATGAACTGAAATGGTGTATGGATGAATGGTCGTGGTTGGCTAGTCAATACAGCACAGCGCATATGGTCAGAGTAGCAAAAGAATCTGAACAACTTCCACAACAACACCACGGCGACGACGACGACAACGACGACACTCTTTTGTAATTGGACAACACAATGAACTTTTTTTGCTGCCGTTGCGTTGTGATTCTCTCTGCTTACACTGAACGTGAAACCAAAGAAAACAAGAAATGCAAAAAAAAAACAACAGTTAAAATGAAAAGAAAACAGAAACTCGGCGCAAGAAAAGAAAAGTTTAAAGAGTCTTTTGTGGTGATGGCCATGGCCGTTAAGAGACGTAGGCAACGGCCAATGCTGATACTGCTGCTGCTGGGGTTTTGCGTTGTGTCTTGTGTGCTTTGGGTAAAAGTTTAAGAAGTTGCAAGCCAGGCCAGCCAGCCACTAAAAGGCTAAGCTCAGCTTAGAGGCGCTCTGCGAACGCGACATTAAATGTAAGTCAGACGTTGGCCAAAGAAGACGTTTAAACGAAAACGAAGCGGACAAAACGTAAACGCAAATGCGAACAAACGAAAGAAAAGTTGTGTTGGTGTTTTAAACAAATAAAAAAAAAAACAAAAAAATGAAATTATCAATGGAATAAAAAAGAAAAACAAGAAGGAAACGAAAAAACCGAAATAAATAAAAAACAAAGAAAGCCACAAACCAAAAAAAGCAAAAGTGCTAGAACAACAACAAAGTGCTAAGAATACCGCGGCATTAGAATGTGCAAAATAAAGTTTATCTGTGTCATTGCAATTATGGCCATTTGTGGTCTAAATCGGGTCCATGGCCTAGAAGCTTCGCAGGCCTCAGAAAGTGAAGAATATGTTAGCGACCTTTCCTCTGTCAGTGATGACAGCAAAGCAAATCTGACGCTAGCGTCTCGAACGGCTCGTGTTTTAAAATATCCTCGAACACCCGCGTTTACGTTGCGTCGCCGCCAGCCGATACAAATACGTTCGCGGGCCGATCATTACCCGTTGCGCACGCAAATACGAAGGGTGCAAAATGGTGTGTCACCCCAAAATCCAGCACAACGTTATGGCTATGAATCCTTAAAGTCCTCGAAATATGTTAACTCCAAGGGATCTTCGCTGCCCTATTCGAACAGTGCCAAGGGCACATCCCTAAGGCAACAGCTGCTGGGTGTCCATCCGAATGGTGTCCATTTGCCTGCTCTGTCGCAGCAATATATACAAAATTTCAAAGCTTCGCCAGCGTTTAATGGAAAAGTAGTTGTACATCCTGTAACCACTAATCAGCAGCAACAGACGCAGTCGCAACAGATTCCACAGCAACAACAGCAGCAACCGCCTCCGCAGCAGAGTCAACAAGTTGATTCCTATCCCAAATACGTAAAACCACAACAGCAGCAGCAACAACAGCAGCAACACCAGCATCAACAACACTCGATAGCATCTCAACAACAGACTGGGGCTGGGCAATATCCTGAGTTCAAGCAATTTCCCATACCAGATCAACAGCAAATGCAAAAATACAATGAGCAGCATGAGAAATACTTGCAACAACAGAAATATCTAACGCCCAGAGACCCCTTGGCCTACTATCAGCAGCAGTATATGCAACAACAACAGCCGCAGCATCAGCATCTACAGCAACAACAACAACAGCAGCCATATGCAGTTCATCAACCCCCATATGTAGCACCGTCAAAACCAGTCGCACAACAATACAACACCCAGCCTTCCATACCCATACATGAAGTTTCTGGCTCATCGGCGTCCTCCTCAGCCTCCGCTACCTCATCCTCCTCCAATGGACAATCTTCCTACATTGCCCACAATAGCGCGCCACCACCCAAAATGTACTCCGTCTATGAAGAAAATGATATGACCGAATTGCACAACAACGACTATCAAACCATGCAATATGAGAACTTGGAAAAGGAGGCCCAGGAATATTTGCGTTTCATGAATACCAATGAGTATTTTCTGCCCAAGCGAGATCCCAATTACAAGCAAATTGACGAGGAGAACGACCGAAGGCAACAATACAATTTGAAGGTGCCAGCGCCGCAATACCACCAGCAACCGGCTGCCGCTGTACCATATGCCCAACACCAGCAACTCTTCGAGCCAAACTATGAGGCCAACTCCTATCAACAATCACAACAACAAGCGGCGCAATTATCCCAACAGGGTCAGCATCAGACCGAGACTCATTATGGTCTGCACCATGGTGACACCACAGCCGCTGCCTCGTCGGCTTACAATCAACCCATACAAGTTTCCAAACTTTTCTATCAGGATGACACCACCTACCAGGGTGAACCTTCAACCGTGCTGCGAACGAGCTATCAGACTGGCTTCAATTCGAATCAATTTGTGGTCAGCTCCCAGGATGGCAAAGCTTCCAAATATCTCATACCGCCGCCAAATAGCCTGGCGGTTGTATCCACACAATCGCCGCCGATTGTTAACAATATTTACAGCCAGGTAAGGCAATCGCCGCAAAGTAGTCGTACCCCGGAACCACTGCGTTTTGAATTTACCGAACGTGATGCCATGGTTGGGGCTATTTCCTACACTAATGCACCCAAGCAGCAGCTTAGGTATAAGTCAGCGGATACGCCGGTTACACCTAAACTGCCCGCGGTGGAAAGTTCTACAGCTCCTACGACAGGTTCAGTATTATCAACTTCACAGAGATCACAAACTTACCAAAGTAGTAGTGGATTGAAGCCAGTGTCGGAGGTTGATGATGATCCAGAAGATGATGATGATATGCAGCCAGCTGGATCGGTGAGTTGAATTAGATTCTAAGATCGTAGTTCACGCAAAAGCTCTTAATATTAAGCGGAGACGCTAATAAGAAAACAGATTTCCGGTCGTCCTTAAATTCTAAGAGGATCTACCTATTTCCGGCCATTTGTCTGAGAGTCTATAGAAAGCACAATAAAGTAGGATCTCGAAATTTTCACGACGATGAGAAATAGTCATTGGCTGTTTTTGGTTTAAAAATGGGTAATATAACACCGAAGCGGTATTCATTTCCTTAGGGTTTTTTTTAATTTCCCTTTTCGGGTTTTGCTTAATGTATCTCCATAATGTGTGTGCAGACTATGGCTTACATGCGGATCCTGCAATTATAGTCTCTGAAATGGCCTTTTTGTTCCTAAGAAACTTTCAGAAAATAAAATGGACACATCTGACCACACAAAGTTCATTAAATACCGTTATACATGGATGTATATATACATGGATGTATATACCCATATTCGACGGACCCATCTGGAGAAGTGCGCCTTCTAAGAACACCATTAAGCGTTTATACGAAAAATTTTCGACTGGTGAGGCTCTTTCTAATCCGAAGAGGCCAAATAAAAGTCGACCAAGGCGATCGGCCGAGAATATCGCTGCCGTACGAGCCAGTGTTGAGAGGTCCCCAAGAACATCCCAAAAACGCCGTTCTCAGCAGTTGGCCATGGCTCGGTCCACTTTACAACGGATTATTCGCGTTGATTTGCATTTGTTCCCGTACAAAATTCAATTGACGCAAAGATTGTTGCCTGTGGACAAGCCTCGTCGATTGGAATGGGCCCAAAGAGTCATCGAAATGGCCGAAGATGACGAGCAATTTTGGAACAAAATTATCATGTCCGATGAAGCCCATTTCACCATTTCGGCCATTTGAGAGATATCATATTCAAAAATTGATGTAAACAAATCTACTTGGAACAAATTAAATGATTAAGATTGCCAACCGCCAAATTTTTATTTTTTTCTTTGATTTTTTTAAAAAAAACATGGGTCCGTCGAATATTGGCAACCCTGTATACATGGATGTATATATACATGGATGTATTTTCAAATACCGTCTAAAATTGGGGCTCGAGCCTAAAAAGCCATTTTAGTAAAAAACTACCTACAAAAAACTTCAACTTCTCCTTCCTTAGCAAAATCGGACGGAAACAGGACCAAAGGCATTTAAGACCGCAGAGTCTCAAAAACTATCCATGAGGCAAAAGCAAATGATTATTCATTTTCTCCACAAACGAGATTTTTTTTTAAACATTGGCTAATGTTGGAGTTCAGTGATGTGGACCCTTTGGCCCTCGTGGCCAAAACAAGCAACCGGTTGCAAATATGTGACGCGCAAAATAGAAAGGGACCTAAGGTTAAAACCCAGTTTTGTTCAGGAGAGCCATTTTAAAGATTAGGTCCCTTTCTATTTACGCTTAGAATCGTCTACTTCACTTTCATATAACGCGCATATCTCTGGGAGGGAACACTTTTGAGGCATGGGATCGGTCTCATTCGATGCTCAGATGTTGTGCACATCAAAAAAAAAAGTGAAAAGTTTTGTTCAGGAGAGTCATTTCAAAGATTAGGTCCCTTTCTATTTGCGCTTAGAATCGTCGACTTCACTTTCATAAAACGCGCATATCTCTGGGAGGGAACACTCTTGGGGCATGGGATCGGTCTCATTCGATGCTCAGATGTTGTCCACATCAAAAAAAGAAAAAAAATGAAAATTGATTTTTTTACCCTTAGGTCCCTTTCTCTATGCGCTGTCACATATGGAAATATGTGTACTTCAATTAAAGCAAATTATTACTATGATTCCAAATATAGAGTTATAGTGTATAAGTATGCTTATAATTGTCTGAGATTGGACATCAGACTCGTATACCCTTGAAGGCCCTAAAACGACACTTCTGGTCAAAAAAGGACTAATAGAAAATATTGAAGAAATTTGCACTAGAAATCCAAATACGTGTGTGTTATAAGGATTTTGTTGGAGCTCGGTTAGACATATGGGTGCTCATTTAACTGAGACTTGAATCGGTCTCATTGACCCGTGGTTCCCAAAAACTGGCTATACATACGATTTGCCCACCCAGTTCAATAGCTTAACCTTGGTGGTGGTACATAAAAATCAGCCCGCCGAACTTATTGAAGCTTATTAAGTACAGCCCGCAGTTTTACTTATTGTTTAGTTGTAGTTATAGGGGCTATAACTACGATTTCCCTTATCCAGTTCAATAGCGAATCCATGGAGGTGGTTTAAAAAATCGGTCCCGCGAATCTTTTCGCAGTTTAAATTATGGTTTAGTCGTAGTCATAGGGATTATAAATTCAATTTCCCCACTCAGTTCAATAGCTTACCCTAGGTGGAGGTTTTTAAAAATCGGTCCGCCAAACATATCGCAGTTTTGCTTATGTTTCAGTTAGATCCCTACGGAAAAATTGTGTCTGTTAAATTGTTTTTCTAGATATATCAGTTTATTTCAAAACATACCGAACCTGGGAATAGTCTAAAGAGTGTTTCGAATATATTCAACTTGAAAACGAAGACGTACATTTTATTAGTTATTACCAATAGTACGTGAGTATGTGATTCGTTCTGTACAGGGTTCCAATAGTCACAGAGGTTTGTCGAACTTATCTTTAATATTTTCGATGGGTTATAGATCGTAACGATAACACCGTACGAGAAAATTGAAAGTCGGTTTACTTGGACCGAAAGCTGAGGACCACGTGGAGTAAAACTGCATTTACAGTTTTTCATTAAGGCATCAAGTTTCCTTTTGAAAGGACTTTAAAATTTCAAAGGTTTACATTTTTGAAAAAATATTTTAAAATGCTTCTGTTTATTCTACGTTGAAATTGGTGTCAAATGAAAGGAGAAACTCGTGCCAGTTTTATAATATATATTTTTATCACTCCACAAAAAAGGATGCAAATAATATCCTTTCAAAAATATATCTCTCAATATCCTATGGAATTTTCATCCATATTGTTTTGGAAAAAATATATGTTGGCGACCCATATATTAATTTAAACACACCTAAATTTCACACTTCTAGCTGAAATTTTTCAATAAGAATTAATTTATTATATTTTACACTCCTATCAATCAAATGTGCTTTCATAAAATAAGTGATATGAATTTGAAAATACATTAATGGGGTTTGTCTCTCTGTATAGCAGCAGAGACCCAACAATTTGACCAATGATACACCTTTCTGATTGAGATTTGTTTTCAGTATCCTTTGGACCTTGCTCTTATTTGTGGAATATAAATTCATTTAAATGTCTTCCACGGAATATCCCACAGAATTTTTTTGAGGCAAATTGTGGGCAATTATTTTAAGTTTAAACTTTAATGCAAGAAAAAAGGTCAAGCGATGACATCTCACATGATTTTGGCGGTCAATTTACTACTCCAACAGGCGAAATCACAAGTTTAGGAAAATTCTTGCACAACTATGATCAAACGCTGCGCGTTGTGTGGCTCATGCCATCGTCTCATTTTCAATTTAACACCGCGTTGGAGTATCCAACCGAATTGATGGTTTGTTGTTGATGTAACAACAATATATTTTGTTTTTAAGTCCTGTTCGTCTATACAGGATCTGCTTCGATGTCCATGTGAAGGAAACGCGCAATTTTAACTAGATGCGTTGAAAAACACCTGGGAGTCAGCTGAGTGTGCTTGGTCAGACAATCAAAGAGGTGCAGCACGGCATGTGGTCCCTGATGGCAGGCGGGAAAAACGTCTCAAACGTTAGCATCAATTCCCGCCCAATAGAATGTGAGGCGGTTGCACCATTAAGATCCAGCTGAGCCAGAAACACCCGTCATACCGCGTCTGCCGGTTTAGCGTCTTCTCAGGGAACACCTTCGGGGGATGTTCCCCTAGCCCTACATTCTCGTTCAGACCTGCCTGATAATTTCAATAATCTAAAGGATCTCTCTTGTACCGCTGGACCTCTCTTTAGATAATGAAGATCTAACCTGATCTGTCTGAGCGGAAGCATCCTGCTCATGAGATAATGGTTGGGAAGACTACTGCGAAGCCAATCAAGCAAATACTGCTTAGACAGCAAGAAATTGTGTCTGTCTTAGTAAGGATCTTGTCTCCTCATGTAGATGGTCCTCGGAAGGAGACACCCTGTTGATGTTCTCAGGGCGGCATTCTATCGATCCTTAATTTTCTTCCACCGCGTCGTACTCACATTCGCCAACCACAACGCCGCTGCGTAGTTCCCTACAGACCGCCCTATTGCTTTGTAAGAGGTCGACAAGATTTCTTTATCGGCTTCCCAAGTACTGCCGGTTAGTGACTTGAGGACCTTGTTCCTACTTTTAAGCTTGTCGCAGATAGCTGTATCATGTGCAGGGTATCGAAAAAGGCTGTCGAATATATCCCAAAGATTTAGTAGTCGGGATGTTAACGTCATTGACTTCCATATAAGACATCGTTACAGCGTTAGTCTGTAACGGGATTTAAAAATTGTTTCAACTTTCATCATGGAGTGGTCAGGTAATGAAAACAGTATCGCTGTAATAGCGCTTTTCAAGTGTGAAATGAAAAAATGCGATACTTTCAAAACGCTCCGGCCACTAAGGATTAACCGCATGTTCGTCTACCGATGCATAAAACTGTTTGAGGAGACTGGAGATGCAGAAGACCGCCACCGGTCGGGCCGCCCACGCTCTGTTTGAACACCGCATGCCATCAAAGCCGTTAAATCAAGAATTTACAGAAATTCGCTCCGAAAACAGAAAATCATGGGTCGAATCATTAAAAAAGACCGGCCATTTATTGACTGCAGCTTTCAAAAATCTGCAGTCAATAAATGCACGGTGATAACTTGCACAGAAACATTTTGTTCACCGATGAAAAAATTTTTACCGTTCAGGAGAAATTTAACAAGGAAAATGATAGAGTGTATGCGCGGTCATCTAAGGAAGCATCTGAACTGATCCCAATGGTGGAATAGAGTCATCACCCAGAATTAGTCATGGTTTGGCGGGGTGTCTCTTAGAATGGGGTCACTGACCAGCATTTCTGCGAAGAAGGAGTTAAAACATCGGACAAAGTTTACCAAGAAACCGTTTTGGAAGCTGTTGTGAAGCCTCTTAACAATTCCCTGTTCCATAACCAGCCATGGACTTTCCAGCAGGATTCAGCGCCGGCCCATAATGCTAAACGTACCAGGCCTGGCTTCGAAACAATTTGCCAGCGTTAATTTCCTCCGAAGAATGGCCCTCAGGCAGTCCAGATTTGAACCCATTGGATTACAAATTGTGGACAGTCCGCAATTTCTGGCCACAATAAGTCCGTTATAATCTCGCTATAGCAAACACCATTCATGGTAATTGTTTGGCCGACTTCATTATTGAAGAAGTATGGCCCGATGACGCCGCCAGCCCATAAACCGCACCAAACAGTCACTTTTTGTGGATGCATCGGTTTTTCAACAATCACTCGGGGATTCTTATTTGCCCAAATGCGGCAATTCTGCTTGTTAGCCGAATTCACATTTGGTTGTTTTTGCTGATTAAAAAAAATTCAAGAAATGCATTTTGATTTGAACGCCAATTTTCGCAAAAGGCTTCAACAATCTTAACGCAGCTGCCCAAATGTGTACCTCTCCATGGTTGAATTTGTCAAAAACTAAAACAAAGAAATGTCAAATTTAGTTGGGCAAAAAACTTGGCGTTATGATGTGACTCACAATTAATATCGTGCATTATGGTGGGACCACCTTTTATATGCACCTTCACGGACGGTTCGCCAAATAAATTTTTAAAGGGATCTCTGAATCGTTCTAAATTTTGAGGGACTGAAAATAGGTCATGTGGAGCTGAAAATGTAGTACTTCGCCAACATAAGGTATTCGTGCTTATCTTTTATACTGTCGGGTGATCAATCTAGAGCTGTTTTTTTTTTCAAAATAAAAAAATTCAATTCAAGTGGGGAATTTTTATTGTTCATTCAAAAGGACATTTTATGCCATTTATTTTTTAAATATAATTTCCTTCAAATGTTGGCCGCAATTACGCCTCACGATGTCCATTCTGAGGGTCTAATTTTGGATAACTCGTTGGAGCATTGCGATCGGTATGGTGTTAAAGGCACGCGTAATGTTGGCTTAGAAAACCTGTGTCGTAGCTGGTTTATCAGCATAGACTTTGAACTTGACGTAGCCACAAAGAAAAAACTATTAAGGTGTGATATTACACGATCTAGGCGGCCAACTCACCGGTCCAAAACGTGAAACTTGCTGCTCTTCGAAGTGAACACTCAATGGATCCATTGTTTGAGCAGCAGGGGCTCGGTGCCACTATGGCAAGTGACACCGAACATAATTCACGGTAACGTTACGGCCATCATCATTTTTTAAAAAAAAAATGGACCGATGATTCCACCAGCCCACAAACCGCACCAAACCGGGGTTTTCTCTGGGTATAATGGCACTGCTTAAACCACTTCTGGTTGCTCTTCAGCCCAATTTGTTTATTGATGTTGCCATTGAGCCAGAAATGGGCCTCATCACTGAACAAAATTTTGGTCGAAAACAGCGAATCTTCTCATTTTTATTCCTGTAATACAGTTGCATAATCTGAAGACGTTGTTGCCAATGTTGAAATGGCAAACAATACTAAAAAGAAGAAAAAATTAAGACAACTCACAAGTAGTCTGTAAAAAAACCCCTATTAAAAAATACCTCTAGGTTAATTACCCGTTAGCTGAAATGCAGTACAACTGCAATCCTAACCGCGTCCCTTCTAATAAATCCACTTTACAAAATGTTACTGGATATTATAGTCGATTACTTAGGTCGTTATGGTACCTCTCTTACGAAAGACGAAATCTATGCTCGAACGAGTTATCTTACGAAAGACGAAATCTACCAATTTATAAATCTTAACATTTTTGAAGATAAGTGAGATTATTAGCAATTATCTCGACTACCAGCAAATCTAGCCAGTGCACTGTTAGTACTTGCCATGCAAATTATCCACTTGGTCCTCCGCAATTCATCTCGAACACTGTTCATGGTTGTGGGTACATAGTATTTGCAACAAAATCAAAGTTATAATCTATCAGCAACTTTTACTAACACCACAGTCGGACATCTAGATATGTATTTATATAATGCTACTGTTTATAAAATCTTTCTCACGGAATCCACCCTAATACATTCATATCATTTTTCTAATCCAGAATCTCTATGGACGACAGCCTCCGCAAAACAAAAACAAGTCAACGCATCACAGCAGCAGCAGTCCCAGTACAACAGAGTCGCCGCCCAACGAGCAGAAAGACACCGAAGACTACTGCGAACGCATCTGTGCCATTGTCGAAGATGAACATGAAGAAATTGTCTGTGGCTCCGATGGCTACATGTACACCAGTGAGGCACAAATGGAATGCTATGCATCATGTTTGCATATTGGTGAGTGAGCACAGATGCACCGTTTTGAACGCTGCGGTCAGCAGTGACCTCCTCCAATGGAGGGCAAATGGAATGAATGAATGGAAATTGTGTGAATTATAAAAATTATGTGTGAAAGTGAAAGATTTCTTTCGGCCTGTATTTTTGTTTGGGTGGAAATTTCATTGATTTTTCATGTTTTTCTTTTTTCTTTCTTTTTCCCGTTTTGCCTCTCCTCTTTTTGCAGACATAACTATACAGGGTAAAGGCTCTTGTTCGGCGCGATAGGCTAGCGATCAATCGGGGATCACCGGACGAATGGACGTAAGAGATCAATGGATCTTTTGAACTCAATTAGTGAAATAAATTAATTTATTTTAGTTTTATACGATGCTTAATGCTTAAGAGTAGGTTTTGTACAAAATAACAACGAGAAATAAAAAAAGAAATAAGAAAATATTAATACGAATAAATCAATGTGGAAATTATTGAAGCAGCTTTCCGATATGGGAGTAAATTTCCAGTTTCAATAGCTTCTATGATGTGTTATAATCAAACGCTTCCAGGTTTCCCAGATGGATATTAATATAAGATTTATCTGCTTGTCCTCCTGAGATTATTGAAGCAGTGTTCTGGATATGGGAGTAAATTTCCAGTTTCAATAGCTTCTATGATGTGTTATAATGCTAAGAGCAGCTTGCTTCCAGGTTTCCCAGATGGATATTAATAAGAGATTTATCTGCTTGTCCTCCTGAGATTATTGAAGCAGTGTTCTGGATATGGGAGTAAATTTCCAGTTTCAATAGCTTCTATGATGCGTTATAATGCTAAGAGCTGCGTGCTTCCAGATTTCCCATGTGGATATTAATAAGAGATTTTCCGCTTGTCCTTTTGATAAGTGGTTGAGCTCCATCTCTGCGAATCTATGAGTCATAACATCTGTTTTTTTTCGAAACTCCACATCAATCCAAAACTTCTCCTTCTGCTCTAGGTTAAAGCCACAGCCATGGTGAAAGTTCTCGAAGGCCCTTTCTAAAATGACTAATCTATAGCAGGTCCAACCATAACCACGATGTTAATTGTGAGTCATACCTTAATGACAAGTTTTCGGCCCAACTTAATTTAACATTTCTTTGTTTCAGTCTTTGGCAAATTCAACCATGGAGAGAGCATTTAGATTGTCGAAACCTTTAAGGAAAATGGGCGTTCAAATCAATATATATTTCCTGCACTTCGTGATTTTTTGGTAAGCATAATCGACTAAATGTGTCCACAATCGGATGAAGTAAGAATTGTGCGCAAATTTCAACAAACCGGGTCTGTAGAAAATGCGAAAACACCTGTGCATGCTCGCCCAGTTTGGTCTGCCGAAAACATCGATGTTGTTCGCGATTGTGTGACAGAGGAGCCGTCAACCTCGACTCTTCGTCGTGAACAACAATTGAACATCTTACGAACATCACCGATGCGAATTTTGAACAAAGATTTGAATTAACACGCTTACAAAGTTTAATTGACTCAAGAGCTCGCACAATGGTCCAGGATCGATTTCCATCCGCCATAACTTTAGATTCTATAACTTTCTATTCTATAACTTTTGATCTAGTAAATATTTTTGAGTTCTGAAAAAAGAGGCCTTTTCGGAAAAGCAGAACTGCGCTGTTTTGACGCAGCTGATGCGCATCAGCCACAGTTAACCATTTTATACTTACTCATGTTTTGCATCACGCATTTTTGTTCTACACGCCTGCTACTTATTTGCACAACAGATGCTGAATTGATGCTTTTTAGAACACCTGACTATTGCAGTGTCGCCAGACGATGAATTTTCGAATGCGCTGCGCAGTTCAGCATTTCCGAAAACGCCCAAGGGCATTTTAAAACGGGATATTAGATATATTTTAGAAATCACCCTGAAGTTGATTACTTTGCGTATTTTCCGATTTTAAAGAAAACTACAATTTTTTTTTAGTTTTTAATTTTTTTTTTACATATTTGCGGTTTTAAATGTTTTTAGCTCAAAAAAATCACTGAGTCCTTGGCTACAATTGTCCTTTTTGCGGAACTCAAAAATATTTACTAGATCAAAAGTTAAAGAATTTTGGCCGATAAAAATCGATCCTGGACCACTGTGCGTCGCACAGTGGGGTGTTGTACCCCCAACATGGAGATTAATTAAAGGACGCTTTCTGGAGATGTAATATTTATATAAATTTACTATTTCTGAGATTATTAGCCGATTCCAGTTGATTTTATAAAAATCGGTCTTAAAATGGCTTGGATATGGCCGAAACATCGGAAAAGATATGCCAAAAATTTATTTTTTTAACGTATATTGGGCTATAACTTCCGATGTATACCTTCCACGTGGCACCTTCAAATACTATAATTATAGCCCTCAACAATTTGCGTCTTTTGCATTTTATGTAATCAAAATCTCAATTCAAATGGCCTTACTATCGGCGATATTACGTCGAAAAAACACATTTACGGCAGATATCGGGCTATAACTCCCAAAATGTATATCCCACGTGGAGCCTTCAAAGATCAATTTGATGGCCCTAACTGAGATCTGTCTAGTGCAGTTAATTTCATTAAATTCGGTAATCAACTGGATAAATCAATATGGATAATAGTATTTTAAAAATATATACTTACATCCGATATTGTGCTATAACTTCCGATGTGTATATCCCACTCGGAACCTTAAAATATCGATATGATAGCCTTCAAAGGGGTCCATCTTCTAACGTTAACTGCACTTAAATCGGCCGAGAAATGAGTAAAAAAAATTAAAACCCGACAGCCGAAAAAATCTTATCAACCGACTTAAGGCATATCAATATAACTCTGTGAATGGAAACCCCTCAGATATCACAATAATGCCTCGACCATGATATATAATATGGGCGCTGTAACATACTATACAATCCCCAAACATTTGACTGGCTTCTTAAAGCCTTACAGATATTTCAACAAAAAAGTTTTATATATTTGCCTTAACTTAATTTTAAATTCGAACTAACATGAGAATAAAGTTTGATATGTAGTACTTTCCTATTACTTATGAATTATTTTAATTAAAGAACTACTAAGTAAATTATTTTATAATTTTGAAAATTTTTTGCTTCATAACTCAATGGTATCGTATTCGTAAAATTATTAATGTTGCTTTGAAAATAAAACGGGGTTAATTCTTTATACTTATTATTCCGTTTGGAACATCACGTTTTAATTGTCACTTTTGCTTTGTACTTAAAAACAATAAACCAGGCACACCGAAGTGTTAACACCTTATACATCTGTAAGTATAATGGTAGAGTTAAAAATATCACCGAATATTGACACGAAATTATATTTAACAAAAAATCTTTAAAATAGTTATCGTGATCATTTTATTGTTAATATGAAATAAAAAATAATTGCTTTATGGTGAATGCTATTGCACCGTTAGTTACAAAAATAGAAAACAATAACATTATATACAACAACGATTTAAATGTAAACCCAATAAATAGTCACTGTTAATTTTCTACATTTTGACTACATGTGAATATTTTTAGAAAGTCTGTACATACACGAATAGGCGCAAAAACGCGCAAGATGTTTTTCTTTATTATTTAAGTACACACATTCTATTATATACTCGTATATCTAAATTTTTTTTGGGGGGTTTTGCCCGGTACACTTTTAAAAATCTACAAATATACTAAAAATGTCTTAAATTAAAACCATTTTTCCAAAAATAATTAAAAATACTTATACTATATATTCACTGACAACCGATATGTATATTTTTTCTAAAATACCCGAAGTTGAAGGTTACATAGCAGTAATATTGTTTTCGAATGGTTAAATAGAAAAAAATGTCACTTGAAACAACTGAAATGTCACTTTCTAAGAGAATTTAAACAAATCGAAAAAAATTTTACTTTTGGCGGAATACAGAAGAAGAAGCAAACAACATATCGTATCCATTCTATAGTGATGTAGAATTTTGTATATAATTATGTAGTACCAATATAATATCGGAAATATCTATTTTCATTTTTCAATTAAGCGCCGTTTTGGTAGTCAAATACCCCACTGTGCGTCGTCAATACGTCGAACGGTTGGTTGAATGGTGACTTTACAAAGAAAATCATCTTCAGCGACGAGGTACACTTTCACCTCAGTGAATTCGTTAACAAGCAGAATTGCCGCATTTTAACAAATGAATTTTGTCAATCTGATGCATCCATTAAGAGTGACTGTTTGGTGCTGTTTATGGGCTGGCGGGGTCATCGGGCCGGACTTATTCAAAAATGAGCTCGAACAAGCAGTAACCGTAAATGATGTTTGCTATCGTGAGATGATATAGGACTTCTTGTGACCATAAATTGAGGATATGGACCTCGACGATATGTGGTTTCAAGCGCATGGAAACAGCCAACGAAACAATGGCTCTTTCGCGCGTGTTATCTCATGTCGTGGCGATGTTAATTGGAGGCCACGATCATGTGATTTGACACTGTTGACTTATTTTTTTGGGGATATTTAAAGCAGTGAAAGGGCCAAAACTAAAGTAAATTTAATTTTTCTCAGAGAAAAATTATACGGGTTTTACATTAGGACATAACAATTTTATATACAGGGTGGCGCAAAACTACCGTTGTGGTTTGAATGTTTAATAACTTTTATTAATTGGTTACTTATTATTATTATTATTTGTTATATAGTATAAGTATATTAATGGGGAATATTTTTGGTTTTAATGTGAAAAATAATATTCTGCGAGTTGTGGCCATTTCGGCTGCGCACATTCGTGCTCTTTCCAGTACATTTGCATAACATTTCGTAAAATTTCCGGTGTTATGTCTTTAATTTAATGGCGAATTTTGGTCGCAGGCTTATTTACGTATACCGTTCTTTTAAATAACCTTAAAGAAATCAGTCTGGCGGAATCGCATCTGCACGAAATAATGCCAAAGAGGTCCCTTAACAGAGCCATTGTGTCCCTAGCAGTTTGGGCTGTTGTGTAGTGTTCCTTTTCAAATTCACAAAATTCCGGAAAAAAAAATATAAATGAATTTAATAAGTTATTAAACATTGAAAACACAATGGTAGTTTTGCGCCACCCTGTATTTATAAACGGAATATTAAAAAATATATAGTTCAAATTTATTCCAGTTGTAGTGCAAATGTTACATTTTAAGAATGAAATTCGATTTCGCTCATATGTCCACCACGAGCCCGTGTACAATTTTCCACCACTCACTCTTGCACCGGAACCTTGCCAATTTTGCTTTGGATGTTGTCTCTGAGCTTGTCTAAAGTTGTTGGCTTGTTGGCATAGACCAATGTGTTGATGTGGCCCCATAACAAGAAATCCAATGGCGTTTAATCGCATGAACGAGGTGGCCATTCGACCGGACCATTTCTCGAGATAAAACAAGTTCGCTCAATTTGCCTTTCAGTAACGCGTGCTGTGTGACAAGCGGCAACGTGATGTTGAAACCAAAGATCGGCATTGTTAAGCTTATCCAATTCTGGCCAAAAATGGTTTTCTAACATGGAACGCTCTCCGTTAAATCGCATCAACGAGTTGGCCATTCGACCGGACCATTTCTCGAGATAACACGTTCGCTCAATTTGCCTTTCAGTAAATCGGTGGTAACGCGTGCTGTGTGACAAGTGGCTACGTCATGTTGAAACCAAAGATCGGCAATGTTAAGCTTACCCAATACTGGCCAAAAATGATTTTCTAACATGGAACGATAGCGCCCTACATTGACGGTAATATGATGATTGTTTTCATCGACGAAAAAATATGGCCCAATCAATCACACTTCCGGCATTAAAACCACACCACACAGTTATTTTTTGCTGATGCAATTGTGTCTCTTGAAGCACATGTGGGTTTGTTGCTGTTCAACAACGCATATTTTGTTTATTTACAAAACCTCTCATCAGAAATGAGCTTCATCACTGAAGATGATTTTTCGTTGAAGTTCTGGATTTTCGTGAAACTTTGCCAGAGCCCATTTGGAGAAGTTTCGGCGTTTCAAATGATCAAGTGGCTTTAGTTCTTGAGTCAGTTTGATCTTATAAGGATGAAGCCACAGTATGGTTTGAGAGATGCCCAACTCTTGGGAACGACGTGGAATCGACTGATTTGGCTTATTTTTAAGGGATACAATTACGGCTGCGATATTTTCGTCGCTTCGAGCGTTACGGTGTCTCTTTGGCGCCTGAGCATCAAAATGTGAAAGTTTGGATCCCTAAATTTATCCACTTTAGCACGCACAGCCTGTCGGGCGGGACGATTATTACGGCTGAAAATTGGAGTAAGCGCTCTTTAAGTTGCGACCACTGATTGAGAATTTCGGTAGTAATTTTTAATGATTTTCAAACGTTGCTCGTAAGTGAACTTCACCTGATGAAAATGTTGACTTAGACTGACGTTTTGACACTGAAAGCTCAATAAAAATGTTTGAGGGTGCGTTGACATAAAGATACGAAGTTGTTATGTCCCTATTGGAAAACCCGCTACATTTTAATCAGGGTAAATATTTACAAAAAATATGTATGACAAATGCGGACCGGGTCAGCTAGTCCTCTAATAAATATTTATCAGTTCAAACTAACTGTGCCACTGTGCACCGAATCAAACGCATACTTTTTATGCTATAATGGAAATTTCACCTATACTGCATAATAAAGCAGTCCACATATAAAGGCGTTTCTTCACCACATGCGGTGTTGTAGCCTTGCCGTCTTAAATATTCTTTTGGAACTCCTCATATAGGCGTGTGCGAAGGAAACGCTTTGGTCTGCGGGATACTTTATACATATGCTAATAATTTATACAACAAATCGTGAACTGGCTTTGGTTAAGTACTTTAAAATATTCAAACAACAGCTGCAAACGCTTTGAAGTAAAATTCAAATGACATCAGAGATTTCTTGCATTAAGATTAAGTGCGGTATGATGTCTGGCGATTGAATTACATACGTGGGTTTTTATTTGTTTAACTATACCTACTTTAACTAGGATACGAGGGTTGCTATTTATATTTCGGGTCCGGCAATAAAAACAATAATTTTTCATTGGAAATGTTTTTATTGTTTTTCAAAATATTCTCCTTTAACATCAATACACTTTTGCATGCGCACAAACCAATTTTCGAAGCACTTTTTCCACTCCGATTGAGACACCTCCAAAACATGATTATTGAACGCTTCAACAGCTACTTTGGGCGATAAAAAAACGTTGACCACTCATTTTTTCCTTGATGTTAGGGAATAGGAAGAAGTCATCGGATGCCAAATCAGGGCTGTACGGTGGATGGCCCATCAATTCGACATCTTGAGTGGTCAAATAGCTCATCGTTTCAGCTGATGTGTGAGAGCTCGCATTGTCGTGATGCAAAATGATCCGTATTCTCTTATTATCTTTTCTCATTTCTTCGAACACTGTTGGCAAGCAGATGGTTGTATATCACTCAGAATTGACAGTCCTACGTTCCATTAAAGCACTGTGGCAACATGGCCGGTTATACCGAAAAAAACGCAATCAATTGCTTCGATGTAATTCTTCCACGAACAACTATTGTTGGATTTAGCTCGTCTTATAAACCCCATACGTTCGATTGCTGTTTTGTTTCGGGTTCATATGCATAAATCCATGATTCTTCACCTGTGACAATGCTGTACAAAGCCTTTAAGCTACCGCAGTTATACTTTTTCAACATGTCTTTGCACCAATCCATACGAGCCTTTTTTGAGCTTTTGCCAAATTATGTGGGATCCAACGAGAACAATCTTTTTCACGGCCAAATGAACATGCAATATCTTATTGATGCTTGTCATATTAATGTCCAAGGATGCCTCAATCTGACGGTATGTCACATGTCGGTCTTGCTTAATCAGTTCACGCACAGCATCGATGGTTTCTGGCAAAGTGACCGAAGTTGGACGTTCTTCACGAAATTCATCCTGGAGCGAACGGCGCCCGAGACTGAACTCTTGGTACCAGCGATTAGCAGTGGTTTTTAATGGTGCTTCATCGCCAAAAGTCGAAACAAGTTGATTTAAACACTCTTGTCTGGACAACCCACGCGAAAATCATAAAAAATCATCGCACGAAAATTTTCACAGGATAATTCCATTTTTTGACTGAGATGAATTTTTCAACACACTGTAAACACCAAACAATTCGCCCTCAAATGACAAAACGTTCTGAGTGAAGTTGTGCTAAAAATGTCAAAGTTTCCAATGGAAGTTGCAGTTTGCCTCTGGGAACACTATTATTGTCAGGACCCGAAATGTAAATAGCAACCCTCGCATAATTCTTCAGTACGACTAAAAGGTGTAAAGCATTGTATAAGGCTTGTATTATCCGAAGTGTGTCTGGATCAAATACGTTTTCAGAACTTTTAAAGTCGTTAGAACCATGTTAGTTTATCCGTCCATCTGATACGGCTGGTTCGCAAAATAACTTTCGAAAGGATTCACCAACAAAGCAGGCGCTTTGCTATGAGGACTGATTTGCATCTGCTACCATGACTACAGAAGAGGACACACATGCATCTAGGAGTCTGTCCGTACTTCAGGTAGGTATGCCGTCGTACGAGAATATAATCTCGTTTACCTGTTTTGATTTTTTTTCTTCGAAGCAAAGAATATGAAATCCCAGATTAAAATTTCTAACGGTTGTAATTCGGTGACCAGGTACTGTATGCGCTTTAAAATCTTGTTCTTGACCCAATAAATTATTCCCATACACTTTACAATTGCCCTACCTCTGTAGCGAACACTCTCACTTCCTGGCAAAATAAATCATTTGAAATTTAAACTCAATACTTCAGGTACTCGTATCGGCAAATCACATCAACAGCCTTAAAACTCATTTAGTAACACTTTGAAACTCGTTCCGTTCACATGATGAAGTTCAACACCGCACTTTGGTGCTTCTTTGCGGCCGTTATACCAGGCGTTTACAGTGTAGAGGGAATCGATGAAACGATAATTAGAATCCCCAATGGCCTACTTAAAGGAAAGGATAATAATGGTCTGTTTTATAGTTGGGAATCCATACCGTATGCTGAACCTCCAGTGGGCGAACTGCGATTTGAAGCTCCTCAGCCGTACGAGCGCAAATGGACTCAGGTTTTTGATGCTACGGTGAAACCTGCTCAATGCATGCAGTGGAATCAATTCGAACGCGGCGAAGACAAGCTACAGGGCGTAGAAGATTGCTTGACGGTCAATGTTTATAAGCCTAAAGTTAAGAGGGACGACAGTTTTCCAGTCTTGGTGTTTCTTCATGGCGGATGTTTCATGTTTGGCGGTGTCAATGCCTTCGAACCGGATTTACTTATGGCCAGCGGCAGTGTGATATTGGTGAAAATAAGTTATCGTTTAGGCCCTCTGGGCTTTCTGAGCACAGAAGATGAGGCCATAAGCGGCAACTTTGGCCTGAAGGATCAACAATTGGCCTTAAAGTGGACAAAGGAAAATATTGACAAATTTGGAGGTGACCCAAGTCGAATTATGCTTACCGGATTTTCGGCTGGAGGAGCTTCTGTTCATTTGCACATGTTGCAAACGTCTTTAAAAGATATAGCCAAAGTTGCGGTTTCTTTTAGCGGTGTCGCCTTAAATCCCTGGGTCATACTTAGACAAGCTCGAGAGAATGCCTTCAAACTAGCCCATCTGGTGAATTGTACGACTAACCTAGAAGCAGCGAATACCCAAGAACTTAAGCATTGTTTGAAACTACAAAACGCCGAAACTATTGTCAGAGCCGTCAAAGACTTTCACAATCTGGGCTATAATCCTTTTACCACATTTGGACCAGTGGTTGAGCACAAAAATGCCCAACAGGCGTTTTTGACCCAGCAGCCGGTGGATGTAATAAAGTCGGGAAATATCAGTCACATACCCTGGCTGGCCTCATACACCTCCGAAGATGGCGGCTATAATGCAGCCGAACTATTGCAGATCAATAACCAGACTGGCAAAGAGTTGATGTATGACTTGAATGAACAGTGGCTAGATTTCGTGCCAGCAAATCTTTTCTTGGGAAATATTAAAGACGAACCTCAAGTTTATGCCAGGCAGTTGAAGGAGCGTTATTTGGGAGATCAACCATTTTCGGTGGAAAATTATCTAAAAGTCCAGCAACTGTACACCGATGTTCTATTTAAAGATGGCATCTTGGAATCCATGAAATTGCATAGTCAATATTCCGAGTCACCGGTTTATGGTTATGTTTATGATAATCCTGCAGATTATAATGTGGGCAAATTTCTGTCTCAAAGAGAAGATATACAATTTGGTAAGTCTGATTTTGAAACAGAAAAATTAAAGGAGATTATATAAAATTTGTAAAATTCATTTTAAGGTACTAACCATATGGATGACATCTCCCTAATATTAAATGTTGCCATACGTAGCCCGCTCAGGCCAGATGAAATGGTTATTTCAAAAAATCTTATCAACATGTTGGTTGATTTTGTTGAAACCGGGTAAGTCAAAGACATCAAATAGTAGGTATATAGGTTGGACCATTTAAATTTTTTATTTTAAATCGGCTGTAAAAAAGAAAGTGCTGATATTTTTTTTTTCAAATTTCTGGTTTTATTGCAAAAGTTGAACTTTGTCATTTAATAATGGAACTCCAGACGATGCGTTTCCGCTCACTGGACTGAAGATGGTTTGGCAGGAGATGACGAAATTTACCGAAAAAATCGTGTTTTCAGAAGAAGCCCATTTTCATCTCGGTGGCTATTAAAAATTTTCGAGAAGATATCGACCTTCAGTTTGTGCGTCAATTTGTAAAGCGAGTTCATGAAAATGGATCGTTATTGATCAAACCAACCCGAGTACGTTCTCGTTTAGTGCGTTTAATCGAAAACATTGCTGCTGTGGCTGAGAATGTCCAAGAGCACCCATCAACATCAACACTTCGCCGTTCTCAGGAATTGAACATTTATCGTACTTCTTTGAAAAGAATTTAGCATAAAGACCTCGGTATAAAGGCTAACAAAGTTTCATTGGTTCAAGAACTGAAGTCTCATAACCATCCGATGCGTTTTCGCTTCGCCCACTGCGCTGAAGATTGTTTGGTAGGAAATAAAGAATTTAACCGAAAAATCGAGTTCTCAGATGAAGCTTATTTTTATCTCGGTCTATAAGAAAAAATGTCACATATGGGGTTCAGAGACTATTGAGAAGCCAATGCATCCACAACGTGTTACTGTTTGGTGGGAATTTTGGGCTGGCGGCATCATTGGACCATTTTTCTTCAAAGATGAGGAAGCAGCCGCCCTTACCGTCAACGGTGAGCGTTACCGCTCCATGCTTAACGAAATTTTGTTTCCTATAATTCAAGAGAATGACATGGACGACATTTGGTTTTAGCAAGACGGGGACACATGTCAAAACAGCTAACGCACCCTCAGATATTTTACGCACTCGTTTTGAAAATCGAATAATCAGCCGATATTGTGCTATCAATTGGCCGCCTCGGAGCTGTAATTTGACCGCTTTGGATTATTTTCTGTGGGGAGCCATTAAGGATAAATGTTACGCAAAGCATTCAGAGACAATTGAAGCGTTGAAACGTGAATTCTAAGTTGCCATTGAAAAGATTCGACCCGAAACAATTAAAAATGTACTAAAAAATAATGTTGATCGGATGAGGTACTGCCGAGCCAGTTGTGGTACTCATATAAATGATATTCTGCTGTATTAAGGGTTGCTATTTATATGTCGGGTCCTGAAAATACTAGTGTTCCCAGATGCAAACTGGAACTTCCATTGGAAACTTTGACATTTTGTAGCATAACTTCACTCAGAACGTTTTGTCATTTGAGGGCGAATTGTTTTGTGTCTACAGTGTGTTGAAAAATTCATCTCAGTCAAAAAATGGAATTATCGCGAGAAACATTTTCGTGCGATGATTTTTTACGATTTTCGGCCTGGGTTATCGAGACAAGAGTGTTTCAATCAACTTGTTTCGACTCTTGGCGATGAAGCACCATCAAAAGCCACTGTTAATCGCTGGTACCAAGAGTTCAGTCTCAGACGCCGTTCGCTCCAGGTTGAATTTCGTAAAGGACGTCCAACTTCGAATGATGCTGTGCGTGAACTGATTAAGCAAGACCGACATGTGACATACCGTGAGATTGAGGCATCCTTGGGCATAAGTATGACAAGCATCAATTGAGACATGAAAAATATTTCTTCACAAATTTACGAATGCTCAAAAAAGGCTCGTATGGATTGGTCCAAAGAGACGTTGAAAAAGTATAACTGCGGTAGCTCAAAGGCAGTGTATAACATTGTCACAGGTGTCGAATCATGGATCTATGCATATGAACCTGAAACAAAACAGCAATCTACCGTATGGATCTTTCAAGACGAGCGAAAACCAACATAAGTTGTTCGTGGAAGAAGTACATCGAAGCAAATGATTGCGTTTTATTTCGGTATAACTGGACATGTTGCCACAGTGTGCCTTTAGTGGAACGTAGGACGGTCGATTCTGAGTGGTATACAACCGTCTGTTTGCCAAAAGTGTTCGGAGAAATGAGAAAAGATAATAAGATAAGACTAATCATTTTGCATCACGACAATGCGAGCTCTCACACATCAGCTGAAACGATAAGCTATTTTTTGACCACTCAAGATGTCGAATTGGTGGCCCATCCGTCGTACAGCCCTGATATGGCACCCAATGATTCTTCTTATTCCCTAGCATTAAGAGAATGCGTGTTTAACGTTTTTGATCGCCCAAAGCAGCTGTTGAAGCGTTCATAAATCATGTTTTGGAGGTGTCTCTATCGAAGTGGAAAAAGTGTTTCGAAAATTGGTTTGTGCTCACGTAAAAGTGTATTGATCTTAAAGGAGAATAATTTTGAAAAACAATAAAACCATTTCCAATGATTAATTATTGTGTTACTATTGCCTGAGCCGAAATATAAATAGAAACCCTCGTATTAAATGATGAAGTTCAATAAAACCAAAAATTTGAAAAACTTTTCGGTACTTTTTTACAGCCAATTCAAGTTTAAAATGTTATATGGCCTACCCTGTTTTTGTGTTAATAGTAGACTTATAAATTTTAAAATTTTGGCAAATATCACATTTGCTTAACAAAAGGGTATTTTTTCAAAAATGTCAAATGTTTAGTAGAGACAAAACCAGCTTAGACTTTTCAAGTCTCTCAACCATAGAAAGGGTCCTGTTTTTTTACGAACGAATAAAGCAAGTAATGAAAGATTTTTACAGTGAATAGATATGAAAGATGGTGAAATTTGGACATATTGTGTTAATACTCTTCGCCTTAAAAAGTACGATATGTGATATTCAGCAAGAAATCTTTTGTTTGTATTAAACTTCTGGGACTAAAATTTCCTTTCAACTCACTTAAACACTTCTGGGACCTTAGTTTACTTTCAATACGCCAAAAATTGCTACTCACAACTTTTCTTCGTGGTATCTTTCTCTCTCTATCTCTTTTCAGAAAACTTTCCTATGATAATTGCGATTTTGAGAACAATACCGGGCGAAACTCTGAACATTTAAAGCTAATGCTGATCACCAAGGGCAATAAGTGTGAGTCTTGCATAAAGTGTAATAGTTAACATATTTATTGAGAACAAACAGAGATTGTATTCATCCCTTGAAGATGATGTTTTATACTTTTACTGTAATTAAAAATGCATTAAAATTAGAATAAACCATAAAAAAACATGAAATCGTGTCAACACACATTCTATCAAACTGACTGATTTTTGAGGATCGCGTTTATTAATTAACTTCACTTGACATCCAATTAAAAAAGAACGAAATAATATTCGCACATTTTTGGTTCTTCAAAAAAAATCTTCGTTTCTGTACACACAGAGTTGGAAATTGAAACGATCTACACATTTTCAGTTGGATAAACATAAATTCTGTTGCAATTGCCAACATTCCAAAATGTTGATAGTGACATGGTTCGACATACCATACGATGGTAGCTACTTAATATTACGGTACTTACAAGCAATAAGTTGGTTATACGAACCAATTATGCAGTTCATGTTACGTTGGTACCAATAATTGGCATTGATTGATAACAGATAAGTTCTTTTTAGTAACCAAACCCCGTTTAGTTCGCTGTTGTAACATATAACATTGCAACAAAAATTCGGACTTTCTCACTAGGGTGATGATAACTTTTGGAAATTTTAAGACTTAGGTGAGTATAAAGGTCTCAGTTATTTTATATGGGACGAGGTAATTTTCATTCTGAAATGCTATACCGTATGGAAAAATTGGAATAATTTTAGTAGTAATAGTAAAAGTAGCAAATATTTCTTCATTTTAGCGAATTTTTGTGATGAGTGGAGTTTATTTTCGTAGAATATTTTAACATCCTATCTCTAATATTAATGTGTCTTCTTTCGAAAAAGTGAAAAAATAATTTTTAACGGGAGTTTGAGTATTTTAATGTTTTCCAATTTATTTCAGCAAAGGCCTGTGCTTTTTTTTTATAAAAATGGTCGGTTTTCATTACTACTACAGGGTGGGGCACGAATCGTGCGACAAAAACAAAACATAAAAACTTTTTTCTATGATTCAATTTTACGATATCTGTCTGTCCGTCCATTTGTTCGTCTGCTGTCTTTCTAAAGCTTGTTTTTAAACTACAATTTGCCTGATCTGCCTGAAACTTGCAAAAATAATTTTTATGGACAAATGCTGTTGGCTTTGATGAAAATCGGTTAAAATTTAGATATAGCTACCCCGCATATGTTTAACCGATCTAGAAGCCAAGTAATACAGGGTTGCGCACCAATCGTGATAAAAAAACAAAACGTAATAACTTAATTTTTTGTGTGAGCAATCGGTTATTCATTATTTTATTTGAAAGGTTTCGAAGACTGCTATATATATTTCTGGCCTAATGAAAATGCGAATATTTATCATCAAAAATGGTTTTATTGTAGTACTCTCCAACATGATTTATACACTTTTGCATGCGCTCAAACCAATTTTCGAAGCACTTTTTCCACTCCGATTGAGACACCTCCAAAACATGGTTTTCGAACGCTTCAATAGCATTTTCTGGCGACGAAAATCGTTGACAACGCATTTTTTCTTCATGTGCGGGAATAAAAAGAAGTCATTGGTTGCCAAGTCAGGGCTGTACGGCGGCACTGGTTTGAGCCGATGTGTGAGAGCTCGCATTGTCGTGGTGAACAATGTCTTCTCTTGTTCGTTTTTCGAATTTCTCCGAAGACTTCAGGCAAACAAATTGGGGTGTACCACGCAGAATTGACCGTCCTACGTTGCTCAAGCGGGACAGTCGCCACAGGCAACCATTTGCTTCGAAGTGCTTCTTTCACGAACTACTTTCGTTGTATTTGGCCCATCTTCGAAGACCCACACGGTCGATTTCTGCTTTGTTTCGGGCTCAGACGCATAGATCCATGATTCGTCACCTGTGACGATCTTATAAACGACTTTTGAAGCACCGCGATCGTATTTTTTCAAAATTTCTTTGCATCAATCGACACGAGCCTTTTTTTTGAGATATTTTCAAATTGTGGGGGATCCAACGAGACGAACCTTTTTTACGGCCAGGTGCTCATGAAATATCGAATGAATAAGTATGCTGGTGGAAGAAATGCCCAAGGATGCCTCTATCTCACGGTATGTCACATGACGATCATGCATTATCAGTTCACGTAAGACACCAGGCACAACGACCGTTTTTGGACGACCTTCACGATGTTCCTCTTTGAGCGAGCGTCAGCCACGATTGAATTCATTAAACAGTTTTTCACAGTGCTAAAGGATGGTGCTTCATCGCCTTACAAAGATTTATTCTCATCAATGTCGTGATGATCCTTTTTTCGAAAGTTGTGAAAAATGATCGCACGAGTTAATTCCATTTTTTTTTTTGCCAAATTGATTTTTTCAAGTCACTGTAAACAACACAAATAATAGTAGTACGTCAAAACGTTCTGAGTACGTTTTATTATAATTTCAAACTTTCCAATGGAAATGTCAGATGGGGCCGGAAAATATATATGGTTGATTCTGAGATTATGGGCCACTTTGTTGTCCTTGGTTGTTTCAAGCGGGATAAATAACATATATTATACTTTATTATTTACTATACAATAAATCTTTATAGGACCTTTAAAGTCTTTAAATTTGTTTTTTAAAAAAAATATTTGTTCTTCAAAAAATTTCCTACCAAAGTGTTCAAATATCATTACCCTCAAATGTCATTACCCTGACTATTTTCAATTGAAATTTTCTCAATTTTTTACAAAAGTATTAAATATTTATTTAATAAAACCAGTCCATAGTATAAAAATAATATTCAATTAATTTTGTTGCTATTAAAGATTATAATTTTTTATTCAATTTTTATGGATGTTTATTTACTGTCCCTAAAAATACACAGTATTCCCCTGTAAAATCTAATATTCGCTAAAATTCAAATTCCAAAACTATCCTGATTTCAAGGAACTTTTTTCGTCAACAGTCTTGTTATAATTACGAGGGCGACCGCAAAACTAACTGGCCTGGCACATTTTCTGTTTTACTAGCAACTTTTTTTTGTTTTTAAAAGCAATCTTTTATAAGCCATCTGTCAAAATTTCCGAAATATTTAATGATTATTTTCTTTGTAACAGGTGATTGAAGTAAACAAGTTTTATAATTTTTGAAAAATGGAAAATAAAGAGTTTCGTGCGGTAATTAAACACTTTTATATGAAAGGTTATACGCCACAATTAATCAAAGATGAATTGGATTCTGTTCATGGTGATAATGCACCATCATACTCCACCGTGAAATCCTGGGTTCAACAATTTAAAATGGGTGAAGAAATCAAGATAAAACGACCGCATTTAGAAAAAAAAGTTCTTTTTCATCAAGATAATGCTCCTTCACACACTGCATTTTTAACTCCACAAAAACTGACCGAATTACGATTTGAAATTGTTCCGCATCCACCATATAGTCCAGATTTAGCTCTTTCTGATTATTTCTTGTTTCCAAATTTAAAAAAAATTTCTCGGTTGCAAAAAATTTTCGTCCAATAGCGAGGTTATTGCTGAAACTGAGGCATATTTTGAAGGTCTTGAAAAATCTTATTTTTCGGATGGAATTAAAAAACTTGAAAAACGTTTGATGAAGTGTATTGAGTTGGAAGGAGATTATGTTGATATAAATATAATAATAATTCCAAAAAAACGGTTTTTTATGTTAGACCAGTTACTTTTGCGGTTGCCCTCGTAAGTAAGTCGTGTTTTCTCACTCGTTAGTTGGTCATTCCCCTGTGTTATTTTTTAAAAAGATAATTAATTCTTTTTATAATTTTGCAAGTGTTTTTTTTGTGTTTATTGCAAGTATAAACTTCCAGCTCAAGTTAATTTTGCAAGGGTAAGTACTTAAATAAACATTTCAGGGGGTTTTGTAGAAATTCATCATTCCCCTGCCAAAATTTTTCACAGGGGAATGACGATGAACAGATTTTTTCTTTTATTATTTTTACAAAAGAACTGAATTAAAATGAATTTGTTGATTTTAAAGAAAAATACTATATATTTTATTTTCTTTGTCATTTCTCTGTTCAATGAGTCATTACCCTGGAGGTCATATTTTTAAATTGTTGCATGATTCCGTTAAAAATTTAAATTATGATGTGTACCTTTTAAAAATGACTAGTCTTTCTTTGAATTAAGACATCTACCTGAATTAAATATAAAATTCTGCAAACAAATCGAATGCCAAAAATGATGTCGAAATTGGACCATAATCTCAGAATCACCCATATATATCGTAGCAATTTTTTTCTTTGTGCGTCAATTTTTGTTGTTCAAAATCAAAATGAAAAAAATTGGGTTAATATTTGGCCGAGCAATTACCAAAATAGTACACCAAGGTAGGGCAATTTATTTTTCTATTTTGTAAACACGTATATCTCAAGTACTTCACAAGATAATATGAAAGGGGAATTATTCCACAAGCTAATAAGATCAGGTTTATTGTTGTTTGTCATAGAGGGAAGGAAAAGTAAGTCTGCGAAGTTAAAGCAAACATGTCACCGTCTGGTAGATGCGTTTGTCGTTGGTGTGGGCTACTTTTCAATACCATTATGCATAGGTGTAACACACTTTTGTAGGACTCTCTAGTAGATAAGACATTTAAATCCGTTCACAAACACAAAAGTTATAAGCGTTTTAAAAATTTATAAATTCGAGGTGCCAAACTTTGCCCCTGCATATCGTGGGTGTCCAAACTCTAAACTTAAGCTTGAAAACACCTCTTCTTTGAATAAATAAAATTTCATTTAAGTCCGATTGTTAGTTTAGAAACGGCTGAATTATTTCCATTTTTTTTAAATTGCATCCCACTGTGCAGCGCAAGCATCAAGCAATACGGTCGCTCAATCGATTAGTTGAGTGTAAATAATTATCGATTACTTATATTTGTTGCATTTCTTTGTGTTTAGAACCACTGTGCCTCTTCGTTCTGAGTTTGGAACACATGGAAAGACATTTGCATCAGCTTACAAATCATTTATTAGCATCAATAACCCAATAATGGTAACTGAGAATATTTGACGTGAATTATCGATTACAAATACTTGTTCAATCACAACATCAGGTTTTGAAAGGTTCAATAGCCCAGCTCACTTTCACATGGTACAAGTATGTAAGAGATATAAATATGGCAAACCGGCCGGCAGCAATTGTTATTCAATCGGATCAATTGAGTTGCAACGGTTGACAAGCACAGCCAATAAAATGCAGCTGCAAGTGCTGGTGCTGAGTTTCATTATTTTTATTCTAAAAGGTGGTGTGTTATGTCAAGATCCCAATGACAACACCTTGGTAAGATTGCCCAATGGCCTTGTAAGAGGCAAGGAATTAGGTATGTACTACAGTTGGGAGTCGATACCGTACGCCGAACCTCCGGTAGGTGAGCTGAGATTTGAGGCACCACAACCATATCGACAACAATGGACCGACGAAGAGTTCAATGGCACCGTCTTTCCCGATTATTGTATGCAGTGGTATCGCGATAAGGGCGTCAACAAGCTGAGAGGCAAAGAGGACTGCTTAACCGTCAACGTGTACAGTCCCAAACCGAGGGCCAAGTATCCCGTTCTGGTTTTCATTCATGGTGGTTACTTCATGATTGGCGGCTCTGTGGCCTACGATCCGGAGCAGGTTATGGCTAGCGGTAAAATTATAGTGGTGAAAATAACCTACCGTTTGGGTCCTTTAGGATTTTTAAGCACCGAAGATGATGTCTTGCCCGGTAACTATGGCCTAAAAGATCAACAATTAGCTTTGCAATGGACTAAGGAAAATATTGCGCACTTTGGAGGAGATCCGGAAAAAATTATGCTGCTTGGCTTCTCGGCAGGAGGAGCCTCTACACATTTGCATTTGCTGCAACCCTCTCTGAAGGATATAGTCAAAGTTGCGGTCTCTGTGAGCGGGGTGGCCCTAAATCCTTGGGTCATAACCAAGAATGCCCGAGAAAATGCCTTCAAGCTTGGAGCTCTGGTCAATTGCCCTAATACCTCAAGCTCCCTTGATTTGAAAAATTGTTTGAAAAACTGCAAGGACGAGGAGTTGGTAAAAGCAGTTCAGGGTCTGCTAAATTTTGGCTATAACCCCTTCACGACCTTCGGGCCGGTGGTGGAGCATGCCGGTGTACCCAGTGCTTTTTTGACTCAACATCCGGAGGACATCATAAAGTCGGGTAGCTTTAGTCACATACCCTGGCTCGTTTCATATGCCAGCAACGATGGGGTCTTTAATGCCGCCGAGCTTTTGAGAATAAGCTCCCGTACCGGTGTGGAATTTCTAAATGAATTAAATGAGAAATGGCTGGAGGTGGCTCCTCACAATCTTTTTCTGCAGAATATCAACAATAAACCCCGGGAATATGCCGAATATTTGAAGGAACTCTATTTGGGAAGTGACAATTTCACCGTGGAAAACTATCCAAAAGTGCAAACTATGTACACTGACGTTTTGATGAAAAATGGGGTGCTCAGATCGATGGAACTGCACCGGCGTTACTCCAAGGCACCCGTTTATGGGTATATTTACAATAACCCCGCTAATTATGGTCTTGGTTATGATCTATCGCTCAGGAAGGATGTGCAATTTGGTAGGCTACTACTGCTGTAATATTTTCCAATTTAATTATCCCTTTTTTAGGTACCAGCCACATGGACGACATAACCCTTATTATGGATCTGCCGCTTCGTAGCACCCCCCGACCGGATGAAGTGATCATATCACAAAAGCTTGTACAAATGCTGGTTGATTTTGTTGAAACCGAGTAAGTTTTTTGCTTGCCTTTTTCTTAAATAAATATCCACTATAATTGTATTTTCTTTTTTTCTTGCAATCTAAAATTATTTCGTTTCAGAAAACTTTCCTTCGGAGATTGTGATTTTGAAAATAATGCTGACTCGAAAACTGGAGCTTTAAAACTAGTGCGTATTAGCCGAGACCAGTGTGAAACCGTAACACAGGAAATTAATTAAGCAAATGAAAACTAAAAATCTTGTATTAGTGCCATACGATTCATATTGAAATCAATATTTTCTTTTAAAATCGATACTAAATATACAGCTGAGGTCAAAATAATAGCATTGCGATAAATAAATTTGGTTCAAGTATTATACTTAGTAGGGACATAAATACTTTTACAACATTAAACACACACCCGTTTCAATAGTAGCACTGAACATACCCCGTTAATGTCATATGGGTTTTGAAAGCTATTCTCAAAAGCGTTAGTCTGTAACGGGATTTTAAAATTGTTTCAACTTTCATCATGGATTGGTCAGATAATGAGGTGAGCTGAGATTTGAGGCACCCCAACCATATCGACAACGATGGACCGACGAAGAGTTCAATGGCACCGTCTTTCCCGATTATTGTATGCAGTGGTATCGTGATAAGGGCGTCAACAAGCTGAGAGGCAAAGAGGACTGCTTAACCGTCAACGTGTACAGTCCCAAACCGAGGGCCAAGTATCCCGTTCTGGTTTTCATTCATGGTGGTTACTTCATGATTGGCGGCTCTGTGGCCTACGATCCGCAACAGGTTATGGCTAGCGGTAAAATTATAGTGGTGAAAATAACCTATCGTTTGGGTCCTTTAGGATTTTTAAGCACCGAAGATGATGTCTTGCCCGGTAACTATGGCATAAAAGATCAACAATTAGCTTTGCAATAAATAAATTTAGTGCAAGTATTATACTTAGTAGGGACATAAATACTTTTACAACATTAAACACACACCCGTTTCAATAGTAGCACTGAACATACCCCGTTAATGTCATATGGGTTTTGAAAGCTATTCACAAAAGCGTTAGTCTGTAACGGGATTTTAAAATTGTCTCAACTTTCATCATGGATTGGTCAGATAATGAGAACCGTATCGCTGTAATAGCGCTTTCAAGTGTGAAATGAAAAAAGCGATATTTTCAAAACGCTCTGGCCACTAGGGATTAGCCGCATGTCCGTCTACCGATGCATAAAACTGTTTGAGGAGACACATCTTAAGACCACATCAAAGACCACCAACGGTTAAATCAAGAATTCCCAGAAATCCGCTCCGAAAACGGAAAATCATGTCCCGTGAGATGAATATCACGCAAAAGTCCATGAGTCGAATCATTAAAAAAGACTTGGGACTTGGGGTTTTCAAACGACTTACCGGACATTTATTGACTGCAGCTTTAAAAAAAAAATAGGTCTGAAAAATGCAAACTTCTTTTGGTGAAGCACGCTGGTAACTTGCACAGAAAAATTTTGTTCACCGATGAAAATTTACTGTTCAGGAAAAATGTAACAAGCAAAATGATAGAGTGTATGCGCGGTCATCTAAGAAAGCATCTGAACTGATCCCAAGGGTGGAAAAGGGTCAACAGCTTTAGTCATGGTTTGGTGGGGTGTCTCTTACAATGGGGTCACAGAGCTGCATTTCTGCGAACAAGAAGTCAAAACATCGCCCAAAGTTTACCAAGAAACCGTTTTGGAAGCTGCTGTGAAGCCTCTTAACAATTCCCTGTTCCAAAACCAGCCATGGACTTTCCAGCAGGATTCTGCGCCGGCCCATAAGGCTAAAACGTCCCAGGCCTGGCTTCGAAACAATTTGCCAACGTTCATTTCATCTAAAGAATGGCCCATCGGATTGCAAATTGTGGACGGTTTTAGAGGACAAGGTTTGTCACAAAAAATACCCCAACATTGGATCTCTTAAGACTGCTTTGGTTCGAGCTGTGGCCAATTTACCAATGGACGAGGTTCGTGCAGCTATTGACGATTGGCCAGTGCGACTTAAGGCGTGTGTAAAGGCAAAACGCATAAAACGTGTGCAACAGTATTTATGTCCCTACTAAGTAATTCAAAAACTATTCAACGAATTTCACTGGTTTATTTTGGGAAAAAGAGTATTACTAGTATATGCTGCTTAACAAAATATGAAGCAAATTCAAGTTTCATTATGTTTAATAACTTAAGAAATAAATATTAGTATAAAAATCTAAAAAAAACCTTCGGTCAAAATAATAGCACTATAATATATATTGAGAGAAATTACATATATAAGTATGTAACTTAGAAATATTATGGGCGAATATATTAATAACAAAATTAATATTTTTAGCATGCCCTTTATTGGCAATGACTCTTTAACATCGTCTTCCCATAGAATTTACAAGATTCTAACACCTTTCTATTGGAATGGAACTCCAAATTTTTCTTACAGCTTCCCAGAGCGCTTCATTGCATGTAGGTTTTTGTTGTGACACCCTATTTTTTATACTGTCCATAAGTTTTGAATAGGATTTAAATCTGGAGACTGTGCGGGCCACTCCAATAAGTTTACCTGCTTATTAAGAAACCACTCTTTCGCTAATTTGCTTGTGTGCTTTGGGTCATTATCTTGTTGGAAGCATTATTTCGTCAAGTATTTTGACATATACGGACAAGTCCATAATAGTTTATATCCAGTTTATGGGTCCTACGCCATAGTAGAAGCGTGCCCAAACCATACTACTGGAATCACCATGTTTTATTCACCCTTATTCTGATTGTCGTCGTCAAGACAAAACAACGACATCTTGCGTCGACTGTTGATACTTGGTATTCGCGTAGTCGTTTTTCGATAACTATTGACAACTATTGACACAACTCGGTATTCTCTAAATGATATTGACGTTGTTATTGAATTGATACGACTCTGTTTTTGTCGTCGCTGTTTTTGGTAACGACTAAGAAGTTTGCTGTTAAAATAAAAAAAAAACCAAAAGCAAAAGTAAAAGTGCAAATATGAAAATTACAAATAATGAACAGTTCCAAAAACTTGTTGAAGAGTTCGAGAAAAATCCATCCTTAGCAAAAGGTTTCAAAAGAGGAACAGTGCCAACAAATTTTAACCAGCAATGGGAGAACATTGCAAGTGTTTTGAATGCTTCCGGACCACCGAGTAGAGATGGTGATGGCTGGCAGAAGGTTACTAACTTATATCCCTGGTTTTTTGTAGATTAATAAAATTAAATATTTTCGTTAAGGTTTGGAGAGACTTAAAGTTCAAAGTCAAAAGGAAAATGGTTGAAAACAAATCGGAGATGAGAGCAACAGGTGGCGGTGTAAATAAATATATTACACTGAGCCCGTTAGAAGAAGCTGTTGCAAACCTGCTGCAGTTTCAAAAACAGATAAATCCTGAAGGATCAGCTCATGGTGTTGCAGCAAGTTATGAGGAACTTGTCACTGAAGTGCTCGGTGTTGACCCAGTTATAGAGATGGAAACAACTTTTCACTCTGAAGAAATTTTACTGGAACAGGAGGAGCCTTCAACATCAAGGAACGGGAGCAGTTCAAGAGCCACTCCATCCGGGTCAAAGTCCACAAATATACTACTCTTAAGAGCTGCAACTCCAGTCATTCGAAAAAAACCAACTGACCGTCAAAACCTCTTAGAAAACCATAGCAACATGCAAGAAAAGGTGCTGACAGAGATATCAAACACTTTGGTTTCTATTAAGCGCACTATAAAGGACACCTGCAGTTACCAAAAGAAACTATTTGAGGTGGAACAAAAAATACATTTTTTTTATAAGAATACTTACAACCATAGCATTCAAACTAAAAAATCCTTTGCGATTATAGTACATATGCTGGTCGTCTTTGTTCGGAGCCAAAATTTTAATGTGGGTTCCATCCACACAGCCAATCACACCAGGAAATCCATTTTTTTTCAAAAAAAATCACTTTGGCTTCTGATTTTTCTTCATCGCTCATTTCAAGTTTAATCCAAAGTGGGCAAATAACCTTTTCCAACGCACTTAGAGTTTCCGACAGTATTCTGCAAACAACCGGCTGCGATAGTCCGAGGTTAACATCGTTACCAACACTTAGCTGATAGGATCCTTGTCCCAAAAATAATAAGGTGGCAGCTAACTTTATTCTGTTGGATACACAATTTGACCTGGCACCAATTTCCATCTCAGGAGCAATTTCCTCCAACACATAATTAAACGCATTTTTGTTTCAACGAAAGTATTTCTGAAATCTTGAATGAAAGAAAACTTTGTGATTGCCAATGGAAATTAATTAAACCTTAAACTTACTTGTTGTCTGGTAGTTTCATGACATCAGACCTATATTGCAGCGTCTTTCTCTGTAAAATAAGTTTCTTTTTATTTTCTTCATCACTTGAATCAGAGTTTGAATCAGAAACAAAAAACATTTTTCAACAATTGGATGAATAGATACAAAATCTGATGCAAAAATGTTAGGTATGTGATTTTTTTTATTGAAGTTATCGATAAACAGTCAACGTCAAGACAATAATGATACGGAATACCAAAAATGCGTTGATGTGATATTATATTGAAACGAAGTAATATTGATATTAAATTGACGACGACGTTGACGACGACAATCAGAATAAGGGTGATTGTTTTTGTTGTATGTTTTGGATTATATTCTGCATTAGGTGGCCTTCTTACATAACAACGTGATCCTCTGCCACCAAACAAAACAAGTCTTGACTAGCCTGAATAAAGAACGTTACGCCACTTTTGTACTGGCCAATTAACATGCGATTTAGCAAATTCCAAACGTCTGGCGACATGTTTGGTTAATAACAGCGGAACCTTTCTTGGACTACGAGCATTTAAATTGTTTTCTCGCAGCCGTCGACGAACTGTTTCTACACTTGCCGTCACTTTCACTTCCTTTTTGAGCTCTGTGGCAGGCATTAAAGGTTCTTTGTTGCTCTTCCTAGCGGAACGTTTAACCATTAAAGCTGACATAGTGGGTCGGCGTCCACGCATTTCTTTTTTTTGTTGTAATGTAACAGCATTTCTGATCATTTTATTTGAGCAACCAAAAATTTTTTTGATTTCGGCATAAGTTTTTCAGCGGTGCAATGTTTGCCACACCCCATTACCACGAAAAAAGTATGAAAATGTTTTTAACTTATATTGAGAGTTACAAAACACGATATTAATTACCGTTTCTTTTGCTTTAATTAAGATTTAAACACACAAATTTTACTTTTTTTGACTACTTGTTGCGTGGGTGCAGTCAACAGCCCTAATTCAGAGGTTATTAAAAAAACACGTCATTCTGACAGAATGAGTTTATATTTCTCGCGAAAAGTAACTATTTTCAGAGAGAAGCCAGCAAACCAAACCTTCAGATTTCGGTCAGAATTCTGTACGTAAATCGGCAAAATGTTCCGATTTCTAATCAGAATTCTTAGCGACTTCGTAACGAAAAACATATGAGAAGGTTGACACGAATTCTGAACTACTTCTCTGAGGAAATTCTGATGTTTTTGCCGACATTTCGAACTGGATTCTGACCGAATTCTGGAACTGTAGTCTTGGGAAATTCGAAAGGAAATTTCGATTTCTCGTATCGAATTCTGAATTAATTCTGAACGACTTCGGTCAGAATTTTGGCATTAAGTCTTATTAAATTCTGATGTTTTTACCGACATTTCGAACCAAATTCTGAACGAATTCTGAGCTGATGTCATGGTAAATTCGAATGTAAACAATCAAAAAGAAGAAAAAAATTTTGTTCTACAAAAAAAAGTTGTAAAACATTTTCAAAAAACGTTCGGAAAGACTGTTAAGTTACAAGCAGGGGTGTCTGTGTGCAGTTTCGCAAGCAATAATTGTGCTGTTACTATGTTTAGTGACTATACACTTAAGGGCAACCAGTTTTGCATTTAACGAGAACTGCCGGCAGTAGAGTTTTCCTCCGAACACAACAAAAATCCCTCGCACAGCTAAGCTAAACACTCGCTCAGAATTTGAATTTGAAATATAAAAATACCTCAGACAAACAGTTAAGAATTCGTTCAGAATTAGTTCCGACATGTCTGAACACAAGAACAACAACTGTAGAATATGAAGCAAATAACAAAAATTTTAAACGAATAGACTACCTCAGATAAATAGCTCAGAATTCGTTGCGAGTTCTATAAGAGAAGTCTGAACAAAAAATTAATAAAAATCCCACAGGCAAGTGTAACAGAATTCGGTCCGAATTCGTTCAGATATTTCTTTACATAATAAATAAAAAATCCTCAGACAAATCGAACAGAATTTGTAACGATTTCGGTAAGAATTCTCGATAGAGTTTAGATATTGTGATATCAGACATTGTCGGCAAATTTGGTTTACTGGGAACATACCCAAAGAATGTACAAAAAAAAGTACAACATTTTCCGCTGCCATTCTCAACAGGCAGATGGCGGTTATAGTGCTATTTTTTTGACCGCAACTGCATGTTTTTACTATGAGAATTGATAAGAAATTTATTAAGTATCACAAACTTCTGTACTAAAGTAAAAAAATATTTAATTTTCTCAGAAATTATAACTTTATATTTATTTAAAGTGCTCATATTTTAAAGCACTTTTGGACGCTCTCCAGGACTCGATCCATTCAAACTAATTATACACTTATATTCATGCAATCAGCCTAACGCATTTTTCCCATTTCCGGCAGCGCAGCCATCGTAGTCTTACACATTCATGATAATTATTGCAAAAACTTCGCAACTACAAATCCGACTGTGTTGATCTGATGTACATACATATGTAATTATATTTCTCAATTCAAATCTGAAGGGAAACTTTTCTTCAATTAAAGATCTATGCTCGAACTAATTCGTACACTCACTGATCATTACATTCTGTTTCAAGACGGCTCCGACCTGCTTTTTATGGAGATAACTTTACATGGCATAGTATTATTCTCTAACTAGTTAAGTCGCAGGCATTAATGTGGTGGTAAACCGTCGGGTGAACTATCAACCACAACCTTAACAGGCCACAAATATCCTTCCGAATAACAAAATTTTGAATGTCTGTATCAAGAGAGACCAAAACTTTTTTTTGAAAATTTTTGAAAGTTCGCCACCATTTTTCTCACATCATAGTCTTACACGCTTTCCAATTTCGGCACTACATACGAGTATACATATGTAACAGCTTCAATCAATCCCATCTGGTCTGAACAGTAACTTGAGATCTAAAATAAATACATAAGTATGTAAAAAAAGTATAAAAAGAAAATAAAAAATTATGACATTTTCTTACCATTTTCGGAATGACTTTTCAGTCACGTTTTCATTTATTTTTTTGATACGCCTTTGAAGTTGAAAGAATCAACAAACGGTTGGTAGTATTTTTTCTTTAAAAATGTTGAAATATGTAGCAGTTTTCAAGCCACAAATTTAAATACGTCCGACTTCCAATCTAAAAAATTGAAAAATGTTGAAAAATTTTAATTGTCATTTGGGAAAATTTTTGATGGAAAACTACATTGATTGCTATGTATGTACATTACAATATCCCAACAAACAAAATTATTGCTCGCTATTTCTGTACATTTCAATATCCCAGCAAACAAATTTATATGAAATGGAAAATATCGCACGCTTTTTATTTGAAAGTTAAAAATATCATGTCAGCATTGTAGTAGGGTGGAAATATATATATATATATATATATATATATATATATATATATATATATATATATATATATATATATATATATATATATATATATATATATATATATATATATATATATATATATATATATATATATATATATATATATATATATATATATATATATATATATATATATTCTGAATCACCGTAAAAATCTAAGACCATCTATTGAAGCTTTACAAGTGAAGCTTTATAAGTGAAGCAGAATATTTGTTGATGCTCTAAAAGGGTTGAAAAATGTGCCAGACCGGTATAGCGACAATAATTTCCCTCTGGGAAATCAGTAAAAAATATGTGGTATTTTTAGGGATTTTTCGCTTCTATATCTTTGCAACAGATTCCGATCGTTACGAAATTTTTAAATTTCTATAATTTCACTACACTATGGGAGTTTTTACAAAGTCATTATTTTTGTAAAACCTCGAAATACTTATCTGTTATCATATAAAGTTAAGGGTGGTTAAATTTTTAGGGCCGCTGTTGAACCACACCTAAACGTCAAGTTTTTTTCTGCATTTCATATTCATAATCATAATATTTTTCATTTTCACACTAACTAAATTGGAACCATGGAAAGATACACAAGCGAGCAACACGTTAAAGTTATTCAGGCTTCGGGCAACAGTGGATGATCAATTTTCGAAGAAAATCATCTTCACATTTTCACCTCACTGGATTATTCAAAAAGCATAATTGCCACAATTGGGCGAATGCAAAAGTGATTGTCGAAAAAACAACGCGCCCACAAAGAGTGACTGTTTGGTGCGGTTTAAGGGCTGGCGGCATCATCGGGCCGCATTTTCTTTTCCAAAATGAGGCCGGCCAGGCAGTTACTGTGAATGGCGTTCGCTATCGTGAGATGATAACGAACTTTTAATGGCCCGAATTGGAAGATACTCGTATGGATGTGGACGATATGTGGTTTCAACAGGACGGTGCCACTTGTCACACAGCCAACGAAACAGTGGCTCTTTGCGCGAGAAATTCAATGGCCGTGTTATCTCACGTCATGGCGATGTTAATTGGCCGCCAAGATCATGTGATTTGACACCGTTGGACTTCTTTCTTTGGGCTTATTTGAAAGAAAAGATGTACGTAGATAAGCCAGCAACAATTCAAGAGCTAAGGATGAGATAATTCGGCACATTAATGGCTTAGAACCTCAATTATGCCTCAGCGTCATCAACAATTTGAGTAAATTACTCGACAATCTAATAAGATCAGGTTTGTTGTTGTTTGTCATAACGCCTTCTATGTTTTATAGACAACTTTGGGTTGGTATTGAAAATGGACGAAATGGGACAAAGAGAGAAAAAAGTTTCCCTTTCAGGGACTAAAATACTTCTGATCAAATTTTTAATTTTTCGTCAGTTTTGTTATGAAATTGATTAAATAACTTTTAAATCAGCGTTTTTTTTTTTTTTGAAGAAATAGGCAGAGATTCCAAAAATGGGCGTAGTCATTGGGTTCTAGGGGCCCAAAAACAGTCCCCCAAATGTTCGGGAACGTATGGGTATCCAAAATGGTGCAATCTTCTCACAAATTTAAATATGTTTCATAGTTTCAGATTTGGACCTATTTGGGATATTGACCATATAAGTATATGCCCATAATGGCGCAAGAGAACCAAAAAATCAGCCTCATTGAACTATATCGAAAAATAGAAAGGGACCTAAGGGTAAAAACCAGTTTTGTTCAGGAGAGCCATTTTAAAGATTTAAATACGTGTATCTATGGTGTACCATCACTTTCATAAAACGCGCATATATCTGGGAGGGAACACTTTTGCGGCATGGGATCGGTCTCATTCGATGCTCAGATGTTGTACACATCAAAAAAAAAATTGATTTTTTTTACCCTTAGGTCTCTTTCTCAATGCGCTGTCACATATGGATATTAAAAAAAATCAAATTACATCACGAAAAAAATACCACATTAATTTAACGATTCAAAGAAATTCAATCCATGACCCATGAGGGTAAGGTCCCTAGGCCCAATGAATGCAAAAATCAGCCTACTTGAACTATGGATATATAAAAAAATTTCGTCACTAATAGTAATATCACATTAATTTAACGATTCGAAGAATTTCAATCCAAGACCCATGATGGTAAGGTCTCTAGGCCCATATAGGCCCAATGAATACAAAAATCTGCCTGTTTGAACTATGGACATATAACAAAATTTCGTAACGATTCAAAATAATACATTTATTTTACTATTCGAAGAAATTTGAGGCCTTTGCCCATGGCGGTAATCTCCCTAGCCCAAAGAATACAAAAATCAGCCTCCTTGAACAAAAAAACAATAAAATTTCGTCGTGAATCAAAATATCACATTAATTTGAGGATTCGAAGAAATTTTAGGTCTTTGACCACGGGGGTAAGGTCTCTAGAGCGCCAAATAAATACTTATAGGTCGCTTTAAACATGGACAAATGGGTAGGTAGGAAACAGTGGAATTTTATGAATAATCTTAATATGACAATAGTTTTGGATTCGGCTGAATTAGACGTCTTGTCTATGAATTAGACGTCTTATCTAAAAACCGTCCCCTTATATTCTGAAACAGTTAAATTTTCGCACAACACAAAATATGTGCCAAGATTTAAGATTTGGGTAAATTTTGCGCTCGGGCTTGTCCGTAGTGGTCCTTGAGCGTTGGACATATGGGTATTAAATAACAACAAACATTTTTTTCCATGCAATTTTGGAACGAATTTCTTCATGCCTCAAATTTCCGAAAAAATTCTATGGCATGGGACAACTGCTATGCCGATATCCTCTGCATCTTTTCTAATAGTGATTCGACGATTCTCCATAACAATTTTCTGCACCATTTCAGCATTTTCTTCAGTTTTTGATGTCGTCATTCACCTCTACTCGAAATTTTGTACCACTTTAAACATTTTTCTGTTTCATAGTACAATCAGCATATGCCACTCTCAACATTTCAAGTCCTTTTGAGCACTTTATTCCATTTTTAGCACAAAATTTAATGCATATCCTATGATCCACTTTTTCCACAGCCGAAACTCAACGAACAAGCAAAACATGTCACATTGTTCTGCCTCTCACAAACATAAAATTAACTTAAACAAACTCAACTAAGAACATAGGTTCGAGACAAGTGTGTCAAAATAAATGACGACTTAAAGAGAACTGGGCTGAAAAAAAACAGTTGGCGTCTTAATGTCTCTTAAACGAAATACATTTTTATTCATCATGGTCGTACATTCAATGGCAATATTCCAGACTTACGCATTTCTGAGACTGCGATTGTCTGTGTTGACTCTTAGTTAACTTTTAACTCTACTCTATCCTGGACCAATCATATTAATAGAGCATCTGGAAAGGTACATGGAATGTTGAGGAACCTCTGGGCTGTTCCTACATCTACTTCTCATAACATAAGAATGCTTGGAGCAAAAAGCTATCTTATCCCTACATTTCGCTATGGCTGTGAAGTTTTCGAAAATTGCAATTTAATTGACTTCAGTACGCTTGCCAGATATGTCTTTAATAAAAGGACAGGCAGAATTTCGGAATACGCCTATCAAATCTTCAACTTATCTTTCAGAAGTCAAGTCAACGTTAAATCTTTAATACTGCTTCACAAGATTATTTTCATTAAGGAGCCACAATACCTACGAGTATTCAATCACATTCGATTTGCGAGATCAAACAGGGGTTTGAAAATTATCATGCCTAGTTTAAAAAAACTTTCTTCGGAGAGACAAATTTTTGTATAAGTATCTTGCTCGCGTCTTTGGAACTTATCACTTACAAACGCTTAGCAATGCTACGATTCAAAGAATGAACTACTTCTTTGCTTAAATTTATAATTTTTTATGTATTTTTAATAATATAAAGGGTGGTTAAATTTTAAGGGCTGATGTTGATTTGTCGCGCAAAAGAGCCATTGTTTCGTTAGCTGTGTGGCAAGTGGCACAGTCCTGATGAAACCACATATCGTCCACATCCATATCCTTCAATTCGGGCCAAAAAGAGTTACGATAGTGAACACCATTCACAGTAACTGCCTGGCCGGTCTCATTTTGGAAAAAATACGGCCCGATGATGCCGCCAGCCCATAAACCGCACCAAACAGTCACTCTTTGTGGGTGCATTGTTTTTTCGACAATCACTCTTGGATTCTCATTCGCCCAAATGCGGCAATTCTACTTATTGACGAATCGACTGAGGTGAAAATGTGTCATCACTGTGTGAAAGTGTGAAATGAAAAAAAACGATATTTTCAAAACGCTCCGGCCACTAGGGACTTGGGGCTTTCAAACGATGTACCGAACATTTATTGACTGCAGCTTTAAAAAATAATAGGATTGAAAAATGCAAACATCTTTTGGTGAAGCACGCTGAAAACTTGCACCGAAAAATTTTGTTCACCGATGAAAAAATTTTTACTGTTCAGGAAAAATTTAACAAGCAAAATGATAGAGTGTATGCGCGGTCATCTAAGCAAGCATCTGAACTGATCCCAAGGGTGGGAAAGGGTCATGGTTTGGTGGGGTGTCTCTTACGATGGGGTCACCGACCTGCATTTCTGCGAACAAGGAGTCAAAACATCGGCCAAAGTTTACCAAGAAACCGTTTTGGAAGCTGTTGTGAAACCTCTTAACAATTTCCTGTTCCAAAACCAGCCATGGACTTTCCAGCAGGATTCCGCGCCGGCCCATAAGGCTAAAACGTCCAAGGCCTGGCTTCGAAACAATTAGCCAGCGTTCATTTTCTCTGAAGAATGACCCTCAGGACTGCCAGATTTGAACCCATTGGATTAGAAATTGTGGACGGTTTTAGAGGACAAGGTTTGTCACAAAATATACCCCAACATCGGATCTCTTAAGACTGCTTTGGTTCGAGCTGTGGCCAATTTTCCAATGGACGAGGTTCGTGCAGCTATTGAGATTGGCCAGTGCGACTTAAGGCGTGTGTAAAGGCAAAAGGCGGACATTTCGAATAAGTAGATTCTTTTTGGATACGATATACATCAATAAATATATTAAAAAATATTTGGTCCTAAAACATTCAGTACTTTTTATTTTACAGCATAAAACGTGTGAAATAATATTTATGTCCCTACTAAATCCCTATTATAATATTCATTTACTAAAGCCAACTTTAAGCCCCTCTAAAAAAGCTTTACAATCACAAGCGTGTTTGTAATGTTCCCACGTAGCCTACATATTGAGTGAAGCTACAAAAACATAATGAACGCCTAAGTGCAGTTTAAATTATTATATACAGTTAACAGCGCCATTTACATGTCATGCCGATTCTAGGAAAGCGGGGTTACGTTGTAAAATATATGGTATTAATAACTTTTCAATCCGTTCTTATTGCAAAAGTATCATTTTTGCAAATTTATCAAAATTTAAAAAAATATTGTTCCCATCTAGCCGTTATATTGAGTAAACCACCAAAAATATAATCAACACCTGAGTGCCGTTTAAATTATATACAAATAACAGCGCCATCTACACGCCATATCGAGTGTAGAAAATCGTAGTTACGCTGTTAATTTTGTTATAAGAAACGAACCGTTCTTATTGCAACAGAGTTATTTTTTTTGCAAATTTCGCTAAATTTAATAAAAATATTGCTTAAATAAATTGAAAACTTGTACCTCTTGTCGTTACTATGCAAGGGGTTACGAGGTCGACCGCAAAACTAACTGGCCTGGCAGATTTTGTGTTTTTTTTTTGTGTTTTAAAAGCAATCTTTTATAAGCCATCTGTCAAAATTTCCGAAATATTTAATGATTATTTTCTTTGTTACAGGTGATTGAAGTAAACAAGTTTTATAATTTTTGAAAAATGGAAAATAAAGAGTTTCGTGCGGCAATTAAACACTTTTATATGAAAGGTTATACGCCACAATTAATCAAAGATGAATTGGATTCTGTTCATGGTGATAATGCACCATCATACTCCACCGTGAAATCCGGGGTACAACAATTTAAAATGGGTCGTTTAAGTACGGAAGATGAACAACGTTCTGGAAGACCGAAAACTGCTACTTCTATTGAAAACATTAGGAAAATATTTAATGAAGTGACTAAAGATAGACGAATAAAGCTCAGAGAACTTGCTGATATTGTTAAAATACACGAAAAGCAATTTTGGAGTATTTTACATGATGAACTCCACATGAAAAAGCAATCCGCAAGATGGGTGCCGCGTTTGTTGACTTTGCCCCCAAAAATCGTCCGTTGGACCAATTCCGAGGAGCTTTTAGCGATTTATCAGCGTTACTCAATAGAGTTCTTGCGCCGATTCATAACTGTTGATGAAACATGGATCCATCACTACATCCCAGAATGCAAAGAACAGTCAAAACAATGGATAGAAGCTGGTAAAAGTGGCCCCAAGAAGGCGAAAACTGTTAAGTCAGCAGGAAAAGTAATGGCCACAGTATTTTGGGATGCAAGGGGTATAATATTTATTGATTATCTTGAGAAAGGAAAAACTATAAATAGTGAATATTATTGTGCATTATTGGATCGATTGAGTGAAGAAATCAAGATAAAACGACCGCATTTAGAAAAAAAAGTTCTTTTTCATCAAGATAATGCTCCTTCACACACTGCATTTTTAACTCAACAAAAACTGTCCGAATTACGATTTGAAATTGCTCCGCATCCACCATATAGTCCAGATTTAGCTCCTTCTGATTATTTCTTGTTTCCAAATTTAAAAAAAATTCTAGGTGGCAAAAAATTTTCGTCCAATGCCGAGGTTGTTGCTGAAACTGAGACATATTTTGAAGGTCTTGAAAAATCTTATTTTTCGGATGGAATTAAAAAACTTGAAAAACGTTTGATGAAGTGTATTGAGTTGAAAGGAGATTATGTTGAAAAATAAATAAATATAATTCCAAAAAAAACGGTTCTTTTATGTTAGGCCAGTTACTTTTGCGGTCGCCCTTGTATTATTCAACCGGTAGCTACTAAATAACAGAATTTGCCGATATAGCTCATACCCTTACAAAGAGAGTGCTAAAGCATAGCTACCGTAGGGTGAATATTTTAAATGTTTGCGAACGGCATGACATTATTTTTTATACGATCTACCAGATTTCTTACGTAAACTATTGTATGACCCGAACACAAAGGAAGTATTTAAAGGTGTTGTATTAACAATACAATCTGTATTCGAAACCTGCATTGAACGCTTTTGATAATATTTACAAAAGATATGCAATATTGGAATACCAAGTCAATGCTGGAACACAATTCGTCTGATCGCAATGCAGTTGCTTATATTGTGCGCGGTGTTACTAAATTTTAGCAGCTGTGTTTGGTGCAGTAAGAATGGCGACTTTAAGGATGAGGATAGCATTCGGTGAGTAAAGCTACGTAAAATATAAAAAAGAATACGTGAAAACTTCAATTACATTCTGTAAAGGGTGGTCAAACTAAAACGCACGATGTTATTAGTAAAAAAAAAAACAAAAAAATGTTCAGAGAATATATTTTTATTGCGATAGATATGTCATTTATGTGTGGAACAAAATATAGGCCAAATGCTCGATATGGCTTCGGTGGTATACCTCTATATAATGTTCCTTATTTTTAATGTCTAAGACATAATATGCTCGCTATGGCTTCGGTGGCATACCTCTATACAATGTTCCATATTTTGAATGTCTCAAAGACATAATAGAGGCTTACGAAGGTTTCTGTTTATATTTCGGGTCCGGCAATAAAAACACAATAATTTATCATTGGATATGGTTTTATTGTTTCTCAAAATATTCTCCTTAAAGATCAATACACTTTTGCATGCACACAAACGATTGAGACACCTCCAAAACATATTTTTTGAACGCTTCAACATCTTCTTGGGGCGATGAAAAACGTTGACCACGCATTGTTTTCTTGATGCTAGGAAATAAGAAAAAGTCATTGCGTGCCATATCAGGTCTGTACGGTGGATGGCCCATCAATTCGACATTTTGAATGGTCAAATAGCTCATCGTTTCAGCTGATGTGTAAGAGCTCGCATTGTCGTGATGCAAAATGATCTGTCTTCTCTTATTATCTTTCCTCATTTCTTCGAACACTGTTGGCAAACAGATTGTTGTATACCACTCAGAATTGACCGTCCTGCGTTCCACTAAAGGCACACTGTGGCAACATGACTGGTTATACCGAAATAAAACGCAATCATTTGCTTCGATGTACTTCTTCCACGAACAACTTTTGTTGGATTTGGCTCGTCTTGAAAGACCCATACGGTCGATTGCTATTTGGTTTGGGTTCTTATGCATAGATCCATGATTCGTCACCTGTGACAATGTTATACAATGCCTTTGCTGTTTTGTTTAGGTCTCATATGCATAGATCCATGATTCGTCACCTGTGACGATCTTATAAACGTCTTTTGAAGCACCGCGATCGATTTTTTTTAAAATTTTTGCACTAATCGACACGAGCCTTTATTTGAGTAATTGTCAAATTGTGCGGTATCCAACGAGAACAAACCTTTTTTACGGCCAGGTGTTTATGCAATATCGAATGTATGCAGGTGGAAGAAATGCCCAAGGATACCTCTATCTCACGGTATGTCACATGACGATCTTGCATTATCAGTTCACGCACGGCATCAATGTTCTGGACGGTGCTCGATCGCCATACAAAGATTTAAGTTCATCGATGCACTCTTGTCGTGATAATCCACGTCGAAAGTTATGAAAAATGATCGCACGAAAATGTTCACGAGTTAATTTCATTTTTTTGCCAAATTAATTTTTTTCAAGTCCCTGTAAACAACACAAATGATGGTCGTACGTCAAAACGTTCTGAGTACGTCAGAACGTCAAAATGTCCAATGGAAATGTCAGATGGCGCCAGGCAACACTCAGTGTTGCCTAGGCCAGAAATATATATTAGAAACCTCGTAATAAAAAAATCATTTTCGATGCGCCTAAATTTTAATTTTTGACTTTTTCTCAACTTTTATTTTTTAGGTTTTTTTTAACAGATAACAAAAAAAATTCTGAATGATTCGATTCTCTTAGTCGTATTTCTATTCTCAAGAGCTCATATGTTATATTATATTGTATGTGGCAATGTAAAATTGTATGTATTGTATGTCAACTTTAAAGGGTAATATTTAAAAAAAAATATTTTTATTTCCTACTAAAAAAAGCTTAAAAATAAATTTTGAGATAACGTAAAATAATTGAATTTTAGGCGCCTCAAAAATGTTATTTTTGATATGTCGTATGGAATTTTTTCTTCTCATGCCAAAAGTCGGTGGCACAATAAATAGATCGGCCCACCCTAATGTATACGATAATCGTAGAATTTCTGTCCATCATAGTCACAATACTGAGCTTATAGGTAGCTATTAGCCTTAGATCACTATGTCAAGCTCAATTTGGCCAGAAACAAAATCGTCTATCTCAACAGAGTGATAAATTAAAGCAGGGAAGATTTTCGTGGCCATGACAGTCCTTTTTTATACACAGTTCCTGCAGTTAAAAAAATTGCTATATATATATAGGGTGATCCATCTAGAGGTATTTTTTCAGAACAACACAAAATACAAAAATTCAAATCAAGTGTGGAATCATTACTGGGAATTTAAAAGGACATTTTATGGCATTTAGTTTTTGAATATAATTTCCTTCAAACGTTGGGTTTCCATTCTGAGGGTCCAATTTTGGATGACTCGTTCGAGCACTTCGACCGGTATGGCTTTAATGACACGCGTAATGTTGGCTTCCAAAACCTCAATCATAGCAGGTTTGTCACCATAGACTTTGAACTTTACGCAACCCCAAAGAAAAATGTCTAAAGGTGTGTGTGTGTCACTCGATCTAGGCGGCAAACTCACCTGCCCAAAACGTGAAATTAGCTGCTTTTCGAAATAACCTCTCAATAGATCCATTGTTTGAGCAGCTGTATGGGAAGTGGCACCGTCCTGTTGAAACCAAGTGTTGTCATGATTACGGGCTTCAATTTTAGGTAGCAGAAAGATCGATATTATGGCGCGATAGCGAGCACCATTTACGGTTACCTTCCGGTCATCATCATTTTTGAAAAAATATGCACCGATGATTCCACCAGCTTATAAACCGCACCAAACCGAGGTTTGTTTTGGGTATAATAGCACCTCTTGAACTTCTTCTAGTTGCTCTTTAGCCCTAATGCGGCAATTTTGTTTATTGACTTTGCCGTTGAGCCTAAAATGGGCCTCATCACTAAACAAAATGTTTGTCAAAAAAACAGCGGATTTTCCCGTTTCTTACCGAACGCTCATTTCCATAATAAAGTTGCCAACATTTGAAGGAAATTATTTTCAAAAAATATATGCCATAAAATGTCCGTTCAAATTACCAAAAAAGATTCCGCACTTGATTTGAATTTTTATATTTTTTTTTTGTTCTGAAAAAATACCTCCAGATGGATCACCCTAACAGCTGCCAAGCTAATAAACACCAATTCGTATGTGAATTTGAGCCGGTTTCACCCCTGTAGACAAGGGGCTGGCCGCAATCCGCATCAAAGCTACATTTTTTTATTAGCCTAATTTGTGCACACGCGCCGACGGAAGAGAAGACGAAAGATTTATTTAATAAGCGTTTAGAAGAAACATATAACCGCTGCCCTGGCCATGGCATTAAAATTCCATTAGGCGATTTTGAAGCCGAGTTGGCAGGTAAGTTATTTATGAACCGACCGTCGAAAAGTTCAGCCTCATTGATAACACCTCAGACAATGTAATGAGGCTGATCAAATTCACCGCTGCAAGAAACTTGGTAATAAGTTGCACCAAACTCAAACATCGTAACCCGTAATCCTTACTGTACCTAAAGCCCCTAAATGAAGCGGATATTTAAAGGCCTCGCTTTCAAAACCTTCAAAGTTTTTAGTACCACATATCAATTAAGTATGTTATGACGGACCAAATACCAACTGTTGTGAATTTGCACATTATCGGTTCATGTTTTCAAAAGGCCCCCACACCATTGTCGCTCCTGATTTAAGGTCTTGCCACTCCAGAAGCTACAAATAAAATCCGATAGTGATCAGATATCATTATAAGTATAAATGGCGGCTATAATTTTAATGTTGCACGGCAATTTTCACAAATAAATTCTGGCTCATACCAGCGACTGAACTTGTAAGAACGATTGAAGTGATAAGAAGTGATAAATCAAACAAAACAAATGAACAAAAACTAATACAATATGTTTACATGACAAACGGGATACTGAGATATTCAATAAAAAAAAGGTCAAACAAATTTTTCTGAGTAGTTTGGCCAAAAATTGTATTTTAATGAATAACTTAATCAGTTTCTAACGGATTTTTAAAAATGACACCGAATTGTATTTGTAAGAACACTCTCTTTATTATTCAGTTTAAAAATTGTTCGTTTCCTTTTAAAAAATACAAAAAATTAAAAAAAAAAAATAATTTTACAGGAAAAATACACAGATTTTTTTCAGTGTGATGATTAAAAGTGTATACACCATTCGAAATGCCGCAGTTTCTTAATTCGGTTTAGATTCAACAAAGTTACTGGCATATAAGTGCGTAAGATCCGAAAACCGGTTTTTTCCCGTAACTCCAGATTTTGGAGTTGTTTGGGAAATTTCAAAACCGGTTTCTTGTTATACTCAGCAAAAAATAATATCGCTTCCCAGGTATTTTGACTTCATTCTTTTTTGTTACACTGTGTTTTTATTAGCTCTAGTGAAATAAAATCATATCGTACATGTTTTCTTATAGCCCCCATTCAAAGGTACCTTCCGATTTCAGGTCCTGGCAATCCATAAGCCGCATTTTACTTTCTGTTTGGCTCAAAATTTAAAAAAAGTATTATGGGGGATCTGAAAACGCTGAAGACAATGGAAAACAACTTAAAAATTTGGGCAGTTGCTTCCAAATATTCCTTGGAGCTACTTGACCGAGATCAATGAAATGCGATGGTGCTGATAGGAAGGGCATATCCAACACCGTCGGTATGTAAGTTGCGCACCGCTGTTCTATCGCCATTTCCTGGTGGGTGTTCATCAGATTTTTGTCGTCTTTTTCCTGACATGAGGATGTAGGGAAGAAGCGGCTTACCAGGAATTTTCACCCGTTTTTTTTTTTATTATTTTTTGCCCCTTCAGAAGCTTGAGCATGTTCCATCTTTTGATATAGCCTCCTCAAAGGTCGTTTCCGATTTGAGATGCTATAGCACATATACACCTAATAGCTTATCTCCATTTTAATACTAGTTTTTTAATCTGAAGGCTTGTGAATGTTATTGTGCTAAAACTTGATGCTGATTACTTCAATATTACTTGCTACCTCCTCCGACTTTTTATAGAGGTTAAACTCATCATGCGATTAATAAATCCAATAATTTATTTTCTGCTGCCACTGGAAGTTTAGGACAAGCATCTTCCGAGTTTTCACGGTGGCTACATTTCCTCGCATATTCTAGACGATCAAAAAAGAATTGATTAAATCGATAGTCAGCTCCAAAGAAGTACACTTTTTTCAAATATAGAACGTTTTAGATTATTTTTCTGATTATTGAAATTTTTTTTACTCTTTTTTATTAACTGTTTAAAATTCATTAGAATAGAATTTAACAATTGAAAAATTAATTGATATTAAAAATGTTTTACTTTCTGTTCGCACAGCAAATTTCCTGGATCAAACAGCAACCCATTATATGTCCGAATCTCTAATGGCGTGCTGATGGGATTGGATGTCGGCGACTATTATAGATACGAATCGATACCCTATGCTGAAGCGCCCATAGGAAATCGGCGATTTGAGGCACCCCAACCATACCGTCAAAAATGGAAAAAGGTGTTTAATGCATCGGTGCGTTCTCAACCTTGCATGCAATGGAACCAGTTCCAACGCGATGCTGATTTACTAAACGGCGTTGAAGACTGCCTCACGCTTAATGTTTATAAACCAAAGGGACCCAAACCCCCAGAAGGAAGATATTCTGTCATGGTTTTCTTGCACGGTGGCTGTTTCATGTATGGCGATGTTAAGCCATACGATCCCATCTATTTGATGAAAACCCATAAAATCATAGTGGTGCATGTCACATATCGTCTAGGCCCTTTGGGCTTTTTAAGTACCGAAGATGAGGCCATAACCGGAAACTTTGGTTTAAAAGATCAACAAATGGCTTTGATGTGGATTCAAAGAAATATTGCTGCCTTCGAAGGAAACCCCAGCGAGGTAATGCTCACCGGCTTCTCAGCTGGTGGAGCCTCAACGCACCTACAGGTATTACATCCGCTAGGTAAATATTTGATTAAAACCGCTGTCTCCTTCAGTGGTGTGGCTCTAAATCCCTGGGTAATTCAAAGAGGTGCCCGTAGCGATGCTCTCAAAATGGCTTCACTTTTAAAATGCCCCAAGACAGAGGACATGTATGAAATTAAACGTTGTTTGCAATCGAAAAACGCCGAAGATATAGTCAGGGCAGTACAACATTTCATGAATTATGGTTATAATCCATTCACCACATTTGGGCCAGTGGTAGAGCATGTCGATGCTCCCAGTGCCTTTTTGACAAAACATCCCAGAGATATCATCAGATCGGGATTGTCTAGCCACATACCTTGGATGGCCTCGTATACCGCCCAAGATGGTGCCTTCAATGCCGCTGAACTTTTACAAATCGATCCTAAAACGGGCAGGGAGTTCATATACACACTCAATGACAATTGGAAGGAATTCGGCCCACAAAATCTATTTCTGGACAATATTAGAGATAATCCCCTGGAATATGCCACACAGCTGAGGAATCAATTTGTGGGTGCTCAAAATTTGTCGGTTGAGAATTATTTGAAGGTTCAGGATATGTACACCTTTGTTGATTTTGCCGATGGCATTCAGGAGTCGGTGAAATTGCACAGCATATATTCAAAGGACCCAGTTTACGGATATATTTATGACAATCCACCCGATAAGTCCTTTGGGAATTTTCTGTCTGGCCGAGATGATTTAAAATTTGGTATGATTTTTCCGCCGTCTTCACTTTGTGTAGAAATAATAACTTTCAATTTATGCCTTCTTTTTAAGGGACGAATCATTTTGATGATGTGTCTACAATTTTTAAAAGTCCGGTACGAACCTCTATGAGAGAAGATGAAAAGGAAATATCAAAAAATTTCGTAAACATGTTGGTAGATTTTGTGAAATTTAGGTAAGTGCAAGAAGATCTCCTCAAATATTGGATTTATAAGTTGAATGACTATGTTTGCAGGAAACCCACGTTTGGAAGATGTAGTTTTGAAAATAATGCTGGGCAAACACAAATTAAATTTTTGAGGATTACCAATGACAGCTGCGAATCGATCACACCACATTTAGTATGATAATTATATTTCCTATATAATAATACTAAGGGCCATATTTGTAAAAATTGACGAAATTCTTAACATTTAAATTTTCTTTAAAATACTGTTCTTCTACCCTTCGTAAGTTTTTATGAATTTACCCCCAAAAGATAAGAATTAACTAATACGAGGGTTGTTATTTATACTTTAAGTCCGGCAATAAAAACACAACTTATCGTTGGAAATGGTTTTATTGTTTTTCAAAATATAACCCTTTAAGATCAATACACTTTTGCATGCGCACAAACCAATTTTCGAAGCACTTTTTCCACTCCGATTGAGACACCTCCAAAACATGATTTTTTTAACGCTTCAACAGCTGCTTCAGGAGATGAAAAACGTTGACCACGCTTTTTTTGATGCTAGAGAATAAGAAGAAGTGCCCAATGACTTCTTATTTCCTAACCAAATTAGGACTGTAAGGATGGCCCATCAATTCGACATCTTGGTTGGTCAAATAGCTCATAGTGTCAGCTGATGTGTGAGAGCTCGCATTGTCGTGATGGAAAATTATCCGTCTTCTCTTATTATCTTTCCTTATTTCTTCGAACACTGTTGGCAAACAGATGGTTGCATACCACTCAGAATTCACCGTTCTACGTTTCACTAAAGGCACCGTGGCAACATGGCCGGTAATACCGAAAAAAAACGCAATCATTTGCTTCGATGTACTTCTTCCACAAACAACTTTTGTTGGATTTGACTCGTCTTGAAAGACCCATACGGTCGAATGCTGTTTTGTTCCGGTTCATATTTATAGATACATGATTCGCCACCTGTGACAATGCTATTTACTGCCTTTGAGCTAAAGGAGTTCTTCTTTTTAATCACATCTATTCTGCACTACAATCACGATTGGATTTTCTCCGTTTTGGCAAATTAGGTATTCTGCACTACAATCACGATTGGATTTTCTCCGTTTTGGTATATTTGGTATTGCGCGTTCCATTCCGTTGCGTTCCGTTTGCGTAATTTTTACGATTGTAGGTATGGTGCACTACATTCGTAGCTACGTTTTTCTACGTTAAGGCATTTGTGGCGTAAGGACGATAAAATTTGTGAGTATAATAAAAAATTAAAAATAATAAAAATGTAAGTATAAAATGGAGTAGAGATTAATATTTTGTATTATTTTGTGAGTTACATTTCATTTATTACAGGTCGAAAACAAGAACACCAGAGCAATATGAGAAGCAGGCAGATTTTATGGCCACAAAAAATTAAAGTGAAAAACAAAATATAGTACTAAAAATACTTGACAAAGAACAACATTACTCAGCCATCTATTTCTTTCTCCGTCCCGATACTTCTGTTCTAAGAAAGACCTCGCTTTGCTTAAGCTCCATATATGTGCATCGTGGTTGCATTCTGGATATTTTGAGTCAATAAATCTTATACGGATTTCGTTATCGCACACCTAAAAATATATATTCCATTTAGAAGCACTCTATAAGTAATTATTAAATCAAAATACTCACCACCATAGCATTAATGCTAAATATCACTTTCTATTGTAGTACAGGAACTCCTCCTCGGATGGTTTTATTATTTTTATATGTGTGCCACCAACACACATAGTGACCCCTGGGAAGCAGGCTTTCGCATAAAAGTCACGCTTGGCTTGCGACTTTTCCTCCTCAGTCTTCTCAAATTTGATCCACTGTGAACAAAGCTTTCGCTGCATGACGTCTTGGAAGATGGATAGCGACTTCGACACAGTGGTTTGAGTCATACCAACGTTATAATTGGCACCAACTTCGTGTTGGTAGCTTCCTTCAGGTATCGATGTAAACTTATTCGCCCGTGCTTCTTGAGCAAAAGTTTCTATCACATACTTAAAGGCATCTTTGTTTAGCCGGTATTTTTTTTGGAATCTGTGAAAGTAAATAAATAATTTCACATATCAATATTTTTAAAACAAATTTCTTACCTTTGATCGGTCATTTCGAACGGATTGCGATTGTCTCTTAGGTTCCGCTTTTCAAGCCTTGCGTCTGCATTCTAGAGCACCTTGTTCTCCTTTTCCAACAAAACCGCCGCTGCTATCATTTCTATTACTACTAACCTTTATGTTTGTGCTGCAATGATGTAAAAAAATTAAAATATCACCTCCGGCACGACAGGACTCTTCACACAACAAAAGTTTGGCCACCTCTCACTTAAAATCCGATTTTTTTAGTAGGTGTTCTGCCTTTTTTTCCCTTCACTACGTTTGTCTTTATTTTGTTAACACTAAATATTTTAATTCTTTTTTGTTTTATTAATCACTATGCACGACATTCAACTTTTTCACACAATGTTAACAAAATTGTTTTGTTTTTTGTTTCGAGTTCACACGTTCCACTGCCAAACAGCTTATTGTGAACACTCACTTATCTTCTTCTTATTATTTCGATTAGGTTGTATGTTGGAAACCAAATTTTCGATCGATGCGTAACGTAATGCGGGAACGTAATTGTTGTGCAGAATAGGGGTGAATATCTCTTTGAAGAATCCCTACGAACCTTTTTTTGAGCATTCGTTAAATTATGTGAGATCCAACGAGAACAAATTTTTTTTCACGGCCAAATGAACATGCAATATCTTTTGATGCTTTTCATACTAATGCCCAAGGATGCCTCAATCTCACGGTATGTCACATGTCGGTTTTGCTTAATCAGTTCATGCACCGGATCGATGGTTTCTGGCAAAGTGACCGAAGTTGGGCGTCCTTCACGAAATTCATCCTGGAGCGAACGGCGTCCGAGACTGAACTTTTGGTACAAGCGATTAACAGCGGTTTTTGATGGTGCTTCACCGCTAAAAGTCGAAACAAGTTAATTGAAACACTCTTGTCTTGATAACCCACGCCATCGCCATCGTATAAAATCATCGCACGAAAATGTTCACGGGATAATTCCATTTTTTGACTGAGATGAATTTTTCAACACACTGTAAACAAAACAATTCGCCCTTAAATGACAATACGTTCTGTGTGAAATTATGCTAAAAAATGTCAAAGTTTCCAGTTTGCATCTGGGAACACTAGTATTGTCAGGACCTGAAATATAAATAGCAACCCGCGTAACATTGTCCTCTTAAAGTCTCACATTTGTTATTTTTGTCAGTTCAAATATTTTTAGTCATTTTAAATAATTATTAACACGTTAGTTAAAAATCATATAAATACAGTCGAACCTGGATAAGTTGGATCGCAAGGGACCGACTGTTTATTCCTACTTAAGAATGTCCCAATTGTCCAGGTAATTTTAATTTTATCCCATTTAACGAGGTAAAGCAAGCTAATTTTTTTTAGAAAAAGGCAGTTTGGGTGAGGTACAATCTTAAATTCTGTTTATTGACATTAAATTCAAATTCCACAGTTAAATATGCTTTTATAAACATAAAAACTTAAAGAAAAAACAAACGAACCGAGCGCTCGCAACATCGCACGAGGGCCTCTGTCGCCAAATTGTTGGTCAAAAGTAACAACAACAAAAACGCCTAACGAGTGGTTAAATTTTAAGGGCCGATGTTGAATGTGAACCACAGCTAAACGTCAAGTTTTTTTCTGCATTTCATTTGATATTTCTCAATTTCAGACTAACTCAATTTGAACCATGGAAAGATACACAAGCGAACAACGCGTTAAAGTTATTCAGGCTTATTATGAAAATGTGCTTTCAAATCAAAATGCATATGTGCACTTCCTGATTTTTTCGGTCAATTTAATCGTCCAAATGTGCGTACAATCGGAAAAATAGTGCAAAAATTTGAGCAAACCGGGTCCGTGAAAACACCAGTGCATGCTCGCACTGCAGAAAATATTGCTGCTGTTCGCGATAGTGTGGCTGAAGAACCGTCGACCTCAACTCGTTGTCGTGCCCAACAATTGCACCTCTCACGCTCGTCGTTGATGAACATTATGCATAAAGTCTTGCATGTATAAGTACACGCTTACAAGGTGTAATTGACTCAAGAGGCTTTAGTTAGCCTCTTGACTATTCCAAACGTCATCAATGGTCAGAATGGTGGCAAGAAATGGCATCGGCCCTTAAATTTTTACCACTCTTTATAACCGCAGTAATACTATTGGCAATATCTATGCCATTCTATCCTATGATGGATGGTAAAAAATACACAGAACGAAGTCATTCAATCCAATATGAGCCAAAATATCGAAAATGCTGACTAATAATTGAGACTTTTGGCGTTTTGGAGTAAGCTATTTTTTCTTTAAGACCTTTAAAAGTTAAATTAGGGCGTTTTCATAAAATCCGCTTGAATAATCGCGAAATCACTAAAATATAAGTAGCCAAAAGTCTTCGATCTCACCATATTTGGCGAGAAATTGCCAAACTGACAACCATGCGTCACACTTCGCAAAAACTTCCTTACTAAAAAGCAAATACAACAGAGAAAATGATAAAAATCGTACAGCATAAATAGGGAAATCAAACTCATAGAGGTAAAAGAGTAATAATACCCACTTCAGAAGTAAATTCTAAAAATGCAAGTCCCACTTTAAATGCTTCAAAATCCTGCCCAAAGAGTTTTTTTTGTTTAAGTGCGCAGGAATCGCTAAAACTGTCCCACTTATAGAGGATTCGCACTTTTGCAGGTCCTACTTACCCAGGTTTGACTGTACTAAGAAAGTTGCAAAGAGCGATAGCGATTGAAGTTGAGAAAAGTCTTACATAAAAATCACAAATCAGTAGTCAGAAATGAAATGGCGATTTTAAATTTACAGCACAAAACAATCGGACCCTGAAAATATTTTTGCGTATTATTAATATTATTGATTTAATGACTTTTATAATAAATAAAATCTTATATAACGCTGCCAAAAAATACGACAAATAATCTATAAAAATGTTTTTTTTTTAAATAAAAGAACTTTTTTTGCCATTAAAGGTAAAGGTAATTTACAGTTAGATGCTACTTAAAAGCTCGGAAACATCGATTCATTTTTGAGTAGTCTGCTTTAAAGAGAAGTTTACTTTATCGACATGTCGACAGGATTTAATAAATGTTGTTATCCCTTTATTAGACCGTCACATAAGCGAATTTGGATAAAAAATAAGATGGAAATCTACACATTAAATTTGATTAAATTTATTATAAGTTATACTCCAAATTAAATTTTTACAATACTCCAAATCTTAGCCGTATGTCAGCTATAAAAGTCGGACGAGACCGACTATATGATGCCCACATCATACTCTTTAGACTCCATTTTTGCTCTAAAGCCACATAGCAAATATTATTTTTGAAATTTTATGAAAAATATTTGGTCTTAGATTGGTTGGACGACAGAAGAGAGTTGGGTTATAGTGGTAGGATTTTTGAAATGGGTTTTTTTGGATTGTTTTTTTAATTAACACAAAAAAATTTTGCATTTCAGTCACATAGTCATAACTTTGGAGCGGTAGGATCTCTGGGCTCCGTTTAGGAAATTTTGGAAAGGTAAGACGTAGGGCGATCTACTCTCTCTGACCATTGGTTCAGAACTTAGCAATTTTACCTTAGCACCCTCCGACCACCAATCCAAAAATTTTCAAACCGCTGCTATATCACCCCCTTGCATTTTTGTACATGGTCGTAGATGGACATATTTTTATGAAATGAGCCAATTGGGGAAATTTGTCCAGTCGTGAATGATTCACCCTGAGCCGGCCCAGTACATATACTAAAGTAAACCCCTCTTCAAATAACCAAAACAAAATAAGGAATATTTTGAAAACTGGTATGGAGTTCATTGTATTAGAGATTAACTGGCTTAGGAGAGAAATATTAATAGAAAGAGAGCAAAAGAAATGTATGATATATAAAAGATTAATTTATGAACCCAAAAACAATGCAGTTAATTCTTTTAAAATTTTACCATTTTTTAAGCAAAAATTTATTATAAAATATGAATTCATAAATTCATGCATTTCCAAATGGTATAAACGTTTTGTTTTTGAGCATTGGAACTCTTAAATCTGTAGAAACCGTCTAATAAATTTATATAAGGTCTGCTATTGCGATGCAAGTTTGCTATTTGTTATTAGAAAAACTTCTAACTTGTTTTTTTATTTTATGTCCTAGTTAATACTTGCCTAAATACTTTCCCCCGTATTCATAAAAATTTAAAACATCTTTATATGTGACAGCGCATAGAGAAAGGGACCTAAGGGTAAAAAAAATCAATTTTTACTTTTTCTTTACTTTTGATGTGGACGACATCTGATCATCGAATGAGACCGATCCCATGCCCCAAAAGTGCTCCCTCCCAGAGATATGCGCGTTTTATGAAAGTGATGGTACACCAAAGATACACGTAGTCTCAATTGAAGAATTGAAAAAAGGTTAGGTTATTGCTCTTTTTAAATAGCTTAAAGAAGTTTTAAAAGTTTAGGGGTATTATTTTTATTTTTTCCGGCTAAATGAAGTGTTTAGCGGTTTAAAGCGCCCGTATTTTCAGATTCAACGCCTTGACAACTTTAGAGTGATAAAGTAATGATAATACTAGTAATAAAATATGCAATATATCTTTTTAGCTAAATGACAATCATTTAGATAAACCCACCAATAACTCATACTCGCTAATTCAACCGCATATTAATTATAATTTAAAATATAGTATTTTTATTGTATTCTATTGTACAAGACTTTAAGAAGGAAATATAGCTTGGGATTGATATCGCAACACGGTGGGACCAGTGTTGCCAAATATTTTCTATTAAAAGCTAGAAACCACTTAATTCTTTATTTAGGCGGAACAATAAAAAATACCGCTACATTTTAAAACTTCTTTAAATTACAGAAAAAGAGCAATAATGAAATATATTTTTTGAGTTTTTGTGATCATTTTGTTGTTATTACTTTTGAAGAGGATTTAATGAGTAAAAAAATAACTTAAGATCTTAAGGGTTTAAGTTAATATATAAATATAGTTTGTAGATCATCTGCCGAAATAAATGTGAAAATAGCAATATAATAATTTTATTTTTTAGAACCTTTAACGTGACAATATAAACTTAATATTGTTATTAAGGTAACAATACCTAACATACTTAGTAGGGACATAAATACTGTTAAAACATTGAACACAACCATTTCAATAGTTGAACTGAACATACCCCGTTAATGTCATATGGGTTTTGAAAGCTAACCTCAATAGCGTTATTCTGTAACGGGATTTTAAAACTGTTTCAACTTTCATCATGGAGTGGTCAGATAATGAGAACCGTATCGCTATAATAGCGCTTTTCAAGTGTGAAATGAAAAAAGCGATATTTTAAAAACGCTCCGGCCACTAGGGATTAGCCGTCTACCGATGCATAAAACTATTTTGGTCGCCGACGCGCTGTTCGAACACCGCATGTCATCAAAGCCATAAAACAAGAATTCACAGAAAATCATGGCCCGTGAGATGAATATCACGCAAAAGTCTAGAGTCGAATCATTAAAAAAGACTTGGGACTTGGGGCTTTCAAACGACGTACCGGACATTTATTGACTGCAGCTTTAAAAAAATAGGATTGAAAAATGAAAACGTCTTTTGGTGAAGCACGCTGATAACTTGTACAGAAAAATTTTGTTCACCGATATGAAAAATTTTTACCGTTCAGGAAAAATTTAACAAGCAAAATTATAGAGTGTACGCGCGGTCATCTTAGGAAGCATCTGAACTGATCCCAAGGGTGGAAAAGGGTCATAACCCAGTTTCAGTCATAGTTTGGTGGGGTGTCTCTTGCGATGGGGTCACTGACCTGCATTTCTGCGAACAAGGAGTCAAAACATCGGCCAAAGTTTACCAAGAAACCGTTTTGGTAGCTGTTGTGAAGCCTCTTAACAATTCCCTGTTTCAAAACTATCCATGGACTTTCCAGCAGGAAAGGGTCCATAAGGCTAAAACGTCACAGGCCTGGCATCGAAACAATTTGCCAGCGTTCATTTCCTCTGAAGAATGGCCCTCAGGCAGTCCAGATTTAAGCCCATTGGATAACAATTTGTGGGTGGTTTTAGAGGACCCAACATTGGATCTCTTAAGACTGCTTTGGTTCGAGCTGTGGCCAATTTTCCAATGGACAAGGTTCGTGCAGCTATTGACGATTGCCCAGTGCGACTTAAGGCGTGTGTAAAGGCAAAAGGCGGACATTTCGAATAAGTAGATTCTTTTTGGATACAATATACTTTTTATTTTACAGCATAAAACGTGTGAAACAGTATTTATGTCCCTACTAAGTATATTATCCGATCTTTTCTATTTCCAATATTTATTTTTTTCAAATATGCCTAATAGTACTAAATATATTGAAATTAAGGTATGTACTCGTTTATTTGTATGACATCCTAAGCTTTTCTTTAAGCCACTTATCTTTAATATAGCTCTCCTAAGACCAGAGATACTATTTGAACTTTTCTAAACGTTTCGATATGCTGGCAATAAAGAATTTAAAGTAATTTTTGGATACTGTGATCTATAGCAAAAGGCTTACGCCTGTCCACAGCTGAAAGCCTTTAAAAAGGCCGGCCACACTGAAAGATGTAAGGTCCTGAGTACCTAGATTACGCCTGTCCATAACTAGAAGTCGTTAAGTCTGGCCATACAGAAAAGAGTTTATATTAGAAAACCATTTACAAGGGCCTCTTGACCGAACGTCCACAGTATCTTAGACTTTAGGAGAGCTATATGAACATTTAATATCTTAAATGAATAATTAATGAATTAATTAAATAAAATCGGTCACCGAGCCGCAATGGGTTAACAAATTTCGAAGATTTTTATATCGTTGGTAACGTCTTGCCAATACCTTCCCAAATCGGATAAAATATATCAAATTTTATATCAAAACTTTTGAGGTCCGTAATTTAGGAAATATGGCGGACCGAAATTTTTTTTGTTGTGTTTCCATTCTCTTTTTTATTACCTTTACTCCAGTATTTATTTTTTTGGTCGTGTCCCGTTAAACAGATTTGTTCCCTATGTTTTTTATTCCCTCCTTTGTTAAACGATTATATCATCTAGAAGTAACCACAATTTTGCGAAATTTTATTTTCATAGGTGCCATCATTTTCGTTGTGGATTTAAAATATATTTTTTACAATAAAACAACTGTTTAAAAAGCGATCTTGAAAGACCCAGTATCATAGGATTTCTAAAGTATAGATTCTAAATCATTAACGTGTTGCAATTAGAATGATAAAATTAGGGTACGATAAACATGATATCAATGCTGCCATTATAAAAAAATGTTGTATTGTATGAACCCGCGCACACAAAGAAAATATTAAAACGTGCCATATCAACAGTATTCGTACCCAAATAGTAATTTCAGCTCGTTGGCTCTCGTTAATATTTACCAAAGATATGCAATCTGGGATATCATAAAGATTTGCTCAGGTGTCAATATAAGAAACCCTGCCCGAAAAACTCAACTTCAGTTCCAGTACACAATTCGTCCGATCGAAATGCAATTGCTTATATTGTGCTCGGTGTTAATAAGTTTTGGCTGTGGAGTTTGGTGCATCGACAATATTGTCAACGCGGAGAATTTTGGCGACTTTGAGGATGAGGACAGTCTTCGGTAAGCAGAGCTATGTGAAATAAAAAAGTGAAGACTTATACTATTCGTTAATGAATAAATTTCTACATACGAGTATAACTGTGAACCGAAATGATGAGTATCGACTGAAAGAAAATAATTCTTAGCTTATAACTATAGCTACAAACCTGAGATCGACTAAGGCATGCTCCTCACATGGTTCAGTGCACATATCTGAAATCGAGCCTTAAACACATCAGAGCCTTAAGCACATCCAAATTCTACAGCTAAGTTCAGATATGCATCAAAAATTGTTGGTTTTAATTTAACTGTGAACTGATTTAATTTGAGTGAACAGATTTACTTGTTTTTCTTTTTTTGTTTGGGCCATAAATGCCATTTTTGGTCCCCATCGCTCTTTGGATTCGAACACCAAATTTGGATTTGTAACTAAATTTCCATTACTTTGAGTACCCATATTTCCATATATCGTTGGCTTAGTTGGCAAGTATGCAGTGGCGTTTTCTAAAATTGGGCAGGAGGGAGAAAAACTATCTAACTTTTTATTTGATTTATTTGTATTAAATATGTTAACGTAGTTTTCTTCTTTGTTTCATCTTGTTTGAACAGAAATAATCGTTTAAAGGCTCCGACACAATTAAGTCTTACGCTGTGTGTTTTTAAACTTCCGACACTCTTAAAACCAGGGCTTTCTGCAGGCTTTTCAGGCAATGCAATCTTTTATTTTTGTAAATTTTCAACACATGTTTTTAAGGTTTTCAGACAACCGGAAGATAAGGAAAGCGTAGCCATGGTACAATAAATAAGGTATAGTCAATAGCCCAACAACAACAAAAATTGTTTGCTAGATTGTCAAAGTCACTTAAAAGAATATGTCAAAAATACATTTTTGGTAATGTTTAATGATAATTGTAAATATTGGATATAGATTTTTTCCTTTAGAAACATCAACAAACGTCATTGTAAAATTTCAAATTTGTCAACTTAAATTACTAAAAGAAAAATTTTTAAATCAGCTGTTATCATAACTATACCTTCATTATTGTACCATGAACGCAGCGTAACAAAAAAAGGTTCAGTGTGTCCGGGCCTTAATTCTAAAATCAAAAAATTATTCATATACTCTTATGGACTTAGCAAATTTGAACTTTATGATTTTCTAATTTCACTAATTTTTTATTGTGTTTTTTTAATTCAAAATACATTCGGGTTATTTCATTGGTTTTTGTAATTTTAAATTCATAGAAATAATAGTTTAATTTAAATAAATCATCATTAAATTTATGGTGGTCAGTGTTTCCTCCATCTTTCCTTTTAATCAAATCATGTACGGACGAAATTATCAACCGATATCCACAAAACTTGGTTCATTCTCCAAGTTTAAGCCAAGGACGAACCCTATTGATATTGGTCCCCATCGGTACACATTTTCATATCATACATTGGTTGTTCTCGATTTCAGAACCTACAGCTCTAACAAAAACACATACTACATACGATTTAGAACAAATTTCATGCAGATCATTATGAGGGACCAAAACGCATCTCTACATAAATTTGCCCATATCGGTCCATGTTTTCGTAAAGCTCCCACACAAAGGTCCCTGCTGATTAGATGTCGTTCACTCTAGAAGCCACCAACTAAACCCCATCGCGCCCGAATTATGCATAGTACGTTTCGAGCGATCATAAATTACAGTGGTAAAACTGGACCACATAGGTCCATATTTTCGTAAAGCCGCCATACAAATGTCCCTCGAAGTTTAAAATATATTTATCACTATTTATATCACGATCAGTCTTTGTCAAATCCTTTTGACAACATTAAACTCAAAGTTATTTTTGATTTAAGAAGAATTATATTCTCAAAGTTATTTCCATGGTACAATAAAAAAAGTATAGTCCATGGTACAACAAAGAAGGTTGAGTTATGTCAACAGCTGATTTTAATTTTTTTCTCGTAGCAATTTAAATTGTTAATTTTGAAATTTGATAATGTCGTTTGTTAAAGTTTTTAAAGCAAAAATTCTTCATCCAACTTTCACAATTATTGTAAAACGTTTAGCTCGTTTGTTTTATTTCGGTCTGTTGCTTTTACACATTGAACAGGGATTAAACCGGTTCAAGACCTCTTGCTTCTATATTTAAATAGAATACAAGTTTTTAACAAAATGGCAAAGTGACATTGGCAGAGTGAGTTGTATTTTCGTGGGCAATTGTGTGAAGAAAACTTGAAAAGTAAGGTTTACAACAGTAGTTCTCATTCGTTTGTGGAGAGCCTGGCCTTATAGAGTTCGGTTTTACTTTCAACAATTGCAGCAAGGCTTTCTGAAGAGGGTTGTCACGGACCCGAAATCATGATAAAAGTAGTGTGCATCCACGAAAATCAATGTCACTTTGCCATTTTGTTAAAAACTTGTATTCTATTTAAATATAGAAGCAAGAGGTCTTGAGCCGGTTTAATCCCTGTTCAATTATTGTAAAACATTCACAAAAATGTATTTTTGGCATTCTCTTTCAAGTGACTGACAATCTATCGAACTATTTTTGTTGTTGTAAGGCTAGTGACTATACCTTGTTTATTATAAAGGGTGTTTTTTATTGAGGTATAGAACTTCGAATTGAAATAAAACACAAGAAAATCGTTTTAATGTCCATCAATTTGGCTTTATTGGAAGGATAATTTTATGTCATTAATGTTTAAATATGATTTCGGGCATGTGGCCGCCGCGGCTGGATCGAATAAAGCCAATTCTACAGGTCCAATTTTCAACCACTTTTTCGAGCATATGGGGCCGTATGTTGGCAATAACTCCACGAATGTTGGCTTCCAAGTCCCCTAACGTGTTTCTGGTTTGTTGGCGTAGACGAGCGACTTCACATATCCCCAAAGAAAATAATCCAATGGTCCATGTTAACCGATCCATGGTTAACCGAATTAATTGCTCTGATGGACGATTATGTCGACCATAAAATGGACGGAGCTTGCGGTGAACTTCGCGAACTGAACCATTACTTTCGAAATAAATTTGCACGATTTGCAAGCGTTGTTCTTTTGTCAACCTGTTCATGATGAAATGGCAAACCAAACTAAATATTAATCACTTGACAGCTGACAAAATGGCCGCCAGTTAAAAAAGTGATGCCAACTTAAAGTTCTATACCCCAATAAAAAAAACACCCCTTACTATGTTTATATCATTGTTTTTTTCTCTTTCCACTGCATAACAACACGAAAAAACAGCACAGCTGCATTTTATTTTGAGTTATACAATCATTCTCCATTAAAAAGTCAAATTGCATAAAAAGTGGGCTTAGCATGTTTGTCGACTAAGCCAACGATATTCTAATTGTTAAAACAAATTTAAATATGGATTCGTAACAAAACTAGGTAACTGGGTTTGCTCATACGGACTGCAATTTCAGCTAAAGCTATATCACATAGACATCGGCGGATATAAATATTTACAAAATTTTAAATTAAAAAAAAAACAATTTTTTAGTTATTTCTGAAAAAGAAACAACAAATAGGTCTCGAACCAGAGTTAAAACTGTTCAAGTCATACGAGTAAGTAATAAGTGTCTGCGAACTATATCTCAATCTGAACAAATTTTCTTCAATTACAATAGCGTCGGCCCGATAAAACTTACATGTGCCAATAAAAGTGGCTTTTATAGCTAAAACCATAAAATCGGATGAACATACGTATCTATAGGGGCAATATCTAAATCTGAACTCCTTCTTGGGCCAAAAACCTGACTTGTGCCAAAAATCTTAAAATTGAATTAAAATGTGGCTTCTAAAAACATAAAACCGAATAAGCATATGTATAAGGGAGCTTTGTTTAAATCTAAACCGTTTTTCTTTAATTTCAATAAAGTCCTCCCTTGTCCATAAAAATTTACGTGAGCCAAATGTTATCAAGTTTGATGTAATATGTGGCCTCTAGAGCTTAAAACATAATATCGGATGAACACATGTGTATTGGATCTTTATGAAAATTTGAATCGTTTTTCTTCAATTAAATTACATCTTTAATTGGTCCAGAAATCTAACGTGTGCCAAATTTCATCAAGATTAAACGCTTCTAGAGCCAAAAACATAAAATCGAATGTGGAATCTATATTCATATGATCGAATTAAATTCATATGATCGAATGTGGAATCTATATTTAAATCTAAAACGATTTTCTCCAATTTCAACAACACCCGTTCTTGAACCAAAAACTGCTAAATTTCATCATTATCAGATGTAATACGTGGCCTCTAGAGCTAAAAAACATTAAATTGGCTGAACATATGTGTGTGGGAGCTATATCTAAACTGATTTTCTCCAATTTCAATAATGTGTGCAAAATTTCATCAAGAGGGCGTAATACGAGGGCGACCGCAAAACTAACTGGCCTGGCACATTTTCTGTTTTACTACCAACTTTTTTTGTTTTTTTTTTAAAGCAATCTTTTATAAGCGATCTGTCAAAATTTCCGAAATATTTAATAATTATTTTCTTTGTTACAGGTGATTGAAGTAAACAAGTTTTATAATTTTTGAAAAATGGAAAATAAAGAGTTTCGTGCGGTAATTAAACACTTTTATATGAAAGGTTATACGCCACAATTAATCAAATATGAATTGGATTCTGTTCATGGTGATAATGCACCATCATACTCCACCGTGAAATCCTGGGTTCAACAATTTAAAATGGGTCGTTCAAGTACGGAAGATGAACAACGCTCTGGAAGACCGAAAACTGCTACTACTATTGAAAACATTAGAAAAATATTTAATGAAGTGACTTAAGGTTGACGAATAAAGCTCAGAGAACTTGCTGATATTGTTAAAATGCACGAAAAACAAGTTTGGAGTATTTTACATGATGAACTCCAATGAAAAAGCTATCCGCGAAAAAGGTGCCGCGTTTGTTGACTTTGCCCCAAAAAATCGTCCGTTGGACCAATTCCGAGGAGCTTTTAGCGATTTATCAGCGTAATTCAATAGAGTTCTTGCGCCGATTCATAACTGTTGATGAAACATGGATCCATCACTACATCCAAGAATGCAAAGAACAGTCAAAACAATGGATAGAAGCTGGTAAAAGTGATCCCAAGAAGGCGAAAACTGTTAAGTCTGCAGGAAAAGTAATGGCCACAGTATTTTGGGATGCAAGGGGTATAATATTTATTGATTATCTTGAGAAAGGAAAAACTATAAAAAGTGAATATTATTGTGCATTATTGGATCGGTTGAGTGAAGAAATCAAGATAAAACGACCGCATTTAGAAAAAAAGTTCTTTTTCATCAAGATAATGCTCCTTCACACACTGCATTTTTAACTCAACAAAAACTGTCCGAATTACGATTTGAAATTGCTCCGCATCCACCATATAGTCCAGATTTAGCTCCTTCTGATTATTTCTTGTTTCCAAATTTAAAAAAAATTCTAGGTGGCAAAAAATTTTCGTCCAATAGCGTGGTTATTGCTGAAACTGAGGCACATTTTGAAGGTCTTGAAAAATCTTATTTTTCGGATGGAATTAAAAAAACTTGAAAAACGTTTGATGAAGTGTATTGAGTTGGAAGGAGATTATGTTGAAAAATAAATAATAATAATTCCAAAAAAACGGTTCTTTTTATGTTAGGCCAGTTACTTTTGCGGTCGCCCTCGTATAGGGCTCCTATAGCTAAAAATATAAAAAACCGAAGAACATATTTAGCGGAGCTATATTTAAATCTGAACCGATTTCCTTCAATTTCAATATCGTCATAAAAACTTACTTTGGCCAAATTTTATAAAGATCGGACACAAATTGCAGCTGTAGTTTGATAACAAAGCTTTAGACAGATGGGCGGACGGGCGGACAAATGGAATCAGCTTAAGATTAAAGTATACTTTAAAAGTGAGTTCAGCTAAAAATATTTTTATAAGTTACAAACTTTTGCCGCGAAACTTACTCAGTATACCCTGTTCCACAGAGTGCTGTAGGGTATAAAAACGGCTTTAGCAGCAATTATTCGAAATCGTCTAGGAGAAAGTTAAATTGAAGTGACCCTTGCAACTTGTCTCTGGATCATCCGAAACCAAAAAATGTAAAATAATTTCGTTAGAAAATCGCTTTTTCCAGATAACGAAATCAAAAAATAATAGTAATTTCGTTAGATAATAGCTTTTTCAAGGTAACGCAAAGATGGTTTTTTAAATTTGTCAATTATTTTTTGGTTTTTCACTTTGGGAGAAGTGAAAATCGCGCTTAGCTATAAAATAGGCTTATGGTAACAGTAATTGTAAAAAAATATATTTACAATTTAAAAAAAAAAACTCTGCAGTGAAAATTACAGAAAAAGTTGTTCAAAATTTCGGTACAGTTGTTTTAAATATATGTGAGGCACCGACTTGCGGTTGACTAAGCTGCTGCATCATCATTATTTTTGCTACGATTTATCTCAAACTATTACTTTCCATTCAGACAAATTAAAAACGTCATGAGGATTGGGTCAGATGCAGACTTACTAAGCAGAAAGACGTAAAAATGATGTTGTAGGCATAAGACGTGGGCCGTTCGCAATCCTATACTTATATAGTTAGCTTCTACATCGTTATTTGTGGAACTGTACTAGTGTCGTCTTTTTTTAAAGGCCTTCACATATACAACTTCTGGCTATTGAGCTTGACAGCCTTACATTGCCAGAAAAAGGTAATATGCTTTGGAAACGCACAAAATACAGCAGGTGAAATACGCCTGTAAATAATTAATACTTATATATTAGTTATTGATATTATTTTGGATTTTTTTGAAAATTGTGCGTTAGGCAAAACTGGGGTTTGCTTGATTCCCGAGATTCAAATGTATACTTCCATTTAAATACGAGTACATACAAACATTTATCTTTTTTTGGAGGAATGCGTAATGCCAGGAATTCAAGCTAAGAGATGCCCAATCTAATTTTTGATATTTTGATAGCTTCCCGAGATTCAAATGCGTGTATTTCCATATAAATACATAAAACATTTATCTTTTTTTGATGAATGCTTAGATATCAGTGCCGGATTACCCCAAATTTCAAATTTTGGGGCACCTATTTTTTTAATAATTGTAAAATTATGCTTTATTTATGCATTTATAGAATTAAACTTTAACAGAAAGACCGCTCTGTTGTACAATTTGTAATCATAAGAGTTAAAAAAATGCGAAGAGCAATGTCAACGTTTGGGAAAACAGTTTCAAGATTATCTCGAATCAAATTTTCGTAAAGTTCAGAGTGAGTGACCTTAGGTTTTGATGGAAATTTTGACTTGATAAAATCGTGAAACTGTTTAAGTTCAGAATAAAAATCTTCCAAATCTTCAGGGTAAATGTCAACGAAACCGGTAATTTTTTCGCTGACTAAAGTCAGCCAAAAATGAAATTCTCTTCGAAACCTCTAAGTAAAGTTGGGCTCGTCCGTTAATTTCAATCTTGAGCGTATCGATAATTACAAGAAAACCGTTGACACGAAAATAGTCTAGCGGATTTAATACAACTGCTGGAGCATTTCCGTCGTTTGGCCGTCTTGTTCTTCGTCGAACTCGCGATGCATTCGCATAATCCGTAAAATTGATCTGGCTTTGTTTTCAAACACATCTAACAAATTTTCTAGTGACGCGTACATCAGCGCGTAGGTTTCCAGATCAATCTCTTCAGACTGCAATTCTTTGCTCGTTGCCCGAGAGTTATTCAAAATATCGCTCCACAAAACAAGCATAACAACAAATTCGAAGGTTTAAATTTTACCGGCGATACATTTAGCTTCGTGTCTACAGTCACTTTTTTGCGACGAATCATCAGCAATTTCATATAATGCCGCTAGGATTTCGTTGGAAGATTTAAGAGCTGCCTCAGTGGCGTTCGCATGAGCTTCGGATAACGGATACTGTTTTGAGAATACTGTTTTTGAGAATACTGGGGGGTGGGGAAGAATACTGTGAGAATTGTACTCTACCCCCATGCCAAACTGCGCGATAAAGAACTTCGTTCTAATAAATAAATTGGTTGGAAAAAATTAAAATTTAAAAAAAGGAACAAATTAACTTGTATGTTGCACCTCGGATCGCACGTTCAGGTAATACACTAGAAGGACAAGCTTCTTCTGAGATTTCAAGGTACTAGTCGGATAAGTTCCTTAAAACGGGGTAAATTTCTGCATATACTTAGCACCTCGGAACGAACGTTCATATTATTCACGCAAGTTGATGAGGCACCCTCAGAGTTGTAATGGTGGATTACTTTTTTTGCTGTTCTTTTTTGACAAGGCAGTTTGAATCTGTATAATGTAGGCAATCCTAAAAGAATATATTAAATCGATTGTCATTACCTTAAAATTAAAATAAATTAATTAAAATAAATATTATTTGTAAAAATTAAAAAAATAAACATTACTTTTAAACAATTAATTGATATAAAAATTGTTTTCCCCCTCGGTGCACACAGCAAATTGCCTGGAGCAAACAACAATCCATTATATGTCCGAATCTCTAATGGCGTGCTGATGGGATTGGATGTCGGCGACTATTATAGATACGAATCGATACCCTATGCTGAAGCGCCCGTAGGAAAACTGCGATTTGAGGCACCCCAACCATACCGTCAAAAATGGAAGAAAGTTTTTAATGCATCAGTTCGTTCTCAACCTTGCATGCAATGGCACCAGTTCCAACACGATGCTGATTTACTCACCGGCGTTGAAGACTGCCTCACGCTTAATGTTTACAAACCAAAGGGACCCAAACCCCCAGGAGGAAGATATTCTGTGATGGTTTTCTTGCACGGCGGCTGTTTTATGTATGGCGATGTTAAGCCATATGATCCCATCTATTTGATGAAAACCCATAAAATCATAGTGGTGCATGTCACATATCGTCTAGGCCCTTTGGGCTTTTTAAGTACCGAAGATAAGGCCATAACCGGAAACTTTGGTTTAAAAGATCAACAAATGGCTTTGAGGTGGATTCAAAGAAATATTGCAGCCTTCGAAGGAAATCCCAGAGAGGTAATGCTCACCGGCTTCTCAGCTGGTGGAGCCTCAACACACTTGCAGGTATTACATCCACTAGGTAAATATTTGATTAATGCCGCAGTCTCCTTCAGTGGAGTGGCTCTGAGTCCCTGGGTAATTCAAAGAGGCGCTCGTGGTGATGCTCTCAAAATGGCTTCACTTTTAAAATGCCCCGAGACAGAGGACATGTATGAAATTAAACGTTGTTTGCAATCGAAAAAGGCCGAAGATATAGTCAGGGCAGTACAACATTTCATGAATTATGGTTATAATCCATTCACCACATTTGGGCCAGTGGTAGAGCATGTCGATGCTCCCAGTGCCTTTTTGACAAAACATCCCAGAGATATCATCAGATCGGGATTGTCTAGCCACATACCTTGGATTGCCTCGTATACCGCCCAAGATGGTGCCTTCAATGCCGCTGAACTTTTACAAATCGATCCCAAGACGGGCAGGGAGTTCATATACACACTCAATGACAATTGGAATGAATTCGGCCCACAAAATCTATTTCTGGACAATATTAGAGATAATCCCCTAGAATATGCCACGCAGCTGAGGAATCAATTTGTGGGTGCTCAGAATTTGTCGGTTGAGAATTATTTGAAGGTTCAGGATATGTACACCTTTGTTGATTTTGCGGATGGCGTTCATGAGTCGGTGAAATTACACAGCATGTACTCGACGGACCCCGTTTATGGTTATATTTATGACAATCCACCCGATAAGTCCTTGGGAAATTTTTTGTCCGGCAGAAATGATCTGAAATTTGGTAAGACTTTTTTACATCCGCCACGTTAAACCAGTTATTAAATTTTCAATTAATGTCTTTTTATAGGAACGAATCATTTTGATGATGTGACTACAATATTTAAATATCCTATACGAACCTCTATGAGAGAAGACGAAAAGGAGATATCAAAGAATTTCATAAATATGTTGGTAGATTTTGCAAAATTCGGGTAAGTTGGAGATTACACCTTCGAATAATTGATTTTTAAGTTGTATAATTTTATTTTGTCAGAAAACCCACGTTTGGAAGATGTACATTTCAAAATAATGCCGGCCAACCAGAAATCAAATTTATGAGGATTACCAATGATAGCTGCGAAAATATAACACGTCCTATATAATGATCTAATTCTATATGTAATCTTGTAGATAGGCCCTCGAACAAAGTTTAAGTGAAAGTCTTCATATACAAGGTTGAAATGTTCTTACCTCAAGACTGTTCTATATACATTTGTAATCAGTACATTTCAATGAACCAATATATATTGCAATGAAAAGACCAAATAGATATAAAATATTGTTTGATCTGGATTAATCTTATTGAAATTCTAGACATATTAAAGAATTTGGAACCAGTTGCAGGTTTCACACATGGGTTGGTGGCAAGAGGGGACCTGCATCTCTGCACTTATCTGCGACTCAGAGATGCAGGGGTCTGGTCGCAGGCACTTACTGCACGCATAGGTTTCTCATACTAGATACACACAAAGCAACGTGTTTTGTTTGCTCACACAAGTTGCAACACAACGGTTACTTTAACGTGGCTGTGTTGCTGCAACGGTGTTCTCGTGTATATGTAGCTTAAGAGCGCTAGGTAATTAATGCAGCGATGTTAAGGATTACAATAAACCATTCCTTGACTTTATTAAAATGCTAACTGTGAGGGATTAAGGAAACCATTCTAAGGTATCGCAGTCTACACCAACTCGCAGAGGTCGATTGCGGTCAAAAAATTTTAACTTCCTTATTTGTTAGCAGAAATCCTTTAAATTGTATATGCGTTTAAAGGACACACTGTAGTCTTTATATCCAATGCGCCACGCCCATTTCGATTAAAATCAATATCCCAATATACAAATATTGTTATATTAATAACTAAAAACTAAAGACGATAAATTATACGAGATGGGTCATATGCTTCTTCTTCGCAATATTATACAAAAACCGGCACTCAGTAACGCACATATTTTTGGTTTATTTATCCTCTTTCGTTTGATAATAATCACAAAAAATATTTTTAAATATTAACTTCCCAAGGTGGCATACAATACATACAAATATACATTGCCACATATATATGAGCGCGTAAGAATAGAAATACAAATGAGAGAATCGAATCGACCCACCTCAATGTATATAGGAAAAGTTATAGCCAGTTTTGATTTCATAGTATTTCGGAAAATGTTTTGCAAAATATTTATTTAACTTTAGAAAATGTTTAAAGATTTTTTTTGGAAAAAACGATCTAAATCATATTCTTTGCTAAAACTGCGGAATATCCCACCTTGCAACGGGTCAAATAAAAGTATGGAAAAGAACTATTTTTAATTTAAATATATGTGACAGCGCATAGAGAAAGGGACCTTAAGGGTAAAAAAATCAATTTTCATTTTTTTTTCTTTTTTTGATGTGGACAACATCTGAGCATCGAATGAGACTGATCCCATGACCCAAAAGTGTTTCCTCCCAGAGATATGCGCGTTTTATGAAAAGAAGTCGACGATTCTAAGCGCAAATAGAAAGGGACCTAATCTTTAAAATGGCTCTCCTGAACAAAACTGGTTTTTAGCCTTAGGTCCCTTTCTATTTCGCGCGTCACATATTCAGATAGGCGCGTCTTAGTGTTTTAAAGTTACAACTTTCCACGTCCGATGGAAATCGTTTTGCTGCCTATTTAAGATTTCAAACGCATATTTTGCAAATATACCGCAATAGTGCAATTTTTTTCACACGTCCATATTAGTTTATTGCATATGAAATGAAATCGATGAATTAAAATGTCTCTTTTCTCGAACTTTTTCATTTCCCGGGAAACCGGGAAAAATTGTAGTATTTCTCGGGATTCCCGGGAATTTCTGCATGACAAAGAAACCATGTTTATGTAGCAGTATGTATATATTTATTTATTTCTAGAGCCTCCACTAGAGGACCTAAAGTTAGGATCCTAAAGTTTTCCATAATGATGGCTTATAATCATAATTTGTTTAAGGTTGTAAATGGACGTTATCGTCCCAGGGGAAAAAAGTTTCCCCTTAATGGACTTAAGGTACCTTACTTAAAGCAACACTGTTTTGAATATACGTATGCTTAGCAAATAATAACGGACAATGATCCATTGTTTAAAAGTTTAAAAGCACATAAGAGAATAGATACTGAACTTTTTAGTGCATGTGGCCCAATAAACGTTCCGCATAGTCAAAACGGGCGATTAATAGTCAATATGAACACTCACATTAAACCAAATTTTACTACGAATCTAAATAAAGATTATTTTTGAAGTTTTTGCCAGGTTTAGGAAAGGACGCATGGGTCGAAAAGTTTCAAAAATGGTCTTCATTTTTTTAGTTGCGAAGGGAAGGCGGAGGACGATTTTACTTGCTTAATATGAATGATATTGTGTTCCATTAATAAATGACAAAGTTCAACCTTTTCAATAAAACCAGAAATTTGAAAACATTATTAGTACTTTTTTTCAAGCCGATTGAAATCGATCGGTTTCCATTATATACAGCATTAACTTCTCGGTAGATAATCAGACAAATTTGAAGACTGCACAGACACACCTGCTGAAATCCTGACTGGATAAGATTCGTAGTCACTAAGCACCTTTACAAGCCGGAGTGTTAGACTCTACAAAATTTAAAACATATTTTATAAATATTATTGTATCGTATTCAATATGGGCTAATAAAATGTATGTGTTGTGTTTTTAAGCTAATTGGACCTAAATTATCTTGTAAATTAAATTGCTTTAATTTACATTTACCCAACGTTTCGTAAATTATTTGTTGACTTTCTCAGAATCTTTTCAGGATCTGAAGAAAGACACCGACAATATAAGTACCAGCTACAGTGTTGCAATACATTAAACTTTCTGTGATATTTTTATGTTTAACTGCAACATTAAATTCAATGTAAAATTCTTAAATTAACACTACGAAACGTTGCATAAATGTAAATTAAACAATTCTATTTACAAGATAATTTAGGTCCCATTAGGTTTAAAACACAACAAATAAAAGATCTGAAATTGACCAGAAACGCCAAATTAAATTAATAAAATTTATATTTTACTAGAAACTTGCGCCAAACTGTAAACTAATACCGTAGTAGTCGGTCTCTACTAGCGATACACTAAAAATTGATCTAGTTCACTCATTGCTGGGTATTGCCAATATTTGTCAGCAAGCAATGCATACAAGGTATTGTTGGGCGCAAAACGCTTAAGAAAACACTTGTACTTGACATCGTGTTGCTAAGGTTTTTGTGGATACTTTAACTTCTGCCTGCTATGTCAACAAAATATGCTTTTAGCAAGACACCGTTCCATAAACACACTACACAAGTTCTTATTAAGCATTTCTTAGTCAAACACAATTTTTGCTCGTGTTTTCCAGAAGCCATAAAGGCAATTTGCAATGAAATCAACTCGATAAACCTAATTCTGGTACATTTTTAAAGTTGTTACAAATGGACTGATAACATTAATAATCTAAAACTGAGTGAGTGGTACTGAAATTCTAAATTCCCTAAACACAAAAGAAGTATTTCGGGAGTTCTATAACGTACAATTATTAGAATATAGCCACACAGCTATCTACATGATTGGTATAAATATATGAAAGCTGTCTGCAAGATTCAGTTTTAATACTAGTATTAAATTCAAACGATCAATATGCAATTTAAATTGCTTATATTGTGCACGTCGTTTGTAATTTTCGGCAGCGGTGTCTGGTGCAGCGAGGATGCGGAAAGCCTTCAGTAAGTACAATCTCGGGATATAGGCAACCTCGTAAATACCGTCAACTTACTTTTCGATTAAGAGATTATTGTGTAGGCCACGTTAATCATCACCATAAAATGCATCAGCCGTAGGGAATTGGCTATAAACTGTGGGTACTAGTAAGTGATTATTTTAATTATATTGTGCGGAGCCTTATAAAGCTTTTATATGAATTTCCCTGACTGTTCTTTAATAGGATGTTAAGGGATGAAAGTCAGATTTCCTTGTTAACAGTAATTTACTAACATAGCTCTGCCTTCCAACGATTACCTGAGAAAATATTTCGAAGCTTATGGCTAGCCACAATTAAAATTTTTCAGTTGGTCTTCTTGTCGTATGTGACGTCAAATCAAGGGTTGCAATCAGTTATTATTCCATCTAAAGGCAAATTTTTGCATAATCCTGGTTTTCTTGGGTGTAACTGAAAAGGAGAATTCGATTTTTTTTAAACATTTATTAATATTAAGGCCAGAAAAGTGATTACTTACATACTTCATGCAAGTTATAAGTTCAGTAAGAAAATCACGGTATTATATATTTTATATGATTTAAGTTATAATTTCTCCAAACTTGCTTGTTGATATTTTATTTTGTGTCTCCAAGCTACGTTAATCTTCTTCATAAAATGGCCGCGTGAATTGGCTTTAAACAGTCAGTGGTTATTGATTTATATTGTGCAGAAATTTATATAGCTTTTATAAGAATTTCCCTGACTGTTCTTTAATAGGATGTTAAGGGAAGAAAGTCAGATTTCCTTGTTAATAATAATTTACTTACATAGATCAGCCTTCCGCCGATACCGTGTGAAAAAATTTTCGGAGCTTAGTCACCATTACAATTTTTCAGTTGGTCTTATAATGTCGTATGTGACGTCAAATCAAAGGGTTACAATCAGTTATTATTCCGTCTAAAGGCCAATTTTTACATAATCCTGGTATTCATGGCCAATTTTTTCATAATCCTGGTATTCTTGGGTGTAACTGAAAAAGAAATTTCGATTTTCTTTAAACATTTATTAATATTTAGGCCAGAAAAATGATTACTTACCTACTTGATACAAGTTATCTGTTATTGATATTATAGAATTCAATTGAAGATAATGATATTATAGACTTCAAATAATTTAAGCCATAATTTCTTCAAACAAGCTTGTTGATTTGTTTATTTTGTTCCTCCACATCATCTATAGTTTTCTATGAATAATAGCCAAAAACACTCAAAAAATCAACGCCAGTTTTACTGGCTATATACAGAAACTTTACCTTTGATGGTCCTTTCAGTCGAGAACACAAAATATCATCTAATCGCTATTGTAGATTGTGTTCCCATTTTCATAGAGGGTTAACTACACAACCCACTTAAAAAGCTGATCCCAATGGCGATGGGATCTGGTATCCCCAGCCAGCTATAAATTACAACGTTTTCCATCGGTAAATGATCCAGTGGCATATTTCACGAGTTTAAGCTAAATGCTTCAGAGTAAAGTAAATAAATTGAGCTAATAAATGTATCTCTTGATTTTAGGCCCTACCGCTAGAGAAGCCACAAATTATTCGATAGTGTTCATATTTTGCATACCACGTTTTGAGCGACAATAAGTTACTCTGGTGAAATGGGATCCATGTTTTCGAATATCCCCCACACAAAGGTCCCATATATGTGGTCACATATTTATACTCCGATCGTGCCTTAATTTCACTTAATAAGGAACCAATATTAAACTGTGGTAAATCTGGAACTTATCAGCCCATGTTTTCGATTAACCACTCAATTAAAATTTTTGTCAAATATTAACTGCGAAATTTGAGCAAGTAATTTCGCTAAAGTAACCAATAATGGACTCTGTTTAAACTAGACTTTATCGGTCCATGTTTTTAAATTGCCCACACAAAGGTCCGTCCCGTTTTGAGCTACTGTCGCTCTAGCTACAAATTACATTCGCTCTAGCTACAAATTACATTCGCTCGAGCTCAATTTTGAAAATGGAATATATTGGTCCATCGAAATATTGATCGTCGTAAAGCTATGTCCACGTGTCTGTTTTAAGCACAAAAGCGGTCAAACTAATTTGCCTAGGATCCTCATATTTTGTATGGTCATACGCAATATGTAAACGTGCGAAATCAGCCAGGCTGAAAAAAGTTTCACTTTTCTAAAATTTACGGTACCTTAATAAAAAGTATAATTGCTTAACAGATCATATTTTTTTTTAGACGAACAATAGTCTAAATTGGTATTGTTAGTTGGGACGTACTTGGTATCTCAAAAAAGCCCATATGGCAGCACGTTTCGTTTCCTGAGGCTTAAAAACAAAACGTCTTGTATGGGTAAAAAGAAAGAAGAATAGTCAATACGAGGACGGTTCGGAAAGTTCTTAGCCTATCAATGAAAGAGAATAGTTAGTTTTTCAAAAATATTTTTATTTTTCAATATAATCTCCTGAAACTTCAATACACTTAGTCCAACGCTTATCTAGCAATTCTATCCCTTGATTAAAATAGTTTTCCTCAAGGTATTCAAAATAGTGGTTTACAACTGTAATTGCATCTTCATTTGAGGTAAAACGCTTGCCAGCAAGGATTTTTTTTAGATTTGGGAACAGGTAAAAGTCACTGGGAGCTAAATCAGGAGAATAAGGTGGGTGGTCAAGCAACTCGTACTTTAATTCGTTGATTTTAGCCATTGTTAAACACTCTTGTGCGCTGGTGCGTTGTCTAGATAAAAAATTATTTTTTTGTGTTGTAAGCCAGGACGTTTTTCTCGAATTTTTACATTTAATCTAAAAGGTTGCAATAGTACTCTGAATTTATTGTTTTACCCTTTTGCGGATAGTCAATCAATAAAATACATTTGAAGTCCCAAAAAACCGTTGCCATAACCTTACCAGCCGATTGAATTGTTTTTGCCTTCTTTGGGGCACTTCCTCCAGCTTCAGTCCATTGTTTGGATTGTTCTTTTGTCTCTGGAGTATAGTGGTGGATCCATGTCTCATCAACAGTTATGAAACGACGCTTAAAATCCATTTTATTTCGCTGAAAACGATCCAAACAAGCTTGAGAAATGTTCATTCTTATGCGTTTTTGGTCGACTGTTAACAAGTCCGGCACCCATCTTGCAGAAAGCTTTTTCATCTGTAGTTCTTCATGCAAAATTAAATGGACTCGATCATTTGAGATGCCCATGATATTAGCTATTTCACGCACTTTTATTCGTCGATCATTTAATACCATATCATGCACTTTGGCTACAATTTCTGTTGTTGTTGCTGTTTTTGGACGTCCACTACGTGGTTCATCTTCAATGCTTGTACGACCACGTTTAAATTCAGCAACCCAATTTTTTACTGTTGCATATGAAGGAGCACTTTCACCTAACACATTCACCATATCATTATGAATTTCTTGTTCCGATAAACCTTTTTATGTAAATATTTAATGACACCACGCATTTCTAATTTTTCCATTGTAAAAAAATCGCGGATGCGTCTTTTGTGAACACCTGAGCGTTGCCATTGAAGAGATTCACACGATACAATCGAAAATATACTGAACCATTGGGTGGATCGGATAAGGTTCTGCCGAGCCAGTTGTGGTAGTCATATGAATGATATTGTGTTCCATTATTAAATGACAAAGTTCAACCTTCCCAATAAAACCAGAAATTTGAAAAAATTACAAGTACTTTTTTTACAGCCGATTTAAATTTAAAGTGTTAAAATTCCCGCTCTGTATATTTTATTGGCCATCAAGACGATTTCTTAAATTCAGTGCCAGCATTCTTCTTCTACGTAGGTAATGGTGGATACTAAGTTTGTCCATGAACTTCCAAATCTGCTTAGACAATGTGGACTTTTTTCGTCTCGATTCTTTTTTAGAAGTGCCCAACTTCATTTTGTTTTGTCCACCACAAGTCAGCATGATTTTCTTGGCGTTTAAAAGTTTTAAACCTTTAAAATTACATAATATTTTTGTTCATTGGCCAAGTTCTTGCGGGCAGAATTGTCAGTGTGGGCGTCGTTGTTAGAGGAGTTGCGATCTAAACATTTAAAAAATCGTTGGAAGCAAAGCTTTCAAGAACTTGATCATGCTATCGTATTGCTTTCGGGTCCTAGAAAATAATTACATTGAAACTATAAGTATGTTCACGTATTGTAATTCAAGAGCCATACAAAATTACGAAGCCCAAGCAAATTACCTTACTGCCTAATGGTTTGATAGTATTGCACTGCCATGGGCCTGTGCATCAGTTCAATTTTTGTTAAATCTAAAATATAAATGTAGTTAACTGAGCTTTGACCTGTATTAGTGGCCGTTTTCTATGATTATAAGATGAATTCAAAGGTCACTAGGACCCAATAACGATGAACTATTGTAAAGCGTTTAGTGCATCTGTGCAAACGAAAAAAACAGAAGATTTCCATTTTTGTTGAGGCTAAATAAACTAAATAAATATCAAATAATGTAAAATTCCCGGCAGAGAAACTATTATCAAAAGACCACAACTAAGGGGAGCTGATGAAGTTCGTTATTGCTGGTAAATTTGCAGAACGTCAATAAAAGTACACACTGACACCAAAGATGGCACACTGGGTCTACTGAAGCTAAGTAAGATCAATAAATACCTCTTAAAAGACCTACTTATATATGAAGAAAAATTGGAACATGCAAAAAACACGGCTTAACGCATCGACTGCCTTGGAATCATAAAAGCAATAAGTACTGTCTCTATAAGGGCTAAGAAAGCTACTTATATATTAAATCGAAACCCGATAAAAATTCTTATAAAGTACAGGGCCGCACTGGTAGCAAACACTTTTTTGCACCAAAATATTCCAGATAGGGTAAAGGATCTCACACAGACTTAACAAGATACTGGCCGGTTTCTGTAAATAATAGGCAAAACTAGCTGCACATTGGTTCTGACAGATGATCCTGTAGTGATTGCGTGATGCAACGACAAAATAAGCCTATTTTGAATTTAAAATCATTTTTAAATCTAAATTATTTTTAAAAACATCTAAAAATGTTTGAGTTTATTTTGACTAACAATTAGCAAAGAAATAATTTTAGTTTGAAAAATTTGTTATCATTAAAAAATGTTTTATTTTTGCTTTTACACAGCGCTGACAATGAATTATATGTCAGAATATCGAATGGCGTACTGATGGGACGGGACGCCGGTGACTATTACAGCTACGAATCCATACCCTATGCTGAAGCCCCCGTAGGAAATCTAAGGTTTGAGGCACCCCAACCATACCGTCAAAGTTGGGATGAGGTATATGATGCCTCGGTACGGTCGCAACCTTGCATGCAATGGAATCAGTTCAAAGGTGGTGATGATTTACTAGATGGCGTTGAAGACTGTCTCACGCTGAATATTCACAAACCCAAGGGGCCCAAGCCCGTGGGAGGCAAATATTCTGTGATGGTTTTCATACACGGTGGCTGTTTCATGCATGGCGATGTTAAGCTCTACGATCCCATATATCTGATGAAGACTCATAATATCATAGTAGTGTATGTTACATATCGTCTAGGACCTTTAGGCTTTTTAAGTACCGAAGATGCGGCCATAACCGGTAACTTCGGTTTGAAAGATCAACAAATGGCTTTGAAATGGATTCAAGAAAATATAGCTGCCTTCGAGGGTAACCCACAAGAGGTAATGCTTACCGGCTTCTCTGCTGGCGGGGCCTCGACACACTTGCAACTGCTGCATCCACTCGGCAAAGATTTGATTAAAACCGCTGTCTCCTTCAGTGGAGTGGCCCTAAACCCATGGGTAGTTCAAAGACGCGCCCGCAGTGATGCCTTCAAAATGGCTTCACTTATGCAATGTCCAGAAACCCAAGACACGAATGAAATAAAACGTTGTTTGCAATCGAAAAAAGCCGAAGATATTGTCCGGGCTGTGAAACACTACTTCAATTATGGTTATAACCCGTTCACCACCTTCGGGCCAGTTGTAGAAGATATACACGCCCCGAATGCATTTATGACTGCACATCCCAGGGATATCATAAAATCGGGTAATTTCAGTCACATTCCATGGATTGCCACCTATACCGCTGAAGATGGTGCCTACAATGCCGCCGAACTTTTACAAATCGATCCAAACACCGGAAGAGAGTTCATTTACACGCTCAATGACAATTGGAATGTATTCGGTCCGAAAAATCTATTTTTGGACAACATCAAAGATGACCCCCTGGAATACGCCATGCAGCTTAGGAGTAGATTCGTGGGTGATGAACCTTTGTCAGTTGCCAATTATTTGAAGGTTCAGAAAATGTACACCTTTGTTGATTTTGCGGACGGTGTTCAAGAGTCGCTGAAATTGCATAGCGTACATACGACGGATCATATTTATGGTTACATTTATGACAATCCCCCTGATTGGTCGTTGGGTAACAATATTTCCGGTAGAGCTGATGTCCATTTTGGTAAGATTTAGCCCGCAACAAATTTATGAAGGAAGCATATTTGTCAACTTTGTTGTGTGTGTATTTACAGGTACGAATCACTTTGATGATGTGTCTTTAATTCTGAAATTCCCCATACGAGACTCGATGAGAGAAGACGAAAAGACAATATCCGCGGAATATGTCGATATGTTGGTCAATTTTGTAAAAACTGGGTAAGTGTTTTAGTGTAAAATACGAATAGAGTTTTTCCAAGGCCTTGCATTCAGCCAAACCATAAAATAAGTGTCATATTCAGATTCATGAGACAATTTCTGTGATTTTGAGTACCCACTTGCCCAATAATGAAGGGATTCAATTTTCGGGCCCGCAATTGCGGTGCCGAAATTTATACAAGTATTCCTGTGTTCGATAGAACCATTTTTTGTCTCCTTAGGTTCCTATACTGCCCTCCTAAGAAAGAAAGTCGCATCTCCATTTTAGTAGTTTTGAGATATTAAGCTTTTTTGACTACGAACCACTCTGTAAGTGGTAGATGTGACCATTTTGCTTAACGTTTTTCTGTCCTTTACTGTTGAAAATGGGTCTTTTACGTTTAACACTGAAATCAGAACCTCATTCACGGTTACGAATATGCCCTTATCTCAATTTGGAATTTTGGCGCTTATGACTTATATCTCTTAGGGCAGTATAGATAAAGAACTCAAATTAAGAAGAATTGTAGAATTAATGTTTAGATTCGTTTCAACATTTCACTTTTTTATACCCATACGCCAAAGAAATAATGGTAGATACAGGGTGGCGGATTTAACATTTTAAATTTAAATCTGCTGTAAAAAAAATACTGATAATTTTTTCAAATTTCTGGTTTTATTGGAAATGTTGAACTTTGTCATTTATATGATTACCACAACTGGATCGGCAGTACCTCATCCGATTAACCACATTTTTCAGTACATTTTCGTTTGTTTCGGGTCGAATCTCTTCAATGACAATTTTATGTTTTAACGCTTCAATTGCCTCTGGATGCTTTGCGTAACATTTATCCCTAATGGCCACCCACAGAAAATAGTCCACAGGGCTCAAATCGCAGCTCCGAGGCGACCAATTGACTTCGCCATTTCGGATGATTATTCGATTTTCAAAAACAGTAACTGTTTGTGGGGGCCTCTCAATAGTTACTTGTGGGTTCTCTGAACCTCATATGTTGCAAATTCTACTTATTATTACCGAGATAGAAATGAGCTTTATCTGAAAACACGATTATCATAAAAAATTCTTCATCTCCAAGCAAAACTGATTTAAGAGTTAATTATTTAATGTCATAAATAAAAAATTAGGTCATTGGTTGTTTTAGCCCCTCAAAGGGGAAAGCTTTTGTTCATTTGCAATACCAACCTCAAACTTTCCTTCTAAATCACTTCAATCGAGATCCCTTAAACCTAAAGAACCCAACTTTAGAAAGTCATACTCGAAAAACGTGTGACCATGAACCTCAAATCAAAAGTAAGAGTGTCGTAAATTTTGCGAAATGTGCAAAAAGTTCTACACTTTTACTTAAATTACTGGAAATTAAGAACTTTAAAATATGAGAATATGAATCCATATTTATTTAAAATTTTATTATTTAGTGGTACTGGCGTCAAACTATGTAATTTTTAAAGTGTTTTTAAAAAATATGTCTTCTATTTTTACATATCATTTTATTTTTACATACGTTTATGACAACTATTTCATGAATTTTATATTTTTTCAGAGAACCCAAATTTGGAAGCTGCACTTTTGAAAATAACGCCGGCAAACCAGAAATCAAATTCATGAGGATCACCAAGGACAGTTGCGAATCAGTCACACCGCCGTTGGAATGATAAGCTTTTTTTATTTGACGGGTAAAAATCCGCTTAAAGTCCTGCTATGACGATAATTTCAAATCGTGATCGAAAATCATAAAACGTTATTATTGTTAAAATATGCTGTACTCGTATATACCCTTTGAAAATCTCATGATTTTGAATTGCAGAAAAAATACTATTAAAGAAAATGTGCAAGCGGGCTTTAACGAAATAAGGCGTACTGAGCGAAACCGCTAAGAGTGAATGTCGAATAACTTTTTTTTTCTAAGATAACAATTTTTTTTCAAAACAAGCATTTCTGGACGCGTATATTTAACACATTTTTAGGGAACAAAACACTTTTATGTTTATTGATAACGGTTGGAAATTATAGCTCTAGCGGGATTTAAAGCAGATGTTTCTGCTTGTCAAATAAAACACGACTTATGTAATATTTAACATCAATAAATCAAATAAAATAATAAAGCATTAAAAAAAACAAAGAAAAATAAATTTTCTGTAATTACTTATGTCAGATATACAAGTAGCATATCAATAAGGAATAATTTGTTGTTTAGCAGAACATACTAGTAAAGGGTGTTTTTTTAGACGTGTTGTTTTCAATCTGTCCACACTTTTTTCGGAGTAGGTCTTTTTGACAGCTGTCACTTGATTTATGCTTTGTTTCGTTTGCCGTTTCAAAATGAATAGATTTACTCCGGAACAACTTTTGCAAATCGAGGTGAATGGGCAAAAAACGAGATGGTCACCGATCATGACTTTTACAAGAAACTTTTTTTTTGCGGTGATACTCACTTTTGGTTGAAAGGGTACGTTAATAACCAAAAATGTCGCATTTGGAGTAATAAAAATCCACAAGCCATTGCTGAGACTCCGTTACATCCTCAAAAAGTCACTGTTTGCTGTGCTCTATGTGCAGAGGCAATCATTGGTCCATACTTTATTCAAAAATGCTACAGCCAGTGGAGAACGCTAAAGAGCCATGATTAATGACTTTTTCGTGCCTGAATTGGAAAATGTTGATGTGGGCGATCTTTGGTACCAACAAGACGGCGCTACATGCCATGCAGCCAACGAAGCAATCATTTTATTGGGGGCCTCCAAGATCGTGCGATTAAACTCCGTTGGACTATTTTTTGTGGCGTTATGTGAAGTCGCTTGTCTACGCAGATAAGCCCGACTCGATTGGCGCCTTGGAAGAGAATATATGGCACGTTATTGCTGACATACGGCACTAAATGCTACAAAAATGGTCCAATCCCACGACAGCCGGTTCTAAGGACCGAATTGACCCGAATAGCAATTCTTCGACCAAGGGCTGTCACCCCGGCCACAGTTGTCGCTACAACAACAACAAAAAGTGGTCGAAAATAAGACCTTTCGGCTGGAACTTATTCGAGCCAGCCGCGGCAGCCACATTCCCGAAATCATTTTTTAAACATAATGGCGAAACCTTATCTTTATAATAAAACTAAATTCTTTGCCATAACATTAAATTATATGCGTTTTATTTCTTTTTGAAAACCACACGTCTTTTCACTAATTCACTTTTAAGATTTTCATACATTTAGTCTGGGCCGAGTGGTCCTAGGTCCTAAACCCCATCTTTAATTAGGAAAATATGTGTATTCATAAGACATGGAATATAGCTTAATTTGGGGATAGGATCGATGACAGATACCTTCAAGCTCAGATGAATTGGCACGTAAAACGTAAGATTTTATCATCAATGTTGGTACAATATTAAATTGCAATATAAAAACTTCCTTACGCCCATAAAAACTTATTTTCTTATTTTCTAAACGCATAATTCACTTTCCAGACAATGTGTGTATTTTTGTTGCAAAGTGTAATCATTTTCAGATTTAAGTTTGATTCGTAGCCTTTTGGTTCGAAAGTTTTAAAAAATAACAACTAAAATAATGTTTTATATCATTCAACTGGGGAGACAAAAAACATTGCGGTAAAAGTATAAAACGCTGCCAGCATCGTTTTATACTTTGTCGTTGCACACCCGATGACACTTCGCTTTGGTAGGAACGCATTCATAAGAACCTGCATTCATATTTTTTGTTACGTGTCGGTCTGAACTAAGGTACAATACGAACACAAATTTGGATTTAGTTCTAAGGTTCTGGTCCGAAATGGTCTCATCGTTATAGGGACTCAGAACTATCAAATTGTTAATTTTTCCCCATTTCATTCCAATTGCCCAAGCTTAACACCGTTTCTACTTTATTTTAACTATAAACTGAAGGTATATCACATAATGTTGTGGTATTTTAATTTGCACGTTCGGAATAGCTTATTTGATACAATGTAGCACTCTAGCGACAGGGTATTATAAGTAAGATTCATGACAAATGTTTGTATCTTTCAAAATATTTGAGCTAGACCTATACATAAATGTGCCAAACGACTTAAAGTAGCCAACTGATTCGATTTAATGATATCTCCGTCCGTCTTTTGCCATTCTTAAGCTTGTAATCAAACTAATGGCAACAATTGTTATCCGATCTTTATGACATTTGGCAAAACTACGTTATTTAGTCCAAGGGCGGACGCTATTAAAAAGGAAATCGGTTTAGATTTAGATTTAGCTCGCACACATACGTATGTTCAATCCATTTTCTATCCTTAGCTCTAAAAGCCATATATTTCATACGATCACGTTAAAATTGGGCACAGGTTATAACGATCAATCAGTAACCAGCTCAGATAAAAATGGGTCATATTGGACCAAGTTTCGATATAGCCCCTGTACTGCTATACTTTAGAACACACATACCGAGTTTTTCATTTAGGACATAACAATTTTATATAATTATAAAACACAAAATACGAGGGCTGCTATAGATATTTCTGGCCTAATAATGAAAAATACGTTTTCAAAGTATTCTCCAGCATGATTTATATATTCTTGCATGCGCTCAAACCAATTGTCGAAGCACTTTTTCCTCTCCGATTGAGACACCTCCAAAACATGGTTTTTGAACGCTTCAACAGCATCTGCTGACGATAAAATTCGTTGACCACGCATTTTTTCTTGATGTGCTAGAATAAAAAGAAGTCATTGGGTGCCAAGTAAGGGCTGTACGGCGGATGACCCATCAATTCTACGTTTTGGCCGTCCAAAAAGGCGCTGATTTGAGCCGATGTATGAGGGCTCGCATTGTCATGGTGCTCAATGATTTGAGTTCTCTTGTTCGTTTTTCGAATTTCTCCGAAGACTTCAGGCAAACAAATTGTGGTGTTCCTCTCAGAATTGAAGGTCCTACGTTGCTCAAGCGATACAGTCGCCACGTGACCAGTTTTTCCGAAGAAATACAAGGCGACCATTTGCTTCGAAGTGCTTCTTCCACGAACAACTTTCGTTGGATTTTGCTCGTCTTCGAAGACCCACACGGTCGATTGCTGTTTTATTTCGGGCTCATACGCATAGATCCATGATTCGTCACCTGTGACGATCTTATAAACGCCTTTTGAAGCACCGCGATCGTATTTTTTTCAAAATATCTTTGCACTAATCTACAGGAGCATTTTTTTGAGCGATTGTCAAATTGTGCGGGATCCAACGAGAACAAATTTTTTTACGGCCAGGTGTTCATGCAATATCGAATGTATGCTGGTGAAAGAAATGCCCAAGGTTGCCTCTATCTCACGGTATGTAACATGACGATCTTGCATAATCAGTTCACGCACGGCATCAATGTTCAACGGCCGTTTTTGGATAACCTTCACGACGTTCGTCTTTGAGCGAGCGTCGGCCACGATTGAATTCATTAAACCAGTTTTTCACAGTGCTATAGGATGGTGCTTCATCGCCATACAAAGATTAAAGTTCATCGATGCACTCTTGTCGTGATAATCTACTTCGAAAGTTGTGAAAAATGATCGCACGAAAATGTTCACTAGTTAATTCCATTTTTTTTGCCAAATTAATTTTTTCAAGTCACTGTAAACAACACAAATGATGGTCGTACGTCAAAACGTTTTGAGTACGTTTATGCTAAAAAAAGTGTCAAACTTTCCAATGGATGGCGTCAGACAACACTCAGTGTTGCCTAGGCCAGAAATATATATAGCAACCCTCGTACTATGGAACAAAAAACAATCTTGGTCCATACAGGCCCATTTTTTATAGTCCCTATCCGAATGATATGAAGGCCCAAATACAGGCTTATTTATGGACATATGAATACCAAGTAACTATTAAGCCAAATATAAAACTACGAGTATTTTTCTTATTTGACTTATTTTGGGTGACGGTCGAAAATACGTCCCTTTTAAACAGGGTCATGAGGTTATTAAACAAAACTAAATTTTTCTCACAATTCTACTGTGATATTATTTTTGTATACATAGTTTGTTTTTTTTTTTTGCAATCTCAGTCTAAAAATAGAGTTAAACACTTAATTTCTGAATTGAAAAATACTTTTCATTCTTAGGCAAAAGGCTAAAATCAGAATGCCGTTTTTTTTTACTAAAAATAAAACCCAAAGTCGGTTTGTAAAAAACCCGAAATGCCGGTTTTTTGTACACTCTAAATATAACCTTTAATCTGTTAAGTATGACCACCATAACAAATGTTTCCTAAGTTCTTTAAACTGCCTGCTTGTTGTAAAGTAACTTTCAATTTACAAACTCGTACGGCCAGTATCGTTAAAACAATCCCAATCGGGCTTATCTAATTTTAGGTTTCATCGATTCGGGGTCAGACAAATGACAACAACACCCGACCAAATACTGATAGTGTAAGGTAAAAACAAGACTTTATTATCAGCGTGTATGCATTTGTATAACCATAAGACGCACAACACCAAACAAAACACAAATTTCAATTCAGTACGATTTGAGATAAGAACCGACAAAAATATCACTTGCCTGTCAACAGTCGGTCGGAATATAAGATGAAATTCAAGGTGCTGGTGTTAATTTCGATTTTGGTGGTGTTACTCAGTGTCTGGTGGAAAAGTAATAAAGACGAATTGGTCATCCATATAGCTAATGGCAAGCTGAGAGGACGTGACAGAGACTTTTATTGCAGCTACGAATCGATACCGTATGCTGAGGCACCCGTAGATCAACTGAGATTCGAGCCACCACAACCGTACAAGCAGAAATGGTCTACGGAGTTTGATGCTAGCAGCAAGCCAAAGCCATGTATGCAATGGGATCAATTCCAAGAAGGTGAAAACAAATTGACTGGTGTGGAAGACTGTCTGACCGTGAACGTGTACAAACCCAAGACGGGCAAAAGCAAATATCCGGTAATGGTGTATCTTCATGGCGGCTGTTTTATGTTTGGCGACGTAAATCTCTATCAGGAGGACTTGCTGATGAAAAATGGCAACATGATGCTTGTAAAAGTGGTATATCGCGTGGGTCCCTTGGGCTTCTTAAGCACAGAAGATGAGTCGATAACCGGAAACTTTGGCTTGAAAGATCAACAGTTGGCTTTGAAGTGGATTAAGGAGAATATTGCCCACTTCGGCGGAGATCCAGATAAAATAATGCTTACCGGCTTTTCAGCCGGAGCAGCATCGACACACTTACAATTGTTACAACCTTCTTTGAAAGAAATTGCCAACACTGCTGTCTCGTTTAGTGGAGTGGCCTTAAATCCGTGGGTAATTTTGAAGAATGCCCGTAAAAGTGCTTTGAAGCTAGCTGATATTGTCAAATGTCCCAAAACCAAAAATACTCTAGAAATTAAAAAGTGTTTGCAAAAGAAGAAACCAGAAGATATAGTGTCCACAGTACAATACTTCTTGAATTTCGGCTATAATCCTTTCACCACATTCGGCCCGGTGGTGGAGCATAAAAAGGCTCCGCACGCCTTCATAACCCAACATCCCAAGGAGATCATAAAGTCAGGAAATTACAGTCATATTCCTTTCCTAGCCGCATATACCGCTGAAGATGGTGGCTACAATGCCGCCGAACTGCTGCAAATAAATCCAAAAACTGGCCGAGAGTATATCTACGACTTGAATGATCATTGGTTAGCACTGGCCACACAAAATCTATTTTTACGCAATATCAAAGATCAGCCCCAAGAATATGCCAAGGCTTTGAAGAAGAAATATCTAGGTGGTCTGAATTTTTCAGTCTCAAACTATTTAAAGGTTCAGGAAATGTACACGGATGTTTTGTTTAAAAACGGCGTTCTAGAGGCTTTGAAGTTGCATAGTCTGCAGTCTGAAGTGCCGGTTTATGGCTACGTTTATGACAATCCTGCTGACCGATGTCTGGGGTATGCCGTCACGCAAAGGACTGATATAGAATTTGGTAAGAGAACTGTTAATGTAATTAACATATTTTCTAATTTGTTTTCTATTCAGGTACAAATCATATTGACGATTTGTCGCTGATTTTAAACTATCCCGTACGAAGCCCTCAGAGACCGGACGAGGCGATCATATCACAGAAATTCATAAATATGTTGGTCAATTTTGTGGAAACACAGTAAGTATTGAAGAAACTGTAACTGACTGTATCAGTCGATTCACAGTGTGAATTTAAAATCTAATCTGCATATGTGACAGCGCATAGAGAAAGGGACCTAAGGGTAAAAAAATCAGTTTTCACTTTTTTTTTTGATGTGGACAACATCTGAGCATCGAATGAGGCCGATCCCATGCCCCAAAAGTGTTCCCTCCCAGAGATATGCGCGTTTTATGAAAGTGATGGTACACCAAAGATACACGTATTTAAATCTTTAAAATGGCTCTGCTGAACAAAACTCGTTTTTACCCTAGGTCCCTTTCTATTTTGCGCGTCACAATATAGATTTTATTTTAATATTGTGTTTCTAGAAGCTAATGCCGTTTAGATTTAAAACTTTAAGTTATTTTTTATTTATATGATAGTTTTTGTAATGGAGATGAAATTGAAAATTCTTTTAATGTTTTCTGTACTAGGAGTTTAAGGAAAACCCATTCCTTTATTATTTAGTATCATCTTATGCAGGTGTGATAGGAAATTGCAAGAATCAAGAATATATTTAACCGAGATTAAACTGGCGCATCTTACGACATTTTTGTCGAGATTTTTGGGTAAAATGTGCTGATGGGTGGCGATTGTGTGACCCATACGAAGACGAAAAAAAAATTGAATTTTCTTTTTATCTATGTTTGTGGGGTAGTGGGGTTCTGTATTGTTTTGGCTTATACAGGGTTGAGCGCGGGAATTTGCTTATTTGGGAATGAAATAAAAAAATTATGAACCTTAGAAAAATTTATTTTATATTTTATTTATATTGAACAGTAAGGGAATTTTTAAATTACATGGTTTTAAATAGTGTATCTGGCAAATGTCGACCTTCGCTGTCCAGACATCCGCTGCATACGTTTCCTGAAGTTTTCATGAACTCTAACAAGCATGTCGACTGGTATTCTGCCAATTCCAGCCTCAATATTCTTAATTAGGCCTTCCAAGGTGTTGGGACGGATGATATACACCTTCGACTTCAGGTAACCCCCAAAGAAAAAACTAAGTCTGGTGAGCGTGCCGGCCAGTTCACATCTTCCCTCAAAGAGATAAGCCGTTCTGGAAACATTTGCCTAAAACTATTCATGGTAACCCTCGCTGTGTGTGCAGGTGCACTATCCTGTTGGAACCATGTATCCTTTAATTGCATTGCCTCAAGATCCGGCTGAAGAAAAGTCTGGAGATGCCAAGAGCAAGTAATTGCTTCCGAGCAGAGCGTTTTGGAGATTGCAGTACTGCTGCTCTGCCTCTCTATCAGATCCCCTTCGTACACATGACACATTCTCTGCTGTTCTCAATGAAGTTACCCAATTTACAATTGACTGCCGTTCAGGAACACGTCCGCGTGGGTTAATAGCGAATCGTAAACGAAAAGCACGCTGCACTGCAATGATCGAGTGCGCATTTGAAAAATACGCTTCAACACAAACGACCTCCACGTGTCAAATGCATGATGGCAACTGAAAATCAGACGAATACAAATCTACCGTCAGCCACTCTAATCCACGCACACTCTCCACTCTCCTCCACCAACAGTGCCGCCACAACCTTCAGTGCAAAAAAGAAAATTAGCGCGCTGCACCCTCTATACGGACAGTAAGTGTTGAAAATGTTCGCGATTGATCAGAGATTGTTTGAGTAGTTCTGCTACTAATTTCTTTTTTGATCTTCATATTTGGCATATTTGGCGACTGAATTAGCAGTCACGTTCCTTACTACTTAGTAGGGACATAAATACTGTTACAACAATGAACACACCTATTTCAATAGTAGAACTAAACATACCCCCTTAATGTCATATGGGTTTTGAAAGCTAACTTCAATAGCGTTAGTCTGTAACGGGATTTTGAAATTGTTTCAACTTTCATAATGGAGTGGTCAGATGAGAATCGCTGTAATAGGGCTTTTAAAGTGTGAAAATGAAAAAAAAAAGATATTTTCAAAACGCTCCGGCCACTAGGGATTAGCCGCATGTTTGTCTACCGATGCATAAAACTGTTTGAGGAGACTGGAGATGTAAAAGACCGCCACCGGTCGGGCCGCCCACGCTCTGTTCGAACACCACATGTCATCAAAGCCGTTAAATCAAGAATTCACAGAAATCCGCTCCGAAACAGAAAATCATGGCCCGTGAAATGAATATCACGCAAAAGTCCATGAGTCGAATCATTAAAAAAGACTTGGGGCTTTCAAACGACGAACCGGACATTTATTGACTGCAGCTTTAAAAAAAATAGGATTGAAAAATGCAAACGTCTTTTAGTGAAGCACGCTTTTGCTCACCGATGAAAAAATTTTTACCGTTCAGGAAAAATTTTACAGGCAAAATGATAGAGTGTATGCAAGGGTGGAAAAGGGTCGTCACCCAGCTTCAGTCATGGTTTGGTGGGGTGTCTCTTACGATGGGGTCACTGACCTGCATTTCTGCGAAGGAGTCAAAACATCGGCCAAAGTTTACCAAGAAACCGTTTTGAAAGCTGTTGTGAAGCCTCTTAACAATTTCCTGTCCCAAAACCAGCAATGGACTTTCCAGCAGGATTCTGCGACGGCCCATAAGGCTAAAACATTCCAGGCCTGGCTTCGACACAATTTGCTAGCGTTCATTTCCTCTGAAGAATGGTAGTCCAGATTTGAACAAATTGTGGACGGTTTTAGAGGACAAGGTTTGTCACAAAAGATACCCCAACATTGGATCTCTTAAGACTGCTTTGGTTCGAGCTGTGGCCAATTTTCCAATGGACGAGGTTCGTGCAGCTATTGACGATTGGCCAGTGCGACATAAGGCGTGTGTAAAGGCAAAAGGCGGACATTTCGAATAAGTATATTCTTTTTGGATACAATATACTTCAATAAATATATAAAAAAAATATTTGGTCCAAAACATTCAGTACTTTTTTTTCAGCATAAAATGTGTGTAAACAGTTTTTATGTCCCTACTAAGTAGATAAAAAATGTATTTGGTAGGAAAATGTTCATAAAAATTTATGAAGATTTTTAAATTAGTGGGGTCAATGGAAACAAGTTTATAGTACATTGAAAAAACCACGAGGTTTAAGCGAACTCTTATATACAACAAGTACTAGTACTATAAAGATTAAACATTTTTCAATTATATTTTTTTCAGGCAACTTTCTTTTGGCAATTGCGAATTTGAAAAGAATAATTTGGGCAGCACACAACTAAAGTTATTATCGATCACAAAGGACAAATGTGAATCGATTGTGATGGAATAAACGAAATGGAAATTTAACCAGAAATTAGATAAATTACAAAATAAAATCTCAAGTTGCTTCAAAACAAGATAGTTTAGCAGTTTATTTGATTACATGAATTGAGCGTGTTAAAATCAATTAAAACCACAGTTGAAAATGGTATATTCCAATATTTGGCGTGTTTTATTTGGCAAGCAAAAAATTCGCTGTAAACGCCGGTTTAAATCCCCATTTAAAAACCTTTTTTTTACGAAAATATAATAAATATACGCATTAAAAATTATTTATTTTGAAAATTTTAGGAATGGACTCAGAAAGACCTAGAAAAGTACAATTGACCCATTGTAAACGTGAACAAATAAAATAGAGTTCCCTGCATAACAATTTAGTGAATTAACTAAAATCCTTAATTAAACATAATATTTTTTCTAATCAAATTTAATTGTTATTAAAATGTGCCGCAATATGGTCTAGTTACCCAGCAATTAATTGCTTTTTATTTTATAAATTTATTTATAAAATGTATTTTAGAAAATAAATAAATATTTGTTTTTAAGATCTTTAAAAAAATATACAGGATGGGCGATTTATAATTTTAAATTTGATTCAGCTGTAAAAAAGTACTGATAAATGTTTTAAATTTCTGGTTTCATTGGAACGGTTAAACTTTGTCATTTAATAATTGAACACAATATCATTTATTTGACTACCATAACTGGCTCGGCATCCGATCAACCCAATTATTCAGTACATTTTCGATTGTTTCGGGTTGAATCTCTTCAATGGCAACTTTGATTTCATATTTCAACACTCCAATTGTCTCTGGATGCTTTGCGTAACTGTTGTCCTTAATGGCTCTCCAAAGAAAATAATCCAAAGGACTCAAATCACCGCTCCGAGGCGGCCAATTGGCATTTGAATATCGGCTGATTATTAGATTTTCAAAAAGAGTATCGCAACCTATCGATTGGGCGGTTGCCTGTGTGACATGTGGCCCCGTCTTGTTGAAACAAAATGTCGTCCATGTCACTCTCTTGAATTTTTGGAAACAAAAATTCGTTGAGCATTGCGCGGTAACGTTCACTGTTGACGGTAACGGCTGCTCATTGCTCATTTTTAAAGAAAAATAGACCAATTATGCCGCCATCAAAAAAAGCGCACCAAACATAGACTGTGGATGCATTGGCTTTTCAATAGTCCGTGTGGGTTCTCTGAACCACATATGCGTCAATTTGGTTTATTGACATAGTCACCGAGCCGAAATGAGCTTTATCTGAAAGCACGATTTTTCGATAAAATTCTTCATCTCCAGTCAAACAATCTTCAGCTCATTGGGGAAAACGCATCGGATGGTGTTTCATTATCAAATGACAAAGTTCAGACGTCACAATAAAACAGCAAATTTAAAAAAATTATATGTTTTTTCCATCTGGTCAAATTTAAAATTTTAAATAGCCCACCCTCTTCTTAAAGCCATGCAACGATCATACGATTATATTTTGTATTAAGTTTTAGAATGGTAAAGTGTATATATGGCTTAAGACGGAAGGACTTAATCGCTCCTTTGAACGAGGGGATCAACCGACATGGTATCAAGAAAAAAAACCCATATCAAGTAACTTCAATTTGAATTTTCCTAGGATTGGCAAAAACAGCAGGAGACCTTGGGCCTGATTTCAAAAGAGTTTTAAAAAGTTTTAACAGACCCATAATGGTCAGTATGGTAAACCACTCAATTAGACGCTTTCAAGAAAGAGAACTGCAGCGGCTTTTAATAGTTGATCAAAGGTTGTTAAATAATTATTTGCCTTCACATCTAAGAAAAAAGGCTTTTTTACCAAAAGTGATTCTCCTTTTTATTTGAGATTGGTATTTAATTTGACCGATGTTTGCCATCGCCATCGCAGCTTAACGTTCCATTTTTTCCAATATTTCCCTAGCACTCTGAACTAAAAGCTGCCAAGCGTTTATAAATGTTATGGCTTTAGGCTGTTTCGAATGGTACAATGTTATTAAACGAGTACTTGGTCGCTAAAGCAATGACTTCAAATTTTACAAGAATTTTCTGAAATTTCTTTGAATACAGTACTTTAGCTAATCCAATTAATGCATCGTAGATCGTTTAATTTGTATATTTTAAATTTAAAAAAGGTATTTAGGAAATACTTATGTAGGCGCAGAGGTTGAGTGCAACTATATATTTGATTTATTATACTCTGGCAGGTGAAATGTACGATTGCACCTGTGAGAATTCAAATGATTACTTTTATTCCTGCCAAAGTATTAGTGTACAATTTGAATTCACTTCTGTGATTAAAATTGAGAATTGAACGCCTTTGACAGATTCAGAGGATTTAGAATGATCAGTTATTTTTTAAGAACTAGTAAAATGTTGAAACTTACCTGTAAGAACTTCTGTCATTTATAGTTTATTCATCTTACTTTTGAGATCCTCAGTAGACTTGACGAATTCTGTACTGGTTTATGTAGGTATTCAATTATTGAGAGCGAAAAGAAATTGTCTAGCAATCCAATATCTGAAATTAATAAGATATAAGTAGAAAAAAAGCACTGATAATTCTGTAATTACCTGCAAACATAATGAACTTTCGCTCTTAACATGTCAAAATATTAAATTTTCTGAATTTTTTTTAATAAACATGTTTAATATGTTTTCTAATCAGAACTGGCAACCTGTATGTAACTAAAATTGTAATAAGTAAATTATGTATCAATTATGTTTTATTTCCTTGTTGCTGACATTGTGTATTTCTTGTTGAATAAAAATATCAATCTTTTGCTGAAACGTTTTTTAAAGTTAAACTATTTCAACTTCTGATTTTTGTTCGTCGAATGTATTTCGGTAACATTGATTTAAATACATGGAACCATAGCACAATAACACAGGTAGTGTCAACAATCAACCGATTTTCTTTTTTCATTGTGTTTGTAAACGACACTATTAAGTTTCCTTGAAAAGATATTTGAGTTTAACATTTTTCTGAACCATGGTACAATAAAGAAGGTAGAGTTATGCAGTTAGCTGATTTACAACATTTTTTCGTATAAACGTAAAATTTGACAAAAACCGTTCTTGAAATATACCTTGTTTATTGCACCATTCTCTGAACATTTTAACCAGTAACTTTGACAACATCGTTGTATATTACAAATCCAGCCTCAACCCAGAATAAAAACTGTTCAAGTCATAATAGTGATAAAAGACCGAATAAATGTAAACAAAACAAAAACATATTTAATAAGGATTGGTACGCCCTAATGTATAACGTATGTATGAGTACATGTACAACACCACACTCTGTGCTTTTGCATTTGTGGTTTTCAACGAAAGCCCATGAGGAACGGAATTGGTGGAAATGATATTGAGCTATGAAGATTGCTCATCGCACAGTTCGAAGACTATACGCAAAGGATAATTCTCATTAATCATAGTGAGGCTCCTCTATAAATCATTTGATTTGTAGCCGAAGTAATCGTTGCCAAAGACTGCTGAAGAAAAACCTTGGCGGGTTTAGAAACAGCTGTACAGTCTGCCTGACAACCGTAGCCAATACATTTCACCAATTTTTTAGTTGATTCTGAAAAAGAAACAACAAAAAGGTCTCGAACCAGTATAAAAATAAAATTGCCTTTTGTTTTAGATTTTTGTATTTGGTGTGGTCGATGCCACAAGAAATGTGCCATGCATGGAACTAACATTTATTTCAGACACACGGAAAGCAGTTTTTAAGGTAATGCCGTCAGAGAAAAGGAAAAAATATATAAACTGTGTCGACTAACTTACGAGATATCGGAAGCAAAAAATATGCATTAGCCGTCTACCATAGGATGGTGAGTATACTTAAATTGTCACACCTTTTCCAACAGTTCATTGTTTTATTCAATTATGACTAATAGTCGCTGGCTGTTTGGGCTCATAAAGAAAAATGTTTCCATTTCAGAGACTAAAAGAAGCTCTGAAAAAGTATTTGCACATCATATCTCCACTATGTATGACCCAACTTAGTTTTATTAGTGGAGACTCTCTTAAAACATTTTTTGAAGTTGACCTGAGATGAGGATCGGTCTCATGAACCCGTGACAACGGTTTAATAGCAAATCCATGATGAAAAGATTATCAGATTTGGCTCGGCCAAAGATAATGTTAGTTTACATGGTTTTTTATTTCGACAGAAAAACATTGGCATTAAACATTTATAATCTGTGACAAGTCCAAAACTAGTAAGCGAAACAAGTCGTTATGTCAATATTATTAGTGACGACTCTCTTAAAACATCTTTTTAAGTTCAACTGAGACGAGGATCGGTCTCATGGACCCGTGACAACTGTTTAATAGCAAAACCATGATGGAAAGTTGATCAGATTCGACTTGGCCAAGCCAATGTTAGTTTACATGGTTTTTTTAGGCAGAAAAACATTGCCTGCCATTAAACATTTACACTCTGGGACAAGTCCAAAACTAGTAAGCGAAAGAAGGCGTTATGTAGAAATTCAATTTATTTCTATTAAATTAGAAGTCGAGATATCTAAAATTAAATTAAATATAAGTACATATCTCGAATATTAGATTTTAGGATTTGTAAGTCACCTACACTCGATATAAGGCCCTAGATATCAAACTCCCCTAACACATTAGCCTTAAAAACAACGAAGATACAACCAAAAATTTTGTTTCTTTTTTTAATGGAATACATGTACTTTTATTTCCTTTCGCGAACACCATTCTCAAATTTTGCTCACCTCATTGCCATTTTCGTTATCTTTACTTTCATACAACTCAATTTTGCTGTCCAAAAAGCGAAAATCATTCAATATTGACAACCAATTGCTAAAGCCAGCAATGGACATAAATCGCTCGGGCTCCGTTTGCCAAACTGTTGAGTACACCGCCGTATTTTCAGTCTTAATATCAGCTTTCAGCTTACCATTCATGGCATAAAATTGGGCATTCGTGTGTTCGCCACCAACAAAGATCATATCCTCAACAAAATCACAAACATGTACTTTGCCGGGGAAGGCAAAGTCGCTGGTACATTCCATGGCTCGTAGATGCCACAAAGATAATTTGGGACCTCCACCGCATATAAGCCAATCGTCATTAGCCCCCACAGCACCTTGCCACTTACCCATTTCAGGTCGTGCTAGGTTTTCCTTCTTGTAAGGCTCTATAAGACCCACAGATTCCTTTTGATTTGAGACCCACAAGCGTATGGTGCCATCCTCGGAGGCAGAGTACAGTTTATCTATACCCGAGCCGCTCACACCATGTATGAAGTCTTCATGGCCCCTAAAATTGCGACCCATACGACCATCTTCCAAATTCAACTCATAGATTACATTGTCTCCACAGCCCAAGTACAAGGTGTCCGTTTCTGGACGTAGCCACATATAATTAACATCTGGAACTTCTATAGCCTCCACGTCCAAAGGAATCTTAACCTCCCACGACTTTTGACTAGCCAAAAGACCCTTTTCTTCTATCCACTTGAGGCCGTAAACAACGCCAATCGAGCCCACAATCAGAAATTCACGATGAAAGCACAAACAATTGATTTCGCATTCTTCGCCTTGCGGATAAACCTTTAAGGGCTCCCGTTCCTCTTCCGAATTTTGGAAGTTGCCAATGCTATGTGGGATGGTATAATTTAATTAATTCAAACATTTTAATTGAAAAGGGAAATATTACCTTTGGACAAAAATGTCTCCCGCTCTATTGCCGGCAAAGAGGTATTTGCCTGATGTGGAAATAGCTTGCGCCAAGACGCAATTATAGAAACGCTTTATGTTGTAATCTTCAGTAGGATCTCGCAAAGGAATAAGAGGTGGCATTTCTTCTATATTTTTTAGTTTTTACTTATTTTTATTAAATATTTCGGCAATGGAAAACCACTTGTTTACAATTGATACTAAAATGATGTTATCCACTATGACACAATTCTCTTAGAAAATAGTTTAGTAAAGTGGTAATTCTCCAGATGGCGCTGCAAAAATAATCTTATATCAACCTATAATCGTAACGAGGCAAACGTAATGTTTCATTTGCATATGCGTCTGAAATCCAAGTTTACGAAATCTAGTACAATTTGTATGGACATTGACAGCCGAAGTCCGATTAAAATGAAATCCTGCAGATTTCGGTAGTATATAGGAATATACGGTCGAAATCCATAGGATTTAATTTTTTTTTGGGTTTGGTCTGTCAATTTACATAAAAATTGTAGTAGAGTTTTACACAATATCCAGTGAATGAGGATTTCATTATAGCCGTGTTCTTTTCAGGTAACTAGCTTAGTTACCTAGTCAGTTAGCAATATGGTATTCTGGCAACATTCAACAACATTTTGAATCAGATATGCCCAAAAAAGGCAATGCATATTGTAAAAAACCAATTTTGTTACTTCGTATAGTTTCTTGTTTTGTGAACATTTCGTTCAGTTCAGCAATAGACATGAACTCCAGACAAGCCTGGTACTCAGGTCGTGAATAACTTAGATACATATATGGGTTTGTCATAATTTTTGTAAATTTTCACCGCAATTTCACAGAATTTTATTTATTTTTTTTTTATTCTCCAACGGATTTCGTCTGGGATTTCAACGAAATTTCCTTAATAATAGAAATCACCAATTTTTGATGTAATGGGTGATCCAAGTAGAGATATTTTTTATTAGACTTTTTTGACAGCATTTCATTATGCAAAGACTTACGCCTGAACAACGTTTACAAATCGTTGATCTTTATTACGTTCTGTGAGGGATGTGTTTCGTGCACTTCGTTCAACTACTATTCGCAACACCATCACCCATCTTGAGACCCAGCATTCAATTTTGGATAATATTCGACCGAATAGACTACGACCAGCACACAGTGAAGAAAATGTAGCAACTCGGACTGACGTATGGAACGAGTTGGCGCATTTTACGTCGAGATCATAAATTGAAAGCGTACAAAATACAGCTTGTGCAAGAACTGAAGCCGCCCGACGTTCCCAAGTGACATCGCTTAGCTCTATGGGCTCTATTTGATGCCTGCAATTGAAGCTCGTGATCTCGGGCACTTTTGGTTTCAACAAGACGGCGCCACTTTCCACACATCGCATCAATCAATGGATTTATTAAGAAAAGCAGATAATTTCACGTTTTGGGCCGGTCGATTGGCCACCAAGATCGTGTGATATCACACCGTTAGACTTTTTCTTGTGGGGATTTGTAAAGTCTAAAGTTTATGCGGATAAACCCGCTTCGATTTAGGCCTTGGAGCAAAACATCACGCGTGTCATTCGCCAGTTACCAGTCGAAATGCTCGCACGAGTCATCGAAAATTGGACTCAGCGGATGGACCTACCATCTGAGACGTAGCCGCAACATTTGATAGACATATTATTCAACAAATAAATGCCAAAGAAGGTTTTTTCAAATGATAATAAACATTCCCCATTCAATTTGAATTTTCTGTGTTTTTTCTGTAAAAAAGTAGGGAACCTCGAAATGGATCACGCGTTATATGGGCACTTTCACTGAGAGGTGAACTACGACGAAGTTATCAAAAGTAAGTTAAAAATTTCTTTTTCTAAATTTTTAAAATATACTGTTTAATAATAAATGTATTAATTCTCTTTCCGATAATGTGATAACTACTAAAATATTTCTTGAAAACTTACAAAAAGTTTGAATTATTACAGTGTCGGCTTAGAAAAGCTCCAAAAATTTTGTTTTAGATTTAAAAATTAATTTTAATGGTTTTAGGTTGCTGAACAGAGTTTGATGCCGATAGAAAGTTATCGACGGCGGCACAGGTGTATTTTTTATCGGCGGCCGCGGCTTGATTCTTCTCAAATTTGGACTTCCGGCGGCGACTGAACATCGGCTCAGTGTTTTTTTAATCCAAAAAAGGACGTTTAAACAGGAGCATGTAATGCTAATGCAACCGAATTGCGCTGTCTACAAGTGTCTAAATCCTTTTTTTGTAATTAAAAATAATAAACAATCTCTCTGGAATTTATGTTCGCTTCGTGAAAGTAACATGTTTGTTTTTCAACAAAGGATTACTAGTCTATAAACCTAGAAATCAAAAAAAAATGTTTGCTTAGGAATTTTACGTCTATCTCTACACGAAAAAATTGCAGTGCAGAACAGTGTAGAAAGAAACAGGCGGCATTAATTTTCAAATTTACTATTTTATTTATATTAACTTGATTGCCTTTGAAAATGACACAACATTCGTAATTTTTTAGGAACTGTCAAATATTCCTCGACCAAACAAATATCGGGGCATTAATTTTCATTGCAGGTGGCGAAAAAAGTCTACACTACTAGTGATAAACATTCCTGTAACAGTCAAAATTCCGCCACCTTTTCGCATTAGCTGAGTACCACCAAACTAAAATTGATACACGTAGTTTTCCCAAGGTAAATTCGTTTGCTTTCCTACATGTATTTCTTGTGGGAGCGAAAATTTTGTTTTAGGCGAATACTAGGCTTATAGTTAAGCCCATTTTAGTCCCAAATAATGCTACGAAATTCGGCGATTTTTACCTTATTTTATATAATGGCAAAATTGATCTAATTTTTTTTATCCAATTCATGATACCATTTGCACTGAAATGCAATTACGCCTGTATAAAAAGCTTAAAACGTATTTGTATGCGTTTTTCTTTTAATAAAACCATTTTGTGTATTTGCTATGGCCCCTTGAACAGACTAGCAAATGAACGGACTAGCAGTATTAACAATCTTCGAGGTAAATTTTAAAATTTTACTGAAATGAACGAAATTTGTGCAAGGCTTAATGCGTGAATATTGCTTAAATGTTTTATAATGCAAAAGTAAATTTTAACGATGTGCTCTCGTATAACAAAATACGATGCTACGACCTGACCAGTTCTCAAACAAGATTTTATTAAAAATGCATAATCAATTGTTTGGAAGCTCTTAAACGGATTTATGGACTTGTATAACGCCTTGAACATATTATTTTCTACATTTTTATTTCTTAAAATTATTTTAAAGTGTTTTAATAAAATCATTTTTATATTGTGTGTAAAAATTTGCATATTATGTGTGCTGTACTGACACGAATGTATCCGAAACCTTATTTAGTATAAATTAGGTTTATAATTAGATCGCACTGATATTACACAACCAAGGACGATAAATTTTACAAATTGCTCGATTTGCTTTTTCTTTGAAATTATGGAGAAAAACAGCACTCAGTAACACACAAATTCTCGGCAAAAAACCGCCCTCCCAAAATGATTGTTGTTGTCAAAGAAGAGGCATATCATCATATTGTACAATTTATCGCCTTTGGTACAACCTAGGTTTATAAAAAGTTCGCGCTGATATTGCACAACAGCCATCGCTACAGTCCTTAGAGATTACGATAATTTTTATCGATAACAAAACAACCAAGCCATTTACTCTGTTGTTATCTCGAAATGCCAAAACATAAGCCAACAGAAATTATTTCGCGCATAAACACAAATGTAAAATAAACTTCAAAAAATATTGCAGGAAAAACTCTAGAATAAAAATAAAAAGGTATTTGGATAAAACATATAAAATGGGTGACAATGTAATAAATGAATTTGACAAAACTCCTTTTTATATCGGGTTTAATAAAAAACGTTCTTACTTTTAGGCGTCCTCAGCTATGTCTTTGTACGTGGAAATAAATGGTGAGCGTTGTCCAATGGAGTTGGGACAACTCTACTTGTTTGGCAAACGTTTGCCCACCAAGAAAGGTGACAATAAATTAGTGTTTAATATAGACGACGAGGTAGGTTGCGACACTTATTAAGGCAACTTTTTTTATATGAGAAACTGATTTAATGGCTTCTTTTCTTCTAGTACGTTGACGAGAAGCACTGCTGTGTTGAAGTATCCGTTGGGGAAGATGTGTTTGTTTTTGATTTGTTCAGTTCTTGTGGAACATTTGTGAATGGTGATCGTTTAAAGCCCTTGGAGAAGACGTGTGTAAAACATGGTGATGTAATGAAACTGGGCACTTTGCAGAGTGTACGCTTTTTCCATGAGCAGTTAGAAATGGTAAGTTGCAATAGTTGATAGCCCTGTAGGATATGTCGATATTGACACTGTACTGATAACCTATTGAGTTTGTCACCAGTACTACATACCAATTATACCCCACCCAATGCTCTCTGCTGTAGCCAGTAACATGTGCTTGTCTTTGAGAATCCACTAGTACCCTTGGAATTATTGATTAGATGGTTCTCTTCGAACCTCTTGGAGACATTAGAACTAGTGATTTACGACAACAATTCAGCAACACTTTCTATGTTGTAGCATATATAAGTATATAAATTAGACCTTAGAATCACAAGTAGATTTTAATTGTAGTTACAGTCATGGATCATTTTACTAGATTTATACTCTAGTAATATAGGAAGAAAAGAAGCGTTATACCATGAAACAGTTGCAATTATTTTGTAAAAATTATGTTTTGTTGAGAACAAAATATTTAGATTACTTTAATAATTAAGATAAACATTGGGCGTTACAGCCCTTTTGTGTTGGATAATTTAAAATGAATGAATTTTACGTGGCTCATTAAGAAACTAAGTTATTAAACAAATTAAGTAAAGCGTGGTTAAATTTTAAGGGCCGATGTTGATTTTGAATAAACCACAAATTATTTAGGAAATTATTGTCATTTCTTTTTATTATGATAATATTGGTATGGTTCAATTATGTATGGAATAAAATATCGGCCAAATGGCCGCCGCGACCTCGGCGGCACACCTCCATCCGATGCTCCAAATTTTCGATGATGCTGAGGCATAATTGTGGTTCTATGCCGTTAATGTGCCGAATTATCTCATCCTTAAGCTCTTAAATTGTTGCTGGCTTTTCGACGTACACCTTTTCTTTCAAATAACCCCAAAGAAAGAAGTCCAACGGTGTCAAATCACATGATCTTGGCTGCCAATTAACATCGCCACGACGTGAGATTGAATTTGTCGCTCTAAAGTGCCATTGTTTCGTTGGCTGTGTGGCAAGTTTCACCACCCTGTTGAAACCACATACCGTCCATTTCCATATCCTCAATTTCTGGCCATAAAAAATTTCGTTATCATCTCACGATAGCGAACACCATACACAGTAACTGCTTGACCGGCCTCATTTTGGAAAAATACGGCCCGATGATGCCGCCAGCCCATAAACCGCACCAAACAGACTCTTTGTGGGTGCATTGTTTTTTTGACAATCTCTCTTGGATTATCATTCGCTCAAGTGCGGCAACTCTGCTTATTGGCGAATCCAGTGAGGTGAAAATGTTGCCCCATCACTGAAGATGATTTTCTTCGAAAATTGAACATTCACTGTTGCCATTTCTTGCCACCATTCCGACCATTGATGATAACCATGGTTCAAATTGAGTTAGTCTGAAATTAAGAAATATCAAATGAAATGCAGAAAAAAAACTTGATGTGTTTCGGTGTGGTTCACATTCAACATCGGCCCTTAAAATTTAACCACCCTTTATATTTTTTTATTCAAAACACTGAACAAATTAAAAAAAATGTTAATGTAATGAAATAACAGAAGCTCGAGGTCGACCTCGATAAAAAGGTCGAAAATTCAGTATTTATCTACAATTGCCAAATGTTTATCCTTAATAACGCAGACTGTTGCATTTATTTTTTACATGCTATGTGCCCCAAAAAAAATTGAACTTTTACTATTTCTGACAAAAAGGCACAACCCAAAAATCGTTTTTTCCCATATTGTGATCGGAAAAATCTTTCAATTGCCTTTCTTACATTATTGTTCAATTAGATCAGTACGAGTAGTACAATTACAATTTAACACTTGGAGCTTCTTTCACTCGAAAGGGAGCGTGTCTAAGTTATACTTATTAACTCTTATCTGCGGGTATAATTAATAACACTTTGCGACAACCCAAACTGCGGGGATTCTGCGTACCGGGAAAAGATATACTTAATATATAATTCTTTGTCCAGTCAAAATGTAGTACTATATGATATAAATTGAGTTTGAGCAATTGCGATTGAGTGACAACCAAAAATACTGATTTCCTTTATTGACTTTGTTGTAGCCTGTGTTGAGCTAAAAAACTCTGCTGAACATCACCTTGCAATATATTTCAACACTTAGATGATCTAAATGCATAAAAAATTCACACAAACTGACAATTTATCCTATATATTACTAACAAACTTCAAATAGATATATCTCGATTGCTAGAGCTGACCCAGCAAACTTATACAACCGATATAACTTTCCTCGGTAAGCTGACCCCTAGACGATCACTGACCCCCACCTTTTTTCGCAATATGTAATTAAAACCATATGTGACAGCGCATAGAGAAAGGAACCTAAGGATAAAAAAATCAATTATCATTTTTTTTCTTTTTTTGATGTGAACAACATCTGAGCATCGAATGAGACCGATCCCATGCCCCAAAAGTGTTTCCTCCCAGAGATATGCGCGTTTTATGAAAGTGATGGTACACCAACGATACACGTATTTAAATCTTTAAAATGGCTCTCCTGAACAAAACTGGTTTTTACCCTTAGGTTTCTTTCTATTTTGCGCGTCACATATATAAAAATAAACATTTTGGTTCGGAGGTAAGTTTGAAACTTTTCTTTTTTTAAGATGAAAGCTAGATTTTTTAGAACGTTCAAAAACACATTGAACAGGGATTAAACGGCTCAAGACCTCTTGCTATTTAAATAGAAGACAAGTTTTTAACAAAATGGCAAAGTGACATTGATTTTCGTGGCTGCACACTACTTTTATCATGATTCCGGGTCCGTGACAACCCTCTTCAGAAAGCCTTGCTGCAATTGTTGAAAGTAAACCCGAACTCTATAAGAAAAAACATCACTATTGTCGAAAAATAAACACAAATACTTAGTAGGGACATAAATACTGTTACACACGGTTTATGCTGTAAAATAAAAAGTACCGAATGTTTTGGACCAAATATTATTTAATATATTTATTGATGTATATTGTATCCAAAAAGAATCTACTTATTCGAAATGTCCGCCTTTTGCTTTACACGCGCCTTAAGTCGCAGTAGCCAATCGTCAATAGCTGCACGAACCTCGTCCGTTGGAAAATTGGCCCCTGCTCGCACTAAAGCAGTCTTAAGAGATCCAATGTTGGGGTATCTTTTGTGAAACCATTTTAAAACCCCTTTACAGACTACTGCTGTTGAGGTTAGCTTTCAAAACCCATATGACATTAACGGGTTATGTTCAGTTCTACTATTGAAATGGGTGTGTTCAATGTTGTATTTATTGTCCTAGTAAGTATTTATGTCCCTAGTAAGTAATGGGTACGGTATGTTCTTCAATTTGGTAGTGCAATGCCTTCATAATCTCCTTGTACTGCTGACTCATATGTGAAGAATTTTCAAAGTTATACACACGGAATATTTAAAAAGGAATTTATCACTTAAGGCTTTGTTATTCTGCCAATATCTCTACTTACCTGGCGCATTGTAAAATATTTATATTTTAAAAATAATGCATAAATTGATTTTTTAAATTGTAGTGGTAATGGGTTATTATTTGTTTAAATTTTCCTCAAATCCTGGCTAAGCATGTCTAGTTTTTTAAGGTTTTTTTTTCATTTTCCGATTGGATTCGATTGGATTCCATATTGGCATGAATTTCTTTCTTTTACTCATCTAATCAAATTGGGACGATGTGCTATTTTAAACAGTGAAATTAGACAAGATAACTCGAAACCCAAATTTCAGCTAGGAGTGCTACGCTCCTGAGAGTTTTGAAAAACAGATTTTTATGCAGGATCCCACTTAGTTTCATCCTAGCAAATTTAATTGCGCATTGAAGATAGCTCTACGCACGGTTCGAAGACTATAAGCAAAGGGTAATTCAGAGTAATACAAATGAGTCTCCCGTTTAAGTCATTTGATTTGTTGCCGAAGTAATCGTTGCCAAAGACTGCTGAAGAAAAACCTTGGCGGTTTTAGAAACAGCTGTACAGTCTGCCAGGCAACCAAGCCAATACATTTCACCAAATTTTTACGCTGATTTTGAAAAAGGGACAATAAAAAGGTCTCGTACCAGAATAAAGACTGTTAAAGTCATAATAATGATAAAAGACCGAATAAATATAGCCACTTAACTGTAATAGTTTTAATTAAGTCATTTTAATGTAGATGTAAAAATTGTATTTAATGTCGCACCCTTAAATATATTTCGGATTTTAGTTTATAAAATACGTGGGATAATTCAAGTCCTAAAATTAAGCTTCTTCAAGTCCCTTTTTTGTTTCTTCATAAGCTTTCTCCTTCATGAAAATATTTGACAAATCAATAAATCCTTTTCGTACGACGCCGAAATATTTTTTTCCAATTTTTACAAATCAATAAATCCTTATGTAAAAAGCCGATCAAGTCCTTAATGGTCAATCAAACTTTTATTCTAGCAAGATACAATATCTAATATAAACTTCACTTAATTTTATGTTCGTTCAATAAGAATTTTAAAGCAAATCTGCTTTGAAGATTTTTACAAATTTCTCGGGATTCCATGAATTTTCCGGCAAATCTAGAATCGTAAATAAGTACTTTTTTATGTTCATACTTAGTAGGGACATAAATACTGTTACACACGTTTTATGCTGTAAAATAAAAAGAACTGAATGTTTTTGGACCAAATATTTTGTTATATGTGACAGCGCATAGAGAAAGGGACCTAAGGGTAAAAAAAATCAATTTTCACTTTTTTTTTTGATGTGGGCAACATCTGAGCATCGAGTAAGAACGATCCCATGCTCCAAAAGTGTTCCCTCCCAGAGATATGCGCGTTTTATGAAAGCGATGGTGCACCAAAGATACACGTATTTAAATCTTTAAAATGGCTCTCCTGAACAAAACTGGTTTTTACCCTTGGGTTCCTTTCTATTTTGCGCGTCACATATATTTATTGATGTATGTATATTGAATCAAAAAAGAATCTACTTATTCGAAATGTCCGCCTTTTGCCTTTACACACGCCTTAAGTCGCACTAGCCAATCGTCAATAGCTGCACGAACCTCGTCCATTGGAAAATTGGCCACAGCTCGAACCAAAGCAGTCTTAAGAGATCCAATGTTGGGGCATCTTTTGTGACAAACCTTGTCCTCTAAAACCGTCCACAATTTGTAATCCAATGGTTTCAAATCTGGACTGCCCGAGGGCCATTCTTCAGAGGAAATAAACCCTGGCAAATTGTTTCGTAGCCAGGCCTGGGACGTTTTAGCCTTATGGGCCGGCGCAGAAACCTGCTGGAAAGTCCATGGCTGGTTTTGGAACAGGGAATTGTTAAGAGGCTTCCAAAACGGTTCCTTGGTAAACTTTGGTCGATGTTTTGACTCCTTGTTCGCAGAAATGCAGGTCAGTGACCCCATCGTAAGAAACACCCCATCAAACCATGGCTGAAGCTGGGTGATGACATTTTTACACCCTTGGGATCAGTTCAGATGCCTCCTTAGATGACCGCGCATTCACTATAATTTTGCTTGTCAAATTTTTTCTGAACGGTACAAATTTTTTCATCGGTGAACAAAATTTTTCTGTGCAAGTTATCAGCGTGCTCCACCAAAAGACGTTTGCATTTTTCAATCCTATTTTTTTTAAAGCTGCTGTCAATAAATGCTCGTTACGTCGTTTGAAAGCCCCAAGTCCCAAGTATTTTTTAATGATTCAACTCATGGACTTTATGCATCGGTAGACGAACATGCGGCTAATATATATATATATATATATATATATATATATATATATATATATATATATATATATATATATATATATATATATATATATATATATATATATATATATATATATATATATATATATATATATATATATATATATATATATATATATATATATATATATATATATATATATATATATATATATATATTAGCCGCATGTTCGTCTACCGATGCATAAAGTCCATGAGTTGAATCATTAAAAAATACTTGGGACGTTACGTCGTTTGAAAGCCCCAAGTCCCAAGTATTTTTTAATGATTCAACTCATGGACTTTATGCATCGGTAGACGAACATGCGGCTAATATATATATATATATATATATATATATATATATATATATATATATATATATATATATATATATATATATATATATATATATATATATATATATATATATATATATATATATATATATATATATATATATATATATATATATATATATATATATATATATATATATATATATATATATATATATATATATATATATATATATATATATATATATATATATATATATATATATATATTAGCCGCATGTTCGTCTACCGATGCATAAAGTCCATGAGTTGAATCATTAAAAAATACTTGGGACTTGGGGCTTTCAAACGACGTAACGAGCATTTATTGACAGCAGCTTTAAAAAAAATAGGATTGAAAAATGCAAACGTCTTTTGGTGGAGCACGCTGATAACTTGCACAGAAAAATTTTGTTCACCGATGAAAAAATTTTTACCGTTCAGAAAAAATTTGACAAGCAAAATTATAGTGAATGCGCGGTCATCTAAGGAGGCATCTGAACTGATCCCAAGGGTGTAAAAATGTCATCACCCAGCTTCAGCCATGGTTTGATGGGGTGTTTCTTACGATGGGGTCACTGACCTGCATTTCTGCGAACAAGGAGTCAAAACATCGACCAAAGTTTACCAAGGAACCGTTTTGGAAGCCTCTTAACAATTCCCTGTTCCAAAACCAGCCATGGACTTTCCAGCAGGTTTCTGCGCCGGCCCATAAGGCTAAAACGTCCCAGGCCTGGCTACGAAACAATTTGCCAGGGTTTATTTCCTCTGAAGAATGGCCCTCGGGCAGTCCAGATTTGAAACCATTGGATTACAAATTGTGGACGGTTTTAGAGGACAAGGTTTGTCACAAAAGATGCCCCAACATTGGATCTCTTAAGACTGCTTTGGTTCGAGCTGTGGCCAATTTTCCAATGGACGAGGTTCGTGCAGCTATTGACGATTGGCTAGTGCGACTTAAGGCGTGTGTAAAGGCAAAAGGCGGACATTTCGAATAAGTAGATTCTTTTTTGATTCAATATACATACATCAATAAATATATGTGACGCGCAAAATAGAAAGGAACCCAAGGGTAAAAACCAGTTTTGTTCAGGAGAGCCATTTTAAAGATTTAAATACGTGTATCTTTGGTGCACCATCGCTTTCATAAAACGCGCATATCTCTGGGAGGGAACACTTTTGGAGCATGGGATCGTTCTTACTCGATGCTCAGATGTTGCCCACATCAAAAAAAAAAGTGAAAATTGATTTTTTTACCCTTAGGTCCCTTTCTCTATGCGCTGTCACATATAACAAAATATTTGGTCCAAAAACATTCAGTTCTTTTTATTTTACAGCATAAAACGTGTGTAACAGTATTTATGTCCCTACTAAGTATGAACATAAAAAAGTACTTATTTACGATTCTAGATTTGCCGGAAAATTCATGGAATCCCGAGAAATTTGTAAAAATCTTCAAAGCAGATTTGCTTTAAAATTCTTATTGAACGAACATAAAATTAAGTGAAGTTTATATTAGATATTGTATCTTGCTAGAATAAAAGTTTGATTGACCATTAAGGACTTGATCGGCTTTTTACATAAGGATTTATTGATTTGTAAAAATTGGAAAAAAATATTTCGGCGTCGTACGAAAAGGATTTATTGATTTGTCAAATATTTTCATGAAGGAGAAAGCTTATGAAGAAACAAAAAAGGGACTTGAAGAAGCTTAATTTTAGGACTTGAATTATCCCACGTATTTTATAAACTAAAATCCGAAATATATTTAAGGGTGCGACATTAAATACAATTTTTACATCTACATTAAAATGACTTAATTAAAACTATTACAGTTAAGTGGCTATATTTATTCGGTCTTTTATCATTATTATGACTTTAACAGTCTTTATTCTGGTACGAGACCTTTTTATTGTCCCTTTTTCAAAATCAGCGTAAAAATTTGGTGAAATGTATTGGCTTGGTTGCCTGGCAGACTGTACAGCTGTTTCTAAAACCGCCAAGGTTTTTCTTCAGCAGTCTTTGGCAACGATTACTTCGGCAACAAATCAAATGACTTAAACGGGAGACTCATTTGTATTACTCTGAATTACCCTTTGCTTATAGTCTTCGAACCGTGCGTAGAGCTATCTTCAATGCGCAATTAAATTTGCTAGGATGAAACTAAGTGGGATCCTGCATAAAAATCTGTTTTTCAAAACTCTCAGGAGCGTAGCACTCCTAGCTGAAATTTGGGTTTCGAGTTATCTTGTCTAATTTCACTGTTTAAAATAGCACATCGTCCCAATTTGATTAGATGAGTAAAAGAAAGAAATTCATGCCAATATGGAATCCAATCGAATCCAATCGGAAAATGAAAAAAAAACCTTAAAAAACTAGACATGCTTAGCCAGGATTTGAGGAAAATTTAAACAAATAATAACCCATTACCACTACAATTTAAAAAATCAATTTATGCATTATTTTTAAAATATAAATATTTTACAATGCGCCAGGTAAGTAGAGATATTGGCAGAATAACAAAGCCTTAAGTGATAAATTCCTTTTTAAATATTCCGTGTGTATAACTTTGAAAATTCTTCACATATGAGTCAGCAGTACAAGGAGATTATGAAGGCATTGCACTACCAAATTGAAGAACATACCGTACCCATTACTTACTAGGGACATAAATACTTACTAGGACAATAAATACAACATTGAACACACCCATTTCAGTAGTAGAACTGAACATAACCCGTTAATGTCATATGGGTTTTGAAAGCTAACCTCAACAGCAGTAGTCTGTAAAGGGGTTTTAAAATGGTTTCACAAAAGATACCCCAACATTGGATCTCTTAAGACTATATATATATATATATATATATATATATATATATATATATATATATATATATATATATATATATATATATATATATATATATATATATATATATATATATATATATATATATATATATATATATATATATATATATATATATATATATATATATATATATATATTAGCCGCATGTTCGTCTACCGATGCATAAAGTCCATGAGTTGAATCATTAAAAAATACTTGGGACTTGGGGCTTTCAAACGACGTAACGAGCATATATATATATATATATATATATATATATATATATATATATATATATATATATATATATATATATATATATATATATATATATATATATATATATATATATATATATATATATATATATATATATATATATATATATATATATATATATATATATACATATATATAAGTAGTTCGTTAAACGAGTAGAGGCCACGTCGGCAGACACATAATGATATTGAAGAGTCGCCCACACCAAAAACGAAACGACGCGTCTACCAGACGGTGATGTGTTTGCTTTAACTCTATGACAAACAACAACAAACCGGATCTTATTATCTTGTGCTTGTGGAGTAATTACCTTGAGATTGTGCTTGTGGAGATTCCTCCTTCAAAAAGTAATTTAATCAAGACCGTTTTTATCGTTTGGCATGATCTCAGTTAAAGACTCATATTTGGTTTTACTAAATATATTTACATGTTAATCGAATTTATTAATTCTTTTTATATTTTTTTGGTTTCTAAAGGGCCTGGTTTGTCTTGTACGAGGGTTGCTATTTATATTACGGTTCCGGCAATAAAAACGCAATAATTTATCATTGGAAATGGTTGTATTGCTTTTCAATATATTATCCTTTAAGATAAATACGCTATTGTTTTTCCACTCATTGAGACACTTCCAACACATGATTTTCGAACAGCTGCTTCGGGCGATGAAAAACGTTGACCACACATTTTTTTCTTTATGCTAGTGAATAAGAGGAAGTCATTGGATGTCAAATCAGGGCTGTACGGCCCATCAATTCAACATCTTGAGTGGTCAAACAGCTCATCGTTTCAGCTGATGTGTGAGTGAGAGCTCTCATTGTCGTGATGCAAAATGATCCGTCTTCTTTTATTATCATTCCTCATTTCTTTAAACACTGTTGGAAAACAGATGGTTGTATATCACTCAGAATTGACAGTCCTGCGTTCCATTAAAGCACTGTTTCAATATGACCAATTATACAAAAAATCGCAATCATTTCCTTCGATGTACTTCTTCCACCAACATATTTTGTTATATTTAGCTCGTCTTGAAAGACCCATACGGTCGATTGCTGTTTTCTTTCGGGTTCATATGCATAGATCCATGATTCGTCACTGGTGACAATGTTATACACTGCCTTTGAGCTACCGCAGTTATACTATTTCAACATCTCTTTGCAGCAATCCATACGAGCCTTTTTTTGAACATTCTTTTACGGCCAATGGAAATGTCAGATGGTCAGAAATATATATAGAAACCCTCGTAAGAAGGGGGTAATTTAAAAATATACAACTTTCTTTGCCATTAACGCGATCTTACATGAATAAGAGGGCTATCTATAACTTTCATCATGAACTTTTGAACTAAAATTGAAAAGCACAAATTGTTAAAACTTCGCTTTGTTTGGTAACTCATTTACCAAACTTATTTTACCCTTTGCCAAACAACAATACCAAAATTTATTTCTCCCATTTTGTTTGTTTGTTCCTTTCAGTCACACGATAGCAGTGGATACGGAGATAACAATAAAAATACATCTGATATTATCGGTTCTAGTCCGGAATCGACATCGCAGAGAGATGGACGTCTTAAACGTTTTAACAGTCATAACAGCGATAATTTTCTAGTACCTGCTGTACCTCCACCTCCCAAAACAATGCCCAGAAAAAGTAACAGCTTAATAGTACCAGAAACAGAAGAATTGGCAACCAGTCGTAATTCATTGGGTTTCAATGTATCACAGAACAAAAGTCGTAACAGTGATAGTTTCTCTATACCTGAAACTCAATACTGCGGACCGCGAGGCTCGACCGCGTCCAACTTGTCGCTGGCCGAAAGTAATCCTGATGAAGAGCTGAACAGATCTGGTTTAAGTTTTAATACTTTAGGAGGCAACAACAACATTGACGATGATTTTTGTATACCAGAAACCCAAGAATTAGTACAGAGGAGCGAAAAACCGCGCTTTCTAAAAGATAATAAAGCTATGAATGCGTTAACATCATTGGAGGAAAAATCTGTTGATTTAAATGATTCGGACGATGAAGATAATAATTTGCTTAGTGGCAGCGGCAGTCAGTTTCGAATATGTACCCAGGACTATAATGAAGGATTCGGTGAAGAAGATGATGATTCTATAATGCAGTCACAGGTGATACCTTTTATAAAACACACCACAGTATTATTGAATGGCAGTTGCGTACAGAAAACCCCAGTGAAGGCGCCAAGTCTAGATATGTCGCCTAGAGAGTTAAGGCAGGCAGCGCAAAAAGAAGATAAAGAAATCGCTAACATCAATTGGTCTGCCGATAAAACAGCAGAGGGAGAAGAAACAAAGAACCTAAATTGTTCTACTCCGGATCTATTTGAATTTGAGGCGCTTGAATCCGGCCGTGTTAATAAATCCAATAATAATGCGGAAAATGGTGAAACTCTTTTTGAGCAGGATCCTCCTACGTTGGGAGACGACGAAGACTTTATGCCCACACAGATCTTTCCAGCCTCGAACAACAGCAAGCCCAGTGCCAAAGACAGAAGCAAACCATCCAAAGATAAAGATATTTTCAGCGGCAAGGCGGACGATCAATTTTTGACTTTAAGCGATAAAGAAAATATGCAACCAGATACACTTGAACCAATAACGGATTTACCGCCAACACAACTGTTTGCCACCTATGAGGGTAAGACTCAAGCAATTCTTCTAGATGTGCCCTTAATGAAGATATTAATTTATTATAATCTGGATTTTCTTTCTTTTAGCTCCTTCTGAACGTTCCTTAGCTTCTACGTCATTGCGTAAAAGTAACTTAAGCAAACCGGAGGCCAAACAAAATGAAACCACAGATGTATTACTAACACCACCAACTACTAACAAGGAATCCAGTGCAGCACATCATGTGACGGGCGATGATGAAGATGACATGTTAACGCAGGATGTCTTCGCTATGCCAACTACTATAAACAAGAAAACCAGTATAGTGCCACACGTGACGGGCGATGAGGAAGATGACTTTCTAACGCAAGATGTCTTCACTATGCCAACTACTGCAAACAAGGAATCCAGTACAGTACCACCTGTGATGGGCGACGAGGAAGATGCCATACTAACACAGGCCTTCGTGCAACCATTGGCAAACGTGAAAACGGCGTCGTCCAAAACTTCAACACATAATTACTTCAACTCCACTTTACTCGATGACAGGGCAGTAGACCGCAATCCTGCTTCTTTCTTTGCTGAGCTGGAAAGAACACCAAAAAAAGGTCAGGCTGGCGCCGATAGTTTGAACGTTTTTAAATTACCTGAAACAGAAGTATTTACGTCAGTCAAAAAAACCTCCTCAGCTGCCAGCACTACTTCCACTACTACCGTTTGTTCCGAATATTCGGACATGGACTTGCTAATGTGTACGCCGCAGCTTATCAAAGAACATATGCAGTACTCTAAGTCGGATGAGTTGAAAAAACATATTTTAGCGGCTAAAAATAAAAAGCTCTTCGGAGAAGATACCGATGAAGGTGAGGACTTTGAAGAGGACCGCAAATCCAAAGACAGGTGTCTGGTCGAGCTCATAAATGTGCCAAAAGACTCAAAAGATTTTGATAAACTCTTGCCACATTTGAAGCACGACAACGACGATCGTCTTAAGAGAAAAAGTATACTCACAGAAGAACAAAAGGCCGCCAAAGAAGCTAGCAAAAAGTACAAATTCAATATTTCGTTTGGTGACGTACAAGATAAGGATCAAAAAGCGAGTAGTGGCAAATCCTCAACACTCAGTCGAGATGAACGACATGCGGCCAGAGACAAAGAAAAAGCTGTGGCGGATCAAAAGAAGAAGCTTGAACGAAGTCTTAGCGATGATAAACCGCAAAAGAGCACTCGCAGGGCTAAACAGGAAGAAACCAGAACGACGAATAAACCAGAAAACAAACCCACAACGACACGTAAAACCAGAATGGGAGGAGAAGAGGATAACGAAAAGGATGTAGCTGATGAAAAGAAGAAAACGACCAAGAAACATGCACGTCCTTCCAAAGAACAAGAAAATTCCATAGAAAAGAGAAACGAACAAAAAGAATCTTTGACTCAGCCACAAAAACCTAATAAATCTACATCAGATGCAGTTAAAAATGCAGATAGAACTTGTAAGACTAGTGGAGAAAAATCTGAAGAAACTCAACCTAAAAAGGCGAAAGAAACAGTGGAAAACAATAATTCCAAACAAGACAGACCAACGAGGCGACGCACGCGACTGCAATCAGCAGATAAACCTAAAGAAAATGCTAAAGTGAAATCGGATGAACTTGCAACTAAAGATCCAGCTCGACGTGTGACACGATTAAAATCTGCCACAGAAGAAAAAGATAAACATTCTACGAATAAAGATAGCATAGCCTCATCTGACGATTTAGATCTTATACCCACACAACCACGTAAGCATTTAAATCCACATTTTATTGTTTAAATAATCTCAAATTGTAATTTAATTTTTAGTCATACGTAACACACGTACTCGCACTCGGTCGCGGTCTTCGCAAAAGGACACCAATGTGGAATCAGATGCCTCGTCTTCGGTAATATCACATACCTCCTCAAACGCAAGCAGAACACGCAACCGCAGTAGCTCACGTCTAAGTACGTCTTACAGTGCTGGTCTCATTCGAGAAAGCACTGCGAACACCACATCGGCCACTTCATCATTTTCAGCAGCTGAACGTAAACGCAAGGCAGATATTCCAATGCCGCTGCCGGTTAACGAACGGAAACGTTTAAAACGCACCGTAAGTCGTAGATAATTAAATAATTCTTTCTGTGTTTGTTTAAAAATGTCAGATGTTTGATCACTTTTTCTTTAATTTCATAGAGTTTTCGTTAAATGTTCAACTTCTGTGTTTGTTGTGACTTCTGACAAATCGTTATATTGAAATACTTTTGTTTTGTGTCCTTGTAGTTTTTAAACTTGTAGACAAGTTTCTTGAATTCCGTTACTTTGTTTTAATAAACCAGTGAACCGTTGTAAACGGTGTAAACTTCTTTTCATAAACCGTCATCTGTAGTAGAATTATTGAAGGAGTTTATCAGAGAATTTCAAACAGAAGGCATTCTACACAATCGTGAGTACATTTTGACCAAACAAGTTTAGATTTCATTTGGGCGGACGCATATATTTAAAAAGTTTCCACAGTGCTTAAATAATCGCTGGAAATTTACGAAAAATTGACGATTATCAACGTGACGTAAGCGTGGGTATTATACATTGATAGACAATCGTTTGAGCGCAGACGACCGATGTGTGAAAGCTCGCATTGTCATGGTGCACAATGATTCGTCTTCTTTTGTTCGTTTTTCGAATTTCTCTGAAGACTTCAGGCAAACAAATTGTAATGTACCACTCCAAATTGACCGTTCTACGTTGCTCAAACGGAACAGTCACCACATGACCAGTTTTGCAAAGAAACAGGCGAACACTTGCTTCAAAGTGCTTCTTCCACGAACAACTTTCGTTGGATTTGGATCGTCTTCAAAGACCTACACGGTCGATTGCTGTTTTGTTTCGGGCTCATACGCATAGATCCATGATTCGTCACCTGTGACGTATTTTTTCAAAATTTCTTTGCACCAATCGACACGCGCCTTTTTTTGAGCGATTGTCAAGTTGTGCGGGATCCAACGAGAACAAACCTTTTTTACGGCCAGGTGTTCATGCAATATGGAACGTATGCTGGTGGAAGAAATGCTTAAGGATGCCTCTATCCACAGTATGTCACATGCCGATCTTGCATTATCAGTTCACGCACGGCATCAATGTTCTCTGGCACAACGGCCGTTTTTGGACGACCTTCGTCTTTGCGAGTGCTATAGGATGGTGCTTCATCGCCATACAAAGATTTAAGTTCATTGATGCACTCTTGTGATAATTCACGTCGAAAGTTGTGAAAAATTATTGCACGAAAGTTAATTCCATTTTTTTGCCAAATTGATTTTTTCAAGTCACTGTAAACAACACAAATGATGGTCGTACGTCAAAACATTCTGAGTACGTTTATGCTAAAAAATGTCAAACTTTCCAATGGAAATGTCAGATGGCGCAAGGCAACACTAAGTGTTGCCTAGGCCAGAAATATATATAGCAACCCACGGAATATTTAGTATGTCCTCCTCCGATTCGGCATCGATTCTTTCAAATTTTGAAAGGTTGTGAAGCTTATGTCGGACCGACACTCCTTAATCGTATATTTTAGATCACTGATTGTTGAAAACTGTCTTCCATCCTCACTAACCTTAGCTGCGATAATGCCCCATAGGTTTTCTATTGGATTGCAATCAGGACTGCAAGCCGGCCATGGTAATTGTAATTGATGTTTTGTCCGAAAACCACGCTTTTCTTTGCTTGGATGCCTGAATCGAGACATTATCTTGCTGGAAAATTACTTCTTCGTCCACATATTCATCAAGATGTGATATCAAAACGTCCTCCAACAATTCAATATAAAGGGTGGTTAAATTTTAAGGGCCGATGTTGATTTAGAATCAACATGTTTAGGAAATTATTTTCATTTCTTTTTATTATCATATTATTGGTATGGTTCAATTATGTATGGAAAAAAATATCGGCCAAAAGGCCGCCTCGATCTCGGCGGCATACCTCCTTCTGATGGTCCAAATTTTCGATGACGCTGAGTCATAATTGAGGTTTTATGCCGTTAATGTGCAGAATTATCTCATCCTTTAGCTCTTGAATTGTTGCTGGCTTATCGACGTACACCTTTTCTTTCAAATAACCCCAAAGAAATCAATTAAATCACATGATCTTGGCGGCCAATTAACATCGCCACGGCGTAAGATAACACGGCCATTAAATTTGTCGCGCAAAGAGCCATTGTTTCGTTAGCTGTGTGGCAAGTAGCACCGTCCTGTTGAAACCACATATCGTCCACATCCATATCTTCCAATTCGGGCCATAAAAAGTTCGTTATCATCTCTCGATAGCGAACCCCATTCACAGTAACTGCCTGACCGGCCTCATTTTGGAAGAAAATGGCCCGATGATGCCGTCAGCACATAAACCGCACCAAACAGTCACTCTTTGTGGGTGCATTGTTTTTTCGACAATTACTCTTGGATTATCAATCGTCTAAATGAGCCAATTCTGCTTATTGACGAAGCCACTAAGGGAAAAAATCTCATCACTGAAGATGATTTTCGTCGAAAACGCGTTGCTCGCTTGTGTATCTTTCCATGGTTCAAATTGAGTTAGTCAGAAATTGGGAAATTTCAAATGAAATGCAGATAAAAACTTGACGTTAAGGTGTGGTTCACATTCAACATCGGCCCTTAAAATTTAACCACCCTTTAATTTTCTGAATATTGTGATAGGAAAAGGCACTCCACACCATAAGGCTTCCGCCACCAAAATTACGCTTGGATCTAACTATATTGTTTTTACTTAAATCGTGCCATTAGTAGCTATAACAGTATGGCCAACTAAAGTGAACGTTTCTCGTCGGAAAATATGACATACTTCCATTCATTTTGACAAACTCTAGCCGTTTTAGTTTATGGGCATTTGATACGGTAGGTTTATTTTGTAATTTTGTCCATCTTATGGATGGAGTAGACTTTAAATAATGTTCAATTGTTCTAAAGATAACAGATAAATCCAGTGTTTCTTCTATTTTGCTGCAGGTTAGCCGATTTTTTTTCGTAGCTTCCTTACGAATTCGTTCTTTAACCTTCAATGATAGTTTTGAGTTGAATTTGGTCGGAGTTCGTAAAAAAGGTTTGTTCTCGTTGGATCCCTCGCGCACAATTTGACAATCGCTCAGAAAAAGGCTCGTGTCGATTGGTGCAAAGAAATTTTGAAAAACGAAACAAAACAGCAATCGAATGCGTGGTCTTCGAAGACGAGCCAAATCCGTGAAAGAAGCACTTCGAAGCAACTTGTCGCCTGTTTCTTCGGCAAAACTTGTCATGTGGCGACTGTCCCGCTTGAGCAACGAAGGACGGTCAATTCTGAGTACACCACAATTTGTTTGCCTGAAGTCTTCAGAGAAATTCGAAAAACGAACAAGAGAAGACGAATCATTGTGTACCATGACAATGCGAGCTCTCTCACATCGGCTCAAATCAATTCGACGTTTTGGCCGGTCAAAAAGGCGCTTTGACCGGCCAAAATCGTCGAATTGATGGGTCATCCGTCGTACAGCCCTCACTTGGCACTCAATGACTTCTTTTTATTCCCGCACATCAAGAAAAAATGCGTTGTCAACGATTTTCGGCGCCAGAAGATGCTGTTGAAGCGTTTAAAAACCAAGTATTGGAGGTGTCTCAATCGGAGTGGAAAAAGTGCTTCGACAATTGGTTTGAGCGCATGCAAAAGTGTATAAATCTTGCTTTTTCCAAGTGGAAAAACAATAAAACCATTCGAATCGGAAAGTCTGCTGCGTTAAGTATGTTGGCAATTTGAATTTTATATGGGAAGAAGTCCAAATCTTTGTGCATAATTGGCTGCAATGACTGTATGCTTATACTAATTTGAGCAGATAAGCTTCTTGTCGAAACTCTTGGATTGTTTTGTATGACAGCAGCGATTGTTTCCTCCGTCCGTCTTCTGTTGAATGTCCTATGCGCGGTAAAATTGTTAACAAGTCTCATTATGGTCCATATGCTCGGAGGATTGCCGCCAAACGTGCGCCTATACTCTCCTTGAACTGAAACTACGGACTCCACTGCGTGATAGCGGCGGACAATCCAAAATTTATCCATTTTTGTTAAATCTAAAAATAAAATAAAAAAATTAACCAGATTCATTAAATAGAAAAAACAAATAGAAAATTGTTTTTTTTTGTAGCGGCTTTCATCAGCCACCCTGTAGCTTTCATTTAGGGCAATATCATTTTTATTGAAGTACCTGTACGGAGACTTGTTTAAGTCAGAGTTTTTGGGGTGCTAGAGATCATCTAATTGATAGTTATTATATTTAATTGATGTGGTAGCTTCTTTGGAAAGATTTCCCGAATCGTTAATTTGAAATATTTATGAGGATGATTTTCGAATCTTTTTAGATTTAAATGAAAATCTGTTACTCTTAAAGTTGCTGCCATTTCCGAGGGAGAAAAAACAAATTTCCCCCTCACCATTTTTCAACGTTGAATTTAGGTAAAAATCATTTCCATAATATTCCTTTGGTTTATAACTTATATTTTGATGGCGGAAAAATTTAAGCAAAATATAATAAATATTATTTCACGAGCACAAAAAATTTCGGATGTTTCTTGCCATCATTCACAAATAAATATTATTTTCTTTAATTTATTTTACAGATTTCTGTAGACTCCACCAACTCAACCGCATCTTCATCAACTGCACCACCACCCAGGCGCTTAATATCAATAACTATGGTAGATCCAGAAAGATTCAATGAAATTAATGACAAATCAAAAGGTAACAAGGTATTTTTAGTACTTAGAAGAGACATAAATACTGTTACAACATTGAATTTGGGTTTGTATGGGTTTTGAAAGCTAACCTCAATAGCGTTAGTTTGTAACAGGATTTTAAAATTGTTTCAACATTCATCGTGGAGTGGTTAGATAATGAGAACCGTATCGCTGTAATATAACATTTTCAAAACGCTCCGGCCACTAGGGATTAGCCGCATGTTCGTCTACCGATGCATTAAACTGTTTGAGGAGACTGTAGATGTAAAAGACCGATACCGGTCGGGCCTCCCACACTCTGTTTGAACACCGCATGTCATCAAAGCCTTTAAATCAAGAATTCACAGGAGTGCGCTCCGAAAACAGAAAATCATTGCCCGTGAGATGAATATCACGCAAAAGTCCATGAGTCGAATCATTAAAAAAGATTTGGGGCTTTCAAACGACGTACCGGACATTTATTGACTGCAGCTTTAAACAAATTGGATTGAAAAATGCAAACGTCTTTTGGTGAAGCACGCTGATAACTTGCACAGAAAAATTTGGTTCACCGATGAAAATTTTTTTACCGTTCAGGAAAAATTTAATAAGCAAAATGATAGTGTATGCGCGGTCATCTAAGGAAGCATCTGAACTGATCCCAAGGGTGGAAAAGGGTCATCACTCAGCTTCAGTCATGGTTTGGTGGGGCGTCTCTTACGATGGGGCCACTGACCTGCATTTCTGCGAACAAGGAGTCAAACCATCGGCCGAAGTTTACCAAGAAACCGTCTTGGAAGATGCTGTGAAGCCTCCTAACAATTCCCTGTTCCAAAACCAGCCATGGACTTTCCAGCAGGATTCAGCGCCGGCCCATAAGGCTAAAACGTCCATGGCCTGGCATCGAAACAATTTGCCAGCGTTCATTTCCTCTGAAGAATGGCCCTCAGGCAGTCCAGATTTGAACCCATTGGATTACAAATTGTGGACGGTTTTAGAGGACAAGGTTTGTCACAAAAGATACCCCAACACTGGATCGCTTAAGACTAAGATTAAGGCGTGTGTAAAGGCAAAACGCGGACGTTTCGAAGAAGTAGATTCTTTTTGGATACAATATACATCAATAGATATATTAAAAAATATTTGGTCCAAAAACATTCAGTACTTTTTATTTTATAGCATAAAACGTGTGTAACAGTATTTATGTCCCTGCTAAGAAATTTAAATGAAACAATTTCTAATACCTCGATTTTTAGGATTATGGGCGGTGGCCAAAGATCCAGCAGATAGCGAAATCCTAGTAATGGATAAATCGTTCCGAACGTTCAAATTCCTATTAGCCATGGCGCGCGGTATACCGATAGTAACGTCGCAATGGCTTAAAGACCTTAATGAGGCGAAATCACTAAAGAGAGCACCTGCCCTAAGCAAATATAGTCTTTGTGATCCAGCATTTGAGAAAAAGCATAAGTTTTGCTTAGAAAAATCACTGCAGTTAGCGAGAGACAACAAGAAAGGTGTCTTTCATGGATATGAATTTGCAATGACCTCCAGCATAAAACCAAGTCCGGTAGAAATTAAAGGTAACATTGTGTAAGTTCTTCACTATAAATGGAAAATGTTTCAAATTTTTCTTTTACTTGCAGCTATTATTGAAATATCGGGCGGCATTGTTCATGTAAAGGGCCCAACTGCGGCCTCTAAAGACAATACAAAAATGTTCTTAGTTTCGTCGGTGGACGATCGTAAGGATTGGCATAAATATCGACGTTTAAATGCCAATATCGTTATTGTTAACACGGAGGCCATAATGTCATCAGTTATGCGGCAAAATTGTACACCTTTGTCCAGTCACATACTGGCGTAAATCTATTTTGATACCGCAATATTTTCTACAATACTCCAGCGGAATAATCGTTTTTATCGTTTTCTCTTTCTTTCTAAAAATCTATTATGTATTTGCTGCAATCCACGTTTTCAGAATTTTTTTTATATGAATAGAACCAGGAGTTCAAATATTTTTTTATGTGTAATTTTTTTGTACTTTTTATTTTATTGTTATAAAATTCGTTTTTTATGTGTACATAAAATCTGTTAAAAATGCAACTTCCGTTTTTAAGTGGAACTGCATTTCGTTTCAAATCTTGTAGTGTATGTTTTCGTATGGAAATGCCTCTTTGTGAGCCACTTATAATTTCGATATTATAAACAAACAAACCAAAAAAAAATAATATGAAAACACTTAATAAAGAAACACAAATGTGGCCTTTTTGTCAATGCCATCTATACATTTTATTGTAAAACAAAATGTTTTTCTGGATTCCATCTTAGTAATTTATGAAAATGCGAAAAAATACAGTTCCTGACGACTTTAAAAGGTGCAGCCTAACTTTCTATTTGGATAGGTCAGAAGGACTTGTCCAGTGCCAAGGTTAAAACGCGATAAATCCACTAAGTGGCCCACACAGGATCCATTGTGATTGCCCTTAACTACGACGAATTAAGCTAAATGCTGTCCTTGAGCTATTCAAGGGCAAAGAAATGTTTTTTGTTTGCAGACCTTGGCAATTTATCATTTTTATTATTTTATTTTCAGTTTCGTACTATAGAAACCAACTAGAGCAATTATAAAATATTACAAAGTAAAAAACTAGAGTTGAACATCTTTGCTAAGGCAAAAGCAAACATTTTAAATACAAATATTTCTTCATGCTCAACGTCGACCTATGACTATCAGCCTTGGGATTAACGTCGGGCAGTCCTTTAACCCATTCCTGCCGAATGTTTATTTAAATACCCAAAAAAGTGTTGATACATACAGATTTTTAGCGTGGGCCAGGTTCCGCGGTATATTTTATGTAGAAAGAAGGAAAGTTCTGGCTAAATTAAAACATTTCGCAGGATTCTTTTCATTTTTTTATTATTTGTTTTTCACAGACAAAAATCGACAATTTTTCTAAGTCGAAAAGTGATTAGGAAATGTGCTGGAAAATGGTACAGAATGGGTGATTAAACGTTTTAAATTTGAATCGTCTGTAAGAAAGCAACTTATAGGTTTTTCAAATGTTTGGTTTTATTGGAAAGGTTGTACTTTTTCTTTTGTCTCTGTATGCTTTTCGTAACTTTATCCACAGAAAATAATCCAAAATAACTCACAGCTCCGAGGCGGCCAATTGACATCACTTTCGGCTGATTATTTGATTATTACAAACAGTGCACAAAATATCGATGGTTGCGTTGGGTGTGTGACGTGTGTCCCCGTCTTGTAGTGCAAATGTTACATTTTAAGAATGAAATTCGATTTCGGTCATATGACCACCACGAGCCCGTGTGCAGCGACCCAATTATCCATCACTTTTGCACACATTTCGACCGGAACGTCGTCAATTTCGCGTTTGATGTTGTCTCTGAGCTCGTCTGAAGTTGTTGGCTGGGTGGCATAGACCAATGACGATGTGGCCCTATAAAAAAAAATCCAGTGGCGTTAAATCGCATAAACGAGGTGGCCACTCGACCGGACCATTTCTTGAGATAACACGTTCACCAAATTTGCCATTCAGTAAATCGATTGTAACGCGAGCTGTGTGGATAGTGGCACTGCTTGTTGAAACCACATATCGGCGATGTCAAGCTCATCCAATTCTGGCCAAAAATAACTTTCTGACATGGCACGATGGCCATTCAGTAAATCGATTGTAACGCGAGCTGTGTGGATAGTGGCACCGTCTTGTTGAAACCACATATCGGCGATATCAAACTCATCCAATTCTGGCCAAAAATAATTTTCTAACATGGCACGATGGCCCAATCACACCTCCGGCATAGAAACCACACCACACAGTATTTTTAAACAAATGCAATTGTTTCTCTTAACACACATGTAGGTTTGTTGCTGTCTAAAAACTCATATTTTGTTTATAAACAAAACCACTCAGCCAGATATGAGCTCTATTTGTTCGATGAAATTTTCGTGAAACTTTGCCAGACCCTTTTCGAAGAAGTTTCGATGTTTCAAATGATCAAGTGGCCATAGTTCTTGATCCTATAAGGATGAAGGCCAAGATATTTTCGCAAAATACGCCACAATGTGGTTTGAGAGATGCCAAATTTCTGAGAACGAAGTGGAATCGACTGATTTGGCTCATTTTTAACGGATACACTTACGGCTGCGATACTTTCGTTGCTTCGAGCGGTACAGCGTCGCTTTGGCGCAGGAACATCCAAACGTGAAAATTTTTATTCAAATTTATCTACTAAAGCACACATAGCCTGTCGGCGGGGACGATTATTACGCCCGAACATTGGAGTAAACGCTCTTAAATCATTGAAAACATTGGAGTAAACGCTCTGCGACCACCGACTCAGAATTTCGATAATAATTTTTAATGATTTCCAATCGTTGATAGTAAGTTAACTTGACCATGGTGAAAATGTTGACTTCGACTAACGTTTTGACACTGAAAGAAGATTAAACATTGTTTGAGGGTGCGTTGACGTAAAGATACGAAATAGTTATGTCCCCATTGGAAAACCCGTTTGATGCATTCGCTTCTCAATAATCACGTGTGGGTTCTCTGAACCCCATATTCGGCAATTTTGCTTATTGACATAGCCACCGAGATGAAAATGATCTTCATCTGAAAACACGATTTTTCGGTTAAAATTCGTAATCTCCGGCGGTCTTCCACATGTGTCAACAGCGATAACACTACCCTTTTTTAAAAAAGGGTCCACCTTTTTAAATGCACCGGCATATGGAATAAGTTTAAACAATCAGCCTTCCACCAAAGCCCAACACTATAACTTGTATTCAAAACAAATTAGTTATCCTTTAATAAACATATTGCACGAATGCCGACCGTAGTATACAATCATTCGTTTATCAACGGTGTAGAGAATACACCAAATTAAAGAACTTTATTGTTCAAAAATTCATGCAATGGTGCGTCTTTTTTTTTGTATGCAATACAGAGTTGTCGCACACGTTATCGATTTGACTAATAGCTTGGTTTCCGGCAAAGTCTGCTAACCTTTGATGTACAAGCTTAAACATATTTTCATTTCGCTAGTTAATGTCATGAATGATGGACAATTGTTGGCCGCAGCGTAAGTGTTGGCTAAAGTGACCAATAGGTTTTCAACACCTCTTCATCGATAAACATCTCCTAGGGCTGCACTGAATTCATGGCACCAATTTTTTTATACAATGCTTTCTATGAATTAGCAGTACCATCGAATAGTCTTATCAAATTGTTAACACTGTTCTGCAACAATTAGCTTTTGAGCCCACCTTAAGGCAATACCAACTGATCTGATAACTAGTGGTGGTAGAACTTAAAAGTTTTCTGGATATCTCGAAAACTGTACGTGATAGAGCAAAATGGAATTTTCGAAATCAGCAAATGATTTTATATGAGTAAGAAATGCGTGAAGAAGGATTTTCATACAGACGTTGTAAAGAAATTACATGCTTAATTTTAATTCTCGTTCTTACGGTGAGACGCCCTAATGTACATTGAATGTACGCACAAAACATGCACACTTTGTGCTTTTTGCATTTGTGGTTTTCAACGAAAACCCATGCGAAACGCAATTGTTAGAAATAATATTGCGCTTTGAAGATTGCTCTACGCACAGTTCGAAAACTATACGCAAAGGGTAATTCTCGTTAATTCAAATGAGTCTCCTGTATAAGTCATGTGATTTGTTGCCAAAGTAATCGTTGCCAAAGACTGCTGAAGAAAAACCTTGGCGGGTTTAGAAACAGCTGTACAGTCTGACAGGCAACCAATACAATTTACCAGTTTTTTACGTTGATTCTGAAAAAGAATGAACAAAAAGGCTGTGACCAGAATAAAAACTGTTCAAGTCAATTTAATAAAATGAATGCTTTTTTCAAAGGCAACTAAACAAAAATGCCTTTCTTGGCGAAACTGTGAGAACAAATTCTATGATTTTTTTTACACAAACTGCTATAACTAGACAATTTGTGAATAAACGAGAGGAAGGCCTTCAGAATTGAAAGTTGAAAGCAACATTTTTTTAACAAGAAAACAAAATTTTTACTTCTGTAACTTCCACAATTTGTATTCGATTAAGGGCAAATTAATGAAAAAAGGAAAATTCACGATATCACAAAAACTAGACGTGATTTTGAAAAACGGACTGTCAACTCGGATTCAGGAGATCATTCTACATTAGGATCAGTTGGTTTCGTCCTAAGGAGGATTTTGTTGCAGAACAGTAAAATTATGTGACCAAGACCAATTGAATTTGATTCCTTCATCGATTCAGATCGCATTTGGCTTTAATGTTGATTTACGATCAATATACGCTTTGGCTTTCGGTGTATAATAAATACTTCACACCATTGAATGTCGGGTATTAAAATACCCATGTCATGCTGTACCATAAAAATGTCTTACAGCGTCAAGTCAAGGTTTGGAGATGGTTCGAGATTGACACTGGCGAGGCGGCTGATAACAAGATAACCGAAATCGGAGCGCAAAAGATTTATTGTGACATGGCTCGGCATGTGCTCAAATCAAAGTCCATGTTTTATCAGGTCCTTGCAACGCTCGCCGTCAGCAGAAGTGGCGTTACAGCAGTATTTTCAAAGAAAAAAAAGCCGCTGCAATGATGCCACAGCAAAAAATCCGTACTAAAATGTCACTCTATGGGGAGGCATTGGGTTCTTGACCATAACGTTCAGGTTTCAGGTCAAACTCCAGATGAGGCAATGGACCGCCCGTTGTGCTAAATTAATCGTATATGCAAATAAATGCAACTGCTTGTCAGATCTTAAACGGAGCTTGTAGTTACAAGTCGCTCAATCCCACGACAGTCGGTTTTACGCACCGGATTGACCCGAAGCAATTCTTCGGCCAAGGGCTGCCACCTCGACACTGTGTGTGCCGCTACAACAACAACCCTCCTCCGACCTCCTCCTATGTGCCAGCGTTTTTTTACATTTGTTGATATCAATACGATTCTACTTTTAAAAAGTATCTCCCTTTATTGAAAGGTAAACGTGTTAGTAAATAAAAAGGACTTTTATATGTGTTATTGCATTTTTATTAAGCTTTTGTTTGAAGAGAGGACATTTGAAGACGTTGTCGAGTTTTAATTGAAACTATATTTTTGTTGTAACTTAAAAAAAATCGTCTATTTTTCGTTATCAATTCAGTTTAGTCGCTTTTCGGAAATTCGGAAAAATTAACGATAAAAAAACATTCGTTTTCTAATAATGTCGCAGTGTTTTTGTTGAGTTCGATTTATTCACTACTCAAAATATTGATTTTCCTTTTTGTTTATTTTAATTTTATTTTGTTGTTTTTATTAATATTTAACAATCTAATTATAGGCGTAGTTTATAACGACTATTATTTATTATTAAAATTGTTTAGTTATTATATTAGAAGAGTGTGTTACAGTTCTAGAAAACAAATGCAGGAGTTATTGTAGCCAAGTGGTTGACGGCAATGCTCTACTTGTGGTGATCCTTTTAATGCAAATTGAAAAAATTGTCATGGCAAAGAAATCTATTACTCCTCTGCCAAGATGCACCGTCTTTCAAAGCCGTGGCTACACCAAGTGGCTTTTAATATCTCACATGATTTTATAGAATTGGGCTTTCTTCCGTTTTTTTATCCTTTTAGGTTGTGATTTTTTGATCAATATTCTATTTGCTTTTGTTTGCTATTACATTTTCAGATTTTTTCTTAAATTATTTAAGTATTTAAGGTTTATCGTATTAATGGCATTTCTGGCGGTGCTCCAACGGCCGACATCGCAGATCCTGGTCCTAATAATACCTGTTTCTGTTGTGTTTTTTGCATCTCCTCCATTTGGGCACGTTCGGTCTCAAAGATGACTGGGGCAAATAATATTACCGAACTGGTGAAGAAAATCCACGAGGCATTACACGAGAACGTATAAAGACCTTTGACGCTGCTGGCTGTAAGATGCACAACCGCTCCAGTGAAATTGCGCAATGGTTGTGGAAACATTTCCGTCAGTCCTAAGAGGCGTTCGCCCAGTGTCTCGTCAGGTTCCTTGTTTGGCGAAACGAAAAGGGAATAAATAGTTAATATTAATTTGTCATAAAAAAATATACTTAAGAGCTATGGATGGGAGCAGAAAATGGTGAATTTAAATAGCTTACTGCACCTAAGAGTTGCTCATTGTTACTATGCATGAAATGTCTCCTTTTTATTCCTGACTCTTGTTCCAAATGACGACACTACAGAATTGTTAAAGGAACACTGAGATAAAATGATTATCATACAAGTAACCCAGGTTCTAATTAATTTTTGACAATTACACTGTGGAACATTTTTGGGGTTATTGTCTGGGGGGTGAGAAATTCCAAGTCAGGGTGATGGTACTAGGTCAGTATATTAAAACCCTCAAAGGGTTTTGCGTTCGTATGTGCCAGTTTTTTTTATGACCTTTTACATTTTTTCCTTATCTTGATGTTTTTTCGCTTAGTTGTAAAATGTTGGCAAAAACGTAGTTTGACATAACTCGAGAACGACTAGTTCGATTTTGCTGAAATTTGAAAAATTAATAATTACATTTTCTTTAATCCATTAATATACTGTTTCTCTACCAAATCAACATTTTTGCAATTAGAAATAAATTTATGAAGAAAATTTTGCCAAATTTTTTTTTTTTTTTTATACATATAAATCCCAAACGGAAAAACGTGTAGAGTCTAATAACTTTCACGTAAAGTCACATAACCTATAAACAAAATGCGACATAGATCATAGAAATCGATTAACGCGTTCTGCTTTTATTTACAATTATGTGAAGTTACTTGATTTGGTAGAGAAACAGTATATTAATGGATTAAAGAAAATGTAATTATTAATTTTTCTCAATTTATTTCAGCAAAATCGAACTAGTCGTTCTCGAGTTGTCAAACTACGTTTTTGCCAACATTTTAAAACTAAGCGAAAAAACATCAAGATAAGAAAAAATGTAAAAGGTCATAAAAAACTGGCACATACGAACGCAAAACCCATTGAGGGTTTTAATATACTGACCTAGTACCATCACCCTGACTTGGAATTTCTCAACGTTTTAATAGGCGACCCGTTGCACCCTATGCTGCCAATAAAGAATACTCCATCTTAATAGTAAAAATTTCATTCTGTAAAAGCTGGCTTCCTTAGAAAGAGAGAACTTATGTTTTCATTTCCATCCCATTCACTTCTAAAATGTAATCTTAACGCGAATCTTATGTCGAAGGCAAGGATTGGAAAGCAACACTCTGACGAAGACCTTAATTTAACTAGAAGCTTATCTACAAGCAAAACCATTGACCTAAAAGAGCAGCATTGGAAGTAGAAATAGCAGTGATGAGGTCAACCCTAATGCAGATACGCACTGCCCTCCGTTAGGTGATCTGTGTCCTGCGTAGGAGTTTGTGAAAAAAACAAATTCAACACTCGATCCATATGTAAGTATCGGTGTTTTGGGCCATTTAATTAAATTTGAATCGGCAGTAATCTGGTTTTATTAAAAGTTTGAACTTTGTCATTTTACCTTCCGATGCGTTTTTGCTTCGCCCAATGGGCTGAAGTTTGTTTGGGAGGAGATGAAGAATTTTACGGCTGAAACTCATTTATATCTCGATGACAATGCCAATAAGCAAAATTGCTGCATATGGGCATTGAAGCCAATGCCTCCTCAACGAATCACTGTTTGGTGAAGATTTTGTGCTGGCAACATCATTGGGCAATTTTTCTTTGAAAATGAGCAAGGAGCCGCCGTAACCGTCAACGGTGAGCGTTGCCGCGCCATGCTCAACGAATTTAACAACGACACTGAAACAAGAATTTGGATTTTACTCCGCTATCACGTACTGGAGTCCGTAGTTTCGGTTCAAAGAGAGTATAGGCGCACGTTTCAGATGGAACATAACAAGACTTGTTAACAATTTTTCCGAGCATGGAACAGTCCACAGAAGACCTTACCATCGAAGCCCTTCATTTCGGACGGAGGAAACAACCGAACAATCCCAGAGTTTTGACGAGAAGCTTATCTGTTCAAATGGGTATAAGCAGACAGTCATTGCAGTCAATAATGCAAAAAGATTTAGACTTATTACCATATAAAATTCAAATGGTTAACAAACTGAAAGCAGCAGACTTCCCGAATCGTTTGGAATTTTGCTAGAAGATGCTTCAAATGGTGGAAGAGGATGGAAACATATTAAACTGTCTTGTCATGTCTGATGAGGTCAATTTTGATTCAAACGGCAACATTAACAAACAAAATTGCCATATTCGACTTCCGCAGATACACCATAAGACGGAATTGCATCCACTTCGTGCCACAGTGTGGTGTGCAGTTTCATCACGCTGCACTGTCGGGCCCTACTTCTTAGAACAAAATGGTCACACCGTTACGGTTACTGGAGACCGTTACTTAAGCATGTTGAGAGTTTTTCTATCCAGAATTACGCCGAATCAGAATTTCTTTCAATTCTGTGTGGTTTCAGATGGTGCAACTCCTCACATACTCCGGCCTGTTATGACAGAATTGCAACGAAAATTTCCAAATAAGGTGATATCCAGAAAATTCCGTTGGCATTCCGTTGGCACTACAGGTGCCTGACCTTACTGCAAAAGCAACAAATTTAAATGAACTAAAGGCTGTATTCCTGTCACAACTCTCCAAGCAGTAATGAACAACTTTTTCGTAAGATGCCCCACATGCATCCACGAGCAAAAGTAAAGGGGGTATTTAAATTCCATTATTTTTAAAACTAATTAAGCTATATTTTATAAAATGAAATGAGCTTTTGTTAAGTTGCATAATGTAGCAAAATTCATTAGCCACCCTGTACATACAAGACAATGCACTTCAGTTCACCTGATGCTACGTTCCTTTCAACATAATTGTGCCCGAGAAACAAACAATGTCGAACAGTGCGTTACGTACAGGTACTTTTTGACTTTTTAAAACTGCAATTTACGATTCATACAACACGAATAAAAGTGGATACAAGTTGCATTTGATGAATGATTGATGAAAGAAAATACACCAGATTTCGCTAAAAGGACTAACTTATCCTTAGAGGTTGTTAATTCGTGTATATAAAATCGGTTTATTGAAATGCAGCCGACTTTAAGACATTTCATTAGCGTAAAGAAGATAGCAATACAAGCAGTTGATGGGAACTAAATTCAACGTTACGAATTGAGGAATCATCTTCTATCAACCTAGATTTGCAATACAATGGTACGTCTATAGAATTCGTTCAGAGTATTACGTATTTGGGAATAGTACTGGATAACAAATGTTGCTTTGAGCAGCAAACTTCAATCTCCTTTGTTCCTAGCAAATTTATTTTTCTTCAGTCACTTATGCAGTTAATTATTAAAAAAGTAACACCGCTATTTAATATTTTGCCAAGCAGTTTAAAACGTTTAATTTGTCTTCCATGACATTTCGTAAACATTTAATGGAACATTTTCGTTCAAGTACAGAGTAATGCTTTTATTTATATGTTTTTTCCTTGGTTTTTTGATTATCACTTATATGCTTTCATCAGGTTTTTTTCTCTTTTATTAGGACAAACTAGGATTATTTTAATTTTAATCTTTTATACTGAATTTTTTCTAACATTTTGATGCATATTGTAATTTAGCTTTAATAGGCCCCCCATGGGCTTCGAATTACATGTCAATAAAGAAATGAAATGAATGTAATGACATTGTTATGCTACTTTAAAGTTAGGAAACACCAAGAATATCAATGAAAAGTTTCAAAATTAGTAAAGATACATGTTTCGTGATATATCTTATCTAGAATTACCTTTGTATAAGTTTTGTATAACTAATATCAGCAGTAAGTGGATTGGATATTGATATGTTTAAATGATCAAAAAATGTTGTCTACCCTCACCATACTTTAAGCATTTCTCCGTAACGTCCTAGAAAAGGAGTGACAGACTGGACCAAAATTGTTCCAAGCAAATCTGAATCGATTTAGAAATGTTCGTCTTTGCGTTTATTCTTGAAATCAAAATGCAGGACGAAACTATTCTTATCGTACTCTTACTTATTGCTCTTACAATTCATTACGACACAAACAGATAATTTCTCTTAAATCAGTGAGCTCTTTCTTATTTTTACTGACCAAGATGTACGGTTTAATAACGGCACCGAGCGGTTCATGCTTTTAATAATTGGCTTCAAGATTAATCTCCTACTCATAAAGTCGCCAGAATTTTCAAGGTAAATCCTGCTGCTCAAAACTTTTTGTAAAAGTTTTACCCGGATTTCAGCCTGGGTTTACTAGTACGATAGTCGTGCACACCAAGCATCAAACTATGCGGCCCACTTTTTTCAATTCTCTCAAATAACCATTAAGGAACAATACGGGAATTTCTCTCGAGTCAGTGATAAGTTAATGACATAATCGTAAAGCTCACTGACTGGGCAATTATGTTTTATTGCGCCTCTGACCATCTAATGCATTTAAAAGAAGATCCTATGGCTTAGTGGTTAATACGTTCAGTCCATACCTCAGCGCATTTGACGAATTTGACTTTCTCGCTTTATCGAAATCAGCAACAGTTGTCAGTGAGCTACAATGTCAAAAAGAGTGTTCGTTTACTTGGAAATTTGTGCAATTTTTTACTGGATCGTGTTCGTTTACACAAAAAGTACAGAAAATGAGAGCCGGTGAGAGAAAATTTTGACAGTTCGATGTTAGAAAGTTTGCAAATTTTGGTTGGAGAAATTTTACCTAACCAAAATTTGCAAGATAGAACAGATGTTTAAAATCAGCTGTTTTACGTAAACAAATAAAAGTAAAAATAAATTTACAACAGAATAGGTAAGTAAAAATTGGAATATGAGTTTAAGGAAAGTTCCTGGCAAACACTTAATGTTAAGTTTTCATTTGCTCATTTTTTTATTACAAATCTAAACACTTTTAAATTCAAAATAAAATGAAATGTAATGCAAACAGTTAACAAAATCAGATGTTTTATTGCAAATTTTTACTGAAAGCTGTTCGTTTACTTTTCTTGCAAATTTTAATGAAAAGAGTAAAATTGGCCTTACGCTATCAAAGGTAGAAACTAGAAAATTTTTACTGGGATAGTAAACGAACACACTTAAAGTCTGCACTCTCTAATTAAATAAAGGCTAGAAAAACGCGATTTCACTGCGGAATTCGTGTCGTTATACATTCTCTTAGGTACTTTTTAATGAAACTAGAAGAGACTACAAAGTAGTCAATATTTAACACTTAGTTTTAATTGGTACATTTATGGAACGCTATGTCGTAATAGTTTGATGGAAGCACGGGTTAGTCGTTTGAGTCGGCTTTAAAACTGTATGTCCGGTCGTGCACAGCGCTCTGATTTTAAAAAAGCCCCTCGTTAGTTCGTCAAAGGGATATTGGCCGTGTTAAATGGACAACTCGCTTAGTAGGTCGCCAACGCGATAAATTCACGCCATTGTACAAGAATATAAAAATGATATTGTTTACAGAAAACTACAGACAGTATGCGTTTTAAACCCGTTTGTTTTAGTTAATTTAAGTTTTTGGGAAGAATGTTATTCAAGAATAACCTTTATCGAGCTCTGTTATTACTCGCTTATAGTTTTTATTAAATAACTTTTTTTCTGCAAATTAAAAATTTTGAAATCAAATGGTTCATAATGCATAAAGCTTAAGAATTTTTTTTTAAAAATTTCTCGTATATTTTTAAAGTTATCGCCTTAGCGACCACTTTTACTAGTTTAATGAGCGAGTACCAGCAGAACACGCCTATTAATAAATAATAATAATTTTTACTCTGTCCAGATGAATCAACAGACTTTGTTACAGGGGTTCTTCTAAGTTAGTCTTAAGTGGGATAAATCCGTCCGTCCATCTTATCTTGTAGTATATGTACCGATCTCAAAAAAACTTTTTGAGTTTTGTTTTTGGCTAATGTAGACGCTATAGAAATTTGGGGAATTCGGTGTAAGTTCTTATAAAGCCCCACACTAACACTCCTCCCGATTTGGGGAGGAAATATTTGCCTAACAGCGCTAACTGAATTAGATTTTAAAGAAAGATAATCAACTGTTACTTCACGGACTTAGCCCGCTTTTCTACTGCGAGGAATATGAAAATATCTGCCTCCAAATCATCAGCGACACTGTTTGCTGCATGGACCACAAATGTGCGGTTGTCACTTAATGTGATAGTCGTTGATGTTAACATCCCGACTACCCCAAAACCCATGGGGTCACATTGGAAAGCCTTTTTCGATTACTCTGCGCTACAGCAAGCTGCGAGAAGCTTAAAAGTAAGAACAAAGTCAAGTCACTAGCCGACAAAGAAACCTTGTTGACCTCTTACAAAGCGATCGGTTGGTCTGTAGCGAAAAACGCGGCGCCGGTATGGTCGGCGAATGTGAGTACGACGCAGTGGAAGAAAATTCAGACTTGCCAGAATGTCGCCCTGAGAACATCAACAGGGTGTCATCTTTTGTCTTCTAAAGACCTTTTACATAAGGAAACAAAGGTCCTTACCGTGCGCAGGTACAATTTCCTGTTGTCTAAGTAATACCCGTCTACGCAGTAGTCATCCCAACCACCATCTCATTGATAGGATACCTCCGCCCAGGTAGATCAGGTACGATCTTCATGATCCAGAGAGAGAGAGAGGTCCAGCCGTACAAAGGATAACCTTTAGATCATAGAAACTATCAGGCATGCCTGAATGACATTTACGCCGATGAAGTTGCTGCAGCAGTATCCAGCTATAGCATGTATGTAGTGCTAGGGTAACATCCTCCGAAGATTGCACCTGAGCAGGAGGCACATTCTCAGCAGAGGCACGTGGTTCTGGACCAGCAGAAATCTGGATGATGCAGCCGCCTCAATTCGTATTGCGAGCGAATTGAGGCGGCGGCATCCCGCCTACCACCAAGGAACAAATGACGTGCTGCACCTCTTCAATTGTGCGGCCAAGCCCACTCAGCTAACCACAGGTCTCCCTGGAAGCTCTAGTTGAAATGACGCGCTTCCTTCATCTGGATATCGAAGAAGATCCCCTAAAAACGAACAGGCATTCAAAACAAAATATACAGCTGTTTCTATGCACCGGATCGACCCGAAGGAGGAATTCTTAGGCCAAGGGCTGTCACTCCGGCACCATATGCCGCTACAAGAACAGATTTCAGAGGCATTCGCCAAACCGACGACAGCCGGTTTGTGGACTGATCTGAAGAGCAATTCTTCGGCCAAGGGCTGTCATACTAGCACTATGCTACAACAACAGATTTCAAAGAAATCTAGTTTGTGGCGTTATTTTGCTCACAGGATAGCCATTGCTCTTTGGGTTCTCCTCTTGAGTCTTCATCAGATTTTGATTTGTGGCGTTATTTTGCAAAAAAAAGCATAAGCATTGCTGATAAAAGGCCAGATTGGTCCAGGTTGTAAAATAGCCTCCATACAACCGTTCCTCCGTATTTTGGTCCAGCCGACCTAAGACCGGAACATATTTATATTTCATGTCATTAGACCGCACCTAGTGCAAAAATGGAGCGTATGGTAAGTGCATCATGTAGTTTGTATCGGAAATTTTTTTTTTCGTTAGATGGAATCCCGTGACGGGCCAATCGAAATTCCGATTTTGTTTTGTTGTGGGTCAGCTGAGGCGTTCACTTTTAAGCAAGTTGACCTTTTAACCAATAAACACTTATTTTCGTATGTCTGTCTGAACAAGTAAATCCCTACAGCCTGACAATGTGCACAGTATGCATCTAACAGTAAACAATTAATCTTTGATATAAACAATGCTTGTATGAACAAAAACTAAGAGTGCACAATGTAAGAGGAGTGCAGCCTATTACGCAAAATGAGGTTATGTTCCCCAACAATTCCCATAGAATCCATACAAAAATGTTAATGAAATAAAGATCCGAAAATTATATGAATCAATGACATTTAATAAAAGAAAACCAAAGCCAATCATAACTTACATCATCGTAGCTTTCCTCCACAGCTTGTTTGTCACTGGTCTGGAAGAAAAAAAAGAAATAATCAATTACAATCATGAAACAAGAAGGCGAGACAAATCATGAATTTGAGAAAAAAAACGCTTAAGCCTTACGATGGCCACAGTCTTTCTTTCGGGTGTTTCATCCTTGCTGCCGCCTAATGAAGACATGCCGCTATCCTTTTCGATAAACTCGATATCGGGATCGGAGTCTACCAAATCTTCAATCTTTACGGTATCCACTTTTGCTGTTTATGTGTCTTAAAGACACCCGGAAAATCAATAAAAAAAAAACACTTTTGTTCTTTCGTTTTCGTCGTACGTACAACACCTTTTCGAGCAAATAATTCCAATTGGAATTTGCACTCTATACAATTAAAAGACGTTCAAGCACACACACTGTATTCCAATTTAATTGTATTTTTATTTCTTTTAATTCTATTTTTCCTATAAATATTGTATTTTTTGCGCAACAACACACGACTTTTCTCTACAAATTTTCACACAAAAAAGAAATACCACTTTGAAAATGTTCGAGCAACGAGAAATCACATGTAAGAGGAGAGAGCACTGTCAAAAAATTGCGAGAGCCCCGTAGGCATGCAAAAGGTATGTGCTATGAAAATGCGTTATCTATATTTTGCCAGAGCTGGTTTGTGGAGTTGCTACCACTGAAACTATTGTGAATGATTCATCAAAAATGATTTCTTTTGCCAATTTAATTATGGCCATTTATAGATATTGCAATTTAACGACAATTTTATGCAAAATTTTCGCGTTTGGTATACTAACCTCATCGCCGCCACGTTTTCTTTTTGCTTTATCGAAATTGTGTATTTTTTGTATGATCTCTTCAACGCTTTCTCTTCGATAGATTCTGGACATTGCTGTTGTTCGAGCCTCGTTTTCGCAGATCTCGGAGTTTGTTTTCTTCAATTTTGGAAATCAAAACATTTAAAGGATGTTAACTATCAAAATATGTATTTGGTATTGTGTCTATAGAAATGCGGAACACAAAAATTTGTTTATTGATTAATTTTATTGTTATATGTTCTTGACAGAAATAAGTAAAACTACTTTGGGGACAAGTATCCCAATAAACCTTTTTGCCAATATTAAAGTTGAATTCAACTTGAATTTCCACTATGGTAAATTTAAAAAAGGTAGTGTTATGCAGTCAGCTGATTTACAATTTTTTCCCCATAAAAATATAAACTTTTAAATTTGAAAATTGTTGAAGTTTGTAAAGTTAAAATCATGGCACAATAAACAAGGTATAGTTTACAACCTTAGCTCAACAACAAAAATAGTTTGCTAGATGGTCAATATTCATTTGAAAGAGAATGCCAAAAATGGATTATGTAAATGGGTGATTTTGAGATTATGGGCCAGTTTCGACATCATTTTTGGAGTTCGATTTTTTTGCAGAATGAATATTTAATTCAGGTAGATGTCTTAATACAAAGAAAGACTAGTCATTTTTAAAAGGTACACATCATAATTTAAATTTTTAACGGAATCATGCAACAATTTATAAATATGACCTTCTGGGTAATGACTTATTGAACAGAGGAAAGACGAAGACAATAAAATATATAGTATTTTTTCTTTACAATCAACAAATTCATTTTAATTCAGCTCTTTTGTAAAAATAATAAAAGAAAATATCTGTTAATCATCATTCCCCTGTGAAAAATGTTGGCAGGGAAATGATGAATTTCTACAAATCCCCTGAAATGTTTATTAAAGTACTTACCCTTACAAAATTGACTTGAGCTGGAATTTTATACTTGCAATATACACAAAAAAAAACTCTTTCAAAATTATAAAAAGTATTAATTATATTTTTAAAAGACAACACAGGGGAATGACCAACTTAAGTGTGAACGTTCGTAACGAGTGACAGAACACGACTTACTTAATTTTAATAATACTGTTGACGAAAAAACTTAGCTGTGCACCCACATCAAGTAATGTTCAATCATATTTGAGTTGCTTGAAATCAGGATTGGTTTGGAATTTGAATTTTAGCGAATATTAGATTTTACAGGGGAATACTGTGTATTTTCAAGGACAGAAAATAAACATCCATAAAAATAAAAATTGAATAAAAAATTATGATCGTTAATAGCAACAAAATTAATTGAATATTTTTTTTACTGCGGACTGGTTTTATTAAATAAATAATTAATATTTTTGTAAAAAATTGAGAAAATTTCAATTGAAAGTAGTGCTAGGGACAACCAGGGTAATGCTATTTGAACACTTTGGCAGGAAATTTTTTGAAGAACAAATATTTTTTTTAAAAACAATTTTAAAGACTTTAAAGGTCCTATAAAGATTTGTTGTATAGTAAATAATAAAGTAAAATATATTTTATTTTTCCAAGGACAACAAAGTAACCCATAATCTCAGAATCAACCAAATGTTTAATTATAATTGTGAATGTTGGATAAAGAATTTTTCTTTACAAACTTCAACAAACGTCTTTGTCAAATTTCAAAATTGACAATTTAAATTACTACCAAAAAAAAAAAATATTTGAAATCAGCTGTTAGCATAACTCTACCTTATTTTATTGATAAAATTAAAATTAAAATTCTATATAAAAAATTTACAATAATCATTAAACATTTACTTAAATTTATTTTCGGTATTTTGTTTCAAGTGTCATTATTCATTTTCTTTTCAGGTAAATAGCTTAGTTACCTAGTGAGTTAGCAATATGGTATTCTGGCAACACCCAACAACATTTTCAATCAGATGGCAGTATAAGCTCAACAAAAGTTTACAAAAATAATAAAAAGCAAATTGTGGAAAACGAATTTTGTTATTTCGTATAGTTTCTTGTTTTGTTTACATTTTATTGACAAATCATGTCTTCTAAAACATGTTGGTAGCCATTTATTTTTCGGTAGGTACCTTTAAATTCGTCCTTTCTGGCTTTGTAACAAGCCAACAGCATTAGCGTCTCGTCCTTGGTCCACAATTATAAATAATATATATATTTCTTTAAATCTTAACAATAAAAATGTTCACTTACCGTTTTTTCATCATTGTAATTTATGGAAATGGGCTTATCGCTCTTTTTCTATTTGCCTTTTTTTCATTCTTTTAATTTTCTTTCTGTATCAATAACAAAAAACATATGTTTTTGATTTTTTTATAGAAGTCGGGTGTGTCATAATATGTGACAGCGCATAGAGAAAGGAACCTAAGGGTAAAAAAATCAATTTTCAATTTTTTGTGTTTTTTTTGATGTGGACAACATCTGAGCATCGAATGAGACCGATCCCATGCCCCAAAAGTGTTCCCTCCCAGAGATATGCGCGTTTTATGAAAGTGATGGTACAACAAAGATACACGTATTTAAATCACTAAAATAGCTCTCCTTAACAAAACTGGTTTTTACCCTTAGGTCCCTTACTATTTTGCGCGTCACATATTTGTTTTGTTAAAATAATAAGTCAGGTAACAGTAACTCGTTTTGTTACCGAGTAACAGCCAACTAGCTTGCTTACCGAGTACCTTCCATACAAATGCTTGTTTAGTAACCTGAAAGAAACACGAATTTTGACTAGTTTCTAGTCAAAGTTGTTGTGCTAGAGTCTATACTTTGTTTATTGTAAAGGTTGTTTTTTAAGACGTGTGGTTTTCAAGAAAAAATAAAACACATATAATTTCATGTTATGGCCAAGAATTTAGCTTTATTATAAAGATGCCATTATGTTTTAAAAATGTGGCCGCCGCGGCTGGCACGAATAAATTCCAGCCGAGAGGCCTATTTTTCGACCACTTTTTGCAGTATTTGGGGCCGTATGTCAGCAAAAATATTTGTAAACGTTGTTTCGGAGAAGTCTATTCATTATGAAATGGCAAACCAAAATAAGCATAAATCAAGTGACAGCTGTCACAAAGACCAACTTCGAAAATAGTGTGGCCAGATTGAAAACCACACATCTAAATAAACCCTTTACCATGGGAACAAACAAGGTGCAATAAAGAAGGTATTGAATTGTCAAATTTTAAATCTTGATTCTCGAATTTAAAATTCGATAAAGGCAATTGTTGAAGTCAGTAAAGTTAAAAATCTACATCAAACATTCACAATAACCATCAAACATATACAAAAATTTATTTTTGGCTTTATTTGTGACTTCGACAGTAATGCGAAACTATTGTCTTATAATTTGTATAAGCATTCTAATAAATTTCGTACCGACCTTATTTTTAAATTTAATTTTGTTTTTCAGGCTTTCATGGTCATTGGCGATAAAATGCAAATGAAATATTATTATTTCATTATTTTCTATCCGAAATTCCTTACTTCTGCAGGGACGAGTTTAATTAGAATCTGTCGACGATATAAACAAATAAGGGGACACTAGTCATTGTCAAATTTCAAATCTGAAAATCAGCTGTTAAATATCTTTTCATTCTTTATTGTAAAATGTGGTTAAATTTTAAGGGCCAATGTTGAATGTAAACCTCACCTAAACGTCAAGTTTTTTTCCGCATTTCATTCGACATTTCTCAATTTCAGACTAATTCAATTTTAACCATGAAAAGATATACAAGCGAGCAAGGAATTAAAGTTATTCAGGCCTATTATGAAAATAGGCGTTCAAATCAAAATGCATAAAGTGCACTTCCTGATTTTTTCGGTTAATTTAATTGTCCAACTGCGCGTGCAATCGGAAAAGTCGTGCAAAAATTTTAGCTAACCGGATCTGTAGGAGATGTGAAAACACCAGTGCATGCTTCTACAGCTCGTACTGCAGAAAATATTGCTGCTGTTCGCGATAGTGTGGCACCTCAACTTGTCGTCGTGCCCAACAATTGCACCTCTCACGCTCGTTGTTGATGAACATTATGCCATTATAAGACTTGCATTTACACGCTTACTGGGTGCAATTGACTCAAGAACTAAAGCCTCTTGACCATTCCAAACGTCATCAATGGCCGGAATGGTGGCAAGAATGGCAACAGTGGATGATCAATTTTCGAAGAAAATCATCTTCAGTGATGAGGCACATTTTCACCTCAGTGGATTCGTCAATAAGCAGAATTGCCGCATTTCCGCGAATGATAATCCAAAAGTGATTGTCGAAAAAACAATGCACCCACAAAGAGTGACTGTTTGGTGCGACTTATGGGCTGGCGGCATCATCGGACCGTATTTTTTCTAAAATGAGGCCGGTCAGGCAGTTACTGTGAATGGTGTTCGCTATCGTGAGATGATAACGAACTTTTTATGGCCCGAATTGGAAGATTTGGATGTGGGCGATATGTGGTTTCAACAGAACAATGCCACTTGTCACACAGCTAAGGAAACAATGGCTCATATTGATTCAAAATCAACAACGGCCCTTAAAATGTAAGCACCCTTTACCATGGGCTAGTGGCTATTGCTTGTTTATGTACCCGAGGCAGTATAAATACAAAGGCTTCTTTCGTGTTGCGACAGTTTAACAAAAAGTCATTTAATGTTTGACCATTTAAAGTTGGAGCGCGCAGACTTTGCGATATGGTACAACAAACAAGGCACACTAGGGGCAATAAAAATTGAGAAACGGACATTTAAATTAAAACAAATTAAGATTAAGAAACGCATCTTAAGAATAGAAATCTCCATCCATGCTTTATCAAACATCATAAACATTCCAATAATACTAAGATTGAGAGCAAAAAAAGAACAAGTAAAAACGTTGTAAAGTTCGGCCAGGCATAACCTTGTATACCCTCCACCGTCCCTACGCTACTAAAGCGCAAAAAGGTACGTTTTTGTGCCCTTTTGGTCTTTGCGTCCGAAATCTCAGCCATAACATCAAAATTACTCTACATTTGACCATGCGGTACGTTTACTGGGCCACACGAGCCAAAAAGTCCAGCATATATGCCTTGTTTGAGGTATTTATTGCATCCCCACAAACAGAACCCATTTTAACCATTGTCCTTCCACTAAAAATATTATTTGCTAAGTTAATGCTAAAAAATGTGTACTTTTTATCGGGGTGCCTTTAGGGAAACTTTCTTCGCTCTGGGCCAATTTCGCACATTTACTTATACAATATCAAACAGCTTATGGCCATATCCCACCATCTTGAAAATTTTCAGGATTCTAGGTTAATTCTTTTGAGAACTATCGTGCTTTTAACGGACACACGACGGACATGGCTTGATCGTCTTCGAATTTTATGACGATCAATAATTTTTGGTGTTGCAAACGGAAGGACATGTTTAATATATCATCCTTCCTATACTTAGTAGGGACATTAATACTGTTACAACATTGAACACGCCCATTTCAATAGTAGAACTGAACATACCCCGTTATTGTTATATGGGTTTTGAAAGCTAAACTCAATAGCGTTAGTCTGTAACGGGATTTTAAAATTGTTTCAACTTTCATCATGGAGTGGTCAGATAATGAGAACCGTATCGCTGTAATAGCGCTTTTCAAGTGTGAAATGAAAAAAGCGATATTTTCAAAACGCTCCGGCCATTAGGGATTAGCCGCATGTTCGTCTACCGATGCATAAAACTGTTTGAGAAGACTGGAGATGTTAAAGACCGCCACCGGTCGGGCCGCCCACGCTCTGTTCGAACACCGCATTTCATCAAAGCAGATAAATCAAGAATTCACAGAAATCCGCTCCGAAAACAGAAAATCATGGGCCGTGAGATGAATATCACGCAAAAGTCCATGAGTCGAATCATTAAAAAAGACTTGAGACTTGGGGCTTTCGAACGTCGTACCGGTCATTTATTGACTGCAGCTTTAAAAAAAGAACAATTTTGTTCACCGATGAAAAAATGTTTACCGTTCAGTATGCGCGGTCAACTAAGGAAGCATCTGAACTGATCCCAAGGGTGGAAAAGGGTCATCACCAAGCTTCAGTCATAGTTTGGTGGGGTGTCTCTGACGATGGGGTCACTGACCTGCATTTCTACGAACAAGGAGTCAAAGCATCTACCAAAGTTTACCAAGAAACCGTTTCACGAAACTGTTCCAAAACCAGCCATGGACTTTCCAGCAGGACTCTGCGCCGGCCCATAGGGCTAAAACGTCCCAGGACTGGCTTCAAAACAATTTGCCAGCGTTCATTTCCTCTAAGGAATGACCCTCAGACAGTCCAGATTTGAACCAATTGAATTACAAATTTTGGACGTTTTAGAGAACAAGGTTTGTCACAAAAGATACCACAACATTGGATCTCTTACGACTGATTTGGTTCGAGCTGTGGTCAATTTTCCAATGGACGAGGTTCATGCAGCTATTGACGATTGGCCAGTGCGACTTAAGGCGTGTGAAAGACTTTAATTATCATGAATTGTGGCTTTCTCTTATAGAAGAGGGGCATAGCTTTGGCAAAGCAAATTGATAGTTCTACCTTCTGTACAGTGAATGAGGACGCTTCCACGCGGATTATGGGCGAATGCCATAGCTCTCCAGTCATATTATGGCATCGCCTGGCCTGAGCAATGACGTCACCTGTCAACGTGTCATTTCGTAAGAATCGGAGCACCTTTCATTGAACGCCTTAAGTATCTTTATCAAAAAATCCTGATTGGTATTCCTTTCGAGAAGCCATCAAGCGTAGCTTCAGTAAACTACCTTTTTCCTCGGATGTCCAGGCCATCATCAACGATGCAGCCGCTCGCAATATTCCTGCTGATCGCTTACCCGAGATACCACCAAATTTCGCAGTAGAGGCAGATGAGCATGATGACATTCGTCGTTCCAATCCTACTGAATTTAGAATTAGGGATTACAACTCTGAGTTCAATAGGTTGATCAACGAATAGGCAGTGAAACTTAAGTTCAGGAATTGGTAAAATCGCTCTCCAATCCTGTAAGAAAAAATGATCGGACAGCCGTCACGTTTGGTGACAGAACAGTGATTCTATTTTAACCGCCTTTTTATTGACCACCTAGAAGAGGCAAAGAGTCACCACGACAATTTACCTTTGGCGAAGTTACCCATGTCATTTATAGTGCAAAGTCATCAAAGGCGTTGGAATCTTAAAGTTTATGTTGAAGCACTTGGATATAACGCGAGTAGAGTACCAAAGTGCTTAATCTGTCGGTAGTCACTCTCTTAGTTTCCAATGCCTGGAAAATAGTGCCGCTACTGAAGCCAGGCAACGACGCAAATGAAAGAGATTCGTACAGGCGGATCTTCTTGCTCGCCAGTAGCAAAGACGCTTGAAGCACTGCTCCTCCCCAGCCCGATCGAATACCCTTCAAGTGTTGATTATCAGCATGGGTTTAAAAGCAGAATAAGCTTATCGACAGGACGGTCTTCGTGACTCTTGACCTTATTAAAGCCACGAGGACCAAAACGACACGGTCAATTATGCCACTCTCTTCGAGAACATCGCAGAAGTATCACGTCTGCCTAGTTTGATACGTTGGGTCGTAAACTAACGGGTGATCAATCTAGAGGTATTTTTTTTTTACTTTTTAGTATATTTTGCCATCGTGGAAAGGCTAACACCGCGAAAACCACGGTTTGGTGCGGTTAATGGGCTGATTGAATAATCGGTCCATACTTTTTCAAATATGGTGATGGCCGGAACGTAACCGTAAATGGTGATCGCTCGCTATCGTCATGATATCGGACTTTTTGCTTCATTAAATTAAAGCCCGTAATCTTGACGACATTTGGTTTCAACGGGACGGTGCTGCTTGCCTGACATCTGCTCAGACAATGTATCTATTGAGGGGTCATTTCGAAAAACAGCTGATTTCATGTTTTGGACAGGTGAGTTGGCCGCTTAGATCGAGTGATATCACATTTTTAGACATTTTTCTTTGGGGTTACGTAAAGTCCAAAGTATATGCTGACGAACCAGCTACGATTCAGGTTTGCCAACATTACGCGTGTCATTAAAGCCATACCGGTTGAAATTCTCGGACGAGTCATCCAAAATTGGACACTCAGAATGGAAACCCTAAGTGGCAAGTGGCACCGTCCTGTTGAAACCAAGTGTCGCAATGATTACTGGTTTCAATTTCAGGTAGCAAAAAGTTCGATATCATGGCGCGATAGCGAGCACCATTCACGGTTTTCATTTATGAACCAATATGGATCGATGATTTCACCAGCCTATAAATCGCACCAAACCGTGGTTTTCTTTGGACATAATGGCACCTCCTGAACCTCCTCTTGATGCTCTTCAGCCCAAATGCGGCAATTTTGTTTATTGGCGTTGCCGTTGAGCCAGAAATGGGCCTAATCACTGAACAACATTTTGGTCGAAAACAGCGGATCTTCCCGTTTCTCACCGAACGGTCTTACCATAATACAGTTGCTAACATTTGATGGTAATTATTTTCAAAAAATAAATTCCATAAAATGTTTTTTTCAAATTACCAATAATGATTCAACACTTGATTTGAATTTTTATATTTTTTTTTGTTCTGAAAAAATACCTCTAGGTGGAACTCCCTATATTTGTAACCAAAAGAGATGACAAAAAAAGGAAACAACTGGAATACTTGCTTTATGTATAATGCACGCCTTCAGCATAAGGCTACTTTAACATTAAAGACGTCTGGCCGATCAAAACCGCACAATTTGACAATCGTTAAAAAAGGCTCTTGTCGATTGGTGAAAAGAAATTTTGAAAAAATACGACCGCAGGGCTTCAAAAGACGTTTATAAGATCGTCACAGGTGACGAATCATGACTCTATGCGTATGAGCCCGAAACATAACAGCAATCGACCGTGTGGGTCTTCGAAGACTAGCCAAATCCAACGAAAGTTGTTCGTGGAAGAAGCACTTCGAAGCAAATGGTCGTCTGTTTGTTCGACAAAACTGCTTGAGCAACGCAGGACGGTCAATTCTGAGTGGTACACCACAATTTGTTTGCCTGAAGTCTTCGGAAAAATTCGAAAAACGAACAAGAGAAGACGAATCATTGTGCACCATGACAGTGCGAGTTCGCCCACATCGGCTCAAACCAGCGCCTTTTTGACCGGCCAAAACTTTGAATTGATAAGTCATCCTAACTTGGCACTTAATGACTTCTTTTTATTCCCGCTCAAAAACCATCATGTCGATTATGCACGCCGACGGATGGCATCGGATCGGATTTTTTCCGCAGTTGCGTATTTTGGTATTATATAAGCCGATGGTAATGCAGTTGCGGAAAAATGGCAATTATGTATTCCGAATGCGACTCACTTCGCACACAAAAATATCCGAAAGAAAATCATCGCTGATTTGGTGCGGACATGTTAGTTTTTGGTTGTGTTTTTCTTTATTTAATTTGATTTAATTTATTTTCTAATGGAAGCTAAGAGGTAAGATGAGAAAAAATAAAATGTGTATGTAAACGGGTTAAATTATTTGTTTTTTTATAGACAGCGTACGACAAACCGCTCTCAGTTCACTACTATGGTAGAGAATATGAAGAAGCACCCTGACATTGCCACCAACATGACCAAACAATCTCCAGATGCTGTTTTACAATTTTGGGACTCCTTGGCGGCAGAGCTGAATAATTTATGACTGCCATGTAAGAGCGTCGCTGAGTGGAAGAAGGTACGTATATCAAAATTTCTTCTGGTTCAACATTCGATGAAAGTTACTTTATGTTTAGGTGTGGTCAGACTACAAATCCGGCAAATTTTTATAATTGTATATATTTTATTTCTTTTAAAATTTATGACAATTTCAGCGCACTTTCTTTATTACTTTTGGTTTTTTATTTGTTTATAAATGTCAATTTCGCAGCTGTAATGTAACATCGGCTTCATGTTGGTAATGTAGTCATCCGACGGATTACCTAATACCATTTTCCTAACAAAGTGAGTCGAGTGCGGTTCGAGTCAATCCGATCCGAAGCAAATCCGTCGGCGTGCATAATCGACATGCATGTTTTGGAGGTGTCTCAATCGGATTGGAAAAAGTGCCTCGACAATTGATTTGAGCGCATGCAAAAGTGTACGAGTATAAATCATGCTGGAGAATACTTTGAAAAACAATAAAACCATTGTTGGTGATAAATATTTGCCTTTTTATTATAAAGCCAGAAAAATATAGCAGCCCTCGTAATTAATTGAATAAACAACATTTTTATTTTCCCATGTATTTTTTCACACAAAAATTAGAACGAATAACTTACAGAATGTCTGATATGGCAATACTGAAAACAACAACATTAGAAAGAGTGAATTACTACACAAGCTAATTAGATCAGGTTTGTTGTTGTTTGTCATATGGGCAAAAAATTACCGAAACCGAATTACCTTGTGTGAACACAAGAGGCAAGATCAAAAGGGAATCCTAAAAATTGCCGCAAGTACGAGGGCGACCGCAAAACTAACTGGCCTGGCACATTTTCTGTTTTACTAGCAACTTTTTTTTGTTTTTTAAAAGCAATCTTTTATAAGCCATCTGTCAAAATTTCCGAAATATTTAATGATTATTTTCTTTGTTACAGGTGATTGAAGTAAACAAGTTTTATAATTTTTGAAAAATGGAAAATAAAGAGTTTCGTGCGGTAATTAAACACTTTTATATGAAAGGTTATACGCCACTATTAATCAAAGATGAATTGGATTCTGTTCATGGTGATAATGCACCATCATACTCCACCGTGAAATCCTGGGTTCAACAATTTAAAATGGGTCGTTCAAGTACGGAAGATGAACAACGCTCTGGAAGACCGAAAACTGCTACTACTATTGAAAACATTAGAAAAATATTTAATGAAGTGGCTAAAGATAGATGAATAAAGCTCAGAGAACTTGTACGAAAAACAAGTTTGGAGTATTTTACATGATGAACTCCACATGAAAAAGCTATCCGCAAGATGGGTGCCGCGTTTGTTGACTTTGCCCCAAAAAATCGTCCGTTGGACCAATTCCAAGGAGCTTTTAGCGATGTATAAGCGTAATCCAATAGAGTTCTTGCGCCGATTCGTAACTGTTGATGAAACATGGATCCATCACTACATCCCAGAATGCAAAGAACAGTCCAAAAACAATGGATAGAAGCTGGTAAAAGTGGTCCCAAGAAGGCGAAAACTGTTAGGTCAGCAGGAAAAGTAATGGCCACAGTACATTGGGATGCAATGGGTATAATATTAATTGATTATCTTGAGAAAGGAAAAACTATAAATAGTGAATATTATTGTGCATTATTGGATCGGTTGAGTGAAGAAATCTAGATAAAACGACCGCATTTAGAAAAAAAACGTTCTTTTTCATCAAGATAATGCTCCTTCACACACTGCATTTTTAACTCAACAAAAACTGGCCGAATTACGATTTGAAATTGCTCCGCATCCACCATATAGTCCAGATTTAGCTCCTTCTGATTATTTCTTGTTTCCAAATTTAAAAAAAATTCTCGGTGGCAAAAAATTGTCGTCCAATAGCGAGGTTGTTGCTAAAACTGAGGCATATTTTGAAGGTCTTGAAAAATCGTATTTTTCGGATGGAATTAAAAAACTTGAAAAACGTTTGATGAAGTGTATTGAGTTGGAAGGAGATTATGTTGAAAAATAAATAATAATAATTCCAAAAAAAAGATTCTTTTTATGTTAGGCCAGTTAATTTTGCGGTCGCCCTCGTAAAATTGCCTAGCATGAATAGCGGGACTTAAATAAAACAACACTTTCTAGTTCTGTTTATGATCATAAACATAATTTGTGGTTGCGTTTTTATTTATTTTTAAAATATCTTTTTTTCTGTTTGTTATTTTATTGTTGTTGTTGTATGCATGTATTTGTTCTTGCTGGATTTATTACTATTGTATTTGTAATTTAAGGTTAACACCAAAGCCAACACAAAAAAATTTGGAACATAAATAGTTTCGGTATATTGTTGTAGATGTTTGTGACAATTTTTTCAGAATTCTGTTTAATTTATTTGAACTGCGGTTAGACTTGAGATATTTCATTCTATAATGCGGATTTTTGTGTTCATTTTTGTTAACGTTCTGTTTTTCTTTAGTTAGGTTTGAGTACATATCTGTTTGGGGGGAAATATTCAGTTTGTAGCCGGTTTTCTGGTTTAGTTGTTTTTTGTTCTTATTGCAGCACCCTTAACACAAGTATCACTCTCACATTCAGACTTATCCGAAAAAAATCTTTGTTATAATTATTTTCTTTTTTGCTTATTTATTCTTTAGTATTATTATTTAGTTTTGTTGGTTTTGTATTATAATGTTTTTAGGTTTTTATTTTTTTTATATATAAACTTTTATATTTTTTGATGATATTTTCATACTTTTCAAAAATATAGTACTTAAATTTGCTGTTGTTGTTGTTTTTTTCTGTTTGTTTTTATAAATTAACTTAAAGTTTACAACACAAAAAATTAAGTATATATGTAAATTATTTGTTAACATTCATAGTGGTTTTATATATTATAATAATCATAATAATAGTATGTATGCATGTATGTAAAAATAAAAACTTAAACTAATTTTTCTGGTTTTGTTTTTCTTGCTCATTTTCCCCATAGTTTGGTAAGAATTGTTTTTGTTGTTTATATTTCTTTTTTTTTGAATAACATGAAGCTTAACAAAAATATATTTTTTTTATATCCTTTAAAGAAATTTTAGTTTTTTTTTGTTTTTAGTTTTCCATAATAAATTTTAGATATTTTTTTGTTTGTTTTGTCATAATAATTTCCTTTTATAAGGTGGTGTTTTTGCTTTGAAAAATCTAATTTTATTTGTAGTTTATTTATATAATATTTTATTTATTTTTTTTTTTGAAAAAATTTAGAAGACCTCTTTTAAAGAAGAGCTTCTTGTTTTATATTCCCATAATTTGCTGTTTGTTTTTTTTTAAATTTTATTTTCATATATATAATAAATTTTGATTATAATTGTTTTTCTGTTTTGTCGGTTTGCCGTATTCATAATTATTTTAATAAAAATATTTTGAATTACATACTTGTTGATTTTGTTGTAAGTTAAAAATTTGAGTATAATAAATATTTATACATTTATTTGTTGTTGTTTGTTTGTTTGAAAGAAGAAGAGTTTTTGTTGTTTATATTTTTATTTTTTTGAAATGAGGTTCATACGCTTGCTGGCCACTCCTTTAAAGCAATAGTTTTGTAAATTCTGCAACGATAGAAAGTAATATGGATGCTTGATTAATTGGTAAAAGAAAACATTTTGATTTGTGTTTTTTAATTTATTATATTTTTTATTATTATATTTTTTAATTCGACGTCAAATTCTATGTGTACGAGGGCGGTTCGGAAAGTTCTTAGCCTATCAATGAAAGAGAATAGTTAGTTTTTCAAAAATATTTTTATTTTTCAATATAATCTCCTGAAACTTCAATACACTTAGTCCAACGCTTATCTAGCAATTCTATCCCTTGATTAAAATAGTTTTCCTCAAGGTGGTTTACAACTGTAATTGCATCTTCATTTGAGGTAAAACGCTTGCCAGCAAGGATTTTTTTTAGATTTGGGAACAGGTAAAAGTCACTGGGAGCTAAATCAGGAGAATAAGGTGGGTGGTCAAGCAACTCGTACTTTAATTCGTTGATTTTAGCCATTGTTAAAACACTCTTGTGTGCTGGTGCGTTGTCTTGATGAAAAATTGTTTTTTTGTGTTGTAGGCCAGGACGTTTTTCTCGAATTTGTACATTTAATTGATCTAAAAGGTTGCAATAGTACTCTGAATTTATTGTTTTACCCTTTTGCAGATAGCCAATCAATAAAATACCTTTGAAGTCCCAAAAAACCGTTGCCATAACCTTACCAGCCGATTGAATTGAATTGGCCACAGCTCGAACCAAAGCAGTCTTAAGAGATCCAATGTTGGGGTATCTTTTGTGACAAACCTTGTCCTCTAAAACCGTCCACAATTTGTAATCCAATGGGTTCAAATCTGGACTGCCTGAGGTCCATTCTTCAGAGGAAATAAACGCTGGCAAATTGTTTCGAAACCAGGCCTGGGACGTTTTAGCCTTATGGGCCGGCGCAGAATCCTGCTGGAAAGTCCATGGCTGGTTTTGGAACAGGGAATTGTTAAGAGGCTTCACAACAGCTTCCAAAACGGTTTTTTTGGTAAACTTTGGCCGATCTTTTGACTCCTTGTTCGCAGAAATGCAGGTCAGTGACCCCATCGTAATAGACACCCCACCAAACCATGACTGAAGCTGGGTGATGATCCTTTTCCACCCTTGGGATCAGTTCAGATGCTTTCTTAGATGACCGCGCATACACTCTATCATTTTGCTTGTTAAATTTTTCCTGAACGGTAAAAATGTTTTCATCGGTGAACAAAAGTTTTCTGTGAAGTTATCAGCGTGCTTCACGAAAAGACGTTTGCACCAAGTCCCAAGTCTTTTTTAATAATTCGACTCATGGACTTTTGCGTGATATTCATCTCACGGGCCATAATTTTCTGTTTTCGGAGCGGATTTCTGTGAATTCTTGATTTAACGGCTTTGACGACATGCGGTGTTCGAACAGATCGTGGGCGGTCTTTCGCATCTCCAGTCTCCTCAAACAGTTTTATGCATCGGTAGACGAACAGTGTCTAATCCCTAGTGGCTGGAGCGTTTTGAAAGTTTCAGCGCTATTACAGCGATACGGTTCTCATTATCTGACCACTCCATGATGAAAGTTGAAACAATTTTAAAATCCCGTTACAGACTAACACCATTGAGGTTAGCTTTCAAAGCCCATTTGACATTAACGGGGTATGTTCAGTTCTACTATTGAAATGGGTGTGTTCAATGTTGTAACAGTATTTATGTCCCTACTAAGTATAAGACATTCAAATGTTTCATTAGTCATTTTATTACTACAATCAGAGAAAAAGTCGGTTTGCAATCGGTTCGGTCCAAAAAACAAAGTTTTTATAATCCTAATGGAATCTTGGTTCGAAATACCATATGACTATAGTTTAATCATAGTGTGTCAGGGATATAGCACCCATGAACCAAATATAATTGGTTGTCAAAACCGCTTGTTGTAGCAACTAAAAGTTTTGTTTAGAACGCTTCGTTGGTACCAAGAACTGGAAAAGACAACAAACTCTGACATATAAACACCTAGTAAAAAAAAACTAAATTAGGGCGTGGTCGCTATAGTATTCCCTGCACTCCCGGATGATCAAAAAGCCTATTTTAGTTGGCTTTTAGTTGTTTGGTTTTTGGACTAAATTTTAAAACTGATATTATATTTAAATTTGTTAGAAAATTTCATTGCTTTTGGTAAAATCTGTTGAACATATATGTGAAAGCTATATTTTAATCTGAACTGATTTTTTCCAATTTCAACTGTGTCCATCATAGGCACAAAGAACATGCTTGTAAAAAAACTTCAACAAGAGATGGACGGGCAGACAGACATCGTTGAATGAGGTCAGCGGGTGATTTTACGTCGATCATTATGCTTAAAGGTGGCCCAAATATTTTTGGTAGTTCCAAACATTTGCCATTAAACTACTTTTTATTAAAAAATCCTGTTCCAGGGAGTTGTGTTAGAGACAACTGAAATATCTTTTACTGCGAATTTTTCTAGAGGCAACTGACACATCGGTTAAAGCATCGGTAATCGTAACTTATTAAAATGATTTCTGGAACAGCATTTCTACATGTATTGGTTGTTGTTTTAGACTTTTCATTACAAGGTCTCTTTGAATTTGCATGCCATTACCACAAAACATTTGTTAACTGTTTACATTTTATGTATTCGCTTAACTGACAAAAATAAAAACGTATTTTTATTTAATTTTTATACGAGTGTTGCTATATATATATCTGGCCTACCCAACACTAAGTGTTACCTGGCGCCATCTCACATTTCCATTGGAAACTTCGACATTTTTTTTCATAAACGTTCTCAGAACGTTTTGACGTACCACCATCATTTGTGTTGTTTACAGTGACTTGAAAAAATCAATTTGGCAAAAAAATTAAATTAACTCGTGAACATTTTCGTGCAATCATTTTTCACAACTTTCGACGTATATTATCACGACAAGAGTGCATCGATGAACTTAAATCTTTGTATGACGATGAAACACTATTTTATAGCACTGTGAAAAACTGGTTTATTGAATTTAATCGTGGCCGACGCTCGCTCGAAGACGATGGACGTCCAAAAACGGTCATTGTGGCAGATAACATTGATTCCGTGCGTGAACTGTTAATGCAAGACCGTCATATGACATACCGTGAGATAGAGGCAAGAAATCGGAAAGAAATCGGAAAGAAGAAGACCTTTTAATAACGTCCTTCATTGATTCAAAAAACAAACGAGTGCCTTATAGAGCTAAAGACAAGAAATCGAAAAAAGAATACTTTTTAATAACGTCCTTCCTTGGCCCATAAAACTTTCTCATGCTAAGTTTCATCAAGAACGGTTGTAAGATGTGGCTTCCAGAGCTAAAACAGAAAAATCAGATGAACATATATGTGGGAGCTATATCTAAATCTGAATACTGTGAGATAGAGGCATCCTTGGGCATTTCTTCCACCAGCTTACATTCGATAATGCATGAGCACCTGGTCGTAAAATAGGTTTGTTCTCGTTGGATCCCGCACAATTTGACAATCGCTCAAAAAAAGGCTCGTGCCGATAGGTGCAAAGAAATTTTGAAAAAATACGATCGCGGTACTTCAAAAGTCGTTTATAAGATCGTCACAGGTGACGAATCAAGGATCTATGCGTATGAGCCCGAAACAAAACAGCAATCGACCGTGTAAGTCTTCGAAGACGAGCCAAATCTAAAGAAAGTTGTTCGTGGAAGAAGCACTTCGAAGCAAATGATCGCCTGTTTCTTCGGCAAAACTGGTCATTTGGCGACTGTTCCGCTTGAGCAACGTAGGACGGTCATTTTGAGTGGTACACCACAATTTGTTTGCCCGAAGTCTTCGGAGAAATTTGAAAGACGAACAAGAGAAGACAAATCATTGTGCAGCATGACAATGCGAGCTCTCACACATCGGCTCAAACCAGCGCCTTTTTGATCCTCCAAAACGTCGAATTGATGGGTCATCCGCCGTACAGCCCTGACTTGACACACAATGACTTCTTTTTATTCCCGCAAAAGGAAAAAATAATGCGTGGTCAACGATTTTTGTCGCCAGAAGATGCTGTTGAAGCGTTCAAAAACCATGTTTTGGAGGTGTCTCAATAGGAGTGGAAAATGTGCTTCAAAAATTGGTTTGTGCGCAGGCAAAAGTGTTTTGATCTTAAAGGAGAAATTTTGAAAAACAATAAAAAAAATTCCAATGATAAATTATTGTGTTTTTATTGCCGGACCCGAAATATAAGTAAATAGCAACACTCGTATAACAGTCGCCACTACATATATACATTTCTTTCCAATAATCATTTTTATACTTAGTAGGGACATAAATACTGTTACAACATTGAACCCACCCATTTAAATAGTAGAACTGAGTAGAACATTAACGGGGTATGGTTAATGTCATATGGGTTTTGAAAGCTAACCTCAATAGCGTTAGTCTGTAAAGGGATTTTAAAATTGTTTCAACTTTCATCATGGAGTGGACAGATAATGAGAACAGTATCGCTGTAATAGCGCTTTTCAAGTGTGAAATAAAAAAAGCGATATTTTCAAAACGCTCCGGCCACTAGGGATTAGCCGCATGTTCGTCTACCGATGCATAAAACTGTTTGAGGAGACTGGAGATGTAAAAGACCGCCACCGGTCGGGACGCCCACGCTCTGTTCGAACACCGCATGTTATCAAAGCCGTTAAATCAAGAATTCACAGAAATGCGCTCGGAAAACAGAAAATCATGGTCCGTGAGATGAATATCACGCAAAAGTCCATGAGTCGAATCATTAAAAAAGACTCGGGGCATTCAAACGACGTACCGGACATTGATTGACTGGAGCTTTAAAAAAATATGATTGAAAAATGCAAACGTCTTTTGGTGAAGCACGCTGATAACTTGCACAGAAAAATTTGGTTCACCGATGAAAAATTTTTTACCGTTCAGGAAAAATTTAACAAGCAAAATGATAGTGCATGCGCGGTCATCTAAGGAAGCATCTGAACTGATCCCAAGGGTGGAAAAGGGTCATCGCCCAGCTTCAGTCATGGTTTGGTGGGGTGTCTCTTACGATGGGGTCACTGACCTCCATTTCTGCGAACAAGGAGCCAAACATAGGCCAAAGTTTACCAAGAAACAGTTTTGGAAGCTGTTGTGAAGCCGCTTAACAATTCCCTGTTCCAAAACTAGCCATGGACTTTCCAGCAGGATTCTGAGCCGGCCCATAAGGCTAAAACGTCCCCGGCCTGGCTTCGTTACAATTTGCCAGCGTTCATTTCCTCTGAAGAATGACCCTCAGGCAGTCCAGATTTGAACCCATTGGATTACAAATTGTGACGGTTTTAGAGGACAAGGTTTGTCACAAAAGATACCCCAACATTGGATCTCTTAAGACTGCTTTGGTTCGAGCTGTGGCCAATTTGCCAATGGACGAGGTTCGTGCAGCTATTGACGATTGGCCAGTGCGACTAAGGCGTGTGTAAAGTCAAAAGGCGGACATTTCGAATAAGTAGATTCTTTTTGGATACAATATACATCAATAAATATATTAAAAAATATTTGGTCTAAAAACATTCATTCATTTATGTCCCTACTAAGTAGACGCAGAAAAAAAGTATGGTTGGGGAGACAATATTCAAAGAGTATCATACTATTGTTGGGTATATGGTTGTGGCACAACAATATTATGATCATCACAACAATAGTATGGTTCAGATACAACCATACTGTGGTCCCCACAACAATATAATGGTCCTCACAATAATAAAATTATTCACACACACCCATACTATGGTCGCCACAACCATATTATTATTCACAATCAACCATACCATGATCCCCACAACCATATTATGATTCTCATAATTATAGTATGTTTAACATACAACCATAGTATAATCCTCACAAACAACAATACTACGAGGGCGCTTCGGAAACTTCTTAGCCTAGCACAAAAAGCGCGGAATAAACAGAAAAAAGTTAAGTGTTTTGGAAACTTCCATCTCTGCTATTAAAAACACATGTTAAATTTTGTTACGATCTGGAAACTCCTTCATATAGAAACAGGTGTTCAAAAAAGACGCTTTGGCGATTTTTTTACAATGGAAAAATTAGAAATGCGTGGTGTCATTAAATATTTACATAAAAAAGGTTTATTGGGACAAGAAATTCATAATGATATGGTGAATGTGTTAGGTGAAAGTGTTCCTTCATATGCAACAGTAAAAAATTGGGTTGCTGAATTTAAACGTGGTCGTACAAGCATTGAAGATGAACCACGTAGTGGACGTCCAAAAACAGCAACAACAACAGAAATTGTAGCCAAAGTGCATGATATGGTATTAAATGATCGACGAATAAAAGTGCGTGAAATAGCTAATATCATGGGCATCTCAAATGATCGAGTCCATTTAATTTTGATGAAGAACTACAGATGAAAAAGCTTTCTGCAAGTTGGGTGCCGCACTTGTTAACAGTCGACCAAAAACGCATAAGAATGAACATTTCTCAAGCTTGTTTGGATCGTTTTCAGCGAAATAAAATGGATTTTAAGCGTCGTTTCATAACTGTTGATGAGACATGGATCCACCACTATACTCCAGAGACAAAAGAACAATCCAAACAATGGACTGAAGCTGGAGGAAGTGCCCCATAGAAGGCAAAAACAAATCAATCGGCTGGTAAGGTTATGGCAACGGTTTTTTGGGACTTCAAAGGTATTTTATTGATTGACTATCTGCAAAAGGGTAAAACAATAAATTCAGAGTACTATTGCAACCTTTTAGATCATTTAAATGTACAAATTCGAGAAAAACGTCCTGGCTTACAACACAAAAAAATGATTTTTCATCAAGACAACGCACCAGCGCACAAGAGTGTTTTAACAATGGCTTAAATCAACGAATTAAAGTACGAGTTGCTTGACCACCCACCTTATTCTCCTGATTTAGCTCCCAGTGACTTTTACCTGTTCCCAAATCTAAAAAAAATCCTTGCAGGCAAGCGTTTTACCTCAAGTAAAGATGCAATTACAGTTGTAAACCACTATTTTGAAGACCTTGAGGAAAACTATTTTAATCAAGGGATAGAATTGCTAGATAAGCGTTGGACTAAGTGTATTGAAGTTTCAGGAGATTATATTGAAAAATAAAAATATTTTTGAAAAACTAACTATTCTCTTTCATTGATAGGCTAAGAAGTTTCCGAACCGCCCTCGTACTCGTATGATCACCAAAATTCTTCGTAAGGATTGGGTTATGTTACTATTCAACAATAGAGATTCTTTTTAAGTTAATCATGTAAAAATACATTAAACTCTTAACAATAGGAGTGACTTACTCAACAGTAGAAAAAATGTACGTATTAAAAATATATCAGTTATACTAATCCAAAGTAGTTTGTAAAAGTACTTTTATTGCGTAAGATTCGTAACAATAACATTGTCAAAAAAAAATATGCTGGTATAATTGCTGTAATCGTATTATTGTTAACATAAAACCCAAAAAAACAATACTTATGTCGCACCAACCATATTTATATTGTTGCTACAACCATATTTTCATTTTTAAATTTGGCAACAATACTTTTGTTACATTTCAACAATATTAGTATTGCCGCAATCTACTTTTATCAAAATAAAATTCTAAAAAACAATACTTTGGTTGCGACGACCATACTTTTATTGCAGAGAACATACTATTGTTGCCGTGACCATATAGTAACCATATGTTTTCTCTGCGTGTAGTTGGAATTTCCGAAACATTGTCACTTCAACTGATAGCTTCAGTTCCATTGACTTAAAATTGCCGTGTAACCAATCAACATTCGGGCGTAGCGATGGAATACATGGATAGTAAATGCAACCACCAACCTTCAGTTGGCAAAAAATTCGGTTGTGGCAACTATTCTGATTTACGTGTGTGTACATTTAATAATAGGATGGCACAGTAAACTTTTTTAATTTTATTCTAATGAAAAACAAACTAAAAAATAATAACATATATTGTTGCGTCCACCCACTCCTACAAAAGAAACATTTATCGACAATTGCAAATAACAAAAAAAATGAGATTTGTTTACGAAAAAACGCGATTTCAACTGCTTAAAATCCACCCACAAAATTGTCCACGAATACATCGAGCACCACCTTCTTCAATAGGCGCCAGAGTACGAGCACTTAGACATTTCCATATCGCGTGTGAATTTTCTGCTTCAAAAAAACGAAACAAATTTTGAAAACTAAATAAATTGCCAAGTTTTTGTAAACCAACTGCTGCTGTTTCAGTTTTTGGCGTCGTTATGTACAGTTTTTTTGTTTTATTGCCATTAGTTGCGAGTAGTAGTTATACGAGGGGCGAGCTACCACTGCGGCGTAGTTTCACTTTCTTTTTGTAGAAAAATAATAGCTTCGTCGCTCACTCTTCCCAGAGGATAGAGAAAGTATTTGAGGAAATAACTTGGCTCAAGTTGAAAAAATTTATGAACTTTTTTCGACTGAGGCCGTCCTTTCACGCGTATAATTAGGCATGCGATTATCCACCATAGCAGGGTGACTAGGGCAGAGGGTGTGAAAAATTACACGATGGCAGTTCGCTTTGTTGCCTTGTGTTCCCAAAGTAACCAAAAAAGCAGCACAAAGCAATCATCGGCATTAATTATGTTGTTGTTGAGCTTTCGATTGGATTTTACTTGTTGGTGTTGTGGGAAATCGTTGATTTGTAATTTTCCTAATTTTCTATGACTGTGTGTCGGTGAAAGTATTTGTGCACATGTTTTCCCAGAACAAAATCGTTCATATCTGACAGTGTCGTTTTTAGTGGCCAATTGAATTGTAGAGGACCCCTGGGAACGCACATACAATATTTGTTTTGCCAGAGGCTTTCAAAGAAAAATGCGTTAGTTATTTATCCTTCAGATGTCCCAAAAACTCTTGTGAAATGAACACAATTGGACACTGTTGCATCGTTTATTAACTTATCGAGAACATTCCCAAAGGGTTTGTTTGCAAACAATTTGGAAAACAAATGGAAAATTACAGCATGTTTAAGAAAAACGTATTCGTTCGGGATGAAACGAACTGTCAGTAGACGAAAGGAAAATAATATGGATTTTTGTAAATAACACGAATTTGTTCGTCAGCACTTTTAAAGTTACATTTCAAAAAAGGTAACACCCAATCTTTTAAAACTTCTCTACCCTCGTTCTCTACGTTTAAAAAACAATCAGGGTTTTTGTAACACCAATTGAACTTCCAAAATTCAAACTGAAATTTTTTATTAACTGAAATTTTTTTCGAGAACTTATTCGTCGTAATAACCGATTTTTTTTGCCAGCCAAATGATAAAGATTCGGTTTACTCCAATTATTCCATCATTATAACCGAATATTGGTACGTGCAATAGAATTGTAAGTACGCGGAACCTGAGATGTCAAAAAATTCTATGTAACAATTAAGCAAAGTCATTCAAAATAAAATATTGTAGTCCAAACTAGATAAAAACAACAAAAAACGTCGTTAAGTTCGGCCAGGCCGATCCTTATATATCCTCCACCGTACCTACGATACTGTGCGCAAAAAAGTGGGACGTTTTTGTACGCTTAAAGCTCAGTCTATTTCTAAGCTCAGTCATACCTTTAATTTTTTTTTATATAGGGTGATTCACCTAGAGGTATTTTTTTCAAAATAAAAAAAATTCTAAAATTCAAATCAAGTGTGGAATTTTTATTGTTCATACGAAAGGACATTTTATGTCATTTATTTTTTGAAAAGAGTTGGCAAGAGTGATTTGTATTTTCGTGGGCAATTGTGTGAAGAAAACTTGAAAAGTAAGGTTTACAACAGTAGTTCTCATTCGTTTGGGGAGAGCCTGGCCTTATGCGTTCGGTTTTACTTTCAACAATTGCAGCAAGGCTTTCTGAAGAGGGTTGTCACGGAACCGAAATCTTTATAAAAGTAGTGTGTTTTGTTAAAAAAAATTTGTCTTCTATTTAAATATAGATGCAAGAGGTCTTGAGCCGGTTTAATCCCTGTTCAATGTGAAAAGCAACAGACCGAAATAAAACAAACGAGCTAAACGAAAAGAATTTCCTTCAAATGTTCGCAACTGTAATATGGAAATGAGCGTTCGGCGAAAAACAAGAAGATCCGCTGTTTTCGACTAAAATTGTGTTCAGTGATGAGGCTCCTTTCTGGCGCAACTGTAACATCTACAACCAAAATTGCCGCATTTGGGTTGTAGAGGAACCAGAAGAGGTTCAAGAGGTGCCATTATATCCAGAGCAAACCACGGCTTGGTGCGGTTTATGGGCAGGTGGAATTATCGGTCCATATTTTTTCAAAAATGATGATGGTCGAAACGTAACTTTCAAAGGTGCTCGCTATTGCTCTATCACATCGGAATTTTCACTACCTGAAACTGAAGCCCGTATTCTTGACGAGATTATGTTTCAACAGGACGGTGTCACTTGCCATGCAGCTGGTCAAACAATGGATCTAGGATAATTTCGAAGAGCAGCTAATTTCACATTTTAGACCGGTGAATTGGCCGCCTTGATCGTGTTATATCACAGCTTTAGCCTTTTTTCTTTAAAGCTACGGAAAGTTCAAAGTCTATGCTGACAATCCAGCTATGATTTAGGCCTTGGATGCCAACATAACGCGTCTCATTCACGCCATACCGGTCGAAATTCTCGAATGAGTCATACAAAATTGCACTCTGGAAACCCTGAGGCGTAGATGCGGCCAACATTTCAAGGAAATTATGTTCAAAACATAAATGGCATAAAATTTCCTTTGAATGAATAAAAACGATTCCACACTTAATTTGAATTTAAGTATTTTTATTTGTTGAAAAAATACCTCTTGATGGATCATTTATATATTTGCATTCGTAGTAAAATTCTCCATTTAGTTGAGTACTTATATGTCTAAATAGACAAATAACTGCCCTTTTAACCAAGCGGCACTTTTTTTTTGGCCACATGAGCCAAAAAGTCCAGCATTTATGCCCCTTTATGGGGTATTAAGTGCGTCCTAGCCAACAGTACCAATAGAAACATTTTCTGTTCACAAAAAAAATTGTATTTGATAAGCAAATACTCAAGAAAGTGTACTTTTTACCGAGGTTCGTTTAGTCCCTCAAAGGAAAACTTCCCCCCCCCCCCCGGTCGCATTTATAATCCTGAACAGATTATGACCGTAAGCTCATCATCATGCAAAATTTCAGGAAACTAGGTTCATTCGTTTGACCGCTATCATGCTTTTAATAGGAACACGGACGGAGAGACATGGATAGATCGTCTCATAGTTTTAAAACAATCAAGAAAATATGTACTTTATAGGGACGCCGATCCACAACCCTTCGGCGGAGGGTATAAAACATAATCTAATATCAGTAGGCGTGTTCTAAACGAGTGGTCGCTAAGGCGATAACTTCATAATTTTACGGACATTTTTTTAAAATTTCTTTGTACACAAGAACTGATTGGCTTTATTTATCATAAAACGATTGATTTGAAAATTTATAATTTGTAGAAAAAAAAACTTATTTAAGAAATATTTTAAGCGAGTAATAACCGAGTTAGCTTAATCTCCCTTAAGGTAGTCTTGAATAACTATCTTTTCAATAATTTCAATTATTAAATACAAACATGGTTTAGCGCATATTGTCTATAGTTGTCTGTAAACAAAATCATTTTTATATTCTCGTACAACGGTGGAAAGTTGTCACGTATGCGACCCCTAGGTGAGTTGCAATAGAACACGGTCAGTATTGGTTTTACTTTAACGAGTACGCTTGGCGTTAAAAAAGGATTATTCAATTGCATTGGGGACAACTATTTTTCAAATAGGTATACACGGAGAACAGATTAGTTGCCACATCCCAAATTTTTGGCCAACCGCATGTTGGTGGTGTCTTCTATTGCTACAACTGGGTTGATTAGGTACGTGGCAATTTTTAGTAGTGAAAGCTGACAGTATGAGTATCTTTGTCAATTTTGGCTTCCATTCTGAGAATAATTTATTCATTAAATTTTATTAATTTATTCATATTTTTGAAAAAAAAACACTAAAATGATAATTGTAGTAATTTCACGCAGAAAAAAAGTATGGTTGGGGTGACAATATTCGAAGAGGATCATACTATTGTTGGGTATATAGTTATGGCACAACAATATTATGATAACAAAATTATGATTCACACATAACCATACTATGATCCACACAACCATAGTATGATTCACACTCAACCATACTATGATCTCCACAGCCATATTATGATCCTCAGAACCATAGCATGTTTCTCATACAACCATATTATGATCCTTACAACTATAGTATGATTCACATTACCATAGTATGATTCACACTCAACCATACTATTATCTCCACAACCAAATTATGATCCTCACAACCTTAGTATTTTTTCTCATACAACCATAGTATGATCTTCACAACTATAGTGTGATTCACACGCAACCATGCTATTATCCCTACAACCATAGTATGATTTACTCAACCATACTATGATCCCCAAAATTATTTATTAGGATTAGGTATTGTTGCTATTCAAAAATAGAGATTTTTATCAAGCAAGTTATAAGTATATTAAATTGCATTACAATAAGTTAATAGCCAGAATAGAGGCCATGTTTTTATTGAACATTTCATTCAAGAAACAAAAATATATATTCCAACGGCAGTCGAAAATACTTTTAGTTCCCAGCAGGGGTGAATGCTTCTTCACCATCCGTAGACCCCAAGAAACGAATGTGATTAAACCATGATCAATGGCTATATACTTACTCGTAAGTGCAGGCATATTTTAAACAAACGATAACCAGTCGGTATTAGAGTATTTTACCGAAAAAAGTAAACACAATAAAAACCCCTCGAACTACCTTCCGATTGTTGTTTTTTTTTTAATGGACAACAACCATTCACTGTTTCGTGTGTATATGTTTGTTTTTGTATATCAAAAAAACACACGCACACACATACTTGTATGCTGTATAAACCCAGTTTTGTTACGTTCATAGTCGCAACCATACTGTATGATTGCCGTAATCATATTATTGTTAACGTAAATTTTAAGCAACAATACCAAGCAGTTTTTATGGTTGCGAGAATCATATTTTCATTTTTAAATTTGGCAATAATACTATTGTTACATTTCAACAATAGTAATATTGTCGCAATCATAGTGTTGTCAAAATGAAATTCAAAAAACAATACTATGGTTGCGGCAAACATGCTTTTATTGTAGAGAACATATTATTGTTGCGGTGACCATAGTGTAACCATATCGTTTCTCTGCGTGTTAGTAGAACAGTTTAACCCAAAAAATAGTTAAAATCGAAAATTTTAAAAAAAACACTTGTGTAATTTCTTTATATGTACGAGGGCGACCGCAAAAGTAACTGGCCTAACATAAAAAGAACCGTTTTTTTGGAATTATTATTAATTATTTTTCAACATAATCTTTTTCCAACCCAATACACTTCATCAAACGTTTTTCAAGTTTTTTATCCATCCGAAAAATAAGATTTTTCAAGACCTTCAAAATATGCCTCAATTTCAGCAATAACCTCGCTATTTTTTGCCACCGAGAATTTTTTTTTTAAATTTGGAAACAAGAAATAATCAGAAGGAGCTCAATCTGGACTATATGGTGGATGCGGAGCAATTTCAAATCGTAATTCGACCAGTTTTTGTTGAGTTAAAAATGTGTGTGAAGGAGCATTATCTTGATGAAAAATAACTTTTTTTTTTCTAAATGCGGTCGTTTTATCTTGATTTCTTCACTCAACCGATCCAATAATGCACAATAATAGTCAATATTTATAGTTTTTCCTTTCTCAAGATAATCAATAAATAGTATACCCCTTGCATCCCAAAATACTGTGGCCATTACTTTTCCTGCTGACTTAACAGTTTTCGCCTTCTTGGGACCACTTTTACCAGCTTCTATCCATTGTTTTGACTGTTCTTTGCATTCTGGGATGTAGTGATGGATCCATGTTTCATCAACAGTTATGAATCGGCGCAAGATCTCTATTGGATTACGCTGATAAATAGCTAAAAGCTCCTCGGAATTGGTCGAACGGACGATTTTTTTGGGGCAAAGTCAACAAACGCGGCACCCATCTTGCGGATAGCTTTTTCATGTGGAGTTCATCATGTAAAATACTCCAAACTTGTTTTTCGTGTATTTTAACAATATCAGCAAGTTCTCTGAGCTTTATTCGTCTATCTATAGTCACTTCATTAAATATTTTTCTAATGTTTTCAATAGTAGTAGCAGTTTTCGGTCTTCCAGAGCGTTGTTCATCTTCCGTACTTGAACGACCCATTTTAAATTGTTAAACTCAGGATTTCACGGTGGAGTATGATGGTGAATTATCACCATGCACAGAATCCAATTCATCTTTGATTAATTGTGGCGTATAACCTTTTATATAAAAGTGTTTGATTACCGCACGAAACTCTTTATTTTCCATTTTTCAAAAATTATAAAACTTGTTTACATCAATCACCTGTAACTGAGAAAATAATCATTAAATATTTTGGAAATTTTGACAGATGGCTTATAAAAGATTGCTTTTAAAAAACAATAACAAAAAAAGTTGCTAGTAAAACAGAAAATGTGCCAGGCCCGTTAGTTTTGCGGTCGCCCTCGTATATAGGACACGCCCATACTGAAATTAATTGGACAACATTTTCTCACTTTTCAAAAAAGGATGAAAAGGACAATCCGATGTGAAAAGCAAAAAACTTATAAATTTTCAATATTTTTCTTTTTGCAGATTAAAAAGGAACTCTTAAAAATTTGACCACATGACCTCCAAGAATAACAACAATACTCTTATCGGTTTACATAATTAGCAACACAAAATGATTTTTAATATAATCAGTTATTAATTGAACAAGCTTGAGGTCAGTATTTTTTTTTTAATAATTTTATTTAATTTCAGTATTTCGATATCCGTCGGATATCATCTTCACAAACATACGAGTTATGACGTTTGATTATTGTAACTCTTATGTTTCCTGAGTATGATATCCGAAGGATTTCGAAATGAAATAAAATTGTAAAAAACAATACGGACATTAAGCTTTTCCAATTAATTACTGACAAACAGACAAACGAATATTTAAAATAAACTTTCGATGTCGGATAAGGCGCATTTTTATTTAAGGGACAATAGCCAAAAGCGGCGAACCATTTTACGGGGATACTGGTACCAAAAAAAATTATGTCATCCCGTTAAAAATAATGTATAATTGGGCGCCCCAAACACGTTTGGACGAAAAGTAAATATACATTTGAGCTCCAGAGAAGTTACTACCTTTGATTTAAGTTACATACTTAGATGTGAGTGGGGTTGTTTTATTCTATGCCTCGACCCCTACGGGCATTCCTCCCACGATTTATCTTGATTAACGTGCTTCCTGCACCATTCGCAAGCAGATGGCATAGTTTGTTTTTAACTCCAGGGGTGTCTCCCACAAACTGAACTTCAGCCCCAGTATATATAACTGAAGATCATGACAAATCCAAAGTCCAAGGTCAATGCATCAGCATAAGGAACATCCAATCAGAAGCAATGTTATGGCCACAAAAGTCATCAACGCCAGATCGGTCGCCTGGGCTTCCTACTGAACAATGAACGACAATTTGCGGCCAATAGTGCAGCAACATGCTACTTTGTGGTTTTAACTAAATGATGCGACTGCGCATACTGCGTGACAAACTATGGACAAGCTGTGTGGAAATTTTTGGAACCAACACTACGCACTGAGAAAAAGATGAAACGCGGAAAAGGTATTTAGTTGCTACAACTGGAGGTTGTGTCAACCAATATATTTGAAGAAATTTAGCTGTTGTAAACAATTATTGGTGACGATAACAAAAGTTTCATCTTAACTTAAACTAAACGTTTAATGTATTTTTTTATTTAAAATAAAGGTAAATTAATTCAATTAGTACCGAATTTAAGTCAATCGTTTTATCTAAAACAGTGCAAATAGTTTATTTTCTTTTCCACTTTTTCCTGGACATGATCCTCCCTATGGTTTAAAGTACTTAAGTGTGAAAACAAATAGGTTTTTGCCTCTGAAGAACATTTTAAATTTTTTTATTGAACAAGATTTTTAGTACTTCAAGTTTTTTTCTGGTGGTTCGATAAAAGGTCGTATCTTCCACCGATACTTTAGTTTTAATTAACAACAATTACAGAGCACCAACTAACATTTGGTTGTAATGGGTGATCCAAGTAGAGATACTTTTTTCAATAGGCTTTTTTTGAAATATCACGTGTGAGTCGTGTCATGCTGTCATGTTATTTTAGTTTAGTATTGTTTGGCATTTCATCATGAAAAGACGCTTCAACAACGTTTACAAATCGTTCAACTTTATTACGAAAATTCACGTTCTGTGGGGAATGTGTTTCGTGCACTTAGTTCAACTTATGGTCAACATAATCGGCCTACTGAGCATACTATTCGCAACACCATCACCCATCTTGGGACCCAGCATTCATTATTGGATAATATTCGACCGAGAAGACCACGTCCAGTTCGTAGTGAAGAAAATGTACCGGCCGTAGCTGAGAGTGTACACCAAGACCGTGGAGAGTCGATTCGGCGCCGTTCGCAGCAACTTGGACTGACGTATGAAACGACCTGGCGCATTTTACGACCAGATCTTAAATTGTAAGCGTACAAAATACAGCTTGTGCAAAAACTGAAGCCGCCCGACGTTCTCAAGCGACATCGCTTCGCTCTATAGGCTCTTGAAGAGTTCCAAGAAGATCCGACGTTTTCGAGCCAAATTTTATTCAGCGATGAGGCCCATTTCCGGCTCAATGGGTATGTAAACAAGCAAAATTGCGGCATTTGGGACGAAGAGCAACCAGAAGAGGTTCAAGAACTGCCACTTCATCCAGAAAAAACAACGGTTTGGTGTGATTCGTGGGCCGGTGGAATCATCGGTCCATATTTCTTCAAAAATGATGCCGGTGAGAACGTAACCGTTAATGGCGACCGTTATCGTACCATGATAACCGACTATTTGATGCCTGAAATTGAAGCTCGTGATCTCGGCGACATTTGGTTTTAACAAGACGGCGCCACTTCCCACACATCGCATCAATCAGTGGATTTATTGAGAGAACACTTCGGTGAGCAGATAATTTCACGTTTTGGGCCGTCGATTGGCCACCAAGATCGTGTAATATCACACCGTTAGACTTTTTCCTGTGGGGATATGTAAAGTCTAAAGTTTATGCGACAAACCCGCTTCGATTTAGGCCTAAGAGCAAAACATCACGCCAGTTACCAGTCGAAATGCTCGAAGGAGTCATCGAAAATTGTACTCAAAGGATGGACCATCTGAGACATAGCCGCGACCAACATTTGATAGACATAATCTTCAAAAAATAAATGCCAAAGAATGTTCTTTCAAATAATAATAAACATTCCCCATTCAATTTGAATTTTCGGTGATTTTTCTTTAAAAAAGTAGGGAGCCTCGAAATGGATCACGCGCTACTTACTTAAGTCTCACAATGGCTCGTTAAGGAACAAGGTGAGACTTCTCTCACATCAGAGATACGAGCAGGACTCAATTCATTGTACAGAGAAGTTTGAACATGGTTTAGAGATAAATCTCTTACTTGAAAAATTATTAGACGTTCTTACCCGAGGTTGAACCCGGGATTACTGGCGTGAAGTCGTGCACACTTTCATCACATTACAGCGGCCCACAACATTCGGTTGAACTGATGTAATATCGAGGTGCATTCAAACTCAAAAAAACGGAAGGCAATAATATTCGGTTGTGGCAACGAATCTGTTCTCTGTGTGGTGATATTTGAAAAGTTAGCGCAACTATCATTTTATGGTATGTATGCCATTAGTACTGCCGTACTCAATTCATTGTCATCATATAATTGTAAGTTGAACGAAATTGACGTAAAGTTTCAAAAAAGAGATGGTGATTGCAACAAAATTTCTTCTCGTCCAATAGAATTTTTAATGTTTGGACCACAAAAAGAGAGTTTGCTCGCAGTGGTAAACTTCGTTTTAGTACGGACTGGGTAAAGACGCATTTTCCTTTATCGTTAGTAAAGTTTTGTTGATTTATCAAGTTATGCTAAACTTTAATGACTTCATTGATTGTCTCAGTAGCAATCTAAAAGCCGTTGCAAGGAATAAGTCCTACAAAGAGCAGTCTTCCATAGACAAAACATGTACATACTCCCACAGGGCTAATGCCGGTGAGCGTTGAATCTTATTTTGCACAAAGGATATTTTCCAAAAACAAAACAAAGTAGCCGCTGGTATCCTTGAAAGCTTAACAATTTCCATATTAATTACAAAATTACCGAGGACAGTTAAGTGCGCATTATAAATTATCGCCCTCAGTGGTCCCGTACAGTATCCCGCTAGTTTGACAAATTTAATTTCTTGGCTAGCTTTGATAATACCAAATACTCGTATATACAGATACAGACGCACACCTACACCCGGTATATGCTGGATGTTAATCCCGTAGACCAGGTACGAAAATACTGTTTAATTTATGGACTCGTGCAACGTGAGAACCGAGTGAACAGCGAACAGAATACATAAATACAATTTCTGTTATTAAGGACAGGACAACATAATCATAATAATACTCCTGTTGCATATTATGTCCAATGGTTGGAGAATCCATGGAAAATGTGGCGGGAGTAGTCGTAGACCAGAGGCAAAACACGTACGCAACGTGAATACATATGTACGAATATATGTGTTAGAGTAGTGTATATATGAATAAAAAAATATACGCAAGAGCAAACTAAATAAATTACATTAAAAATAAGCAAGCATAGTAGACAAGACAACAATTCTCTCTTAACATTAAAAGGACATGGGAAACAACAAATCCTTACAAACCATGTGCACAGTGGTGCAAACTATTAAAGACATGTAAGGAAAGGCAAATAATAGCTGTTAGCACGTAGAAAAAAAAAATATGGTTGAAATAACCATATTCGAAGAGCATCATACTATTGTTGGGTATATGGTTGTGGCACAACTATATTATGATCCTCACAACAGTTGAATGATGCCAATCCAACCAGACTATGATTCCTACAACCACAATATGATCCTCACGACAATTCACTCATAACCATACTATGATCCCCTCAACCATAATATGATTCACACTCAACCATACTATGATCTTCACAACCATATTATGATACTCACAACCATAGTATGTTTCACATTTAACCATAATATGATCCTGACAACCATAGTATGATCACACACAAATATACTATGATCCCCAAAATTATTTTTTAGAATTGGCTTAAGTTGTCAACAATAGATTTGAATTATAAAAATTATTTAAAAATACATTAAATTCAAAATAATAGGAGCGTTTTTTTTTAACAACAGAAAAAAATCAGTTTAAAAAAACGTAAGCATTTTTATTAAAAATATTTCAGATAAATACTTAGTAGGGACATACATGCTGTTACAACATTGAACACACCCATTTCAATAGTAGAACTGAACATACCCCGTTAATGTCATATGGGTTTTGAAAGCTAACCTCAATAGCGTTAGTCTGTAACGGGATTTTAAAATGGTTTCACTTTCATTATGGAGTGGTCAGATAATGAGAACCGTATCGCTGTAATAGCGTTTCAAGTGTGAAATGAAAAAAGCGATATTTTTAAAATGCTCCGGCCACTAGGGATTAGCCGCATGTTCGTCTACCGATGCAAAAACCTGTTTGAGGAGACTTGAGATGTAAAAGACCGCCACCGGTCGTTCGAACACCACATGTCATCAAAGCCGTTAAATAAAGAATTCACAGAAATCCGCTCCGAAAACAGAAAATCATGGCCCGTGAGATGAATATCACGCAAAAGTCCACGAGTCGAATCATTAAAAAAGACATGGGACTTGGAGCTTTCAAACGACGTACCGGACATTTATTGACTGTAGCTTAAAAAAAATAGGATTGAAAAATGCAAACGTCTTTTGGTGAAGCACGCTGAAAACTTGCACAGAAAAAAATTGTTCACCGATGAACAAATTTTTACCGTTAAGGAAAAAATTAACAAGCAAAATGATAGAGTGTATGCGCGGTCATTTAAGGAATCATCTGAACTGATCCCAAGGGTGGAAAAGGGTCATCACCCAGTTTCAGTCATGGTTTAGTGGGGTGTCTCTTACGATGGGGTCACTGACCTGCATTTCTGCGAACAAGGAGTCAAAACATCGGCCAAAGTTTACCAAGAAACCGTTTTGGAAGCTGTTGTGAAGCCTCTTAACAATTCCCTGTTCCGAAACCAGTCATGGTCTTTCCAGCAGGATTCTGCGCCGGTCCATAAGGCTAAAACATCCCAGGCCTGGCTTCGAAACAAATTTGCCAGCGTTCATTTCCTCTGAAGAATGGCCCTCAGGCAGTCCAGATTTGAACCCATTGGATTACAAATTGTGGACGGTTTTAGAGGACAAGGTTTGTCACAAACGATACCCCAACATTGGATCCCTTAAGACGGCTTTATTTCGAGCTGAGGCCAATGTCCAATGGTCGAGGTTCGTGCAGCTATTGACGATTGGCCAGTGCGACTTAAGGCGTGTGTAAAGGCAAAAGACGGACATTTCGAATGAGTAGATTCTTTTTCGATACAATATACATGAATAAATATATTAAAAATATTTGGTCCAAAAACATTCAGTACTTTTTATTTTACAGCATACGAGTAAAGCGTATGTAACAGTATTTATGTCTCTACTAAGTAACATTGCTCTAAAAAGCATATTCAAAGTAAGAAAAATTACAATCATACAGTTTGATTGCCGTTAGCATATTATTGTTAACAATAATTTGTTGAACCCAAAAAACAATACTTTTCTTGCACCAACCATATTTATATTGTTGCAACAACGATGTTTCCATTTTTAAATTTGGCAATAATATCTACTATTGTTACATTTCAACAATATTATTATCGCGGCAATCATACTATTGTCAAAACTGAATTCAGAAAACAGTACCATGGTTGCGACAAACAAATTTGTACTGCGGAGAACATATTATTATTGCCGTGACCATATAGTAACCATATTTTTTCTCTGCGTGATTGCAATTTTTATGCCCACCACTTATACTCGTAGAATGGAGTGCACAATAAATTTGTCATTCCGCTTGCTCCACCTTAAAATAATGTTCGGAAACCCCATGTCTTAAAATTTTAGGACTTTTTACACACATAGAAAAACTCAGTTGGAAATCGGTCCGAACTACAATAATTCGGTTGGATAAACACACTTTCACTTGCAATCATCAACTTTCGACATTTCATAAGATGTAACTACGATAATATAAAGGTTCTCGCAATCAATTAATTATTTAAACCAGCCAAATTCAACAAAACAAACCGCCGGTTGTAGTAACCAGCCAATTTTGAAGTACATGTTACTTTGGTACTAATAATCGGTGTTGACAACATATAAGGTTTTTGAAGTAACCAAATCCAGTTGAGCTCACTATTGGTATTGGTTATCTTTAACTCATAATAAAATACTAAATTGTCGGCCACTATAAAATCTTAGTTCAATTCGAAACTTTAAGAAAAATTTTAGGACTTTTTACACACAGAGAAAAACTCAGTTGGAAATCGGTCTGGTTGGATAATAACACTACGATAATATAAAGGTACTCGCAATCAATAAATTATTTAAACCAGCCAAATTCAACAAAACTAACCGCCGGTTGTGGTAACCAGCCAATTTTGAAGTACATGTTCCTTTGGTACTAATAATCGGTGGTGACAGCAGGTAAGGTTTTTGAAGTAACCAAACGCCGTTGAGCTCACTGTTGGTATTGGTTACTCGTATCTTCAACTCATAATAAAATACTTATAATAATTTGTCGTTCAATCCAATATCTTAGCTCAATACGAAACACATCAGGAAACCAAAACAACGCTTATTAAACGAGTAAGTGGTCGCTAAAGCGATAACTTTAAAGTTTTAGGAGAATATTTCCACATTTCTTTGTATACGAGAACTGCTTGGCTTTATGCATTTCATGATTTTTGCTAGAAATGAAAGACTTTTCTGATTATATTAAATTCGCAAAAAACGGCCCTCGTAGGTCCGAGTTATTTTTTGTAGGCCAAGGAGATTTTAATTTTGCAAGGCTATACCATATGAAATTAGTGAACAGTTAGTAAATATTCCTTCGTTTTACCGAATTATCGTGAAGATTTCTTTAAGCAAATCTTTTAATCTTATTTATTCAGAAAAAATCCTCTATCACATTTTCCTCTTTTTCCTCCATATGAGCCTCCCTATGCTTAAGGGTACTTTGGGTATATGTATAAGTACGTTACAGAGCGTTACAGAGATGGCATACTCGAAGTGCGTGCTACCTTATTTCATTCGGTTGTGGCAACGAATCTGTTCTCTTTGAGTATAACATTTTGTGGTTATACTCTTCTGTTAAAAAGTGCGATATGTAGATTCTTAGTTTTAAAAAAACTTTTGTAGAGGTTCCGATACCTTAACATACTGGGCTGTTTTGAAAGGACTTGTTGTCCTTTTGTCGATATTGTGCCTTCGATTTTTTGATAGCTGTGGGCATGAGGAAAAAAAATTTCTCTGCGACATATCAAAAAAATTATTTTTGAGACGACCAAATTTCGTTGTTTCGATTCTCTGTCGTATTTTTATGCTCACGCTCTCATATGTTATATTGTATGTAGCAATGTATATTTCTCCACACAGAAAAAAAATAGTTTGAAATCGGTTGGAGCTGTAATGATTCGCTTGCAAAATAAAAATTTCTGTTGCAATCACCGAATGAGTATACATAATCGTAATGGATATTTTGTTTGAAGTATCACAAGATGATAAATATGATCATCCTACTGTATTCAAAACTTATTAAGAGGTCATACCAATAGAACGCGAAAATGGTGTTTAGTTGCCAAAACTAGTGGTTGTGGCAACCACTAGTAAGGGGTCATACCAATGAAACGCGAAAATGGTGTTTAGTTGCCAAAACTAGTGGTTGTGGCAACCAATAATTTTGCATATATTTTGTTGTAGTAACCAATTATTGTTGATGATAACAAAAACTTCATCATGACCAAAAAAGGGTTGATTAATGGTCTTTTTAAAAATAAAATATTTCGATTATCACTGACTTTAAGCCAATCGATTAACCAATTTTGTTTAAATGTAGTAAAAATCATAAATCAAATCGATGGCACAATATCGATTACTAAATCGACCCACCCTAATTGGTGCACAATTTCTATTTAATTGTACTGATGAAATACTTGAGGTACATTCAACCTCAATCATTCTGTTGGCAAAGCAATTCGGTTGTGGCAATGAATCTGTCCTCCACTGTACGGGCGGTACAGTGGAACAAAAAGCGCGGTCTACACAGAAAAAAGTTAAGTGTTTTGGAAACTTCCATCTCTGCTATGAACACATGTTAAATTTTGTTTCGATCTGGCAACTCCTACATATAGAAACAGGTGTTCACAAAAGACGTATACGGGATTTTTTTACAATGGAAAAATTAGAAATGCGTGGTGTCATTAAATATTTACATAAAAAAGGTTTATCGGGACAAGAAATTCATAATGATATGGTGAATGTGTTAGGTGAAAGTGCTCCTTCATATGCAAGAGTAAAAAATTGGGTTGCTGAATTTAAATGTGGTCGTACAAGCATTGAAGATGAACCACGTAGTGGACGTCCAAAAACAGCAACAACAACAGAAATTGTAGCCAAAGTGCATGATATGGTATTAAATGATCGACGAATAAAAGTGCGTGAAATAGCTAATATCATGGGCATCTCAAATGATCGAGTCCATTTAATTTTGCATGGAGAACTACAGATGAAAAGGCTTTCTGCAAGATGGGTGCCGGAGTCGACCAAAAACGCAAGAATGAACATTTCTCAAGCTTGTTTGGATCGTTTTTAGCGAAATAAAATCGATTTTGATTTCGTTTCATAACTGTGGATGAGACAAGGATCCACCACTATACTCCAGAGACAAAGAACAATCCAAACAATGGACTGAAGCTGGAGGAAGTGCCCCAAAGAAGGCAAAAACAATTCAATCGGCTGGTAAGGTTATGGCAACGGTTTTTTGGGACTTCAAAGGTATTTTATTGATTGACTATCTGCAAAAAGGAGAAAAACGTACTGGCTTACAACACAAAAAAATAATTTTTCATCAAGACAACGCACCAGCGCACAAGAGTGTTTTAACAATGACCACCCACCTTATACTCCTGATTTAGCTCCCAGTGACTTTTACCTGTTCCCAAATCTAAAAAAATTCTTTGCTGGCAAGCGTTTTACCTCAAATGAAGATGCAATTACAGCTGTAAACCACAATTTTGAAGACCTTGAGGAAAACTATTTTAATCAAGGGATAGAATTGCTAGATAAGCGTTGGACTAAGTTAATTGAAGTTTCAGGAGATTATATTGAAAAATAAAAATATTTTTGAAAAACTAACTATGTATTCTCTTTCATTGATAGGCTAAGAACTTGCCGAACCGCCCTCGTACATGCTATCTGCTAGAGAATGCCCATTAAAGAGCCTGTAGCAATGATGGACATACTGTTGTCTTTCAGGCGTCCAAAGTTTTAGGCCTTAGAGTATTCACGTAACCCAAGGCAAAATAATCCAAAAGAAATAAATATTGTCAGCCCTTTGGGAAACCATGTCTTCAGTCAACATTTTATTCCGAGGACACAACAGCTGTCGTCGTAAAGAAGTAGGGATCAAGGCTACTACGCCAAGCAGTGAAATTTTGTGGGGATTCCATGCTCTCTAATGTCTGTTTGGCTAATTGATTTGACCATTGAGACATTACGATTAAACGGCGCGTTGAATTTCAGTATATGTTGTGCCCCCAGACTTAATAAGCGCTAATGGCTGTTGCTACACGCAGAGAAAATAAATGGTTACACTATGGTTACCACAACAATAATATGTTCTCTACAATAAAAGCATGTTCGTCGCAACCATAGTATTGTTTTTTGAATTTCATTTTGACAATAGTATGATTGCGACAATATTGCTATTGTTGAAATGTAACAATAGTATTATTGCCAAATTTATAAATGAAAATATGGTTGTAGTAACCATATAAACATGGTTGGTGCAACAAAAGTATTGTTGTTTCAATTTTACGTTAACAATAATTTGATTACGACAATCATACAGTATGGTTGCGACTATGAACATAAAAAAGGGTTTTATAGAGCATGCATGTATGTGTGTATGTGCGTATGTTTTTTCGATATACAAAAAAACACATACGAGTACACACGATACAGTGAATGGTTGCTGTACATTAAAAAAAAACAACAACAACAATCGGAAGGTAGTTCAAGGGATTTTTATTGTGTTTACTTTGTTTGGTGAAATACTCTAATACCGACTGGTTCTCGTTTATTTAAAATCTGCCTGTACTTAAGTATATAGCCATTGATCATGGTTTAATCACATTCGTTACTTGGTGTCTACGGATGGTGAAGTCGCATTCACCCCTGCTGGCAACTAAAAGTATTTTTGACAGTTGGAATATATATTTTTGTTTCTTGAATGATATTTTCAATGAAAACATGGCCTCAAATCTGGCTATGAACTAATAGTAGTAATTTAAAATAACATACTTAATAAAAATCTCTATTTTTGAATAACAACAAAAACCAATCCTAATAAATAATTTAAGGGATCATAGTATGGTTGAGTGTGAATCATACTATGGCTGTGGGGATCATAGTATGATTGTATGAGAAACATACTATGGTTGTGAGGATCATACTATGGTTGTATGAGAAACATACTATGGTTGTGAGGATCATAATATGGTTGTGAAGATAATAGTATGGTTGAGTGTGAATCATACTATTGTTGTGAGGACCATAGTATGGTTGTGGGGATCATAGTATGGCTATGTGTGAATCATACTATTGTTGTGAGGAATATAATATTGTTGTGTCACAACCATATACCCAGCAATATTATGATCCTCTTCGAATATTGTCACCCCCAACCATACTTTTTTTCTGCGTGTAGCAACGGAGCTTTGGTGTTTCCTACCATCGCGGTGCTAGCTTTACCATTCTGGCCCATTTAACATATTTGGCTAGCACAAATGCTGTAACTTAAACACACTAAAAGTCGCGTAATTTGCTTTTGCGAATACTCAAGATTTAACGTCACCTCAAAGGAGTTTGACGATGCATCTCTTAATGACGATTCTGACATAATTTTTCTATATCGAAATAGCTCGCCTTAACAATGTCGCTTTTATTTTGTCGAGATATTTCTTAAGCAGTTCTAGCGTAAAATTCGCCTTATCCTGGGTCACCCCAAGATGCATCTTCGTCGTCTCCTTTTAATTTCTTTAAATAACTGGGTATAATTGGGGATTCGCCTGAAATCCACATAGAAGTAAAGATAACGACATCCCGCGCAGATATGTTCTGCGCATGTCGGAATAATGACGTCACGCTAATTGGCTAGTAATTTCCTTCTGTCAGACTGGTTTTAATTGCAGGGTTGCCATAATCGTTCTAACGCTGTGCTCCAAAGGAAAACTTTTCACTCGTTGTAGATACCCAAAGAGTTGGCAACCCTTTCAAGGGAAAAACTACGTGCTCTAACGGGAAATCATGCGCATGTCGTAATCCTTGTTCCTATCATTCTTGGTTTAAAACAGGTTGTCGAGCGTTGGCTTTAAAAGTTCATACATAATAGTCGAAATGATCTTATATACAACGAATAGACGATTTAATCCGCGAAAGTTGACACAAAAGGTTTTGTCTCCTGTTGTATGAATGAAAAAAGGATACGCCGTTGTGTGGAAGTGTGTAAGTCTTTCGCGCAAGTAACCCAGGCTTAGCGCCGGGGTTTTAAACTTCACTAATGTCGGTAGCGTTACGAGTACAAGAATTATATCTTAACCAAAGTTGCCGCCCTACAGCACAACTGTTCCACTGTGCAATAACGTAAACATTTTGCTAGCCTAAATTGCTTCCTTTTTACCGGTTGTAAACACCATTACAATCGTTGTAATAACCCTTATCATGCCATAGTGCCAGAGTGTTAACAATATAAATATCATATTACAAAGATGAACTTGATAGCGATAAAAAGGTGTTGTGCCGGGAAATGATACAAATTTTAATTGAACTGAAAAGACAAATTTATAGGCCACTTGGACAGCGACACTTGTTAGGGCGCTGGAAGTCATGCTTTGCTGCAATTAAAACTCATTTCAAATTGTGAAAGGTCTAGATTGGACTTCTAAGGGTGTTTTTTTAAGAAATGTCATTTATGCTGTGAGGAGAGAAAGTTTACAGTTACCAGGGTCAGGGTCTGTAACAGAGCAGCCCGAGCTTTTTAGACAAAAGATTGCCAATACTTAAGCAAAATCTGCAGCAAATTTCAATCATATCGCACCAGGCACAAAGAATACCAGACTTGTTTTCAAAAAATTTGAATTCCCTCGCTGTGAAGCACCTTCATGGTGAGGAAGCCATGTTCATGTCCAAGATAGTTTAAATCGTAACAACTTATTACCGATGACTGTAACTTTGGGCGACCAGCCCTGCGATTTTTGCATCGCAAACTGGTTGCTGACCGTGACGTTATTGGAGTTCAGTTTAATCAGCTTAATTTAATCAGGAGGTACCTTTGTGGTGGAGCTATTGGAAAACTTGGACCGATATGGAAACATTTCACCAAAGATAGGTGTTGGCCACCCGTAATGCTCTGTGCGAAATTTGGATGGTGGTTCGGATGTTTCCTCCGATGACATCCCAGGAGGACTTACTTCGTTATAAGCGAGCAATGATCCTTTACCAAAAAGATTTTCCTTAGCTTAAAACAATCTTTAGGCGCTGTGGCAAGGACTTACGCACACAGCCCGTGAGGGTCTCTCTAGGGTAATTGTGGAGCTTCTTTCATTGGGTATCGCTTACTTTTAAGGAACACAATAGGAACCGATTGTAACTCCATCTCACCCTTAGTGCAGTTGGTGAAAAGGGTTGCTAATAATTGACATTGTCCAAGGAAAAAAAGATACTCATTGATTCCGTCTCATAGGACAATGATATCGCTGTCCCCTCGCCAAAAAGTGCAGTCGTCCGCATAGGATCTCCACTCCGTCTGCTGGTACCGGGAGTTTCGACAAGTTAAAATTAAAAAGAAAGGGTAAGGCGACTCCACTATGTGGTACTCCCTGTTAATTTCTACAGGGTTGAACATGTTCTGTCGAAATTAAAAAAGGAAGGTTTCGACAAGTTTAAATTAAAAAGGAACGGTGAGGCGACTCCACTATGTGGTACTCCCTGTGTATTTCTAGAGGGTTGAACATGTTCTGTCGAAATTAACAAAAAAGGAAGTACGCCCACACATGTAGTTTTTAGCCATGCATTCACGGTTGTTGCTTGCAAACTGGTAGTAGTAGTCTTTGGCTTCATGTCCTCAAAGACTTAAGTGTCCTCAGAGACTTAAGCAGTTACAAGGCCCCAAAACTGTTCCTCGGGGAATATTATGGTGACTTTGCTTTCAGCCCGAGTCACGAAGAGAACTAACACTCAAGTCTGACTACTAGGTTCGGCCCTTCAGGGAGTATTGAGGTGGCTTTGGTTTAAGCGCAAGTCTCGAAAAGAACTAAGACCCAAATATAGAATAGGTTCAGATCCCTCGAATTAGCGCCGACATGATTGGCCCTTAGCTGTTCTAAAAGAGTCGCATGGTGCCGGGCTCCAATGCGATGTTGCACCTTGGTTAAAGCCAGAACAGCGATAATCAGGACACTACGCTTCTTTGGCCTTCCCAACAAAGGCTTTCATAGGAACCGATGCATCTGAGATAATAAGTCAATCTATTTACTGGCTGTGCAAGTAAGTTGATAGCTCTGGACATTTTGCTGCTGTTTGATAGATGTGGTGGAACGGTGCTTCCAATAAAGCCTATTGCTTTTGAGTTGGTAAAATGTTCTATCGATTAAGATGGGAGTTTTCTAAGGAATCCCACTTAAAATGCTTCACAGACAAGATTCTTTTCGACAGGCGAACTTTTTATGCAAGCTCTCCATTTAAAGTATACTCTCTACGCCCATATTTCTGTACTATAGCCTATTTAATCTACATCCGACTGCTTCCTTTACCGATGCCAGCTGCATATACGCCCTAGGTTCTCGGTATAGAACTTTGCATATAGGGCAGATGTGTATTCCTCAATGTTTCTTGCAGAGGCATAAACGGCTCATGGCCTTGGAGTATTAATTTTTTAATCGAACGCTTTTGATGTTACAGGCATTAAAATTCTTGTAATGTTCGCTAGAACAATAACACATTTGATGCATTGAAAAAGGTATTGAAGTGTTGGGGCTTTTTAAAGTCGTGCAGGTACAGATCATTTAAACCGATGTCCTTTACTTGTATCCGCTTAAATTCGTCCAAAAATAAAGTCAAAATGTGAAGAGCGCGAACTTATGCGTTCTTTAGTGTCAGTTGGCTGTCGGGGATAGCAAAAATCATAAGTTTATAGGCTCTTCAGAGAGATGCGCTCTTTTGAGATAATTCACCTTATTCCCCTAGCACTAGCTTGTCCGATGATGCGATCCATTTTTTGTAAATTTTTTAATCTGAATTACACAATGTTATATCTAACAGTGGGAACTTTAAGACAATGACATTTTCTCAGAAATCACAATTCTTCATTTATTTACGATTTGGCTGAATGAAATGACATGACCCGTGACACAATGGGCGCCTCAACTGAAGCCTTTCATACATGGCTACACCACTAACGACCACAGCCCCCGATACTGCCAATGTTATACTGGAAGGCAATCCATGGCTTAGAACATAACAACATCGGAGCGGCCGAGCTTACGAATGGTTTAAACTGACATGTTTTTCTGAGTCTAAGTCTTCTTGAAGTAGGGTAACTTATAGGCTGTTCTGCCATACTTTAGCCTTTTTACTTATGTTCACGCATTACTTCACGAATTATTGAACCAGGTCGGAAAGTTGTGCCATTTAAGCATAAACCTGCTATTTAACGGCCCAACACTGGGTTACCCTTTTCCGCTTAACCATGTACAAGAGACCAACCCATGATATCCTAATTTTTACCGACAAAATTAAGGCAATGAAGAAGACACCGCCACAACCAGCAGACATTATGTGTTAACAACAGTACAAGGATCACATAACGCAGGTCCTTTACGCATTACTTGTCTGCTTACTAAATGCCCGCATGTGAGCAGACACTCTTATGAGTGCGAATGAATGTGCCTGAGTGAGTGTGAGTATATGTGTGAATGTGTTAGAGTTGTACAAACAAATAAACAAGGCGATAACAAATACGAGAGACCTAATTGCACACACATACGAGTACATACACACGAGTGTACGTATGTGTGGGTAAATAAATAAATAAATAAATGAAATGTAACAAATTGAATGAACGAAACAACAAATGTTTGCATAAATGAGTGAGCGTTAAAATGAATGCATGAATAAGTGATACAACACCCGCTGTATCGCTGAGAAATTTCAAAAAGTGGCACAAAAAGACGTTTAAAAAAATAAGCACACTTATTGCACGCAGAGAAAAGATATGGTTACACTATGGTCACCGCAACAATGGTATGTTCTCTACAATAAAAGCATGTTCGTCGCAACCATATTATTGTTTTATGAATTTCATTTTGACAACAGTATGATTGTGACAATATTACTATTGTTGAAATGTAGCAATAGTATTATTGCCAAATTAAGAAATGAAAATATGGTTGTAGCAACAATATAAACATGGTTGGTGCAACAAAAGAATTGTTGTTTAAAATTTACGTTAACAATAATTTGATTACGGCAATCATACAGTATGGTTGCGACTATGAACATAACAAAACAGGTTTTATAGAGCATACATGTATGTGTGTGCGTATGTTTTTTTTTGATATACAAAAAAACCACATACACACGATACAGTGAATGGTTGCTGTCCATTAAAAAAACAACAATAATCGGAAGGTAGTTCGAGGGATTTTTATTGTGTTTACTTTGTTCGGTGAAATACTCTAATACCGACTGGTTCTCGTTTATTTAAAATCTGTCTGTACTTAAGTATATAGCCATTGATCATGGTTTAATCACATTCGTTACTTGGTGTCTACGGATGGTGACGTAGCTTTCACCCCTGCTGGCAACTAAAAGTATTTTTGACCGTTGGAATATATATTTTTGTTTCTTGAATGACATTTTCAATGAAAACATGGCCTCAAATCTGGCTATGAACTACTAGTAATGCAATTTAAAATAACATACTTAATGAAAATCTCTATTTTTGAATAACAACAATAACCAATCCTAATAAATAATTATGGGGATCATAGTATGGTTGAGTGTGAATCATACTATGGTTGTCGGGATCATAGTATGGTTGCGTGTGAATCATACTATGGTTGTGAGGATCATACTATGGTTGTATGAGAAACATACTATGGTTGTGAGGATCATAATATGGTTGTGGAGATAATAGTATGGTTGAGTGTGAATCATACTATTGTTGTGAGGATCATAGAATGGTTGTCAGTGAATCATACTATGGTTGTGGGGATCATAGTATGGTTATGTGTGAATCATACTATTGTTGGGAGTATCATAATATTGTTGTGTCACAACCATATACCCAACAATAGTATGATCCTCTTCGAATATTGTCACCCCGACCATACTTTTTTTCTGCGTGTGTGATAGTTTTCTTTTATTAAAAAACCGCTTTGAATTCATACAAAACTAATAAACAATTCATTGAAAAATATATGGTTAACATTTTTTATGTAATATTGTTCATAACACTACATTTTTTTGTATTTAGGCTGGAACTAAGTTCGACGTTTCCTGTAAAAATGTGTAAAACTTTTTATATCGTTGCTGAAAAGCTGTAAAAACCAGTACTGAGTTCAACGATGTCACAGTTTAAAAAAATTGTGTCTGGCGATATTGCCTATTTCATGCTGAAAAATATACATAAACTTTGTTTTGCATGGAAAATTTTTCAAGAAGATTGACAAACGTTGGATTGCAAATAAATTTAATAAAATAACTGCTAAACACAAAAATGAAAACTGCAAAAAAATTTAATGAATGCGGTAAATAAAAAATAAACTATAAAGTTGTTTTCGATAATGCTAACAGTAAGTATCATACTTTTATGTAAATAAGCGTCAAAACACACAAAAAACATTAAAGTGTAATCGCCAATACTAATCTAGTACTGTATTTGTAAGCAAAGGAAATATGGTTCTTCCTTAAACATTTCTCGTGAACAAACTTAGCACCAGCCTTTTTTGTAACACCTCTTTATTTCGAATCCAGCCTTCTATTTCAGTATCTAACAATATTTTTTGTTTTTTAAAAGCAATCTTTTATAAGCCGTCTGTCAAAATTTCCGAAATATTTAATGATTATTTTCTTTGTTACAGGTGATTGAAGTAAACAAGTTTTATAATTTTTGAAAAATGGAAAACAAAGAGTTTCGTGGGGTAATTAAACTCTTTTATATGAATGGTTATACGCCACAATTAATCAAAGATGAATTGGATTCTGTTCATGGTGATAATGCACCATCATACGCCACCGTGAAATCCTGGGTTCAACAATTTAAAATGGGTCGTTCAAGTACGGAAGATGAACAACGCTCTGGAAGACCGAAAACTGCTACTACTATTGAAAACATTAGAAAAATATTTAATGAAGTGACTAAAGATAGACGAATAAAGCTCAGAGAACGTGCTGATATTGTTAAAATACACGAAAAACAAGTTTGGAGTATTTTTCATGATGAACTCCACATGAAAAAGCTATCCGCAAGAAGGGTGCCGCGTTTCTTGACTTTGCCCCAAAAAATCGTCCGTTGGACCAATTCCGAGGAACTTTTAGCGATTTATCAGCGTAATCCAATAGCGTAATAACTGTTGATGAAACATGGATCCATCACTACATCCCAGAATGCAATGAACAGTCAAAACAATGGATAGAAGCTGGTAAAAGTGGTCCCAAGAAGGCGAAAACTGTTAAGTCAGCAGGAAAAGTAATGGCCACAGTATTTTGGGATGCAAGGGGTATACAATTTATTAATTATTTTAAGAAAGGAAAAACTATAAATAGTGAATATTATTGTGCATTATTGGATCGGTTGAGTGAAAAAATCAAGATAAAACGACCGCATTTAGAAAAAAAAGTTCTTTTTCATCAAGATAATGCTCCTTCACACACTGCATTTTTAACTCAACAAAAACTGGCCGAATTGCGATTTGAAATTGCTCCGCATCCACCATATAGTCCAGATTTAGCTCCTTCTGATTATTTCTTGTTTCCAAATTTAAAAAAAATCTCGGTGGCAAAAAATGTTCGTCCAATAGCGAGGTTATTGCTGAAACTGAGGCATATTTTGAAGGTCTTGAAAAATCTTATTTTTCGGATGGAATTAAAAAACTTAAAAAACGTTTGATGAAGTGTATTGAGTTGAAAGGAGATTATGTTGAAAAATAAATAATAATAAATCCAAAAAAACGGTTCTTTTTATGTTAGGCCAGTTACTTTGCGGTCGCCCTCGTAAGCGCTCATAGCATCGAATCACAAGTTTTAACTTTTAACCGAATGGTTAATACATTTTTAATTAGCCCCTTGGAACGCCATGGTGTGGGGGAAGTACGCACAATTATCATGCCATTAAGCCAAGGATCAACCCCGGCTAAGAAATCTAACAATTTTTCAGCGGTGGGTTTTTATCTTCTAAATGCCGGCGACTTTACAAGTAAGATACTCGTATTTATCTCTAAGCCATGTAAAAACTTTTATATGAAAATGCATGAGCAGGATGGAACCGGTATTTTCCGGTCAGTGAGTGTAAGAATTAAATCAAAGATCACTGATTTGAGAGAAGTTCCCCCTTGTTTCTTAATGTAAAGTTGTGGGACTTAAGTAAATAATTAAGTAATTAAGAAAACAACTTAGAAATAACTCCTGGCGTTTGGCGTGTAAAAACTCCTCCTGGCGTTTGGCATTAAAAGCTTAAATGAAACATATACGAGGGCTGCTATATATAAGTATTTCTGGCCTAATAATGAAAATTTAGCATTAAAAATGGTTTTATTGTTTTTAAAAGTATTCACCAGCATGATTTATACACTTTTGCATGCGCTCAAATCAATTGTCGAAGCACTTTTTCCACTCCGATTGAGACACCTCCAAAACATGGTTTTGAACGCTTCAACAGCATCTTCTGGCGATGAAAATCGTTTACCACGCATTTTTTTCTTGATGTGCGGGAATAAAAAGAAGTCGTTGGGTGCCAAGTCAGGGCTGTACGGTGGATGACGTTTTGGCCGGTCAAAAAGGCGCTGGTTTGAGCCGATGTGTGAGAGCTCGCATTGTCATGGTGCTCGTCTTCTCTCGTTCGTTTTTTCGAATTTCTCCGAAGACTTCAGGCAAACAATTGGAGAGCCACTCAGAATTGACCGTCCTACGTTGCTCAGGCGGAACAGTCGCCACATGACCAGTTTTGCCGAAGAAACAGGCGACCATTTGCTTCGAAGTGCTTCTTCCACGAACAACTTTCGATGGATTTGGCTCGTCTTCGAACCCCCCCCCCCCCCCCCCCACACCGTCGATTGCTGTTTTGTTTCGGGCTCATACGCATAGATCCATGATTCGTCACCTGTGACGATCTTATAAACGTCTTTTGAAGCACCGCGATCGTATTTTTTTAAAATATCTTTGCACCAATCCTTACGAGCCTTTTTTTGAGCGATTGTCAAATTGTGCGGAATCCAACGAGAGCAAACCTTTTTTTTCGGCCAGGTATTCATGCAATATCGAATGTATGCTGGTGGAAGAAATGTCTAAGGATGCCTCTATCTCACGGTAGGTGACAAGACGATCTTGCATTATCAGTTCACGCACGGCATCAATGTTCTCTGGCACAACGACCTTTTTTGGAGGACCTTATCCGTCTATGAGCGAGCGTCGGCCACGATTGAATTCTTTAAACAGTTTTTCACGGTGCTATAGGATGTTGCTTCATCAATGATTTAAGTTAATCGATGCACTCTTGTCGTGATAATCCACGTCGAAAGTTGTGAAAAATGATCGCATCTAAATGTTCACGAAGTAATTCCATTTTTTGCCAAATTGATTTTTTCAAGTTACTGTAAACAACACAAATGATGGTCGTACGTCAAAGCGTTCTGAGAACGTTTATGCTAAAAAATGTCAAACTTTCCAATGGAACTTTGTGTTGCCTAGGCCTAAGAAATATATATAGCAACCCTCGTAGTGCTACAAAAAGGGAAAGTTGCACACAATTAGAAAAAGTCTTATAATTTGATAAGTTTAAAAAGGTTGCCAAAAGTGGCAGGCCCTTAAAGAGGTTGTAAATTGCAAAACGGTAACACTGTACAACACCGGAGTTTTCACTCCTCCGGTGCTGACCACACAAACGGAGAAATAGTGGAGAGTGATACAACACACGGGGGTTGTGAAAAGTATTGATGTATCAACACTTTTGAAAAGCAGCTTATGTTGTGCACCTCACGTACTGTGGCAATAAATCAATTTAATGCCACCGTTATGCTACACACAGAGAACAGATTTGTTGCCACAACCGAATTTGTTGCCAACTGAATGTTGTTAGTTGCACGTACTATCCATGTATTCCATCACTACAACCGAATGCTAATTGGGTTCAGAAGTGGGAACTGACAGTATCGGTTGAAGAGACAAAGTATCGTTAACCCTAACTAATAAGGATGACTATTGGAATTGAATTTCGTCGTAGTTCACAGCAAAAGGCTTATGTGTAAATTTTTTTATTTTCGCTTTTAGTAGCCCTATTGGTCATACATGTAACCACCAAATCGTTTTTCGATATCTTTATTGTTCCAGGATTTAGAAGAAGGCCTATGTGCATTTCTTTATCGAAATTATTATAAAATTATTGATTTTGAAAAAACACAAATTATTTAGGAAATTATTGTCAATTATGCCGCTGAGGAATAATTGAGGTTCTATGCCGTTAATGTGCCCAATTATCTCATCCTTTGGCTCTTCTTATCGACGTAACCTTTTCTTTCAAATAACCCCAAAGAAAGAAGTCCAACGGTGTCAAATCACATGATCTTGGCGGCCAAATAACATCGCCACGACGTGATATAACACGTCCATTGAATTTGTCGCGCAAAAGAGCCGTTGTTTCGTTAGCTGTGTGGCAAGTGGCACCGTCCTGTTGAAACCACATATCGTCCACATCCATATCTTCCAATTCGGGCGATGAACAGTTCGTTATCATCTCACGATAGCGAACACCATTCACAGTAACTGCCTGACCGGGCTCATTATGGAAAAAATAAGGCCCGATGGTGCCGCCAGCACATAAACCACCAAGAGTAATTGTTTTTTCGACAATCACACTTGAAATATCATTCGCCTAAATTCGCCAATTCTGTTTATTGACGAAGCCACTGTGGAAAAAATCTCATCACTGAAGATGATTTTCGTCGAAAATTGATCATCCACTGTTGCCATTTCTTGCCACTAAGTATTCTGAATAACTTGCTCGCTTGTGTATCTTTCCATGGTTCAAATTGAGTTAGTCTGCAATTGAGAAATTTCAAATGAAATGCAGAAAAAAACTTGACGTTTAGGTGTGGTTCACATTCAACATCGGCCCTTTAAATTTAACCACCTTTTAGAAGGTATGTGTTTTCTTCACATAGGGTTTTCCAATTTCCAAATTAATAACTCTAGTCGTGTTTGTGTGTGAGCTAAACTAAATCATAGTCCAATGTGATCCATATTCTTAACAGATAACTGTCATTCCATAGAAATACTTTGTACTTAATTTTGTCCAGATCAGACAATAAATGTGGCTGCCACAGCATTAGGACCTAAAATAGGAAGGGTCCCTTGTATGAGTGCTGTATAAAATCAGGTTCATTTCCATGCCATTAAACTACTTCGTAAAGAATTCCGTAGAGATCAGACTATAAATGCAGTTTCTAGAGCGCTGGTACCTGAATTCAGGAGGGTACTGGGTGTGGCAAAAGTCGCGAAGGGATTTGAAAAATTAATAACGTTTCTAATGTAATTTTTTCCCCAATTTTTAGGACTTGTAAAATAAATCTAGGAGATTAATCATGGGCAGTTACAACGTTATCCAACGAGCCAAAATCATTGGATTTTAGTTTGAACAACATCGATCAATAATTCAAACACAACGAGCCTATCGTCGTCTTTTTAATGTCCACCCTCCGAATCAATGATTCGACGCTTAGTGACGGGATTTCGGGAACAAGGCTCAATGAGGGACTTTCCACGAAGCGGAAGACGACGTTCTTTAATTAATGAAGGAAATATTCAACGCGTTCAGGAGAATATTGAGGAGAATCCTGAAACATCAACTTAAAAGCTCTCTCCTCAACTGCAAATGTCTGACAGGTCTTTATGCAGAATATTAAGAAGAAATTTAGATCTTTTTCCATACAAGATGCAGTTAGTGCAACACTTAAAGCCAGGAGATCCCCAGAAAGGAATAATATATGCACTTCGCTTCCAAGAATTGGCCAGAGAACATAATGAATTCATTCATTATCTGATAATTAGCGATGAAGCCCATTTCCACTTAAAAGGTTTTGTAAACAAACAGAACTGCAGAATATGGGGTACTGAGAACCCAAGGGTGCTTCATCAGCGACAATTACATACAATTATATGTGAAGTGTGGTGCGCAATTATGTCCCAAAGAATTATTGGACTATTCTTTTTCGAAGATAACAATGGCAATGCTGTAACTGTATATGTTAAGCACTACCGACATATGCTCTAAATTTTTTTAAGGCCAGCCCTTCCAGAGATGTGGTCCTAACAAGATGGGGCACACACTGCTCGAACAACTAGGCATCTCCTAAGGCAGATTTTTGGCGAACGTTTAATTTCCAAAAATTCAGCATTCAATTGGCCTGCTCGTTCGGCGGATTAAAAAGCACCTGATTATTTCCTTTGGGGATATTTAAAAGAAACGGTGTATATCAATAAACCCATAATCCTTGAACAGCTGAAGGAGAATATTCGGGCCGAAATAAGAGCCTTGCAGCCAGATACTCTGATTCGGGTCATGGAAAATGCTCTTGAAAGAGCTCAACTTTGCGCGGCTGAAAATGGTGGTCACTTACGTGACGTAATCTTTCACACATACGAGTGAATTTAAAAAATCTACAGATATATTTTATTATTTTGTAAGAAAATTAAATTAAAATTAAAAATTAAATAAGTTATGATTGTTTTAAGCCCCTTCGTGACTTTTGCCGCACCCTGTACTTTGTATGCTACATCAAAACATTTGCCGATTTGGCACATATTTAATCCTAAATAGGCCTTGTCCGAAGTTCCATATCTAGTTTCAGTAGCCTGGGTCAATCCCATTGTACAGATGTTGTTGGAGTCCTAGTATAGAGAATCTTTTTTTCCTCTGAATGGATTTGGTCCATTATAAATCCCAAACAACTTGCAACAACAATATCTTTCTCTGGACTTTCTATATTGATTATTGTGACCGCTATCATGCTTTCAACAAAAACACTGACGAACGGACGGTCGGGCATCGCTAGAGAGTCTTAGTACGCTGATCAAAAACATATATACTTTATATAGGGTATCAGATCGGTATTTTGAGGTGTACCAAACGAAATGCCAAATTGGTACACCCCCATACAAAGTAACATGTTCTTCATATTGGGTTGGTTGCCATAACCACCAGTTGTGACAACCAATAGTTTTACTGACTTCGGTTGGTATAACCGTTCTATTAGCTGTAATTTTCGTAATATCTTATGGCTGCAACAGAAAGTAAGTTTATCCAAGCGAAACTAATAGCTCGCACCGATTTCTAGCTCATTTTTCTCTGTGTGTAGGTATACGAGGGCGGTTCGGAAACTTCTTAGCCTAGCACAAAAAGCGTGGTATAAGCAGAAAAAAGTTAAGTGTTTCGATCTGGCAACTCCTTCATATAGAAACAGGTGTTCACAAAAGACGCATCCACGATTTTTTTACAATGGAAAAATTAGAAATGCGTGGTGTCATTAAATATTTACATAAAAAAGGTTTATCGGGACAAAAAATTCATAATGATATGGTGAATGTGTTAGGTGAAAGTGGTCCTTCATATGCAACAGTAAAAAATTGGGTTGCTGAATTTAAACGTGGTCGTACAAGCATTGAAGATGAACCATGTAGTGGACGTCCAAAAACAGCAACAACAACAGAAATTGTAGCCAAAGTGCATGATATGGTATTAAATGATCGACGAATAAAAGTTCGTGAAATTGCTAATATCATGGGCATCTCAAATGATCGAGTCCATTTAATTTTGCATGGAGAACTACAGATGAAAAGGCTTTCTGCAAGATGGGTGCCGGACTTGTTAACAGTCGACCAAAAACGCATAAGAATGAACATTTCTCAAGCTTGTTTGGATCGTTTTCATCGAAATAAAATGGATTTTAAGCGTCGTTTCATAACTGTTGATGAGACATGAATCCACCACTATACTCCAGAGAACAATCCAAACAATGGACTGAGGCTGGAGGAAGTGCCCCAAAGAAGGCAAAAACAATTCAATCGGCTGGTAAGGTTATGGCAACGGTTTTTTTGGGACTTCAAAGGTATTTTATTGATTGACTATCTGCAAAAGGGTAAAACAATAAATTCAGAGTACTATTGCAACCTTTTAGACCAATTAAATGTACAAATTCGAGAAAAACGTCCTGGCTTACAACACAAAAAAATAATTTTTCATCAAGACAACGCACCAGCGCACAAGAGTGTTTTAAAAATGACTAAAACCAACGAATTAAAGTACGAGTTGCTTGACCACCCACCTTATTCTCCTGATTTAGCTCCCAGTGACGTTTACCTGTACCCAAATCTAAAAAAATCCTTGCTGGCAAGCGTTTTACCTCAAATGAAGATGCAATTACAGTTGTAAACCACTATTTTGAAGACCTTGAGAAAAACTATTTTAATCAAGGGATAGAATTGCTAAATAAGCGTTGGACTAAGTGTATTGAAGTTTCAGGAGATTATATTGAAAAATAAAAATATTTTTGAAAAACTAACTATTCTCTTTCATTGATAGGCTAAGAACTTTCCAAACCGCCTTCGTACACGAGGCAACCGTCGAGAACAACGTGTTGCAGTATTTTTTTTTGTATTCAACATGGATGTATTGCTTCAGCGGTAGCCTCGTGTGTATCTAGCATTTGGATGAAGTGAGGGCTGACTGAAGTTAGGTCTTTATTTCTTCTTTCTGTAGTGTGTGAGCTTAGAAAATATGTTACAACAGCAAGAAAACTCTTACAAAAGTAACGACTAAGCATTTTTCTCTATTGATATTCAAGTGCCAGCCTGCCTAAACAAAAATGCTAATGTCTCCTAGAAGGACCTACGGCGAATTTCATAAAAAAGGAGGCAGCTGTGACAGCAGTCAGAGAGTATCCCTTTTAGCTACTACACAATAGCATCTTTGGCCGAAAGGCCAAATGGATCCGTTCGAATAGAAAGGGCAAGGCGAAAAAAGGTTAATAAACTTGTTAGCCATTAAGCAACAGCTTGTCTGCTATTTAGCCAAATGCAAGACAAGCACGAAAAATAAAGAATTAATATTGTTTTCTTAGGTTGACAAATACTCGAAACGTACGTCTAGTAGACTTGTGCGTGATGAATTAAATACAATACAAAAAAAAACGATAGTTGTTGTCGACACACGTCGCAACCAGTGACGTTGAGACAGTAAGACGGAGAGTGAACAGAGTTGGTATTTGGTAAAGTCTTATATTGGGAGGCGATTTGTTCGGGGGTACAAATGCAACATGTGTATAGTTCATATTTCTATTTGAACCCTATATCAATATATAAGTATAGAACAGGGTTTTGGATATATTGCTGAAAAATATTTTTTTCTAAACCCATTACTTACATTAGGAATGACCAACGGGAAAAAATCACATCGTTTTAAGTTGTTGTCCATGTTTAAACATCGGTAATTTTTTCCCGGCGGATTATTCACCTTGTTAATGTCGAGTAAGAAATTTATCTCCATGCCATGACCAATTTTGATATTTTTTTATACTTAGTAGGGACATTAATACTGTCACAACATTGAACACACCCATTTCAATAGTAGAACTGAACATACCCCGTTAATGTCATATGGATTTTGAAAGCTAACCTCAATAGCGTTAGTCTGTACGGGATTTTCAAATTGTTTCAACTTTCATCGTGGAGTGGTCAGATAATGAGAATCGTATCGCTGAAATAGCGCTTTTCAATTGTGAAATGAAAAAAGAGATATTTTCAAAACGCTCCGGCCACTTGGTTTGAGGAGACTGGAGATGTAAAGACCGCCACCGGTCGGGCCGCCCACGCTCTGTTCGAACACCGCATGTCATCAAAGCCGTTAAATCAAGAATTCACAGAAATCCGCTCCGAAAACAGAAAATCATGGCCCGCGAGATGAATATCACGCAAAAGTCCATGAGTCGAATCATTAAAAAAGACTCGGGACTTGGGGCTTTCAAACGACGTACCAGACATTTATTGACTGCTGCTTTAAAAAAATAGGATTGAAAAATGCAAATGCCTTTTAGTGAAGCACGCTGATAACTTGCACAGAAAAATTTTGTTCACCGATGAAAATTTTTTTAATGTTCAGGAAATATTTAACAAGCAAAATGATAGAGTGTATGCGCGGTCATCTAGGAAGCATCTGAACTGATTCCAAGGGTGGAAAAGGGTCATCACCCAGCTTTAGTCATGGTTTGGTGGGGTGTCTCTTACGATGGGGTCACTGACCTGCATTTCTGCGAACAAGGAGTCAAAACATCGGCCAAAGTTTACCAAGAAACCGTTTTGCAAGTTGTTGTGAAGCCTCTTAACAATTCCCTGTTCCAATATCAGCCATGGACTTTCCCAGGCCTGGCTTCAAAACAATTTGCCAGCGTTCATTTCCTCTGAAGAATGTCCCTCAGGCAGTCCAGATTTGAATCTATTGAATTACAAATTGTGGACGGTTTTAGAGGACAAGGTTTGTCACAAAAGATGCCCCAACATTGGATCTCCTAAGACTGCTATGGTTCAAGCTGTGGCCAATTTTCCAATGGACGAGGTTCGTGCAGCTATTGACGATTGGCCAGTGCGACTTAAGGCTTGTGTAAAGACAAAATGCGGACATTTCGAATAAGTAGATTCTTATTGGATACAATATACGAGGGCGACCGCAAAAGTAACTGGCCTAACATAAAAAGAACCGTTTTTTTGGAATTATTATTATTTATTTTTCAACATAATCTCCTTCCAACTCAATACACTTCATCAAACGTTTTTCAAGTTTTTTAATTCCATCCGAAAAATAAGATTTTTCAAGACCTTCAGAATATGCCTCAGTTTCAGCAATAACCTCGCTATTGGACGAAAATTTTTTGCCACCGAGAATTTTTTTTAAATTTGGAAACAAGAATTAGTCAGAAGGAGCTAAATCTGGACTATATGGTGGATGCGGAGCAATTTCAAATCGTAATTCGGCCAGTTTTTGTTGAGTTAAAAATGCAGTGTGTGAAGGAACATTATCTTGATGAAAAATAACTTTTTTTTTCTAATGCGGTCGTTTTATCTTGATTTCTTCACTCAACCGATCCAATAATGTACAATAATATTCACTATTTATAGTTTTTCCTTTCTCAAGATAATCAATAAATATTATACCCCTTGCATCCCAAAATACTGTGGCCATTACTTTTCCTGCAGACTTAACAGTTTTCGCCTTCTTGGGACCATTTTTATTTTGTTTTGACTGTTCTTTGCATTCTGGGATGTAGTGATGGATCCATGTTTCATCAACAGTTATGAATCGGCGCAAGAACTCTATTGGATTACGCTGATAAATCGCTAAAAGCTCCTCGGAATTGGTCCAACGGACGATTTTTTGGGGCAAAGTCAACAAACGCGGCACCTTTTTCGCGGATAGCTTTTTCATGTGGGGTTCATCATGTAAAATACTCCAAACTTGTTTTTCGTGTATTTTAACAATATCAGCAAGTTCTCTGAGCTTTATTCGTCCATCTTTAGTCACTTCATTAAATATTTTTCTAATGTTTTCAATAGTACTCGTAGTAGCAGTTTTCGGTCTTCCAGAGCGTTGTTCATCTTCCGTACATGAACGACCCATTTTAAATTGTTGAACCCAGGATTTCACGGTGGAGTATGATGGTGCATTATCACCATGAACAGAATCCAATTCATCTTTGATTAATTGTGGCGTATAACCTTTCATATAAAAAAGTGTTTAATTACCGCACGAAACTCTTTTTTTCCATTTTTCAAAAATTATAAAACTTGTTTACTTCAATCACCTGTAACAAAGAAAATAATCATTAAATATTTCGGAAATTTTGACAGATGGCTTATAAAAGATTGCTTTTAAAAAACAAAAAAAAGTTGCTAGTAAACAGAAAATGTGCCAGGCCAGTTAGTTTTGCGGTCGCCCTCGTACATCAATAAATATATTAAAAAATATTTGGTACAAAAACATTCAGTACTTTTTATTTTATAGCATAAAACGTGTGTAACAGTATTTATGTCCCTACTAAGTAAATTTCGAAATTTGTGTTATTTTTTCCGACAAAAATGTTTTTATAAAAAATATGAATAAACATTTAAAAAAACAACGAAATCGATTTGATGATACAAATTCGTAATTTTTAAGAACTTAATGATTGATTTCTTTTTTTTTATATAAATTTCTTTCATATTTTTTTAGAATTTTTTTTCTTACGTTTTATGATGTAGTTTCACATTTGATATGAAATGTTACTTATTGTACATAGAATTGTTTCATATTTTTCAAGACACTTTTTCCTTATTTTTATGACAATATTTCATAATAAACATGAAATTCTTTCAAAGAAATTATAAAATTTGTACATAATTTATATGAAAACTTTTTACGAAAAATGTAAAACTTGTTCATGAAATATATGAAAACTTTTTACGAAAAATGTAAAATTTGTTTCTGAAATAGGTTATTGTGACCTTTCAGAATCAACGTTGAAAAAGTTGGTAAAATTTATTGGCTATTGTTGCAAGGTAGACTGTACAGCTGTTTAAACCCGCCAAATATTTTCTTTATTAGCAACGATTACTTCGGCCACAATTTAAACCACTTATATAGAATCCACATTATTAGCAATTAGAACAATCCCTGTACGTTTGCACAAACAAATTATGTTCTTAAAATAGTTCTCGATGAACTATTCTTATGTAGTCATTTCATACAAAGTAAGAATAGTTTTGGAAATCATATGAAGCAACATTATGAAGTTTCTACGAAAAGAAACGAAACGAAATTTATACGAAAATATCGAAAATTTTATACGAACATGTTCCTAAATATTACGATGACTTTTCATACAAAATAAGAAACTTTTCATAAAACATATTCAGGAAACATTTCTTATTATGTATGAAAAGTCATCGTAATCTTTCTAAAATTTTACGAAGGAAAGCCGAAATTTTTAAGAAGCTAGTTCGTAAATTCATAAAATACTTTTCGCAATATAAGTACTCCAAATGTACAAAAATCTTCGTCAATAATATAAAGATTGTACGAAGAACATACTCGTAATACGTAGAACGTTTCGTAAACAGTACGAACAAAATTCTTTAAGAGTATATCACGTTTATTGTACCATGGATTCTACCATATTTTTTGGCCTGTCGAATTTGAATTTTTCAAGTAAAAAGTTTGTTTTTAGCACATACATTCCAGTAGTCTACATAAAAATACATTGAGTTATATTTAAGTAGAATGATCCACGGTACAAAAAACACGGTATAGCCTCCAGCTTAACAAAAAATAATTATTCGTAGTTTGCTTCACATTCAACGACGCAAGAAATTGTAAATTAGTTGATTGCATGACACTACCTTAGTTATTGTATCATTAACAAAACATTTTTCTAAATGAACCCCCTAGATTTTCGCATCTGTTATTGAAAATGAAAACGATACCAGTTACCCAAAAACTAAACATTCAGAAGACATAAAAAAAAATCCACAACTGGAACTGGAACCACCAGTACTTAGTACTTATATAATACAGTCCATCTCTGTTGCTACTTATCCTACGTAGTATGTGTTTTTGTAATTGAGACACTCTCAAGTGGCAACAAGAAGGAGGCACTAAGTGAGCTTAAGGACAAGTAAATATTTACTTCAAGATAAAGAAAAACAAAATAGCGAGAATATAGAATGTAATTGCAAAGAAATTTAAATTAATTTACCAGCAAATATTCATTGCAAATGAACCTAATTAAAAACAGAGATAAAGAAATTATTCTATTTTTCCAGAAGTATCTTCAATGTAGAAGTCACATCATGATGAAATGATGATGATGCATGTATTAATGTAAAACGTAAGAAAATTGATAGAAATGCCTAAAATTTAAAATTACTATGCTTTTGAAGTTACGAGGGCGACCGCAAAACTAACAGGCCTGGCACATTTTCTGTTTTACTAGCAACTTTTTTTCTTTGATTTTTTAAAAGCAATCTTTTATAAGCCATCTTTCAAAATTTCCGAAATATTTAATGATTATTTTCTCTGTTACAGGTGATTGAAGTAAACAAGTTTTATAATTTTTGAAAATTGGAAAATAAAGAGTTTCGTGCGGTAATTAAACACTTTTATATGAAAGGTTATACGCCACAATTAATCAAAGATGAATTGGATTCTGTTCATGGTGATAATGCACCATCATACTCCACCGTGAAATCCTGGGTTCAACAATTTAAAATGGGTCGTTCAAGTACGGAAGATGAACAACGCTCTGGAAGACCGAAAACTGCTACTACTATTGAAAACATTAGAAAAATATTTAATGAGGTGGCTAAAGATAGACGAATAAAGCTCAGAGAACTTGCTGATATTGTTAAAATACACGAAAAACAAGTTTGGAGTATTTAAAATGAGTAACTCCACATGAAAAAGCTATCCGCAAGATGGGTGCCGCGTTTGTTGACTTTGCCCCAAAAAATCGTCCGTTGGACCAATTCCGAGGAGCTTTTAGCGATTTTTCAGCGTAATCCAATAGAGTTCTTGCGCCGATTCATAACTGTTGATGAAACATGGATCCATCACTACATCCCAGAATGCAAAGAACAGTCAAAACAATGGATAGAAGCTGGTAAAAGAAGTCCCAAGAAAGCGAAAACTGTTAAGTCAGCAGGAAAAGTAATGGCCACAGTATATTGGGATGCAACTATAAATAGTGAATATTATTGTGCATTATTGGATCGGTTGAGTGAAGAAATCAAGATAAAACGACCGCATTAGAAAAAAAAAGTTCTTTTTCATCAAGGTAATGCTCCTTCACACACTGCATTTTTAACTTAACAAAAACTGGCCGAATTACGATTTGAAATTGCTCCGCATCCACCATATAGTCCAGATTTAGCTCCTTCTGATTATTTCTTGTTTCCAAATTTAAAAAAAATTCTTGGTGGCAAAAATTTTTCGTCCAATAGCGAGGTTATTGCTGAAACTGAGGCATATTTTGAAGGTCTTGAAAAATCTTATTTTTCGGATGGAATTCAAAAACTTGTAAAACGTTTATTGAAGTGTATTGAGTTGGAAGGAGATTATGTTGAAAAATAAATAATAATAATTCCAAAAAAACGGTTCTTTTTATGTTAGGCCAGTTACTTTTGCGGTCGCCCTCGTATAAGTATTTGGTTCAGTTAAATTTTTTTGAATTTGAATTTGATTTTTTTTAAAATCCCTCACACAACATTAATCATTTATGACATAAACTGCTTATTTAATATTTGAAAACAAACGTTTTCAAAAAGTATTTCTGCCCATTAAAAGTAAACTTGACAATACTTTGCACACGTAGACAAAACAACGGATCTGTCCAACATATTCTGGTACAAAATTAGAAAGGATACATGAAAATAAAATATTTTGAGAGACTTGCAGTTTATTCTATATGCAATAAATGTATTCTTTTCTGGTTACTAAAATAGCTTTGAATAGATGTTACTCGGTAAACAAGCGAGTTGGGTAAAGAAACGAGTTAGAGTTATCGCACTTAGTTTTCCTACAAAAAATCAAACATGACACACCCTGCTTTCAATAAACATATGTTTTGTGTTAAGGTCCAATTGGTATTGACGGTGGATGGTTGATTCTGCAACCTGCAGAAGTCTACCGTCGTCAACAGTCAAACTGTAGTTATCTCCCTCTAACACATGCAAAATGCAGCCCTCAACTGAAATAGCTGATTGCCTACCGTCAACCGTCAACCGTCCACCGTCAAGACTAAAGGCCCAATTAGTCTTGACGGTTGACGGTAGGCAATCAGCTATTTCAGTTAGGGGTTGCATTTTGCATGTGTTAGAGGGAGATAACTACAGTTTGACGCTTGACGACGGTAGACTTCTGCAGGTTGCAGAATCAACCGTCAACCGTCAAGACTAATTGGGCCTTAAATGAACCTTTATGTCTACTAAAAAAATAAACACAAGAAGAGGTCTCATCGCGTACTAAGTACTAAGTTTATCTCCACGAGATGGGATAAGTCAAACTATAAATGAACTTAAACGCATACTAGAAATTTTTGACATTTTTACAACATTGATTTATTATAAAGGGTGGTCCAACCAAAATGCACGATGTTAATTGTGAGTCACACCTTTGTTTGCCTAACTTAATTTGACATTTCCTTGCCAGTGTTTGACAAATTCAACGAGGTCAGCCCCTTAAGATTGTTAAAGACTGCTATAAAAGTGGGCGTTGAAATCAAAATACATTTTGCTTATTTCATGATTTTTTTTGATAGTCTAATCGACCATATGTGCCCACAATCGGCCAAGCAGTTACCATAAATGGTGTTCGGTAGCGCGAGATGATAACAGACTTCTTGTGGGCAGATATTGGAGATATGGACCTAGACAATATGTGGTTCCAATAGGATGGTGCCACTTGCCGCACAGCCAACAAAATAACGCCCCCTTTGCGCGAGAAATTCAATGGCTGTGTTATTGTGGGTCGTGGCGATGTTAATTGGCCGCCTCGATCATGTGATTTGACACCGTTGGACTTCTTCCTTTTAACATATTTTAAAACAAAAGTGAACTCTAAAAAGCCAAGAACAATTAAAGATAAAGGATGAAGTAATTCGGCACATTAACGACATTGAACCTTTATTATGTCTTAGAGTCATTGAACATATGGACCATCGGATAAAGATATGCCTCCGTAGCCGTGGCGTGCTCTCAGACGATATTTTGTTTCACACATAATTGTCATAGAGCTTTCTATCATATAATTTTAAGATAATTCTCTGAGAACTTTGTTTTTATTTATTACCCTTTATCTATAGTTTTTTATTGTCTGCTATTGACAAATTCGCCGATGAACACTCTTGCTGGTTGATTCTCTTTGGTGTATATAAAGAGAAACAATGTTGCCGTATTACTTTGAATTTTGTGCAATGTTGCCAGATAACCTTATTGCAAACAAACTGGGGAAATAAGCTATTTACATTCAAATACCACGGCTAATATGTTGGAAGCAAGTGACTAACATATTTTAAAGCTAGGGAGTCAATTATATCGCTGGTGTATCGAATTTACCTTTATAAACTCTTGGTTAGTAAAACTAGGGTTTGAGTATAGAACTGAGAAAAAATATTTAATACAAACCTTCATAATTGATCCGTCCATCCTGATCCAAATCCGCTATGACCAAAAGCTGTGTGAGTTGTGTTTCCGACAACGGTTCGCCGATCATCTCCATGGCGGATTGTAATTCATCACGGGTTATAAAACCATTTCCATCACGATCAAATACTCTGCAAAGATGATTAAAATTCCAACAATCTTAAAATATAATAAAAAATATAATAACCTTAAAATATAATACCCAAAAAACAAAACTTTTGTCGCACCAACCATATTTATATTGTTGCTACAACCATATTTTCATTATTAAATTTGGCAATAGTACTATTGTTACACACCAACAATATTAATATTGCGGCAATCATACTATTGTCAAAATTAAATTCAGTTAACAATACTATGGTTACGGCGTACATACTTTAATTGCGGAGAACATATTAATATTGCCGTGACCATATAGTAACCATGGTTTCTCTGCGTGTATGTAAAGTCATACTAAGATATTTTTCGATCTCGCCAGGGCCGCATGACTTCAAAATGAGTTCTACAGTTCAGAGCAGAAACTAAAAGCGGACCTCATTTTGAAGTTATGCGACCCTGGCGAAATCGCAAAATATCTTGGTATGACTTTACATAGCCCTCAAAAGTTGTTAGCTAAATAAACAGATTTACCTATCTGGTCGATCTTTCGGAAGGGTTAGTTTTACTTTCCACTCACCAACGCAATGCACCGACCGATCCCAAGACAATCGTAAACACCGGGTCGACCCAGGGTTGGAGCCCCGGAACTGTGTGCCGCTGCAACAACAACTTCATATAAAATATAAGACATCCTCTGAGTTTTTGCCAAATAAAAAAGCTAGTCGGGCGAGGTTGTCTATATGGAACCTTGAACTTCTGTCTGTCCGTCAGTCTGCACATCTTAAGCTTCTAATCAAAGTACATGTCGCAATCGTTGACCGATTTGCATGACATTTGGCCAAGGAAGAACGTTATTAAAATCGAAGAAAGCCGGTTCAGATTTGGATATGACAATTGTTATCCGATTTTTCTATTTTTTAACTCTAGCTGCCACATATTACATCTAGTCTTAAAGAAATTTGAAACGCGTTAGTTTTAAGACCAAGGAAGGACTTTATTGCATTTATAGAAAATCGGTTTAGATTTAGAAGTAGCTCCCACATACATATATACTTAGTAGGGACATAAATACTGTTACAACATTGAACACACTGAACTGAACATACCCCGTTAACCTCAATAGCGTTAGTCTGTAACGGGATTTTAAAATTACTTTTATCATGGAGTGGTCAGATATTTAGAACCGTATATCTGTAATAGCGCTTTTCAAGTGTGAAATGAAAAAAGCGATATTTTCAAAACGCTCCGGCCACTGTTTGAGGAGACTGGAGATGTAAAAGACCGCCACCGGTCGGGCCGCCCATAATCCATAAGTCGAATCATTAAAAAAGACTTGGGACTTGCTTTCAAGCGACATACCGGGCTTTCAAGCGACATACCGGACATTTTTTGACTGCAGCTTTAAAAAAAGAAAAATTTTGTTCACCGATGAAAAATTGTTTACCGTTCAGGAAAAATTTAACAAGCAAAATGATAGAGTGTATGCGCGGTCATCTAAGGAAGCATCTGAACTGATCCCAAGGGGGGAAAAGGGTCATCACCCAGCTTCAGTCATGGTTTGGTGGGGTGTCTCTTACGATGGGGTTCACTGATCTGCATTTCTGCGAACAAAGAGTCAAAACATCGGCCAAAGTTTACCAAGAAACCGTTTTGGATGCTGTTGTGAAGCCTCTTAACAAATCCCTGTTCCAGAACCAGCCATGGACTTTCCAGCAGGATTCTGCGCCGGCCCATAAGGCTAAAACTTCCCAGGCCTGGCTTCGAAACAATTTGCCTGCCTTCATTTCCTTGGCCCTCAGGCAGCTCAGATTTGAACCCTTGGATTTCAAATTGTGGACGGTTTTACAAGGTTTGTCACAAAAGATACCCCAACATTCGATCTCTTAAGACTGCTTTGGTTCGAGCTGTGGCCAATTTTCCAATGGACGAGGTTGGTGCAGCTATTGACGATTGGCCAGTGCGACTTAAGGCGTGTGTAAAGGCAAAAGGCGGACATTTCGAATAAGTAGATTCTTTTTGGATACAATATACATCAATAAATATATTAAAAAATATTTGGTCCATAAACATTTTGTACTTTTTATTTTACAGCATAAAACGTGTGTAACAGTATTTATGTCCCTACTAAGTATTGATCAGATTTTTCTGTTTTTAGCTGTAGAAACCACATCTTACATCCATTTCGATAGAATCTGGCAAACATTAGTTTTTTAGACCAAGGAAGAACGCTGTAGATATAGCTTCTATTAAAAATCCACTTATTAATTCCAGTCTTGATTTAATTTGACGGACGCTGTTGAAATTGAAGAAGAATGAAATATTTTCACAAATTTAAATATGACATTAGTATTTAAATCTGGGCAAATTTAAAGCCCGTCCAGGGTTGTCAAAAAACCTAGTTTCAGTTGGCTTTTCGGAAAATCCACAAGTGCAGGGTACAATATAAGTAGTCCGCCACGCGTGACTTTACCTTTTTTTTACTAGTAATGGATTCTATTATAAAATTCAACAGAATGGCAAGTGGTAGACAAATTAAAAAAAAATATTAAAAATCCAAATCTCCACATCTATAACGCTTATGTTATTCGACAAGCAACGTTTTTTTTCTGATGCTGTTGCCCAGTCTTACTTAAGCGTTACATGCTCATACATTGTCAGTGACAGCACAGTCATATCGTAAAACCACAGGAAAAATGTTTTCAAATGCATTCAGATGCTGCGGTTGTGAGTGTTTCAAAGAAATGTGAAAAAATTTAGGACACTGTCAGGCACACTGATACCATTGGAGGAGTAGGTAAATTTGAATTGTGTGAAATTTCACACCAGTGACTGGATTTTGGTTTTTGTTCAGCAAATGCGTTCAAAATCGTTAGCAATGTTGCGTGAAAGAGATAGAGACATTAACATGTCAACTAGGAATGTAATCTCAGTAATGTGGGATTAAAGTATGTAAATGTTAAGCTTCAGTACTCCAATTAGTATTGAAATAAAATATCTACTCCATGTCAAAAAAACAGGTACGATGTCGTTAAGTTCGGCCCAATAGAACCATATATATCCTCCACGCTGCTGTAGCGCAAACAAATACCCGTTTTTGGTCCATTTTAGCCCATCTTAGCCAAAACTTCAAAATTATTCTTTATTTGGATTCGTAGCAAAATGTGCTTTAATTTGATTGTATGTCTATATTCACTACTAAACGCACGCTTTGAAAATGCGAAACCTTTTTTTTTGGCCAAAAAGACCATTAACTATGCCCTATTTGGGGGCCCACTAATATTACCTGTTTTAACCATTGTCCGTCCTCAAAAAATTATTATTTGCTAAGCAAATACTCGAAGAAGTGTACTTTTTAGGGAGGTACCTTTAGTCCCTAAGAGGAAAACCATTAACAATCCCAAGCAGCTTATGAGAATAAGCCATCATCATGCTAAATTTCAGGTTGCTAGGTTTATTTGTATGACCACTATCGTGCATTCAACAGATACAAGGATTGACGGACGGACATGGCTAAATCGACGATATATGTATATTTTATAGGGTCGCAGATCCGTACTTCGTGGTGTTTCAAGTGTAATGACAAACTTAATATAACATTCACTTTTCGGTGGAGGGTAAAAAAAAACTTCTAAGTAAAATTAAAGACCTTTCAACACTTTTTTATATTTTCTTGACCACAACGAGTTGGGTGAACAAATAAACCAAAAAACATTTAAAACGAGGGGCATTTATTTTTGCAAATACCAAATCAAATTTACAATAGACCCTCTAGAGTCAGAGAGTGTATGATCGCTACTGCCGCATCAACATCCTTTAGGTACAACTTCCCACGACAGCCGGTTCTATCTACCCGAATGACCTAAAGCAGTAATCTTGGGCCAGGGGCTGTCATCTCGGCACTATTTGCTCATCCGCGTTTATTTCTACATAATCTGCAACATTAACACACATACATCAAACTTTCCTTAACGCCCACTTCGTTTCTTTTATAGCTACACCAACTTCAAAAAAGTAATTCTCAATGTTTTCAACATTTTCTACTGTAACTACAACATTTTGCACGTCTATATCCATGGTCGCTTGCACATACACCAGCATCTACAATTGTATCCACATCGAGCTCGAGGCCAAGGTTATTATTTTTTGTTATATTTTTCTCTATTCGATATTTCGTTCCTCTTTGAAGAACATCATCAGGAATCTACAAGATATTTCATTGGAAATACAAAAACAAATGAACATGTAAATTACGTAAAAACAAAAAAACATTTGTGCCCACACTTACAACTAAATTAAACAAAATAACTCCGTAGCGAGTACCTCCGTTTCTTGTTGTTAAGAAATGTACTGACCGTCGTTGCTTTGTTGCGCTTTTTTTGTTCTTTCTTTATTTGTTTTTCTTATAAGACTCCTATAGCTTTGAGCAGAATTATCAACGTCAGTTTTAAAATTCATTCTCTGCTCATTTGGAGTACTCATAATGTGCAGCATTTCGAGTGTTAATCGTTTGTTGTAGTGGCTTTCACATTGTAACACACTCACTCTCTTAAGCTCTGGTTGGTGTTTTTCGCTTGCACAGTGGGCAACAAGTGCTGTTTTTGGTGTCATCATATTATTATTTTTTAATTTTATGTCAGATTTGTGTCCTGACAGTCGTGTTCTCAGTCTGTTTTTGGTGGTACCTATGTAGTATTTTTCGCATTGTGCCGTTTCGTTACCCTTGCATTTTATCCGGTATATTAAGTTCGATTTGTCCATTATTTCAATTTTAGATTTTATGTTTGTAAAAAGCTTGTTTAATGTGTTGTTCGTCTTTGGCGCGATTCTGTAGTTAATTTTATCCATGCAGTTAGATTTTTCGAACCTTTCTGACTGCATGGATAAAATTAACTACAGAATCGCGCCAAAGACGAACAACACATTAAACAAGCTTTTTACAAACATAAAATCTAAAATTGAAATAATGGACAAATCGAACTTAATATACCGGATAAAATGCAAGGGTAACGAAACGGCACAATGCGAAAAATACTACATAGGTACCACCAAAAACAGACTGAGAACACGACTGTCAGGACACAAATCTGACATAAAATTAAAAAATAATAATATGATGACACCAAAAACAGCACTTGTTGCCCACTGTGCAAGCGAAAAACACCAACCAGAGCTTAAGAGAGTGAGTGTGTTACAATGTGAAAGCCACTACAACAAACGATTAACACTCGAAATGCTGCACATTATGAGTACTCCAAATGAGCAGAGAATGAATTTTAAAACTGACGTTGATAATTCTGCTCAAAGCTATAGGAGTCTTATAAGAAAAACAAATAAAGAAAGAACAAAAAAAGCGCAACAAAGCAACGACGGTCAGTACATTTCTTAACAACAAGAAACGGAGGTACTCGCTACGGAGTTATTTTGTTTAATTTAGTTGTAAGTGTGGGCACAAATGTTTTTTTGTTTTTACGTAATTTACATGTTCATTTGTTTTTGTATTTCCAATGAAATATCTTGTAGATTCCTGATGATGTTCTTCAAAGAGGAACGAAATATCGAATAGAGAAAAATATAACAAAAAATAATAACCTTGGCCTCGAGCTCGATATAATAATTATTTAGTAAAATTTAATATAAAGGCCGAATACAAAATTTAAAATTATGTATCCACATCTACATCTTCTATTGTAGCTATTCTTGAGATCAGAAACATTCATGTCGATTATGCACGCCGACGGATTTGCTTCGGATCGGATTGACTCGAACCGCACTCGACTCACTTTGTTAGGAAAATGGTCCGTCGGATGACTACATTACCAACATGAAGCCGATGTTACATTACAGCTGCGAAATTGACATTTATAAACAAATAAAAAACAAAAGTAATAAAGAAAGTGCGCTGAAATTGTTATAAAAATTTGCAATGAATTCGTCAATTGGATTTTTTATAAATTGTGAAGAAAAAAGTGGCAATAGAAGACAGGTACGGAACAGGGCCGTAAGTGTTTCTTCATATTCTCTACCATAGTAGTGAACTGAGAGCGGTTTGTCGTACGCTGTCTATAAAAAAACAAATAATTTAACCCGTTTACATACACATTTTATTTTTTCTCATCTTACCTCTTAGCTTCCATTAGAATATAAATTAAATCAAATTAAATAAAGAAAAACACAACCAAAGACTAACATGTCCGCACCAAATCAGCGATGATTTTCTTTCGGATATTTTTGTGTGCGAAGTGAGTCGCATTCGGAATACATAATTGCCATTTTTCCGCAACTGCATTACCATCGGCTTATATAATACCAAAATACGCAACTGCGGAAAAAATCCGATCCGATGCCATCCGTCGGCGTGCATAATCGACATGATTATCTCCGTCTATTTAAACATTAAAACTTTGTTTACGAATATTTCTACATCCTCGACTGCATCAATATCGACATATCCACGTCTATTTCTAAATGTTCACATGCGTCTACATAAACATCATATAACATCTACACGTTTTTTGGACCTTCTTCTGCGTCTACGGTAATATCTACAAAATTATCCACTTCAACTTGTTGATGTTCTACTGCGTCTTCACCATCATCTCTAGCATTATCGACATATTTTTGTAGCTGTCTTATTTCGTCTATCCACTTTTATTTTAAAACGTTCCAATGCATTTGCACTAACATACCCTCATTTATTTGTAAATTTTAAACTGCACCTATACCAACATCTACAATATTATCCACGCCATTTTGTAGATGTTATAATGCGCCCTTACCAATATCTACAACTTTACCACGTCAGTTAGAACATATTGTACTGCATCTACACCAATTCAAAAAGGGTTTTATTATTATAAAAGGGTTTTATTGCGTCTTCATTAAAATGAAGACAATTGTCCTTAAGGGCTGCTATATATATTTCTGGCCTAGTAATGAAAATGCGAATATTTATCATCAAAAATGTTTTTTTATTGTTTTTCAAAGTATTCTCAACATGCTTGAACAAAAGAGCCGAAGACCGTGAATACATAATGCTGAAGGACCATATCTCAAAAACTATTGTAGATTTTGTATATGTGACAGCGCATAGAGAAAGGGACCTAAGGGTAAAAAAATCAATTTTCACTTTTTTCTTTTTTTGATGTGGACAACATCTGAGCATCGAATGAGACCGATATATCAGTCGTGACTTGCTTTAATTTTTCAAAATAAATTGTTAAAGACCCATAAAAGTGGAGTGTAATCGATTCTTTATATGAGCTTGTAAAAGATAAGTGGTGTTTTTACTTGAATGCTATGAATAGAGCTACTGCTTTAACGAAAAGAAGACACTCTACTCAATCTTCATCATACTCTTGTCGCACATCATTCTCCACAGCCCATATTTTCAAAGTGTAGGCCATAAGAATCTATAGAATTCTTATAGAAGCCATAAAAGAAAATTTCATAAACCGAATCGAACACACAAACGAAATGGCCACCAGGCCATCAAGGCATTTGCTCGTCCCCGTTCCGGACAACCTGCCACCAAGCAGCGCAACGCTTGCATTCCTCGTCGTGCTTATTGTATTTATTACACACGTTATACATCACTCGCTGTCAGAAACATGCGTATGACAAGGCACAAAATAAAAGTCAACGACAACAACAGTGGCCCACTGCAATGCATTCATCCGTTTCGCAATGCCACAGCCAGACAAGTCGGTTGGTGGCACTGCCACTTGAATGGTTAAAGCTATGCCACACATCCATGGTACAGACAAACAGACAGATTGACTAACAGACCGACCGACATATGTAGTCGTACATACGTAACATGGTTAGCGGGATGTTGGAGGTACATACCTAAATGCTGCAATTAAATCCTCGGTGACATCATCCAATTCATCGGGTTTGCTGGCGTTCTCCTCGTACTGCTGCTGTTGCTGGTGTTGCTCGTCGCGCAGTGCCTGAATGCGGCCAACCCATTGCAGGAATTCCGCTTCGTTTATTAAACCATTACCTACAAAAAGCCGCCGGCATTATACGAAATTGAAAAAAACAGAAGAAGAAAACATAGGAAGTGGGAGAAAAGAGAGAGAGAAAAAGGAAAAAGATGCAATTAAAACAAAGAAAATCCAAATAGTTCATCAAATAGTTTCCCCTGCACTTAAAAAAGAAATGGAGCCATTTCCCATAACTTAATTAAAACTGTCTTTAGAGTAAACGGAAAGTGGTTTGTGGTATTGGAGAAATAAAAAAGGGAAAAGTAGATGTGTACAATAAATTTCAATAATCGAATTTAATAAATTTCGAATACGTTTTTTTTTTTTAATTTGCTTTGTTCAATATCTGTTAGTTTTTATTGTATTACCCGTTTCCGCTTTATATATTTCAAACCCGTATCACATCGTGGAGCGGGGTATTATTAGTTGGTTTTTATGGTAAAAGTATTATCTTATGCTTGTTCTAGAATGGATAAACCGGAGCCGAAAACCGAGATTTCTCAAGTTGCTTAAACTGACATTTCGGTTTATCCGGGTTTTTTTTCTCGGTTTTCAGTTTTTTTTAGTTTTATGAAAATTCAAAATTAGCACGCAAGAAAAATAAGAAAATTCAAAATTAGCACGCACAAAATACGTTTTTTTATAAGTTAGTTTCAAGGGAAATGTTTGCAACTGCCAAAAATGTTTGAGCTAGACCTGTGGGTAGGTGTGTACCGACCGACTCAAAATTTGCCAGCCAGTCTGTATGCTATGCATCTGAAAGTTGCAATCAACCTATTGGTCGCAACTGTTGTCCAATCTTCGTAAAATTTGGCAAAATTAAGTTTTTTGGACCAAAGCTAATGAAATACGTTCTTTAATAAAGAAAAATCAAATTAAAATGGGCCATACCGGTCACCGTTTTGTTACAGTCCTTGTACGAAATCCGTTCTTTAATGAAAAAAGTAAATTAAAAATTGGTCCTATCGGTCCACGTTTTGTTACATCCCCTGTACAAAGGACTTACCCGATTTTACATATAGCCGCTCTGGAACGCGCATATTGATTCCGATTTCGATCAAATTTGAACAAAAATACAATCTTGGATCATATAGGCCCTTTTTTAAGATAGTCTCCTTACAAAATATGGAGGCCCATAAAACGCTTTCAAAGGGTGGGCCGACTAAAACGCACGATGTTAATTGTGAATAAAACAAAAAGTTTTCATAGAATTATCTTGATAGTAGGATCTATAGGGTAGTCCATTTAAAGTTTAAATTTAAATCATCTGTACTGACAACTATTTTCAAATTTCTGGTTTTATTGGAAGGGTGATGCGTATTCGTTTTGCCGAATCGGCTGAAGATTGTGTGACAGAAGATGAAGAATTTTACCGAAAAATTGTGTTTTTAGATGAAGCTCGTTTTCATCTCGGTGGCTATTTCAATAAGCAAAGCTAACGCATAAGGGGTTCAGAGATCCCGCACATGACTATGGAGAAGTCAATGCATCAACAACGAGTCACTGTTTGGTGTGGATTTTAAGCTGGTGGCATTATTGGACCATTTTTAATCGAAAATGAGCAAGGAGCCGCCGTTACCGTCAATAGTGAGCGTTTAAAAAATGTATCCCACAAACTCGAAATTTTACTGGGGAAGGTTTTTTTTAAATAAAATCAGTTTGAATAAAGCTATTGTTTTAAAATTTATAATGTAAACATTTTTTTGTGTAACACATTTAATATAAATCATTTTAAATGGATATTTGCATCATAACGATTGTTTTTGTGGGATACATTTTTTTTGCTTTCCTTCTGGCAACCTATTATTAAAAAAGTGTGTAGGTTACACAAAAATTTATTTTAAGGAAGTGACTTCCCGTTTTTTTATTTAATTTTTTTACTTTTAAGGAATTAAATTAAATTTCATTTAAAAAAATAAATGTATACATTTCGTAGTATATTGGATAAAACAAAAATAAATTAATGTAATTCATATATTTAAAGTTTTGTGTTACAAAGTAATGTTATTCATATTAAAATCTTGTAAACTTAAATAACGATAGATAAATATATAAAGAATGCTAAATACTATTTTCCTGGTCGGTTTCAGGTAGCAAATCTGTAACAGATCCGTCCCATTTTAAATTTAAATACTCGTGTTGGAATTTTATGGGTATAGTTTTTCTATCGCAAAGCGTTTTCATATCCTTATATTTAGCAGAAGAAATGTTTAATATATCATCATATAATTGAGTAGGTCCCGTAGAAACTATTTCGGAGTTTCGTCTGGATCGTGGAATTGAATTTAGATCATAATTTATGGTTTCAGATTTATCAAAGTAGCCATATTTAAGAGTAATATTTGGAATATTTTTGTCCAATGTAACAGAGCGTAATTTTGTAAATTGAATTTTCACTGAATTTGGAAATAACGCCTGTGAAAATGTCTTCCAGTCTTTAAAATCACTGTTAGTTAATTCAATACAATTATATTTTCTTGGGTTGGTTCTTGCATTCGATATTATGGTGTACCACTCACTTGGAGCCCAAATAGTTCTATTCCGAATAAACGATTCAATTGTACTATGTGTCGAATCAACAGGCATCATGGTGTGTCCAGGCAACAAGTATGTGATTTTTATATTAGTCACAAAATTAGAATTTTCAACAAAATAGGTTAATGTCGCAAGCATAGCTCTGTTTTTGTTCTGTCCTGCGCAGCTATCACAATAAAGATGGACCACCGACTGGGTTTTTCTTTCATCGACTAATTTAAGGTATTGGAAAACAGTTGTGCAAATTTCATTACACCCTCGTTTACCATCCCCATAAAAAACAAAACCCATCTCTTGTACCACTCTCATAAAAACTTTCATTGTAGAATGAATATTTTCTAGAATAGAACAAAGTAACACTTTGTCCATAGGGAGTATTTAAGACCTTTTGCAAGTCGAAACTTGTACATAAATAAGACGGATTCTCTTTGCATAGCTTTTGGTCCTCCAAAAATATTTGCTTACATTGCTCTTTGTCCTTTAGATGCATTTGATACTCTTCTGATGAATGCAATTGCTTTTTGGATTCTGTGTCTAAATTATTGTAATTCTCGCATAAGATACATTTATCTTTTTTAGGTAAATGAAAGCCTAAATTGAAACTGTTTCTAAAAATATTACGGAATACTCTTAACGATAACTGACTATGTATTTACTTTATCAATAGTTTTCAAATGCTCTACATAATGCTGATATAGAGTTTTTATATTTCGAAATTCTTGAGGTAGATATAATTTTGTACTTTTATTCCGGCAATAATGTGAAGGAACCGCTGGTAATTGTTCTATAAAGGATTTTGCTAGCGATATGCTTGCTTCGTCAGATTTGTTGTGTGCAGTTGGCTTTTTTATATTTTCAAGGCAAGTTTTATACGAACTTGTATTTTTTATTACGGATATTAAAACCGTTTGTGAAATGTTCAACGTTTTCAATAAAAATTTTTGACAAACTTTAAAACTAGTGTTATTAATATTGATAAAATAATTAAAGCTGCACTTTTTTCTGTCACTTTCTCCATATCGCCTTTTAATATCGACTTGTTTAACACAAGAAGACAGCCAATCTTTCTGCCTAATTTTGTTGCCTATTCCCCAGAAATGTTCATTCACTCTTACTCTTTCATCTTCAGAAATTTTATCATGACACGAATTTGGACATTTTTTCTTTAAGCACGGGTTGGGCAAAACACTCGTAATTTTTTTCTTAACTTTTTGCAGCCTTTTAGGTATTCTCTTTTGCTTTCTGTAGCCCCTTTTCCCAACACAAGTTTCCTCCTCGACTTCTTTTAAACTTTCCAAACCATTTAAATCAACGAAAGATTCATCTGAATCGCTATACGGTACCAGGGAGAGCTGTAAAAATATCCAATAGTTGAAAACAAATATATTTTGCAAAAAAATGCATACCTTCGACATATTGTTCTAAAGCTTCCATACAAATCTTTATCTTTAATTAAAGTCTTAAAAAATTGTGTTTTTTTTTATTTTCTCCCCTTGTGTTTCATTTATTTTAAAAGAGAATTAAATTGTATCCCACACAAGCGTTCAAAGAAAATGTAAACAACTCACCATATGCATTTACATTAAAATTGTTTTTGTTATAAAATCATATCGGTTTAATCTACAGCCATGAAATTTTGACAGATCATGCAAATGATGTTGAAATATCGATTTCGATAAAAAAACAAAAATCGATTATATTGTGGGATACATTATTTTGGCGGTAATGGCTCGATATGACATCAAAATTGTTATTAAAGAGATTCGACGCTAAACAATCGAAAATGTACTGACAAATTGGGTTGGTCGGATGAGGTATTGCCGACCCAGTTGTGGTAGTCATATGAATGATATTGTGTTCCATTATAAAGTGGCAAAGTTCAACCTTGCCAGAAATTTAAACAAATTATTAGTTCTTTTTCTTTACATCCGATTCAAATTTAAAATATTAAATCGTCCACCCTATGACATAAATTAAGGGTCAAATGCTTGCCACGGCTTCGGTGGGTTACCTCTCTCCAATGTTTCATATGTTTAATGACTCCAAAACATAATGGAGGTTCAATATCGTTAATGTGATGAATTTCTACCTCTTTTAGCTCTTTAATTGTTCTTGGCTTATTGATGTACACTTTTTCTTTTACATATCCGCAAAAAAAGAAGTCCAACGATATCAAATCACCTGATCGTTGAGTTTCTCGCGCAAAAGAGCCATTGTTTCGTTGGCGGTGTGGACGTTATATGGTTCCAACAGGATCTAAATCCTCAATTTCGGGCCCCAAGAAGCCCGTTATCATCTCGCGATAGCAAACACCATTCACGGTAACTGCTTGGTCGACGCCCAATTCTTTCGATTGGGGACACATTTAGTCGATTATGCTGACCAAAAAATCACGAAGTGCACGTCAAATGCTTCAACATGCTTAACGTTCTGCCTAATTGTGTACCTCTCCATAGTTGAATATGTCAAGCACTAAAACAAAGAAATGTCAAATTATGTTGGGCAAAAAACTTGGCGTTAAGGTGTGACTCACAAAAAGCTTCATGCATTATGGTTGAACCACCCTTAACAAGAACATACGGATATCAAATAACCGAAATATAAAATTATGTTTGCTAAATGGCTAAATTTCTTTTTAATGGGCCACATCGGCCTAGGTTTTGAATAGCCTACAACAAACAAAGGTTTATTCCGATTTTAGGTAAAACCCTTGTTTAAACTCCATATTAATTACGACATCTACCAATTTTGGTACTGCATATCAAAGACGATGAATTGTAGAAGATAGGCGATATGCTTTTTTATTGCAATAATGTAGAAACACAGCACAAAACGCATAAATTCTCAGTTTATTTTTTCAAATTCTCGGTTATTTTTACCTAAAACGAGAACTCTTGAAAGTCAAAATTGAAACATAAGAAACAACGAAAATACTAAATTCGCACACTTTAAACACAAAACAAACAGCATTGCCAAAATTATTTTTACTCATCTCCGTTTTTCGATTTCCCGATAGTGCTGATATTGCCCCCTTTGTACAGTTTATTGTCTTTGGTGCATATAACTTTAAAGCAATAACCAGTCCTGTTAAAATCAGACTAGGTCCAAGGTCCATGTGTGGATAAAGCCCCAAACCCTAACTGCACAGAAAACCCGGTTCCTCTAAAAATAAAGACATATGGAAATTAAATATCAATTAAATTTCTCACGAATTTAAATATGTCAATATTTTTTTACCTTCAGTTATATTTGAGGGCCGAATACAGGGTTGGGACCTACGGCCGAAATATCTAACCTCCCTCAAATAAAAGCATATGGAGTAACCTCTTTTTTTCTTTTAAAATAGGTATTTTTTTATAATAATACAATCGTAGTAAAGAGCGTTTTTTTAAGTGTGGTTTTCAATCTGGCCACACATTTTTCGAAGTTGGTCTTTTTGACTGCTGTCACATGATTTATGCTCAGTTTGGTTTGCCATTTTATTAAAAAAATAGACTTACTCCAAAAACACTTGCAAGTCGTACACGCAGAGAAAAAACATGGTTACTACATGGTCACAGCAATAAAAGTATGTTCTCCGCAATAGAAGTATGTTCGTCGCAACCATAGCATTGTTAACTGAATTTATTTTTGACAATAGTATTATTGCTGTAATATTAATATTGTTAAAATGTAACAATAGTATTATTGCCAAATTTAAAAATAAAAATATGGTTATAGCAACAATATAAATATGGTTGGTGCGACAAAAGTATTGTGTTTTGCGTTTTATGTCAACAATAATATGATTACGGCAATCATACTGTATGATTGTAATTTTTCTTCATTCAAATATACTTTTAAGAACAAAATGTTATTGGTACGTCTCTAATGCAATAATAGTACTTTTTTATCGAAATTAAATTATTTTAAAAAAGCTGTTTTGGCTTTGTTTAACTGAAATTTTTTTAATAAAAACGCTTACGTTTATTTAAACTTATTTTTTCTACTGTGAAATAAATCACTCCTATTATTTTGAATTTAATGTTTTTTGTTTAAATGGGTGGATGAACATATAGATATAAAAATCTCATTGAAAACTCCTACTGAAATCGACGATGCCGCTGAGTATTTTACCACCTTACTACACGATGCTTCCTACAGATCAACTCCTAACTACGATAAACACAAATATAACAGAGTATATTTATCGCTTGAAATCAGAAAGTTGATCGCGAAAAAACGGAGATTGCGGCGCATTTGGCAAATCACCCACCACCCACTAGACAAGAGAAACCTAAACAGAGCAACTGCAGAACTGAAGACCATTTTAAGCGAGTTTAAAAACCAATCGATAGCCAGCTTTCTAGCGAATCTAAACACACATAATAGCACCGACGAGAACTATTTATGGAAGGCTACAAAATATTTAAAACGACCGAGGATAAGAGATATTCCTATTAAGGATTCCCATGGAGTTTGGTACAGAACCGACCAACAGAAAACAGAAGCATTTGCTGAACATCTCAAATCAACCTTCATGCCTTCCAGAAATACGGGTTCCGCAGCAGAAATTAATATACATCGCTTCTTGGAAATCCCATGCCAAATGGACCTTCCTATAAAACACATTACACCTTTCGAGATTAAAACCGAGATAACCAAACTTAATAGGAAGAAGTCAAACGGATACGATTTAATTAATGCTCAAATGCTTCAAAATCTGCCAAAAAAGGGTATACTATTTCTAACATATTTATTCAACGCACTCATACGATTAAGCCACTTCCCAACCCAATGGAAGTGTGCACAAATAATCATGATTCCAAAACCAAATAAGCCAGAAAATGAAGTCGCGTCATACAGACCAATAAGCTTACTGGTAATTATCTCAAAAATATTCGAAAGAATATTTCTTCAGAGAATGTTACCCTTAGCTCAGGAATATAATATAGTGCCTGATTACCAATTCGGCTTTCGAAACAAACACGGTACCCCTGAACAATGCCACCGCATTGTTGAGTTTATAACCGAAGCATTTGAAACAAAAAAATACTGCTCTGCAGTATTTTTAGATATCAAACAAGCATTTGACCGAGTCTGGCACCCTGGTCTGCTTTGGAAAGTTAAAAAGTTATTGCCTACGCCATATTTTCTCCTTATTAAATCATATCTTTCCAACAGAACATTTTACGTAAAACATAAGCGCAAATCTTCTAGTATTCTTAATATTTCCTCTGGAGTTCCACAAGGCAGCGTTCTAGGTCCTTTCCTTTATACACTGTTTACATCAGACATGCCGATTTCCCCCGACACCATGGTGGCTACGTACGCTGATGACACCGCTATTCTGTCATCGAGTAGTTGTGCAGTTGAAGCTTCTATGTCAGTTCAAAGTCATATTCATCGCCTTGAATTATGGATGACCAAATGGAAAATTGAAGTAAACTGCAACAAATCATGTCACGTCACATTCACAATGAATAGGAGTGAATGTCCGCCGATCAGTATAAATGGTTCCATTATCCCTAAAAACAACTATGTAAAATACCTTGGAATATACCTTGATAAAAGATTGTCGTTCAAACAACGCATAAAAACGAAAAGAAAACACATGGAAATAAAGTTTAAAAAACTTTACTGGCTTCTAAATCCAAAATCGTCATTAAGTATAGAAAATAAAATTTTAATCTACAAAGCTATCATTAAACCTGTATGGACATACGGAATTAATATATGGGGCACTGCCAGCAACTCTAACATAGCTATAATACAAAGATTCCAGTCAAAATCACTAAGGACTATTCTTGGAGCCCCGTGGTTCGTTTCCAACAAAACCATACACGATGACCTGAGACTGCCATATGTGAAAAATGAAATAAGAAACATGACAGAGAAATATTTAAATAGATTAAGCTACCATCCCAATTTACTAGCCATATCGTTACTAGACGATTCAAACGAAATCAAGAGATTGAAAAGATTTCATATTTTGGACCTGCCTTTTAGAGAATAAGATATTGACCAATTCGTTTCAATCACAATTGATTTGAATTATTTTTGGATATGTATATTTTTAATATTTTATAAATATATTTCGCTTAATGTAGTAGAAATATAAACCTAGAGTAAAAATTGTATTCGAACATGTAAAACATTGCATTGATCTCATTTGCTTATTGTCTCCAAGACAGATTGCAAATATAATAAATTAAATAAATAAATGTTTTTTGTTTGAAAATTTTTCATAATTCAATTCTATTGTCGACAACTTAAACAAATTCTAATAAATTATATTGGAGGTCATAGTATAATTGTGTGTGATCATACTATGTTTGTAGGGATCATAACATGGTTGCGTGTGAATCTTACTATGGTTGTGAGGATCATACTATGGTTGTGGAGATCATAGTATGGTTGAGTGTGAGTCATACTATGGTTGTGGGGATCATAGTATGGTTATGTGTGAATCATACTATTGTTGTGAGGATCATAGTATGGTTGTATTTGAATCATACTATTGTTGCGAGGATCTTAACATTGTTGTACCACAACCACATACCCAACAATAGCATTATCCTCTTCGAATATTGTCACGACAACCATACTTTTTTTCTGCGTGTAGTGAATGGGCCACGACACTGATTTTTAAAAGAAAATTTTGTTCAGCGATTAAGCTCACTTTTGGTTGAACCAAAATTGTCGCCTTTGGAGCAGAGAAAATCCACAAGCCATGTTGAGACGCCGTTACATCCTCAAAAAGTCACTGTTTGGTGTGCTCTATAGGCAGAGGGAAGCATTCGTCCATATTTCTTCAAAAATGAAGCTGGCCATAATGTTCCAGTCAATGGGAAACACTATAGAGTCATGAGTAATGACTTTTTCGTGCCTGAATTGGAGGATATTGATGTGGACGACCTTTGGTTCCAAGAAGACGGCGCTACATATCATAGGGCCAACTAAAGAATTAATTTATTGCAGGAAACTTCTGGTGAGCTCATTATCTCTCGTCGTTGGCCTTTGGCGCGGCCTCCAAGAACGTGTAATTTAACACCGCTGGACTATTGATTTGGGGTTGTGTAAAGTTGCTTGTCTACGCAGATAAGCCCGACACCCCAAATGGCCCTAAATGCTGCAAGAAGTAGTCGAAGATTATGCCTCTTGGCTGAAATTTGCCCAAAATTATTTTTAAAACAGAATGGCGAGACCTTGTCTTAATAATAAAGCTGATTGGCAATAAAATTAAATTACATGAGTTTTATTTCTTCTTGAAAACCACACGTCTGAAAAAACACCCTTTACATATATTTTACATATTATCCGAGCAACTATCGATAGTTTGACAGCTCTACTCTGTGGCCCAAACCCCAAATGAGGTGAATGTAAGCAATTGTGTTAGGACAAGATGTCAGTTGGCCTAGCAGAGGTTATATTTATCCCCACTATGGAATGCACAGTAGAGCGTACCAGGTTACAAGTAAAAAAAAAGTTCGCCGTACACCTTCGAATATGAAGTATTATTGAAAGGTAGTTTCAAAAAATTTTTTTTTTATTTTTTTATGCCGAACGTAGGGGTCGCGCTTTTACATTTTTCTATATAACTTCTGCATTTATAAATGGTTTTTAAAGTGTGATACATCGATGTTTTTGTCTCGACGAGGCCGATTTTTTTGTCTTTGAAGTCATTGAGCTCAAGCATCCTTAGGAAGAGTTTCATGATTTTATGCGAGCTTTAATTTTCTGATATTAGAGTGGTACATTAGGGTAGTAGCAACTGAGATATGATGGGTAAGTACCAGAAGGGGGTGCTTGAGCTCAATGACTTCAAAGACAAAAAAATCGGCCTCGTCGAGACAAAAACATCGATGTATCACACTTTAAAATCCGTTTATAAATGCAGAAGTTATATAGAAAAATGTAAAAGCGCGACCCCTACGTTCGGCATAAAAAATAAATTTTTTTTTTTTTGAAACTACCTTTCAATAATACTTCATATTCGAAGGTGTACGGCGAACTTTTTTTTTGAGGTACGCCCTAATGCTTCTTTATTACACAGAAAAACACCTTCATGAACACATCGATAATTAAGTAAACTGCGCACTATGTGTAGTCCAGATCATTAGAGTAGCTTCAGGACCGACTTGACTTTTACATTTTTAACCGTCAATGTTAAGTCGACATACGTTCTGGGGCCAGGAGTTTGACAGTACCTCTACGTACCTCTTCGGTTAGTGTAAGGTCACCAATACCGTATCGTCTTATGGATTACATAGCCATTTTAAAAATATTTACCATCAAATATTGTGACTATCACATCCCCAAGTCACATATCACACCCCCCAAGTCACATATCACATCCCAAAGTTTTATGTCCACTCCCCTAAGCATGACTACAAGGTGCTGAAGAGATGACAAATGTCCTCCTGTTTTGATTTCCAGCCGAGCTTATCTTTTAACTGATTACTGCGCATTGGAGTAAATCCAATAAACTACGAGTAATTCGAGAAAGAACAAACAAAACGACCCGTAAACTACAAACGGGCGGATTGCCAGGCAGATGCCCGTTGTCAAATTTATATGCAAACCCGATTTAAATCATGCGGCTACAATTGAAATACCCGATCTGAGAGCGACGAAGGCGGTGTAACAGGAGGGGAATGCGGTTGGCAAGAGAAACAAGAGATTTGTCATTGTTACAGATTTTAAGCCATTCAACAGCGCGATTATTTTAAATGTTACTCTTATGTATTTGTGCATGAACGTGTGTGTGCGTGTGTGAGTGTAAGTATGAGCATAAGTATGACTGAGCGTATATCCGTTAGTTTGCTTATACGTACTCAAATCTTGTAATATTCGTAGCAGTAGTTGTGTTCATTGTTATTGTTGTTTTGTTGCTGCTGTATTGTTTTTGTGTTGTGTGTTTATGTCATTCATTGTTGTTGCTTACAAGGCTATTATGCCATTTTGTAATAAAACAAAAGCAACAACAGCCCGGTGGCTGCGGCCTCAAAGGCAGTGCAAAACAATGCCAGAAAAAATCCTCCTTCACTTACATGCACATACACTCAAACACACACACATATAGAAATATATGCACAGTTTACTTGCAAGTGGCTGAGAACGCCTTCCTCTATTGCCAGCTAGCCAGCTTTTGCCAACTCTGCCACAGTGGGAGAAACATAATTTTATTTCGTGTCCTTTTTCCAATACCTTTGCGATTTAAAAGATGTGAAATAGACAAACTCTTTAGCCTTGAGGAAGACATTTTAGTACATGCCATTACTATAACGTCAGATTTGTCGACTCCTTTCCTTTACTAAAGGGTGGTCCAACCTTATCGCACGATGTTAATTGCTGGCACAAATAAAGACCGATCGTGCTCAATTTTCAAAAAGTACGTTATATTCGAGCTATAACACAGTGTAACAAAAAAGAATGAAGTCAAAATACCTTGGAAGTGATATCATTTTTCTTTTAGATCTTGCTGAGTACAACAAGAAACCGGATTTGAAATTTCCCAAACACCTCTAAAATCTGGAGTTACGGATAAAAAACGGTTTTTTGGATCTTACACACTTAAATGCCAATAACTTGGTTGAATATCAACCGATTTTAAGTTTTTCGGCTGATTTGGAAAGAAGAAAAGCGGCATTTCGAATGGTGTATACACTTTTAAAATCACACTAAACAAAATGGGTGTATTTTTCCTGTATACTAATCTTTTGAAAATGTTTTGTAATTTTTTAACTTTGGATGCGTTATTACACAGAATTTTTTAAAAGGAACTGAACAATTTTTGACTGGTACGTGGGCGACCGCAAAACTAACTGGTCTGGCACATTTTTTGTTTTACTAGCAACTTTTTTGTTTTTGTTTTTTAAAAGCAATCTTTTATAAGTCATCTGTCCGAATTTCCGAAATATTTAATGATTATTTTCTTTGTTACAGGTGATTGAAGTAAACAAGTTTTATAATTTTTGAAAAATGGAAAATAAAGAGTTTCGTGCGGTAATTAAACACTTTTATATGAAAGGTTATACGCCACAATTAATCAAAGATGAATTGGATTCTGTTCATGGTGATAATGCACCATCATACTCCACCGTGAAATCCTGCGTTCAACAATTTAAAATGGGTCGTTTAAGTACGGAAGATGAACAACGCTCTGGAAAACCGAAAACTGCTACTACTATTGAAAACATTAGAAAAATATTTAATGAAGTGATTAAAGATAGACGAATAAGGCTCAGAGAACTTGCTGATATTGTAAAAATACACGAAAAACAAGTTTGGAGTATTTTACATGATGAACTCCACATGAAAAAGCTATCCGCAAGATGGATGCCGCGTTTGTTATCTTTGCCCAAAAAAAAAGTCCGTTGGACCAATTCCAAGGAGCTTTTAACGATTTATCAGTGTAATCCAATAGAGTTCTTGCGCCGATTCATAACTGTTGATGAAACATGGATCCATCACTACATCCCAGAATGCAAAGAACAGTCAAAACAATGGATAGAAGCTGGTAAAAGTGGTCCCAAGAAGGCTAAAACTGTTAAGTCAGCCGGAAAAGTAATGGTCACAGTATTTTGGGATGCAAGGGGTATAATAGTGAATATTATTGTGCATTATTGGATCGGTTGAGTGAAGAAATCAAGTAAACGACCGCATTTTAAAAAAAAAAGTTCTTTTTCATCAAGATAATGCTCCTTCACACACTGCATTTTTAACTCAACAAAAACTGGCCGAATTACGATTTGAAATTGCTCCGCATCCAACATATAGTCCAGATTAAGCTCCTTCTGAATATTTCTTGTTTCCAAATTTAAAAAAAATTCTCGGTGGCAAAAAAAATTCGTCCAATAGCGAGGTTATTGCTGAAACTGAGGCATATTTTGAAGGTCTTGAAAAATCTTATTTTTCGGATGGAATTAAAAAACTTGAAAAACGTTTGATGAAGTGTATTGAGTTGGAAGGAGATTATGTTGAAAAATAAATAATAATAATTCCAAAAAAACGGTTCTTTTTATGTTAGGCCAGTTACTTTTGCGGTCCCCCTCGTATAATAAAGAAAGTGTTCTTACGAATACAATTTGGTGTCATTTTTCCATTCGTCCATTCGAAACTGATTGAGTTATTCAACTTTTATTAAAACAACATTTTTTGAAAAAATACAATTATTGGCAAAACTACTTAGAAATGTTTGTTAGGCCGTTTTCTTTTTAATTGAACTTTATCAGTATAAGCGTTTAAGAGACCCGCAAAATTCGGAAATAATTTTGTTTTTATCTTTTCCTTCAAAACGTTTTTCCATTGTAATTATTTGTTGATGAAAGTGTTCGCCTTCTTCATCACTGAACTGGCCCAGGTTTTCTGAGAAGAAGTCTAGATGTGACTGGAGGAAATGAGTTTTAATTGACATGTTGCAGCCCATTTCGCCATACGCATTCAAAATTTCCTTAACAAACGCGACATAGTTGTCGCTTCTGTGATTACCAAGAAAGTTATCACATAGTGCAACAAAACTCTTCCATGCGCGTTTTTCAATGGAACTGAGCTTGTTGATAAAATTATCATCTCTCATAACTTTACGAATTTGAGGTCCAATGAATGTGCCTGAAATTCATCAGAACTGATAAATGCGATAACAAATATTAGATCTGTTAAGAAATTAAAACCTTTTTTAATTTGGCTTCGCTTAATATGGGGAACACCGCTCTAGGATAGCAAAAAGCTTCACCTAATATCCTAATTTTAGATGCAGTGGTGGCAGAACAACCTTATAAGCTGTAACTAATGTTTAAAACGTGTTTCCTGCCTATTAGATATGTGTCACAAGATGGCCATACCTTGAGACCATAGCGATTTGGTGCACGACTATCCCATTCACAAAGATAACACGGATAATTTGTGTAAGCACCTTGCATACGAAATAAAATTGTCAAAACCTTTAAATCAGCGACGACTTTCCATTTATGCAAGTCATAGTTCAGTCATGGTTCATAACTTCATACGCTTCTTTTGTACTAGTCGCATATGCGATTGGAACAGATGGTAATAGATTTTTGTTATGCTTTCAAGCCTAGAAATAGCATTAAAAATTTTATACAAAAAATTAAAATCTATTAAAAATCAATATGTTTGTTGAGTACGTGCTTTTACATGAACCGTCAATGAAAAGTTGCCATTCGTTTGGGTACATCAGCGCAATATATGAGATTACTGTCATTTTCACCAGTCTTAAGACTTTCTTCAAATAACAATGACCGGTCACTTCTTTTACAGAAAGTAACACGAAAATCTTCTATCACCAAATTCCACTGCCTTAATCGCGATCCAAGGATTTCAGCCTGTCGTTTTGACAAACTTAAATCGTGAACGAGATCGCAGAAATCTGCATTTGAAACAAAATGTCGCTCCGTTGTAGATTTGGATGGAAGGTACTCTTCTTCCACCAAATACTTTTCAGCTTCAAAACCACATATGCTCGTTAACGGAGCTTTATCATTACCAGATATCGGGTTTGTAACACTTACAACATTTGCGTACTTTAGATTTTTGCGGGTTTTTAAAATGTGCCCTGAAATATTTGTTTCACAAAAGTAGCAATCATCTGGTCTATGGCAGAGCTGATGATGCCAAGTCATAGGCGTACAAAAGGGCAAAGAAATTGAAGATTGAACTTTGTATTTTTTTAATGTTGCACAGCAATTTTCACAAACAAATTCTGGTTCATACCAGCGACTAAATATGTAAGAACGATTGCAGACTTTGTTGTATACTTTTACCACAGCAATATTTTTTTTAAAATCACGCCTACGACTGAGTGAAAACACGTCATTCCATGTTGAGTATTTGTAAGATACTAAATTTTATTTATACAAAAAGTGATTATATCAAATTTTAAAAATATTTCAAGTTATCTAGTATAACCTCCAGCAGAGATTACAAATCAAAGAGGAGGCCAAATATACAAAACATAATATACAAAACAATTTTCAATACTGGTATTCATCCTAAGTACACGAAAAGTGTCACATTTCCTTTGTGTGCGGGATGCTCCTACCACTAGCCATTATCACCATGTGGAAAAGTACGATCATGAGCGAGCTTACAAATATTATCTAATGTATACAGTTAACAATTTTATGGGCTGCACTTGAGAATGCAACATTACCCAACATACAATTTTAAACATGTTCAACTTTGAACAATGACGGATATCCGTAAATAGGCCACATATGTAACAAAAGTTATTCCGTTTATCACACATTTTTTTGGTTAATTACAATCGATTATTATCAAATCGCTTACATTTTTATTAATACAGTTTCAAAGCGATCAAGAAGTGATAAATCAAACAAAACAAATGAACAAAACGTAAAACAATATGTTTAAATGACAAATGGGATACTGAGATATTCAATAAAAAAAACAAATATTTTTGAGGAGTTTGGCCAAATTTTTTTTCAAAAAATTTCGTTTTACTAAAAGTTGAATAACTCAATCAGTTTCTAACGGATTTTTAAAAATGATACCGAGTTGTATTTCTAAGACCACTCTCTTTATTATTCAGTTCAAAAAATTTTCGGTTCCTTTTAAAAAACTCTGTGTAAAAACGCATCCAAAGTTAAAAAATTACAAAAAATTTAAAAAAAAATGAGTTTACAGGAAAAATACACAGATTTTTTTTCAGTGTGATTTTAAAAGTGTGTACACCATTCGAAAAGCCGCAGTTTCTTCTTTCCAAGTCAGCCGAAAAAAATCGGTTGATATTCAACCAAGTTACTGGCATTTAAGTGCGTAAGATCCGAAAAACCGGTTTTTACCCGCAACTCCAGATTTTGGATTTCAAAACCGGTTTCTTGTTGTACTCAGCAAGATCAACAAGAAAAATAATATCATTTCCCAGGTATTTTTTTCTCTGTCACACTGTGTAATCGACTGTGGCAAAACTGGACCATATCCATAGTACAAGTTGTTCAACCCTTATGCACGATTGTAATTGTGAGTCGCACCTTAACATCAAGTTTTTTGGCCAGCTTGAACGTGAAATGTGACATGTACATGGTCGCATAGTTCGTTCTGCCGAAAACATTGATGTTGTTCGCGATAGTGCGTCAGAACAGCCATCATCTTCGACTAGTGAATGGTGTTCGCCATCGCGATTCGATTACGCACTTTCTGTGGCCAGAAATTGAAGAAATGAATCTGGACGTTATGTCGTTCCAGCGGGATGGTGCCACTTGCCACACAGCCAACTAAACAATGGCTCTTTTGGCGAGAAATTCAATGACCGTCTTATCACACATCGTGGCGATGTTAATTGGCCGCCACGATCATGTGATTTGACACCTTCGGACATCTTTCTTTGGGAATATGTAAAAGAAAAAGTGAACGTTATTAAGCCAAGAACAATTCAAGAGCTTAACTATGTGATAAATTGGCACATTAACGACATTGAACCTCCATTATGTCTTAGAGTCATCGAAAATATGGACCATCGTGATGAATTCAATTACCGTTTAATTGAATTTTCTTTGTACTTTTATATAAGAACTGCTTTGTTTTCAAATCAAACCAATTCAAATCAATTGCTAATTAGTAATTTGTAGAAATAAAGTTATTTAAGAAATAATGTAAGCGAGTAATAACTGAGCTCGCTTAAACCCGCTATAGTCGTCTTCATAATACGTTCGTGAACACCATGCAATCACTTTAAAGAAGGCGGTTTCATAATCGTTATTTGCTTTTCCCGGAACTTTTCTCAGGATTTGGCGTAATGTGAAGATGTTGGTAGATGTAGGAAGCAATTTTCAACTAATGGATAAGAAAAACTCAACTTTTTCCGATGAACGTTATTTTTTGTATACAAATCAAGATCACTTTAGCTCAAATGAGATTATATTCCCACAGTGCCATAGCTATAGCCATTGCCACCGACAACCTTCAATGTTTTCTTCCACCTTCAACGGCAACATTTGCCAACAATGCCAAATGTTTTGTAATTTAACTGTTTGCAGAAAGGACTTATTCTTTAGCATTTACTCAACCAGTCATTCATTCAGGCATTCAGTCATTTCTGCGTTCAATGCAATGGCCTTGATATTGCATTTCGTAGATGGCGTCGTCTCGAATGCCAAACTCGGGAAGATGAGGCGGGGGCACTAGCTTTGGCTATGCAACAGCCATAGCTAACAGAAAAACAGACGCCATATCAAAGAAGAAGACAGACAAGTTACAAAAATGAGTATTACCTTGATTTCGTTTTATTTTTTCGCTTTTTTTGTTGTCAAGTTTCGTTATTCAGGAAGAGCAGGCCTAATGGCGCCAAAAAATCACAATCATCATCACAAGTCTGAAAACATAAATGCCACCGCAACTGTGAGGGTCAGGGAGCAGTAGGACAGGGTAAAGGGTGTTGTCACCAAAACTACTACGCGTTTTCTTCCTAATTTTCTGTAAGACTTTCTGCTCTTCTTCGTCTTTTCTATTTCTCGATTCAACTTGGCCTTTGGTACTGTGCAGTGTGATTGAGGCCACGGTACCGGTTGATCGATATTTCTATACGAGTTGATAACAATCATACGCCCGGTGGTACAACGGGGGAATGGCAACAAGCGCAACCGAAATGAAACGAGAAGTTTTTATGTGCGAAAAGAAGCCAACAAATACACATAAACACATACAAAAAGGAGTGCAATTAGAGTGCGTACCGGGTGGTCCATCTAGTGGCTACAAACAACGTAACTGAAATTTAGTTTACTAAAGGTCAAATATCTTCTTTAAGAAAAATTGGAACAAATTAAGGACCACGTATACAAACAAGACCGCAATAAGTGTGCATACAAGGTGATCCATTTAGTGTTTAAATTTCAAATCATAAGTTATTTTGACAGTGAAAGCTTTTTCCTGATTGAAATCTACACAAAGAGTCGGTGGAACGAAATGAAAAGCTTTACGCTTGAAAAACGTTGGGCAACTCAACAATTTGTTGGCTAAACATTTTTGACCAAAATGAGAGGCTCAACGCGCCCGTTAGTGCAAAAGACTGGTCTGCTAGTGGAAAATACTTAAACGGTCCATGTCATCTCACGTTGGGCGCTGACGAGAATGAGGCTGCCGTATGCGACTAAGTCTTGGATTCAAAAAAAAACCTGCAAGTGATCGTCGGGAAGCCAACGTTGAATTCTTAGAGAGTGTCAGTTTCGTGCTGATTTTAAATTGGTGGCAGCACTAGCCCATTTTTCTTTCCTGGGATCGACATTTCTTTTAACCCTGGGCCAATAGAGACATAATACATAATTTTCTTGATGCCGGCCATTAAAGACATCAACTTGGACAATCATTGCTTTCAGGTAGATGGGGCGCCATACTACAATCCAACTTTTGGCGTCAAGTTCTGTAACCGTGTTATTAATTGGCCACCTCACCCACGATTCGACGCTGTTAGAATTTTATGTCGGAAGACTTGTAGTACCGAATGCAACCCATCCATTGAGGATTCAGGTGACCTCGGAGCTGATGTCTTTAGATTTTTTGTATTGATATGGATATGTGAACTACCCATTTATGATTCAGGCCCTTAATGGGAAATATCGAAGTCAATCTTGACTTAGAGCCAGAAACAATCACCATACGTACTTAAGTCCCTCAACCTCCCGTTAAGGAATAAGGGGGAACCCTTTCAAAATTAGTGATGTAATCGGTATGTATGGTTTAATTCTTATTTTCACTGACCGGGCCCTACTGTTTGACACCGGCTTCGAACGGCTAATGTATTTTAAGAAAAGTTTTTAGATGGCTTAGAGAAAAATCTCTTACGCGTAAAGTCGCATTTGCAAGGTGAAAACCCGCCGCTCACAATTAGTTAGACGTTCCTACCCGGGGTTAAACATGGGCTAACTGGCACGACAGTCGAGCACACTTCCACCACACCATTCACGAGGTGGTAACCCGCCGCTGACAAATTGTTAGACGTTCTTACACCGGGTTGAACCAGGGTTAACTTGCACGAAAGTCGTTCTCACTTCCACCACACCACGGCGGACCACGTGGTCACCATGGTCTTGGAAAATTGAAGTCCCAGAATGAGCTAAAGTCACATGAATGAAGTTCAGTTCCAAAATAATGTAAATGTTTGCTTTTGAAATAAACTAAAGTAATTGTGAGCCTTAACAAGTAAAAACGTAAAGTACGGACAGGCCGAATATTATACTTAGTAGGGACATAAATACACACATTTTATGTTGTAAAATAAAAAAGTACTGAATGTTTTTGGACCAAATATTTTTTAATATATTTATTGATGTACTCCTATATTGTATCCAAAAAGAATCTACTTATTCGAAATGTCCGCCTTTTTTCCTTCACACACGCCTTGAGTCGCACTGGCCAATCGTCAATAGCTGCACGAACCTCGTCCATTGGAAAATTGGCCACAGCTCGAACCAAAGCAGTCTAAAGAGATCCAATGTTGGGGTATCCTTTGTGACAAACCTTGTCCTCTAAAACCGTTCACAATTTGTAATGCAATGGGTTCAAATCTGGACTGCCTGAGGGCCATTATTCAGAGGAAATGAACGCTGACAAATTGTTTCGAAGCCAGGCTTGGGACGTTTTAGCCTTATGGGCCGGCGCAGAATCCTGCTGGAAAAGTCCATGGCTGGTTTTGGAACAGGGAATTGTTAAGAGGCTTCACAACAGCTTCCAAAACGGTTTCTTGGTAAACTTTGGCCGATGTTTTGACTCCTTGTTCGCAGAAATGCAGGTCAGTGACCCCATCGTAAGAGACAGCCCAGCAAATCATGACTGAAACAGGGTGATGGCCCTTTTCCACCCTTGGGATCAGTTTAGACGCTTCCTTAGATGACCGCGCATACACTCTATCATTTTGCTTGTTAAATTTTTCGTGAACGGTAAAAATTTGTTCATCGGTGAACAAAATTTTTCTGAGCAAGTTATCAGCGTGCTTCACCAAAAGACGTTTGCATTTTTCAATCTTATTTTTTTTTAAACCTGCAGTCAATAAATGTCCGGTTCGTCGTTTGAAAGCACCAAGTCCCAAGTCTTTTTTAATGATTCGACTCATGGACTTTTGCGTGATATTTATCTCACGGGCCATGATCTTCTGTTTTTGGAGCGGATTTCTGTGAATTCTTCGAACAGAGCGTGGGCGGCCCGTCTGGTGGCGGTCTTTTACATCTCCAGTCTCCTCAGTTTTATGCATCGGTAGATGAACATGCGGCTAATCCCTAGTGGCCGGAGCGTTTTGAAAATATCGCTATTTTTCATTCCACACTTGAAAAGCTCTATTACAGCGATACGGTTCTCATTATCTGACCACTCCATGATGAAAGTTGAAACAATTTTAAAATCCCATTACAGAGACTAATGCTATTGAGGTTAGCTTTCAAAACTCATATGACATTAACGGGGTATGTTCAGTTCTACTATTGAAATGGGTGTGTTCAATGTTGTAACAGTATTTATGTCCCTACTAAGTAGATCCTTTAACGTGTATTTTTTCGCTTTTTCTTTATAAGGGCCACTTGTGTATATGAGCCCAAGCCGATCTTCAAAATATATGCATATTTGGATTTGTAGTGAAACCAACTTTTGTTTAAGTACCCATACTCCCACATTTACCGGCGATCACCACTTTTACGGGTGTTTTCTGGGCACCTTTGGTCCTCAAGTCCGACCTTAATCTTAAGCAATCTTCAAAACAAATTCTTATTTGGACTTATAGCATTAATTTTTTATAGTTATAAGTCCAAATTGATTCATTTGGTGCGGTCTGGTCCGTTCGTTTTCTGAGCCACATAAAACGTAAAGTCCGAAGACTATGCCTCATAAAGGGGTTTTACGTGAATCTAAAGCAACAGTCCGAATTTTTAAAAAAGGTGTACTTATTCTGGGGTTCCTAAAATGAAAACTTTTCCCATGGACTGATTTGAAAATTTTTTTTTCTTGACAACTTATGACTATAAGCAAACATCATGTAAACATTCATAAGCCATAGCTTATTTCAACAGACACACGGGTAGACGGATGGACGAAGATTGCTATATCGTCTTAGTTTTGCAAAGGCAATGACAAATTTAGTGTACAATTTATTCTTCGTTTAAGGATAAGAAAAAAGATTTTAAGTTCACATGTTAGCATTTTTCAAAAAAAAAAAAATAGCATTTGGACCTCCCTGTACAATCCTCGCCAAGAAGTTCATAATGGTCGATTTTTATATAATTAAGAATCAAAACAAATGAAATAAATAACAAAATGGCAGCAGTAGTAACGTTTACGTCTACAAATTGCAAAACATTTCGAATGCGGCAAAAGAAAATTTATGAGTTGTAAATTTCAGCGCTCGTCCCTTAACCTCTCCCCCCCTCCTTGACCTTGATTGTTCAAGTGAAAACCTCTTCGCAATGCCAATATTCAGGTTTATGTTTCTCTCCCAGCAGCAGCAACCTACAATCGTAATGATGAAATGAAATTAATTTAAAATTCTAGGAATTAGGAAGAAATAACAATTCGAACTGCTTAACCTTGCAAAGATTATTTTGATACCATCAAGGATTTCCTTAGAAAAACATAGAATTTTCTAAGAACACCGACAAATGGAAATTGTATTTGTTTTCCTCAAGTTAAGGGTGGTGTTGTGTAAGAGAATCGAAATTAGCATTTCCAAGTAAAACGACATCATAATGAGAGTTTATTTCGTCTTAGCCGCCTTGGCCATGCAGATTGTGTTTTCTACAGTAGGAGTTATCTTCGCTAAAGCCATGGCCAAAGGAAATTTCTACGCACCTCAAAAAATCAGTCGTAAATACACCAGAGACGAATTTTTTGAAAAACAATCACGAGTAAGAGATTTATAGAAATCATTAAACGTGAGTACAAATCTTTTTCTTTATACATATTTAACACATATTAACAATTATTGTCGTCTCTGAAAAAGGGTGACTAGATACAGAAAGAAATGAAACGACTCTAGAAGATAATGATGTCACTGATAGCTGAAATGAATTTAGTTGTTGAATTTGTGACTGTATATGTTCACCTTAAATTGCCTGATTTTTGAATTTCTGTTACCATGGGTTCAATATGCCTCATTTGCGCAGAAATTTTTCAATGTTATAATACGAGGGCGACCGCAAAAGTAACTGGCCTAACATAAAAAGAACCGTTTTTTTGAATTATTATTATTTATTTTTCAACATAATCTCCTTCCAACTCAATACACTTCGTCAAACGTTTTTCAAGTTTTTTAATTCCATCTGAAAAATAAGATTTTTCAAGACCTTCAAAATATGCCTCAGTTTCAGCAATAACCTCGCTATTGGACGAAATTTTTTGCCACCGAGAATTTTTTGTTAAATTTGGAAACAAGAAATAATCAGAAGGAGCTAAATCTGGACTATATGGTGGATGCGGAGCAATTTCAAATCGTAATTCGGCCAGTTTTTGTTGAGTTAAAAATGCAGTGTGTGAAGAAGCATTATCTTGATGAAAAAGAACTTTTTTTTTCTAAATGCGGTCGTTTTATCTTGATTTCTTCACTCAACCGATCCAATAATGCACAGTAATATTCACTAGTTATAGTTTTTCCTTTCTCAAGATAATCAATAAATATTATACCCCTTGCATGCCAAAATACTGTGGCCATTACTTTTTCTGCTGACTTAACAGTTTTCGCCTTCTTGGGATCACTTTTACCAGCTTCTATCCATTGTTTTGACTGTTCTTTGCATTCTGGCATGTAGTGATGGATCCATGTTTCATCAACAGGCGCAAGAACTCTATTGGATTACGCTAATAAATCGCTAAAAGCTCCTCGGAATTGGTCCAACGGACATTTTTTTGGGGCAAAGTCAACAAACGCGGCACCCATCTTGCGGATAGCTTTTTCATGTGGAGTTCATCATGTAAAATACTCCAAACTTGTTTTTCGTGTATTTTAACAATATCAGCAAGTTCTCTGAGCTTTATTCGTCTATCTTTAGTCACTTCATTAAATATTTTTCTTATGTTTTCAATAGTAGTAGCATCTTCCGTACTTGAACGACCCATTTTAAATTGTTGAACCCAGGATTTCACGGTGGAGTATGATGGTGCATTATCACCATGAACAGAATCCAATTCATCTTTGATTAATTGTGGCGTATAACCTTTCATATAAAAGTGTTTAATTACCGCACGAAACTCTTTATTTTTCATTTTTCAAAAATTATAAAACTTGTTTACTTCAATCACATGTAACAAAGAAAATAATCATTAAATATTTCGGAAATTTTGACAGATGGCTTATAAAAGATTGCTTTTAAAAAACAAAAATAAAAAGTTGCTAGTAAAACAGAAAACGTGCCAGGCCAGTTAGTTTTGCGGTCGCCCTCGTATTGTATATTTTGTTTACCTTATTTCGGAAATAATGAGATTTTAATGGCCCAATTTTTGAAATCATTGAAAAAACCAAAACTTATCTGAGGTGAATAAATCACGTTAATACCTCGATTTACTGACCCTTGTGAGAAGTTGCTTTTTTATATAGTTTCACAATTATTCATAAAACTAAAAAGTAAAAAGGTCTGGTTGGTGTTGGTAAACACTTTGTAAAAAATAAACTCTGGTATAAAGAAGATTTTTTCACATCTGTATCGAATTTGAGCAGGGAGTATCATTTTGTAGATTGTATACGTTCATTTTTTACACGATTTGAACTTATAGTAAAATGTGCTTCCATACGTATATGCAACTATATTTAATTTTATTTTACGATTAAACAAAATGACTGTTTTTTGCGGAAGTGGGCTATATATGTTCAGGTTAAGTCTAAAAGTTTTATTGCCCAATACATAAACATGTGCGTCCTTTGTCAGGCCATAATCACTTTTTGCTTTAGCGCGACGGTCCTTTATATTTGCATCTTCTCTTGTTTTTGTTTGTTTGAATACACTTGAGATAATAAAGTGCGTTGCAGTTCTATACCTTCACCCTTCTGGGTAAGCGTAATTTACGAAAAAACGCATTTTAAGACCCCTTATATGTTTTGACCTTCTTGTATCTCACAACCAAGCGATTCTATCCTAGCGTAGATTAAATCCCACATTACTTGCTCCTAATGTGTAAATTTCGCTTAAATTCGGTTGCTCCGCAACTTCGCTGCTGCACGGCATTATCCTTGTATAGCCCGATCAAAAAGCTGTACAGGTAGACGAATATATCTTAACTCCTTTTACAAATTATACCATCTTTATGACTTTAGCCGATATGTTGACATGTCTGCCATTCCATTTATTTTTCTGCAAACTCCCAAATAACATCCAACTTGCGACAGGTTGTGCGGTCGTCTAAATTCCGAAGAAAGTTTATTATTATCGCTAGAAAAAGATCAATGCCAAGAGACATTCGAAAGTACTTGGGCGAAAGGAATAAATACAAGCGAAAACAACAACGTGCAACTGACGATCGCACTGCACTATTCTACGAACAATGCACAAAGTTTCTGAATAAATTTATTGATAAAAGAATAAATGCAGAAAGAAATCGTAAATGGTCAAATCTGTTAGAGAAAATGAAGCCAGGAGACAAACGATTCTGGAAGCTAAGCAGCAGCTTAAGAGGAAAGAGTAAAAAACAAATTCCGCATTTTGAAATTGGTAGCAGCAAACTTATTTCCGATGCAGAAAAGGCCGAAAGCTTAGCCAACACATTTTTACAATCTCATTATCTTACAATGAATTATACCCACCCGTCTGAACCCAGAATTACTAGCCATGTTGACAAATTTAAACTTGAAGCACCTAATACCGACAACGCCACATATATAACCTTAAGTGAGCTGAAAAATGTTCTGTTACATCTTAAATCCTCCAAATCTCCAGGTTTTGACGATGTGCCAAATATATAGCTCAAAAATCTTCCAGATGTAGCTATAAAAGTACTAGTTTCTATATTTAACAGCTCCATATGGTTGAATTATTTCCCATCTTGTTTTAAAAAAGCCAAAGTTGTTGCAGTTCACAAACCCAAAAAACCTAAAAATGTCCCTGGAAGTTACAGACCAATAAGCTTTTTGAGTAATTTAGGAAAGATTTTCGAGAAATGCATCCACTTCTGATTAAATGAGCATGTAACTACGCATAATCTACTAGCAAAAGAGCAATTCGGTTTCAAAAAAGAACACAGCACAGTACATCAAATTAAAAGAATACAAAACAAAATTACCCAAAACAAACGCAACACAGTGGCGCCATTTGAGTTTTTTCGTTGCAAAAATCATATCTTTTGAACCGAATAAGATAATTGAACAGTTTAAACAGCATATGATAGATAACTGTTCAGCCTATGAAATGAGCGTTTGGAAAGGGTTCTACGCCTTTTAGGTGCCTACTTATGGGTTAGCAAAGTTGAAATTTGTGGAAAAATCAATTTTATGGTAAGTATAATAAAATGTTTTTTAACATTTTAAATGTTTTATGTTTCTTTTTAAAGGCTTTTATGATTTAAAATTATTCCAGAAAAGATTTACAAAAAAATGTTTTTTTTTTAATTATTTTTAAATTTTTTGTAAAATATTGCTCACAATTTAAAAAAAAAATTTGATTTTGAGTGAAAATAATGTTAAATTTTTTATTTTTATTATAGTTACACAATTTTGAAATTTTTAAATACTACAATATTAATGCTATACATATTAAGTTTTTAAGTATAAAAAAAATTCAACTCTAATAAAAAAAATTTTTTTTCAATGTAAAATTTTGTATTTTTATTATATTTACATATTTTTGAAATTTCTCTCTACCGATACTTCGGTTACCTTTACATTAGATGGCACTGCTTCTTTTTGGGCAGATGTTACTTTTTTGTATCTAGGAAGAATATTTACATTATGATGCTTTAAAGAGGTTCGTAAAATATTATACTTTTCCTTTGACAATCCCAAGTCCATAAACAACGCTAAGGTTTCTTCCATGGTTTACTTTGTTGGTGAAGCATTTGGTGGCGTTGGAATACTCTCTTTTATTCTGTGCAATCGTAATGGGCTTGCAGTCGCTACTACTTTTGTAATGTCAGATCTTACCTTTTCTTGGTCTTTAGCATACTTAATGGATAACGCTTCCGACAAATGTGCGGTAGATATTACATCTGTAACACCCTGAAGCTTCCGTTTTCTTGTGAACGATGAACACTCTTCCAAAGATTTTGATGGTCTTCCTCTGATTCGGTCAGCAGATGTATGAGCTTTTTGTGAGTTTTTAAATATTGTTAATTCATTTAGCCAGGAAGAATTCTTTTTCATGAAGTTTTTCGTTGTACGGCTGAAGGCTTTCCATTTTGCTTTAAGAAACATATACATAAGTGCTGTGAAGTTTGGATTCAATACCATCGCTTTCTTCATATTCTGATAAATCTTTTAATTCTTTTATAACAGCCAATTTAAATGCACTTTCATCTTCCGAGCTTCTAAATAACTCAAACAATTTTAAATTTTGTAAAGACGTTGTGCTTATTTATGGATAAATAATTTAGAATTTATATATTAATAATGTTAAACTTTTCACAATATTTTATTGTTTTTGCTTTGTTCTCTTTATTATGTCAGGCCCTTGGTTGCCGATCAGAACGAATGAATCATTATTGTCATTTCTCTTTACTTAATACTTAACAAGACTTTCTTACAGTTGTAAATAATAGTAGTAGATAGTTAGTGGAGAGTTATTGCAGGGTTGCGTGTCATCAGAGATGGCACTACAATTAAATGTATCTTTTTGTAGTAAAAGTTGTTACAGTTTTATTGTTTTTTCATGTACACGGGCAAGTATAGGCACCCAATTTCAAGAAAATAAGTTAGAGTATTAAATACTTAACAACCTCTGTTTAATAGTTCCCGTCACAAACCGTCACTTTTTTTGTTCTATTCTATTAAGTGTGAAAAATGATCCAAATATCATGTGTTTGCAAAATTGCGCCTGAAAAAAATATTGGACCGAATAACCCTTTTTCTACATCGTCTCATTGGAATTAACATACCTTTCATCCGACACCAAAAAATTAATGATCGGTTGCATAGTTTGCCTGAAATTCAATTCAAAAGATGATATTTTTTTTTTATTTAAACATTTTTTGTAAGTCCGAAAAATTGTCAACTTTGATTGACGCTAGAATTCATAATTTTTATCCGATTTCAAAATTTTTTTTTTTTTTTGGATTCTTAATCAGTGAGAAGTTCTCTATCAGATGTAATTATTCATTTTATCATATTCTTCTGTCAAATTTTTGATTTTTGCAACGCTTTTAGGGAAAAGGCGCCACAGAGCGCAACAGGAAATCTACGGGCGTTATATTATTGGATATCGAAAAGGCATTCGATACAGTATGGCATAATGGGCTAATTTTTAAGTTGCTTTCCCTGACTTTGCCAAAATATCTATGCAAAATTTAAGCGGATTTTCTACACAACAGAACTGTTTCTGTGTCTGTGAACCACGTTATTTCGTCAATGAAGAATATTCCAGCTGGTCTACCTCAAGGATCAATCTTATCACCCATTTTGTATAATCTCTACATTTCCGATTTCAAAGCATTAAACTTGTTCGATGTAGCCTTTTATGCAGACGATACAGCTTTAATAGGCACCAGTAAGCTAACCAGTGCTCTTTTGAAGAAAATGGAGAACAGTTTAGCAGTCTGCAACAAATATTTTTCAAAATGGAAAAGGAAAAGACGCAGTCCATCATCTTCCCTTTTAATAAATCCCCTAAACGAATTCCAAGTCGCCAACTTCTTTTTAATGGAAACGCCATTGATATCCGAAATGAAGTAGCATACCTCGAAGTCATACCACAATCTATTATTTTACCAACATATATATACTGCATGTGACAAAACTATGAAGTCCTTTCGAGCATTGTGGCCGATGTTAAATAAGCGTTCTACACTAAACCTTAAAAAAAAGAATTTATTGTTTAAATGTGTAATAAGTCCAATCATGTCATATGCCTCGCCAGTTTGGTACAAAGCTGCGAAATGTCACATTAAGAAAATGCAAATCATTTAAAACAAATGTTTAAAAATGATAAACAGTAAACCCTGGAGATATTCTACATTAACTTTTTCAACAAAGTCAGAAACTCTCCTTATGACATAATGAGAGATTGTTTAGAATTACTTTAAATATGTGAAATTATCAACCGGTAAAGTTAATAAAATATAGTTGACTATTTTAAAAATAATCTTCTATATTTATTTACATTTCCAATTAAGTTTGAATCTCTCTCTTTCGATATACAAATTAAGGTGTTTTCCCCTTTTTTACCTATAAGTAACTAAATTTATTGTGTAACACAAATTCTAGAATTTAAGTCTTTAGATATAAGCATAACATGTTGTAATATCTAGTTGATATGTCTCATAAGTAGCGTACATATACTCCTTGTATAATATGATATTTTGGATGAATAAATGAATTGAATAAATGAATTGAAAAAAATCGCTAGAAAAATCATGACCATCTAATGACATCGTCTGACCAAAATCCTCGTCAAACCGCAAAGATAAGGTAAACTTATTTTAGATACCAAGCCTATTGCAGGCCATTGTTCAGGCCAAAATCATGGCCTGAATGGCCAATTTCAGTACTCTGGGTTATTTCATGCAGGGAAATCATTACATTTTCTGGCAGCACGCTGATCATTAGTTCCTTGGAGAATGAGTACACCACTTTGAGAATTTTGTCAAATATGCGCTTGGAAGTGGAAGAGGTAACTCTTTTATTAGACCTTGATTGTAATTGTACAACTGACACATTTAAGAAGGCTGGTGCTTCCCGGAATGGTGATATTAGCATTCCTCTCGCCAGAGGTAAAACTTTATTTAATTGTCACAGATAAATGGGTAAAGATACCCACCTGCATGAAGATCGGAAAGATCTGGCTGAGCATATATGAGCAGAGAAAGCGGACCGTGGTTAATCTACCAACAATCGATCTTAAAATCCTGGCCACTAGTCATTGTGCGCCTGTCATGAAACGAGCACCTGCCGTACAACGTCTTTTGTGGCTGTTGCGACTATAAAGAGGAGAGGGGACAACTGAACATCTTCCCTGCCACTGCCCGGCTTTTAAAGGATAAAAAGAAAAATTGTTTGGGTTATAGGTACTAGCAGCCAAAACTTATCTCTTGGTTGCTGATTTAGACACGATCCACTTTTGTATTATGACAACAGGCTGGTTCAGCATAAAAGAGGCCAGTTCGTGAGCTATGCTTTCGGCAGCTGACAACACAAAATAGAATGTCGCGTTAAAACTGAATTTAAATATTACATCGGCGAAACTGAATGCTAGTTCATGCACTGATATTTTCTGTGAATAAAACGTCAGATATTAAATACGAGGGCGACTGGCCTAACATAACTGGCCTAACATAAAAAGAACCGTTTTTTTGGAATTATTATTATTTATTTTTCAACATAATCTCCTTCCAACTCAATACACTTCATCAAACGTTTTACAAGTTTTTTAATTCCATCCGAAAAATAATATTTTTCAAGACCTTCAAAATATGCCTCAGTTTCAGCAATAACCTCGCTATTGGACGAACAATTTTTACCACCAAGAATTTTTTTTAAATTTGGAAACAAGAAATAATCAGAAGGAGCTAAATCTGGACTTTATGGTGGATGCGGAGCAATTTCAAATCGTAATTCGGCCAGTTTTTGTTGAGTTAAAAATGCAGTGTGTGAAGGAGCATTATCTTGATGAAAAAGAACTTTTTTTTTTTCTAAATGCGGTCGTTTTATCTTGACTTCTTCACTCAACCGATCCAATAATGCACAATAATATTCACTATTTATAGTTTTTCCTTTCTCGAGATAATCAATAAATATTATACCCCTTGCATCCCAAAATACTGTGGCCATTACTTTTCCTGCTGACTTAACAGTTTTCGCATTCTTGGGACCACTTTTACCAGCTTCTATCCATTGTTTTGACTGTTCTTTGCATTCTGGGATGTAGTGATGGATCCATGTTTTATCAACAGTTATGAATCGGCGCAAGAACTCTATTGAATTACGCTGATAAATCGCTAAAAGCTCCTCGGAATTGGTCCAACGGACGATTTTTTGGGGCAAAGTCAACAAACGCGACACCTTTTTCGCGGATAGCTTTTTCATATGGAGTTCATCATGTAAAATACTCCAAACTTGTTTTTCGTGTATTTTAACAATATCAGCAAGTTCTCTGAGCTTTATTCGTCTATCTTTAGTCACTTCATTAAATATTTTTCTAATGTTTTCAATAGTAGTAGCAGTTTTCGGTCTTCCAGAGCGTTGTTTATCTTCCGTACTTGAACGACCCATTTTAAATTGTTGAACCCAGGATTTCACGGTGGCTTATGATGGTGCATTATCACCATGAACAGAATCCAATTCATCTTTGATTAATTGTGGCGTATAACCTTTCATATAAAAGTGTTTAATTACCGCACGAAACTCTTTATTTTCCAATTTTCAAAAATTATAAAACTTGTTTACTTCAATCAACTGTAACAAAGAAAATAATCATTAAATATTTCGGAAATTTTGACAGATGGCTTATAAAAGATTGCTTTTAAAAAACAAAAAAAAAAGTTGCTAGTAAAACAGAAAATGTGCCAGGCCAGTTAGTTTTGCGGTCGCCCTCGTATATATTCTCTTTAGCTATCATTAACTTAAGCTTTAATTTTAGAATTTGGGGTAGATTTGCAGGTCCGCTTTGCCATGAGAGGTAGATCGATTAGCAGCCTCTCCGACATACAGTATACTTCGTTCCGTTTAAATACTACAAATCGGAAAAATTTAAGTTCCGTCCGCTATTACACTTTTGTATATGTATAGTTATTTCGAGTGCTAAGCAATGCCAGATGGTGAAAGAAACGAACTTATTTGTTATTCGGCATCACTGTTGGTACCAAAATATTTCTTGTCAAGCGGCTGACTTTGAAAAGCCATTATTTCACTGATGTTTGATTAGTTGTAAAACAAATTTTCATACAGACCTCATTTCTTGAAATTTATGATCAGTTAACTCTTCCAAACAACGCTAAAAATCTGTGCAAATTAATTTTAAAAATCAGTCATCGATGCGCAACGACTTCGTGATTTTTATGGCTCACATCATTGTCCCTATGTTCCTATTTAAATGTAAGTGCCATTAATGAATTTTCAAACATTACACTTAGTAATCTGTTCCATTATATTGGCCGCGTTCTATTGGCAATTCGTTTGAGGTTTCTAACGCGATAATTTCACACCATTTTACAAAAATATTAAAATGATTTTGCTTACAGAGAACTGTACACAATTTGCGTTAAAATCCGCTTATTTTAAATAAGAAACATCCAATTATACGAATCAGACAAATAGTGCAAAACAACTTTTATGATGGTCAATCTACAGGTATGATGATACTTGACATCAAAGCAGCATTCGATTCCATATGGCACGACGCCCTAATTTATAAAATGCTTAATTTCAACTTTCCAACATATATAATCCTTATTATAAAGTCCTTTCTGACAGAAGATCGATAGATGATGGATGTCCCCAAGGATCATGCCTCTCGCCAGTCCTCTACAACATTTTTACAGCGGACATCCCTCCACTGCATGGCTGTGAAACTTCAGTTTTCGCAGACGATACCGCAATTATCTGCCCCGGCACTCTTGCTGCAGACATTATAACCAAACTAGAAGAAGCAGCGGAAATCCTTCTAACATATTTTTGCAAATGGAAAATATTTGTGAATGCGGAAAAAACTAAAGTGATCTATTTTACCAGAAGAAGAAAACCAATATATATTCCCCAGAGAAGCCTCATTTTTAATAACACAGAGATACCTTGGGAACATAAAGTTAAATACCTCGGCATTATATTGGATCCCAGACTTACATTCAAGGACCATATATTATATGTCATAGATAAAATAAATCATTTAATACGACTCTTATATCTCCTAATCAATAGAAATTCTCTTTTAAATAGTAAAAACAAAATGTTTATTTTTAAGTCATTTTTTCAAGCTGTTCTTTTTTATGGATGTCCTTCATGGAGCAATGTGGCTTCAACTCATGTTAAGAAGCTTCAAATAGCCCAAAATAAAGTTTTGAAAATGATTTTAAAGCTTCCTAGACATTACTCAACAACATGTGTTCACGAAGTTGCCAAAGTGGAGTTAGTAAATGATAGATTGGCAAGACTTAAAGAAAATTTTGCCATCAGATGCCAAGAGTCTGATTTTATTTATATAAGAGATCTAGCATCGTTGTAAATATTATAACTGAAAACAAGTTGAAAATGTGAAACTCTAGTCAGCCTATTCCAAAAGGTTTTTTGTTGTTGTGAATTTTCCTTCAATTAAATCCGATATTAATTAAACCTCATCACAATATATTAAATTTTGTTTACTAATATTTAAGTAGCATAGGCTTATACAAACCTAAACTCTTTATCATTGCAGATAATAAGAAAAATTAAATTGTAATACTAACAAAATAAAAAATTGAATTGAAAAAAAAATTAAATAAGAAAATTTTTTGGGAAGAATTTATTCAAGAATAATAACCTTAAGCGAATTAAAGCCAGCTCTGTTATATCTCGCTTATAGTATTTCTAGAATAACTTTTTTTCTACAAATCAAATAATATTTTAAAAGCCAAACACTTCTTTTATACAGGGTGGAGCGCGATATTTGCTTTTTTGTAGTGCAGGCTGTGGCGGCACTGTTCGTCGAAGAGAGCAGAGATTGCGCGTGGCTTATAGTGGCTGACGGGAGATTTGTATTCGTCTGCCTTTCAGTTGCCATCATACATTGGTCACGTGAGGAGAGGTAATTTTGTGCTGAAGCATGCTTTTCAAATAAGCACTCGATCATTGCAGTGCAGCGTGCCTTTAGTTTACAGTTCGCTGTTCCCCCACGCGGACGTGTTCCTGAACGACAATCAATTGTAAATTGGGTACTGGAGTGAAACAAACCCCAGAGACCTCTGCATTCGGACCGCGTCACTGTGTGGTGCGCCATATCACGAGTAGGCATCATTGGCCCTTACTTTTTCTAGGATAACCGTCTTGCCGTAACTAAATCCGAACGATACTTGTGTATGATACAGGATTTTTTTCAGCCGGCAATGCAATTAGAGGATACATGGTTGCACCAGGATGGTGCTAATGCACACACAGCGAGGGTTTGCATGCATTTTTTGAGGCAAATGTTTTCTGGGCCGCTTATCTCTTTGAGGGGTGATGTGAACTGGCCGGCACGTGCACCAGACTTAGCTCCGTGCGATGTTTTCCTTAAGGGTTACCTAAAGGTGTAAATCAACCGTCAAAACACCTTGGAAGATCTAATTGACAATATTGAGGTTGAAATTGGCGGAATACCAGTCGATAGAGTTCGAGTTCATGAAAACAGCAGAAAACGTATGCAGAAGTGTGTGGATAGCGACAAATGCCAGAAACACTATTTAAAATCATTTAATTTAAAAATTCCCTTTACTGTTCAATATAATTCAAATATAAAATAAATTTTTCTAAGGTTCATAATTTATTTACTTCATTTCTAAATAAGCAAAATACCGCGCTACCCCCTTTACAATGAAATTAAAAAAATGTTCGTAAAGTTTTGAAGATATTTTCTTAGCGACCACTTATTAACACCAGACCACGCGTTTTATCACAGCTATTATCTTATGGTACTTCAAACCGATTTTTTATCAGTGTTATTAACACTTGACATTTGATTGTCACAGAAAGTCTTAGCTTTCAGCTGTTATCTTAAGGTACTTCAAACCGATATCCATCAGTGTTTTTAACAGTTGACATTTGATTGTCACAGAAAGTCTTAGCTACCAGAGGAAATTTTATAGTCCAAAACGATAGTCGAAACGATTTTTTCCCTGTACGCAAATAAATCTAACCTAGCCTAAGATATTCTTATCAAACGGCCTTGGATAACTTTTTCTCCAAATGCTTAAGTTTTGCTTGAACTAGAAACTGTTTAACCCAAAATGGGCTTGATTTTGTTTACTAATGGGTCTTCCCTTAAACAGGGTTCCACTTAGTACTCTTTGAATAGTGTCCTCCGTTCTAGGATACTGCTTATGGCCTCTCCTTTCTCACTGGTTGCTGTAAATTGACTAGTTGTATACCATGGCCTAGGTTTTTAACTATTAACAAAGTCCCTGCTGCTTTGACGGCTCTGAAGGTTTTAGGACAACAATGATCACAGCACAAGCGCATGACATTTTCATTTTTAATTTAGTTGTGCTAGGCTACCCAGGACCAATTTTATTATATTACAAATAAAAAAAAAATGAAAAGAAAAACAAACAAAGAAGAATTGGCCAAGTGCCCAAAATAAAAGATTATCCAATTCTTAATCCCCAAATACATATTTCCAAAACAAAATCTGCACATAAAAAACCGTATGGGATCTATACGAGCTTAACCTTTCAAGGGTCACCCTGAAGTTATTGAAACTCATTATCTCTTGTGTAAATAAATGTTAAGATCCGGAGCTTGTTTCCAATGCACAGCAGCAATTCGTGGTAACATTTTGCCTTGCATAAAAGTAGGGAGTGCACCCCCACGTATGATTAACATTATTTACACTTACAGCACACAGTGGCTGAAAATCGTTTTTCGTTGGCCAAAATTCTGTAACTTTTGAACCGATCAACATAGTTAGGTTATTTTTTTGTAATGGATAGATATTTAGTTCAGCTTGACTCAGTTTTAATTACATTAAAATTGATTGAGGACTTTTTAAGGAATTCTAGGTCAAAGTTAAACTTTTCATTTTTATAACTTTTTTTAACTTTTAGAGTGAAATGTGTGTTTTAGCATTTTTTTATTTTTTAAAAAATTTAATATTTGGATTTTTAATAATAATTATAAATATTTTTTGTAATAATGAAATTTTTTTAATGTTACACTCAAAAAATTTTTAGACTCAAAAAAACTAAATAGTAAAATCAACTTTGCTATTATTACAGAAAAATTAAATTTTTTTTGCTGTCAAATTTTGCAAATTTGTTTACACTCAAAGGATATTTACACTTAAAAAAATATTATATAAAAATAATAATATTATATAAAATAATAATCTTATATAAAATAATAATATTATATAAAATAATAATATTATATAATAATATTATATAAAAATCTCGCTATTACTACAGAAAAATTTATTTTTTGCTGTCAAATTTGAGTAGTTTAAAAAACACTTTTAAAATAAAAATAGCATTTGTAACAATGGTAGGTTCTGTTTATTATTATTTTTTACTAATACGAGGGCGGTTCGGAAAGTTCTTAGCCTATCAATGAAAGAGAATAGTTAGTTTTTCAAATATATTTTTATTTTTCAATATAATCTCCTGAAACTTCAATACACTTAGTCAAACACTTATCTAGCAATTCTATCCCAGCAAGGATTTTTTTTAGATTTGGGAACAGGTAAATGTCACTGGGGGCTAAATCAGGAGAATAAGGTGGGTGGTCAAGCAACTCATACTTTAATTCGTTGATTTTAGCCATTGTTAAAACACTCTTGTGAGCTGGTGCGTTGTCTTGATGAAAAATTATTTTTTTGTGTTCTAAGCCAGGACGTTTTTTCTTGAATTTGTACATTTATATGATCTAAAAGGTTGTAATAGTACTCTGAATATATTGTTTTACCCTTTTGCAGATAGTCAATCAATAAAATACCTTTGAAGTCCCAAAAAACCGTTGCCATAACCTTACCAGCCGATTGAATTGTTTGTGCTTTCTTTGGGACACTTCCTCCAGCTTCAGTCCATTGTTTGGATTGTTCTTTTGTCTCTGGAGTATAGTGGTGGATCCATGTCTCATCAACAGTTATGAAACGACGCTTAAAATCCTTTTTATTTCGCTGAAAACGATCCAAACAAGCTTGAAAAATGTTCATTCTTAAGTGCGGCACCCATCTTGCAGAAAGCTTTTTCATCTGTAGTTCTTCATGCAAAATGAAATGGACTCGATCATTTGAGATGCCCATGATATTAGCTATCTCACGCACTTTTATTCGTCAATCATTTAATACGATATCATGCACTTTGGCTACAATTTCTGTTGTTGTTGCTGATTTTGGATGTCAACTACGTGGTTCATCTTTAATGCTTGTACGACCACGTTTAAATTCAGCAACCCAATTTTTTACTGTTGCATATGAAGGAGCACTTTCACCTAACACATTCACCATATCATTATGAATTTCTTGTCCCGATAAACCTTTTTTATGTAAATATTTAATGACACCACGCATTTCTAATTTTTCGCGGATGCGTCTTTTGTGAACACCTGTTTCTATATGAAGGAGTTGCCAGATCGAAATTTAACTTATGTTCATAGCAGAGATGGAAGTTTCCAAAACACTTATCTTCTTTCTGTTTATACCGCGCTTTTTGTGCTAGGCTATGAAGTTTCCGAACCGCCCTCGTACTATGTTTTCCGTACTTAAATAACAATGAAAGACAACTATAATTATTATTCATTTGACATTCATTTGATATTGATTGCAAATATTCCATATTTTGTTCTGTGCTATTTCTGTTCTTTAGTAGTTTTTTGGCTTCTTCATCTAAATCCCGATGCTCCACTTTCCATTGATTGCGAATACTGGAGATAAACGGATCTGACGTTGCGAATAATATATTAAATAGATCTTCTTTTGTTGAATTTCGTGAAATTTTTTTAGTATTGTGCTCTCTATAAAATCTGAAATCCTTGTTCCTTTTTTCCTGAGCCTCCTCTGATAGTTCTCCAAGTGGCACCAAATGATATTTAATAACATCTTCTCCATGGTAAAGGATTTTGTGAACTGTTGCAGACATACGAGGGCGACCGCAAAAGTAACTGGCCTAACATAAAAACAACCGTTTTTTTGGAATTATTATTATTTATTTTTCAACATAATCTCCTTTTTTTAATTCCATCCGAAAAATAAGATTTATCAAGACCTTCAAAATATGCCTCAGTTTCAGCAATAACCTCGCTATTGGACGAAAATTTTTTGCCACCGAGAATTTTTTTTAAATTTGGAAACAAGAAGTAATCAGAAGGAGCTAAATCTGGACTATATGGTTGATGCGGAGCAATTTTAAATCGTAATTCGGCCAGTTTTTGTTGAGTTAAAAATGCAGTGTGTGAAGAAGCATTATCTTGATGAAAAATAACTTTTTTTTCTGAATGCGGTCGTTTTAACTTGACTTCTTCACTCAACCGATCCAATAATGCACAATAATATTCACTATTTATAGTTTTTCCTTTCTCAAGATAATCAATAAATATTAATGTATTTTGGGATGCAAGGGGTATAATATTTATTGATTATCTTGAGAAAGGAAAAACTTTAAATAGTAAATATTATTGTGCATTATTGGATCGGTAGAGTGAAGAAATCAAGATAAAACGACAGCATTTAGAAAAAAAAAGTTATTTTTCATCAAGATAATGCTCCTTCACACACTGCATTTTAAACTCAACAAAAACTGGCCGAATTACGATTTGAAATTGCTCCGCCCGCATCCAACATATAGTCCAGATTTAGCTCCTTCTGATTATTTCTTGTTTCCAAATGTAAAAAAAATTCTCGGTGGCAAAAAATTTTCGTCCAATAGCGAGGTTATTGCTGAAACTGAGGCATATTTTGAAGGTCTTGAAAAATCTTATTTTTCGGATGGAATTAAAAAACTTGAAAAACGTTTGATGAAGTGCATTGAGTTGGAAGGAGATTATGTTGAAAAATAAATAATAATAATTCCAAAAAACGACTCTTTTTATGTTAGGCAAGTTACTTTTGCGGTCGCCCTCGTATATATAAAACTTTTGTTTACTGTAGCTAACTTCTTTTTAGCGGTTTTTAGTGCTTTGACGAAATTAGCAATTAGATTAGATATTTGTTCTTGTATTTCGGTGCTACACGAATTTAAGTTTAATTTTATTTTAATGTAACTAAGAACATCTTCCTGGTTTTTGTTTCTAAAATACTCTTCGACCAGTTCTTTATAACTTAAACTCTCTCCATATTTTTTTGAATATTTTTATTTGCGTCTGTTATGTTTTATCACTTGCGAATATAGGACGTCCGTACACTGAAAGATTAACTTATTACTGAGTAAACACTTATTGAATCCGTTTTTAGTTACATGATATTCACACATTGATCTTTAATTTCATAGCACGTAGTACTTAAATTGAACAAAACGGCACTTGTTACCAAGACCTTAATAGCAGGTAAAACTAGTTAGTATATCGTCAATATGGGGTTGTTTTTTTATCTTTAGTGGTTTAATGTTAAGATTATTGACACACTTGTAAAATTGTTAATGAATTTGGTTGACCCTAAAATTTGATAACAGGTAAATTTAGAAAGAGATCATATGTCTACTGTGGAACCTATTGTGATAATTTTATGACTTATTTTTGGCTGATCAAAACAAAGCCATAAAACCCTTTCGCAGGTATTATATTTAATTATTTCATTATAAGCTATAAAATACCTAAAGCACATATTTAATACACCATTGTACACGAGAACTTATAGGGCTCTTTAAATTATCGTAATTTGAATTTTCTTTTAAGTAATTTCATTAAAATGAAAAAAGTGTTCTACCCGCGGGTCGTCGAGGGTAAAAAAGTATATACGAGGGCGGAAACTTCTTAGCCTAGCACAAAAAGCGCGGTATAAACAGAAAAAAGTTAAGTGTTTTGGAAACTTTCATCTCTGCTATGAACACATGTTAAATTTTGTTTCGATCTGGCAACTCCTTCATATAGAAACAGGTGTTCACAAAAGACGCATCCGCGATTTTTTTACAATGGAAAAATTAGAAATGCGTGGTGTCATTAAATATTTACATAAAAAAGGTTTATCGGGACTAGAAATTCATAATGATATGGTGAATGTGTTAGGTGAAAGTGCTCCTTCATATGCAACAGTAAAAAATTGGGTTGCTGAATTTAAACGTGGTCGTACAAGCATTGAAGATGAACCACGTAGTGGACGTCCAAAAACAGCAACAACAACAGAAATTGTAGCCAAAGTGCATGATATGGTATTAAATGATCGACGAATAAAAGTGCGTGAAATAGTTAATATCATGGGCATCTCAAATGATCGAGTCCATTTAATGTTGCATAAAGAACTACAGATGAAAAAGCTTTCTGCAAGATGGGTGCCGCACTTGTTAACAGTCGACCAAAAACGCATAAGAATGAACATTTCTCAAGCATGTTTGGATCGTTTTCAGCGAAATAAAATGGATTATAAGCATCGTTTCATAACTGTTGATGAGACATGGATCCACCACTATACTCCAGAGACAAAAGAACAATATAAATAATGGACTGAAGCTGGAGGAAGTGCCCCAAAGAAGGCAAAAACAATTCAATCGGCTGGTAAGGTTATGGCAACGGTTTTTTGGTACTTCAAAGGTATTTTATTGATTGACTATCTGCAAAAGGGTAAAACAATAAATTCAGAGCACTATTGCAACCTTTTAGATCAATTAAATGTACAAATTCGAGAAAAACATCCTGGCTTACAACACAAAAAATAATTTTTCATCAAGACAACGCACCAGCGCACAAGAGTGTTCTAACAATGGCTAAAATCAACGAATCAAAGTACGAGTTGCTTGACCACCCACCTTATTCTCCTGATTTAGCTCCCAGTGACTTTTACCTGTTCCCAAATCCAAAAAAATTCCTTGCTGGCAAGCTTTTTACCTCAAATGAAGATGCAATTACAGTTGTAAACCACTATTTTGAAGACCTTGAGGAAAACTATTTTAATCAAAGGATAGAATTGCTAGATAAGCGTTGGACTAAGTATATTGAAGTTTCAGGAGATTATATGGAAAAAATAAAAATATTTTTGAAAAACTAACTATTCTCTTTCATTGATGGGCTAAGAACTTTCCGAACCGCCCTCGTAAAGGGTTAGGGAAGACACTTTCACCTTTCTCCAGGTGGTACACGTTTCTTGTTCCCTTTTGTTCCCTAGAAGTTCTATTCCACTAAAGTTTAAATTCGAAAAAAGTATAGTAGTTTCATAAATATTTCATAACGCCCCTAATATTAAACACTTGAGCTGTGACCACTTACAACAACTAAAGACTATAATCCTACCAACATTATAAAAAAGTCCGCAGGCCATTATCGATGATAGCTTGCGAGTAGTAACCATTTATTTTGATAAAAAAAAACACCTTTTTCTGAAATTAAAAAAAAAACAGTTGAGTTTGACAGCATGCCACGCCCACAATTGGCAATAGTTTAACCTAATTTTTTGGCTACCTTAAGCTGGATATATAAACTACAAAAAGGCGTGCAAATGTTAAAAATCGGTGACAAAAAAATTACACTTTTGGCCAAGGAAATCAAAATTTCAGCCACAGTGCAGCGACCCAAGACGAATATTCATCAGACGCCCACGATATGCTGAGTTACTGGCTTCTTTGATTTAAAGAAACACTTCCCAGTACTGACTTTAATTAACATTACATAAATTGCTATAATAAGATTTGCCTCTACGGGATGTAGCGAAAAGCCCCTTACACTGTGCCAAGCAAAAGCGAGTTTTGTGAACTTTGGCATCTTTCCTTTCGGGTAAAAAAGTCCTTTAAGTATGCACATACACGATGTACATATGTATGAGTGAATATATGGCACATTGTACATGCGTTGTGTAAATGTATATTTGCACAGAGACTTGTGCGTGTGTGTGTGTTTGAGCAAGTGGCTGCGTATGTGTGTTTATTAAGAGAATAAACGTATTACGATGCCGAGAAGAAGTTCTCTATTCCGTTGTTGTTGTGCCAGAGTATATTTAGCCTCCGGTTATGCTTTACAACAATTTTATTTTAACAACAGGATGTACATAAAAAGGGGCACCAACAGCAGCAACACAATGTGTCATAAACTAAATATATTGTTGTTGTTTTTTTGTTTCTTTCACATCGCCCATGTTAAGTTGGCCAGGACAACTTAACTGCAGGACAGTATCCCACACGATATGTGCATATTCTGGATGTTAGGGCCACTTTTTTGTTGTTGTTGATTTTCGCCACATGCATCTGTTTACTTTTTAGTACTGAAAATTATATTTGAGATTGGTTTTCAAGGACAATCTCAAAAACTTTTTGTAAGGATACTATGGAGGTGCTGCATAAATGAAGTCATTGCTGGGTATAGGTCAGAAGTGAACATTTCTGCTGGGTAAAGTTTCATTAGTCCTTGGATTCTCCAAATTGTAGCCCAGAACTCCGGACATTTGGTAAGTAATGGAAAAATGCATAAATCAAACATGATTGTAGACTATAGGCGGTTTTGCTGCAGGGTTCTAACGTCAATGCGAAAAGTCGACTTTCATCTTTTTTAAAACAAAAAATATAAAAGGTGGTTAAATTTTAAGGGCCGATGTTGAATTTGAACCACACCTAAACGTCAAGTTTTTTCTGCATTTCATTTGATATTTCTCCATTTCAGACTAACTCAATTTGAACCATGGAAAGTTATACAAGCGAGCAATGCGTTAAAGTTATTCAGGCTTATTATGAAAATGGCGTGCAAATCAAATCAATTTTTGAAGAAAATCATCTTCAGTGATGAGGCACATTTTCAGCTCAGTGGATTTGTCAATAAGCAGAATTGCCGCATTCGGGCGAATGATAATCCAAGCCACAAAGAGTGACTATTTGTGAGGGTTTTGGGTTGGCGGCATCATCGGGCCGTATTTTATCCAAAATGAGGCCGGTCAGGCAGTTACTGTGAATGGTGTTCGCTATCGTGTGATGATAATGAACTTTTAATGACCCGAATTGGAAGATATGGATGTGGCCGATATGTGTTTTCAATAGGTCGGTGCCACTTGCCACACAGCTAACGAAACAATGGCTCTTTTGCGCGACCTATCAACATCGGCCCTTTTCATATTCCAGGGAAAGAACTCAATATTCTGAAAATTATTTCAGACAAACGGCCTTCTAGCGATAGTAGCCAGTACTAGTAGCAATAATCTGGCAGTAGTCTGATTGACGAAAGTATTTCCAGTTACCCTCCATGGACGCACTTAGATCCGCTCTAGAGCAATTTCCCCCAAATTTCATATTCCAGGTGAAGAATTCAATATTCTGAAAAGTATTTCAGACAAACGGCCTTCTAGCGATAGTAGCCAGTACTAGTAGCAATAATCTGGCAGTAGTCTGATTGACAAAAGTATTTCCAGTTGTCCTCCATGGACGCACTTAGATTCGCTCTAAATCAAATCATGCAATTCTGTCTAGCTATGTGAAGTTAAATTCGAATTTAACTTTACTATGCGCACACTGCTGTCTCGTCAAATAGTGAAGATAAATTCGAATTTAACTTTTTTAACCCACTGGGGACCGGGGATTTTTTGAGTTTTTGAAAGTTAAATTCGGATTTATCTTCACTCATATCTCAATTTAAACCATGGAAAAATACACAAGCGAGCAACGCGGTAAAGTTATTCAGGCTTCGGGCAACAGTGGATGATCAATTTTCGAAGAAAATCATCTTCAGTGATGAGGCACATTTTCACCTCAGCGGATTCGTCAATAAGCAGAATTGCCGCATTTGGGCGAATAATCCAAGAGTTTTTGTCGACTGTATCATCGGGCCATATTTTTTTCAAAATGAGGCCGGTCAGGCACTTACTGTGAATGGTGTTCGCTATCGTAACTTTTTATGGCCCGAATTGGAAGTAATGGATGTGGGTGATATGTGGTTTCAACAGGGCGGTGCCACTTGCCACACAGCTAACGAAACAATGGCTCTTTTGCGTTACAAATTCAATGGCCGTGTTATCGCACGTCGTGGCGATGTTAATTGACCTCCAATATCATGTGATTTGACACCGTTTGACTTCTTTTTTTGGGGTTTTTTGAAAGAAAAGGTGTACGTCGATAAGACAGCAACAATTCAAGAGCGAAAGGATGAGATAATTTGGCACATTACACAGTACAACAGCAAAATTTTCTTCATAAATTTATTTCTAATTGCAAAAATGTTGATTTGGTAGAGAAACAGTATATTAATGGATTAAAGAAAATGTAATTATTAATTTTTCTCAATTTATTTCAGCAAAATCGAACTAGTCGTTCTCGAGTTATGTCAAACTACGTTTTTGCCAACATTTTACAACTAAGCGAAAAAACATCAAGATAAGGAAAAAATGTAAAAGGTCATAAAAAAACTGGCACATACGAACGCAAAACCCTTTGAGGGTTTTACTATACTGACCTAGTACCATCACCCTGACTTGGAATTTCTCACCCCCCAGACAATAGCCCCAAAAATGTTCCACAGTGTTATCGGCATAGAACCTCAATTATGCCTCAGCGTCATCGAAAATTTGGACCATCGGATGGAGGTGTGCCGCCGAGGTCGCGGCAACCATTTGGCCGTTATTTTGTTCCAAACATAATTGAACCATACCAATATGATCATAATGAAAAGAAATGCAAATAATTTCCTAAATAATTTGTGTTTTATTTAAAATCAATATCGACCGTTAAAATTTAAGCAGCCTTTATTAAAAGTCGTTTTTTAACTAATCAAATTGTGTGTGGTAAAAAGTCGATTAATCGTCTTTTAATTCGACTTTTTCCTATTCGAGATTTTTGTTACTTAACAATTTCACCGAAGGGCGGATGGTATACCTACTAAATTTGTCATTTCGTTTGTAACACTTCGAATGTGTATGCATTGTCTTCTCAATATCCACGTGTGGGTTCTTTGAACCCCATATGTGGCAATTTTGCTTATTGACATAGCCTCCGAGACGTAAAGTGCTTCATCTGAAAACACAATTATTAGGTAAAATACAATAGTAAATCTTCTGCCAAACAATCTTCAGTCCATTGGGCAAAGCGAAAACGCATCGGATGGAGTTCTGTTATTAAAGGTCAAAGTTCAAACTTGCCAATAAAACGAGAAATTTGAAAAAAAATTCTGAAACCTACTACAAATATTCGGTTGGAAAACAAATCGTCTGTTGCAATCACCAACATTGCATGGTATTGGTTTAGTAGTTCGATTTACCATGAGATGGTAGCTACAATTATATTACGATGCGTACAATCAACAAGTCGGCTATTCTAATCGAATTCAGAAAAACTATTAGTTGCCAGCCAACCATGAACCAGCCAATTATGAAGTACATGTTACTTTGGTACCAATCATTGGTGGTGGCATCAGATAAATTCTATATAGTAACCATTAGAGTGGAGTGAAAACATGCTTTTTTTATAATTTGAAAAAGTTAACCACGGAAAGAGATGTAGTCTGGGGTCCTAAAGAGGGGAAAAATAAAGAAAAAAATTTAAAAAAATTTTTAGGGGTCGCGCCTCTCCCTAGAAATTTGGAAATTATCGCTATTTTGGCGTTGATTTTAGAAAAATCCTAAAAATTAACGACTTAACTTATTCGAAATTTAAAAGTTTGAGCTTGTTCAGTGCCCAAACAAAAGTATTTGAGGCAAATATGAGGATAATCGACTAATATTTGTAGCTTTGGTGGCGATTTCATTGTTCAGTCAATTTTCTGAAGAAGGGACGATTTGACTTATTTTACTTTTTGAAATTTTTGAACAATGAGAAAAATTTTTTTAAATTTTTTCATGCCCTTATTTCATTGTTTACGCTATTGCAAACATTTATTGACATAAAACTTTTTAGGATTTTTCTAAAATCAACGCCAAAATAGCGATAATTTCCAAATTTCGAGGGAGTGGCGCGACCCCTAAAAATTTTTTTAAATTTTTTTCTTTATTTTTCCCCTCTTTAGGACCCCAGACTACATCTCTTTCCGAGGTTAACTTTTTTTTTTGAATTTCACTCCACCCTAGTAACCATACCCCGTTCAGTTCGCTGTTGTAACATATTACACTATGTAACAAAATTTAGGACTTTCTAGAAGGGTGAATGATTTCTTCCAGAAATGAAAGACTTAGGTGATTATAGTTAATTGCTAAAAGGATGACCCCAGTTATTTTATGGGCCAAGGAAATTTCTATTCTACAACGCTATATTGTATTAGATAAGTTAAAAAATGTTCCTTGTTTTTCCGAATTTTCCTGATGAAATGTCTTAATTGAAATCTTTGAGTTTATTTTCGGAGAACGTTTCTACATCCTACCTTTTCTTTTTTTTTAGAAAAAGTGCAAAATTTATTCTTCATGTTCTACAAAAATGTTGCCCAACTAATATTAGTTGGCGCGTTTCATTTTGTTTATGAAATTGTATATATGCTTTTAAAATGTTCTCGATGTTGGCTTAAAATGTCCTAAATACTAAATAATTTCTATTATCATTTTGGTATAGATCGTCTTAAATTAAATCAGATTTTGTTCTTTAAGATACAACTTGGTTTCCGTCTTTTAAAAACAAATATTATGTTCAAAAAAAATTAATAAATAAGGCTTGTTCTGGATGGAAACCAAAATCACAAAGGGGGCGAATATAAATAATTTTTCCCCATTTTTTTTGTATAAACACAAAATATGTATAAAATTAGAAAGTATATATTTTTGATGACATCTGTAGCCAAGATCTTAGGCATTCATTGGTGGCATTTTGTCCACATAAACCTTAAGTAACCGAAAATATTTAGGTTTAAAATTCCACTTTACTTCACTCAAATAACATATTATGATCAGCTCTATATTTATCTGCCAATAAATCTATAACAACAACCAAAACATGTACAAATTGAGTTCCACTAATCAACTTGTCAACCGAAAATGTCAGTTCCCACTATCAAGATTAGGTTGTAGCGATGAAGTACATGGATTATACGTGCAACCACCAACATTCGGTTGTGCCAACAACCCTATTCTCTGTGTGTAGTCAACTTTGGGCTTATTTCTATAATATAGCCGGGCTTTTGAATGTCAAAAGCTGAAAATTCTTGGCCACTTGTTTAATACACCAAAAGTTGTAAATTTTTGGCAAATGGAAATTTATTCTGAAGTCTGAACACTGTCTGTTTAAGTTACAGAGAAAATTTCAAGGACTGTTCCCACGCTCTACTTAGTAGGGACATTTATCGATGTATATTGTATCCAAAAAGAGTCTACTTTTTCGAAATGTCCGCCTTTTGCCTTTACACACGCCTTAAGTCGCACTGACCAATCATCAATAGCTGCACGAACCTCGTCCATTGGAAAATTGGACACAGCTCTAACCAAAGCAGTCTTAAGGGATCCAATGTTGGGATATCTTTTTTGACAAAACTTTTCCTCTAAAACCGTCCACAATTTGTAATCCAATGGGCTCAAATCTGGACTGCCTAAGGGCCATTCTTCAGAGGAAATGAACGCTGGAAAATTGTTTTGAAGCCAGGCCTGGGACGTTTTAGCCTTATGGGCCTGCGCAGAATCCTGCTGGAAAGCTTTGGCTGGTTTTCGAACAGAGAATTATTAAGAGGCTTTACAACAACTTCCAAAACGGTTTCTTGGTAAACTTTTGCCGATGTTTGGCTCCTTGTTCGCAGAAATGCAGGTCAGTGACCCCATTGTAAGAGACACCCTACCAAACCATGACTGAAGCTGGGTGATGACCCTTTTCCACCCTTGGAATCAGTTCAGATGCTTCCTTAGATGGCCGCGAATACACTCTATCATTCTGCTTGTTAAATTTTTCCTGAAGGGTAAAAGTTTTTTCATCGGTGAACAAAAGTTTTCTGTGCAATTTATCTGCGTGCTTCACCAAAAGACGTTTGCATTTTTCAATCATATTTTTTTTAAAGCTGCAGTCAATAAATGTCCATTGAGTCGTTTGAAAGCCCCAAGTCCCAAGTCTTTTTTTAATGATTCGACTCATGGACTTTTGCGTGATATTCATCTCACTGGCCATGATTTTCTGTTTTCGGAGAGGATTTAGGTGAATTCTTGATTTAACGGCTTTGATGACATGCGGCCCGATCGGTGGCGGTCTTTCACATCTCCAGTCTTTTCAAACAGTTTTATGCATCGGTAGACGAACATGTGGCTAATACCTAGTGCCCGGAGCGTTTTGAAAATGTAGCCTTTTTTCATTTCACACTTGAAAAGCGCTATTACAGCGATACGGTTCTCATTATCGGACCACTCAATGATGAAAGTTGAAACAATTTTAAAATCCCGATACAGACTAACGCTATTGAGGTTAGCTTTCAAAACCCATATGACATTAACGGGGTATGTTGAGTTCTACTATTGAAATGGTTGTGTTCAATGTTGTAACAGTATTTATGTCCCTACTAAGTACATGTACTAATTCAGTTTCAATAATCATCTTAATTAGGGTAACCGACTTTTCAACCGATACTGTCAGTTTCCACTATCAACATTCGGTTGTACATGGATAGTACGTGCAACCACCAACATTTGGTTCGCAAAAAATTCGGTTGTAGTAACATATCTATTCTTTGTGCTTAGCGACTTTTGGTTTATTTCTATAATACTTATATAGCCTTATTTCTATTAATCCTTGGTCACTTGTTTATTACACCAAAAGTTGTAAATTTTTGGCAAATGAAAATTTATGCTGAACCACTGGCTCTTAAAGTTATAGAGAAAATTTCAAAGACTGTTCCAACGGTCTATTATAAAAAATCTGAAATCCAATTTTATTAAAAGAGTTCTAAAAAAATAAAAAAAATAAACAAATCACTCTTTATACCCATCCTTCCTATGAAAAAGAGTATAACAAGCTTAAAATTAAAATTATATCCAAAGTATTTTGTCCTCCTATTAAAAAAAATTGGGTAGGGTGTTGCACCGAATTTGAGCAACGCTCTAAGCGTTCCGCAACTAAATGTGCGAGCACATCCTTGGTCTTAACATAGTCCATGATGTGGGTGATAAATAAAAGAAACCACCTTTTTTGTTAGTTTCAAAAATTGCATACGTGCATAGTTTTTGTTTGGCAGACTTTAGGGGATGCCCAGTAAAGTATTTTCTTTGTGTTTTTTTCATTCACCTTCTTTTGCCAGTTCTTTGAATATTTTTTTCGTGTTATTGAGTTCGCTTTACGAAACGTGCTAATAACACCGCAGGGAAATTACGTGGTTGAAATTGTTCTTCTGCCTCCGGTTTTCTTTCGATCTTCCCCTGTCGGACGAAGTGTAAAAACATATAAAATAAACTGGGAACTGTGGAAACGTTCGCTTTCGGGGTTTCTTCGAAGCGCAAATATGTTTTGCATTTTTTGTTATTATCACTTTGACACAGGTTCGGAATGATTTCCATCGATGATAGCGTCCTATCGATTTCACATTTAGCGTGTAGCACTGTCATTGTCTGCGGCTTAAGGATGAATAACCGACAAGGAATTCTTGGGATTTTGTATAATGCTAGACAGAAAATGACTTTAAGTGAAATAGAAGATTTTCATGGTAAACTCAAAATAAATTGGAAAAACGCTTGGAGTGTGGGACGAGGTTAAGTGAAGATAAGAAGAGCTAGTATCTGGTTTAAAAGGTAAGTAATCATTATAAAGTTTGGAATATTGAATTTCCACCACCTGAAATGACGTAACACGTGACACTTGTCGTGACACTTGTTGTCAGCGATTTCTTGGGACTGTCAGTAATTTACGAATAATTGTAGAGAAGAAAAGGATTCTTCACGACATGATCCACAATGCACTTTCACAGTCTCATAGTACTCACCCACCCATACACGTATAAGAGCCGCGCAGTTAATAGACTACCCACACTCGTACATAACGCCTACCGTACATCTACTAAGGCCATACCTCACTCAACTGTGCAATGGGGCGTATGAATGACACGTTAAATCAATTCATTATAACTTATACGCCACCGCCGCCCATAACCCTTTCCAATCCGACAATTAGCCGCCAGGTCGTACGCACACGAATGTATGCCAATAAACCCGGACGATAACTGTTATTATCGTAACACTTTAGCACTTCAATGAAGAATGCCTGCTTCGGCTCCATCCGCCGCCAGCACCACCTCCATGAATTTGAATTGATGTAGACAAGCAAGAGGTTAAAAGTTAATTGCATGTGATGGGTTCTGTCTTCCATACACGTGTGAAACGAGTTCAACAATCCATTTACATAATCAACGCACCGACAGTCTGAACGACACACAATAGCGGAGCAGACAGCCGACAGCAGAGTCGCCATAACAAACTGAAGGAAAGGAAAACAGCAGAGCCAACACAAAGTACAAGAAGTAGCAAAGCAAAAAACGAGAGCAAAACAAGTGTGGACGGCGTTAAGTTCAGCCAAGTCGAATCTTACTTATATGCTCTCCACCATTTTTGCAAATACAAAACCAGTAAGTGAAGACGTAACTAGGGCGTGAACGACTAAGAGATACCCTACACTACTATGATATTTATACAATTTGCCACCTCTGCCTGGAGCTTGAGCAAGTTCAGACATAATAGGTGACTCCGAGAAAAGGGAACTAGTGTGTGAAAATGAAGTTTTAAGAAAAACCAAACGAATTACCTCCGCTCATTTCACCAAGCGGTTTATCGTTAGATCGTAAATAGTATTTGTATGAGAATGTCAGGGTCTTATATACTGATTCACACAAACGGGAGTTTGTAGCTCCGAGTCAAACCAAAGCGAAAAAACATCGAAAATAAAACTGAACCTGTCAGCAAGAAAAAAAAATCGTAGCACCGGATCACGAGAAAAAGAAAGCTGAAGTCAAAGCGCCGAAAAAAAACTGAAATTGTCAAACGGAAGAAAATCGAAGTACCAGATCACGAAACACCGAAAGAAAAGACCAAATTCGAAAAAGAATTCAAAGACTGACGAAAAATAACAATTTAAAACCAAAAATCAAAAAATGTAAAGTTTTAATGTTTTTCTCATTTTTATCGATTTCTCCAAGTTCGTTTTGTACGTTTTTATGGGGTAAATAAATTTTTATCAGAAATCTAAATCATTTCATCTTATTCTACACCCTTTTAGGTACCAGAATCCACTCTTAAGTCCAAACCCGTTCTTTGACACACTAGGTCCCGTTTCGCGGAGAAGGTCACATATGAGACGCGCAAAATAGAAAGGGACCTAAGGTTAAAAACCAGTTTTGTTCAGGAAAGCAATTTTAAAGATTAGGTCCCTTTCTACTTGCGATTAGAATCGTCGACTTCACTTTCATAAAACGCGCATATCTCTGGGAGGGAACACTTTTGGGTCATGGGATCGGTCTCATTCGATGCTCAGATGTTGTCCACATCAAAAAAAAAAACTGAAAAGTTGATGAAATGTTTTGTTCAGGAGAGCCATTTTAAAGATAAGGTCCCTTTCTATTTGTGCTAAGAATCGTCGACTTCACTTTCATTAAACGCGCATATCTCTGGGAGGGAACACTTTTGGGTCATGGGATCGGTCTCATTCGATGCTCAGATGTCGTCCACATCAAAAAAGAAAAAAAAATTGATTTTTTTTACCCTTAGGTCCTGCGCTGTCTATGCGGTATGTGCGCTGTCACATATGTTAATCGTCATGGGTTGGAATTTGTGGCTTCCAAAGCTCCAGGACCTCAAATCGGCAGGGACATTTGTGTGAGGCTATTAGAAAACATAGACCTGTATGGTCTAATGTTGCAGGGCACTGGTGTTCGTAGCTCGCTACTTTCCATGCGAAATTCGAGAAGAATCGGATGTTAAATGTGACCTTAAAGCATTAGATTCTAAAATCCGGAGGGACCTTTGTCTGGGGACTATACAATTATATACACCTATGTGGTCCAGCATCACCCTTGTTAATTAATGATCGCTCATAAAGCACCAACAACAATTTGGGTGTGATTGGGCGTAAGTTGTGGCTTTTAGAGCTGCAGAACCTCAAATCAGGTGTGGTCAAAAACTGATGTAATATGTGGCTTATAGAGTTTTTAGTTCTGAAATCGGAAATCCCTATGTGTGATATGAAAATATGGACCGATGTGGACCAATTTCAATTGGGGTTGTCCTTGGCCAAAACTGGAAAAATGTACCAAGTTTCATCGAAATCGACCTGTACTTTGATTATAATAATAGAGACGAGAAGACGGAGGAACGAACGGACATCGCTCAATTGAATCAGATAGTGATTCCGAGTCGATCAGTATAATTAACATAAGGTCTATGTCCATTCCTTTAAGTGTAGTAAAGTGGTGTAGGGTATAAAAGGGAGGTATTTTTCCGTGGTACCTTAAGTACCTTAAAGGAAAACTTTTCCCCCTCTTGGTCGATTTAGACCATTTACAACTGTGAGCAGCGTATGACTTTAAGCCATCATAGAGCATCATTTCAGGATCCTTTGAGCTCTACGGTGCATACAACAAACTTACATATTACGGGCGAACATTCATATTTTGATCGTTTTATAATTTAATCACAAAAAATATACTTTATAGGTTCTGCGACCTATATTTCAAGGTGTTGCAAACGAAATGATTTAGTATACATACCATTCTGTGGTGGAGGGTTTAAAAAAATCACAAACACGAACACACTCAATTACAAAATGGTAAAAATTTACTTTAAATGGTAACCACAAAACACACAAAATTGACATGAAATGCAATTTATAGCCAAGCCAAGAGCGGAATCCTAGGGGCCAGGAAGCGGACGCTTCAGACGGAAAGGAGGCGTAATATTATAAAACGCCAAACGTTTGTGGCACGGCGTAGAGAGAAAGAAAATACTTTTGAAAATGGCAAAAAAAAAGACAGAAAAAAGGCTCGTAAATACAAAACGATGACTGGGAAATCTTATTTTGTTTTGCGTCGTGCGGTAGTGGTGCTAATACACCCGTAGATTAATGTCTGTTTATAAAGAATGTGGTAGCAATGATTTTCTAGTCATTAGTTGAAGTTTTAGCGATACTGGTGAACCATTAATGCTCTAAAGTGTGGTCCAACTAAAATGCACGATATTAATTGTGAATTAAACAAACAGTTTTTAGAGAATTATTTTACTATTTTTAATTATATTTTTTTGTTTTGTTTACATTTATTCGGTCTTTTATCAATATTATGACTTGAACAGTTTTTATTCTGGTTCGAGAACTTTTTATTGTTTTTTTCAGAATCAGCGTAAAAAATTGGTGAAATGTATTGTACAGCTGTTTCTAAACCTGCCAAGGTTTCTCTTCAGCAGCCTTTGACAAGAATTACTTCGGCTACAAATCAAATGACTTATACGGGAGTCTCATTTGAATAACTGAGAATTAACCTTTGCGTATAGTCTTCGAACTGTGGGTAGAGCAATCTTATAGCGCAATATCATTTCCAGCAAATCCGTTTCGCATGGGCATAATTATGATAGAAGGATCGATTGAAATTTTGTGTGAAACAATATATCGACCAAACGCTCACCATGGATGGCTTCGGTGACACAATGTCCATGACGCGTTGCCACAACATCCACGGATATGGACCAATTTTTTAAAGATTTCTCACAGTCGAAATATTTTTCGGACCGGACTAATAGCGATACCAAAATAGTGTGAAGGTCCACTTTGTCAAGTTTAAGGCCCAAAATAAATGCCATCAGCCTTTGTATCACTCAAACATTACGAAATTTCCTGTGAAATTGACCTCCGGATCGATCACATATTTAGTTTGTAACAAATACTTTATACTCGGTTTGTCTTTGGCCAGGCGTAGAGATTCTCAGCTATAGACAGGCCAAATCTAAGGACTCGCAGTGTAAGCCTTATTTGAGATTATCACTTTCACTGGTTGTGTAAAATAAATCAATTCAGCGGAAACTTAATTCCACACACCGAAATAAATAAATCAATGAAACACTATAAACCCACTTAAGGAAATCACAAAAAAAATAATCTTAGTAACCCATTCTAGGTGCTTCATTATAGTTTCAGCTGTTTGGCATGTAGCTTCGTGCTTTTCAATGGACACACTGTTCATTAGAGCGTACCACCTTACAGGTTAAAAAAAAAGTTTACCATCGAATATGAAGAATTATTGCAAGGCAGTTTCGATTTTTTTTGGTTTTTGCCGAACGTAGGAGTCGCGACCAATTTTTCTGGGTTTGAAGTCACTGATCTAAAATTATCGATCACCAGGTTAGAAAAAGGAAAGCTCTAATAATAGTTAATTTTAGTAAAAAAAAATAAACAATTATATTAGCTTATTTTCCTTTTGATAACCTGGTAAATCGATCATTTCAGGTCAGTGACTTTCAAAACAGAAAAATTCGCTTCGAGACACATACATCGATGTATCACACTTTCGAATCCGGCTGTAAATGCAGAAGATAATGTAAAAGCGCGACACCTGCGTTCTTCAAAAATATACAATTTTTTTTTCGAAACTACGAAAATGCTTCATATTCGATGGTGTACGGTGAACTTTTTTTAAGTACGTTCATATTTATCTCATCCACTTGTTGGCCAAAGAAATTTCTTATTGCCAGTCGGTAGTGCAATTTTTAATTGTTTCCGAAAAAGTAGGGGAAGAACGGATGATGTCGGTTAACAACCAGTGGCTTTCTACGGATGATGGCCTGGATGTATTCCCACTTGCTGGAGCTTATGTAGTTTGCTGTTGTTCAATCAGTCAATTTTGCTTATCAGAGTACCCGTTTATCCAAAAGTGATTCTAGCCGTTGAAGCTGATTTCTTTCTTTTTTTTGTTAAAAAATAACTGATCTCAACTGCTCCAGTTAGCCAGTCAGTCAGAGCGTACTACGTTGATCTCAAGTGTAGATTTTTTGTGGAGTTCGAACTGGAAGTAGTGATGTTCTATGATGTTCTATGGGTAATGCGGAGCTCATCAGAACTGACATAACATCCTGATCAGCATAAAATGCTTCTTCTGAGATTTGTGCGGTCACTTTGGTTAGAGCTGGGTCACCTATTGTCTCACACTTGAAACCAAAGCCCCCTGCAAGATAAAAATCTCTCTAGATGGTGGCTTAGAGGAATCTCGGGTGTACACGTTAAGGAAAAGAAGTTATAATCTACGGTGGCTGATCGATGTCTGCCATCCTGTACAGCGTGGATCAGGAGAACTATTATTCTAGCCCCGTCCGTCAGTTGGTAACGATCCTTGGCGTAGAATCACATGGTACTACAACAGAGATGCTTAATAAATATATCGGCTATTGTTGTATGGAACAAAAACTAGGCCTTGACTATGAGCTCTGACCGGAGACATCGTTCTGGTATCACGGGTGTCTCCAGTGGTGGCTGTTATTTAAACTCCAAGTCTTAGCTTATAGATGCTGCGCAACCGGTTGCTGAAACTTATTTATTATCAGAGTTGTTAGCTAAAGTCGGGAGTGGTTGACTTTCACTTCCTGGGGTTTTGGACCCCCTTGGGGGGCTCTTAATTTACCCAGATTATAAGACTAAAGTCATATTTGCATTTATAGGAAAATTTCATGGTTTTTGGTATCCCATCCATGATAAAATGGTCCTAATTATCGGCCCTAGAGTAAGTTACCTAAATGTTCCTACATTGTATTTGATTTATTTTATTTTTTACCCACATGTCTATGTATACTAAAAGCCGATTTTTCGGCCCCAAATCATTAGAATGGGGTAAATCAAAAATGGTGCTCACATGGTCCACATAAGTCCAAGATTGCTTATAGGGCATCATCATCTGCTTTAGAAAATTTAATTAAAAACGGACTTTAAGTAAGTGTTATACAGCGGTTGTATGTAAAATCGGAAGGGACTATTTCAGGGATAGGGACTGGTAACTGTTCGATCTTAATTACATCTTTCGGGTTTTATCACGATTGTATGTTTAAACAGCTAAAGATAAAAGATAAAACAGCTAAAGATAAAAAATCAGTTGAACATACTTATATATGAGGGAGAAATACTTAAATCTGAAACGATTTTCTTTAATTTTAATAACTTCCGTCCTAGGTGCAAAAATTTGACTTGTGCTAATGTTCATCAAGATTGTATTAAATATGTGGCTTCTAGAGCTAAAAAAATAAAATTGGTTAAACATATGCGTGGGAGCTATATTCGTATTTAAATCTAAACCTGTTTTTTTTTAATTTGAAAAGCTTCCTTCCTTTACCCAACAAACTTACTTCTGCCAAATTTCATGAAGATCGGGCAACAATTGCGACCTGTAATTAGATTACAGGTTTAAGTTAGACAGCAGGCGGTCGGACAGACATATATCGTTAAATGAAAAAAGCCGAGGATTATACGTTGATCTGTACCCTTAAACTTGTAGCCCAAATATTTTTGGTAGTTTTTTTTTTTATATAACCAACACTCAGGGGATGTCCCCTATACATGCGGTGCATTGCGTTGGCGAGTGGAAAGTAAAGGATCGGAAGGGGGAAAGAGGGAGTAATATTATTGACGCTTGCCTTGAACTTCTGGATGTCGCAATCAGTGGGAAATACATTTGCCGGAAGTCGATTCCACATACGGACTGTACGAGCGAAAAACGAATTTGATCTGTAGTGTATAGTGCGGTCAACTGGCCAATAGATAACAAACGGGTGTGAATTCCTAGAAAGTCGCGTATCCCTGCCGAACATCCTCACGTCAGGAATAAGGCGACGGATATCTGATGAACACACACCATGAAAGCAACGATAGAACAGCGTCCCGCAACCCACATTCCGACGATGCTCAAGGGAAACAATAGAGTTGGATACCCTACTGTCACCTATCAGCACCATCGCTCTCCTTTGAACACGGTCAAGTAGCTCCAAGAATGAATTTGGAGCACCTGCCCATATATGCGAGTTGTATTCCATCTTTGGCCTGATGTAAGTTGTATAGATAATGAAAAGATCAGAAGGAGTGAAATATTTCTTGCACCGCTTTAAGAAGCCTATGCACTTGAGTGCTTCTTTCGACACTTCGAAAACATGTCTCGACCAACGAGCGTCACATTGTATTTTCATGCCCAGAACATCAAGAGCTTCTGGTTGTTCAATATCCGTACCATCGATAGAAATTGACGATGTTGTTGGGTCAGCGAATCGCTTGTGAGACAACAAGCGGCACTGTGTCTTACGTGCATTAAAATCTACTCTATTCACTAGACCCCATTCGGAAATGGCCAGTAGATCCCGGCCAAGTGTCTCATTCATAATTCGCCTTTTGTCTTCAATATCTTGAAGACTCGGCCTACGGTCGAATGAATATGAATGACAGTGGTAACTATCATCTGCGAAAGAGTAGATTGGATTCATGGTCTGACCCAAAAGATCGTCAATGAAAATAAGAAATAAAGAGGGAGAAAGGACAGAGCCCTGTGGCACACCTGCGGTCAGCCTATGTGTGCTGGATGAGAACCCATCTACAACAACTCTAATAGTGCGATCTTTAAGAAAGCTCGATATAAATCGAGCAAACGTATTACCAACACCAAAAGCGATCAACTTTGATATGAGTGCACCGTGCCAGATTCTATCAAAGGCCTTGGAGATACCTAGAGCCACGACTTTACTCTCACCAAACTGGTGGATAGACCGACTTCAACGCTCCGACAAGAACGCCAACAGGTCTCCCGTAGAGCGATTTCAACGGAAGCCATACTGTCGATCACTTAGCAGGTCGTTGGTCTCTAAATACCTCACAACATGGTGGTTTACCATGCTCTCCATAACCTTGGAGAGCGCAGTGCATATCGCAAATGGCCGATAATTCGCAGGATTATTGACTTCACCCTTTTTAGGGATCGGCTGGACGTTCGCAACCTTCCAACACGTTGGGAAAACTCCCGCACGGTAAGCAAGGTTGAAAAAGTTGCGTAATGGACGGGCTAGCGTCGACGAGCACTTGAATAGGACAAGTGCCGAAATACCATCCGGGCCCGGGGATTTATTTACATCGAGGTTCGCAAGAACCCTTTTAACTCCACGCGTTCGAAAAAATATCCTGTTTCACAGAGTGGTGCAGTGTTATTTCCTTCGACGAGTCTTATTGATTTGAGTGCAGCCCACAAGCACCACATGATTTGTCTATTTTTTTCTTTGAGTGTATTCCACCACCACCACAATGTCTGGATTTTTTTATTGCAAAATAATTTTCTCACTGTGGTTATATAAGAGTCCATCACCCCACTTCTCCCCTCAATACGCCGAAAGCCCTTGTTTGCAGTGGAAACAAAAGATTTCGTTTGCTGCGGATTTAAAGTTCTTAACGAAGAACTAGAAGTTGGGGGGCAAAAAGCTAAAAAAGATAAATGAGTTTTTAACATGAAATCAAAAGGTTGCTTCGTTGGTTTTAACTTTATTATTCTTGCCGCTGTCTGCATTAGAAGTTGCTGCTAATTTTTTTTAAATGTTCGCACTGCAAAACGATTTAAGTCAATGGTCATTAAGATGGCCACATTGTTGCCGCATGAAGGTAGAAAGAGTTAGAGAGGAGGGAGATAGAGAAAGAGAAGGAAAGGGGAAGCATAGGTATACAGTGAGGTCATTCCAGTGTTTTTTTTGAATATTATTTTATATTGACAGTGACAGCTCTTTACCGCTCAAAAATTTTGATGAAAATTTATTACCACATTTCCCCTGAATTAAATCGCTTAATGCCTAAACTCATCCCAAAGTCAAAGTGGAGACTTTAGCTGGGTAGCTAAAGTCTCCAAAACCGACCTTCCGGTTTTGTGTCCAAACCCGTTAGTCGGTTTTTCTAAAACAGCTAAAACTCGACAAGCTCAACAGGGACTTCTTTCCCCGCTAATTATTCCAAGCCCTCGATTTTTGCTGTCGGTTTTTTGGTTGTTGTATTTAAAAGCAAAGAAAATTCATAATTTGCACGTACGGAATACGAAACTACCAAAAATATTTAGCTAGACCCCATTAAAGTATTTCGATCTTCTGACTCACTATTGGATTCGATTAACGATATTTGTCTGTCTGTACGCCTGGTGTCCATCTACAGTTTGTTCTCAAACAACAGGTCGAAACAGTTGTTCGATCCTTAAGCCATTTGGCAGGAGTAAGTTTTTTGTGCAAAAGAGGGAGAGGCTGTTGACTTTTAAGAAAATTGGTAAAAACTGAGATATCACTCCCACACGTAAATTTGAATGAGACTCCAGCTGTAGAAGCTACATATTACATAAACTCTTGATGAAATTTGGCACAGATAATAACGATCAGTAATAAGCTCAGATAGAAACAGCCACACCGGTCCATGTTTTACTTTAGCCTTAGTACAAAGATTTCTCTCGTTATAAAAATTGTTTAGAACAACCGATTTCGATCAAATTTGGTACGAGGGTTACTATTTACTTTTTCAGGTCCTGACAGTACTAGTGTTCCCACACGCAGAGAAAAGATATGGTTATTATATGGTCACGGCAACAATAGTATGTCCTCAGCAGTAAAAGTATGGTCGTTGCAACCATAGTATTGTTTTTTGAATTTCATTTTGACAATAGTATGATTGCGGCAATATTAATATTGTTGAAAAAATGCCAAAAATGAAAATATGGTTGTAGCAACAATATAAATATGGTTGGTGGGACAAAAGTATTATTTTCATGGGTTTTATGGTAACAATAACATGATTACGGCAATCATACCGGCAAAACCTTAATTTTTTTTAATTTGACAATGTTATTTTTACGATTCCTACGCAATAATAGCAATAAAAATTACGTATTCCAGTCTTTACAAACAATTTTGGGGATCATAGTATGGTTGTGCGTAACTCATACTATGGTTGCACGTTAAACATACTATGGTTATGAGGATCATAATATGGTTGTAGGGATCATAGTATGGTTGAATGTGAATAATAATATGGTTGTGGGGATCATAGTATGGTTGTGTGTGAATGATTCTATTGTTGTGAGGACCATAATATTGCTATGGGGATCAAAGTATGGTTGTGTGTGAACCATACTATTGTTGTGATGATCATAATATTGTTGTGCCATAACCATATAACCAACAATAGTATGATGCTCTTCGAATATTGTTACCCCAACCATACTTTTTTTCTGAGTGCAGATGCAAACTGGAAGTTCCCATTGGAAACTTTGGCATTTTTTAGCATAACTTCACTCAAAACGTTTTGTCATTTGAGGTCGTATGATTGGATTACAGTGTGTTGAAAAATTCATCTCAGTCAAAAAATGGAATTATCCCGTGAACCTTTTTAGTGCGATGATTTTTTACGATATTCGGCGTGGGTTATCGAGACAAGAGTGCTTAAATCAACTTGTTTCGACTTTTGGCGATGAAGCACCATTAAAAACCAAGGTTGATCACTGAAACCAATAGTTCAATCTCGAACGCCGTTCGCCCCAGAATGAATTTCCTGAAGGACATTCAACTTCGGCCACTTTGCCAGAAACCATCGATGCTGTGCGTGAACTGAGTAAGCAAGACCGGCATGTGACATACCGTGAGATTGAGGCATCGTTGGGCATTATTAGTATGACAAGCGTCAATAAGATATTGCATGTTCATTTGGCCGTGAACAAAATTTGTTCTCGTTGGATCCCACATAAATTGAGCAATGCTTAAAAAGGCTCATATGGCTTGGTGCAAAGAGATGTTGAAAAATTAAAACTGCGGTAGCTCAAAGACAGTGTATAACATTGTCACAGGTGACGAATCATGGATCTATGCATATGAACCCTAAACAAAACAGCAATCGGCCGTATGGGTCTTTCCAGACGAGCCAAATCCAACAAAAGTTGTTCGTGGAAGAAGTACATCGAAGCAAATGATTGGGTTTTTTTCGGTATATTTTAGGCCATGTTGCCACAGTGCCTTCAGTGGAACGTAGGACGGTCAACACAGAGTGGTATACAACACTCTGTTTGCCAACAGTGTTTGAAGAAATGAGGAAAGATAATAAGAGAAGACGGATCATTTTGCATCACGACAATGCGAGCTCTCACACATCAGCTGAAACGATGAGCTATTTGACCACTCAAGATGTCGAATTGACCGGATTTGGCCCCCAATGTCTTCTTCCTATTCCCTTGCATCAACTTAATTTGACATGACTTTGATTTAGTGTTTGACAAATTCAACAATGGAGAGGTGCACCAATGAAGTCTTTTACGAAAATGGGCATTCAAATCAAAATGCATTTCGTGCTCTTAGGGATTTTTTGGTCACCATAATCGATGAAATGTGTCTACAGTGGATTCTTTAACAAGAAGAATTGCTGCATTTAGGCAACTAGGAATCCACGAGTGATTGTTAAAATGCCTATGAATCCATAATAAGTGACTTTTTGGTGCGGTTTATGGGCTGGTGGCGTCATCGGGCCGAACTTCGTCGAAAATGAGGTCGGCCAAGCAGTTACCGTGAATGGTGTTCGCTATCTCTAAATGATAACGGACTTCTTGTGGCCAGAATTTAACGATATGAACCCGGACGATATGTATGTAATTCCAACAGGATGGGCCACTTGCCACACAACCAAAGAAACAATGTTTTTTTTGGTCGAGAAATTCTATGGCTGTCGTGGTGGTGTTAATTGGCCGCCACGATCATGGTATTTGACAACGTTGTACTTCTTTCTTTGCATATGTTTTAAAAAAAGTGTTCGTCAATAAGCTAAGAACAATTCACGATCTTAAGAATAAAATAATTCGGCATTAACGACATTGAACCTCCATTTTGTCTCAGAGTCTTTGAAAATATGGACCATCGGATAAAGGTAAGCCAATGAAGCCGTGGCGAGCATTTGGCCAATATTTTGTTTCAAACATAATTGCCGTAGATCCTTTTATTATTATAAAAAATATTAAGTAAATTCTACGAACACTTTTTGTTTTATTTACAATTAACATCGTGCGTTTGTCGACTCCATGGATTTCAACACAAGAAAACCTCCATTTAGTCTCAGGGTCTTTGAAAATATGGACCATCGGATAGAGGTAAGCCAACGATGCCGTGGCGAGCATTTGGCCAATATTTTGTTTCAAACATAATTGCCATAGATCCTTTTATTATTATAAAAAACATTAAGTTAATTCTACGAAAACTTTTTGTTTTATTCACAATTAACATCGTGCGTTTGTCGCCTCTATGGATTTCAACACAAGAAAACCTCCATTTTGTCTCAGATTCTTAACATGTCGCAACTCTCAGTTTATAGGAGAGAGGGGTAAGGGGTATGGAAAGGGAAAAAACTTGCCGTTACTATCAATTCCTTTTGTGCTTTTCGTAGTGTGAAGTTGGCTACAGATTATTATAGCATTTTTTTATATAAAAATCAGAACGAATGAAAACAAAAATTGCCGTAACTAAAATGCCTTGTGCAAACACAAGAGGCAAGTTCAAAAGGGAATCGTAAAAATTGACGCGAGTAAAGTCGCCTCGTGTAAATGGGGACTTAGCGCTTCTTATGGCATTTCTTAGAAGTTTGCAAATTCACTCTTGCTCTGAGCTCCTCATACACGAGATTCTTGCGGCTTTTTGTTTAAACATCTCACGATGACATTGAAATAAAGTCTATATTGCAATCAATAATTATCGTCACATATCCTAGACTTGAAAGACGCTTTAATTCCCCAAATAATCCCTTGCAAAGACAAAACAAGAAAAAATAACATAAACCATGGAACAAAAGCCACCACGTGAACATTTATTGTGCTGATAATGAAATCAATTTCATAATGAATAAAAATTGTTCTCGCAGCCCCAGCAGAAGGACACATTAAATGCCAGCCTGGCTGTCTGTTTGTCCGCCTGTCTATCCGTCACTGTCTGTGCGTCCTCATTTTATGTATTTTCATCATGTCTCCCTGTTTTATGTGTTTTATAATATTTTCATTATCCTTGGATTTTGTCATCTTCAAATGAACGCACACGGAGCTGAAATGAAAATGGGGGTTATGTTTGACAAAACAAAACCCAAGAATGTGCTTAACAAATAGGCCAAAATGGGGGAAACCGTAAGGAAATGCTTATCAAGAAATTGCTTACAAAAAAAAGAAAAAACAAAAAATGTCATCCCCTATAAATGAGACCAACTCGTAGGAGACAAGAGAAGAAAAAAAATCCGAATAACAAATAAGCGAAACTTTTTGCAAAGTGTATGAAATGTTTAGGGTTTTGGTGTGATCGAATAAGGTAAGTTAAATTTTTTCAGTCTTTTAAAATCGGTAACATGGTAAAACAGATACAATACTCGTTGTTTTAATACCATAAATATGAAGAAAATATTACTAATTAAATTAAGAGAATTTCCATAGGTATGATTTACTAATAGCGGGTTGTCCAACTTAAACCCACACGATATTAATTGTAAATAAAACAAAAAGTTTTCAGAGAATTAGCTTCATATTTTTGATTATGATAGAAGGATCGTAACAATTACTGACTATGAGACATGATGGAATTCAACGTCGTTAATGTGCCAAATTATCTCATCCTTCAGCTCTTGAGTTGTTCTTAGCTTATTGACTTATACTTTTTTTTTTAAATATCCACAAAGAAAAAAGACCAATTGTGTCAAATCGCATGATCGTGGCGTCCAATTAACATCGCCACGACGTGAGATAACACGGCCATTGAATTTCTCTCGCAAAAGTGCTGTTGTTTTGTTGGCTGTGTTGCAAGTGGCACCATCCTGTGGAACCACATATCGTCCATGTCCATATCTTCGCTTTCTGGCCACATGAAGTCTGTTATCAGCTCGCTATAGCGAACACCATTCACGGTAACTGCTTGGTCGACCTCATGTTCGAAGAAGTATGACCCGATGACGCCACTAGTCTACAAACCACACCGTACAGTCACTATTTGTTGATGCATCCATCTAGAGGTAGTTTTTCAGAACAAAAAAAATACTTAGTAGGGACATAAATACTGTTACACACTTTTATGTTGTAAAATAAGAACTACTGAACGTTTTTGGACCAAATATTTTTTAATATTTTTATTGATGTATAAAAAAAGAATCTACTTATTCGCCTTTTACCTTTACACACGCCTTAAGTCGCACTGGCCAATCGTCAATAGCTGCACGAACCTCGTCCATTTGAAAATTGGCCACAGCTCGAACCAAAGCAGTCTTAAGAGATCCAATGTATGTATGTATCTTTTGTGACAAACCTTGTCCTCTACAACCGTCCACAATTTTTAATCCAATGGGTTCAAATATGAACTGCCTGAGGGCCATTCTTCAGAGGAAATGCACGCTGGCAAATTGTTTGGCTGAAGCTGGGCGATAACCCTTTTCCACCCTTGGGATCAATTCTGATGCTTTCCTAGATGACCGCGCATACACCCTATCATTCTGCTTGTTAAATTATCCTGAACGATAAATTTTTTTTCATCGGTGAACAAAATTTGTCTGTGCAAGTTATCAGCGTGCTTCACCAAAAGACGTTTGCATTTTTCAATCCTATTTTTTTTAAAGCTGCAGTCAATAAATGTCCGGCACGTCGTTTGAAAGCCCCAAGTCCCAAGTCTTTTTTAATGATTCGACTCATGGACTTTTGCGTGATATTCATCGCACGGGATATGATTTTCTGTTTTCGTAGCGGATTTCTGTGAATTCTTGAATTAACGGCTTTGATGACATGCGGTGTTCGAACAGAGCGTGGGCGGCCCGAACGGTGGCGGTCTTTTACATCTCCAGTCTCCTCAAACAGTTTTATGCATCGGTAGACGAACATGCGGCTAATCCCTAGTGGCCGGAGCGTTTTGAAAATATCGCTATTTTTCATTTCACATTTTTTACACTGAAACGGTTCTGTTTATCTGACCACTCCATGATGACAGTTGAAACAATTTTAAAATCCCGTTACAGACTAACGCTATTGAGGTTGAGGTTGAGCTTGAGCTCAATGACTTCAAAGACAAATAAATCGGCCTCGTCGAGACAAATGTATCGATGTATCACACTTTAAAATCCGTTTATAAATGCAGAAGTTATATAGAAAAATGTAAAAGCGCGACCCCTACGTTCGGCATAAAAAATAAAAAAAATTTTTTTGAAACTACCTTTCAATAATACTTCATATTCGAAGGTGTACGGCGAACTTTTTTTTTTACTTGTAACCTGGAACGCTCTACTGTACAGTAGACGGTCCATCAATTCGACATCTTGAGTGTTCAAATAGCTAATCGTTTCAGCTGATGAGTGCGAGCTCTCAAAGTCGTGATGCAAAATGATCCGTCTTCTCTTATTATCTTTCCTCATTTCTTCAAACACTGTTGGCAAACAGATGGTTGTATACCACTCAGAATTGACCGCCCTACGTTGCACTAAAGGCAATGTGGCAACATGGCTGGTTATACCGAAAAAAAACGCAATCATTTTCTTCGATGTACTTCTTCCACGTACAACTTTTGTTGGATTTGGCTCGTCTTGAAAGACCCATACGGTCGATTGCTGTTTTGTTTCGGGTTCATATGCATAGATCCATGATTCGTCACCTATGACACTGCCTTTGAGCTACAGCAGTTATACTTTTTCAACATCTCTTTGCACCAATCCATACGAGCATTTTTTTTTGAGCATTCGTCAAATTATGTGGGATCCAAAGAGAACAAATTTTTTTCACGGCCAAATGAAAATGCAGTATCTTATTGTTGCTTGTCATATTAATGCCCAAGAATGCCTCAATATCACGGTATGTCACATGGCAGTGTTGCTTAATCAGTTCACGCACAGCATCGATGGTTTCTGGCAAACTGACCGAAGTTGGACGTCCTTCACGGCGTCCGAGACTAAACTCTTGGTATCAGCGATTAGCAGTGGTTTTAGATGGTGCTTCATTGCCAAAAGTCGAAACAAGTTAATTTACACATTCTTGTCTCGACAAACCCACGCCGAAAATCGTAAAAAATCATAATTCCATGTTTTGACTGAGATAAGTCGATACAAGTTGATTTAAACACTCTTGTCTTGGCGACACACGCCGAAAATCATAAAAAAATCATAATTCCATTTTTTGACTGAGATGCATTTTTCAACACACTGTAAACAAAACAATTCGCCCTCAAATGACAAAACGTTCTGAGTGAAGTTATGCTAAAAAATGTTAAAGTTTCCACTGGAATTTCCGGTTTGCATCTGGAAACACTAGTATTGTCAGGACCCGACATATAAATAGCAAACCTCGTATGCGTTTTATTTCCTCTTGAAAACCAGACGTCTGAAAAACACCCCTTTATTTTTGCAATACAATTTTTTAGACATTAGAGGGACAAAACATGTAACCAGAGCACTTGCATTATACATACAAAACCTGCTCACTGCTACCTTCGAAAATTCCAGGAACCCAATTGTGAAGCAAATTACAAAAATATAATTGCAACTACCATATTATGGTATTAATACAACCCTATTTTGATATCCACAACCACCGCATAGTGCTGCCCTTAGCCATATTATCATTTTGAAAATAATTTAAAATTCGCACACAAGCGTACTATGATTTCTATGACCATATAATGAGGCTCGCAACTAAAATATGATCCACACAATCACATTGTAATATAGTTACCATATTATTATACCCACAACTATGTGTGACAGCGCATAGAGAAAGGGGCCTAAGGGTAAAAAAATCAATTTTCACTTTTTTTTTTTTGATGTGGACAACATCTGAGCATCGAATGAGACCGATCCCATGCCCCAAAAGTGTTCCCTCCCAGAGATATGCGCGTTTTATGAAAGTGATGGTATACCAAAGATACACGTATTTAAATCTTTAAAATGGCTCTCCTGAACAAAACTGGTTTTTACCCTTAGGTCCCTTTCTATTTTGCGCGTCACATATTAAAATTAAAGCAACCACATTAGTATGACTTCAATTCCCATGGAATTATTTTAAAATTTATTAGACATTGGAGAGCCAAAGCCCGTGAAAAAAAAGTAGATGAAAAGTTTTGTTCAGATGAGCCATTTGAATGATTAGGTCCCTTTCTATTTGCGCTTAGAATCTTCGACTTCACTTTCATAGAACGCGCATATCTCTGGGAGGAAACACTTTTGGGGCATGGGATCGGTTTCATCGATGCTCAAATCTTGTCCACATCAAAAAAAGAAAATTGATTGTTTTACCCTTAGTTGTCTTTCTCTATGCGCTGTCACATATATTATTGGTGTACCCTCAATCAAATAAAAATGTTGCACATCTCAATTAAATTTTGATCAAGCGCCGTTATTTGAGCAGTCAGACATGCGTTCTTTCAGCAGATAGGCAAACGACAATTGTACATTCAAAAGGCGAAGCAAAACTCGCGCTTTGGTCTGAGGGAAACAAAACTAAGGTGGGCACTTAACGCCAGCTGACTATAATCAGATTATAATCTTAATTCTTTGACTGATATTAAATTATGATAATGCCTTCATTTTCAATATTCATTTTGGTTTTTTACAATAAACAACAAATAAATACTCGTAGTTTGCTAAATTGTTAAATTCACAATAAAAAAACAATGCCAAAAATAAATTTTCGTAAATGTTGGATATAGGATTTGTCAAATTTTAAATTTGAAAATTCAAATTACTACGAGCAAAAAATTGTAAATCAGCTAATAGCAAAATACTGCATTCTTTATTGTACCATGCTGCTAACTCCTGAAATTCCAGGAAAATTTCCATTTTACTTATCATTCAAAAACAAACTCCTTTCGAATATGTCTGTATTTGAATGTTTAAATCCAAGGTATAAAATATCGTATTTTGTGTGTGTGTGTGTGTGTGTGTGGGACTTTAACGATTTGATTGCTTATCCAAAATGGAAAACTCCATGTTCCATGTTTTTCCACATCGTCTACTACGATGATATCAATGTCAAAAAGTCAAATAATGTCAAGATATCACACAAGAAATAAAGAATGAAAAAAAATGTTTCCAATTAAAATGCATTAATTTTTTTTTGCGTATTACTTTTCTTGCTTTTTATGCCGTTTGTTGAAGAAGAAGTTTGGGTTCTGGTTTCCGTAAATGTTTGAAAATCACTTTAACTAGACTGAAATTGCGTTAACTTTAACCATAAAGAAGCGTATTGAATTCGAAATGGCGCTGTTGTTCGGACATAAAAATGTTTACAAAACCCTTTCCCTATTACAGAAAACTGAGGATTGAATGTGTTTTTGTAGGTTTCAAACCGCAGTAGAAACAATAACAAAGGAAAAAATCAATAAATCGTGCTTGTGCGTGTTCGTGATGAACATTTTCATATGCTATAACAAATCATAATGAAAAAAAAACAAAATATTGCCAATGAAAAACAACGAAACAAGGCAAATAATATTTGCTTCGCAACGAAAATTACACCGGACAACAGGGACAAAGAATGTGTGGGCTCTGACCAAGCCCAGCTTAAATGCTTTGCAGTGTAACAACAGAAAGTGTTAAAGCTCTTCTAAGTTAAGAGACGAATTCACAGAAGCCACCTACCAGACAGTGATTGGTGTAGTGTAGTTGAACCACCACATCCGAGTTGGCTATTAAAATGTAGCTTCAAAGTAAAGTCCGAATCAGTTAGAGGTCTCTCGCAGTTCTTATCGTTCATATCTGGTCAGCCAGTAATGTAAGACATTTTTTTTTTGCGTATAGTTCAGGCAAAGGGTAATGAGATGTCATTACTTGGTAAGATTTACCAAGTTTTTACTAGAATTAAAAACAAATAGTTTTAAAGAAAAAAATCTATCAAGTCCCCATTCACACAAGGCAACTTTACTTGCCGCAACTCTCCATTTGTAAGAGAGAGAGGTTAGGGAAAACAGTTTTTTCTTGCCTCTCTCTCATAGAAATTTGAGAGTGGCGGCATGTAAAGTTGTCTAGTTTGAATGGGCCCAATACAAAACCTGTGAGTCCCAGTTTCCCTGAGAGTCCCAAATATTGTTGCTCTGTGTTATCGAGATTTTATGTTTGTCAGTGTGTGTGTGTGAGTGTGTATGTCTCATGTCTATGTACAACAGACATAATGAAAATCTGCGCAAAAAGTCTATAATAAAAAGTTTGCTTATGTGTGGCCACGTATTTAAGCGAGTGTATGAATTACACACGTACACACCACGGAGGGATAAATTGCCAGGCCTTTTGATAGAAGGCATTTCGATAAGACCTGGATATCGTGTCTCTTAGGAGAGAAGGAGTTGTACAGCGTTAAAAGACTGAGGGGTTCAAAACATTCATAACCAATGGGTGATCCTAGTAGAGATACTTTATCCAATAGCCTTTTTTGACAGATCACGTGTGTGCAACATGCATTTGATGGCGAAATAATGGGTGTTCCAAGTAGAGATACTTTTTTCAATAGCCACTTTTTGACAGATCACGTATGAGTCGTGTCATGCTGTCATGTTATTTTTGTTTAGTATTGTTTGGCATTTCATCATGGAAAGACTTACGCCTGAACAACGTTTACAAATCGTTCAACTTTATTACGAAAATTCACAGAAATGTGTTTGGTGCACTTTGTTCAACTTATGGTCAACATAATCGGCCTACTGAGCTTACTATTCGCAACACCATCAAACATCTTGAGACCCAGCATTCATTATTGGAAAATATAGCGGCTGTAGCCAAGAGTGAACACCAAGACCGCGGAGAGTCGATTCGGCGCAGTTCGCAGCAACTCGGACTGACGTATGGAACGACTTGGCGCATTTTACGTCGAGATCTTAAATTGAAAACGTACAAAATACAGCTTGTGCAAGAACTGAAGCCGCCCGTCGTTCCCAAGCGACATTGCTTCGCTCTATGGGCTCTTGAAAAGTTCCAAGAGGATCCGACGTTTTCGAGCCAAATTTTATTCAGCGATGAGGCCCATTTATGGCTCAATGGGTATGTTAACAAGCAAAATTGTCGCATTTGGGACGAAGAGCAACCAGAAGAGGTTCAAGAGCTGCCACTTCATCCAGAAAAAACAACGGTTTGGTGTGGTTTGTGGGCCGGTGGAATCATCGGTCCATATTTCTTCAAAAATGATGCCGGTGAGAACATAATGGCGACCGTCATCGTACCATGATAACTGACTATTTGATGCCTTAAATTGAAGCTCGTGGTCTCGGCGACATTTGGTTTCAACAAGACGGTGCCACCTCCCACACATCGCATCAATCAATGGATTTATTGAGAGAACACTTCGGTGAGCAGATACTCGTAATTTCACGTTTTGAGCTGGTCGATTGGCCACCACAATCGTGTGATATCACGCCGTTACACTTTTTCCTGTGGGGATATGTAAAGTCTTAAGTTTATGCGGACAAACCCGCTTCGATTCAGGCCTTGGAGCAAAACATCACGCGTGTCATTCGCTAGTTACCAGTGGAAATGCTCAAACGAGTCATCGAAAACTGGTCTCAACGGATGGACCATCTGAGACGTTGCCACGACCCACATTTGATAGACATAATCTTCAAAAAATAAATGCCAAAGAATGTTCTTTCAAATGTTAATAAACATTCCTCATTCAATTTGAATTTTTCGGGGTTTTTTTTCTTTAAAAAAGTAGGGAACCTCGAAATGGATCACGCGTTATTTTTTTATAACTTTTTTTGCAGGTTATATAGAGGATGGTCCAAACATAATGCACTATTTTAATTGTAAGTCACACCTTAACATCAAGTTTTTTCCCCAACTTAATTTGACATTTCTTTGTTTCAGTGTCTGACAAATTCAACCATGGAGAGGTACACAATTAAGCAGCTGGTTTAGGTTAAGAAATCATACAAAAGCCAGCTAAAGTGTTTTTGATCTTATATGCGGAATACTCGTATGAGGAGGAAGGTGTGATGGTACTTTTTAGACATCAAATCAAAATGCATTTTCGTGACTTTTAGGTTCAGCATAATCGACCCAATGCGTCCACAATAGGGAGAATTGTGCGAAAATTCCAAAAAAACTGAGTGTGTAGGGAATGTGAAAACACCTGGGCATGCTCGCCCAGTTTGTTCTGCGGAAAACATTGGTGATAGCGATAGAGTGGCGGAAGAGCCGTCAACCTTAACTCGCCATTGTGTCCAACGATTGAACATTACACGAACATCACTAATGCAAATTTTTAATAAAGATTTGAATTTACACGCTGACAAGGTTCTGACTCAAGAGCCGACTGACCATTTCGAATGGTTGGTTGAACACACTGAATTGAATGGTGACTTTACAAAGAAAACCATTTTTTGGCGATGAGGCACACTTTCACCTCAGTGGATTCGTTAACAAGCAGAATTGCCGCATTTGGGCAAATAAGAATCCACTTGTTGAAAAGCCGATGCATACACAAAAAGTGACTGTTTGGTGCGGTTTATGGGCTAGCGGCGTCATCGGGCCGTACTTCTTGGAAAATGAGCGAATGTGAATAGTGTTCGCTGTCGCTACACTGAGGAGAAAAATAACCTTATATAAGGTTAACTTAGCCATAAATAAAGATGATTTGGAGTCTGCGTTATATAAGGTTAATTTGACCATTTTGTTGTTGGCTGGTATTTAACAATAATAATAGTTAATTTAACTATTCTATGGTTGAATTGTTTAACCATGCAAATTGTTAATTTTAAAATAATTACTGTTGTTTTAACAATACATTGTTGAGTTTTTTAAACATAAAAATTGTTATTTTTAATATAATTAATGTTGTTTTGACAATACATTATCTAACTATAAAAATTGCAAATATTAAAATTTCATAGTTAATTTACCGAAAAAATACATGTTCATATTATTAACTATGAAGATTGATATATCATTTTTATTGTTAAGTTAACTAATTATTGGTTACCTCTTTTAACCAGAAATATTGTTACTGTTACAATTTTTAATATTAAATTAAACTACTAATTATGTTTTTGTTTCGGTGTTTTTTTTCATTATAATGACTTGAACAGTTGTCATTCTGGTTCGAGATCTTTTTGTTGTTTCTCTTTCAAAATCAACTAAAAAATTGTTGAAATGTATTGGCTATGGTTGTCAGGCAGATTGTACAGCTGTTTCTAAGCCCACCAAGCTTTTTCTTCAGCAGTCTTTGGCAACGATTACTTCGTCTACAAATCAAAAGACTTATACGAGAGTCCCATTATGATTAATGGGAATTGCCCTTTTCGTGATTAATGAGAATTATTCATTGCGCTATGAGGATTGTACAGCTACCATTTGCATTTGGTGGTGTTTTTTTTAAAAGAGCGAGATAAGTTCTCTTATGAACTTTCACACAATTATAAACGTTTAGAGCAGAGAAAGAAGGAAAAAAGAGTGGAGGGATAAGACAGTCGCAATCGTTGCAACTTCGTGTAATTAATTCCGAACTTCGTATAAAAAAAATACTAAATACTTCGATACAACAGAGCCGAATGATCTTTAAATTTTTGTTTATGTCGCACATTTTTCTGTCTCTCTCTCTTGAAAAATACAACCTTATACAATGTTAACTCAACTTTTTTGTATACACATTTGACCTTGTATAACGTTATTTTTTCTTCGTTATCAAACATTTACCATGAAAAATGTAACCAGACACATGGTTAAAAAAATCATTGCATTTTCGGCTCAGTGTAGATATTAATGGACTTCTTGTGGCCAGAAATTGGACCTGGACGATAAAAAAAATTATTAAATACGATAATTTTTTTTTTAATAATTTTTGTTAAAGGTGTCCAACTAAAATGCACGATCTTAATTGTAAATAAAACAAAAAGTTGCCAGGGAATATTATCTTAATATTTTTTATTGATAGAAGGATCGATGGCAATTATGTGTAAAATATAACAAAATATCGGCTTTATTCGTGCCATGGCTTCGGTGGCATACATAAATCCGATGGTCCATATTTTCAAATATTCTGAGACATAATGGAGGTTTATTGTCGTTAATGTGCCGAATGATCGTAACTGGCAAAAGTTCGGGTTTGGTGATAGAATACTTAAAGTAGAAGCAACCACAATCATTCGGTTGGCAAAAAAATCTGTTCTCTATTTGTGGAGATATATGATGGCTACATATGCAACGCGTCAAAATTTTTAAATTTTATAGTTCTTTTTGTCTATTATCTCAACTGAATGAAATTATCGTCGTAATTTTAATGTCAGAACAGCACCCAGTAGCAACATGATAAGGAATTTAGTCTCCCATATTGAGGAATGGGAAACAGTGTCGGAATCCTAGGGCATTACATTGGCGTCAATTACATTCATCCCGATGTACAGTTTGGTGCGGTTTTATGGTTGATAATATTAGGTCCATATTTTTTTTGAAAATGAGGAGGTTCAACCAGATGCCATTAACGGGGCTCTGTAAAAGAAAATTATTGAAAAATTGTTGCGTCCGCCAGATGAGAATAATCCAAACATATGCTTCTAGCATGATGGAGCCACTGCTTAAACAGCAAGAGCCACAGTGGAATTCCTTTGTAACCTTTTTGGCGATCCCTTCAGTATTATTTGGGCCAGCTAGTACTTTTGAACTCGGTGTTGGTCTTACACAAGAGGAGAAATTCTTTAAGCCAGACGAAAGCCGGAATCTCAAATACTAGGCCCAAGTTTATCCTAAGTGATTGGCTTGTTGGCAAAGCATAAGGACGAGTCAATTCTTGGTGGTCGATTGAAAAAGGCTCGCCGTGATAACCTCCAGTCGCCAAATTTTCCCAGCACAACTTTGAGCATTGGCGACCCTTCTATGCCGCGCCGGAACTACAGTCCGGATATCTCGGTTTTATCGAGCTCTAAAGAGAGAAAGTTGGTAAACATTACTCAGTACCGAGAACGGTCACGTTTTCTACTTTGTTATTTCGAAAAAAATAAGACTTGAAATAATTGCTCCAATCAGACAATCCTTGATTCGTCAATAACTTTTAGATTGTGTTTTTTCCAATAAAAAAACTTTTCTTTAAATGATGGCGATGATGGCGCCCATGCTGAACGGCATTGAATTCTGGGCCTTCTTCTGTACTGGCTGCTACTCTGCCCATGTTACCCTGTGCTGGCTTATGGTCCAAAAGATTTTCTCACGCCAAATTAACTTTGAAGGCATGACGACCGATCTCAAGATGCGTTATACATACCAGTACATAAAAAATATTTGTAATTCAGCCGAAATTTCGATTTTAATTTTTTTTATAATTTTCACAAGATGCATGGCATTGCTAACGTTGCCAGTTTTGGAAATATAACAGTTGAAAAAAAACTATCAAAACTATCTGATCATCCTTGCTAAAATCTGATCACGATTTTGCTTTGTTCTTTAGAAAATCTTCTATTGGAAGCTTAGAAAAGGCTTTGTCAACAACTCCTACACCATGTTATAAGGCATTTGGAGGCCTTCATTGGGCATTCGAGGCACCGCTTTAGCCGCCCCTGTTCAATGCATTGACAAATGGTTGCGTAAATGTAAAATGTACACATTCGCCATAAACAAAGCACGCATTGTGTGCCCTTTTTTTTAATACTTTTGATAAACCACCGAACGTGCTTTACAGCCAATGCATACGCAATTCGACATAAGGACTCAGAACATAAAACTCGTACATGACAAGGACATGACCATCCTGGCATTTGTAACAAAAAAAAATTGAGGGAGCCTTACTGGCATACAACCAAACATCAAGCTGAAGGAACATATGGGAAACTACTACTACTTGAGAAGGATATCTTTCGAAATCAAGTCCTTGAAGAAGTACTAGGACATTTTCTGTTGCGATTTATTTTCGTAAATATTTTTAAGGAAACTGATTTACTTGGAAAAGATAATGTGACTGGTGAGTAATACAAAACCAACTATTCCAAAAAAAACACTGGTTTGAATTCGTGCGCACAGAGAACAGATTTAATGCTACAACCGAATTTGTTGCCAGCCAAATGTTGGTAGTTGCACGTGCTACTTATGTATTCCATCGCTACAACCGAATGTTAATTGGATTTTTAGTAGTGGGAACTGACATAATCGGTTCGAATCTAATAACGTTTGTATGCTCAAGTGCACGAGTATGTATCAAAGTGGGTATAAAAATACAATTTTGGTATTAATGTAACACAAAAATTTAAGATGAAGCTGATTATACGAGGGCTGCTATATACTTGGTAGGGACATAAATGCGGTTACACGCGTTTTATGCTGTAAAATAAAAAGTACTGAACGTTTTTGGACCAAATATTTTTTAATAAATTTATTGATTCATGCTGTATCCAAAAAGGATCTACTTATTCGAAATGTCCGCCTGTTGCCTTTACACACGCCTTATGTCCCACTGGTCAATCGTAAATATCTGCACGAACCTCGTCCATTGAAAAATTGGCCACAGCTCGAACCAAAGCAGTCTTTAGAGATCCAATGTTAGGGTATATTTTGTGATAAGCCTTGTCCTCTAAAACCCTCCACAATTTGTAATCCAATGGGTTCAAATCTGGACTGCCTGAGAGGCATTCTTCAGAGGAAATGAACGCTGGCAAATTGTTACGAAGCCAGGCCTGGGACGTTTTAGCCTTATGGGCCGGCGCAGAATCCTGCTGAAAAGTCCATGGCTGGTTTTGGAACAGGGAATTGTTAAGAGGCTTCACAACAGCTTCTAAAGCGGTTTCTTGGTAAGCTTTGGCCGATGTTTTGGCTCCTTGTTCGCAGAAATGCAGGTCAGTGACCCCATCTTAAGAGGCACCTTATCCAACCATGACTGAAGCTGGGTGATGACCCTTTTCCACCCTTGCGATAAGTTCAGATGCTCCCTTAGATGACCGCGCATACACTCTATTATTTTGCTTGTTAAATTTTTCCTGAACGGTACAAATTTTTTCATCGGTGAACAAAATTTGTCTATGCAACAATGAGTTAAACAAATGATTTTTAGTAGTATGACTTATAAAGACTAAGATTTTTATGATGTGTACTACTTTCTTTCACCATTAACGATGTTGACTTTTGAATCATGGAGCTCTTTTCTACAACGACCAGCTCATACGATACGTGCGCAACTCCACGTTTAAGTAAAGCGTTACGTGGCTCATTAAACAAACTACAAACTACAACAACCTTGAAACTCGTCGAAAACGGCGCTAAAATAATAGGTTAGAACAGCGGTTCTACGGGATCCAGAAGAAGACTCAACCAAAATTACCTGTTTGGTTAAAGCAAATGGTGTTTTTTCTGAAGGAATAAAGGCTTTCAAGAAGGAATAAAACGCAAAAAATTGATTGTTTCGTTGGCTGTGTGACACATGAAGCGCCGTCTTGTTGGAACCAAAGGTCGTCCACATCAACATCCTCCAATTAAGACACAAAAAAGTCATTAATCATGGCTCTTTAGCGTGCCCCAATTGACTATAACATTATGGCCGGTTTTATTTTTTAAGAAATATGCAACAATGATTCTTTCTGCTCATAGAGCACACCGGCGTCTCAACAATGGCTTGTGGATTTTCATAACTCCAAATGCGACAATTTAGTTTACTAACGAACGAACCCATTCAACCAAAAGTGATCTTCATCGCTAAATCGATCGACCCATTCACCGAACGTGCGACGCGCTTGGTGGTCGTTCGGCTTCAATTCTTGCACGAGTTTGATTCTGGACTTATAAGCCCACAAACCAAGATCCTTCCATAAAGTGGATGGGCACAGCTTCAATTGCTGTGCGCGATGGCGGATGGACTTATTCGGGTCTTCTTCGATACTCTGCTCCACAGCAGCAATAGCGCCATCGATGCGCAATGTACGGCGTCTTTGAGGATGCGCATTTTCCACTAGAGTAAACGTGGTGCGAAACCGATCGATGGTTGCTCGAATTACCTACCGACTCTGCTGGGCGATTATGTCGACCGAATATTGGACGCAGCGCCGATGCGTCGGCCAAATTGAACAACTATTTTGGTTATTAATTTCCACGATTTCCAAACGTTGTTCCGGAGTAAGGCTATTCATTATAAAACTGCAAACCAAACTGAGCATAAATCAAGTGATAACTGTCAAAAAAAAAAAGTTATCAGCGTGCTTTACCAGATGACGTTTGCATTTTTGAATCGGATTTTTTTTAAAGCTGCAGTGAATAAATTTCCGGTGCGTCGTTTGAAAGCCCCAAGTCTTTTTTAATGATTCGACTCATGGACTTTTGCGTGATATTCATCTCCCGGGCCATGTTTTTCTGTTTTCGGAGCGGATTTCTGTAAATTCTTGATTTAACGGCTTTGATGACATGCGGTGTTCGAACAGAGCGTGGGCGCCTCAAACAGTTTATGCATCGGTAGACGAACATGCGTGGAATTTTAAACCTAAATATTTTTGGCTACTTAAGTGTCATGTGACATAAAATACCCCAAATGAATATTTGAAGTCTTGACAATTTGAGATAAAAATATATATTTTCATATTGGTTATATTATTTATTTATTTAAAAAATTGATGAAAACAAATTTAGTGCGACCCTAATTGTCGATTTTATTAAAAAACTATTTTTTTTTTTGAAAAAAGGAGAAAAGGTTCAGTTTATTTTGAAGATACTTAGATTTTATTTAAGACAATCTTTACTAAAATGATAATAGTAGTAATTTAGTTATACATTTTCAAAATAGTCAAAAACGACCATTTTCACAAAACATTTATACAATTTCATTAAAAAAATGACACGCCCCAACTGAAATAAACTGGTCAACATTGTTTCCCTTTTTCGAAAATAGGACAAAATGGACATTCTAATCTTACAGATAAGTTGTTAAAATGTTCTACGAAATAAACGCAATACGATTTCACTTAAGAAATAACGAAAATTCGATAAGTTAAAAAGGAATATTAACATAGAAGTACTCCTTTTTAACTTATTTCCTAAGGTATAGCGTTGAAAAATAAATATGTCCTTGGTCCTTTAAAAATAAGGCAGACCTACTAGGGCCGTCCTTTGGGGAATTTACTAAAATTACCTAAGTCTTTCATTTCTAGAATAACTCATTCACCCCTTGAGAAAGTCCGAACTTTTAAATGTTACAACAGCGAACTAAACGGGGTTTAGTTACTACAAAGAATTTATTTGTTGTCACCACCAATTAGTTGTACCAAAGTAACAGGTACTTAATAATTGGCTGGTTGTCATAACCATAAGTTGCGGCAACTAATAATTTAAATGGATTCGAATAAACTCCAGTTCAATTTACGACCACTTTTTGCTGCATTTGAGGCCGTATATCAGCAATATCGCGCCGAATATTCTCTTCCAAGGCGTCAATCGTCTCGGGATTATCTGCGTAGACAATACCTTACAAAAAATAGTCCAGCGGTGTTAAACTGCACGATCTTGAAGGCCACGTCACAGGCCCACAACGCAAGATAATGCGCTCACCAAAAGATTCCTTCAGTACAGCGCCGTCTTGTTGGAACCAAAGGTCGTCCACATCAACATCCTCCAATTCAGGCACGCAAAAGTCATTAACCACTGCTTTAGACCGTTCTCCATTGACTGTAAAATTATGGCCGGCTTCATTTTTAAAGAAATATGGACCAATGATTCCCTTTGCCCATAGAGCATACCAAACAGTGACTTTTGGAGGATGTAACGTCGTCTTAACAATGGCTTGTAGTTTTTCATTACTCCAAATGCGACGATTTTGGTTATTTACGTACCTATTCAACCAAAAGCGAGTTTCATCGCTGAACAAAATTTTCTTGTAAAAATCAGGATCGGTGGCCATTTCGTTTTGGGCCCATTCACCACGATTTGCAAACGATGTTCCGGAGTGAGTCAATTCATTATGAAATGGCAAACCAAACTGAAGTGTGGTCAGAATAAAACCACACGTCGAAAAAACACCCTTTAGTAGAAAGTAAAAACCAAGTTTTCAAAAACCCTGCACGTGATTTAAATAATAGAATATATGTTTTCAAATCGTTAAATAGAAATAACGAATTGAGAGTGTTCCTATAGACAATAATCTGTAAAAAAAACAACCAAGACATGTACAAGCTCAGTTCCAATAATCATCCTTATTGTTTAGCGTTACCGATGCTTTGTCTACGAGGGCGACCGCAAAACAAACTGGCCTGGCACATTTTCTGTTTTACTAGCAACTTTTTTTTGTTTTTTAAAAGCAATCTTTTATAAGCCATCTGTCAAAATTTCCGAAATATTTAATGATTATTTTCTTTGTTACAGGTGATTGAAGTAAACAAGTTTTATAATTTTTGAAAAATGGAAAATAAAGAGTTTCGTGCGGTAGTTAAACACTTTTATATGAAAGGTTATACGCCACAATTAATCAAAGATGAATTGGATTCTGTTCATGGTGATATAGCACCATCATACTCCACCATGAAATCCTGGGTTCAACAATTTAAAATGGGTCGTTCAAGTACGGAAGATGAACAACGCTCTGGAAGACCGAAAACTTCTACTACTATTGAAAACATTAGAAAAATATTTAATGAAGTGACTAAAGATAGACGAATAAAGCTCAGAGAACTTGCTGATATTGTTAAAATACACGAAAAACAAGTTTGGAGTATTTTACATGATGAACTCCACATGAAAATGCTATCCGCAAGATGGGTGCCGCGTTTGTTGATTTTGCCCCAAAAAACCAATTCCGAGGAGCTTTTAGCGATTTATCAGCGTAATCCAATAGAGTTCTTGCGCCGATTCATAACTGTTGATGAAACATGGACCCATCACTTCATCCCAGAATGCAAAGAAAAGTCAAGAAGCTGGTAAAAGTGGTCCCAAGAAGGCGAAAACTGTTAAGTCAGCAGGAAAAGTAATGGCCACAGTATTTTGGGATGCAAAGGGTATACTATTTATTGATTCTCTTGAGAAAGGAAAAACTATAAATAGTGAATATTATTGTGCATTATTGGATCGGTTGAGTGAAGAAATCAAGATAAAACGACCGCATTTAGAAAAAAAAGTTCTTTTTCATGAAGATAATGCTCCTTCACACACTGCATTTTTAACTTAACAAAAACTGGCCGAATTACGATTTGAAATTGCTCCGCATCCACCATATAGTGCAGATTTAGCTCCTTCTGATTATTTCTTGTTTCCAAATTTAAAAAAAATTCTCGATGGAAAAAACTGTTCGTCCAATAGCGAGGTTATTGCTGAAACTGATGCATATTTTGAAGGTCTTGAAAAATCTTATTTTTCGGATGGAATTAAAAACACTTGAAAAACGTTTGATGAAGTGTATTGAGTTGGAAGGAGATTATGTTGAAAAAAATAATAATAATTCCAAAAAAACGGTTCTTTTTATGTTAGGCCAGTTACATTTGCGGTCGCCCTCGTATTTAACCGATACTATCATCTTCCACTACTGAAAATTGCCGAGTACCAAGTCAACATTCGGTTGTAGCGATTAAATAAATGAATAGTACGTGCAATTACCAACATTCGGTTGGTGAAAAATTCGGTTGTGGCAACAAATCTGTCCTCTGTGTGTATGTATTACAACTATTTAGTGGTTAATGTGATAAAAAAAATTAAAAATTTTAAATTTTTCGGTCCGTTTAAATTATTCTGTTTAAATTTTTTCTGGCGCACATCAAATATCTCCATATTTTGCTTTGAAAATTCAAAACGAATTGATAGAATTCTAGATATTTGTAACAAAATTTACAGTTTCAACGAAAATATCAGCATCAAAAGCACCATCCAAGCCAATAGAAAAACCCTCAGCGGGCAGTATAAAGACTAATGTAAGTATGTATAGGGTGATCCATCTTGAGGTATTTTTTCAGAATAAAAAAAATATAAAAATTCAAATCAAGTGTTGAATCTTTACGGTAATTTGAAAGAACATTTTTTGGCATTTATTTTTTGAAAATAATTTCCTTCTCATTTTGGCAACTGTATTATGGAAATGAGCGTTCGGTGAGAAACGGGAAGATCCGCTGTTTTCGACTAAAATTTTGTTCAGAGATAAGGCGCATTTCTGGCTCAACGGCAAAGTCAATAAACAAAATTGGCGCATTAGTGCTGAGGAGAGGTTCAAGAGGTGCCATTATACCCAAATAAAACCACGGTTTGGTGCGGTTTATAAGCTGGTGGAAAAATGATGATGGCTGGAATGTAACCGTGAATGGTGCTCTCTGTCGCGCCATGATATCGATCTTTATGCTACCTGAAATTGAAGCCTGTAATTTTGACAAAACTTGGTTTCAACAGGAAGGTGCCACTTGCCATACAGCTGCTCAAACAATGGGTCTGTTGAGAGGTCATTTCGAAAAGCTGCTAATTTCACGTTGTAGACAGGTAAGTTTGCCGCCTAGATCGAGTGATATCACACCTTTAGACATTTTTTTTGGGGTTACATAAAGTCCAAAGTCTATGCTGACAAACCAGCTACAAATCAGGTTTTGGTAGCCAACATTACGCGTATCATAAAAGCGACACCGGTCGAAATGCTCGAACGAGTCATCCAAAGTTGGACCCCCAGAATGGAAACCCTGAGACGTTGCTGCGAACATTTGAAGGAAATCGTATGTGTGTATGTATTACAGGCTACCTAGAAGTTAATGTGATAAAAAATAGATTTCAAATGATTGCTTAAAGTCTTGGCTATTAATATGTGATATGTGCGGTACGGAGGGTCATTGTAAAGTAATGGGTGGAAATGAATTTTATATTAAAAAAGTCTCTTGGGCTATTGCAACAGAAAGTCGATTTATTCAACCGGATTTTTATAGTTCGGACCGATTTCCAACGGAGGGTAGGTTTTACGGTTTTTTCTGTCAGGATAAGAGCACACCAATATTTTCATATTTTGCCTTGTAAATCCAATACAAATTAAATTTCTAGAATTCTAGAAAATGTCAGCATCAAAGAACGATCCAAGCAGTCAGTAGTGAAAATAGTAAAAGTATAGGGTGATCTATCTAGAAGTATTTTTTCAGAACAAAAAAAAATATAAAAATTCAAATCAAGTGTGGAATCTTTATTGGTAATTTGAAAGGACATTTTAAGGCATTTATTTTTTGAATATAATTTCCTTCAAATGTTGGTCGCAACTACGCCTCAGGGTTTCCATTCTGAGACTTTGATAGACTTTGGGCTTTACGTAACGCCTTAGAAAAATGTCTAAAGGTGTGATACCTGTTCAAAACGTCTAATTAGCTGCTTTTCAAAATGACCTATCAATAGATCCATTGTTTGATCAGCTGTATGGCAAGTGGTACCGTCCTGTTGAAACCAAGAGTCGTCAAGATTATGGGCTTTAATTTTAGGTAGCATAAAGACCAATATCATGGCGCGATAGCGAGCACCATTCACGGTTACGTTGCGATCATCATCATTTTTGAAGAAATGTGCACCGATGATTCCACCAGCTTAGATACCGCACCAAGCCGTGGTTTTCTTTGGGTATAATGGCACCTCTTGAACCTCTTCAGCCCAAATGCGGCAATATTGTTTATTAACTTTGCCGTCGAGCAAGAAATGGGCCTCATCACTGAACAAAATTTTGGTCGAAAACAGCGCACCTTTCCGTTTTTCACCGAACGCTCATTTCCATAATACAGTTGCCAACATTTAAAGGTTATTATTTTAAAAAAATTAATGTCATAAAATGTCCTTTCAATTTTTTTTGTTTTGAAAAATACCTCTAGATGTATCACCCGTATAAGGAGTATATAAAAATATATATTTTTCATTTTTCAAAATAGCCTTTATCATTTATTTAGTTTAAATTACATGTTCCACGACCTTCAATTATCTGTAGGCAGCAAAACCTGGACTTCTTTTTGAATACAAAGAAGATTGTTTTTGTTAAAGCTGTTTGTAATTCAAATTAGAAATGAATTTTCGTGAGAGACCCTTGATGACGTAAGTGCCTATTACAAAAACCGAATTCATAAATGAAGTCTAAATATTATAGTTTTTGTTTAAAAAATTCAATTTTTTTTATAAAATAAACTACTTTAAACGCAAGAAGATTGCTGGTTAAACTTATTTTTGTTTCGTCCGGAATATCGTGTGATCCCAGAATTTGAAAAATAAATCCAGTTGTCCCAAGAAAAAAAAAACTCGAGAAATACTGACCGAGGCCAACTGTTTAATGCCGGCATCGCATTTAAATGCACCTACTATCACACTAAGGAAGCCTACAGGAAGGGCACATAAAACTCGCTTTTCGCACTTCCTAAGCATTCTCATCCCCAAAACTCAAGACACAGCCTTTATATCAAAAAAAAAACGACATAAAAAGTCAGGCATGTTTAACCTAAAAGCAATCCCATTATTTGGATTGTTAGCAATTTCCACTCATAACCTAAAAAAAATCATAGAAAATCCACTTTCAAGGTTAATTGCAGGCTCGTTACAAAAATGAAACAAAAGCGAACAGCAGCAAATAAGTGTTGACGCTTTCCCACTCAACATTAACACAATTTTTCTAATAGAAGCTTTTTCCTGCCAAAATGAAAAGTTGCTTTACACGTGGCTGGCCAATAAGTGGAATGCTCCAGAATGGCATCGACAACTATGGCCGACACGGCGACGACAAGGACGTAATCAATAAGTAAATCAATGTAAATGCCTAAATTAAATTGGGGTATACGTATGGCGTTGGCCACGCGCGACCACGATGGCCATAACAATAACGACGTCAATATGTATAACGCAAAATTATGATATTCACATTCATTTATTATTCCTTCTTGAATCGATGCAAATAAAACAATATGTAAAATTTACGTGTAATAGCGCCATTTTATGTTACACTTAGGCGTTTATTTTGTTTTTTTGTTTGGTAATAACCAGCCTCAACCTCGTTCATGTTGGGCGCCATTCGCATGATTTGATGGTTTTGTCAGCTCGGCTGGTTTGCTTTGCTAACATTAGACTTCCGGACATTTTGTGATATAATTTGTAATGCGTGCCACAGCTATGCCATTAACAGGTAAGCCTTTGCTAATGCGATATGATGGGAACGGGGGAGGCTAATGAATGACTGTTAAACGTCTTATACTGTATTGTTGCATGCTAAAGAAAATTTATGATTTTTTTTTGGGGACAATTAAGGAAGTCAGATAAAATTGAAAATATACAGAAAAAACGAAAATCAGCGGTAGTACACGCAGAGAAAAAACATGGTTACTACATGGTCACGACAATACTAATATGTTGTAATATGTACGTCGTAACCATAGCATTGTTTACTAAATTTGTTTTTGACAATAGTATAATTGCTGCAATATTAATATTGTTAAAATGTAACAATAGTATTATTGCCAAATTTAAAAATGAAAATATGGTTATAGCAACAATATAAATATGGTTAGTGCGACAAAAGAATTGTGTTTTGCGTTTTATGTTAACAATGATATGATTACGGCAATCATACTGTACGAATGTAATTTTTCTTCATTTGAAAATGCTTTTTAGAACAAATGTCATTGGTACGGATCTAATGCAATAATTGTACTTTTTTATCGAAATTAAAATTTTTTAAACAAGCTGCTTTAGCTTAGTTTATCTTAAATATTTTTAATATAAACGCTTACGTTTATTTAAACTTAAGTTTTCAACTGTGAAATAAATCATTCCTATTATTTTGAATTTAATGTATTTTTGAATAATTTTCATAGTTCAAATCTATTGTTGACAACTTAAACCAGTTTTAATAAATAATATTGGTGATCAAATCTATTGTCGACAACTCAAACAAATTCTGTTAAATAATATTGGGGATCATAGTTTAGTTGTGTGTGATAATACTATAGTTGTAGGTTGCGTGTGAATCATACTATGGTAGTGAGGACCATACTATGGTTGTATATAAAACATACTATGGTTGTGAGGATCATACTATGGTTGTGGAGATCATAGTATGGTTAAGTGTGAATCATACTATGGTTGTGGGGATCATAGTATGGTTATGTGTGAATCATTGTTGTGAGGACCATAGTATGGTTGTATTTAAATCATACCATTGTTGTGAGTACCATAACATTGTTGTAGCACAACGATATACCCAACAATAGTATTATCCTCTTCGAATATTGTCATCACAACCATACTTTTTTTCTGCGTGTAATGAACTTTTAGATCGGCAAAGGGGGGAAATATAGAGTGGTGGATAATGCTGTTGGTCACTGCTGCCATTTCATGCGTAAGGTTTTTTTAAACTTAAGGGCTCTCACGTCAATTTTCCTTTAAAGGAGATATATTGTAAGGATTGGATAATGCACAATGTTTTTTTCTGCAAAACTCGCCAACATTTGCAATTTGGTATCACCTTTTGTATGTTGTTCCTCGGGTTTGAACTAGGGTTTCTTAGGGTTGCAATTTTTTATTTAGGAAAATAAAAAAGAGAATAATTTGGCAACTTTCCTTAACATTAATTCTGTCTCAGCGATATAGTTTAAGATTACCGACTGAAGTGGTAACTTTCAAATTGGCCTAGTTTTCGGAATTTTCTTAAGTATAGCTTTCCTTGTTGAACACAAACATTAATACAACTTTTTACAACCTCCATATTAGGATAAGTATATAATACTCGTATATTTAACATCTATTTAATGCAGCTGGTTAATTTTTTTTATTTTGCAGACTGATTTTTAGATTTAACAAAAATCGATAACTGCGATACTGAAACAATAATGTGGATTGTCCGCCGCTATTACGCACTGGAATCCGTTGTTTTAGTTAAAAAAAGATTATAGACGCACGGTTGGCGGCAATCCTCCGAGCAGATGGACCATAAGGAGACTTGTACACAATTTTTCCGAGCATGGGACAGTCAACAGAAGACCATACCATCGAAACCCTTTAGTTCGGGCAAAGCAAACAATTGCTGCTGTAGCTGCTGCCATACAAAACAATCCAAGAGTTTCGACAAGAAGCTTTTCTGCTAAAATGTGTATAAGCAGGCAATTATGCGTACAGATTTTAACTTTTTCCAATATAAAATTCTAATGGCCTTCAGTTTGTTGCAGCAGACTTCTCGATTCGCTTGGAATTTTCCAGAAGATGCTTCAAATGGTGGAAGAGGACGGAAACAAGTTGAACTCTCTTTTCCTGTCTGACGAAGCCCATTTCGATATAAACGGCAACATCAACAAACAAAATTGTAGAACATGAAGTGCTTCCCACCCACAGATACTCCATGAGACGGAATTGCATCAACTTCGTCTCACAGTGTGGTGTGCAGTTTCATCACGCTGCATTGTCGGGCCCTACTTCTTCGAAGAAAACGGCCACACCGTTACGGTAACTTGAAACCGTTACTTGAGCATATTGAGAGAGTTTTTCTATACAGAATTACACCGAATGAGAGTTTTTTTCAACTCTGTGTGGTTTCAGATGGTGCAGCTCCTCACATAGCCCGGCCTGTTATGACAGAATTGCGACAAAATGATCCCAATAAGCTGATATCTAGAACTACACATTCCATTGGCCCCAGGTCGCCTGACCTTACAACACCTGACTAATTCTTGTGGGGTTATTGCAAACAGAAAATCTACAAAGCAAAATCAACAAATTTGAATGAACTGAAGCAATCCATTCGAGAAACTATTGCGACTATTCCTGTCTCAACTCTCTAAGCAATAATGAACAACTTTTTGCTAATATGCCGCACATGCATCAACGAGCAGGGGGGCATTTAAATTCTAATATTTTTAAAACAAATTAAGCTATAATTATTTTACAATATTGAATGAGCTTTAATATGAATAAAAGAAAAATGGACTCCATACACTAAAGAAAAAGTTATTTGAGTTTCTTAATGCAATATTGCTGCATTAAGAAACCCAAATAACATCAGCCACCCTGTTTATGAGAGTATATTGACTTTATCAATTCTTTTGCAACACGGTTTGCAACAACTCGAAATACTCGAAAATAATTGCAGACCCTATAAAGTATAAGGGGGGACAAAAGTAATCACCCTATTGGAAAACGCTATAACTATTGCAAATGGCTTCAAAGGTCAATTCGGTTTTGACATTTGTGAAGTAAAGAAACGCAGAATACATGTCGAGATGCCATGAATCGCAAGAATCCGAATGAACACGAAACAATTGATTTTATTTTTTCGCGCAGAAAATCATCGGTTGCATTGGCGCAGCATGAATTTTGCCACATATTTTCTGCACACAAAGAAAAATTAGTTGGAAATCGGTCCGAACTACAATTATTGGGTTGGATAAACCTAATTTGTGTTGCAATCACCAACATTCCATGGTATTGATGGCTACATGTTTTTAATTACCGTAAGATGGAAGCTACAATAATATTGCGATTTATACGAATTAAACGAATTTAGTTCAATTTATGGTTGTCACAACTGGTGTTTGAGGTATTTTATGTCTCATTACTTTATCAAAAGGTTTAATATTCCATATTACTTACTTAAATAATTAATCATAGTCAGCTTTACTTTAAAATCAGATCAGATAACCAACAGCATAAAATGTACCATCAGTTGGTCCAGTTAACAAATGCTAGTGGCAATGACAACCGAATTGAAAGAGTTCTTATAGCTGATAATCTTTAATTACAACCAATACAAATTTTGTTCCAATAATCATATTCATTAGATAGGTTACCGCTACCTTGTCTCTTTTACCGATACTGTCAGTACCCTCAACTAAAAACTTCCGTGTATCCAATCAACATTTGGTTTAGGCGATGGAATACATAATTAGTACGTAAACCACCAACATTCGGTTGGCAAACAATTTCGGCTGTGTCAACAAATCTGTTCTCTGTGTGTGGTTGTCTGCCACCAACTGGACAAGCACTGCGGCGTTTGGCCGTTCGCCTCGAAGAGTCTTAAACAACATGAGATCTTCCCAGAGCTGGCCAGCCCCGTCGCAGCTGTTCTGGTGAGAATATAGCTGCTGTTGACCAATATGTCCAAGAGGAGCCCGTAACATCGACCAGATGAAGTGCCACGATTGGGCATTAGCCGGCGGTTTCTACGCATAATTTTGGTGCCATATTTAAAAATGTTCCCTTACAGAGTGCAGACAGTGCGTCAGCTTTTACCTGTTGAGCGCCAAACGAGTCTAACGTACGCTGAAGCCATCCTGAATCTCAACGAAGAGGTGGACAATTATTTATATTTGCATAGTTGACCTTTTGTTGTTTATTTTTTAGTTATTTTTAGGCTTGAGTTCATGAGCAAAAACAGATGTTGATGTTTTTATAATTTATTTATATTTAAATATCCCAATATTTCGAACTAATCACTACTCGCATAACAAAACCGAGAACATAAAATTACAATAACACACAAATTTTTACTATATGTTGGAATGTCGTTGATGTAAAGCATCTCCAGATGTATCTACTTTTATAATTTCATTTAAAATTATCATAAGCGATGAGGCTCATATCCATCTTAGTGTTTATGTGAATAAACAAAATAATCGTTTCAGGATAATCCGTGTATCACCCACACCCACTGAGAGTTCCTGGGTGGTGTGCTGCGCTAGAGGAGTCATCGGGCCATTTTTTTTTTGAAAATTCCGCAATCGACGACTATAAACGAAGTGCGCTACACGCAGAAAAAAAGTATGGCTGTGGTGACAATATTCGAAGATGATCCAACTATTGTTGGTTATATGGTTGTGGCACAACAATATTATGATCCTCACAACAAAGTATGATTCACACACAACCATACTATATTCCCTACAGCCATATTATGAGTCACACTCAACCATACTATTATCCCCAAAACCATATTATGATCCTCATAACCTTAATATCTTTCACAAACAACCATAGTATGGTCGTCACAACCACAGTATGATTCACACTCAACCATATTATGATCCCTACAACCATAATATGATTCTACTCAACCAAACTACGATCCGATTTTTTTTTTAGTCAACATTAGAGATTCTTATTAAGCATTTTTGTAAAATTAGTTCATAGTCTGATTTGAGAGAATGTTTCTTTTGAACAATTTATTGAAAAAACAAAAATATATTCAAAAGGCAGCCAAAAAGACTTTCAGTTGCAAGCAGTGGTGACTGCAAGGGGTGAATGCTTCTTTACCATCCGTAGACCCAAATGATGAACGTTAAAAAACCATGATGAATGGCTGTATACTTAAAAGCAGGCAGATTTTAAATAAACGAGAACCAATCGGCAATAGAGTATTCCATCGAACAGAGTAAACATAATAAAAATCCCTCACACTGCCTTCCGATTGTTGTTGTTTTTTATAATGAAACAACCATGCACTGTGTCGTGTGTGTGGGTATGTATTTTTTTTGGTATACCAAAAAAAAAACACGCACACATAACCTTTAAAACCTGTTATGCTTTGGCATCGATCGAAACACATCCTGTTGGAAGAGTGGGCGGTACTACGCCTCCTTTTAAAAATCGAATTTCTGATCAAAGTGATAAACCGACCGCTATACAATTTTAATAGAACGAAATCAATGATTAGAACATTGTTATAAACTATGTTGGGTTTTAATTGGACTAAAGGGCGTGGCACCGCCCAGACAACCCCAAAATGTGAAAGGCCATATCTCGTAAACCAATACCAAGGTGACAATAGTTGTTGGTATATATGAGGTTGGTATGGAAAAAACACACACTGATAGTGAAAGGCCAGGGATACGCCCTTTGAAACAATTTTCATGTTTGACTATAATTCATGTTGGAGGTTGTAAGAGCTTCGGCACGGCCGAACTTAGTTTGTCCACTTGTTTTAAGTAATACATCCCTGATGTAAGACACTGTATTTTTAGTCAATACTTTACTTAACTTTACTGCTTAAAGTTAATCGGTACCTCGAATTTATTCAGTAAAAATCGTTCATCATCTTTGCCTCGTCATGACTCTCCCTATGTTTAAGAGTACTTCAAGTAAGGAGTGGTCCACCCATAATGCACGATGTTAATTGTGAGTCACGCTCAATTTTTTTTTGTCCAACCCTAATTTGACATATTTTTGTTTCAGAAACACAACCTTGAAGAGGTAGACAATTGAGAAGCGCATTAAGAGTGTTGAAGCCTTTAACGAAAATGGGCGTTCAAATCAAAATGCCATCGTGCACTTCATGATTTTTTTGCACAGCATAAACGCCCAAAATGTGTTTTAGTTGAACCACCCTTTATACTCGTATAAGGAAAAAATTGTTTGCCTCTATTTGAAATTTAAATTGTTTTGTTACACAAGTGCGGCATGTGGACTTTTTGATTCAAAAACTGTTTTCTGGACACTAGTGCGGCTTCTGGACTTTTTGATCCAAAAACTGTTTTCTGGAGCTTGAAATACTTCGTTTTTTATCGATACTTTAGTTACAATTACTGAACGTTACAGAGTACCGAATAACATTCGGTTATACTAATGTAATACTCGAGTTGCCTGCAACCCCAATCATTCGGTTGGCAAACAAATTCGGTTGCAGCAACAAATCTGTTTCCTGTGTGTTTTTAGCTTTGATAACTCGAAAGTACTAGCCTATACTAAAAAACTTTTCTTAAATCTGATTTCAAACTTCTGCCCTCTTTGGTTCGATCTGCTTTGAATTCTAATGCGTCTTTCGCCTGGTCGTCTCTGAAACCAAGTACTGTGACAACTCGGATCAACTGACATTTTCATTCAAAATACTCCGTCAATTGAAATTTCAATTATTTTCAAGAGAATTGATGGGATTTTATTGCAAGTCATATATTCGTCGTCCACACAACAAATCAATAACAAGAATCGAAACGAATCGAATTAATGAACATTTTGTTTTCAATAAATCGTGGTTGATTTTCTAAAATCATTTTCTATATTTGTGTGGGTGAGTGTGTCAGTGTGTGTAGAGCTCTGATGAGATACGAGCACGTCTAAACAAATATTTGTTCGAAATTAATTTTTTGGGAGTCGATAGCACAAAATCCATATCTCAAATGAATGGCTTTAATATAAAGGGGTTTGCATAAGGCGTGACTGAAATTTAATGGAAAAATGTGAAACAGAAAGATAAGTGTTTGACATAATAGAATAGAAGCTTTAGTTGCGCAGTACCAATTATTTAACACTAGAAAGCTTTGAAAGTTATATTAAACAGGGTGGCCAAATAAGGGTTTCAAATATTCATAACTTTTTTGTTAATATTTTTTTATTCTCTTTTGCAGGTAAAATAGTTCTTTTTATGGAGATCTACGATGGCTACATACACACAGAAACTAGACTCGCAGTCACAATTGATTTTTTTTGCCAACTGTATGATTGAGGTAAAATAAACCTTGAGTATTCCACCAGTACAAACGAATGTTAGTTGGTGCTCAGTTATTTTCAGTTATTGGAACTGTGGTATTGTTGCAACATATCATGTAGCCAAACCTTCAAGAATTTTTTGATCTGAACATCCACATACCACACTTGTTCAACAAAAACAGAATTTAGTCACAGGCAAAAAACTATTTGCTTATACAATTGAAGTACTCGTAGGGAGGCCCATGGCGAGGAAACAGTACGAAAGATGATGGATGATTTCTACTGGGAAAAAATTTGGTTAATAGATTGTCTTATAGTCAGTTCTAAGCAAATTATTTTATTTTTAAAAAATACCATTAAATAATTTGTTGCAGCAACAAAATGTTTGCACAAACACCAGTTGTGGCAACTAAACACATTTTTCGCTTTGATTGGTATGAACGATCAATAAGTTGTGAGTACAGTACGATAATCATTTTTATGTGTTACGAATATCCCTTACGATTAAAACATTTTCTTTTTTTAAACCGTAATACTTCCTTTGCAACCGAATCATAATTCCAACCAATGTCCAACAGGTTTGTTGCCACCACCGATTTTTTTGCCAACCGTACTACGAGTGTACTACGAGTGCTTCTTAGCCTAGCACAAAAAGCGCGGTATAAACAGAAAAAAGTTAGTGTTTTGGAAACTTCCATCTCTGCTATGAACACATGTTAAATTTTGTTTCGATCTGGCAACTCCTTCATATAGAAACAGGTGTTCACAAAAGACGCATCCGCGATTTTTTTACAATGGAAAAATTAGAAATGTGTGGTGTCATTAAATATTTACATAAAAAAGGTTTATCGGGACAAGAAATTCATAATGATATGGTGAATGTGTTAGGTGAAAGTGCTCCTTCATATGCAACAGTAAAAAGATGAACCACGTAGTGGACGTCCAAAAACAGCAACAACAGCAGAAATTGTAGCCAAAGTGCATGATATGGTATTAAATGATCGACGAATAAAAGTGCGTGAAATAGCTAATATCATGGGCATCTAAAATGATCGAGTCCATTTAATTTTGCATGAAGAACTACAGATGAAAAAGCTTTCTGCAAGATGGGTGCCGCACTTGTTAACAGTCGACCAAAAACGCATAAGAATGAACATTTCTCAAGCTTGTTTGGATCGTTTTCAGCGAAATAAAATGGATTTTAAGCATGGTTTCATAACTGTTGATGAGACATGGATCCACCACTATACTCCAGAGACAAAAGAACAATCCAAACAATGGGCTGAAGCTGGAGGAAGTGCCCCAAAGAAGGCAAAAACAATTCAATCGGCTGGTAAGGTTATTGCAACGGTTTTTTGGGACTTCAAAGGTATTTTATTGATTGACTATCTGCAAAAGGGTAAACAATAAATTCAGAGTACTATTGCAACCTTTTAGATCAATTATATGTACAAATTCGAGAAAAACGTCCTGGCTTACAACACAAAAAAAAATTTTCCCCAAGACAACGCACCAGCGCACAAGAGTGTTTTAACAATGGCTAAAATCAACGAATTAAAGTACGAGTTGCTTGACCTTATTCTCCTGATTTAGCTCCCAGTGACTTTTACCTGTTCCCAAATCTAAAAAAAATCCTTGCTGGCAAGCGTTTTACCTCAAATGAAGATGCAATTACAGTTGTAAACCACTATTTTGAAGAGCTTGAGGAAAACTATTTTAATCAAGGGATAGAATTGCTAGATAAGCGTTGGACTAAGTGTATTGAAGTTTCAGGAGATTATATTGAAAAATAAAAATATTTTTGAAAAACTAACTATTCTCTTTCATTGATAGGCTAAGAACTTTCCGAACCGCCCTCGTATATCGCAACATTCGAATGTTGATTGTGTACACTTCAATTTTCAGTGGGGGGAACCGAAACTATTGGATCAAGAGACAAAGTATCGGTTTTCCCAACTAATAAAAGTGATAATTGAAACTGAAATTGTAAATGTATTGGTTGCTGGTAAAGATTGTTAGCATTTAGTTCCCTTGGAGTTCGGTTGTCATTACCGCGAACATTTGTTAACTGGACCAACTGATGGTTAAATTTTATTTGTACGGTTTAGCTGGATAATCATAGTTTCAATACATCTTGCAATAAATTTTAGGCCAAAATTCAAAAAGATTGTTTACATTCGGAAATTTTGAACCCAATATTGAACAAAGTTCTGGGTAGTTAAAACAATGATTCAATACTTGCTTCAATTCGTTTTTAAGGGTTATTTTTGCAGCGACTAGAACCGTTAAATTATTGTATGGGTTGTTGGGACAACTAATAATATGTTACAACAGTAAACTTCACGAGGTTTGGTTGCAACAAAAAAAAACCTAACTCCCACTATTAATTGGTACCAAAGTAATAGTACTTTTTAATTGGCGGTTACGGCAACCAAAAGTTTTACTAAATTCGGTTGGTTTCTGGTATGTTGAACCATGTACCCATCACTACCTTGGAAAGTGGGTGATTGCTGCCGAATGTGTTTTAATTTGTAGTTTGGAACTATTTCTAATCAGTTCGGTTCGCAAAAACTCCATTGGACGAGAAGACTTTCTGTTGCAATCACCGAATTGCGATAATCTTTATAGCATATAAAGAATTATAGAATATCGGTTCGAAATACCATAAGATGGTAGCTTTGATTATAGCACGGCAGAGATAACCTTCTACCTGGATATACTAATAAAATTAAGTGAAAATAATTGGTTGTCGGAACCGCCTGTTGCAGCAACTAGTAGTTTTGCTTACATTTGGTCGTTGGTACTTACCAAGGTTCTCTACTCTTAGTATTTGTCCGCAAAGCAATTAAAATAGTTTTCTCTAAATGACAGACGGACCTGTAAAAGTAGTTTAGTTGTTTATACCAAGATTCGATTATACTGATCGCATACTTATACTTAAACTATACCGAACCACAATCATTTGGTTGGCAAACAAATTCGGTTGTGATATCGAAACTATTCTGTGTGCAGCAACGAATCAAAATTGTTAATTTTTATTGTTCTTTTGGCAAGTCTATTATCTAAAATTAATGAAATTATCATCGTCGTTTTAATGTCGGAACAGCACACAGTGACTAGTTACAAGCTAAGGAACTTAGTAACTTGTTTTAAGAAACAGATTTCAGTGTCAGAATATTAGGGAATTACATTAGCGTCACTTACACACCTCCAGATATACTGTTTGGTGCCGTGTTGTGAAAGATATCTGTCCATATTTTTTGCAAATGTGGAGGGTCAACTGGAAACCATTAAAGGGGTTTTGAAGACTATGATTGAACAAATTTTGCGTACGCAATTTGAGAGTAATCCAGGAAGATGGAGGCTTTGCGCATATAGGAAGAGCAACAATGGAACTTCTTCGTTATTTTTTTCGTGAACCCTTAAGCCTTTTTTGGGGTACACAGTACAAATGACCATCGTTTTTTGAATATCGAATCTCCAAACTCGATTCACGAGGATAACATTTGTATGAGTTAGAAAATGAGGAGGGTCAACTGGAAACCATTAAAGGGGCTCTGAGGACTATGATTGAACAATTTTTGCGTCCGCAAGTTGAGAAGATGGAGGTTTTGCGCATACGAGTACAGGAAGAGCAACAATGGAGCTTCTTCGTAACATTTTTCGTGAACTCTTAAGCCTTTTTTAGGGGTACCCAGTAGAAATGACCATCGTTTTTTTAAATATCTATTCTCCAAACTCGATTCACGAGGTTAACATTTGTATGAGTTACATACGTATAGCTGGCTTTACGCTTGGTTCAAATCATGGTCATCTACATTTAATCTATAGCGGCTGATATTTCGGCATATAAAGGGTGTTTTTTCAGACCTGTGGATATAAAATGCATATAATTTAATGTTATGGCCAAGAATTTAGCTTTATTATAAAGATAAGGCCACTATGTTTTAAAAATGATTTCGGGCAAGTGGCCGCCGCGGCTGGCTTAAACAAATTCCAGCCGAGAGACCCAATTTTCGACCACTTTTTGCAGCATTTGGGGCCATATGTCAGCAATAATGCGCCGAATTTTCTCTTCTATCGTGTCGTGCTTATCTGCGTAGACAAACAACTTCACATAACTCCAGAAAAATAGTCCAGCGGTGTTTAATCGCACGATCTTGGAGGCCACACTACAGGCCCACGAAGCGAGATAATGCGTTCACCAAAAGTTTACTTCAATAAATTGATTGTTTTGTTGGCTGTATGGCATGTAGCGCAGTCTTGTTGAGCCAAAGGCCGTCCAAATCAACATCCTCCAAATCAGGCGAGAACAAGTCATTAATCATGGCTCTATAGCGTTCCCCATTGGCAGGAACATTATGGCCGGCTTCATTTTTGAAGAAATATGGACCAATAATTCCCTCTGCCTATAGAGCACACCAAACAATGACTTTTGTAGGATGTAAAGGCGTCTCAACAATGGCTTGTGGAGTTTCATTACCACAAATGCGACAATTTCGGTTATTAACGTACCCTTTCCAGCGAAAGTGAGCTTCATCGCTGAACAAAATTTTCTTGTAAAAATCTGGATGGTGGCCACCTCGTTTTGGGCGAATTCACCACAATTTGCAAACGTTGTTGCGGAGTAAGTCTATGTATTTTGAAATGGCAAACCAAACTGAGCGTAAATCAAGTGACAGCTGTCAAAAAGCCCACCTTCGATAATGGTGTGGCCACATGCAAGAAAAACACCCTAAGAAAAACACCCTTTACCAGAGACTTTACGTCGACCTAAAGGTAAAATTCTATGGTTTTAATATGGACTTTACGTAGCTTTGTAAAAAAATATCTAAGGTTTTTTTTTGGATCATTAACTTGTGTCCAAATTGAATGACCCTTTATCCTTTTAACCATATCTAATTCACATCAAAAAGTTCGATTTGAATGTTGTTGTTTTACCATTCACCATTCAATCATCATCAACCATCAACATCGTTTCTCCCACTTGCCCAGATAATCAGAGAGACCTCTTGCTGATTGCAGTCCCTATTATTATTGGGGGTATTTGTGGTTCAGTTGTTGTCTTAAGCTATGGAAAATCTCATTGAAAAACGAAAATGTTTTAAAAGAAAAGCAAAAAAAAAGTTAAAAGCCATTAGGCAATTTCATCAATTCTATGCCTCCTGCCTGCCTGCCATCACATTTCAAATGAAATCAAAAATATGAAATCTATACTGGCATTATGTGGAGATGAGGCCGAATCATTGGCCGTAATGCGTGTTTGTATCCCAAACAAGATTGCACAGCTTCCGGGTATTCAGTGTCTGTTCTTTTTTTTTGAAATTGACTTGAAATGAAACATTAGTATTTCGGGTTGAATTTTGGTTTCAGTGTGGGTGGGGTTCGTTAGAGTTTTGATGGAATTTACAATTCTAATGTCAAATAAAGTAAACATTGAAAGCAAGACTAGTACGAGGGTGGGTGGAAAAGGTCATTTTATAACTAGAAAAGGTTATGCTCTTTTGTGGAAAGTAAAGGAGATTGAAAACTTTTGAAACTTTGGGTCCTTTAAAAAGTTATCAAATCTGTGGAGCTCATGAAGTCTATAGGTGTTATATGTACCGAACTTTTAATATAGTTGAATATGCCAGAAATATCAAAGAATATATTGTAAAGCTCGGATAGAATTATAATTTGGCGATGCATGGCGTAGTGTGTCCTAACAAGTCCCACCTGCTTTTTATGCAAAGTGCAATGTGTTTTTGGGAAAGGAACAATGCAGCTGCCACAATGTTGATTGGAAGATTTATAGACCAATGGAATTTTTGTAGTGCCAACCAATTTTTTAATGAGTGATTGTGCAATATATAAGTCCCAGAAATCCGCCTCCGTAATCTAAGCAAACTTGGGCGGGTTTTCTAAGGACATTCAAGGAGGTATGGTCAAAAATGGATCTTACAAGCAAATTTTAAAATAAACCCGTAACAAATTTAGTTTTTATTTAAGTGTGCATATTTACTTTTGATCGTTGGTTTCGACCATTAATGGCTGTTCTTTTGTCTCCTTGAGTTAGTTTAGGAGTTCGAGTCATAACGTTTGACATGTCTTTACAATAAATCCATATTTGTGTTTGTAGTGTAATTTCCTTTTATTTGTTGGACACGTGGTATGGCAACAACGACAGCTTTTTGGCGTCTTTGTCAAAGGTTTGAATCCGCTAGTGTTCAATTTTAGACCGCTTTAGGACAAGGGTTATATCCACAAATCTCAGCCATGTCTTAATAAGCAAAATGTCCGTAGCCGGGCTAGGTCGATTATAGAACATCCTATAGAATATCCTCAACAAAGATCTGATTCAATAGTTGTACTGCTAGAATGCTAGCGTGTCAAATGGGGGCTATGCGAGCACAAGGACTGGTATAGTGCAATTTCATCTATTATCTGGAATCGTTTGTTCTATACATCTCGAATTTCACTTAATTATTTCCGACAATTTCCGGCAATTAGGTTAATCGATTTTCAACGCCAAACTTAATCTAATCCTCATTTTTAAGCCCATAATAGAATAGGGGGTATAATCTCTTTGTCATTCCGTTTGCAACACCTCGAACTTATGGTCGGAGACGTCATTAAGTATATTGCATATTCTGAATCTTCGTCAAAATCTAAAATGATCTAGCCGTGACCGTCTGTCTGTCTGCGAAAAGCAAACTACATGTCGCACTATGACAGATGGCTGAAATTTTACAGAAATATTTTTTGATGGACTGAAACCGGTTGGCATTTGGCCAGATCGGTCAAGAGGTAAAATTTCAACACATTCAATCGTTTCTAAAATTTCACATTAAGTTACGTTTGGCCTGGTAATAATGGTAAGGTACAGTACATTACAATGATATTGGACAAATGGGCATGACACCACCCAAACAATCCTGAACTTTGAAAGACCATATCTGATGAGCTGTTAGAGATGTGACGATTATATTTGGTACATGTGATATTGGCATGGAACGAAACTAAACCTGGTGGAAAAGTGGGCGGTGCAGAGCCCATTTAAAAATCGAACATATGGGCAACATATTGAACAGAATAAATTCAATGTAAAGAAAATTAATAAGGACCATGTTGGGTTAAAATTGATCAATGGGCATGGCACCACCCATAAAACCCTCGACTTAGAAATCCGATATCTCAGGGACTAGTAGCGATATGAAACATATGATATTGGCATGGAACAGGAAACACACCCAGGCTGAAAAGTAAGCGGTACGTCGCCCCCATTAAAAATCGTACTTATGACCAAAGATCGCCATACAATTTCAGCAGAATGAAATCCATGACATGGAAATTGTTATAAACTATGTTGGGTTATAATTGGACAAAAGGGCGTGGCACTGCAAATACAAGCCAGAACTTTGAATGGCCCTCTTTACAAAAGGTTCATATTGGACTAGAATCCAAGATAAAGGTAACTTATGTTTTTGAAATTATTTTGCAGTCATATTTTAAGGAACAAAATAAAAACATTAACAACCAAACTCTGCATACCAAAGATATTCAGTTTAATAATTATTTTTTTGTGTGAGCATCCTGAATTGTCTTCTTCATACTAAAAGAGGCTTCATGTACAGCGCGAAAAAAATGCGGAACAATGCGAGTACTAAACTAAACAAGTAAAAACGTCATTAAGTTCGGCTGAACCATTTATACCCTCCAATGTCCGCGCAGTACTAATGCGCAAAAACATGGTCCGTGTTTTAAGGCACTTTCGGCCCATTCTTCCGTCTCTAATCTTAGCTAAATTTATTCAAATTAACTCTTTATTTGGATTGGTAGCGAAATTTGCTATAACTCCGTTTTGACCATGTGAGACGCTTTTTGGCCACATAAGCTAAAAAAGTCCAGCAACAATGCCATTTTTCGAAGAAATTAGTGTGTCCCAACACCAAACGTCCTCCAAAATATGTATGATTTGTTAAGCAAATACTAAAAAAATGTGTTCTTTTTACCGAGGTACCTCAAGTCCCGTAAAGGTAAACTTTCCCCTTCCTAGGGGTGCGGAATGAAATATTCAATAAAAACATGGCCTTAAATCTGGATATGAACCAATTGTAATGCAATTTAAAATAACGTGCTTGATAAAAATCTCTATTTTTGAATAAAAACATTACCCAATCCTAATAAATAATTTTGGGGATATAGTATGGTTGAGTGAATCATACTATGATTGTAAGGATCATAATATGGTTGTATGAGAAACATACTATGGTTGTGAGAATCATAATATGCTTGTGGGAATCATAGTATGGTTGCGTGTGAATCATACTATGGTTGTGAGGGTCATATTATGGTTGTATGAGAAACATACTATGGTTGTGAGAATCATAATATGGTTGTGGAGATAATAATATGGTTGAGTGTGAATCATACTATTGTTGCGAAAATAATGGTATGGTTGTGGAGATCATAGTACGGTTGAGTGTGAATCATAATATGGTTGTGGGGATCATAGTATGGTTATTTGTGAATCATACTATTGTTGTAGGGATCATAATATTGTTGTGCCACAACCATATTCGCAACAAAAGTATGATACTCGTCGAATATTGTCACCCCAACCATACTTTTTTTCTGCGTGCACATACATGATTGCTCTATAAAAATTGTATTGTTAGGTTTATAGTCGCAACCATACGGTATGAATGCCGTAATCATATAATTGTTATCGTAAATTTAAAACTTTAGTTGCACCAACCATGTTTATATGGCTCCTACAATCATATTTTCATTTCTAAATTTTCGAATAACATTATTGTTAAATTTCAACAATATTAATTTGCGGCAATCATATTATTGTCAAAATTAAATTCAGAAAACAATATTATCGTTCCGACGAACATACTTTTATTGTGGAGAACATATTATTATTATTGCCATGACCATATACTAACCATATTTTTTTTCTCTGCGTGAACATACTTTATAATCGGTTGAACGTAAGTGTGGAAGCTATATTAAATCTGAACCGATTTTCTTCGATTTTAATAGTGTCCATCATTGGTCAAAAAAAACATATTAGAGCCACGTTTCTTCCCTCATACCCATAAGACATTTCCACTGACACTCACTCTTTCGCTCTATCTATCGATCTGAGAAAATGTACTCCTTTAATATATTTTTAAAGTGTTGGGAATATATGTGGGAGCTATATCTTAATCTGAACAGATTTTCTTAATTTCAATAGCGTCCGCCTTGGTCCAGAAAACGTTCTTCTGCCAAAGATCATAAAAATCAGACAACAATTGCTACATTTCAATAGCGTCCGCCTTGGTCCAAAAAACGTCCTTCTGCCAAAGTTCATACAAATCAGACAACAATTGCTACCTAACTGTAGTTTGATTACAAGCTTTAGACATACGGACGAACAGATAGACATCGTTAAATGGGATCAGCACGTGATTATAAGTCGATCGGTATACTTAAAGGTGGACCAAGCTTACATATTTTTTCTAGTTAGAAACATATGAAACTACTTTATAATATTCTGTTTGACAAAGTATTTGACCAATAGTCAAAACTGATGATACTTTTTAGTTTTAAAGCTTGAAATTATAAAAGACTAAAACAAATTTTCCTGAGTTCGTAACTGAAAATGTCTTATATAAACGGGGTTTTAAACTCCTGAATTCGTATTGCTCTTAAATTTTTTAGAAAATTTTATATTCGAAACTTTCCTCAAAAAATTAAGCCTTCATAAGTTTTCTTGCACAAGGAGGGCAAGTTTATAATGTCATTTCAACAAAATCGTTCTAATATGCAATACGAGCAATAAAAAAAAATAATCACCCACAAATTGTTATAAAATTGCATGCATGCATTTTAGCCATAGATTGTCGGGCGACCGGAAAGTAAGGAGGGAGCTCGATAGTTTCATTAAAAACCAATTACTTCGAAGTTGCCACCCCCCCCCCCCCCTCGACACAGCCAAACTCTCGAGTTAAACACGCAGACAGACATACAAAATTTCAATTACTTTTTATGATTTCCTCTCTGTTGTTTTTTCTATTGATTTCCCATTATTTTTCATTTTAATAATATTTACATTTACAAAATAACACAAAGAGCGATAGACAAACGAACAATGCCACCACCCGCTTATGGGGGTTAGCCAACATTCAGCAAAGTCCATACACAGATACACTCACACTAGGGCCCTAGCCCCAGGACCAGTCGCTGGGGCTTGGGCCTCGACAGAGTCTAGGGGTTACTACTTGAGGGAGCGTAAAATACACTCTCATTCTAACCTTTATGGAAAAATAAATGTAAAGAGCTGAAAAGGTTGTTGGCTGTTTGCCGTTTACTTTGCTAAATGTCATTTGCAATACGCTCGGCACATACAGGCCACCGCATTCTACTCCGCTTATTCTCCGACACCGACCATAGGACTCAGAAAGCCGCTGCTGCTTCAGCCACACCAGCTCCAGCTACGGCAACACGAAGATTGTCAACAAGCGACTTGTTAAACATTTACGTGTCATCAACACTGTCAACGTTCAACAGAGACACCCATTTTCAATATTTCATCCGGACCCTCTGCACCCTCCTCCACCTCAATGCCTTTGCGAATTCTTCCTCGTATTTTGTTGCCTCTACTGGGTGAGTTGGTGGTTAGATGTTAGAGAGGTGCTGTTGGTGTTGCTTATGTCGTCTATCTTTTAGCCATCGATAGATAGTGTATTGGCAACAAGAAGAAGAGTTTACATTGAGAACGTTGGAATACACAACTATCTGAAGTACACATACTAATGTACATTAGACCGGCTCCGTGAAAAATATTTTACTTGGAATTTGAAAAAATTACGTAGAAATTTGATAAAGTTTATAATCAGTTTATAAATATTACCATTACCATATTATGAAAAAATACCCCAAAACATTATGCAAAAACTCCTGGACTATTGTATTTTCAATATGGATCCGAGTTTAATATTCTCTGATAACGCCTTGTGGAAGAAAGAAATTTTTCTAAAAACAAGTGGTAAAACTCCCGGAATACACAGAAGGGCAATGTAATAAGTCCCTAATATTAAGCGATATCGTCATTATGTCGTTATTCGATAACGAAACTTGTGGAAGATCTGTGCTTGTAGAGAGATACAGGACCTTAAATTGGAAAACACGAGGGTTGCTATTTATATTTCGGGCCGGCAATAAAAACACAATAATTTATCATTGGAAATGGTTTTATTGTTTTTCCAAATATTCTCCTTTAAGATCAATACACTTTTGCACGCGCTCAAACCTATTGTCGGAAGCACTTTTTCCACTCCGATTGAGACACCTCCAAAACTTGGTTTTTGAATGCTTCGACAGCATCTTCTGGCGACGAAAATCGCTGACCACACATTTTTTTTCTTGATGTGCGGGAATAAACAGAAGTCACAGGGTGCCAAGTCAGGCCTGTATAGCGGATGACATATCAATTCGACGTTTAGGCCGGCCAAAAAGGCGCTGGTTTGAGCCGATGTGTGAGAGCTAGCATTGTCATGGTGCACAATGATTCGTCTACTTTTGTTCGTTTTTCGAATTTCTCTGAAGACTTCAGGCAAACAAATTGTGGTGCACCACTCAGAATTGACCGTCCTACGATGCTCCAGCGGAACAGTCGCCACATGACCAGTTTTGCCGAAGAAACAGGCCGGTTTAATCCCTGTTCAATGTGTAGAAGCAGGCGACCATTTGCTTCAAAGTGCTTCTTCCACGAACAACTTTCGTTGGATTTGGCTCGTCTTCGAAGACCCCCACGGTCGATAGCTGTTTTGTTTTGGGCTCATACGCATAGATCAATGATTCGTCACCTGCGACGATCTTAAAAACGTCTTTTGAAGCACCGCGATCGTATTTTTTCAACTTTCATCATGGAGTGGTCAGATAATGAGAACCGTATCGCTGTAATAGCGCTTTTCAAGTGTGAAATGAAAAAAGCGATATTTTCAAAACGCTCCGGCCACTAGTGATTAGCCGCATGTTCGTCTACCGATGCATAAAACTGTTTGAGGAGACTGGAGATGTAAAAGACCGCCACCAGTCGGGCCGCCCACGCTCAGTTCGAACACCGCATGCCATCAAAGCCGTTAAATCAAGAATTCACCGAAATCCGCTCCGAAAACAGAAAATCATGGCCCGTGAGATGAATATCACGCAAAAGTCCATGAGACGAATCATTAAAAAAGACTTGGGGCTTTCAAACGACGTACCGCACATTTATTGACTGCAGCTTTAAAAAAATAGGATTGAAAAATGCAAACGTCTTTTGGTGAAGCACGCTGATAACTTGCACAGAAAAATTTGGTTCACCGATTAAAAAATTTTTACCGTTCAGGAAAAATTCAACAAAATGATAAGAGTGTTTGCGCGGTCATCTAAGAAAGCATCTGAACTGATCCCAAGGGTGGAAAAGGGTCATCGCTCAGCTTCAGTCATGGTTTGGTGGGGAGTCTCTTACGATGGGGTCACTGACCTGCAATTCTGAGAACAAGGAGCCAAAACATCGGCCAAAGTTTACGAAGAAACCGTTTTGGTTTTGGCTGCTGTGAAGCCTTTTAACAATTCCCTGTTCCAAAACCAGCTATGGACTTTCCAGCAGGATTCTGCGTCGGCCCATAAGGCTAAAACGTCCCAGGCCTGGCTTCGAAACAATTTGCCAGCGTTCATTTCCTCTGAAGAATGGCCCTCAGGCAGTAAAGATTTGAACCCATTGGATTACAATTTGTGGACGGTTTTAGAGGACAAGATTTGTCACAAAAGATACCCCAACATTGGATCTCTTAAGACTGCTTTGGTTCGAGCTGTAGCCAATTTTCCAATGGACGAGGTTCGTGCAGCTATTGACGATTGACCAGTGCGACTTAAGGCGTGTTTAAAGGCAAAAGGCGGACATTTCGAATAAGAAGATTCTTTTTGGATACAATATACGAGTACATCAATAAATATATTAAAAGACATTTGGTCCAAACACATTCAATACTTTTTATTTTACAGCACAAAACGTGTGTAATAGGCTGTTTCCACTACGGTCGCGTCCACGTCCGCATCCAAAAATCAATGAACGCGCGTTAAGGCCCATACAAAAAACGTAGGCAGTTAGGTATGGGAAAAAGTCGCGTTCATATTGGACGCGTTTATCGATAAGTCGCGTTTACTATAAAATCGATTATATTTGCAATCGAAACCCACCCATACCTATCAATGGCAAAATCGCAAATTGCACATCCCTATGAAAACAGCTGTCAATCAGTATAAATAAAAAAATCCAAAATGCAAAAAACAGGAGGTAAGTTAATATTTTTGCTTTTGTTTAAATAATATTAATTTTTCCAATTATTTTAGAATTTAAAAAGACGGAATGGACAGCAGTAACAACACTGCATCTGTTGGACCTCTGGGAGGAAAACATTGATGGCCTGAGGGGTGCTCGGAAAAACACCCACATACACAAAGAGATGGGCGAGAAGTTGGGAGTGACTGGCGCCGAAGTAAAAAATAAACTGGACAATTTAACGAAAAAATACAGGTAATTTTTTAAATATAAATTATATACCAATATTTTTTTGGAATTAAATCGATTGTGTTTATTGCAGAAAGGAGCAGGCGCTAGTTGGGCCACAAAAATAATAAAATTTTTCGCACCCCTAAAAAAAACAAATAAACACAAACAGCTGTTTGAACGCAAACGTGGACGCAAAACACAATGGAAACACCATTACAAATTTATCGATAAATCATGGACGCGGACGTGGACGCGACCGTATTGGAAACAGCCTATAACAGTATTTATGTCCCTACTAAGTATTTTCTTTACGTGTATAACAAACATGGACTAATGTGGTCCAATTTTACCTAGCTCGATTCTTAGTCTTCCACATTGTTCTATACTAAATTTAACTAAGATCGGAAGTAAAATGTGGGTTGTGCAGTGACAGGACCTTAAATCGTGCAGGGAGGTTATAGGAAAACATGTGCCAATATGGTAAATACGGCGTTTACTTGGATATAGAATTCTTTCGGACTTAACTCGTGGTACAATAATTTGACAGAAGGTGTTGATACGAGTAGAAATAAGTACGTACGTATTTCTTCCTCTCAAACTATGAAAGAACTTAAGCATTCCTTAGAGATTATGCCAACATACTAAAAATATTATAAGCAAAAAATGTACTGTGGATTACTTTAAGTGGAATAGCCCATACACATGGGCTATACACACTACGTAGTTGCACGCAAGGTTTATGTATAGAAGGTTACGCCATCCCAGCCCCCTTCCCTTTTCTGTTTTTGACGTTTGTCACCAATGACGTCACGCAAACTTTGTTCCTATTGGCTGAAAATTTCGAGCTAACAGCTGATAATATTTGTGTATTCATAACAGTGGGACTATTTTTGACTATTTTTGCCATCAATTTATTTGTTTTATTTTATTTATTTGTTTATTTTCCAAAAATTTGGCCACTGCACACTTCATTTTTACTATTTTGTTTTTTCTCCTATTTTTGTCACACTTCTATGGATTAAAAACACAAACTAAATGTTTCTAATCAAACAATAAAAATGTTACTTATACGCATATTTTGTACTGTTGGTTTTCATACATTTGCCCACTGCACACTTAATGTTTACGTTTCGATTTGTTGTTTTATTTCTTCACAAATCTGACAAAGTGATTTCAGCTGTAGGGTTGCCAACTCACTGCAATATGTACATTTTTCACATGAAATCTTAGCATTGTTAACTAAAAGTAGGCAGACATAGAGCTGGCAACCCACTTCTTTTTGATGTTTGTCACCAACTACGTCACCTAACGGCAATTTTTGCTGATGGCGTAACCTTGTATTTATAAACCTTGGTTGCACGTACCAAAGTATAGCACATATTGTGGCAGAAACTACAATATGTGAATATCAACTGCATACTTTTAGGAGGTGGATCAGGTGGTGGTTGCAGTGGTAGAGGTGATAGTAGTATTTTGTTCTAGACTAACAAGTGTGTTACGATTATATGATAGTTAATCATTTGATAGACAGACAGCCGGGCATATTTGGTGGGGCAGGGGGTTGTGAAAGGGAGGTTAAGAGACATACAAGGTAGTGTGATATAACGTGTAAAACACAAACTACCATAGATAGAGGGAAATTACCATAACGAACAGGGGTGTTAATTGGCTTTAAATGACAGTAATTTATAAAACGATCAGAAATTATGATTTCCGCTTTATATCTATTTGTTTACAAGATATTACAATATATGTGACGCGCAAAATAGAAAGGGACCTAAGGGTAAAAACCAGTTTTGTTCAGGGGAGCTATTTTAAACATTTAAATACGTGTATCTTTGCTGATGTACCATCACTTTCATAAAACGCGCATATCTCTGGGAGGGAATACTTTTGGGGCATGGGATCGGTCTCATTCGATGCTCAGATGTTGTTCACATCAAAAAAAATGAAAATTGATTTTTTTACCCTTTGATACCTTTCTCTATGCGCTGTCACATATGATGATGAATAGTGAATACGGCGATAGTAGAACTTTAAAGTACTTTTACTGAGAAACTTTGATTTACGAAAATCTTTTGTTTGAGACGATAAAGAAATATTCGTTAGGACCGATGGAGTTTTGGTTCTATTTTTACATAATGTTTGGTAATTTCATTTCATGGAGGCACAAAACTAATTCACTACAACAATTTCAACCGCGAAAGAGCTGTCGATATCAAAATTACTTGACATTCAAAAGAAAAGACTAAACGAAGAGAACAGATTAGTTGCCACTACCGAATTTTGCCAACCGAATGTTCGTGGTTGGTCGTACTACCTATGCATTCCATTGTTTCAAGCAAATGTTGGGTGGATACACGGGAATTTTCAGTAGAGGGAACTGACAAGTGTACCTCCAAATCAGGAGGTACACTTGTATGGGGGCTCTATCTAGATTTAGAGCAATCTGCTCTATTTTCACCAGTATTTTTCTTGTATGCAAAATAAAGCCACAAACCGAATTTCGTTGAAATCGTATAAAGTTAACCGCTGTTAGGTCGGTTGGACGCCATATTGGGAGATACCCTTTAAAGTATAACAGAACTTGGACCGTTTTCTCACAATTACAATACCAACCTTTATTACAAAAAAAATTCAACAAGATCGGTTCATATTTTCGACCTAGATTTTGACTACAAGAATAGATAGACCGACGGGCAGGTCTAAATCGACTCAGAAAATAAATCTGAGTCGATCAGATTAATATTTTTGGGTCTATCACAGTGTTTTCTGCAATTTACAAACATAAATTCTCTGCAATTTACAAACATAAAATTCTAATGCTGCTGTACCACAGTGTGAAATACAACAAGTACAAGACATATGTGACAGCGCATAGAGAAAGGGACCTAAGGGTAAAAAAAATCAAATTTCATTTTTGTTTGATGTGGACAACATCTGAGCATCGAATGAGACCGATTCCATGCCCCAAAAGTGTTCCCTTCTAGATTTATGCGCGTTTTATGAAAGTGAAGTCGACGATTCTAAGCGCAAATAGAAAGGGACCTAATCTTTAAAATGGCTCTCCTGAACAAAACTTTTCATCAAATTTGCACTTTTTTTAGATGTGGACAACATCTGAGCATCGAATGAGACCGATCCCATGCCCCAAAAGTGTTCCCTCCCAGAGATATGCGCGTTTTATGAAAGTGAAGTCGACGATTCTAAGCGCAAATAGAAAGGGACCTAATCTTTAAAATGGCTCTCCTGAACAAAACTTTTCATCAAATTTGCACTTTTTTTTGATGTGGACAACATCTGAGCATCGAATGAGACCGATCCCATGCCCCAAAAGTGTTCCCTCCCAGAGATATGCGCGTTTTATGAAAGTGAAGTCGACGATTCTAAGCGCAAATAGAAAGGGACCTAATCTTTAAAATGGCTCTCCTGAACAAAACTGGTTTTTAACCTTAGGTCCCTTTCTTTTATCCATATAAGCACAATATCGTGTTAAAGACGTTTATTGAACGTGATGCTGCTTTGATTTTTGAATATGCAAGAATAAACAGATTATTTCTGAATCCTGAAAAAACTAAATTTTTACGATTTATGCCACGCCCAACACTTGAAGTAGACAGCTGTGAAATTTTTATTGATGGAAAAATCGTGAGTGAAGTGTCAAGCATAAAGTACTTAGGAGTTTGCTTGCAAAATAACTAAGGATGGCAGCTTCACATTGGAAAACTGAGGGCAAAAATAGCTCCAGCGGTCGGAGTCCTATATAAACTGAAGAACAAGTTGGATAAAAAATCGAAACTGTTGATTTTGCAAGCCTTAATTCAAAGTCATCTCAATTACATGGCTCTACGGGTAGTTTATGTTTACAAAAAAAGTTCTGATTTAAAGTCTTAACAGATCCTCCAGAATAAATCTTTAAAGATCATTTACAATTTGCCCAGATTATTTTCGACACGATTGCTTTACAAAGATGTTGCAGTAGGAATTTTACCAGTTTTTGGTTTGCAAAAGCTGCAGTTGCTACTGTATGTTTATAAGATTGTAAACAACATTGGCCATCACACTATTTCATCAACTAGATTTCGGCATAATTTTAAAACAAGAAATAATACTAATCGGGAAATAGGCTGTGCGAAATTTGGTCTAAATCGGATGAAATAAGTAAAGTTGGGAAAACTTATGCATGATATAAAAATATGGACCGAAGTGAACTAATTTGAACAGAATTCGTCCTCGGCCCAAACTTGAAGAATGTACCAAGTTTCATCGAAATCAGATCATAAATGCAACCTGTGTAGTTTGATACTTCTAGAGCTGCAAGACCTCAAATCGGGAGAGATCTTTATATGGGAGCTATTCGAAAACTTGGACCGATATGCACAAGTTTCACCAGCGATTGCTTTTCACTCGAAATGTGCTAAATTTGGTAGAAATCGGATGTTATATGTGTAATCAGGAAAACTTATGTGTCATATCAAAGTAATAAGATTCGTCCTCGGCCCAAACTAAAAGAATGTACCAAATTTCATCGAAATCAGATAATAATTGCGACCTGTAGCTTTTGCTACGAGGGCGGTTCGGAAACTTCTTATCCTAGCACAAAAAGCGCGGTATAAACAGAAAAAAGCTATGAACACATGTTAAATTTTGTTTCGATCTGGCAACTCCTTCATATAGAAACAGGTGTTCACAAAAGACGCATCCGCGAGTTTTTTACAATGGAAAAATTAGAAATGCGTGGTGTCATTAAATATTTACATAAAAAAGGATTATCGGCACAAGAAATTCATAATGATATGGTGAATGTGTTAGGTGAAAGTACTCCTTCATATGCAACAGTAAAAAATTGGGTTGCTGAATTTAAACGTGGTCGTACAAGCATTGAAGATGAAGCACGTAGTGGACGTCCAAAAACAGCAACAACATCAGAAATTGTAGCCAAAGTGCATGATATGGTATTAAATGATCGACGAATAAAAGTGCGTGAAACAGCTAATATCATGGGCATCTCAAATGATCGAGTCCATTTAATTTTGCAAGAAGAACTACAGATGAAAAAGCTTTTTGCAAGATGGGTGCCGCACTTGTTAACAGTCGAACAAAAACGCCCAAGAATGAACATTTCTCAAGCTTGTTTGGATCGTTTTCAGCGAAATAAAATGGATCCACCACTATACTCCAGAGACAAAAGAACAATCCAAACAATGGACTGAAGCTGGAGGAAGTGCCCCAAAGAAGGCAAAAACAATTCAATCGGCTGGTAAGGTTATGGCAACGGTTTTTTGGGACTTCAAAGGTATTTTATTGATTGACTATCTGCAAAAGGGTAAAACAATAAATTCAGAGTACTATTGCAACCTTTTAGATCAATTAAATGTACAAATTCGAGAAAAACGTCCTGGCTTACAACACAAAAAAATAATTTTTCATCAAGACAACGCACCAGCGCACACGAATGTTTTAACAATGGCTAAAATCAACGAATTAAAGTACGAGTTGCTTGACCACCCACCTTATTCTCCTGATTTAGCTCCCAGTGACTTTTACCTGTTCCCAAATCTAAAAAAATTCCTTGCTGGCAAGCGTTTTGCCTCAAATGAAGATGCAATTACAGTTGTAAACCACTATTTTGAAGACCTTGAGGAAAACTATTTTAATCAAGGGATAGAATTGCTAGATAAGCGTTGGACTAAGTGTATTGAAGTTTCAGGAGATTATATTGAAAAATAAATTTTTTTTTGAAAAACTAACTATTCTCTTTCATTGATAGGCTAGGAACTTTCCGAACAGCCCTCGTACAACGATAGGTGGACAGACGGACGGACATCGCTCAATTGAATCAGATAGTGTTCCTGAAGCGATCGGCATACTTAACATAGGGTCTCTCCATTCCTTTAAGGAGTTGCACATATCAATACTAACTCATACGAGTAATACCCTGCACCACAGTGTGGTGTAGGGTATAAATATAAGCTAGAATATAAAAAGATTTTAAAATTGTTATTGCTATAGAAAGGTGACACCTGGGGATCTATTCCTAGTACGAATTTCATGACCCCATCGACCCGTTCCACCTAGGCAGTGCCAAATTTTCTTTTAGGTCGGCTCAGGAGCTAATCCCATTTGCTTGACTGATTACAGTGACAACAAAAATCCCATTAATTTTTGTCATCACCAACTGTCGCTATAGGTAACATTTATTTGTTGTCCATATTGAAGGAATTCTTTCGAATAGTCAAGTCTTTTAACCTTTTTTAATATTAACCTTTTTTAATATTTTTAATAGAAGAAGAAGAAGAAAATGGTAGGAATTTCTTAACGATTTTTATTTGTGGTATTCTTTAGACATTTCAATTTTTGTTAAGTCGTCTTTTTCTACTCTATTGCCTTCATTAAAAGTCCAATAATCTCTTTTGGCCGACATGAAGATATTTATAGTGTGCGCGTATGTGTCGGTCCTTTTGTGCGTGTGTGTGTGTGTGGCCCACCCTATTCAAGGGAAACATTTTAATGTCATTTTAAAGAATTTCCATTCTGTCGGATGACAATGAAATGACAAAGCAGCTGCCTTCCTCTTTGTGCTTTGGACATTTGGCCTCAATCGTTTTACGCCCCATTAATTCGTAAATTTTATTTTGCAACAGTGTATTTTTGTATTTTCGGGCAATGGTTTGGTCTTGGTGTCTGTTACTGCTATTGCCAGTTAATGAAGTTATTGCCAAATGATTTGCAATAATTGTAAAGGCCCCCCTTAAAGGTCTACTTTGTAATAAATTGATTTTAACATTTCTTTTAAATGTCATCTTTGGACGCAGAACATTAACGACTGATAATTAATTTAATTTAATTTTTATGAAATTTCTGTTATTATATCAAATGACTGCGCAGCACAGTGGTTTTAAACGGATGGCTGGAATTTAAGGAGGTTTGTGCTGATGCTCTGAAACGATTGTTCTTGGAAATAGACCGGATCAACTAAACACAATGTTTCAGTTAATCTATGGAAAATCACTATACTTTCTTACTTATGTGACTATTCTTTACCATGAAAGAGTATATGGCCGACAGCAGCTTTGAATTTTACATGCTTCGATCTCGACATTTGCACCGGATGCTCCACGCGAAATTTGGTTGGAGTCGGTGTAACATGAGGTTTTAAGGTGTTTCGGCTCTGAAATTTGGAACAACCTCTGTTAAGGGGCTACATTAAAATATGTCCACTTTCTCAAGAGTTAATTACTGGTCGCTCATAACGTACCATGAAAGACTTGGGCATGACCGGGCGAAATTTGTGGCTTCTAGAGTTACACGGCCTCAAATCAGGAGGGAAGATTGTATGGGGGCTATTTAAATCCTTGTTCCAAATTCACCAGAGAAGTGTGTTAACTACTCTGAAAACTCTGTGTATGATTTGGTCAAATTCGGTGAAATAAGTGGATTTAAGAGAGCTGAAGTTCTAAAGCTAAGGCCAAACTTAAAACATATACCAAGTTTTATCAAAATCTACACGCAGAGAAAATATATGATTACTCTATGGTCACTGCAACAATAATATGTTCTCTACAATAAAAGCATGTTCGTCGCAACCATAGTATTGTTTTTTGAATTTCATTTTGACAATAGTATGATTGAAACAATATTGATTTTGTTTAAATGTAACAATAGTATTATTGCCAATTTAAGAAATGAAAATATTGTTGTAGCCACCATATAAACATGGTTGGTGCAACAAAATTATTCTTGTTTAAAATTTACGTTAACAATAATTTGATTACGGCAATCATACAGTATGGTTGCGACTATGAACATAACAAAACAGGTTTTATAGAGCATACATGTATGTGCGTGCGAATGTTTTTTTTTTGATATAGAAAAAAAAACACATACACACGATACAGTGAATGGTTGTTGTCCATTAAAAAAACAAGAACAATCGGAAGGTAGTTCGAGGGATTTTTATCGTGTTTACTTTGTTCGGTGAAAGGCTCTAATACCGACTGGTTCTCGTTTATTTAAAATCTGTCTGCACTTAAGTATATAGCCATTGATCATGGTTTAATCACATTCGTTACTTGGTGTCTACGGATGGTGAAGTAGAATTCACCCCTTCTGGCAACTAAAAGTATTTTTGACCGTTGGAATATATATTTTTGTTTCCTGAATGAATGTTAAATAAAAACATGGCCTCAAATCTGGCTATGAACTAATAGTAATGCAATTAAAAATAACATACTTAATAAAAATCTATATTTTTTATAACAACAATAACCAATCCTAATAAATAATTTTGGGGATCATGGTTTAGTGTGAATCATACTATGGTTGTGGGGATAATAGTATGGTTGCGTGTGAATCATACTATGGTTGTGAGGATCATACTATGGTTCTATGAGAAACATACTATAGTTGTGAGGATCATAATATGGTTGCGGAGATCATAGTATGGTTGAGTGTGAATCATACTATGGTTGTGGGGATCATATTATGGTTATATGTGAATCATACTATTGTTGTGAGGATCATAATATTGTTGTGTCACAACCATATACCAACAATAGTATGATCCTCTTCGAATATTGTCACCCAAACCATACTTTTTTTCTGTGTGTATTTATAATTGCGACCTGAATTTTGATTATAACAACAGATGGATAGACTTATGGACGAACGGGCATCACTCAATTGAATCAGATAGTGTTTCCGAATCGATCGGTAGACTTTACTCGTACTCAGAACTTTTTGACGTACGACCATCATTTGTGTGGTTTACAGTGACTTGAAAAAATCAATTTGGCAAAAAAATGGAACTAACTCGTGAACATTTTCGTCCGATCACAGTCCATCGATGAACTTAAATCTTTGTATGGCGATAAAGCACCATCCTATAGCACTGTGAAAAACTGGTTTAATGAACTCAATCGTGACCGACGCTCACTCAAAGACGAAGGTCGTTTAAAAACGGCCGTTGTGCCAGAGAACATTGATGCCGGGCGAGAACTGATAATGCAAGATCGTCATGTGACATGCCGTGAGATAGAGCCATCCTTGGGCATTTCTTCCACCAGCATACATTCGATATTGAATAAACACCTGGCCGTAAAAAGGGTATGTTCTCGTTGGATCCCGCACAATTTGACAATCGCTCAAAACAAGGCTTGTGTCAATTGGTGTAAAGAAATTTTCAAAAAATACGATCGCGGTGCTTCAAAAGACGTTTAAAAGATAGTCACAGGTGACGAATCATGGATCTATGAAGACGAGCCAAACCCAACGAAAGTTGTTCGTGGAAGAAGCACTTCAAATGGTCGCCTGTTTCTTTGGCAAAACTGGTCATGTGGCGACTGTTCCGCTTGAGCTACGCTGCAGATCAAATCTGAGTGGTACACCAAAATTTGTTTGCCTGAAGTCTTCGGAAAAAATCGTTAAACGAACGAGACGTATCATTGTGCATCATGACAGTGCGAGCTCTCACACATCGGCTCAAACCACTGCCTTTTTGATCGGCCAAAACATCGAATTGATGGTTCATCCGCCGTACAGCCCTGGCTTGGCACCCAATGACTTCTTTTTATTCCCGCACATGAGATAAAATATTCGTGGTCAACGATTTTCGTCGCCAGAACTTGCTATTGAAGCGTTCAAAAACCATGTTTTGGAGGTTTCTCAATCGGAGTCTAAAAAGTGCTTCGGCAATTGGTTTGAGCGCATGAAAAAGTGTATAAATCATACTGGAAAATACTTTGAAAAACAATAAAACCATTTTTGATGATAAATATTTGCATTTTTATGAATGGGGTTCGCTATCGCGAGATGATTGCCGGTTTCTTGTGGCCAGAAATTGAACGATATTAGGTTCCAACAGGATAGTACCACTTGCCACATAGACAACGAAAAAATGGCGAGAAATTCAAGGGCCTTATTTTCCCACGTCGTGGCAATGTTACGAGTAATTGGCCGCCACGATAACTTTATTTTACAACGTTGGACTTCTTTCCTTGGGAATATTTAAAAGAAAAAGTGTACGTCAATAAGAATAGAGTAATTCAAGAGGTAAGGGATGAGATAATTTGACACATCAACGACTTTAAACCTTAATTATAATTCAGTCATTGAAAGTATGGACCATTGTGGATTGAGGAATGCCACCGATCCCATGGCGATATTTTGTTTCACACATAATTGTCATAGATCCTTCTATCATAAAAAAAATATTAAGACAATTCATTAAAACCTTTTTGTTTCATTAACATTAAACATCGTGCGTTTCAGTTGGATCACCTTTTATATACTTTTTATATACTCCGAGCAATACTTCGAGATGTTGCAAAACGAATGACAAATTTACACCATCCTTCGAAGGAGGATTTAAAAAGTTTAAATAAGTTGTTAAAAATCAACGCAAACTTAGCAAGGGGATAAAAAAGGTCTAAGCATACGATTTGTAAAAGTTCCCCAACTACAATATTTCACCCCTTACTATTCAATCTATATTCCTAACATTTTCTTTAATCATATATTTTAATTTTCTTCTGAATTCAACAACCACCGCATTGAGTTCTCGACATTGATTGACGATTTCGCACAAATACTTTTACATTTTTTTTTTACAAAAAACCTCCTTATCTGCGAAACGAATTCCATCATTTGGCTTTGTAATGCAAAACAAAACGAAGCGGTATTTGAAAAGTGCTAAACCGTTTTTCTATACAATGTCTAGTATATACTTGGGCATTTGAATAATCAAGAATTGTATAGCATACTTTAGGGCGGCTAGAGGTGCTTAAGAAACAGGACGAGCAGAAAAATGCCACCATGAAATGCAAATTCCTCTTTTTTATGAAGAGCAGCCAAAGAATAAAGGTGTACGCACTGCTATTCTGTATAGATTGCTTAATATTAAAATTCAATTGCGTATTTAATTGAATTAGATAACAACAATTAATGCAATTAAATACAAATTGAATTAAAAACTTTTAAAAGCCTTCAACCGTAACATACTTTGAGGCCATAAATAGAAAATGCTAAACTTTTGCATATTTTTAGGCTTTTGGCATGGGATTTTCTCTCGCCCATAAAAGAGGACATTTAATATAATTATCAATAAATACTCGTACTTTAAGACCATTAAAGTCCATAACACTAAGTACCAAGTGTTGTTTAAAAATTTAATTATTTTTGTGGAACTGTGGAAACAAAAGAAAAAAAATCGCCTAATGTGGAAAAGTTTAGTTTTTGTGAGTGAATTTTAGACATAATCACTTGTGGGCGAGCAGTTGGCGGGCATGCGAAACATTTAAAGCATACTTTTCAAAGCCCTGAAAAATTAACACAAATTTTAGGTTATGGAATCATTTTTCATTGATAACATGTGCTTCATTTAGAGGATTCTTTTCGCCCTCCTTCCTCCTCTGTTGGAAAGAGTGGGTACTAAAGGGTGGATCATTTAAAACTTTAAATTTGAGCTACCGATTTCTTTGACTTTAAAAGGAAGAATAACATTCATTATTATTTTCAGGTTTATGTTTGACATTTGCAAAATAGTACGCTTTACGCTCGAAGAAATTGGAAAAAAATTAAAAACTTTATTCCAAAGTACGAGGGCAGTTCGGAAACTTCTTAGTCTGGCACAAAAAGCGCGGTATAAACAGAAAAAAGTTAAGTGTTTTGGAAACTTCAATCTCTGCTATGAACACATGTTAAATATTGTTTCGATCTGGCAACTCCTTCATATAGAAACAGGTGTTCACAAAAGACGAATCCGCGATTTTTTTACAATGGACAAATTAGAAATGCGTTGTGTCATTAAATATTTACATAAAAAAGGTTTATCGGGACAAGAAATTCATAATGATATAGTGAATGCGTTAGGTGAAAGTGCTCCTTCATATGCAACAGTAAAAAATTGGGTTGCTGAATTTAAACGTGGTCGTACAAGCATTGAAGATGAACCACGTAGTGGACGTCCAAAAACAGCAACAACAGCAGAAATTGTAGCCAAAGTGCATGATATGGTATTAAATGATCGACGAATAAAAGTGCGTGAAATAGCTAATATCATGGGCATCTCAAATGATCGAGTCCATTTAATTTTGCATGAAGAACTACAGATGAAAAAGCTTTCTGCAAGATGGGTGCCGGACTTGTTAACAGTCGACCAAAAACGCATAAGAATGAACATTTCTCAAGCTTGTTTGGATCGTTTTCAGCGAAATAAAATGGTTTTTAAGCGTCGTTTCATAACTGTTGATGAGACATGGATCCACCACTATACTCCAGAGACAAAAGAACAATCCAAACAATGGACTGAAGCTGGAAGAAGTGCCCCAAAGAAGGCAAAAACGATTCAATCGCCTGGTAAGGTTATGGCAACGGTTTTTTGGGACTTCAAAGGTATTTTATTGATTGACTATCTGCAATAGGGTAAAACAATAAATTCAGACTACTATTGCAACGTTTTAGATCAATTAAATGTACAAATTCGAGAAAAACGTCCTGGCATACAATACAAAAAAATAATTTTTCATCAAGACAACGCACCAGCGCACACGAATGTTTTAACAATGGCTAAAATCAACGAATTAAAGTACGAGTTGCTTGACCACCCACCTTATTCTCCTGATTTAGCTCCCAGTGACTTTTACCTGTTCCCAAAATTTAAAAAAATTCCTTGCTGGCAAGCGTTTTACCTCAAATGAAGATGCAATTACAGTTGTAAACCACTATTTTGAAGACCTTGAGGAAAACTATTTTAATCAAGGGATAGAATTGCTAGATAAGCGTTGGACTAAGGGTATTGCAGTTTCAGGAGATTAAATTGAAAAATAAAAATATTTTTGAAAAACTAGCATTGATAGGCTAAGAACTTTCCGAACCGCCCTCGTAGAGAGTCTTTAACGCAAACTATAAGAAATTAACGTAAACAATTTTCGAGAAGAGATTGATTGGCCTTTAGGTCAGTTTGTGCATTAATTTGTAAAGCGAGTTCATGAAAATGGATCGTGGTTGGACAAACCAAAGCAAGCGTTTTACCTCAAATGAAGATGCAATTACAGTTGTAAACCACTATTTTGAAGACCTTGAGGAAAACTATTTTAATCAAGGGATAGAATTGCTAGATAATCGTTGGACTAAGGGTATTGAAGTTTCAGGAGATTAAATTGAAAAATAAAAATATTTTTGAAAAACTAGCATTGATAGGCTAAGAACTTTCCGAACCGCCCTCGTAGAGAGTCTTTAACGCAAACTGTAAGAAATTAACGTAAACAATTTTCGAGAAGAGATTGATTGGCCTTTAGGTCAGTTTGTGCATTAATTTGTAAAGCGAGTTCATGAAAATGGATCGTGGTTGGACAAACCAACCCCAGTACGTTCTCGTACAATGCGTTCAATCAAAAACATTGCTGCTGTGGCTGAGAATGTCCAAGAGCATCCAACAACATCAACTCGTCATCGTTCTTAGAAGGTGAACATTTCTCGCACTTCTTTGAGAAAAGTTTAGCATAAAGACCTCAAAGTTTAATTTGTTCAAGAACTGAAGCCTCATGACTATCCGATGCGTTTTCGCTTCGCCATATTGACTGAAGATTGTTTAGCAGGAGTTGAAGAATTTTACCAAAATATCGTGTTTTCAGATAATGCTCATAAAGGGTGGCTATGTATATTGCTACATTAAGAAACTCAAATAACTTTTTTTTTGAATCAGTGTAAGGAATTCAGCTTTCTTTTTATTCATGTTATAGCTCATTCAATTTTGTTAAATAAAGCATAATTAGTTTTAAAAAGTAAAAAAAAAATGGAATTTTAATGCCCCCACCCATGCTCGTTGATGTACGTTCGGCATCTTACCAAAAAGCAGTTCATTACTGCTTGGAGAGTTGAGTTAAGACAGTTGTCTCGAATGGATTGCTTTATTTAGTTCATTCAAATTTGTTGATTTTGCTTTGTAGACTTTCTGTACGCAATAACCCCACATGAAAAAGTCAGGTGCAGTAAGGTCAGGCGACCTGGGGGCCAACGGAATGTGGAGTTTCTGGATATCAGCTTATTGGGAAAATTTCGTCTCAAGCCTGTCTTAAAAAGCCGAGCTATCTGTGGAGTAGCTCTATCTTGCTAAAACCACACAGAGTTGAAAGAAATTTTTTATTTGGCGTAATTCTAGATAGAAAAGCTCTCTCAACATACATAAGTAACGGTCTCCAGTTACCGTAACGGTCTGACCGTTTTCTTCGAAGAAGTAGGGCCCAACAATGCCGCATGATGGAACTGCCCACCACACTGTGACACGAAGTAGATGCAATTCCGTCACATAGAGTACCTGTGGTTTGGAAGCACTTCATATTGGAAAATTTTGTTGCTGCCGTTTAAATCGAAATGGGCCTCGTCAGACATGAAAAGACAGTTCAACATGTTTTCGTCCTCTTTCACTATTTGAAGCATCTTCTGGCAAAATTCCAAGCGAATCGGAAAGACTGTTGCTTTCAGTTTGTTGGCCATTTGCATTTTATAAGGGCATAAGTCCGAATCTTTGTGCATAATTGACTGAAATGACTGTCTGCTTATACCCATTTGAGCAGATAAGCTTCTTGTCGAAACTCTTTGATTGTTTTGTATGGCAGCAGCTACAGCAGCGATTGTTTCCTCCGTCCGAACTGAAGGGTTTCGACGGTAAGGTCTTCTGTTAAATGTCCCATGCTCGGCAAAATTGTTAATAAGTCTCACTATGGTGTATCTGCTCGGAGGATTGCCGCCAAACGTGCGCCTATACTCTCTTTGAACCAAAACTATAGACTCCAGTGCGTGATAGCGGCGGACAATCCAATGTCTTGTTTCAGTGTCCTAGTTATCCGTTTTTGTTAAAACTAAAAATCAATCCGCACAATAAAAAAAATTAACCAGATTCATTAAAAACATATTAAACTTTTTTTTGCAACCCTGTATATCTCGGTGGCTATGTCAATAAGCAAAACTGATGCTTATGGGGTTCAGAGAACCCACAAGTGACCATTGAGAAGCCAATGCATTCACAACGAGTCACTGTTTGGTGTGCATTTTGGGTTGGTGGCATCATTAGGTCGTTACTGTTAACAGTGAGCGTTACAGCGCCATGCTCAACGAATTTTTGTTTCAAAAAATTCAAGAGAATGACGTGGAAGACATTTGGTTTCAACAAGGCGGGGCCACATGTCACATAGCCAACGCAACAATCGATATTTTACGCACTGTTTTTTGAAAATTGAATAATCAGCCGAAATTGTGCTGTCAATTTCCCGCCTCGGAGCTATGATTTGAGCCCTATGGATTATTTTCTGTGGGGAGTCATTAAGGATAAATGTTACACAAAGCATCCAGAGGCAATTGTAGTGATGAAACATGAAATCAAAGTTGCCACTGAAGAGATTCGACGCGGAACAATCGAAAATGTACTTAAAAATTTGGTTGATCGGATGAGGTACTGCCAAGCCAGTTGTTGACTACCACAACTGGCTTGGCAGTACCTCATCCGATCAACCAAATGTTTTAGTACATTTTCGAATGATATTGTGTTCCATTATTAAATGACAAAGTTTAACCATTTCAATAAAGCCATAAATCTTGAAAAATTTAACAGTTTTTTTACAGCCGTTTCAAATATATTATTTTTACTCGCCCACCCTGTATACCTTCCACAGCTTTACAAGGCCCCATCACTTTAATGCTTCTTTAGACAATTTAAAAAAGTGCTTGTTCCAGCAATCATCACACTGAGTTTTCCTACCTCGACAACAAACCCATTCATCGATAGTGCCGACGATGTTGAGCCCGTCAAACGTTTATGGCTTAAGAAGCAGCACTGGGTTTTGCTAGCATAAAACTCGACTCTATTTGCGAAACCCCACTTCCTCACAAAATACTCGTTCACTGTTTTTTGTATCTGTGAGGCCCGGTCTACTGTCCATCGAATATAAGTGGCAGATGCTGCTGTCTTTAGCAAACGATTAAATATGGTTTGTTGTCAGACATTGGAGGTCATTGAGAATAGTAAGAAACAGATAAGAAGAGACAGAGCAAATCCTTGCGTTACCCCTGCATTTGTAGCATCGGATGGGAGTCAGTCTATTAAAGCACGTATAGATCGATCTCTGAGAAAATTCGATATGAATCGATAGACAGAGTCGCCGGGTTTTACGTGATTATCGCCACGACAGCCTGAACCATGGTGTGCCATCACACTGGGGCCGTAACAATGCGACGGCCAACGCCCCATTGGATTGATTCCGCCGGTACCAGTTCGAAGCATGACAGTTATGGGTCATGGCTTCCCGCTTGGTTAGGGGTCGAGGACTATCTAAACCTCTGCTGTTCTATGGTTCACAGCACCCGGTCGCAATGCAACTCCACATCGAACCGAAGTTTTCCCCGCGATTTGGGTTTAAACCACAGCCACCACGATACTCCCCGAAGGGCCGCACCATATAGTCAGGCCAGAACAAGTTCTGGGGGCTCCTGACTAGCCGTGGTACCAGATTAAAGTCTCCGGTCAGACTTCGTAACCAAAAGGCTACTTCCAGTTTCTGTTCCATATAACATGGGACTGGTCACCCACAGCAACTTATCGACCAAAACACAAACAATACACAAACAATTAACAGTCGCCCTCACGGGCAATTCGATGGCCAGGGACTGGCACCAGCATGGACATCACGAACAACAACAAGGGACTTTGCCTCCCTCACGGGATACAAAACAACAGAGGAACAACAACGACGATCCAACGGCGACAACGATCTAACGACGAATGAATCGATAGACAGAGTCGCCGGGACGCCAAAAGCAATTTGTTTTGGTAAGAGTGTTCCGTGCCACACTCGATCGAACGCCTTGGAAATATCCAGAGCCACCAGTTTACTTTTAATAAGTATGGTGAATTGACCGACTTCATAGCTCCGAAAGGAACGCCATCAGGTCTCCTGTAGATCGGTTCCTACGGAAGCCATATCTTCGTTCGTAGACAAGGTCATTTGTTTCCAAATAATTTACAAAATGGTGATTCACAATACTCTGCATCACTTTCGCTAGTGCAGATCAAACTGCAATTGGGCGGTAGTTCTTAGCGCTACTAGCCTTGCCATTTTTTAAAGATCACCATCTTTTGGGATCGATATTTTAATTTTTGGCTTCATGAGAAAATTTTATTGTTAATTTTTTTTTGCCTTTCAGATCATTTCTATTGGGGCCAATACCAAAAATGGGCCCTTATGGTTCAAATTGGTCCAGGACCGGTTGTTTCTTCACGGTTATATATTATACCAAAATACAAATATGATTTCCACTTTCAATTCTTTAAAATTGAAAAAAGTTCCATATGAATTACCAGTTCATTACGATAGACATACTAGGTCTTTTTGTTACCAAATCCATAACAATTAGCGTCAAGTGTAGTTTGAAAACTTCATTATGATTTGCTGGGTTTAAAAAAAAACTTTAAACTTCAAGTATACTTAAAAGATCTTTTCGTTTTGAATTTATGGCATACTTTAAGTTGCTACAGAATACCAACACAGCTAGCATACTTTCAGGCGCTTATGGAATCTGACTAAGAGAAAAAACCCCAAAATAAATATAAAACGCAAAAAATCACAACCTTCTCATTTATATTTCAAAAAAGAATATTTCAGTCTGTCTGTCTGACGACTGCCGCCACCAACCCGTCCGTATCAGTCTATCGACGGATTTTATGACCGTCTTACGAGCCCATATTTTCACTTTATGAGGTTTTCGTATTTTTCCTTCTTCTGTCTTTTTCTTCTTCTTCTGCTTAATGTTCTTTGATTTGAGTGGTAGGTCGTGTAGCTGAAAATTGTAACGATTTTTTACGGTTTATATGGTTTTTATTTATTCTACGTAGAAACGACAGACCGGCATATGGCCGGCATATTAACAAACATTCACTTATTTATGTTTATTTGAAATAACAGGGAGCTTTACTAAAAGAGAACTTTGCGATGGTTTTAAAAATATTTTTATAGTTTTTCTTCTGTAGTTGGATGGGTTGGCCGTAACCATAAATTGTAGGCAGAGCAAAGTTTTATCGCAAGAGATTATACTCGTATAGTTTGGTAAGACAACTATAGACATAAAGTCGTGGAAGGGTTTTCAATTTAATGTATTCAATCTTATGAGTGGTTTTTGAAAATATATCAGACACATATACATTTTCTCTGGACAAGGCAATGAATTTAGAGGGGATTACTTGACTCGTACAGCTATTAAGATTTTATTTACATTCATAAGTTTTTAAAAGAATTTTAATACCCTGATCTTTTCAGTGGAATTTCGGTAGTTTGAACCATACATGTGAAATTATTTTTGAAGGAAATGGAAATTGTGCTGACTTGGCTGATTTAATATTTTTTTTTTGCAGACAAATGCCGTAACCTTTTAATTGATTATATTTTTGCAAAATGTCTAAAACATTTAAATATGCTTTTGGATTTTTAAGAATTACAATCAAATATATTGACATTGCTGATCTAATATTTTTTTTGGCAGACAAATGCCTTAACGTCGTAATTGATTACATTTTTGCAAAATATGCTTTTGGATTTTTTTAAATTTCAATAGAATATATAATAGCTCCATTTCTTTTTCCATTTTCATAATTCAAAAATTTAAGAAAACATTCTTCTCTCATCACTTACCCGAATGACTGGCCTCTCTGATCAGATCATTTATGATTTCATCGCGAACATTTATGCCTAAGTTTTTAAGCATAAATTGCAGTTCATTTGCCGTAACACGCCCATCACGATTTCTGTCTAATAAATCAAAAGCTGTGCGTAAATCTGCAATGAGAGAGAGGAAAAAAACATTAAATATAAACTGAAGACAGCATTGCACAAGTACAGACAATAATAAAAATTACAATTGCTCCATTTGGCAATAGACAGACGTGTATTTGTTATAAATGCATAGTGAATAATAATTTATGTAATAATAAATCAAAAAAAAGAGCCCATCAACTACGAGAGCGGTTCGGAAAGTTCTTAGCCTATCAATGAAAGAGAATAGTTAGTTTTTCAAAAATATTTTTATTTTTCAATATAATCTTCTGAAACTTCAATACACTTAGTCCAACGCTTATCTAGCAATTCTATCCCTTGATTAAAATAGCTTTCCTCAAGGTCTTTAAAATAGTGGTTTACAACTGTAATTGCATCTTCATTTGAGGTAAAACGCTTGCCAGCAAGGATTTTTTTAGATTTGGGAACAGGTAAAAGTCACTGGGAGCTTAATCAGGAGAATAAGGTGGATGGTCAAGCAACTCGTACTTTAATTCGTTGATTTTAGCCATTGTTAAAACACTCTTGTGCGCTGGTGCGTTGTCTTGATGAAAAATTATTTTTTTGTGTTGTAAGCCAGGACGTTTTTCTCGAATTTGTACATTTAATTGATCTAAAAGGTTGCAATAGTACTCTGAATTTATTGTTTTACCCTTTTGCAGATAGTCAATCAATAAAATACCTTTGAAGTCCCAAAAAACCGTTGCCATAACCTTACCAGCCGATTGAATTGTTTTTGCCTTCTTTGGGGCACTTCCTCCAGCTTCAGCCCATTGTTTGGATTGTTCTTTTGTCTCTGGAGTTTAGTGGTGGATCCATGTCCCATCAACAGTTATGAAACGATGCTTAAAATCCATTTTATTTCGCTGAAAACGATCCAAACAAGCTTGAGAAGTGTTCATTCTAATGCGTTTTTGGTCGACTGTTAACAAGTGCGGCACCCATCTTGCAGAAAGCTTTTTCATCTGTAGTTCTTCATGCAAAATTAAATGGACTCGATCATTTGAGATGCTTATGATATTAGCTATTTCACGCACTTTTATTCGTCGATCATTTAATACCATATCATGCACTTTGGCTACAATTTCTGTTGTTGTTGCTGTTTTTGGACGTCCACTACGTGGTTCATCTTCAATGCTTGTACGACCACGTTTAAATTCAGCAACCCAATTTTTTACTGTTGCATATGAAGGAGCACTTTCACCTAACACATTCACCATATCATTATGAATTTCTTGTCCCGATAAACCTTTTTTATGTAAATATTTAATGACACCACGCATTTCTAATTTTTCCATTGTAAAAAAATCGCGGATGCGTCTTTTGTGAACACCTGTTTCTATATGAAGGAGTTGCCAGATTTAACATGTGTTCATAGCAGAGATGGAAGTTTCCAAACACTTAACTTTTTTCTGTTTATACCGCGCTTTTTGTGCTAGGCTAAGAAGTTTCCGAACCGCCCTCATAGACCAACACTCTCACGACGCATGATTAATATTTATTTGTTCAATAAATAACAATCATACGCACGGCGGTTCAAAATGTCAACAGTTAAACGGTGGCACTGTGGGCTTAGTACTGGTAGTTTTTGGACAACACTTGATGAGACTTATGTATGTAAAGTGTGGATTTAAGTGAAAAGGAGGGCGTCTGAAGGTTTAAAGGGTCTCAGGTTAATAATTTGTACAGATGTTTTAGCCGACACAGTTGGTGTTCCCATGTTTGTGAAGACTTCGGGAGACTAGCTTGCGCACTGATATGGCAGCCAAAGCCAAGAGTATGCAACTCAGTTTTGGTATGTTCAATGACTCGTTATTGATGCATCCAACAAGCCAGAATCGTATTTTGCACAAATCTCTCGCTTTTACGGTCGCATTGAAGGCACGCAGACATACGCTTCGTAATCGCTCCTCAGTTCGGACCTTGAGCTCAAAACGGACAACGATGTGGCTCGAAAAGTCATCGTTTATGACGCAGCGAATTTTCAAAGCACTTTTAACATTCAAAATAGGTAAAATTGGCTTATCTGACGAAGCCTTCAGAGGGTGAAAGTGTGTTGGTGCTTTTGAAGCGGTGGTTTCATTGGCCCATTTTTTCGTTGAAAGTGCAGGTGGAAACTTTATTTCGTTAAAGGGCGAGTACTACAGGGTAGAGTGTCCAAGCAGCCGGGATCTTTAGAAAACCGTTATTTCGGATTTTTTTTCAAACCCGACTGTCGGGTGTATTTAAAAGTAAAAAACGGACATTAACCGACACTGCGGTTTTAGCCTAAGAATGGAAAATATTTTCCGAAACCAATGAAATCTTCGCATCTAGTGCACTAAAAATCCGCATGGGATACAGATCCGGGATGATAAAGTGAATATTTTCGAACTTTTTTTTTAAAAAAATGTTTGACTTGCAAAGGTTCCTAGGTAACCCCTCAACTCATTTGATTCATTTTTTAGTTATTTTGATAATTGCTTACGCACTAATTATGTTTTATTGCTTGAATAAATGCTTAAACCGACAAAAAATTCCTTGAATAGAATTGTAATAGGAAACACTTAAAAAATTGGTTTAGGAATTCTGAAAAACTTGCTAGAAAAAACGCAATAGATTGGTCGGTCTTAAAAAGTGACTTCTAGAGCATGGGGACCAAATAACAAACATTTTTCGTGGAAGCCTATTTAAAAACATAGCTGGAACAGCAAAATTTTACTAGAATTAGTTATAGGTTGCACAATAGGGTGGAGTGAAAGTCAAAAAAAAAAGTTAACCTCGGAAAGAGATGTTGTCTAGGGTCCTAAAGAGGGGAAAAATAAAGAAAAAAATTTAAAAAAATTTTTAGGGGTCGCGCCACTCCCTAGAAATTTGGAAATTATCGCTATTTTGGCGTTGATTTTAGAAAAATCCTAAAAATTAACGACTTAACTTATTCGAAATTTAAAAGTTTGAGCTTGTTCAGTGCCTAAACAAAAGTATTTGAGGCAAATATGAGGATAATCGACTAATATTTGTAGCTTTGGTGGCGATTTCATTGTTCAGTCAATTTTCTGAAGAAGGGGCGATTTGACTTATTTTACTTTTTGAAATTTTTGAACAATGAGAAAATTTTTTTTAAATTTTTTCATGCCCTTATTTCATTGTTTACGCTATTGCAAACATTTATTGACATAAAACTTTAAAATCGGTTCAGGGGTTAGGAAAATTCACGCCTTCAAACAATTGTATTTGTTTATTTTGGCACGACCCCTAAAAATTTTTTTAAATTTTTTTCTTTATTTTTCCCCTATTTAGGACCCCAGACTACATCTCTTTCCGAGGTTAACTTTTTCAAATTAAAAAAAAGCATGTTTTCACTCCACCCTATTGCACAATGCTTATTTTATCAAACTTTAAATGTGTCCTGTAGAGCGGAAGTTTTTTTTTCAAAAGATGGACCAATATGACCAAGCTTCGGTAGATTTAGTTTAAATTGCTCACAACTCCCTATTCTAAATATGAGTGAGATTGTAAATAATATAGCACCTGTAGACCGGGCCTTAAATGGGCATATATCCAGGCATTTATCTTCCTGATTGCACTATACTTTACTATCTGGTCAGCCTATATAGCATTCAGTTTAATTGTAGTATGAACTAAGAACAATGTAATTGACTACCACACAATTCTAATTTTTCAAATATTCCTGTAAGGGCTATAAAGGGTGGTCCAACCATAATGCACGATGTTAGTTGTGTGTCACACATTAACGTCAATTTTTTTGTCCAACTAAATTTGACAGTTCTTTATTTCAACTGTTTACCAAGGAGAGTTAAACAATTAAGCAGCGCGTTTAGGTTGTTGAAGGCCTTTTACGAAAATGGGAGTTGAAATCAAAATACGAGTACATTTCGTGCACTTCGTGATTTTTTTGTCAGCATAATCCACCAGAAGTGTCCACAATCGGGAGAATTGTGCTTAAATTTCAGCAAACCGGGTTTGTAGTAAAAGTGAAAACACATGTATATACTCGCCCAGGATACAAGGATCAATTGACTCAAGAGCTCAAGCCTACTGAACATTTCAAGAGTCTCCAATACGCCCAATTTGTTGGTTGATCAGACAAAAGTGAATGATGACTTTGCAAAGAAAAAATTTTTTTTTAGCGACGAGGTTCACTTTCACCTCAGTGGAAACGTTAACAAGCAGAATTGTCGCATTTGGGCAATTGAAAATTCATAAGTGTTTGTTAAAACACCCGATGCATCCACAAAGAGTGACTATTATGGGCTGGTGGCATAATCGGGCCACACTTCTTCGAAAATGAGATCGGCCAAGTAGTTACCGTGAATGGTGTTCGCTAGCTTCTTGAGGCCAGAAATTGAGGAAATGGATGTGCACAATATGTGTTTCCAACAGGATGGTGCCACTTGCCACACAGCCAACGAAACAGTGGTCCTTTTGTGCGAGAAATTCAATGGCCGTGTTTTCTCACGTCGTGGCGATTTTAATTGGCCGCCACGATCATGTGATTTGACATCGTTAGACTTATTTTTTGGAAATATTAAAAAGAAATAAGCTAAAAAAATCAAGAGATGAGAAAATTTGGCACATTAACGACATTGAACCCTCATTTTGTCTTAGTCATTCAAACTATGGGTCATCGAGGTATGCCACCGAAGCCGTGGCGAGCATTTGGCCAATATTTTGTGAGCCATAGATCCTTGTATATCAATGTTAAACAATGTTTTTTTTTATATTTATAATGTAGTTTTGATACAAAATTCCATACAACTTCTGACTCACTAATCGGATTAATTATTAATTCTCCGTTGTACTCGATAATTGCGACGCACTTTTTTACGTAAGAAAAATATATTGCTTCTTGGAAACTACAGACTTTAATATGTGTGGTTTCTTTCGGAATGTAGCACACCATTTTACAAAAGATGCTTATCTAAAAATAAGTGCGGATTTAAAAAATCCACGGAACACAGCACCTGGGCGTAGATCCTATAATATTTTGGATTTGGTCCCTATTTCTCTGGCAATTCCTGGCGGTTGAGCTATCACAGTTCTTGAGACTGACCTGGAATATGAGTTTCAGGAGTAATTTCAGTATTAGCTCACTGGATGTTTTTCAAGTTTCCCGGTGATTTCAGAAAGTACTCTTCAGCATTTGCCTTAGTTTTGCGGCTTTGGATGTGTTTTCTACCTAGCTGCAGAAGTCTTTCCAGAATTTTCACACGTCAGCGATCGCTGCACTAAATTTCAAAACGATGGCAGACCCAAGGTGCCAGCTTAAGACCCAAAAAAACGTTAACAGAATTTTCACACTTTAGCTATGGACCCACCAAATTTCCAAAAAAGATGACCTCAGGACGATTGAAACTGAGATATAATTTCTAAACGATTTTTCTCCAGACCCACTGTGCCAATTCAAGACCAAAAAAAAACGTTACCAACAGCACAAATACGAATATAACAACGCATGTGGTGGCACTCGTTCTGTCATTTAAATGTCTAAACGCGCAATAAAATGCTTTGTTTGTTTCTGTTATTCTGCTGTTAACATAAAAACTTAATTAATCGTCGAGAAGACTGAACAAAAGAGAAAAAAGACCGGGGGTCTGGTTGGCCCACCATGGGCAGACTGGAAGGAAAGACTACTAGACTAACTACAATACTCATTTGTTAGTACGCACACACATCGAGTTAGTCACATTATCCTCGGGCTGCAGAATATAAAATTAAATGAACAGAGTAAACACTGCCGGGAGACATTTTATAGAGTCATAGGGGAATAGTGGGTTATGGCGATGAATATTGATACAATTGCTTTTATTTTATTAGATGTGTACTAATGCGGACAGACCGGCTGACAATGTTAGTGGTTTGCAACATATCAGATTGTGTCAATCGTCAGATGAATAACAAAGTTTTAAGTTTACATAGGAGTATCGGCGACGTACAGTGGAGCAAAATCTTTAAAAATAGGGATTGATTCGGATAAGCTTTTGGGTCGCGAAATGTTTATGTTTTTTTAGCATTAACATCATAATTTTTAAATTTTAGTACATTTTAGGGAAAATATGTTTCTTTTTTGTACACAATGAGTTAATAAAAATATTGGCGTGTTCTGTTGAAGGTCGCCAACGCGATAACTTCACACCATTGTACAAGAATATAAAATGATTGTGTTTACATAAAACTATAGATAATTTGCGTTTCTTTTAAAAAATAAAAATTTTGGCAAAAAAAAAACTATTCAAGAATAACCTTTAGCAAGTTCGAATAATACACGCCTATACCAATTCTTGATTAATTTTTCTTAACGGTTGCTTTGTATAAGTATACTTCAGGCCTAGGCAACACTAAGTGTTGTCTGGCGCCATCTTACATTTCCATTCGAAAGTTGACATTTTTTTTTAGCATAAACGTGCCCAGAACGTTTTTGTTGTTTACAGTGACTTGGCAAAAAAATTTAATTAACTCGTGAACATTTTCGTGCGATCATATTTCACAACTTGCGACGTAGATTATTAAGACAAGAGTGCATCGATGAACTTAAATCTTTGTATGGCGATGAAGCACCATCCTAAAGCACTGTGAAAAACTGGTTCAATGAATACAATCGTGGCCGACGCTCGCCGTTGTGCCAGAGAACATTAATGCCGTGCGTGAACTGATAATGCAAGATCGTTATGTGACATACCGTGAGATAGAGGCATCCTTGGGCTTTTCTTCCATCAGCATACTTATACATTCAATATTGCATTAACAGGTTTGTTCTCGTTGGATCCCGCACAATTTGACAATCGCTCAAAAAATGGCTCGTGTCGACTGGTGCAAAGAAATTTTGAAAAAATACGATGGCGGTGCTTCAAAATACGTTTATAAGATCGTCACAGTGTACGAATCATGGATCTATGCGTATTAGTCCAAAACAAAACAGCAATCGGCCGTGTGGATCTTCGAAGACGAGAATCCAACGAAAGTTTGTGGTGAACGATTTCCAACCAAATGTTTTTTCTTATAGTGATCATAAAATGTTCGCTGGGATAGTCTATCCATTGCCTAATCATTTTACAGCGAGGCTTTGCATAAAACCATTTAAGATACTTACACATCTGAAGACTTAATCCGGACTTAAACAGCAGACAATCCACAAATGTTCTATTTTTAGAAACATTACGCACAATTCTTTTTTTCTTTAATTCCTTAGAGAATTGTTGTTAGATTCTCATCTAACACATTGTAACGAGTGGTGAAAACCGAGAGTGGGTGTCATAATTTTTCGAAGATGAGCTTAAATTGCATAAATGCAAGTTGCAAAAATTCTTTTTGATTTTGGTCCGCAGACGGTGCACAACGCAAATACCGCCACCCATTGATTAAAGAGGAAAAAAATTCAAGTGCGGTTGTTACTTTGCCCGACCTGTAGTCAGATTAATTGAACAAAAATCTAAAGTTATCTCTGCCATCGGAAAATTAAAAATAACAAAAAGTAATAAAAATAAACTAACAGTTTCGAAGAGAAGTATTTTCTGTTCAATTTAATTTATTAAATTAAAAAAATTATTGCGCAAAAGTGCAGTGAATGCAGCAGCGGTAATTACAACGCTTTGGCAAATAGTCCCCAGAACATAAACTTTGCTCCACACTGCAAAGGTTGTGGAAGGGCAAAGTGATTAGAAATAAACTCGAGTGAGAAATGACGAATTCCTCAACAAGACGTCAAGCAATAGGTAGTTGCACCAAAACGATCATTAATTCAGTGTACGGTCCTAAAACTTTCTTGAAAAATCCACGATTAAGTCCCATCTAACTGACTGGATTCCTTGCTGATGGTTTTTTGTGCAGTATTAACAGGACGTAAAACATGGAGGAAAAAGAAAACCACTATACGCTATATCTTCCGGGACCACACTAACTTTTTCACATTGGCGATTATTCGAAGCTGTTGGAATTCATGTATCAATGTATTATTTCTTACCCTAGAAAATTATAAAGATTTCACATTCTATTTATTTAGCTTAACGAAATTATGGATTTTCAGCACCAGTTCCGAATCGGAACATCATCAATTAAGCAAAACATGTTCTTCGAGGCCTCGACGTTCATCTATTAAAACTTCTGGATGGTGGTGAGTCAAGTCTATTTTTTAAGCGTCTGTGAAAAAATGCGGAAACTCCCTCAATAGAATTTGAAACCTTTTTTTCTCTTTTCTAAGATTCATTCCACGAATCTGTTAGTTTATCGCTGTTAAATACGTTAAATTCTTCGTAAATAGTTTTACTAGGGGAGTACGCATTTGATTCGCAATATGTAATCAAGTCAAATGGAAGAATAATTTAACCTCTAAGTATTTTCAAATGCGTACTTCGCAAGTAAAGACGTCTTACTTACGGGCATTTATGTGCCACAGAATCATGTGAATAACTCACCACATTTTTAATATTTCTTATTGCGTAAACTGAGATATTTTCAAAGTCTCATAATTATTTCCTTTATATTATTTTGGTACTTTCCTATACCTAATTGAATTAGTAAGCTACCATGTCATTTTTTTTAAAATGTTAAGTAAAAGAGTGAATTAAGTAAATTGTGAATTTTAACCTTTGCTCTGTAAGAAGTTTTATGTTGCCTTCTTACCAGTAGGAGTTCGACTCAAACCTGCACAATGAACTAGTTGTTAGTGTAGGTATTGCTTATCGATAGTTTAATGAAGAACTTTAAAATAAATCTCAATTGTATGGATTGATTTTGTAAGAATGAATTCCTAAATTGTGTAATTCCCTTACGAGGGTGATGTAGAAATTGGGTGAGTGAGTGGAGTTTTGGGGGCTTTAGAAAATATTGATGTCACTAAAACCATGGTAGGGCATCGGGTCAAGAGACAATTGATTCCATAACAGCTAGGAATCGTTGACAGTAAACGACGACTGACTACTATATATTTTTATAATTATGCAAACTTAGCCATTTGGGTGTTTTTTTCTTGGCTAAACTCAGCTATTTAGTTTCAGTTTCTAAATTTTGTATTTTGTTAAAACGGGAGTATATAATAATTTTGTTTATGCCCATGATTATAGGAACTATGGGTTTAAAGTAGACCTGAACCCCCCACCCGACTGTTAGCTAGCTTTTTAATAGCTCCCAGTCTACTTCGTTCCCTAAAATAACCAAACAACCATAATTTCATCTTCTGGTTTATATCATTTTACCCTATAATCCTATTCCAATTGAGGTATGATAAAACGCCTGGTAGGTATTTGAAGTGACCTACTCAGTTTTCGATTAAAAATCTCTTTGGGACATTACAAGTTGTTCGTGAAAGAAGCACTTCGAAGCAAATGGTCGCCTGTTTCTAAGGCTAAACTGGTCATGTGGTGACTGTTCCGCTTGAGCAACGTAGGACGGTGAGTGGTACACCACGATTTGTTTGCCTAAAGGAATACGGAGGAATTCGAAAAACGAACAAGAGAATATGAATCATTGCGCACCATGACTACGCGGGCTCTCACACAGCGGCTCAAACCAACGTCGAATTGATGGACCATCCGTTGACCACCAAAAATGCGTGGTCAACGATTTTCGTCGCCAGGAGATGCTGTTGAAGCGTTCAGAAACCATGTTTTGGAGGTGTCTCAATCGGAGTGGAAATAGTTCTTCCACAATTGGTTTGAGCGCATGCAAAAGTGTATAAATCAAGCTAGAGAATGCTTTGAAAATCAATAAAACCATTTTTGATGATAAATATTCGCATTTTCATTATTAGGCCAAAAATATATATAGCAGCCCTCGTACTAGCTTAATTTTTCTGCAAATTAAAAATTTTCAAATCATACAGTTTATGATGCAGAAAGGCAATCATTTCTTGTATACAAAAATATTTCAAGATTTTCACGTAGAGTTTTGAAGTTATCGCTTTAGGGACCACTTACATGTTTGATACGAGTAGCTCGCCAAAAGAACTCGCCTATTATAGTGTAGTCAATTTAATGTTAAATATTTTGAGATGCACGAAAGGAAACATTTTCTACGTTAAGACAAAATGCGGGACTCAAAATGAAAAGTTTTATGAGTTATGACATTTCGTGACAAGCCAAAACCAAAGATGAAACTAGTAGATCTAGTGCAGATTTTGAAATGAGATATGTTTTTCTTTATATAATTTGGTTTTACCCAACATATGTATTTGGGTCTGAGCTTAGTATAAGCTTATTTATTTTATATTGATTGGAATTCTCTCCACTACATTTGCGAGAAAAATGTTCTCTATAATTTTTGAAATCCTTATTTCGAGACTTTTGGGATTCCTCTGGCAGTTGCCCGATCGAGCAATATAGAGCATGTGGAATGGTTTTTGAACAATGTACCAAACGTTTATGCAACGTAGGAAGTTGTAAAGCCATTGATATATCATTACAAATAGTCGAGCTGCATTTTAAGAAAATTATCTGAATTTTTCCACATTGATGGATCATGATCGGATGATACAAAAATTTATACCACGTGCATGTTAGTAATCAGTTCTAATTCTACTTTCTTAATAGCTGCTGATATATTAGCGTTTTCAAAAATATCTTCTGACTATGTTGCCATCATTACAATTACCGGGGCTTATGCAGCATGCCACTATTAATAGTGTAAGAACTTCGTAACGATCGGAGTTGATTGTGACGATGTCTACGCGAAAATCCCCCAAAAATTAGTGATTTCCCAATATCTGACTCAGTCCCTGTAAGGGGAAAAAGTTTACAACTTTACAACCATTTAAGAGCCGCTTAGCAGACAGATGGGCAAGGCTAGATTGTCTTAGATCTTTATAACGTATTCAGCCAATATTTCGCGGTGCTGCAATCGGAACGACAAAGTTAATAAAAAACAAGTAAGGAAGTTTCAGTCTTTTGATCCGACCTACACACATCCTCACCCATATATATATATATATATATATATATATATATTTTGAATTTTCCATCGCTCCGTCCTCCATTGTCTGAAGCGTAAGGATTTAATTGAAATCTCCTTTAATGTCGTTTGTGACGAAGGTACTAAAAAAGGCGGACTTGCCCCATACGAATACCAAAAGTGGGCGAAATCGTACATTTGCACTGGAGTTGCCGAAATGGGGGCATGTCAGCCAGTCCTTTTGTACGCCATTACACCCATATTATTGAGTTTGCAATTGAATTCATGCACTAAGAGACAAGTTATTGAAAAAATAATGGAAACATCATTGCACTGAAACAGGGTCATTTGTGTGGGAGGGACCAAAAGGGGCGCGGCTAAGGATCAAATTATTTGTCACCAAATTGATCTTAAACTCGGCTCTTAAGTTTTGATTTTAAGCTTGATCGTATGAATAATATTTAAGATATTACAAGAATACCATAAGTGGGCGGAGTGGTGCATTTGCACAGGAGGTGCTAGAAGAGGGCATGTCTGCTCTCTGATTGATTTTGCAATTTAAGCGAGTTCCATGCACTGGGAGACAAGTTTTATGGGTTCTAATCTGGACTAAAACTGTGTCATTTGCGTGGAAGGTATTAGAAGGGGCGTGGCTATGAATACACTTGTTTGTCACCAAATGAAACTCTGTTTTAATGTTTTGATTTGAGCTAGATCGCATCAATAACACTATAGGAATATTATAGGAATATGAAAAGTGGGCGTAATGGTGCGTAAGCATGGGAGGTACCAGAATGGGGTTTTTTTATTCGCGAGTACAAAGCCAATTTTAAAATATTACGGTGTTCAATATTTAATTCAGTTTTACGCACTGCGTTACAACTTATGTAGGTTTAATCTGCGCTAAAATAGTCCCAGTTGCGTGGGATGGGCGTGACAATTTTTTGTCACCAAGTTTGTCTTATAACTTCATTGTTAAGTTTTAATTTTTAGTAAGATCATGCGAATAGTATTGACGATATTACAAGAAAACCAAAAGTGCGAGTAACAGTACATTTGTGTACTATTCTCTTTCATTGATAGGCTAAGAACTTTCCGAACCACCCTCGTATGAGGTACCAGAAGGGGTGGGGCGATATGGCCCATTTTCGATTCCATAGGCAGTTTTGGAAAATATTGTGACATGCAAAATTCACAAACGATTAGCAGCTCTTTTTGAGAGTTCTCGTTGGAACCAGCCGCACAGCCGGGCAAGGGGTCAAATGACTCAAATACCAAATGATTTATGCCCTCTTACCTAGTAAGATGGGTGTAAGGTTATTATCCTCAAAAAAGAAACAGGTAAATCCTTTAATTTTAGGGGGTCTTATATACCCTTCAGCGCTCTTTAAATACTCAAAAAACTGTTTCTTTGAGGTTCATTAGACCTTAAAAGGAAAACTTTTGTCACCCTAGGCCGAATTCGTCAATTTAATATCCCAAACGGGATATGACAACAACCTATCTCCATGTTAAATTTTAGGATCCTAGGTCAATTCGTTTGCCCATTATGGTGCTTTAAAATGACACACTGACAGACATGACTAGATCGTTAGAATTATACGACGATCAACAAAATATGTCCTTTATTAAGTCTCCCATCGGTATATTGGGGTGTTGCGAACGGAAAGACACATTTTGTATAACTACGTCCTTCGGCAAGAGATATAAAACAGAAAATCGGATGACTATTTTTCCCCTTAAACAATATTGATCCTTATTTCTAAAATTAATCTTAATTATAACAAGTTTTTTTTGGACGGCTAAGTAGATAATTTAGCTAGTAGTTTAGTACTCGTTAGTATCCATAAATCACTTCTCGCTTACAACCTTATTCTATTTCAGCAAGTTGTATTGCAAAAAGTCAATTAAGCATTTGTCGTTATTCTCTGAATGCATCAATACGAGTAAGGTAACAAAAAATATATAATCAGCAAAAATCTAGGATCTTCAGCAGATGCAGTCCCTTAAGATCTATCTAGTCAACAAGCAACGAGGAAATAGTTTTTATTTCTTACAAACCTGCTGAAAGGTAAGTAGATTTTTTTTGGGCTATGGATAGAGAGTATGACAACTGAGAAACATTACGAGGGCTGCTATATATATTTCTGGCCCAATAATGAAAATGCGAATATTTTTCATCAAAAATCGTTTTATTGTTTTTCAAAGTATTCTCCAGCATGATTTATACACTTTTGCATGCTCTCAAAGAAGCACTTCGAAGCAAATGGTCGCCTGTTTCTAAGGCTAAACTGGTCATGTGGTGACTGTTCCGCTTGAGCAACGTAGGACGGTGAGTGGTACACCACGATTTGTTTGCCTAAAGGAATACGGAGGAATTCGAAAAACGAACAAGAGAATATGAATCATTGCGCACCATGACTACGCGGGCTCTCACACAGCGGCTCAAACCAACGTCGAATTGATGGACCATCCGTTGACCACCAAAAATGCGTGGTCAACGATTTTCGTCGCCAGGAGATGCTGTTGAAGCGTTCAGAAACCATGTTTTGGAGGTGTCTCAATCGGAGTGGAAATAGTTCTTCCACAATTGGTTTGAGCGCATGCAAAAGTGTATAAATCAAGCTAGAGAATGCTTTGAAAATCAATAAAACCATTTTTGATGATAAATATTCGCATTTTCATTATTAGGCCAAAAATATATATAGCAGCCCTCGTACTAGCTTAATTTTTCTGCAAATTAAAAATTTTCAAATCATACAGTTTATGATGCAGAAAGGCAATCATTTCTTGTATACAAAAATATTTCAAGATTTTCACGTAGAGTTTTGAAGTTATCGCTTTAGGGACCACTTACATGTTTGATACGAGTAGCTCGCCAAAAGAACTCGCCTATTATAGTGTAGTCAATTTAATGTTAAATATTTTGAGATGCACGAAAGGAAACATTTTCTACGTTAAGACAAAATGCGGGACTCAAAATGAAAAGTTTTATGAGTTATGACATTTCGTGACAAGCCAAAACCAAAGATGAAACTAGTAGATCTAGTGCAGATTTTGAAATGAGATATGTTTTTCTTTATATAATTTGGTTTTACCCAACATATGTATTTGGGTCTGAGCTTAGTATAAGCTTATTTATTTTATATTGATTGGAATTCTCTCCACTACATTTGCGAGAAAAATGTTCTCTATAATTTTTGAAATCCTTATTTCGAGACTTTTGGGATTCCTCTGGCAGTTGCCCGATCGAGCAATATAGAGCATGTGGAATGGTTTTTGAACAATGTACCAAACGTTTATGCAACGTAGGAAGTTGTAAAGCCATTGATATATCATTACAAATAGTCGAGCTGCATTTTAAGAAAATTATCTGAATTTTTCCACATTGATGGATCATGATCGGATGATACAAAAATTTATACCACGTGCATGTTAGTAATCAGTTCTAATTCTACTTTCTTAATAGCTGCTGATATATTAGCGTTTTCAAAAATATCTTCTGACTATGTTGCCATCATTACAATTACCGGGGCTTATGCAGCATGCCACTATTAATAGTGTAAGAACTTCGTAACGATCGGAGTTGATTGTGACGATGTCTACGCGAAAATCCCCCAAAAATTAGTGATTTCCCAATATCTGACTCAGTCCCTGTAAGGGGAAAAAGTTTACAACTTTACAACCATTTAAGAGCCGCTTAGCAGACAGATGGGCAAGGCTAGATTGTCTTAGATCTTTATAACGTATTCAGCCAATATTTCGCGGTGCTGCAATCGGAACGACAAAGTTAATAAAAAACAAGTAAGGAAGTTTCAGTCTTTTGATCCGACCTACACACATCCTCACCCATATATATATATATATATATATATATATATATATTTTGAATTTTCCATCGCTCCGTCCTCCATTGTCTGAAGCGTAAGGATTTAATTGAAATCTCCTTTAATGTCGTTTGTGACGAAGGTACTAAAAAAGGCGGACTTGCCCCATACGAATACCAAAAGTGGGCGAAATCGTACATTTGCACTGGAGTTGCCGAAATGGGGGCATGTCAGCCAGTCCTTTTGTACGCCATTACACCCATATTATTGAGTTTGCAATTGAATTCATGCACTAAGAGACAAGTTATTGAAAAAATAATGGAAACATCATTGCACTGAAACAGGGTCATTTGTGTGGGAGGGACCAAAAGGGGCGCGGCTAAGGATCAAATTATTTGTCACCAAATTGATCTTAAACTCGGCTCTTAAGTTTTGATTTTAAGCTTGATCGTATGAATAATATTTAAGATATTACAAGAATACCATAAGTGGGCGGAGTGGTGCATTTGCACAGGAGGTGCTAGAAGAGGGCATGTCTGCTCTCTGATTGATTTTGCAATTTAAGCGAGTTCCATGCACTGGGAGACAAGTTTTATGGGTTCTAATCTGGACTAAAACTGTGTCATTTGCGTGGAAGGTATTAGAAGGGGCGTGGCTATGAATACACTTGTTTGTCACCAAATGAAACTCTGTTTTAATGTTTTGATTTGAGCTAGATCGCATCAATAACACTATAGGAATATTATAGGAATATGAAAAGTGGGCGTAATGGTGCGTAAGCATGGGAGGTACCAGAATGGGGTTTTTTTATTCGCGAGTACAAAGCCAATTTTAAAATATTACGGTGTTCAATATTTAATTCAGTTTTACGCACTGCGTTACAACTTATGTAGGTTTAATCTGCGCTAAAATAGTCCCAGTTGCGTGGGATGGGCGTGACAATTTTTTGTCACCAAGTTTGTCTTATAACTTCATTGTTAAGTTTTAATTTTTAGTAAGATCATGCGAATAGTATTGACGATATTACAAGAAAACCAAAAGTGCGAGTAACAGTACATTTGTGTACTATTCTCTTTCATTGATAGGCTAAGAACTTTCCGAACCACCCTCGTATGAGGTACCAGAAGGGGTGGGGCGATATGGCCCATTTTCGATTCCATAGGCAGTTTTGGAAAATATTGTGACATGCAAAATTCACAAACGATTAGCAGCTCTTTTTGAGAGTTCTCGTTGGAACCAGCCGCACAGCCGGGCAAGGGGTCAAATGACTCAAATACCAAATGATTTATGCCCTCTTACCTAGTAAGATGGGTGTAAGGTTATTATCCTCAAAAAAGAAACAGGTAAATCCTTTAATTTTAGGGGGTCTTATATACCCTTCAGCGCTCTTTAAATACTCAAAAAACTGTTTCTTTGAGGTTCATTAGACCTTAAAAGGAAAACTTTTGTCACCCTAGGCCGAATTCGTCAATTTAATATCCCAAACGGGATATGACAACAACCTATCTCCATGTTAAATTTTAGGATCCTAGGTCAATTCGTTTGCCCATTATGGTGCTTTAAAATGACACACTGACAGACATGACTAGATCGTTAGAATTATACGACGATCAACAAAATATGTCCTTTATTAAGTCTCCCATCGGTATATTGGGGTGTTGCGAACGGAAAGACACATTTTGTATAACTACGTCCTTCGGCAAGAGATATAAAACAGAAAATCGGATGACTATTTTTCCCCTTAAACAATATTGATCCTTATTTCTAAAATTAATCTTAATTATAACAAGTTTTTTTTGGACGGCTAAGTAGATAATTTAGCTAGTAGTTTAGTACTCGTTAGTATCCATAAATCACTTCTCGCTTACAACCTTATTCTATTTCAGCAAGTTGTATTGCAAAAAGTCAATTAAGCATTTGTCGTTATTCTCTGAATGCATCAATACGAGTAAGGTAACAAAAAATATATAATCAGCAAAAATCTAGGATCTTCAGCAGATGCAGTCCCTTAAGATCTATCTAGTCAACAAGCAACGAGGAAATAGTTTTTATTTCTTACAAACCTGCTGAAAGGTAAGTAGATTTTTTTTGGGCTATGGATAGAGAGTATGACAACTGAGAAACATTACGAGGGCTGCTATATATATTTCTGGCCCAATAATGAAAATGCGAATATTTTTCATCAAAAATCGTTTTATTGTTTTTCAAAGTATTCTCCAGCATGATTTATACACTTTTGCATGCTCTCAAACCAATTGTCGAAGCACTTTTCCACTCCGATTGAGACACCTCCAAAACATGATTTTTGAACGCTTCAACAGCATCTTCTGGCGACGAAAATCGTTGACCACGCATTTTTTTCTTGATGTGCGGGAATAAAATGAAGTCATTGGGTGCCAAGTCGGGGCAGTACGGCGGATGGCCCATTTATTCGACGTTTTGGAGGGTCAAAAAGGCGCTGGTTTGAGCCGATGTGTGAGAGCTCGCATTGTCATGGGGCACCATGATTCGTCTTCTCTTGTTTGTTTTTCGAATTTCTCCGAAGACTTCAGGCAAACAATTTGTGGTGTACCACTCACAATTGGCCGTCCTACGTTGCTCAAGCGGAACAGTCGCCACATGACCAGTTTTGCCGAAGAAACAGGCGACCATTTGCTTCGAAGTGCTTCTTCCACGAACAATTTTCGTTGGATTTGGCTTGTCTTCGAAGACCCACACGGTCACAGCAATCGACCGTGTTGGTCTTCGAGCTCATACGCCTAGATCCATGATTCGTCACCTGTGACGATCTTATACAAGTCTTTTGAAGCACCACGATCGTATTTTTTCAAAATTTCTTTGCACCAATCGACATGAGCTTTTTTTTTGAGCGATTGTCAAATTGTGCGGGATCCAACGAGAACAAACCTTTTTTAAGGCCAAGTATTCATGCAATATCGAATGTATGCTGGTGAAAGAAATGCCCAAGGATCCTCTATGTCACATTATGAAACATGACGATCTTGCATTATCAGTTCACGCACGGCATCAATGTTCTCTGGCACAACGGCCATTTTTGGACGACCTTCGTCTTTGAGTGAGCGTCGACCACGATTGAATTCATCAAACCAGTTTTTCGCGGAGCTATAGAATGGTGCTTCATCGCCATACAAAGTTTTAAGTTCATCGATGCACCCTTCTCGTGATAGTCCACTTTGAAAGTTGTGAAAAATGATCGCACGAAAATGTTCACGAGTTAATTCCATTTTTTTTGCCAAATTGATTTTTTCAATTCACTGCAAAAAACACAAATGTGACGCGCAAAATAGAAAGGGACCTAAGGTATAAACCAGTTTTGTTCAGGAGAGCCATTTTAAAGATTTAAATACGTGTATCTTTGGTCTACCATCACTTTCATAAAACGCGCATATCTCTGGGAGGGAACACTTTTAGGGCATGGGATCGGTTTCATTCGATGCTCAGATGTTGCCCACATCAAAAAAAAAAGTGAAAATTGATTTTTTTACCCTTAGGTCCCTTTCTCTACGCGCTGTCACAAATGATGATCGTACGTCAAAACGTTTTGACTACGTTTATGCTAGAAAATGTCAAACTTTCCATTCGAAATGTCAGATGGCGCCAGACAACACTTAGTGAAATATATAAAGCAACCCTCGTATACCGCATGGTGTATCAATGCTACAGCGAATCAAGAAGGATGAGAATAAATATATAAAACAACCCTCGTATTCCTTATCGTGTATCAATGTTACAGCGAATCAAGAAGGATGGGAAGAAATATATAAAGCAACCCTCGTATTCCTTATCGTGTATCAATGTTACAGCGAAGCAAGAAGGATGGGAAGAAATATATAAAGCAACCCTCGTATTCCTTATCGTGTATCAATGCTACAGCGAATCAGGAAGGATGGGAAGAAAATAATGATAGATTTTCTGTTGTTATATTTCAGAAACGATTAAAATGGTTACAAATATTCAGTCCAGTTTGCCATTTCATCTAGCATCTCTTCGCACCTGCCAAACCCATGTAAAAATTATTAGAAAATATAATTAAAATTCCCGCTTCGTTGTAAGTATGTAACGAGTCGTCTTCAGGTCCTTGCTTACAATGAATACTCGTATTCTTAGCATTAAGGTGCTATTCCTCAAAAGACAACTTTTCTCCGTTAAAAAGAAGAAAACATCTTTTTTCAATGACTTTCAGCAACACGTGCTAATAATTGCGCCTCAGCAAGATTTCTCTTTCTTTATGTTTGGGCCATTAACACAGAACTTTTCTTTTCTTTTGCTGAAAATGAAAAAAATGACTTGCTGGTTCTTTTTGTACTTTATTAAACTGGGCCAAGTTCTATTGGCTTAAGTTTAATATCTTCGCTGCCAAGCAACCACCAACACAAGCCTAACAATTCAAACAAATGCCATAACGACTTTTTCTAATGTTGACCATCTGCAAATCCAAATGGTCTTATCTTGTCAATAACCATTTTTGTCGGGCCATGGTTCCGTTGACAGTTTTTTTGCGTTTATCCTGTTAACTCCCCCGCTCCTCTTTTCCCCGCTGAGAAAGAAATGTAATGTAATTTTATTCACACGAATTGCATTATTTTAAATTAGAAAAAATACAATTTCTTTATTTCTGCGTTTCGTTCGACTTGAAATGTCTCTTTATGACTTGCTCCGTCGTCGGTTTTCTTTGGGTTACTCTAGGCGACCCCACGACTACGTACTACGGCCCCAACCGAAAGGGGTGAGGGGATGATAAAGAAATTGAAATGAAATAAGATTGCGTTACTTTACGCAGTGTGGTTAAAGTGGAAAATGGGAAAAGTTGACAATTTCTTTTGCGCTTTTTGTTCGCCAAACGAAGGAAAGAAGGATCCAAACATGCCCTAAGGGCATGACAAATTGTCAATGATTAAATATAATTTTAACAGAAAAGTTAGTAGAAAAAATCATTAAATATGAAAATTTTCAGACTCAAATCGTAAAATTCTATAAAAAAAAACAGCGATAATCAGACGGACAACATTGTTTTGTTAATTAACAACCCCTGAAGATGATTGGCGAAGTCAATCGAATTATTGGGATAAATAAAAATTAAGCAACACATAGAACAACGAGTTTAAATAAATGACCTCAAGCCGAAAAATAATTTTATAAAATAACAACATTAAAGGTCAACTATTCACTTACAACATAAAAAAAAAATATTTAAAAAAATATACCCGAGAAATTTCTAAGGCCGACGCAAACTTGGATACTATTCAGCAGGTTTGTAAGCGAGAAAAATAACGATTGCATAATTTTACTTTATTGAAGTCACATGTAATAGAAAAATAAATGCAATTACTTTCTGAAATAAAACTTGATGGAGTCAAATCAAGATGTAACCATAAAACAATTCTCAGGACGGGGGAAACCTTAGGTTTATATCGTCTTAGGTATCATAAAAGTCGAAAAAAAATATACTAAAGCAGGTAATTGTCACGGTGTAAGCAAGAAAAAAATATCTAAGCATGGTGGAAACCATTAGGATAATTGCATTAAGGCCCAGATATGTTATAAAAATAAACGTTCATACCATTCAGCAGGTTTGCATAAATTTTAAAATCTAAAGGTGTTGGCAGAACTCACGTATAAGGTAAGATTTTGTATACCATTTTATTTTAATTATACATAATAGAAAAAACTTAACTTGTATTCTGCAATACTCGTACGATTTGCTGAAGTTAAATTGAGGCGTAAGAAAGGAAAACAAACCCTAAGTTCGTTCACAAAACTTTTAGACTATAACACAAAGCTACCATTCAGCAGTTTTGTAAGCGAGAAAAAACTATTGCATAATTTTTGAAAATTTAAAAGAGGTTGGGAAGCTCTGCCTTTCAGGAAAATAAACTCTAAGTCCGGTGGAAACTTTTGAATTAGAACACCAAGCCGAAAGTTTATTAAAAACAATAAACGTTTATACCAATCAGTAGGTTTGTAAGCAGGAAAAATATTGCATAATTCTTTTTAAAATTTTAATGTGATGGCAAGTACTCACCTTTAAGGTAAGATTTTTGATACCTTTTTATTTAAATCATATATAATAGAAAAAAAATTAAATATTTTTCTGCAATAAAATTTGACGAAATACAATTAAGTTGTAAGCAAGAAAAAAGTTCCGAAGTCTGGTGGAAAACTTTTCGTTAAGAAGACTAAAACGAAGGGTTGTTAAAAAAATAAACGTGCATACCATTCAGCAGTTTTGTAAGCGAGAAAAACAACGATTGCATAATTTTTGAAAATTTAAAGGTTTTGGCAAACCACCCACCTATAAGTTTAGATTTTTGATATCATTTTATCATTCTGCAATACAACTTGCTGAAGTGGAATTAAGTTGTATGAAAGGAAAACAAACCCAAAGTCCGTTGACAAAACTTTTGGACTAGGATACTAAGCGTACCATTCAGCAGTTTTGTATGCAAGGAAAAAAACTATTGCATAATTTTTGACCTTTCAGGGTAGATTTTTGACAAGCAGGAATCCCTGAGTACGGTGGAAACTTTTGGATTAGAACACCAAGCCGAAAGTTTGTGAAAAACAATAATCGTTTATACCATTCAGCAGGTTTGTAAGCTTAATATAAGGTACGATTTTTTATACCATTTAATTTAAATCATATATAATAGAAAAAAATGAAATATTTTTCTGCAATACAACTTGCTGATATAGAATTAAGCTGTAAGCAAGACAAAAAAATTTGCAAGTCCGGTGGAAAACTTTTCGTTAAGAACTGTACGCCGAAGGTTTATTAAAAATATTATATATTATATAAGCGAGAAAAACAACGATTGCATAATTTTGGAAATTAAACCTATTAGTTTAGATTTGTGATACCATTTTAATTAAATCATATATTATAGAAAAAAAAAATATTTAAATTTTGTAGTAAAACACGCTGAAGTGGAATTAAGTTGCAGGCAAGAAAAAAATCCTAAAGTCTGGTGGAAAACTTTTCGATTTGAACACTAAACCGAATAACATTTTTATAGGTCCTTTATGTAAGTCATATACGAGGGCGGTTCGGAAACTTCTTAGCCTACCACAAAAAACTTCCATCTCTGCTATGAACACATGTTAAATTTTGTTTCGATCTGGCAACTGCTTCATATAGAAACAGGTGTTCACAAAAGACGCATCCGCGATTTTTTTACAATGAAAAAATTAGAAATGCGTGGTGTCATTAAATATTTACGTAAAAAAGGTTTATCGGGACAAGAAATTCATAATGATATGGTGAATGTGTTAGGTGAAAGTGCTCCTTCATATGCAACAGGGTTGCTGAATTTATACGTGGTCGTATAAGCATTGAAGATGAACCACGTAGTGGACGTCCAACAGAAATTGTAGCCAAAGTGCATGATATGGTATTAAATGATCGACGAATAAAAGTGCGTGAAATAGCTAATATCATGGGCATCTAAAATGATCGAGTCCATTTAATTTTGCATGAAGAACTACAGATGAAAAAGCTTTCTGCAAGATGGGTGCCGCACTTGTTAACAGTCGACCAAAAACGCATAAGAATGAACATTTCTCAAGCTTGTTTGGATCGTTTTCAGGGAAATAAAATGGATTTTAAGCGTCGTTTCATAACTGTTGATGAGACATGGATCCACCACTATACTCCAGAGACAAAAGAACAATCCAAACAATGGACTGAAGCTGAAGGAAGTGTCCCCAAAGAAGGCAAAAACAATTCAATCGGCTGGTAAGGTTATGGCAACGATTTTTTGGGACTTCAAAGGTATTTTATTGATTGACCATCTGCAAAAGGGTAAAACAATAAATTCAGAGTACTATTGCAACCTTTTAGATCAATTAAATGTACAAATTCGAGAAAAACGTCCTGGCTTACAATACAAAACAAATAATTTTTCATCAAGACAACGCACCAGCGCACAAGAGTGTTTTAACAATGGCTAAAATCAACGAATTAAAGTACGAGTTGCTTGACCACCCACCTTATTCTCCTGATTTAGCTCCCAGTGACTTTTACCTGTTCCCAAATCTAAAAAAGTTCCTTGCTGGCAAGCGTTTTACCTCAAATGAAGATGCAATTACAGTTGTAAACCAATATTTTGAAGACCTTGAGGAAAACTATTTTAATCAAGGAATAGAATTGCTAGGTAAGCGTTGGACTAAGTGTATTGAAGTTTCAGAAGATTATATTGAGAAATAAAAATATTTTTGAAAAACTAATTATTCTCTTTCATTGATAGGCTATGAACTTTCCGAACCGCCCTTTGGCAGGTTTTAAAGCCAAAAAAAACGACGATTGTCTAATTTTTGGAAATTTGCAACAACTTGCTGAAGTGGAATCAAATTGTGAAAAGGAAAATCACCAAAGCCCGGCGAATAGCTTTTGTATAGTACTAAGGTTGCTATTTATATTTCAGGTCCGACAATAAAAACAAAATAGTTTATCATTGGAAATAGTTTTTTTGTTTTTCAAAATATTCTCCCTAAAGATCCATACACTTTTGCATCCATACAACTTTCGAAGCACTTTTTTCACTCCGATTGAGACACCTCCAAAACATGATTTTTGAACGCTTCAACAGCTGCTTCGGGCGCCGAAAAACGCTGACCACGCATTTTTTTCTTGATGCTAGGGAATAAGAAGAAGTCATTGGGTGCCAAATGGATGACCCATCAATTCGACATCTTTAGTGTTCTAATAGCTCATCGTTTCAGCTGATGTGTGAATGCTCGCATTGTCGTGATGCAAAATGATCCGTCTTCTCTTATTATCTTTCCTCTTCGAACACTGTTGGCAAACAGATGGTTGTATACCACTCAGTGACCCCCCTACGTTCCACTAAAGGCAATGTGGCAACATTGCCGGTTATACCGAGAAAAAAACGCAATCATTTGCTTCGATGTACTTCTTCCACGAACAACTTTTGTCGGATTTGGCTCATCTTAAAAGACCCATACGGTCGATTGCTGTTTTGTTTCGGGTTCATATGCATAGATCCACGATTCGCCACCTGTGACAATGTTATACACTGCCTTTGAGCTACCGCAGTTACACTTTTGTCAATATCTCTTTGCACCAATCCATACGAGCATTTTTTTTGAGCATTCGTCAAATTGTGTGGGATTCAACGAGAACAAATTTTGTTCACGGCCAAATGAACATGCAATATCTTATTGATGCTTGTCATACTAATGCCCAAGGATGCCGGTCTTGCTTACTCAGTTCACGCACAGCATCGATGGTTTCTGGCAAAGTGACCAAAGTTGGACGTCCTTCACGAAATTTATCCTGGAGCGAACGGCATTCGTGACTGAGCTCTTGGTACAGTGGTTTCTGATATTGCTTCATCGTCAAAACAAGTTGATTTAAATACTCTAGTCTCGATAGCCCACGAAAATCGTAAAAAATCATCGCACGAAAATTTTCACGAGATAATTCTATTTTTAGACTGAGATGAATTTTTTAACACACTGTAAACAAAACAACTCGCCCTCAAATGACAAAACGTTCTGAGTGAAGTTATGCTACAATATGTCAAAGTTTCCAATGGAAGCTACAGTTTGCAACTGGGAACACTAGTATTGTCAGGACCCGAATAAGAAATTGCAACCCTGGAAAATAATGAAATAAGTTTCTGCAATACAACTTGCTGAAGTAGAACAAAGTTGTAAGCAAAAAAAAAGTCCATACTTCCGTGGGAAACTTTAATATAATTCCACTTAATTAAAGAGAACCAAACTTTACGCATAAATGCATCAAATACTGAAAGACTCCAGAAAAAAACGAGATAATAGAGGAAGTTGACTCGTTTTGCTATTTAGGAAGCATAACCGACAAGGCGTGATGATCCAAAAATCATATCCTCAACCGGATAAAGAAAGTCAGACTGGCATATGGCCTCCTTAACTCTGTCTGGAGATCAGACTATATCTCAAGAAGGAGAAAACTAAAAATATTCAACTCCCACGTTAAATCTGCCCTACTACTCGTATGCGGATGCGAATCATGGAATATGCAAGTGTTCATGAACAAATGCTTGCGTAAAATTCTACGTCTATTTTGGCCCTGGACAATTACCAACGATGATCTATGGGCATTAACAAAACAGCAACCAGTCCAAAACGAAACAGAAGGAGTAAATGTTGAGTGATAAGGTTGGTGATTTGAGAAAGTTCTTTCCAAGGACAGAGTCGCAGAATTGGAAAGATGGGAGATCAGTCAGAGCATGGCTGCAGTTCGATCTCGCAGGTCCTCGGGTATATACGTTTTGACTGGAGAGATGTGTAAAGTTTATTCCCGAGTTGTTGAAGGCCTTGCGTGGGAAATGTGTCACAGTCCTACTGAAGTCGCCTTACAAAGAGTTGATTCTCAAGACAAAAGATGATCACTGGCGTCAGTTTGTGAAGCAGAATAGGGAATTTGGCCTACCGAATCTGTAGGCCAAATGGTAGTTGATGTATCAGGGATTAGGATCGGGGATACCGTCCTTACTTTCTGGTCAGAGTGCGTGTCCGCTCTCATGAGGAAGTTCTCTCCAAGGAGTTTGATGCCCTGAGGAAATCAGCGGTGATATCGCCGGACAGGCTATCGAATGGAACACGTTGGGGCAGCCGGCGAAGGAGGCGACCATCACACACCTGCAGGCGGCAAATTGATTTAGAAGGAGCGATCCTAAACCTAAGCTGGAAAGAAATAAAATGCTGTGCATTAAAAAGAGTAAATTGGAAATCATTTTTACGGCCCTATGCTCCTTAAAGGAGTAAAAGAAATAAACAAATACGAACGTACATTCCAGGTTTGCATGGAAGAAAAACAGAGATGAAGTAGTTTCTTAGGAATCTAAAGGTGATAGGAAATACCCACCATTCAAATAAAATTTTTGTAATTACTTCATTAAGGCCTTATATATTAGAAGAGATGGGAATTACAGTCCAAGTTTAAAGCAAACTCAAAGTCCCCTGGCCCGGTGCAAACCTTTGGATTATAACATTATGCTGCAGGTCTTAGCACAAAACATGCATACGATTCAGCAGGTTTGTAAGCGAGAAACACAACTATTGCACAATCTAAAGGTGCTGGGAAGCACGTTTCTTTCAAAAAACACCTTTATTATTACTTTATCAATGTCTTATGTATTCTTTCTGCAATACAACCTGCTAAAGTTGAATCAAGTTGTAAGCAAGGACACATTTTTTGATGTTATAAAAGTACATACGAGAGCTGCTATATATATTTCAGGCCTAAAAAAGAAAATGCGAATATTTATCATCAAAAATGGTTTTATTGTTTTTCAAAAAAATCTCCAGCATGATTTAACCACTTTTGCATGCGCTCAAACCAATTGTCGAAGCACCTTTTCCACTCCGATTGAGACACCTCCAAAACATGGTTTTAGAACGCTTCAACAGCAACTTCTGGCGACGAAAATCGCATTTTTCTTGATGTGCGGGAATAAAAAGAAGTCATTGGGTGCCAAGTCAGGTCTGGACGGCGGATGACTCATCAATTCGACGTTTTGGCCGGTCAAAAAGGCGGTGGTTGGAGCCGATGTGTAAGAGCTCGCATTGTCATGGTGCACAATGATTCGTCTTCTCTTGTTCGTTTTTCAAATTTCTCCGAATTGACCGTCCTACGTTGCTCAGCGGAACAGTCGCCACATGACCAGTTTTGCTTCGAAGTGCGTCTTCCACGAACAACTTTCGTTGGATTTCGCTCATCTTCGAAGACCCACACGGTCGATTGCTGTTTTGTTTCGGGCTCATACGCATAGATCCATGATTCGTCACCTGTGACGATCATATAAACGTCTTTCGAAGCACCGCGATAGTATTTTTTTAAAATTTCTTTGCACCAATCGACACGAGCTTTTTTTTTGAGCGATTGTCAAATTGTGCGGGATCCAAAGAGAACAAACCTTTTTTACGGCCAGTCAATATCGAATGTATGCTGGTGGAAGAACTGCCTAAGGATGTCTCTATCTCACGGTATGTCACATGACGATCTTGCATTATCAGTTCACGCACGGCATCAATGTTCTCTGGGAAAACGGCCGTTTTCGGACGACCTTCGTCCTTGAGCGAGCGTCAGCCACGATTGAATTTATTAAACCAGTTCTCACAGTGCTATGGGATGGTGCTTCATCTCTTTAAAAAGATTTAAGTTCATCGATGCACTCTTGTCGTGATAATCCACGTCGAAAGTTGTGAAAAATGTTCGCACAAAAATGTTCAGGAGTTAATTTGTTTGTCCAACTAATGTTTCCAGTCACTGTAAACAACACAAATGGTGAATGTCGTACGTCAAAACGTTCTGAGTACGTTTATGCCAAAAAATGTTGTTGTTGTTGTAGCGGCAACTGTGTGCCGGGGTGACAGCCCTTGGCCGAAGAATTCCTCTTCGGGTCAATCCGGTACATAGAACCGGCTGTCGTGGGATTGGCCAAAAAATGTCAATCTTTCCAATGGAAATGTCAGACACTTAGTGTTGCCTTGGCCAGAAATATGAATAACAACCCTCGTATATATAAGTAGGCATTGATGTTTCTACCAAAGTTCACAACATTTTTAGGTTAACAATAAAGCTTAAAAATTTTGTTCCTCGTCTTCACTTAGTCTCATATCACCGTTTTAATATGAAAGGTTTTCAATCATGTAGATGGTTCAGTTGCTTTGGACATGGCAAAAAGTATTCTAATAAAGACACTTATGTAAATAGACAGTTATGTCACCATCAGCAGAAACTGTGTCTAGGGAATCCATCCCCAGTTTGAACTTCTTTACCATCTTTGTAATATAATTCCCTGGAAAATAAAATAATCATATAAGAAGCTTACACAGATAAATTGAAATGTAAACTGGAAGACTTTATTTTTGTAGAAAAATTGATTAAATTGATTCACATACGATAACTGGTTATACGAGTATTCAAGAATTTCATAAATATACAGAATGCCCTACTAAAAGGCGCCAGTGCTCCATGGAAAGCAGAGAAATAAATTATTAAAATCTTAGCCTTTTTCCATTTCATTTTAAGGTGGATATGTGTAAATGCGGTGTTTTATATGTGAGGATGTTATATCAAATCTCAGCCGATTTTCTTTAATTACAACAGCATTAAAGAAAAAGCATTAAAAAAAATTACCTGTATCAAATTTTATCAAGGTTGGAAGTAATATGTCGCTTCTAGAGCTAAAAACATAAATTCGAATGAACGTATGTATGTATATGAGAGCTATATCTTAATCTAAACCGATTTTCTTTAATTTAAATGACGTCCCTAAACTAACTCGTGCCCAATTTCATCCAGACTAGAAGTAAGGTGTGGTTTCTAAAGCTAAATACAGAAGAATCAGATAAACATATACATAACATGTGACAGCGCATAGAGAAAGGGACCTAAGGTTAAAAAATCAATTTTAATTTTTTTTTGATGTGGACAACATCTGAGCATCGAATGAGACCGATCCCATGCCCCAAAATTGTTCCCTCCTAGAGATATGCGCGTTTTATGAAAGTGTAGTCGACGATTCTAAGCGCAAATAGAAAGGGACCTAATCTTTAAAATGGCTCTCCTGAACAAAACTTTTCATCAACTTTTCACTTTTTTTTAATAGGGACAACATCGGAGCACCGAATGAGATCCCATGCCCCAAAAGTGTTCCCACCCAGAGATATGCGCGTTTTAAGAAAGTGAAGTCGACGATTCTAAGCGCAAATAGAAAGGGACCTAATCTTTAAAATGGCTCTCATGAATAAAACTGGTTTTTAACCTTAGGTCCCTTTCTATTTTGCGCGTCACATATGCGTTTTATTTCTTCTTAAAAAACACTCGGCTGAAAAACATCCTTTAGGTCTACACAAACAATATATAAGTATATATATATATATATATATATATATATATATATGTATATATATATATATATATATATATATATATATATATATATATATATATATATATATATATATATATATATATATATATATATATATATATATATATATATATATATATATATATATATATATATATATATATATATATATATATATATATAAGACATTCTGATTAGAACGCCCATTTTCGTAAAAGACTTCACCAATCTTAACGCGCTGCACAATTGTGTACCTCTCCAAGATTTAATTTTGGCAAACACTGAAACAAAGAAATGCCAAATTAAGTTGGGCAAAAAACTTAACCTTTAGGTGTGACTGACAATTTACATTGTGCATTATGGTTGGACCACCCTATATGATAAGATAAGATTTACGTTGCAACATATATTCTGTGTAATACTTTGCTAATCCTTTTCCTGCAATTGCAAACGCACGCACACACACACCGACACAATTATACACTTATACACTTGTATTTATACAAGCATAAAAGTTGACTCGATGACTTAATCGCACATTTCAAACAAACAAAAAACAACGTTGTTATCCTTGACCTCTTAAGGAGACTGGGTTTTGTGTTGTTGCGGCGAAATGCTCGTAGCATTGTTTTGGTTTCAAAAATTGGTAACACACCCAAGCTCGTACACCCACACACACTTACACAGTCAGAGTGTAACAGACAACCCGTGTGTAGTCAGTCAGTCTGTCACTCACTCATTCTCCAACAAACTGGTGGCTTTGCCTACCTCCATTAATCAGTCAGAAGTTCTTGCCGTCAAATGCAGGGTCATCGTAAGCGAAGGCCTGCACTTTTGCCCCGCATCTAAGAAGGCCGTCTACGAAGGGCGACCTAATAGTAATCAAAACCTGTAACTTATGTAATCCAGCTGTCAAAACATCCACTGAGGTTTGCCATTTCATCGTGCATTGTTTTACGGTTGTAAATGTCTGGTAATTAGTACAAATTAATGTCGAAAGTCCTGTTCAGACGTAAATTCGCAACGTTGTATTCGTTGTTGTTTTAACAACAATACATTCTATTTTTGAAGTCCTGTTCGTCTATAGGGGATCTGCTTCCATACCCAGGTGAAGGAAACGCGCCATTTGAACTGGATGCGTCCGAAAGACCTGGGATGCAGCACCCTGCTCCCTGATGAGAGGCGGGAAAAATGTCTGATACGTTAGCATCAATTCGGGCCCAAAAAGAATTGAGGCGGCTGCACACTCCTAATCTCAGCTGAGCCAGAAACAAGCGTGTCTGCCGAGGTAGTACATTCTCATCAGGTGAAATTTCCAGGGGATGTTCCCACTACGTTCACATTATAGCTGGATACTTCTGCTGCGACTTTATCAGCGTGAATGCTGTTCAGACCTGCCTGATAGTTTCGCTGATCTAAAGGTTATCTCTTGTACTGCTGGACCTCACTCTCAAGATCATGAATATCGTACCTGCCTGGGCGGAGGCATCCTGTCCAAGTGATGGTGGTAAGGATGACTACTACGAAAACCCCCTAACAGGTATTGCTTAGACAATAGGAAATTGAGTCAAGGACCTCCGTCGCCTCATGTAGATGGACATCAGGTAAAAAAAGGGCGGCAAGTCTGAAGTTTCTTCCACTGCGTCATACTCACGTTCACCGAAAACACCGGCAGCGTAGTTCACTACAGACCGACCTATCGCTTTGTAAAAGGTCAACAAGGTTCGAATGTACTATTCATCGTGAGCTTATGCGTTATCATGGATTCAGTTCGAGGGCAATTATACGCAACGTAGAGAATATTGAGCGTGAGTACACCAACCAAATGATTGAGGTTGCATGGACGATAAAGTTTATTTTAATTGTCAATAAATGGAACTGCATCGGTAGAATGGCAAAATAGCGAAACCTCCACATTTGATTTTTCTAAATTAAAATATTCATGACAGCGCATAGAGTAAGGGACCTAAGGGTAAAAAAAATCAATTTTCATTTTTTTCTTTTTTTGATGTGGACAACATCTGAGCATCGAATGAGACCGATCCCATGCCTCAAAGGTGTTCCCTCCCAGAGATAAGCACGTTTTATGAAAGTGAAGTCGACGATTCTAAGCGCAAATAGAAAGGGACCTAATCTTTAAAATGGCTCTCCTGAACAAAACTGATTTTTAACCATAGGTCCCTTTCTACATATATCGAAATTGTTCTTTATAGGTCAAAAAAAAATTACGTATCTATCTGGGAATATTTTTCATTTTCAAACTGAAATCACTCCATGATGGTCCATGGGAAGTATATACGACTCCTAAATGTATTGCAAGGAAATTATATCTTGCATAGTTTAAAAAAAGATCAAGGCTATCCGACCAATAGTTAAGTTTTTAGTGAGATTAAAAGGTTTAAAGAAATTTCATTAAGATAGGCAAAAAACTTGACGTTGGGGTGTGACCACAATTAATACTGTGCACTATGGTTGAACCACACTGAAGTATACGTCGCGAGCAACAAAAGGATTTTTCCTCTACTTATTGTTTTTGCAAGCCTCAGCCTCCTGCATGAGTTTCTAAAAACCCGGGTTTTTTAGAAAACCGTCATTTTGGATATTATTTCAAAACCGTGATTTGAAAAAAAATACTGGCGGTATTTTTTACAAGTAATAAAACGGAATTAACCGACATTCCGGTTTTAGCCTTCTCGTCTAAAAATGAAAATTATTTCCGAATCGGAAGTACAGTAAGAGTGCCCTATAACAGCTATAAATTTTGCCAGTTTTTTTAAAAATAAGGTTGTATTTGGATTTGGTCAAATTGGTCAAAGTTTCGGACGTAGGGATCGTCACCTAAATTATGCCAAACTACAAAAATATTTCTATTTTTATATATAACTTTACATAATATGTAAATATAAATATTAAAATTATTATCATATATATTATTTATTTTATAGTAAAGCCATATGTCCATGTACTCGTATATGGGATGCAATTATTTGGGCCCCCAGACAATTTTTACGGGGACTATATCAGCCTGTATGATTCAAATTAGTCCAAAATAAATGTATGATATATACTTTTTCCAAATTGATCGAAATACAGCGTGGAGCGCGGAAATTTGCTTTTTTGCAGGCTGTGGCAGCACTGTTAGTCGAAGAGAGTGGAGAGTATGCGTGACTTAAGGCCCATTTAGTCTCGACGGTTGACGGTTGACGGTAGATTCTGCAACCTGCAGAAGTCTACCGTCGTCAACCGTCAAACTGTAGTTATCTCCCTCTAACACATGCAAAATGCAACCATCAACTGAAATAGCTGATTGCCTACCGTCAACCGTCCACCGTCAACCGTCAAGACTAAATGGACCTTTATAGTGGCTGACGGGAGATTTGTATTTATCTGCCTTTCAGTTGCCATCATACATTGGACACGTGAGGAGAGGTCATTTTATGTTGAAGCGTATTTTACGTTTACGATTCGCTGTTCCCTACGCGGACGTGTTTCTGGACGGCAATCAATTGTAAACTGGGTAACTTCATTGAGAACTGCTGGGAATGTGTCATGTGTACGAAGGCGACCTGAGAGAAGGATTACAACACCACAAAACATAGAGAGAGAGTACGAGCAGCAGTACTGCAATCTCCGAAACGCTCTGCTCGGAAGCAATAACTTGCTCTTGGTATTTCCAGACTTTTTTTCAGCCGGATCTTGAGGCAATGCATTAAGAGGATACATGGTTCCAACAGGATGGTGCCATTGCACACACAGCGATGATTACCATGAATTGATCAAGGCAAATGTGTCCTGGACGGCTTATCTCCTTGAGGGGTGATGTGAACTGGCCGGCACGCTCACCAGACTTAGCCCCATGCGTTTAAATACCTTGGAAGACTTGATTAACATGTAATTTAAAAATTCCCTTACTGTTCAATACGAGGGTTGCTATATATGTTTCTGGCCTAGACAACACTAATTGTTGCCTGGCGCCATCTGACATTTTCACTGGAAAGTTTGATATTTTTTAGCATAAACGTAAAATCATTTGTGTTGTTTACAGTGTCTTGAAAAAATCAATTTATCAAAAAATGGAAATAACTCGTGAACATTTTCGTGCGATCATTTTTCACAACTTTCGAAGTGGATTATTACGACAAGAGTGCATCGATGAACTTAAATCTTTGTACGGCGATGAAGCACCATGCTATAGCACTGTGAGAAACTGGTTTAATGAATTCCGCTTGAACAACGTAGAACGGTCAAGCCTGAGTGGTACACCACAATTTGTTTGGCTAAAGAGAAATTCGAAAAACGAACAAGAGAAGACCATCATGGTGCATCATGACAATGCGAGCTCTCACACATCGGCTTAAACCGGCGCCTTTTTGATCGGCCAAAACGTAGAATTGATGGGCCATCCGCCGTACAGCCCTGACTTGGCACCCAATGACTTCCTTTTATTCCCGCACATAAAGAAAAAATGCGAGTTTCTTCGCCAAAAGATGCTGTTGAAGCGTTCAAAAAAACATGTTTTGGAGGTGTCTCAATCGGAGTGTAAAAAGTGCTTCGACAATTGGTTTGAGCGCATGCAAAAGTGTATAAATCATGCTGGGGAATACTTTGAAGAACAATAAAAACATTTTTGATGATAAATATTCGCATTATTATTATTAGGGCAGAAATATATATAGCAGCCCTCGTATGTGGCCTCCATAGGCAAAGACATAAAATCGGTTAAACATATGTATGCGTGGAGGCCATATCTAAATTTTAACTGATTTTCATAAAAGTCAACAGTCTTTATCGATAAAAACTTACTTTTGAATAGTTTATGATTCATAAAGAACGGACAAACATTGCGACCTGTAGGTCGAATTAAGCTTAAGAAAGACAGCAGAAGGACAGACAGATATAGTAAAATCAAATTAACTGGTGATTCTGAGTCGAGCGGTACATTTAAAGCCGGGTCTAGCTTAAATATTTTTAATATTAAAGTATTTTGTAATTAAATATTTTAAATTTCTTTCTTTCTTTCTTTGCTTTTACATACAACAACCCAAAAATCGAAACCGGAAAATCCGACGGCTAAAAAGCCGGGTAAACCGACATGTCGGGTTTAAGCCATTTTTGAGAAACCGACTGTCGGGTTTGGACATAAAAGCCGTAATGTAGGTTTTTGATTTCGGAAACCCTAGTGACAAGTGAAGACAACTTAGAAGACCCAGAAATGTCAATTGAGCTAAACAATTTTAAAACGGCCAAAAAATATTTTTTTTTTTACTTTGCTAAAACTCCTGCCTTTTTGGAAAGGATTGACCGAATTGTACGAAATTTTAGTCATATGAAAAAGAACACGATCTATATTACGTAGTCAAATTGTAATTAATAATTTTAAAATTTGTTTTTTTGAAATTTTAAGTTTTCACATGTTTACTGTCTCCGACTATTTTTTTAAATTTAACGAATTTTGGCATAAGTCTAACAAACCCAAAACAATCAATTAATTTTTTTGATTCCACAGAAAATTACCTTTAGTCATTTGAAGAGAAACGTCCCTCACCTTTAGTCTCTCTTCTGTATCTGTATTTACTAGTCGATTGTTGGGTGATGAGGACCATTTTTGGACTCACTTACTCGACTCTCTGTTTTAGTTTGATCTTACAAACGAAATTTTATTTTGATTTGCACCGAAATGTCATTTCATTTAAGCTTGTAATTTTATGTTTTCTGTTGGTTGTTTATTATGATAAATGGCCTTTTGAAACCTTGGTCCAATCCGCCCAGCCCCAGTTCGAAGCAGATCTTGAAAATGCATTTCAATTGTCAATATTTAGTAGTGAAATAGGGGTCGTCTTTAGCCTCATATGACTAACACCCATTCCCTTTTTTGTGGGGTCTTAGGGGAGTCTTTACCAACGATTCCAAGCAAATTAATGGTTTGACCACAAAAAGAAATCGGTTTAATTAAACAAATTTAATATTCAAAGAAAAAAATAATTTGGAATCCTGTGATGTCACATATTAACTAAAAGATCCGTACATTGTTTAACGAAAGTATTTTCGATTTTAAGCGACAACAAAATTCAAATATTTAGAAAAAAATATATATATATGGGTGATTCTGAGATTACGGGCCAATTTCGAAATCATTTTTGGCATTAGATTTTTTTGCAGAATTTAATATTTTATTCAGGTAGATGTCTTAGTTCTAAGAAAGACTAGTCATTTTTAAAAAGTACACATCAAAATTTTAATTTTTAAAGGAATCATGCAACAATTTAAAAATATGACCTCCAGGGTAATGACTCATAGAAAAGAGAAATGACGAAGACAATAATATATATAGTATTTTTTCTTTAGAATCAATAAATTCATTTCAATTCAGTTCTTTTGTAAAAATAATAAAAGAAAAAATCTGTTAATCGTCATTCCCCTGTGAAAAATTTTGGCAGGGGAATGATGAATTTCTACAAAACCCCCTGAAATGTTTTTTAAGTACTTACCCTAACAAAATTGACTTGAGCTGGAAGTTTATACATGCAATAAACACAAAAAAACACTTGTAAAATTATAAAGGGTATTATTTATCTTTTTAAAAAATAACACAGGGGAATGACCAACTTTTGTGTGAACGTTCGTAACGAGTGACAAAACCCGATTTACTTAATTTAAACAAGACTGTTGACAAAAAATCTATAAGATGTGCACCCACTTCAAGTAATGTTCAATCATGTTTGAGTTGCTCGAAATCAGGATTGGTTTGGAATTTGAATATAAGCGAATATTAGATTTTACAGGGGAATACTGTGTATTTTTAGGGACAGAAAAGAAACATCCATAAAAATATAAATTGAATAAAAAATTATAATCGTTAATAGCAACAAAATTAATTCAATATTATTTTTTACTATGGACTGGTTTTATTAAATAAATAATTAATATTTTTGTATAAAATAAAAAAAATTTCAATTGAAAGTAGTGCTAGGGACAACCAGGGTAATGATGTTTGAACACTTTGGTAGGAAATTTTTTGAAGAACAAATATTTTTTTTAAAAAACAATTTTAAAAACTTTAAAGGTCCTATAAAGATTTATTGTATAGTAAATAATAAAGTACTTAGTAAGGACATAAATACTGTTACACACGTTTTATGCTGTACAATAAAAAGTACTGAATGTTTTTGGACCAAATATTTTTTAATATATTTATTGATGTATATTGTATCCAAAAAGAATCTACTTATTCGAAATGTCCGCCTTTTGCCTTTACACACGCCTTAAGTCGCACTGGCCAGTCGTCAATAGCTGCACGAACATCGTCCATTGGAAATTTGGCCACAGCTCGAACTAAAGCAGTCTTAAGAGATCCAATATTGGGGTATCTTTAGTGACAAACCTTGTCCTCTAAAGCCGTCCACAACTTTTAATCCAATGGGTTCAAATCTTGACTGCCTGAGGGTCATTCTTCAGAGGAAACGAATGCTGGCAAATTGTTTCGAAGCCAGGCCTGGGACGTTTTAGTCTTATGGGCCATATCTGGTTTTGGAACAGGGAATTGTTAAAAGGCTTCATAACAGCTTCCAAAACGGTTTCTTGGTAAACTTTGGCCAATGTTTAGACTCCTTGTACGCAGAAATGTAGGTCAGTGACCCCATCGTAAGAGACACCCCACCAAACCATGACTGAAGCTGGGTGATAGCCCTTTTCCACCCTTGGAATCAGTTCAGATGCTTCCTTAGATGACCGCGCATACATTCTATCATTTTGCTTGTTAATTTTTTTCTGAACTGTAAAAATTTTTTCATGTGACGTTTGCATTTTTCAATCCTATTTTTTAAGCTTCAGTCAATAAATGTCCGGTACGTCGTTTGAAAGCCCCAAGTCCCAAGTCTTTTTTAATAATTCGACTCATGGACTTTTGCGTGATATTCATCTCACGGGCCAAGATTTTCTGTTTTCGGAGCGGATTTCTTGAATTCTTGATTTAACGGCTTTGATGACATGCGGTGTTCGAACAGAGCGTGGGCGGCCCGACCGGTGGCGCTATTACAGCGATACGGTTCTCATTTTCTGACCACTCCATGATGAAACTCGAAACAATTTTAAAATCCCGTTACAGACTAACGCTATTGAGGTTAGTTTTAAAAACCCATATGACATTAACGGGGTATGTTCGGTTATACTATTGAAATGGGTGTGTTCAATGTTGTAACAGTATTTATGTCCCTACTAAGTAGAATATATTTTATTTTTTCCCGCTTGAAACAACCAAGGACAACAAAGTGGCACATAATCTCAGAATCAACCATATGTGAGGCGCAAAATAGAAAGGGGCCTAAGGGTAAAAACCAGTTTTGTTCAGGAGAGCCATTTTAAAGATTTAAATACGTGTATCTTTGGTGTACCATCACTTTCATAAAACGCGCATATCTCTGGGAGGGAACACTTTTGGGGCATGGAATCGGTCTCATTCGATTCTCAGATGTTGTCCACACCAAAAATAGAAAAAAAAAGAAAATTGATTTTTTTACCCTTAAGTCCCTTTCTCTATTCGCTGTCACATATGCCGTTTTTTTAAATTATTTTTGTTATTATGCAAGTTTTATTTATATCATCTAAAAAAATAAAATATATAAACGAAAATGTTATTAATTGTTGAAATATTGCAGAGGGAACAAAAATTGGAGAAACGTTAGACTAAGTGCATTGATATAAAAGGAGATTATGTTGAAAAAAATTTTTTTCCAAAAGAAACTGTGTTTTATTCAAAAAATGACGGAATTATTGATCTTGTAACATTTTTTTAAAAAAGTCTTTTAGTTACAAGCATGGGTGACTGCAGCTGTTCAAAGTTGAACACGTTTTAAGAAAAGAATAATAAAGAAAACCTTAAGAACTTTTGCGCTGGCAGAATGTTCAAAGTTGAACATGTTTTAAATTGAGTGTTGGGTAATGTTGCATTCTCAAGTGCAGCCCATAAAATTGTTAGCTGTATACATTAGATACTATTTGTACGCTCGCTCATGATCGTATTTTTCCACATGGTGATAATGGCCAGTGGTAGGAGCAGCCCGCACACAAAAGAAATGTGACACTTTCCGTGTACTTAGGATGAATTACCAGTATTGAAAATTGTATTGTATATTATGTTTTGTATATTTGGTCTCCGCTTTGATTTGTAATCTCTGCTAGAGGTTATACTAGATAACATGAAATATTTTCAAAATTTGATATAATCACTTTTTGTATAAATAAAATTTAGTATCTTACAAATACTCAACATGGAATGACGTGTTTTTTCACTCAGCAGCTTTGGTGCCACTTTTTTGATTAAAATTAAAGGGTTGTCTTATTTGTCTGTGTAAGTTAATCAAATGTTCAAAAAGAAAACTTTTTTCAAAGGTTATTTTTCCCTTTGAATCAAACTCACTTCTGGATCCACACTTACTTTGTTAAGCCGCTATCGTGGACATAGAAAGAACGCAAATGGCTAGACTATATGATAATTTTATGGCCATCTGTATGACAAGGTGTTGCGAACGAAAAGGACAACGTTGCAAACAATTCCTATCGTATAAAAAATATTTAAAAAGGCCTTCTTTAAAACCAGAAACCGGTGGTGAAAATATGGGTCTGTATTTTCAGCGGAAACGTGTAAAGAATATCTGTTGACGTGCCAGCTGAGAAATCCCGACTTGTCTTTTGACTGATTCGTGAACGCCTCAATATTTCTGCCGCTCGATTTAACGATGGCAATCAACAGCGGATATTTGAAACCCACACAACCAACACGTTCTCCCTCTCTCTCTCTCTCTGTGTTACATTTCTTGGTTAGTGTCATCGAAAGTATGTTCGTATGTACGAGTATGTATGTCTGTCTGCGGTGAGTGATAGGCTTCAAAGGCCAACACATGCAAAGTCGTTTACAGGAGCTGCTCAACTTTAAGTCGTTCTCCATAATTTGTGCTTCTCTTCCCCACACTTGGTCACAGTCTGGCGTTAGTCGGTGAACAAGAGAAATGCTTTCTTTGAATTTTTTCAATTTTCTCTGAATCGATTTCATGGTGTGTATGTTTGGGTGTGGGTGTATGAGTGTTTTTTTTACGATTATCGGAAATGTGTCTTGAAAGGAATTGAAAAGTGTGTAAAAAAACTGAGACGACATTAACATTTTCTTTCTCTCTCTCTTTATATGACACCAAAATGTAATGGAAATATTTCGTTCAGAGTGCATGTTCTCGCGTGTGTGTGTGTGTTTACGTTGAGTTGATAAGAACTAGAAGACGAACATTGTAGAAGGGCCAATAACAAAAGTTATAGCTAATGAGCAAAAATTGTTTTTGTTTTCCCTTTATGGCGAAGCACTTGCCACAGAGGCCAAGAAGGGAAAAAAGGAGTTAGAATGATCTGGGCTTTGCTTTGTCGACTAAATCAACAATAATTTAAGGCTGTATAAGCACAGAGAAAATGTTGTGCGTATTTTTTTATCAAAAATACTTCATTAATTTTGACCCAAGAAAATATTTTCTGATGATACGAGTAAATAAAGAAGCCTTTCATAATTTCTATAAATATTTTCAACGAATGTATAAAATGTTTCATAAACGTACTAAAACGATTTAAAAATTGTTAAAAGGGGAAAAATGGTCAATTGTTGGTGGCGGCTTTATTAAAAGCTAGACCATAGCTTCGGTAGGAATGGTTTTAAGTCACTCATTAAGAACTAAGTATGCACAATTTAATTTCTTACTTCTAGAGCGACGGAACATTAAATCGGGAGGGACCTTTGTGTGGGAGGTATTCTGAAACATGGACGGACCTGGAACATCATATAAAGCATACAAAAAAGAGTTTGTATTTGTAGGTTTGTCTGTTTGTTGGTATGTTCGCATTTCTTACTACCGTATGAATTTTAGAACGGCTGGGCCAATCTTTTTTAAAGTTCACGCAGAAAAAAAGTATGGTTGGGGTAACAATATTCGAAGAGCACCATACTATTGTTGGTTAGATGGTTGTGACACAACAATATTATGATCATCACAACAATAGTATGGTTCACACACAACCATACTATGATCCCCATAACAATATTATGGTCCTCACAACAATAGAATTATTCACACACAGCCATACTATGATCCCCACAACCATATTATTATTCATATTCAACCATACTATGATCCCGACAACCATATTATGATCCTCATAACCATAGTATGTATAACGTACAACCATAGTATGATCCTCACAATCATAGTATGACTTACACACGATCATTGTATGATTCCCAAAAATTTTTGTAAAGATTGGGTTGAGTTGTTATTTAACAATAGAGAATTTTATTAAGTAAGTTATGTAATAATAGGAGTAATTTATTAAACAATAAAAAAAATTATTTATTAAAAATATTTCAGTTATACTAATTCGTAGTTTGTTTCGAAAAAATTTAATTAATTTTACTATTATCGCGTAAGATTCGTAAAAATAACATTGTCAAATTAAAAAAATATACAATTTTGCCGGTATGATTGCCGCAATCATGTTATTGTTAACATAAAACCCATGAAAACAATACTTTTGTTCCACTAACCATATTTATATTATTGCTACAACCATATTTTCATTTTTTAAGTTGACAACAATTCTATTGTTACATTTCAACAATATTAATATTCCCGCTATCATACTATTGTCAAAATGAAATTCTAAAAACAATACTATGATTGCGGCGACCATACTTTTATTGCAGAGAACATACTATTGTTGTCGTGACCATATAGTAGCCATATCTTTTCCTTGCGTGTAGGGTACTTGAATTTTTAACATATCAAGTGGGCGTCGCACCGCCCACACACGTCCAAACCTATTAATTGTCATAACCTATTTATTGTAGGAAGGTGTAGTTTGGTAAATATACAACTGTTGTAATGCGAAATATTTCTTTAAGAAAATGGGCGGGCCACGTCCCTTTTTTAAAAAACCCGCTATAGCACCCATAATAAAGTAGTAGTCTGGCCGTCATGAAATTTTCAGAATAAATTGCATATTACCTAGAGATATGCATATACTATCTGAAATCAAGTTTGCAAAAAGGCCCACATATCCTAAAATGTAAAACGAACATATCTCACATACTATTAGGTAGAAATGTTAGGTTCTGATTAAACCTAACATGATATGATTTGAAATATGTGTGTACAAAAGTCGGCGGGCCACGCCCCCTTTTAACGAAACTGTTATAACGGATATTATAATAGTCTGATCATGCTGAAATCTTTACAGTATGTTACAGTTGGCACGCACAGGCTATATGGAGTCAAGTTTGAAAGAGGAGCGTGACCCTGCCCACACTCCTCTATATTTAAAACGACCATATCTCACAGATTATTAGACGCAGGAAGGTAAGGTTTTGTACATACATATATTGCTGATATGATGGAAAATATTTTTTGGGAAAATGAGCGGTGCCAATCAAGCCCCTTCTAAAAGAAACCTTTATAACAGCCATAATAATAGTGTGATCATTCTGAAATCTTCATAGTACAAATGTTACATTTGTCCAAGAGATATGCACAGGTTTCGTGGCCGCCAAGATACCTCAATATTTGAAACGAATATGGCTTAAAGATGAATTTAAATAGCACGCTTGGGTTTGGCATATTTACTACTGATATCATGCCAAATATAATTTTAAGTATAGGCGGTGCCATGCCCATTTGAAAAAAATCTTTTATAACAGCCTTAACAATAGTCTGATCGCCTAGAGATAAATATCCACAAGCTTTTTGCAAGAATATAGTCAATATTTGATTTGGGGTTTGGTAGAAATAATGATATGATTTTAAATATTTTGTTGCAAAAGTGGGCGGAGCTACGCTTTTTATTAAGAAGTCGTTCCAAAAGCCATAATAATAGTCTGAACATCCTAAAATATTTACCGTATGTAACACTTGGTCAAGAGATACCTCCAAGATTATTGAAGTCGAGTTTGGAAGATGTTGCGTTGCACACCTCAACATTTAAAACGTCTGTCGCTCAGAGATTATTAAAGGCAGGAAGTGAAGATTTAAATGTACGAGGGCGACCGCAAAACTAACTGGCCTGGCACATTTTCTGTTTTACTAGCAACTTTTTTGTTTTGTTTTTTAAATCAATCTTTAATAAGACATCTGTCAAAATTTCCGAAATATTTAATGATTATTTTCTTTGTTACAGGTGATTGAAGTAAACAAGTTTTATAATTTTTGAAAAATGGAAAATAAAGAGTTTCGTGTGGTAATTAAACACTTTTATATGAAAGGTTATACGCCACAATTAATCAAAGGTGAATTGGATTCTGTTCATGGTGATAATGCACCATCATACTCCACCGTGAAATCCTGGGTTCAACAATTTAAAATGGGTCGTTCAAGTACGGAAGATGAACAACGCTCTGGAAGATCGAAAACTGCTACTACTATTGAAAACATTAGAAAAATATTTAATGAAGTGACTAAAGATAGACGAATAAAGCTCAGAGAACTTGCTGATATTGTTAAAATACACGAAAAACAAGTTTGCAGTATTTTACATGATGAACTCCACATGAAAAAGCTATCCGCAAGATGGGTGCCGCGTTTGTTGACTTTGCCCCAAAAAATCGTCCGTTGGACCAATTCCGAGGAGCTTTTAGCGATTTATCAGCGTAATCCAATAGAGTTCTTGCGCCGATTCATAGCTGTTGATGAAACATGGATCCTTCACTACATCCCAGAATGCAAAGAACAGTCAAAACAATGGATAGAAGCTGGTAAAAGTGGTCCCAAGAAGGCGAAAACTGTTAAGTCAGCAGGAAAAGTAATGGCCACAGTATTTTTGGATGCAAGGGGTATAATATTTATTGATTATCTTGAGAAAGCAAAAACTATAAATAGTGAATATTAGTGTGCATTATTGGATCGGTTGAGTGAAGAAATCAAGTTAAAACGACCGCATTTAGAAAAAAAAGTTCTTTTTCATCAAGATAATGCTTCTTCACACACTGCATTTTTAACTCAACAAAAACTGGCCGAATTACGATTTGAAATTGCTCCACATCCACCATATAGTCCAGATTTAGCTCATTCTGATTATTTCTTGTTTTCAAATTTAAAAAATTTCTCGGTGGCAAAAAATTTTCGTCCAATAGCAAGGTTATTGCTGAAATTGAGGCATATTTTGAAGGTATTGAAAAATATTATTTTTCGGATGGAATTAAAAAACTTGAAAAACGTTTGATGAAGTGTATTGAGTTGGAAGGAGATTATGTTGAAAAATAAATAATAATAATTCCAAAAAAAACGGTTCTTTTTATGTTAGGCCAGTTACTTTTGCGTTCGCCCTCGTACTAATGATATGCAAAATACTTTGCGGGAAAACTCTATGCAAATACGGCTCTTAAAAAAGTCGGACTATGAAGCTATGAGGGTGACCACAGGTACGAACAAATATGAACATAAGGCCAAATTTAAGAGCATCCCAGATATAGATATCCCAATAATGCATTTATTATTTCCCTACTTTCAGCGATCAACTTTCATGTTTTACGACACAGGCATCTTTAAAAAACCTCAATTTGTGGTGAGAGGCTGCTTTTATTGAATTACATTAAAATTAGACGTATGGTGTAGCGAAGCACTCATAAAGTACCACAAGTATTTTGAGAATAATAATAAAATTTCTTTTAAAGTGCTATAAGAGAAAACAACTTTGTGTGGGAGCTGCTCGACAAAATGGACCTGTTTCACAATAGTTGTGGCTTTGAAAGTGTCAATTGGATATTAGCTGCTCGTAACACTTAAGCGAATCTTGGTGAGAAAACAAATCAAAAAAGGGTATAATGTAGAAAAATTTAAATAGGGTTCGTTCGACGTCCAAAACTGACCAGTACAATAGACAAGGGGTCTAGAAATTATATCTTATAAGCTTTTACAAGAATCAGCGCAAAGTCATATTTATTAGGCTATCAAGAGGAGTATACAGGGTGATTCATTCTCGACTGGAAAAATTTCAACAATGTAATTCTTGGCTCATATATAAGTAAATATGTCTATCTAAAACCATTCCCGAAAATGGAAGGGGGCGAAATGGTAGCGGTTTGAAAATTTTCGGATTGGTGGTCGGAGGATACTTAGATAAAATTGCTGGCTCCATTTTTGGATGACTCGTTCGTGCATTCGGCCGGTATGGCTTGAATGACACGCGTTATGTTAGCTTCCAAAACCTAAATCGTAGCTGGTTTGTCAGCATCGAAAAATGTCCTAAGGTGTGATATCACTCGATCTGGGCGGCCAACTCACCTGTCCAAAACGTGAAAATAGCTGCTTTTCGAAATGACCTCTCAATCTTCTCGTTTCCCACCGAACGCTCATTCCCATAATACAGTTGGCAACATTTGAAGGTAATTATTTTCAAAAAATTGATGCAGTAAAATGTCCTTTCAAATTACCAATAAAGATTCCGCAATTGATTTGAATTTTTATATTTTTTTTTGTTCCGAAAAAATAATTCTAGACGGATCACCCTATATTAGAGTACATCTATGAATTTAATAAGGCAGTATTCCGCAAACAATGTAGTGGCCATATTCTAGTGGACTCTTAGATCTAAGAGTTTTCCTTAACATTCGACCAGTGTAGCCTTACGATATCTCGACCACAGTCACCCATACAGCGGCGGTATTAATATTCTCCCTCGCCATCTTGCTGGGTCCATGAACAACAGGCATTCTGTCTGCGGTTGTTTTCCTTCCTGTAAGGAGAACTTCTTTGAAGTCACTAAGCTTTTCCCTAGTAAAGATGTAACCAGGAAAGCGTAACTTAAAAAATCTTTTGCACATCGTTTGCCTTCCAAATTTTGCAGATTTTGCTAGGGAAAAGTTTTTGCAACAATTATTGTCATCTCTAAGGCTAAAAATAACTTTTTAACTTTGCCCAGTTTCCCCCTTAAAGGATTCCAATATTATCCCGAGGTGTTATTTCACTTTTCTCGAGTTTCCTCGTTAAATTCTCTATTAAATTTGAGCGTTGGTAACGAAACTTAAACGAATCTTTACACTTTTCAACTTTCAATCTTATTAAAAACCTAGGACATACTTTTCAACAACTTTTTCCCACCTCTGTTTTGAATACACACACACACACTCACGCATTTCTTTCCCCCTAGGAAAAGCCAAACGGTGTCAGGCAACAGGAAATTAGCTCTGCACTGTGCGTAAGTAAGCGAGTGTATGAGTTAAGCTGGAAAATTACTTTGGCTGGCTGAAACGCAAGTAACTAACTTTGGGGTAAACAATAGAAGAAAAAAAAAGAAAATAGCAATTCCAAGAAGTTCAAGAAAAGTGGGAAATTGCACGAAAGCAAAAAAAGAAAAGACGAAGGAGGAAAATATGCGAACAACTTTGACAGCTTCTAATGAATTTCCTTAACGAACTAAGGAAGAAGCACAAAAGCTTGAGGCATTCAACCTAAAAGAAAATGCAAATAGCCAAAAAAATATCAAGATAGTGGAAAGAAAAATATAAAACGAAAGTTCGAACTTAGGCATCTGTCTATAGCCACTCATGAAGGCCACTGATAGAGTAAAACGAAATGATTTCCAACCTTCATATGGGCTCGTAAATATTCGATTTGATGGATGGCCGTAGAACTAAGAACCAAAATACTCTTACCAAAGCAAGTTTTATTTATAAAGCAAGTGCGTTTCATACTTGTGCCTAAAGGCTATCCAAAACAGTTGGAGTGGACTATTTGTATGAAACAGACCTGAAGAGGTGTATTTTAACAACAAAGAGGCCAGAAGGTTGTTGAGCGTTAATGATTGATCAGTGTATTGAAGAATAAATCCTGATGCCAAAATATTATAATTTCTTAAGCAAATACTCAAAAAATGTATTGCTAACCGCAATAAGTTTAGTCCCTTAAAGGGAAACCCTAGGCCGCTAAGCTTATGCCAAATTGCCATCTTCGTGGCCATATAATTTCAGGAATCTACACGCAGGGAAAAGATATGGTTACTATATGGTCACGGCAACAATAGTATGTTCTCAGCAGTAAAAGTATGGTCGTCGCAACCATAGTATTGTTTTTTGAATTTCATTTTGACAATAGTGTGATTGCGGCAATATTAATATTGTTGAAATGTAACAAAAGTATTGTTGCTATTTTTAAAAAAGAAAATATGGTTGTAGCAACAATATAAATATGGTTGGTGGGACAAAAGTATTGTTTTCATGGGTTTTATGCTAACAATAACATGATTACGGCAATTATACCGGCAAAACCTTATTTTTTTTTAATTTGACAATGTTGTTTTTACGATTCTTACGCAATAATAGCAATAAAAATTAAATTTTTTCAAAAAAAATACGGATTAGTATAACTAAAATATTTTTAATAAATTAATTTTGTTACTGTTAAATAAATCACTCCTTTTGTTACATAACTTACTTAATATAATTCTTTATTGTTGAATAACAACGTATTCCAGTCTTTACTAACAATTTTTGGGATCATAGTATGGTTGTGCGTAAGTCATACTATGGTTGTACGTTAAACATACTATGATTATGAGGATCATAATATGGTTGTGGGGATCAAAGTAAGGTTGAATGTGAATAATAATATGGTTGTGGGGATCATAGTATGGTTGTGTGTGAATGATTCTATTGGTGTGAGGACCATAATATTGTTATGGGATCATAGTATGGTTGTATGTGAACCATACTATTGTTGTGATGATCATAATATTGTTGTGCCACAACCATATAGCCAACAATAGTATGGTGCTTTCCGAATATTGTTACCCCAACGATATTTTTTTCTGCGTGTAGGTTGTTTCGCTTGAACACTACCGTGCTTTTAACAGACAAACGGACTGGCACGGCTAGATCGTCTAAGAATTATACGATGATCAATGATATATAGGGTGATTCATCTAGAGGTATTTTTTCAGAACAAAAAAATATATAAAAATTCAAATCAAGTGTGGAATCTTTATTGGTAATTTGAAAGGACATTTTATGGCATTTATTTTTTGAATATAATTTCCTTCAAATGTTGGCCGCAACTACGCCTCAGGGTTTCCATTCTGAGGGTCCAATTTTGGATGACTTGTTCGAGCATTTCGACCGTTATGGCTTTAATGACAAGCGTAATGATAATTGGCTTCCAAAACCTGAATCGTAGCTGATTTTTCAGTATAGACTTTGGACTTTACGTAACACCAATGTCTAAAGGTGTGATATCACTCGATCTAGGCGGCCAACTCACCTGTCCAAAACGTGAAATTAGCTGCTTTTCGAAATGACCCCTCAATCACGCATCCATCACGCAGAGAAAAAATATGGTTACTATATGGTCACGGCAATAATACTATGTTCGCCGCAATAGAAGTATGTTCGTCGTAACCATAGTATTGCTTTCTGAATTTAATTTTAACAATAGTATGATTGTCGCAATATTAATATTGTTGAAATGTAACAATAGTATTATTACCAAATTGAAAAATATGGCTGTGGCAACAATATAGTTGGTAGTTGGTGCGACAAAAGTATTGTTTTATAGTTTTTGTTCACAATAATATGATTGCGGCAATCATATTGTATGATGGTAAATTTTTTTGGTTTAAATATGCTTTTTAGAACAATGTTATTGTTACGGATCGAATGCAATAATAGTACTTTTTATGAGAAATTACTTTTTTCAAACAAACTGCTTTGGCTTTGATTAACTGAAATATATTTAATAAAAACGCTTAAATTTTTTAAACTAATTTTTTTCCTGTTAAATAAAATACTCCTAGTACTTAAATTTAAAGTAGTTTTAAATAATTTTTCTAAATCAATTCTATTGACAACTTAACGCAATTCTAATAAATATGTTTAGGAATCATAGTATGGCTGAGCGGGATCATACTATGGTTGCACGGGTCACAATATGGTTGCGTGTGTATCATACTATCGTTGTGAAGATCATACTATGGTTGTGTGTAAAACATACTATGGTTGTGAGGATCATAATATGGTTGTGGGTATCATGCTATAGTTGTGAGGATCATAATATGGTTGTGGGGATTATAGTATGGTTATGTGTGAATCATACTATTGTTGTGAGGATCATAGTATGGTTGTATTTGAATCATACTATTGTTGTGGGGATCATAATATTGTTGTGCCACAACCATATACCCAACAATAGTATGATCCTCTTCGAATATTGTCACCACACCCATACTTTTTTTCTGCGTGATTGTTTGAGCAGCTGTATGGCAAGTGACACCGTCCTGTTGAAACCAAGTGTCGTCAAGATTACGGGCTTCAATTTCAGGTAGATCGATATGATGGCCCGATAGCGAGCACGGTAGAAATATGCACCGATGATTCCACCAAACCTTGGTTATCTCTGCACGCAGAAAAAAAGTATGGTTGTGGTAACAATATTCGAAGAGCATCATACTATTGTTGGTTGTATGCTTGTGGCACAACAATATTATGATCATCACAACAATAGTATGGTTCACACATAACCATACTATGATCCCCACAACAATATTATGGTCCTCGAAACAATAGAATTATTCACACACAACCATACTATGGTCCCCACAACCATATTATTATTCACACTCAACCATAGTATGATCCTCACAACCATAGTATGACTTACACACAACCATACTATGATCCCCAAAATTTTTTAGGATAGGAGTGATTTATTTAAAAGTAAAAAAAATCATTTATTAAAATATTTCAGTTATACTAATCCGTAGTTTGTTTTGGAAAAAATTAATTTACATGTAAAAAGTACGATTATTGCGTAAGATTCGTAAAAATACCATTGTCAAATTAAAAAAATACCATTTTGCCGGTATGATTGCTTTAAATATATTATTGTTAACGTAAAACTCATGAAAACAATACTTTTTTCCCACCAACCATATTTATATTGTTGCTACAACCAAGTTTTCATTTTTAAATTTGGCAATAATACTATTGTTACATTTCATCAATATTAATGTTGTCGCAATCATACTATTGTCAAAATGAAACTCAAAAAACAATACTATGGTTGCGACGACCATACTTTTATTGCAGAGAACATACTATTGTTGCCGTGACCATGTAGTAACCATATCTTTTTTCTGCGTGTGGGTATAATGTCACCTCTTGAACCTCTTCTTGTTGCTCGTCAGCCCAAATGCGGCAATTTTGTTTATTGACTTTACCGTTGAGCCAGAAATGGGCCGCATCACTGAACAAAATTTTGGTCGAGCGGATCTGCCCGTTTCTCACCGAATGCTCATTTCCATAATACAGTTGCCAACATTTGAAGGTAATTATTTTCAAAAATTAAATGCCATAAAATGTCCTTTTAAATTACCGGTAAAGATTCCACACTTGATTTGAATTTCTATATTTTTTTGGTTCTGAAAAAATACCTCTAGATGGTTCACCCTATATATATACAGGTTTTTCTATTAAGGACATAACAATTTTATATCTTAATAAAACATAGAATATTTTAGATGTAGAGTTCAATTTTTTTCCAGGTGTAGTGCAAATGTTACATTTTAAGAATGAAATTTGATTTCGGTCGTATGACCAGCACGAGCCCAGCGATCTATTCTTGCACACATTTCGACCCAAACGTTGGCAATTTTGCTTTGAATGCTGTCTCTGAGCTCGTCTAAAGTTGATGGCTTGTTGGCAAAGACCAATGACTTGATGTGGCCCCATAAAAAGAAAGCCAATGGCGAGGTGGCCATTCGACCGGACCATTTCAGTAAATCGATTGTAACGCGTGCTGTGTGGCTAGTGGCACCGTCTTGTTTAAGCCACATTTTGGCGATGTCATTTTTCTTCTTTGGTGAGCTCATCCATTTTGGCGAGCTCTTCCAATTCTGGCCAATAATAATTTTCTAACATGGCACGAAAGCGCTCTCCATTGACGGTAACATTTTCAGCAGGGCAATTCAACGGCTATGGTGTTGTTAGATGTTGGGAAGGCTTTCGATACAGTTTGGCTATTATTTTAATTGCTGAAACTGAATTTTCCAAATTATTTAATTAAAATGGTTCAATCGTTCTTATGTCAGCGTTCATTTTGTGTTGAAATTAATAATTCAATTTCTGTTTGTCTTCCTGTGCCTGCCGGTGTGCCCCAGGGGTCTGTTCTAGGCCCAGTCCTTTACTTATTATATACGAGTATGTATGATTTTCCTCAAATGAAGCATTGCACATTCTCATTCTTTGCAGATGATTCAGCAGTGCTATGTTCCGGTTTGCTCGCCCAAAGCATTCAAAACTGCCTTCAAGCTTCTCTAGACAAGGTTGTTGAATTTTCATTTAAATGGAAAATTAAAATTAACACCGAGAAATCACAAACCATATTTTTCACAAGGAAAAGAAAAGCTTGTTACATTCCCGGTTCAAATCTTTGTATGCTTGGAAGAGAAATTGCCTGGTCTGACTCTGCCAGATATCTAGGTGTATTTCTGAATAAACGTCTGACTTTTAATGATCATGTCAATCACAATGTAAAAAAAAATAATGTAGCTGTTAAATTACTTTATCCTATTATAAATAGGAAGTCTGAGCTAAATTTTTCCAGCAAGATCGTCATTCTAAAAACAGTTTTCCAAGCTATTGCTCTACATGATTGCCCTGTGTGGGGCAATTGCGCCAAGACTCATATCCGGAAAATTCAAATTTTCCAAAACAAAATACTAAAAATGATGTTGAATGGCACTGGGCACTTTAGCACATGATTTAAGTTGTGTCGAATATATTCGCAACCGAATTATAAATATTACCCACAAATTTGAAAACGCTTGTAACTTCAGCGAAAACAATTATATCGTAAATCTATACAACTCCAACTAAATAATCACTAATGTAATTTATGTAAATCACAAATATTAAATATCTTGTTTTTAATATCCCATAAGGATATATTCTAAGGAAGTTTTTTAAATTCTTAACTTCTCCATACTTTTCACACTTTTTTTTCTTAATTTCAATAATGTAGTATTAATAATATAGTTGTAAGGTTTCTCATTTAAACCCTCTTTAAAATATGTATAAAGTAGAACTGTAACAAAAACTGTTTTACCTAAATAAACAAGCATCAATCAATGAGGGTAACATGGCGATTGTTTTCATCGACGGCCCAATCACACCTCCGCACAGTGTGACTTTTTACACTTTTAGGATGCCAAAAGTCGTAACAGTCAAATAAAAGTAGATATGGCAATGAAATTTGGCAATAATAGTTATGAGATCGATATAGAATTGAGCACAAAAAATGGGCGTGATCGCCCACTTTTTTGGCAACCCCCCATATAAGGTGTATTTTCAAAATACCATAATTTCTAATTTAATAGCACTCATTGGGGCAGAACGAAATAAAAATAATTTTAATTTCTCTACATTTTTTGAAACACCCAAATGCCTTCAATTAGTAGTTGTTTTGGGATGAATAATCTATATTATCTATATAAAACAAATTAAAATTTCATATAAAAAAAAAGCAATCTGGAAATAAAAATAATTACTGCAAATCAATATCGCTTTCATATTCCGGTACGGATAATAAGCCAATTACTTCTTCTGGTAATGCTCGTCGCTTTGTCTTAGTCGCTTTCCGCAAGCTGCATATAAAGGGGTCTGACGATATGAGTAATCTGTGCAACAAATCTAAATTACTTTCAATTCTAGATGTTTTTCGGGTATAGAGTTCTCGATAATTTCTTGTATCTTTGTTTCTGGACTCTTGAGCCTCTTCAGAAAGTTGACCAATGGGAATAATGGAAGACGATATTATATCCTTTCCATGAAAAAGAATTTTATGCACACTCACTGGCATATTGTACCATGCATATTCTGATAAGTACAGTTCTCTGGTATCTGTGACAAAGCGATCAAAAGCTACAGAATTAATTTCAAATCCACAACTTATGCAGGAAAGTATTGTGTGAAACCTTCTCAACAGATTTATATTTATTCCTGTTATGTCGGATGTTATTTCAGGATCTCCAAAAAATCTTCTCGCCGTGTTACCATCATTTGTATTGCCTGCTTTTTGTTTTGGCATATCAATTAAAAGACCAACTTCCTTTCTGAATCTATTTTTGATATATTCATTATTCTTTCTCATCTTCTGATTATTTTCTTCGCCCCGTACACACCATGTCTTCATTTCCATTCGATAAGCGATGTGTAGCATACACTCCATACATCGTATCCACGAATGTAAAGGGGAAATTCCGAAAGCAAGCATGCTTTCGTTAACTTGTCGTTCCGATAAGGCATTAAAATTATTCATTTCTCTCGGTGAAGCCCCACATATATAACATTTTTGGGACGATGTATATGCCGACAGGGCATTACAAACTTTGCCGTCAATCATGCACTAGATAAGTGTACTTTTCACTTTAATGTTTAGTTCCTCTGTTTGAATTGTTGTAGGTTCTAGATCCGAAATTTGGTCTTGGATATATTTAACCTCCCTTGAAATAACGTCTCGTGTTTCTTTTGTAAATATAAATTTTACCGGACGGCAGTATTTTGTAGAAGATGGAGCAGGGTTATTCCATATTATAATCTTTCGTCCGTTAACTGTTGTATACATTTGAAGGAGAACGAGTGAAATGAAAAACATACTGTTATCAGATTGGTTTTCTTCCGACAATTTTTGCTTGTAAATGCTCTGTTCAGAGCCATCACATCCCCATTTTATAATTGCAATTACATCTCCCATTTCGCGAACGGAGAGCAACACTTCCTCTTGTGCAGCACACAATCTTTTCAAGCTGTGATCAATTAGCGATTGTAATCTAATCTCAGCATAAGTTTCCGTTACGGTTATTTGTTCAGGGTAGCATAAAGACTTTGATTTTTTTACACAGTTGTATGAAGGATATATTTTTTGGCTTATTTCTGAAGTATGTTCCCTGATAAGGTTGTATCATTTGTTGAAAGACCTGTATCAATAAGCATCGCAAGTGCTTGATCTGGTGACAAACTTTTCATGTTCTCATTAGATAATCGTGTTTTCTTTAATGCAGTGCCTCTTGATGGAGAAGTCACGGCCAACTCTTGTAGTATTTTTGCTGAATTTCTCTTTCCAGATGATCTCAGGGTCATTTCCGCTGCCAGTAACAATTGGTCATTATCAGTGCTGCTCATAAGTTCCTTAGCTTTTCGCTTCTTTGAGCGCAAAGAAGATTCAGAAAATTCTTTTTCAGGCCTTCCTGTCTTCGATATATCGCGAGATGTACTTGCCCCAACATCAAGAATATAATCTGAAAAGTTCACATCATTTGACAACCACTTAGAATTTTGTTGCCAAAAACGGCTATTTATTCGAGCATCATTTTCCCATCTTGACCTAAAATCAAAACAAAGTTTGATCACAAACTTTTTTAATTTATGGTGGTCCACATAGTTTCCAATGATACTGCATATGTGATTATATACAGCATCATTTATGTCTTCTTTCTTGCTTGTAACCCAAACATCAAAGAGCGCATTTCGAGGAACTGCCATTTGTTCTTTGCGAAAAATCAAAATATCCCAAAAAGGAGCAAAAAGTTATTGTTGAATTTGAAACTAGATATATAAACCTTCAATCTCCATAGAATAACATAACAGAATTCTACAGAATCATGCAAGTTTTTCTCTATCGAAAAACAAACATTTTTGAAAATCACTCAATTTTTAGTGATTGCATATTTTCATTAATTAACAATGAAAATAATAACGTTACAGTTTCAGAATCTTACCAGCCTTTATAGAACAGGTTCCAATTTAATTAAAGCAAAAAGAATTTTCGAAAAATATTTTGCCACAAAAAAATTATGCCACCGCAAAGTTCAATAAAAAATTGAAACAATAAACAGGTTTACTACACTTGTCACAGTGACACAAGTTTGATAGCTGTTATCATTATTATTGTTGTTTTCCCGTTTTGCTTTGAATGCATTTTCGTAACATTAGTACTCTTGTTTACCATATGCTAAAAATTCATAGCGATCGGGGACATTATTTTTTTGGACTTTTGGCATCCTAAATGTGGAGAAAGTCACACTGTGCTCCGGCATGAAAACCACACCACACAGTATTTTTTTGCGGATATAATTGTGCCTTTTGAAGCGCATGTGTATATGTTGCTGACCAATAACGCATATTTTGTTTATTGACAAAACCACTCAACCAGAAATGAGCTTCGTCGCAGAAGATGATGAAAATTGAAGTAAGCGCTCTTAAAGTAGCGACCACCGACTCAGAATTTCGGTAGTAATTTGTAATGATTTCCAAACCTTGCTCGTAAGTGAACTTTGCCTTGATGAAAATGTTGACTTCGACTAACGTTTTGACACTAAAAGATCTTTACAAATCTTTGGGGGTGCGTTGAGTGGATACGAAATTGTTATGTCCCTATTGGAAATCCCGTTACTTTATTGGGTATCCCATCAATATTTCAAGGCGTTGCAAACGGAATGACAAATTAATAATACCATCCACCCTTTGGTGGGGGATATAAAAAAAGTGACGAACGATCTGCTGAAATGCCCCAATTCTACCAAATTTTAGCAAAAACTGGACAGTGGTTCTGTGATTATTAAACAAAAGGTTGAAGTGTATGTATTTCCTTTTGACACTTTTGTAAAACTTGTGTGGCCCACAGATAATGAAATAATATATAACGAGAACCCCTGCCGCCCTGCTTCTGTTGTTGCTACTAAAGCTAAATGCGATAAGCACCAAGTACCTGGAATTATTTCCAATCAAAGCAATTGCTTTCAAAATAAGCGTATCCAAACGTATTAAATCAAAATATATACCGATACAAGTGGCAAACGATACAAGTGGTTCGTCGATGTCCATGAGTGGGTGCAGAATCACTCCATGGAACAAAATCGCCTGCATACAATGAGTACCGCTGCAAAGAGGTTTCAACATAGAAGATAATAAAAATCATAATAATGCCACTATTAGTGATAGATACGGCTTATTACACTATCATTACAGATATAAACGAGTAGGTGAAAATCAATGAATTATAATCTGGATAGAAGGTGCACAAATGTAAAAGCCTTAAAACGATCTCGGAAAATTCAAGGCTAAACTAAAAAGTAATGCGAATAAAAAATGTCAGAAGCATGACGTTATATGTGGCTTCTAGTGCTAAAGACATCGCCATCGTCTTCGCCTTAAGCTATACCATAACCCTACTTATACAGGGTGGAGCGGGTTAATTTGCTTTTTTGCATTGCAGACTGTGGCGGCACTGTTGGTCGAAGAGAGTGGAGAGCGTGCGAGGCTTACAGTGGCTGACGAATAATTTGTATTTGTCTGTCTTGCTGTTGCCATCATGCATTGGACACATAAGAAAATGTCATTTTGTGCTATACCAAAACCCTACTGGGTAAGCGTAACTTATACAGGGTGGAGCGCGTAAATTTGCTTTTTTGCACTGCAGGCTGTGGCGGCACTATTGGTCGAAGAGAGTGGAGTGTGTGCGTGGCTTATAGTGGCTGACGGGAGATTTGTACTCATCTGCCTTACACTTGCTATCAAGCATTGGACACGTGAGTAGTGGTCATTTTGTGTTGAAACGTATTTTCAAATGCGCACTCGATCATTGCAGTTCAGCGTGCTTTTCGTTTACGATTCGCTGTTCCCCACACGGATGTGTTCCTGGGCGGCAATCAATTGTAAATTTGGTGACTTCATTGAGATCAGCAGGGAATGTGTCATGTGTACGAAGGGGACCTGAGAGAAGGATTACAACACCACCAAACATCGAGAGAGTTAGAGCAGCAGTACTGTAATCTCCGAAACACTCTGCTGGGAAGCATTCACTTGCTCTGGGTATTTCCAGACATTTTTTCAGCCGGCTCTTGAGGAAATGTAATTAGAGGAAACATGGTTCCTAAAGGTTAACAATGAATTGTTTGAGGCAAATGTTTCCTGGACGGTCTATCTCTTTGAGGGGTGATGTGAACTGGCCGGCACGCTCACCAGACTTAGCCCCATGCGATTTTTTTCTTTGGGGTTACCTTAAGTCGAAGAAGTATACGAGGTCTGCTATATTTATTTCTGGCCTAATAATGAAAATGCGAATATTTTTCATCAAAAATAGTTTTATTGTATTCTCCAGCATGATTTATACACTTTTGCATGCGCTCAAACCAACTGTCGAAGCACTTTTTCCACTCCGATTGACACACCTCGAAAACATGGTTTTTGAACGCTTCAACAGTATCTTCTACCGACGAAAATCGTTGACCACGAATTTTTTTTCTTGATGTGCGGGAATAAAAAGCCATTGGGTGCCCAGTCAGTGCTGTACGGCGGATGACCCCTCAATTCGACGTTTTGGCCCGTCAAAAGGGCGCTGGTTTGAGCCGATGTGTGAGAGCTCGCATTGTCATGGTGCACAATGTTTCGTCTTCTCTTGTTCGTTTTTCGAATTTCTCCAAAGACTTCGGGCAAACAAATTGTGGTGTACCACTCAGAATTGGCCGTCCTAAGCTACTTAAGCGGAACAGTTGTTACATGACCTGTTTTGCCGAAGAAACAGGCGACCATTTACATCGAAGTGCTTCTTCCACGAACAACTTTTGTTGGATTTGGATCGGTTTCGAAGATACACACGGTCGATTGCTGTTTTCTTTCTGGCTCAAACGCATAGATCCATGATTCGTCACCTGTGACGATCTTATAAACGTCTTTGCCAAGTCAGGGCTGTACGGCGGAGACCCATCAATTCGACGTTTTGGCCGGTCAAAAAGGCGCTGGTTTGAGCCGATGTGTGAGAGCTCGCATTGTCATGGTGCACAATGATTCGTGTTCTCTTGTTCGCTTTTCGAATTTCTCCGAAGACTTCAGGCAAACAAATTGTGGTGTACCACTCAGAATTGACCGTCCTACGCTACTCAAGCGGAACAGTCGTTACATGACAAGTATTGCAGAAGAATCAGGCGACCATTTGCATCGAAGTGCTTCTTCCACGAACAACTTTCGTTGGATTTGGCTCGTCTTCAAAGACCCACACGGTCGATTGCTGTTTACTGCGGGCTCATACCTATAGATCCACGATTCGTCACCTGTGACGATCTTATAAACGTCTTTTGAAGCACTGCGATCGTATTTTTTTTAAATTACTTTGCACCAATTGATACGAGCGATTGTCAAATTGTGCGGGATCCAACGATGACAAATCTTTTTTACGGCCAGGTGTTCATGCAATATCGAATGTATACTGGTGAAAGAAATGCTCAAGGATGCCTCTATTTCACGGTATGTCACATGACGATCTTGCATTATCAGTACAGGCATGACATCAATGTTCTCTGGCACAACGGCTGTTTTTGGACGACCTTCGTCTTTGAGCGAGCGTCGGCCACGTTTGAATTCATTAAACCAGTTTTTCACAGTGCTATAGGATGGTGCTTCATCGCCATGCAAAGATTTAAGTTCATCGATGCACTCTTGTCGTGATAATTCATGTCGAAAGTGAAAAATGATCGCACGAAAATGTTCAGGAGTTAGTTCCGTTTTTTGCCAAATTGATTTTTTTCAAGTCACTGTAAACAACACAAATGATAGTCGTACGTCAAAACGTTCTGAGTACGTTTATGCTTAAAAATGTCAAACTTTCCAATGGTAATGTTAGATGGCGCCAGGTAACACTTAGTGGCCTTGGCCAGAAATATATATAGCAATCCTCGTTTTCACTTGACTCCATATGGAAATTGTCAGTTAATCGGCCAAGTGTCTCATCCACGATTCGCTTTTTGTCTTCAATTTCTTGAAAACTCGGCCTGTGGTAGGAATGACAGAGATTGCTGTTCTTTGGAAATGAGTAGATTGCCTGACCCAACAGATCGTCAGTGAAAGTAAGAAAAGTGAGTGAGAAAGGACAGAGACCTGTTGCACACCTACGGTCAGCCTATGTTTACTGAAACATTTGGCATGAAACTAACTTGTGATAACTTATTCTACAGATTGGTGAAGGGTATACAAATAGCGGGAACTCCCTGAGTCTCAGTTTAACAAGTCAGTTAAAATACTTTAAAGAAACTGAAAATGCCCACTTCTATTCACTATTGATTGATGGCGAATACAACAAAATTGAAGTACAATCGGAATGATAACAACTTCCACACGCCAAGGGTAGATGGTGTGAAGCAGACGCCAATCGATAAGAATATCTAAATTTATAACCGCACTACAAAATACTAGAAGCCGGTAATGAAAAACCCCTTTAGAGATAAGACAAAACAAAAAGAACCATATAAAGGGTGTCCCAAGAAGAACGCAATTTTTAAATCTGGCAACATTCGAAGTGTCATTGTTTGACATTTGAACAATTGTTATTGTTGGTTAGTAGAAGGTACGAGGTTAGTAAAATGGAGCGCTACACGAAAGGGAGTTCGTTAATTGGGTATTGGAGAGACAACATGAAAATGCTGATTTTGCCGATAAAATCATCTTCAGTGACGAGGCCCATTTTCATCTTGATGGCTTCGTCAATAGGCAGAATTGTCGCATTTGGGGTGCGGAAAATCCTCGAGTGATTCACGAGAAGCAAATGCATCCTCAACGTGTCACTGTGTGGTGTGGTTTTTGGGCTGGAGGAATCATTGGACCTTTTTTTATGAAAATGAGGCAGGTCAAGCGCAAACAGTCAATGGTGTTTGGTATCGTGAAATGATAACCAGTTTTTTCTTGCCTAGAATTGAAGAAATGAATGTGGAGGGCATGTGGTTCCAACAAGACGGCGCCACATGTCATACAGCCAGAGAAACAATTCAATTGCTGCATCAGTCAGTTAAAAATTGCGCTCTTCTTAGGACACCCTTTATAAACAGTAATAGGGGAGAGGTATTTTGCTTTGCACAAAATTCTTAAAATAATTTTCAAAACAAAACGAAAACAAAACACGTTTACTTTTGTTTCTTATCGTTCAAGATCATTGAACAAAATGTGGTCACCCATACTTTGAGTGATTTTTTTATAATCGCCCCGTTGAGACCTTTGTACAGTTTGCGAGCTAGTTTTTGTTGGTTACTTGGGTCATGTAATCGCTCGTAATAAATTTGCAATATTTTGATGGAGTTAAAATTCCCCACCAAAAAAAAAAACAAGTAAAAATACCGCAAAGTTGGGCCTGGCCGAACCTTATATACCCTCCATACGCTACCAAAAAATGGTAAGTTTGTGTGCCCTTTTGGTCCAATCGTCCGAACCTAATATCACAATTATTCTATCGGGTGGTCAATCTAGAGCTATTTTTTCATATATTTTTATGGCCACAACAACGAAACAGGGTGTCCCTTCTGAGTGAGGGTCCAGTTTGAGTGAATCATTCGAGCATTTAGACCGGTATGGCGTTAATGACACGCGTAATGTTGGCTTCCAAAACCTGAATCGAAGCTGGTTTGTCGGCATAGATATTGGACTTTACATAGCCCCAAAGAAAAAAGTCTAAAGGTGTGATATCACACGATCTAGGCGACCAAATCACCAGTCCAAAAGAAGAATTTAGCTAGTCTTTGAAATTACCTCTCAATAGATACATTATTTGAACAAGTTTAGCAAGTGGCACTGTCATTTGAAATCAAATTTCGTAAAGATTACGGGCTTTACTTTGAGGCAGCAAAAAGTCCGATATCATGGCGCGAGAGCGGGCACCATTCACGGTTACGTTACGGCCATCATCTTTTTGGAAAAATATGGACTGATGATTCTACTAGGCCATAAACTGCACCAAACCGTGGTTTTCTCTGGGTATAATGACACCTTTTCTGGTTGCTCTTCAGGTCGAAAAACGTTGCTTACCATACGTTCATTTCCATAAGACAGTTGCACAAATTGGAGACGTTGTTGCGGTGTAAGTCTTTCCATACTGAAATGGCAAACAATACTGAAAACAAATAAAAAATAAAGTTTAATGCAACTCATGCGTAATCTGTGAAAAAAACATATTGAAAAAATACCTCTTGATGGATCACCCTATATACCTAATGGTAATCTAGTGGTATTTTTTCAATAGGGTGTTATTCACAGACCACGCGAGAGTTGTGTTAAATTTTCTGTTTTTTTTCTTTACAGTATAGTTTGCTATTTCATCATGAAAATGTTTTCACCGCAAAATCCACGAATTATGGGCTGGTGAAATCATCGGTCCATATGATGACGGCAGGAACGTAACCGTAAATGGTGCTAGCTATCGCGCCATGATATAGGACTTTTTCTATTTGAAATTGAAGCCCGTTATCTTGAAGACATTTGTTTTTAACGGATGGTGCCACTTGCCGTACAGCTGCTCAAACAATGGATCTATTAAAAAATCTTTTCGAAGAGCAGCTAATTTCACGTTTTGAACCGGTGAGTTGTTCGCCTAGATCGTGTTATACCACACCTTTGGAGTTTTTTCTTTAGAACTACGTAATGTCCAAAGTACAGGGTGTCCGTCGGGAAGGTATACTACTTTATTTGTTTATAATTTTTGATCGATTAATCGATGATTAAATTTTATAAAATGTTTTATCGAATTTATCGAATATTTTTCCATTAAAAATTTGCCACGTCTCTACTTCAAGACTACCAAACATGAACTGTCAAGACTAATCTTTACAAAAATGGGGGCAAAACAAAGTAGTATACCTTACCGGCAGACACCCTGCATATGCTGATAAAACATTACGCGTGTCATTAACGCCATACCGGTCAAAATGATCGAACGAGTCATCCAAAATTGGACCCTCAGAATGGACAGACAGCCTGAGGCGTAGTTGCGACTAACATTTGAAGGAAATTATATTCAAAAAATAAATGGTATAAAATGTCCTTTCGAATGAGCAATACAGATTCCACACTTGATTTGACTGATTATTTGAATTTTTATATTTTTTTTTATATTGAAAAAAATATCTCTATATTGATTTTGATCATTTTGATTTGCTTTCATTTGAGACCCATATGACCATATTGACTATAAATCGCACATTTGACCATGCGCAGAACGTTTTTTGGGCCTCATGAGCCAATAAGTTTAGCAACTTTGCCCCTGAGGTATTTGGTGCATGCCAACTAACAGTAGACATTTTAACCCTTGTCCGTTCCCAAAAAATTATGATTTGTTAAGCAAATACTTAAAAAAGTATTCTTTTTATAGTGGTACCTTTAGTCACTTTAAGGGAATCTTTTTTCCTCCTAGGTAGATTTCGCCCATTTATAATCCCATACAGCTAATGACCATAAGCAACCATCGTGCAAAGTTTAAAGATCCCAGGATGATTTTTTTGACGGCTATCGTGCCTCTAACGGACACACGGACATGATTAGATCTTCTTAAGGTACGGTCACACTGGACAAATATTTGAAGAAAAAACGTCCAATATTTCTTTGCCACAATCTGACAGGCAAACAACAAAACATCTGATTTCGGGGAAACAAAAATATTTGCCAGCAAACAAAAAATTGATCAGAACACAGTGTGACTAACAAATACTTTCCTCTATTTTCGGCAAAATATCTTTTTGATCTTACAGCATTTTTGAAGGGGCCATCATTAAGAAATAGCAGCTGGTCAGTGATGTCAGTGTAACAGCTAAACGTTTGGAGGATGAAATTGAATGACGAAGTTGTGCCGTCTTCTTTGTAATTAGCGTGGAAACTAATTTTAGCTACACAAAAATATTTATTACAAATTTTAATGGCCTTCGTCTCATTTTAGTGCTTACCAAATAGTCAAATAGTCATGTGTAAAAAGTTTTTAAAGGGAGCTGGTGTTCCTGTACGCATTTCTTTTAACAACTTTGTGCAGCATCCTTCGTTATTCCGCCTACGTACCCACTCCCGAGCTCATTGGCTTTTTTACGCTTTTTTGCCTTATCCTCCTCTTCCAAGACCATCAAAGATGCTGCTCTACAGCACAAAATTGGTAAATTTTCTCTTCCTGCATTATTGGTTTCAAAAGGTTGACAGAAAATAAATTTCTATTTTTTGACAGTTTAGTCAAATACTATTTTAGTCAAATATTTATTCAAATGTGAGCACACGTCAAACATATTTTCCCAAACTTCTATTTGACATTACTATCATTTCATTTTTTATTTTATATATTCATCTTTATTTTCATGTTTCAAGTTTACTATAAAAGTTTTCGAACGAGATTTTATCAACATAGATATTACTACAATTTGGGTGAACACAAAATCAACCCTGAGTTATTTTTGACAGAATTTTGAGCAAATATGATGAAATACATTTTTGTCAAATATTTGCCCAATGTGCCCGTACCTTTAGAATTTTATTGTGTCTCCGATCAATATTTTGTGGTGTTGCAAACGGAATGGCAAATTTATTATTAGGGTATAAAACAAAAAAAATAAAAAGACGTTCCTTAAGCTCCTGCAAGGTTAATTAGAGGGGAAATGAAAACGGATAACAAAACACATAACGAAGCCATAAAGTGCACCCCAAAAATAATGAATAAATAGCCAAATTAATCAAGCAATCTTGATGACACAAAAGGAACAAATTAGGGGCATTCCAAACCCCGATACATAGAGAAAGGAGTTTTTGCAAGGCCCCCTGCGTACAGTTCTCAAACATCCGTTTTTTTTTAGAAAATCGACAGTTTGCGATTTTTTTAAACCGTGTTTAATAAAAACCGGCGTCGGGTTTTTTTTTAAAAATAAGCAAACGGCATTAACCGTCATTCAAGTTTCAGTTTTTTGCCTAAGAATGACAAATATTTTCCCAATCAGAAATCAAGTAATTGTGGCCTTGAATGGCGTTAAATTTACCCAGAACACACATATTATATTTTTGACCTAGGCGCCATCTGACATTTGTGTTGTCTGGCGCCATCTGACATTTCTGTTGGAAAGTTTGGCATTTTTAGCATAAACGTACTCAGAACGTTTTGACGTACGACCACCATTTGCGTTCTTTACAGTGACTTGAAAAAATCAATTTGACAAAAAATGGAATTATCTCGTAAATATTTTCGTGCGATCATTTTTCACAAATTTCGACGTGGATTATCATGACAAGAGTGCATTGATGAACTTAAATCTTTGTATGGCGATGAAGCACCATCCTATAGCACTGTGGAAAACTGGTTTAATAAATACAATCGTGGCCGACGCTCGCTTAAATACGAAGGTCGTGAAGGTCGCCCAAAAACGGCCGTTGCGCCAGAGAACATTGATGCCGTGCGTGAACTGATAATGCAAAATAGTCATGTGACATCCCGTGAGATATAGGCATCCTAGGGCATTTCTTTCACCAGCATACATTCGATATTGCATGAACACCTGGCCCCAAAAAAAGGTTTGTTCTCGTTGGATCCCTCACAATTTGACAATCGCTCAAAAAAAAGGCTCGTGTCGATTTGTGCAAAGAAATTTTGAAAAACATACGATCGTGGTGCTTCAAAAGACGTTTATAATATGGTCACAGGTGACGAATCATGGATCTATGCGTATGAGCCCGCAACAAAACATCAATCGACCGTGTGCGTCTTCGAAGACGAGCGAAATCCAACGAAAGTTGTTCGTGGAAAAGCACTTCAAGGCTAATGGTCGCCTGTTTCTTCGGCAAAACTGGTCCGCTTGAGCAACGTAGGGCGGTCAATTCTGAATGGTAGACCACAATTTGTTTGTCTGAAGTCTACGGAGAAATTCGAAAACGAACATGAGAAGGCGAATCATTGAGCTCTCTCACATCGGCTTAAACCAGTGCCTTTTTGACCGGCCAAAACGTCGAATTGATGGGTCATCCGCCGTACAGCCCTGACTTGGCACCCAATGACTTCTTTTTATTCCCGCACATCAAGAAAAAATGTGTGGTCAATCGGAGTAGAAAAAGTATTCGACAATTGGTTTGAGCGCATGCAAAAGTGTATAAATCTGCTGGAGGAAAAAAAACAATAAAACCATTTTTAATGATAACTATTCGCATTTGCCAGAAATATATATAGCAGCCCTCGTATTATAGTGTATTGTATTTGGTGAGGTGTCTCTTACGATGGGGTCACTGACCTGCATTTCTGCGAACAAGGAGTCAAAACATCGGCCAAAGTTTACCAAGAAACCGTTTTGGAAGCTGTTATGAAGCCTCTTAATTTCCTGTTCAAAGATACTTTTGAAGATACTTTTGATTTCATGGTCTTCGTATGTATGTTCATGATGTTTCATATAAAGTCTTACTTTTGTTGAACACATCTGTTCGTCAATGGAAATATATTCTTCCAAAGGAATATCGTTTCATTTGTTTTAAGATGTTCTGCGAGGAGTCTTATTTTAAATACTTAGTAGGGACATAAATACTGTTACACACGTTTTATGCTGTAAAATAAGAAGTACTGAATGTTTTTGGACCAAATATTTTTTAATATATTTATTGATGTATATTGTATCCGAAAAGAATCTACTTATTCGAAATGTCCGCATTTTGCCTTTACACACGCCTTGTGTCGCACTGGCCAATCGTCAATAGCTGCACGAACCTCGTCCATTGGAGAATTGGCCACAGCTCGAACCAAAGCAGTCTTAAGAGATCCAATGTTGGGGTATCTTTTGTGACAAACCTTGTCCTCTAAAACCGTCCACAATTTGTAATCAAATGGGTTCAAATCTGGACTGCCTGAGGGCCATTCTTCAGAGGAAATGAACGCTGGCAAATTGTTTCGAAGCCAGGCCTGGGACGTTTTAACCTTATGGGCCGGCGCAGAATCCTGCTGGAAAGTCAATGGCTGGTATTGGAACAGGGAATTGTTAAGAGGCTTCACAACAGCTTCCAAAACGGTTTCTTGGTAAACTTTGGCCGATGTTTTGGCTCCTTGTTCGCAGAAATGCAGGTCAGTGGGCCCATCGTATGAGACACCCACAAAGCATGGCTTAAGCTGGGCGATGGCCCTTTTCCACCCTTGGGATCAGTTCTGATGCTTTCTTAGATGACCGCGCATACACTCTGTCATTTTGCTTGTTAAATTTTTCCTGAACGGTAAAAATTTTTTCATCGGTGAACCAAATTTTTCTGTGCAAGTTATCAGCGTGCTTCACCAAAAGACGTTTGCATTTTTCAATCCTACTTTTTTTTAAAGCTGCAGTCAATAAAAGTCCGGTACGTCGTTTGAAAGCCCGAAGTCCCAAGTCTTTTTTAATGATTCGACTCGTGGACTTTTGCGTGATATTCATCTCACGGGCCACGATTTTTTGTTTTCGGAGCGGATTTCTGTGAATTCTTGGTTCAACGGCTTTGATAAAATGCGGTGTTCGAACAAAGCGTGGGTGGCCCGACCGGTGGCGGTCTTTTACATATCCAGTCTCCTCAAACAGTTTTATGCATCGGTAGACGAACATGCGGCTAATCCCTAGTGGCCAGAGCGTTTGGAAAATATCGTTTTTTTTCATTTCATACTTGAAAAGCGCTATTACAGCGATACGGTTCTCATTACCTGACCACTCTATGATGAAAGTTGGAACAATTTTAAAATCCCGTGACTAACGCTATTGAGGTTAGCTTTCAAAACCCATATGACATTAACGGGGTATGTTCATTTCTACTATTGAAATGGGTGTGTTCAATATTTTAACAGTATTTATGTCCCTTCTATTTACGTAATCCGTACTTAAAAATTACAAATTTTCTTTGTTTTTTAATAAAACAACCAAAAAACCGGAAAACTCGACAGCAAAAAACCGGGTAAACCGACATAAAATCCGGAATGTCGGTTTTGAATCTAAAATTTTGACTATTATTTAATTTCTGTGCACGAAGCAAGGTTTTTACTATTCCAAAAAGGATTTTGGTTCCGTTTCTTAGTACAATTTCAATTGAAATCCCCTCCCCCACGTCAGCCAGTGGCAACGTGCTACAAAACGTTTCAACAAGTTGACATTTCGAAGTGAGGAATGTGTGCCGGTGGTCGGCGGTCAGTTACGCTGTGATATATCAATTACGACACACGCATCAGCCGTTCATGTGGCCACAGATAAATACTTAATTAAATAACAAGTTAATTCTTTATTTGAGCATTACACAAACACACCCACACACACACACACATACAATATAATTTAATTTCATAGACTCTGGCACACGCACACTTACACACAGCCATAGCCATAATTTTATATAAAATAAATTGATTCACTTTTGCGACAAAATCCGATGCGGATTGATATCACAAAGGATTAGCAAATAATTTCGAAGAAATTGCATAATGCAAACGATGGTGAAGCAGGACGAATGAACCCAAGCAAAGAATTTAATGTAGATTAAACCGTTCTACTATTCAGAAGACAAGCTGACTGCCTCGACAAAGAGTTTCATTGTCAACAGGCTGGATTTAGAGCCCAAAACTAGTGCATTGATGTGGCCAATGCTCGGGCTTTGGGATCTTCTGATGATGTCTCAAACCGCGCAATGAAAGCTGGACGAGCATTCGTTTAACTAAGTTTAGTGTGGAAAATACCTTCAATTTCCACACGCACAAAGATTTATTTATTTTTGTGTAAAATCTGTGCTCCTCTACACTGAACAAATAATGATCGTGACAATTACGAAAAAAAATCATATAAATAAAAAAATTTTCTTATCGCTTTGGGTCATGATTGTCAACCGATATGTTGTCAGTCGTAAATAAGGCTTCATTTTAAGTGCGGACCGAGGCAGCAACAGTTTGTTCGTTCATTAAACTCTATAAACTTAGTTAAACTGGTACTTAAAAGAAAACTAAAGGCCGTTTTCGTAAATATGCCCGGAACGTTTAAAATTCAAATCTTCTATCCAGAAATATTTTTTAAACCTTGTGTAAGTTTTGGTGATTAAGTACGAATTTAATTGTTTATTTAAAAAAGATATTTTAGAAAAAAAAATTCCGCTATGACAAAGTTGTATATTTTCTATCAACAGTAGGTAGATAATGGACTCAAGTTGGTTTGGACTTACAGCATATTGACATTTAAGATCTACAAACGATAGACTACAAGTATACATACCTGGAAAGAAAGAAAAACAAAAAATACAATATTAATGTTATGTAGTAAAAAAAATTAAACAATAAATGATTGATATATACGAGAGCTGCTATATATATTTCTGGCCTAATAATGAAAATGCTAATATTTATTATCAAAAATGGTTTTTGAAGATTGTTGCTGGGGATGCAACATTTATTGGGGTTAAATATGCTTATTGAGGCTTCGTATTTGCTGAGGATCCCTGTCTCATATGTACTAAAGTCAACTGTAGAGAAGTATAACTTTACGTACATACAAACACCATTGGATGCAAATACGAGTATGCCTCTCACTTAAAGCAAAATTATTGTAATATTACGAACAGAATTGTTATACGCGATATAACAATTCTGTGAGAAACTGAGAAAGTACAAATTTGAATTATAAGAGAAATTCAAACTTGTTCTTGTGGTTATACGGGAAACGCACTTAGTTGCAATATATATATCTTACATGTTTTATTATAAGTATAAGTTAAGGATGTGATGTCGACCGTCTTATCCGTGGTGATGATGATGAAAAAAGGCAGCCGCCAAGAAGATTCGGTAGCATCCACAGACGATGCAAATACAAAGAAAAAGATATTGTTGCCAACAGTCAACAAAGGATGTACGGATAAATTTTAGTACACATCGTTGCTTAAATGTTACTAAGTTTTAAAATTCATTTACAATTTTTAGTAATTCAAGTTAATAGCAGTGGTAATTCTGCTCCTTACTCTAATATTGATTTAAATATTGGTGAAATTCTACTTTGAACAGTTTTATTATTTTTCAAAGTATTCTCCAGCATAATTAAAACTCTTTTGCATGCGCTCAAAACAATTGTCGAAGCCTTTTTCCACTCCGATTGAGACACCTCCAAAACATGGTTTTTGAACGCTTTAACAGCATCTTCTGGCGACGAAAATCGTTGACCACGCATTTTTTTCTTGACGTGGGGAAATAAAAAGAAGTCATTGGAAGCCAAGTCAGGGCTGTACGGCGGATGACCCATCAATTCGACGTTTTGGCCGGTCAAAAAGGCGCTGGTTTGAGCCTATGTGTGAGAGCTCGCATTGTCATGGTGCACAATGATTCGCCTTCTCTTGTTCCTTTTTAGAATTTCTCAGAAGACTTCAGGCAAATTTACCATCCTACGTTGCTCAAGCGCAACAGTCGCCACATGACCAGTTTTGCCAAAGAAACAAGCGACCATTTGCTTCGAAGTGCTTCTTCCACGAACAACTTTCGTTGGATTTGGCACGTTTCGAAGACCCACACGGTCGATTGCTGCTTTGTTTTGGGCTCACACGTATATATCCATAATTCGTCTCCTGTGACGATCTTTTTAACGTCTTTTGAAGCACCGCGATCGTTTTTTTTCTTTGCACCAATCGACAGGAGCCTTTTTTTGAGCGATTGTCAAATAGTGCGGAATCCAACGCGAAGAAACCTTTTTTAAGGCCAGGTGTTTATGCAATATCGAATGTGTGCTGGTGGAAGAAATGCCCAAGGATGCCTCTGTCTCACGGTACGTCACATGGCGATCTTGTATTATAAATTCACGCACGGCATCAATGTTCCCTGGCACAAAGGCCATTTTTGGACGAGCTTCACGGCCTTCGCCTTTGAGCGAGAGTCGGCCACGATTGAATTCATTAAACCAGTTTTTCACAGTGCTATAGGATGGTGCTTCATCGCCATACAAAGATTTAAGTTCATCGATGCACTCTTGTCGTGATAATACACGTCGAAAGTTGTGAAAAATTATCGCACGAAAATGTGCACGAGTTAATTCCATTTTTTGCCAAATTGATTTTTTCAAGTCACTGTAAACAACACAAATGATGGTCGTACGTCAAAACGCTCTGAGTACTTTTATGCTAAAAAATGACAAACTTTCCAATGGAAATGCCAGATGGCGCCAGGCAACACTTAGTGTTACCTAGGCCGGAAATATATACTGAGTAGGGACATAAATACTGTTACAACATTGAACACACCCATTTCAATAGTAGAACCGAACATGCCCCGTTAATGTCATATGGATTTTGAAAGCTAACCTCAATAGCGTTAGTCTGTAACGGGATTTTAAAATTGTTTCAACTTTCATCATGGAGTGGTCAGATAATGAGAACCGTATCGCTGTAATAGCGCTTTTCAAGTGGGAAATGAAAAAAACGATATTTTCAAAACGCTCCGCCCACTAGGGATAAGCCGCATGTTCGTGTACCGATGCATAAAACTGTTTGAGGAAACTGGAGATGTTAAAGTTCGCCACCGGTCATCAAAGCCGTTAAATCAAGAATTCACAGAAATCCGCTCCGAAAACAGAAAATCATGGCCCGTGAGATGAATATCACGCAAAAGTCCATGAGTCGAATCATCAAAAAAGACTTGGGACTTGGGGCTTTCAACCGACGTACCGGACATTTATTGACTGCAGTTAAAAAAAAAATAGGATTGAAAAATGCAAACGTCTTTTGGTGAAGCACGCTGATAACTTGCACAGAAAAATTTTGTTCACCGATGAAAAATTTTTTACCGTTCAGGAAAAATTTAACAAGCAAAGTGATAGAGTGTATGCGCGGTCATCTAAGGAACCATCTGAACTGATCCCAAGGGTGAAAAAAGGTCATCACCCAGCTTCACTCATGGTTTGGTGGGGTGTCTCTTACGATGGTGTCACTGACCTGCATTTCTGCGAACAAGGAGTCAAAACATCGGCCAAAGTTTACCAAGAAACCGTTTTAGAAGCTGTTGTAGAGCCTCTTAACAATTCCATGTTCCAAAACCAGCCATGGACTTTCCAGTCCCAGGCCTGGCTTCGAAACAATTTACCAGCGTTCATTTCCTCTGAAGAATGGCCCTCAGGCAGTCCAGATTTGAACCCATTGGATTACAAATTGTGAACGATTTTAGAGGACAAGGTTTGTCACAAAAGATGCCCCAACATTGGATCTCTTAAGACTGCTTTGGTTCGAGCTGTGGCCTATTTTCCAATGGACGCGGTTCGTGCAGCTATTGGCGATTGGCCAGTGCGACTTCAGGCGTGTGTAAAGGCAAAAGGCGGACATTTCGAATAAGTAGATTCTTTTTGGATACAATATACATTAATAAATACATAAAAAAATATTTGGTCCAAAAACATTCAGTACTTCTTATTTTACAGCATAAAACGTGTGTAACAGTATTTATGTCCCTACTAAGTATATATAGCAATATCGATATTTTGTGGTGTTTTAAACGGAATGGCAAATTTATTATGCCCTTCGCTATAAAAATTTGTGTTTCCCTTTAAATTCCCTTTGTAGAGGTGACGTAGGGGATGTTTCGTGCCAAGCGTAGTTCCTACATACGAGTTCGGTTCACAAAAAGAGGAGGCATTTTATTGTTCTCAAAAAATGTTTAGCTCGTTTGTTTTATTTCTGTCTGTTGCTTTTACACATTGAACAGGGATTAAACCGGCTCAAGACCTCTTGCTTCTATATTTAAATAGAATACAAGTTTTTAACAAAATGGCAAAGTGACATTGATTTTCGTGGCTGCACACTACTTTTATCATGATTTCGGGTCCGTGACAACCCTCTTCAGAAAGCCTTGCTGCAATTGTTGAAAGTAAAACCGAACTCTATAAGACCAGGTCTCCACAAACGAATGAGAACTACTGTTGTAAACCTTACTTTTCAAGTTTTCTTCACACAATTGCCCACGAAAATACAACTCACTCTTGCCAGCTCAAAAAATAATTATTTATTTATTAATTTCTATTTTTTGCCTTCAAAGTATCCGCCCTTCAAATATAATACACTTGTGTCAGAGTTTTCCAATCCTCGAGCAGCCCTTTTACGAGGGCGACCGCAAAACTAACTGGCCTGGCACATTTTCTGTTTTACTAGCAATTTTTTTTTGTTTTTTAAAAGCAATCTTTTATAAGCCATCTGTCAAAATTTCCGAAATATTTAATGATTATTTTCTTTGTTACAGGTGATTGAAGTAAACAAGTTTTATAATTTTTGAAAAATGGAAAATAAAGAGTTTCGTGCGGTAATTAAACACTTTTATATGAAAGGTTATACGCCACAATTAATCAAAGATGAATTGGATTCTGTTCATGGTGATAATGCACCATCATACTCCACCGTGAAATCATGGGTTCAGCAATTTCAAATGGGTCGTTCAAGTAAGGAAGATGAACTACGCTCTGGAAGACCGAAAACTGCTACTACTTTTGAAAACATAAGAAAAATATTTAATGAAGTGACTAAAGATAGACGAATAAAGCTCAGAGAACTTGCTGATATCGTTAAAATACACGAAAAACAAGTTTGGAGTTTTTTACATGATGAACTCCACATGAAAAAGCTATCCGCGAAAAGGTGCCGCGTTTGTTGACTTTGCCCCAAAAATTCGTCCGTTGGACCAATTCCGAGGAGCTTTTAGCGATTTATCAGCGTAATCCAATAGAGTTCTTGTGCAGATTCATAACTGTTGATGAAACATGGATCCATCACTACATCCCAGAATGCAAAGAACAGTCAAAACAATGGATAGAAGCTGGTAAAAAGGTCCCAAGAAGGCGAAAACTGTTAAGTCAGCAGAAAAAGTAATGGGCACAGTATTTTGGGGATGCAAGGGGTTTAATATTTATTGATTATCTTGAGAAAGGAAAAACTATTAATAGTGAATATTATTGTGCATTATTGGATCGGTTGAGTGAAAAAATCAAGATAAAACGACCGCATTTAGAAAAAAAAAGTTCTTTTTCATCAAGATAATGCTTCTTCACACACTGCATTTTTAACTCAACAAAAACTGGCCGAATTACGATTTGAAATTGCTCCGCATCCACCATATAGGCCAGATTTAGCTCCTTCTGATTATTTCTTGTTTCCAAATTTAAAATAAATTCTCGGTGGCAAAAAATTTTGGTCCAATAGCGAGGTTATTGCTTAAGCTTAGGCATTAGGGTGGAGTGAAATTCAAAAAAAAAAAGTTAACCTCGGAAAGAGATGTAGTCTGGGGTCCTAAAGAGGGGAAAAATAAAGAAAAAAATTTAAAAAAATTTTTAGGGGTCGCGCCACTCCCTCGAAATTTGGAAATTATCGCTATTTTGGCGTTGATTTTAGAAAAATCCTAAAAAGTTTTATGTCAATAAATGTTTGCAATAGCGTTAACAATGAAATAAGGGCATGAAAAAATTTAAAAAAATTTTTCTCATTGTTCAAAAATTTCAAAAAGTAAAATAAGTCAAATCGTCCCTTCTTCAGAAAATTGACTGAACAATGAAATCGCCACCAAAGCTACAAATATTAGTCGATTATCCTCATATTTGCCTCAAATACTTTTGTTTGGGCACTGAACAAGCTCAAACTTTTAAATTTCGAATAAGTTAAGTCGTTAAGTTTTAGGATTTTTCTAAAATCAACGCCAAAATAGCGATAATTTCCAAATTTCTAGGGAGTGGCGCGACCCCTAAAAATTTTTTTAAATTTTTTTCTTTATTTTTCCCCTCTTTAGGACCCCAGACTACATCTCTTTCCGAGGTTAACTTTTTCAAATTATAAAAAAAGCATGTTTTCACTCCACCCTATTAGGCATATTTTGAAGGTCTTGAAAAATCTTATTTTTCGGATGGAATTAAAAAACTCGAAAAACGTTTGATGAAGTGTATTGAGTTAGAAGGAGATTATGTTGAAAAATAAATAATTCCAAAAAAAACGGTTCTTTTTATGTTAGGCCAGTTACTTTTGCGGTCGCCCTCGTATGTAGTATTACCTTGAGCTCTCAGCGATTCGGTTTCTATCTCCTCAATCGTCGCAAAAGGCATTACATTTTTGGAACTTCATTTTACTCGATTTTTTGATGTAATTAAAAGACAACCACTTCCTTGGAAGCGTATAAAACCCTTTTCCTTTTTCGTTTGGAAGACAAGTTCGTATTACGAGAAGGTTATTTTAAGTGTCTATAAGTAGCATCTGTAAAAACCAAACCCCAGTATTTCTATTCTACAAAGTAAATATTCTCCCCCATTCTAAAAAGAGAATAAATTATAGTCAAAAAACAAAAACCCAATTTAAAACAAAAGTCCTGCCATTACTGTTTGGCTATGACTCTGTCAAAAAAGTGTACTGTAATTATCCAATGACATTTTTGCTTTAGTCAACCGTAAATACCTTAAAGATCCCAAAGCGGTGCACAAAAGAAAGCGAACAAAGAAAGGAAAGAACTAAAGTAAGGTTATACATATTTACCCTATAGCTCAAAGCCCAGTAGTAAGTCCAAAAACAAAGAGACACAGACGATACACAGACAAGAAAAATTTGCAAATGTCATTTGGTTGTGTTGGCTGTTATCCCGGGGTTTTTACGTAAAAAGATCCTTGTACAAAATCACACAGATTACAGTGAATTTCATAAGCTTCGTTGTTGGTGCGCTGCTTCAGTGCTGTGCACTGGCATTGTCTCTTGCCAGCTGTACAAATACTCGTAGTAAACAGAGGCGGAATACACAATAGCAACACACTCCACAGTGACTCTCCCTCTCGGTATCTCTCTATGAGAATAACAGACACACACACGAACTCTTCTTAGGACTGGCGGCAAGTAATTCTTGAAGGAATTGCCTGGCATTTGTTGGGGCATTTATGATTATAGGTATGTGTGAGTATGTACTCGTAATTGTAGTGGCAGTAGCGAGACAGTAACTGGTGTTTATGTAAATGCACTGAGGCCGAAATGCACGCACACAAGCACAAAAACAGCAAATTGGGAACAACAACACCACCAGCAAACAAAGAGTGAGCAACAATGTGCTCCAAATGCTGCTGATGATGATATACGAGTATTTTTTTTCGTTGTAAACGAGATAAGTTCAAATAAGAAAATGAATAAAAAAAATATCTGTCTCCAGTCACATTAGAAATGCCTCTATGGTATTGCGAGTACACTAAGACCCCGATTTGCGTCGTAAATGCTTCGTTTTGCGACGCAAAAAAATGGGGCTTCTCATTTTATTTGCTTTTGGTAAAATTTACACCAACGGGATTACGTGTTTTGAAACATTAAATCGGAATGTGTTAGTTTACAAGAAGTTTTTGGGTGATAAAGTGTTTAGAGAAATTTCTGTTCCATTAAAATGTAGCAAAATCAGTTAAAGGCGAAAAATAAATTTCATTTAAACAATAATAGACAATTTAAAATGCTTGGAGTTTAGTGATCTAAAGGGTGATCCAAGTAGAGATACTTTTTTCAATAGCCTTTTTTGACAGATCACGTGTAAATCGTGCCATGTTATTTTTGTTAAATTTTTTTGGCATTTCTTCATGGAAAGACTTACGCCTGAACTACGTTTACGAATCGTTCAACTTTATTACGAAAATTCACGTTCTGTGGAGGAATGTGTTTCGTACACTTCGTTCAACTTATGGTCAACATAATCGGCCTACTGAGTGTACTCTTCGCAACACCATCACCCATCTTGAGACCCAGCATTTATTATTGGAAAATTTTCGACCGAATAGACCACATCCAGCACGCAGTAAAGAAAATGTAGCGGCCGTAGCTGAGAGTGTACACCAAGACCGTGGAGAGTCTAGCCGTTCGGAGCCGTTCGCAGCAACTCGGACGTATGGAACGACTTGGCGCATTTTACGTCGATATCTTAAATTCAAAGCGTAAAAAATACAGCTTGTGCAAGAACTGAAACCGCCAGACGTGCCCAAGCGACATCGCTTCGCTCTATGGGTTCCAAGTTCCAAGAAGATCCGACGTTGTCGAGCCAAAATTTGTTCAGCGATAAGGCCCAGTATGTAAACAAGCAAAATTGCCGCATTTGCGACGAAGAGCAACCAGAAGAGGTTCAAGAGCTGCCACTTCATCCAAAAAAAAAAAAAAAACAACGGTTGGGTGTGGTTTGTGGGCCGGTGGAATCATCGGTACATATTTCTGCAAAATGATGCCGGTGAGAACGTAACCGTCAATGGCGACCGCTATCGTGTCATAATAACCGACTATTCGATGCCTGAAATTGAAGCTCGTGATCTCGGCGACATTTGGTTTCAACAAGACGGTGCCACCTCCCACACATCGCATCAATCAATGGATTTATCGAGATAACACTTTGGTGAGAAGATAATTTCACGTTTTGGGCCGGTCGATTGGCCACCTAGATCGTGTGATATCACACCATTAGACTTTTTTTTTGGGGCTTCGTAATGTCCAAAGGCTATGCTGACAAATCAGCTTCGATTCAGGTTTTGGAACCAACGTTGCGCGTGTTATTAACGCCATGCCTGTCGAAATGATCGAGCGAGTTATCGAAAATTGGACTCGACGGATGGACCATCTGAGACGTAGCCGCGGCCAACATTTGATAGACATAATCTTCAAAAAATAAATGCAAAAAAATGTCAATAGAAATCTATTGATGGCTCTCGATGTGGAGTCTCTTTAGAGGTGGCAAGAGTGAGTTGTATTTTCGTGGGCAATTGTGTGAAGAAAACTTGAAAAGTAAGGTTTACAACAGTATTTCTCATTCGTTTGGGGAGAGCCTGACCTTATAGAGTTCGGTTTTACTTTCAACAATTGCAGCAAGGCTTTCTGAAGAGGGTTGTCACGGACCCGAAATCATGATATAAGTAGTGTGCAGCCACGAAAATCAATGTCACTTTGCCATTTTGTTAGAAACTTGTCTTCTATTTAAATATAGAAGCAAGAGGTCTTGAGCCGGTTTAATCCCTGTTCAATATTTTAAATTGAGTATATGTTTATGTTGAATTTTTACATGTATAGATTGGATTAAACTTAATTATACTTCATTTTATTGTTGCAAGAAATGTTTAAAATATATTTTTTTAAACATTTCTTCATTTATTTATTGCAAAAATTTTCAACTTTCTCAAACCGGTTCTTAAGGAACGAATTAAAGGAGTCCCCCTATTAAAATGAGGGAAAAAGCATTCGATTTGCATTCATCGACGTAAATCTAGGTACTAGTGTATCTGTGTGTCTATACGTGTGTTCGAGTATGTGTCTCCCTCTCTCTCCCCCTATCTCTTATTCACTGTTAGTTGTTGTAGTGTATGTCGAAGTGTTTACGTTTGGTTGTGTTTGTTAAAGAATAAGAACGGAAGCAGCTCATCGAGCTGTACTCGCGCGCAAGTGTGCGTAGCTTTTGGCACAAAGAAAACTAAAGACAAAAGAAGAGTCTATAATAGGGACAACTTCACGTTAACTACATGTGTTCCGTCTGCCTGTCTGCCTAGCAGACTGTCTGATTGTATAAGAGCAGAATAGGGAGCGCTAGTTGGTACAGTGGTTTGAAACAGTCGAACTAAACGATCCGCTCCATTTGCAAGTGTAAAAATAAGTTGAAAAATTGGGATTAAAACGGTGTAAACGAAAACAAAGCTGCTAGTGGAGGCTTACGATGTCGAGACACATCCTCAATCCTCCGCGGTGGAATTGAAAGAAAATGCGCCGGCAATGCACATCTATGACTGCAACTTCGTGAACGCACGCATATGAGGCCGTCCGCAGCTGCACTAGAATGTCAAGTTTAACACCTTGAAGGTCATACACTACAATGGATGTGCCATTTAACTTTATTTTCCGTTGATGAAAACATTTAGGCGTATGGTGCAGTGCACAAATTTGGGAACATCTAAACAAACAAATGGGTTAAAACAATATCTTGTAAATTAATCCTTGTATGAAATCAGAAAACAGAAATGAGAGCGACAGACACTTTCATAATGTGCATGTACACACAGAGAAAAAAATTAGTTCAACTGGTGGCTGTGGCAATCAATAGTTTTGCAAACATTTTTTTGTTGTAACCAACTATTAATGGAGATAATTAAACTTCATCTTAACCGAAAATGGGTTTAATGGTGTTTTTTTTAAATAAAATCATTCGATTATTACTGACAACTAAGCGCTTACCAAAATTTTTCCAGTAAAAATCATTCATCATTCTTTCCACTTTCATCGCGTCATGACCCCTCAATGAGTTCTTCAATTGTGCAAGCAAACAGTTTTTTGCCTCTAACTAAAATGTTTATGCTTTTCTTTGAACAAGTGCGGTACGTGGTTTGTAGATCCAAAAATTCTCCTCTGAAGGTTCGGATACTAGGTATGTTGCACTGATACTACAATTACAGAGCACCAACTAACATTCAGTTGTACTAATGGTACTCGAGGTTCATGTAACCTCAGTCATTCTCTAGGCAAGGACAAACATATTGCAAAATGCTAAATTTAAGCAAATGCTTTGCCCATAACTTCAACAACAACACGCAGAGAAAAGACATGGTTACTATATGGTCACCGCAACAATAATATGTTCTCTATAATAAAAGCATTGTCGTCGCAAGCATAGTATTGTTTTCTGAATTTTATTTTGACAACAGTATGATTGCGGCAATAATAATATTGTTGAAATGTAATAATACTATTTTTGCTAAATTTAGAAATGAAAATATGGTTGTAGCAACCATGTTAATATTGTTGGTGCTACAAAAGTATTGTTGTTAAAGATTTACGTTAACAATAACATGATTACGGCAGTCATACTGTATGGTTGAGACTATGAACAAAGCATAACAGGTTTTAAAGACTATGTGTGTATTTTTTTTGGGTATACCAGAAAAACATACACACACACGATGTAGTGCATGGTTGTTGTCCATTATAAAAAAAACAACAACAATCGGAAGGTAGTTCGAGGGAGTTTTATTGTGTTTAATTTATTCGGTGAAATACTCGACTACCGACTGGTTCTCGTTTATTTAAAATCTGCTTGCACTTAAGTATATAGCCATTGATCGTGATTTAATCACTTTCGTTACCTGCGGTATACGGATGTTAAAGTAGCATTCACCCCTGCTGGCAACTAAAAGTATTTTCGACTGACGTTGAAATATATATTTTTGTTTCTTGAACGAAATGTTCAATAAAAACGGCATCAAATGTGGCTGTGAACTAATTTAAATGCAATTTAAAAGAACTTACTTGATAAAAATCTCTATTTTTGAATAAGAACATTACCCAATCTTAATAAATAATTGCGGGGATCATAGTATGGTTGAGTGTGATTAATACTATGGTTGTGAGGATCAAAATATGGTTGTAGAGATAATAGTATGGTTGAGTGTGAATCATACTATTGTTGTGAGGATCATAGCATGGTTGTAGAGATCATAGTATGGTTGAGTGTGAATCATACTATGGCTGTGGTTATCATAGTATGGTTATGTATGAATCATACTATTGTTGTGAGGATCATAATATTGTTGTGCCACAACCATGTACCCAATAATAGTATGATCCTCTTAGAATATTGTGACCTCAACCATACTTTTTTCTGCGTGTACTACAGTCGCAAAAATCAAATTTCTGTTTTAATTTTTTTTTTAAAAAAACACGTTTTTTTCAACGTAATCTACTTTTAGCTCAATAGTCCAATGTTACTGCAATTTTTTCTATCCCTTATAAAAAAATAGGATTTTTTGAGGTTCATAAAATAGGCATTTGTTTGTTCAATATGAGGTACCAGTTCGCAACCCAATTCATGCAATTTTGCCATTGAGACTGTTGCTATCACCTTATTGGCCGACAAAGGCACATTGGCTTACTTCGGAGCTGGTTCGGCCGGCATACCCCATTGTTTAGACTGCTGCTTGGTCTCAGGAGTGTTGTAATGGATCCATGTTTTATCCACAGATACAAAACGCAGCAAAAACTCATTTGTATTGCGGTTAAACAACCCCAAACAATCCTTTGAATTTGTCACACGATAACGTTAAGTTCAATTGTGAGCAAACGCGGCAGACAGCTTTCTTAAACCCAACTGATCGTGTAAAATCGAGACCACACTGCCATATGAAATGTGTATGGCATCAACAAATCTCACGCACTTTTAATCTTCGATCGGCAAGCACTATATCGTGGATTTTTTCGACATTTTCGGGTGTATGGACCTCAATTGGCCGTACAGAAGGTGTAGCGTTATCTGTACTTGTGCGCCCACTGCGAAAGTCAGTATACCACTTTTTACCATTGAAATCGATGGTGCAGAGTCCCCATAGTAGTTATCAAGCTTTTCCTTAGTTTGATTGACGGTTTTTTTCCCGCAAAAAATAATGTTTAATGAGCACTCGATATTCACTTTTTTCCATTTTTAACAAAAACCCACAAGGTTGTATGTTTCTAACAGCTGTTAAATACAAACTTAATGACGGAACTCTCTCAAAATTTGACAGTAGTCTATTAAAAAATGGTACTTGATGGGGGCAGTATTGAATTTTATATAACGGTCCGGTCTCGAACCGGAATAAAAACCGTTCAAGTCATATAAAAGTGAAGTTTTTAAAATATATAAAATTAAGAAAAATAAATTAATTAAAATTTTACTAGATCGTAGTTTTTTCTTTAATATGACAAAAATTTCGTAAAAATCGGCAAATTTGTTCCAGAACAGCACGGTTTTTACTAAAGTTCAAATATAAATTTTGTGGCCCTTTTTTCTATTTTTTTTAAACAACAATCTATGAAATCTATATAATCTATATGTAGCCTTTGGCAGAGTAATAGTAAATGCTAGATGGGAGAGTAATAGCGATTTAGAATTACCTACAACTGGTGGTGGCTACCACAGGACATACAGCAAATATTTCTTTAGTTCATGGATGCCTAAAAATACTCATATCTTTAGAACATTTTTATTTCAAGAGAAACCACTGTTCCCACTCGGTACCAGCGATAGCCGTGGAAAAACGAGTTCATGGGTTCATACACTTTTTAATTCGTTGTCATTTGAAAAACAAAAGACGGATAAGCTGCATGATATAGTGTGTGATTACGCTGTGGTAACACTTTACTTAAAGGCATGCTCTGGTAATACTGAATCGAATGTTTAGTGAGTGTGTGGGCTAAATGTTCCAAATTGATACCTAAAAAGACTAGAAGTGTAATGCGAAAAAATTGAAGAAGAAAAACAATGAATGGTTGGCACACAACCATTTTGAAGAATTAAGAGTTTGAATCTGATGCAACCCAATAAATGATGTTGAATTTGGACAACAAATAGCTATAGCTTTCTGAATATCCAGTCAGCCTTAAGAAAAATCTTACCAAATTGACCCCCCTTAAAAAAAAACGTGAAGTAGGTTTTAAGAACAATTTCATGAAGACAAATTTTAGGCGTTCCGTAAATTTTTATGAATTCGGCCGGCCCACAGTGCTCCGTTTCGATACTAGCATTGGACAAAAATAGAAGGAGTTTTAAGAATACAATGAAACTTTATTTTTCAATAAATAGCGATACGCTGATTTCAAAAATGTTATCAGTTTATAAGTAACATACGCGGTTAAAATTCAATTTTTTATTGGTTTTTACTAAATCATTTGGCATAATTACTAGGCCTGAATTAACACGATGATCTGCTCTCAGAACTGTTCGCTGACTTTCTAAATTTTTATAAAAACAACAACAAATTTAATATAAAAAAACTTATATTTTTTTTATTGGTCTTTTGGTTTTTTAAATCAAAAATTGATAATTTTTTAAGTAAAAAAAATGAAAATGAAAAAGAATCGGACAAAATCTGCGAATATTTTGTTTTTTTTTTCTAATAAAATTGCACCGAATTTCCTTATTTTTTTGTAATCAAAAATTGCAAATATTTCGAATAAAAAAATCATCATATGCCCTTTTAAAAAAATTAAAATTAAAATTGAATCCCACAAAGTCGGCGAAGATTTCGTTTATTTCTAATAGACGAAAATCTAAACTAATTTTTTGTGCAAACAAATTTCACCGAACTACTCAGGAACAAAACTACAAAAGTAATTAATTCTGGATAAAAATCGCTCACTTGGAATGGTTTTGGAGCCCAAAAATACTATTTCTATGAAAAAATATTTGCGAATTTTTCTTAGTTGCACTTACTTTTAAAATTATACCAAAAAACTTTTAATTCGAAGTAGGTCTGATATTTTTTAATAAATCGGAGCACTGTGCGACCGACCCTAGAGTTTCAAAATCCCATTAAAATATTTTTTAAATATTATATTTTTAGCAGAGAAAAAACTCAAAACTTTTCTTCGCCTATAGTTTAAATATCACAATTGTTTCAATTATCATCGGGAATATTTAAGCAGTTGCAAATTTTAAATTTTCTTTGCTTATGAAGTATTGTGTTTTACATATGTGACAGCGCCTAGAGAAAGGGACTTTAGGGAAGAAAAATCAATTTTCACTCTTTTTTTTGATGTGGACAACATCTGAGCAACGAAGGAGACCGATCCCATGCGCGTTTTATGAAAGTGATGGTACACCAAAGATACACGGATTTAAATCTTTAAAATGGCTCTCCTGAACAAAACTGGTTTTTACCATTAGGTTCCTTTCTATTTTGCGCGTCACATATGAAGTATTGCTTTTATTTACAGAGAGTTGCACTTAAAGACGTTGTCTTCGTTTGAATTTAAATTTACCAAAGGAGTATACCATGACATCACGACATAGTTGGAATATGTATATATTATATCAGAGAATTTCTGTAAAAGTTTTTGTCTGTCTATGGATAAAGTACGTGCTTCGAATTTGGCAAAAACACTTGTTTCATAGTTGCAGAATTCTGAGGACTAAAAAGGAACAAATTCTGCTGAAAGAGGCAGATAAGTTTATGATTAGCAGGCAGTGGATTAGTTGATTAAGGATTGTAGTGATACTACTCAACATCTTAATGGAGAAAATCCTGGAATTGCAAGGGTTAGTAATGCCGTGCCCAATAAACACAAGGAGCCGCATAATTCTTGCATATGCAGACAACAAAGATATAATCGGGAGGACATAACGAGGTTTAACTGGAACTTTTACTATAATTGAATTATGCTGCTATATATATTTCTGGCCTAATAATGAAAATGCGAATATTTATCATCAAAAATGGTTTGATTGTTTTGATTGATTTATAAACTTTTGCATGCGCTCGAACCAATTGTCGAAGCACTTTTTCCACTCCCTTTGAGACACCACCAAAACAAGGGTTTTGAACGCTGCAAGCAGCATCTTCTGGCGACGAAAATCGTTGATCACACATTTTTTGTTGATGTGCGGGAATAAAAAGAAGTCTTTGGGTGCCAAGTCAGGGCTGTACGGCGCATGACCCATCAATTTGACGTTTTGGTCGATAAAAAAGGCGCTGGTTTAAGGCGATGTGTAAGAGCACGCATTGTCATGGTGCACAATGATTCGTCTTCTCTTGTTCGTTTTTCGAATTTTTCCGAAGACTTCAGGTAAACAAACTGTGGTGCACCGCTCAGAATTGACCGTCCTACAGTCGCCACATACATGACCAGTTTGCCGAAGAAACAGGCCACCATTTGCTTTGAAGTGCTTCTTCTACGAACAACTTTCGTTGGATTTGGCTCGTCTTCGAAGACCCACACGGTCGATAGCTGTTTTGTTTCGGGCTCATTCGCATAGATCCATGATTCGCCACCTGTGACGATCTTATAAAGGTCTTTTGAAGCACCGCGATCGTATGTTTTCAAAATTTCTCTGCACCATTCGACACGAGCCTTTTTTTGAGCGATTGTCAAATTGTGCGGGATCCAACTAGAATAAATCTTTTTTACGGCCAGGTGTTCATGCACTATCAAATGTATGCTGGTGGAAGAAATGCCCAAGGATGCCTCTACTATCTCACTGTATGTCACATGATGATCTTGCATTATCAGTTCACGCAAGGCATCAATGATCTCTGGCACAACGGCCGTTTTTGGACGACCTTCACGACCTTCGTCTTTGAGCGAGCGTCGGCCACGATTGAATTCATTAAACCAGTTTTTCACAGTGCTATAGGATGGTGCTTCATCGCCATACACTTCGAAAGTTGTGAAAAATGAAAATTCCATTTTTTTTTTGCCATTTTTTTCAAGTCACTGTAAACAACACAAATGATGGTCGTACGTCAAAACGTTCTGAGGACGTTTATGCACGCACATTTACGAGGCTATTTATATTTGTTCTTTTTTAACGAAAGCCCATGCGAAGCGGAATTGTTGGAAATGATATTGCGCCATGAAGATTGCTCTTCGCACAGATCAAAGACTATACGCAAAGGGTAATTCTCATTAATTCAAATGAGACTCCCGTATAAGTCATTTGATTTGTAGCCGAAGTAATCGTTGCCAAAGACTGCTAAAGAAAAACCTTGGAGAGTTAAGAAACAGATGTTTAGTCTGACTGGCAACCATAGCCAATAAATTGTACCAATTTTTTGAGTTGATTCTGAAAAAGAAACAACAAAAGTTCTCGAACCAGAATGAAAACTTTAGTATTTTTATTCGACAAATTACTTTTTAAGCTTTTCGTCAGTTTTAATTTAAATAAAATCGGTTTAATAGATATTGAGGAATTTAGGATCAAAGTTGAACTTTTAAATTTTTTTAATAAAAAGCATTGAATTGTGATGTTTTTCATCTTTTTTTATTTTTTAGAAGGTCATACGTTGATAAATACACCAAATTAACAAGAAATTTAAAAAAAAAATGATTTCGCCCCGATTTTTTTTAACAAAACAAGTACTTTGCTTAGCAAACTTTTCTAATATTCATTTTGTTTTATATTTAAATAACATTAACTGCCTGCCTATAGATCGGCTTGTACGATTTTTTTGAAATTTGGAAATTTACGTCCAAAAGACCATAGAAGTTGAAAGAAAAAAACCTCAATTTTTACCTGAGATATGACAAGGGTATTTAAATACCAGTGCAAAGTGTTAGTTTGCAATGTGAATTTGCATCCCGCTACTTGCTTCCTGGATTATAACAACGGTGTTGCACCAGATCAGAAGAAAATTGCTTATGCTAAGTGATTTATTTCTTTTAAGTACCATGTTTTCTTAATAAAATTACCCATTTTCATTTGACCAGATCTGGAGGCCAGGTGTGTTGACGTATCGCTGCCCCATTTATTTTCATTACATAGCAGACAACTTAAGCTATTCGGTAAAATTAGAAACAGCACTTTTCCGGAGCCTTTTCCAAAAAAAAACTTCGATTTTTGCCTGCAATAAACAAGAGATAAAAAAAATCATGCTAAATGCTTTAGCCCAATCTTTCCTCAATTCTATATAAAAAAATTACCGCGATATCACGCACCTGGCCCAAGCTAAAATTATTCATGTATCAACACTTTCTTGGGTATTTACATACCCAATAGGCTGGAATAGGTTAAGGAAAAAAATATTTTTTGCCTGCAAATATTCCATTTTCCCCAAGTAATTTCATTAAAATTAAAAAGTGTTTTACAGAGATACAGAGATGGGCTTAAAGAGAACACTTTCATTTTTCTGCTGGTAGCAAAATCTATTTAAACACCTTTGGACCCACCCCATGACGATGTCGAGATACAGGCTATTGCCTGGGCATTTTGGTCGAATAGAAATAAACGCTACAGCCAGGAAGGCGTAAGACGATAAGAACCATGAAAAGGGCAGACAGAGACGACCGAGATTTCAGTGAAGAGACTTCAGGTAGGTATTGGGGAACTCATTTCTTAAGCAGGACTAGACCAACAAGAGATTGTGGAGCCAGCCTGAAAAGTTAGTAAGAATATATAAGATTCGTCTTGGTCAAACTTTTCAACGCCTTTATTTATTTTGTTGTGAAACTATCCTTACGAGTATTATATTCATTGGTACACAGAGAGAATATATTTGTTTGCCAACCGAAAGTTGGTGGTTGCACATTCCATCCATGTATTACATCGCTGCAACCGTTTATTAAGTACACGGAAATCTTCAATAGTGGGAACTGACAGTATCAGAAATTAGTCCAGAAATTTAGAATAACGATTACAAACTATGTGCCAATAGCACACAAAAATCGTAGTCATTTTGACAAAATTTTACAGTGCCATTCGTTTGTCTCCATCCACCATATTCGACGAACTTTTGCAACTATACTGCAGCGAAGACCGCCAGCTATGACACCTTATTACTTTTTTTTACTTATAATTTTACAACTTAATTGCAAAAATTTTTAGAATAAGGAAAAGGAGAAATTTCGAAGTTATTAATTCAAATAATTTGTTATAAAAACTGTTTGTATGGAAGGCAACAGCACCCCTCTCAGCATTACTTTTCCATTCCTCTAGAATACAGGAAATATGAAAAAGGACAACTCGTAATGCAGCTATTCCTCCTGCTCAGCAGCAACACAGAAAGAAAATTATTAACAAACAGGTGCAAATCACCGGATTGTTCACGGAACGTTCCCTGCCAACAACAATACCATCGCGATTACAAAAGAAGGGGAGGGGAAATAATTTTCAGCCAAGACATTTGTCCGCAATTCAACTATTGCACTTAGTTTCCCATTAAATGTGGCAGCAGCCGGTGACAGGGAGTGGGGGGGGAGAGCAAAGCATAAGGAAAACTTTTGTCATTAATGTCCAACATAAGTTTATATAACTAGGTGACACTCCCGCACCCGCACCGCACTACTCACACACACACACACACATACAAACAAACACTGGTTGACAGTCTTCCTTTGCAGCTTGGCTCAAAGACACAAACCAACGCCCCACCACATACACACACAACCACCACCACCAACCACAGCGACCAACAGCATGTGCTGGCCACACATACACACTGAGGAAAACTCGCATCAAAAGTGGCACAGCAAACATTTTGTCCTGTTGCTGCTGTGCTACTTCTCTTGGCTTGAGATGGGAACTTTTAATTGCAACATCAAACAAATGAATGAAGGAAAAGCATCTAAGGACCGACTGGATGCGTGTGCAACAGCCAACTGTCACACTATGAAGCAGTTCGGCTGCAAGTTTCTGGGTGAGGCAAATCTGGGTGCTAAACATGATGGTGGTGTTGGTGGCGTATAGGACTACAACTAGTCATACTGATGATGATTAGGGCGATGTTGATAAGTTAAACTAATTGCATAGTTGCAGTGGAGAAAGTTTTGACACAATCCGAATGAATTGTTTAAATATTTCCCTTTATTTGTTGCGAAAATTAAAAGATAGCGCACACTTTCTTTTTTAGTCCCCATTCACACTAGGCAAATTTCCCCATTAGCCTTACCTCTCTCTCTCCTACAAACAGAGAAATGCGGCTAGTAAAGTTGCCTAGTGCGAATGGGAACTTACCACATTTGCTAATTTAAAATTAAAGTATGTTAGTTAATTAATAATTTGAGAGAGAACCAAGGGAATACTTTTTTTTTGGTCACCAAAAACACTTAAAACTTACCTAAGCTGATCTCTATAGCCCATTGTTGGGTCGTGACCAGCTTAATAAATTATTTCCCACTATTTAGAAGTGCAGCCCTTTGTTTAAAAAAATTTAATAACAAATTTGTTAATTGGACCAACTGGAGGTTATATTTAACGTATTAGGTTCTCTGACCAAAATAAAACATTTTTTTCTATTTATATTCATAATATATAGGGTGATTCATTTAGGGATATCTTTTCAGAACAAAAAAATATAAAAATTCAAATCAAGTGTGGACTCTTTATTGGTAATTTGAAAGGACATTTAATTTTTGAAAATAATTACCTTCAAATGTTGGCAACTGTACTTAGCAGGGACATGAATACTGTTACCCACGTTTTATGCTGTAAAATAAAAAGTACTGAATGTTTTTGAACCAAATATTAAATATATTTATTGATGTATATTGTATCCAAAAAGAATCTACTTATTCGAAATGTCCGCCTTTTGCCTTTACACACGCCTTAAGTCGCACTGGCCAATCGTCAATAGCTGCACGAACCTCGTACATTAGAAAATTGGCCACAGCTCAAACCAAAGCAAGGCCTAAGAGATCCAATGTTGGGGTATCTCTTGTCCTCTAAAACCGTCGACAATTTGTAATCCAATGGGTTCAAATCTGGACTGCCTGAGGGCCATTCTTCAGAGGAAATGAACGCCGTCAAATTGTTTCGAAGCCAGGCCTGGAACGTTTAAGCCTTATGGGCCGGCGCAGAATCCTGCTGGAAAGTCAATAGCTAGTTTTGGAACAGGGAATTGTTAAGAGGCTTCACAACAGCTTCCAACACGGTTTCTTGGTAAACTTTGGCCAATGTTTTGACTCATTGTACGCAGAAATGCAGGTCAGTGAACCCATCGTAAGAGACACCGCTCCAAACCATGACTGAAGCTGGGTGATGACCCTTTTTCACCCTTGGGATCAGTTCAGATGCTCCCTTAGATGACCGCGCATACACTCTATTATTTTGCTTGTTAAATTTTCCCTGAACGGTAAAAATTTTTTCATCGGTGAACAAAATTTATCAAAAACAAAAGTTATCAGCGTGCTTCACCAAAAGACGTTTGCATTTTTCGATCCTATTTTTTCTAAAGCTGCAGTCAATAAATGTCCTGTATGTCGTTTGAAAGCCCCAATTCCCAAGTCTTTTTTAATGATTCGACTCATGGACTTTTGCGTGATATTCATCTCACGGGCCATGATTTTCTGTTTTCAGAGCGGATTTCTGTTTATTCTTGATTTAACGGCTTTGATGACATGCGAACAGAGCGTGGGCGGCCCGACCGGTGGCGGTCTTTTACATCTCCAGTCTCCTCAAACAGTTTTATGCATCGCTAGATGAATATGCAGCCGAAGCGTTTTGAAAATATCGCTTGTTTTCATTTCACACGTGAAAAGCGCTACTACAGCGATACGGTTCACATTATCTGACCACTCCATGATGAAAGTTGAAAGAATTTTAAAATCCCGTTACAGACTAACGCTATTGAGGTTAGCTTTCAAAACCCATATGACATTAACGGGGTATGTTCAGTTCTACTATTGAAATGGGTGTGTTTAATGTTGTAACAGTATTTATGTCCCTACTAAGTATTATGAAAATGAGCTTTCGTTGAGAAATCGGAAGATCCGCTGTTTTCGACCAAAATTTTGTTCAGTGATGAGGCCCATTTCTGACTCAACGGCAAAGTCAATAAACAAAATTACCTCATTTGAGCTGGCCGGAACGTAACCGTGAATGGTGCTCGCTATCGCGCTATGATATCGATCTTTATGCTACCTAAAATTGAAGCTTGTAATCTTGAAGACACTTGGTTTCAACAGGACGGTGCCACTTGCCACACAGCTAGATCTATTGAAAAACAGCTAATTTCACGTTTTGGACAGGTAAGTTGGCCGCCTAGATCGAGTGATATCACAGCTTTAGACATTTTTCTTTGGGGTTATGTAAAAGCCAAATTCTATGCTAACAAACCAGCTACGGTTCAGGTTTTGGAAGGCAACATTACGCGTGTCATTAAAGCTATACCGGTCGAAATGCTCGAACGAGTCATCCAAAATTGGACCCTCAGAATGGAAACCCTGAGGCGTAGTTGCGGCCAGCATTTGAAGGAAATTATTTTCAAAAAATAAATGCCATAAAATGTCCTTTCAATTTACCAATAGAGATTCCACACTTGATTTAAATTTTTATATTTTTTTTTGTTCTGAAAAAATACCTCTAGATGGATCACCCTATGCATACTCTATAAACCGACTTGATTGTATTTTGTAATCCGAATTGACATCAAAATATGTTAAGTTATTAATAAACAATATTTTCAAAGTGTGTCATAGATCGACCGCAGTCTAATTTTGCTAAATTTAACTTATTACGCGTTCAGTAAATAGAATACAGATTTTTTAAGAAAAAAACTCTCATCGATACTTCTGTATTTTCTAAAAATCTCTTATAAATTCTCAATAAACTACTGTTTATAATGGTTTTTACTTTTTGTTAAGGGGTTCGTTATAAAAAGTTCTTTTTTTTCTTAAAATTATATGCCTTTTTAAAAAAAAAAACAAAATAAACATTTTTTTAGTTTTAACCAAGTAAAAAATGTTAAGTTTGTGCCGAACTTTGGATACCCTCCACCAGATTCCCAAATAAAACCAAATTTGGTGCGGAAGTGTGTTCTATATAGAAATCTTTATGTGCAACATTTCATTTTGATAGGTCAAGCTTGTGGTGAGTTATCGTCAGATTATTTCTCAAAGCCCATGAGACCGTTTGTGTGGGAGGTACCAGTAGACTTTTCCGATCTCAACAGAATTTGGCGCAGAGGTGTGTTCTATATAAAAATCTTTATGTAGAAAATGTCATCTTGATAGGTCAAGTTGGAAGTGAGTTATTGTCATATTTTTTTCAAGGCCCATGAGACCGTTTGTGTGGGAGGTACCAGTAGGGCCTTTCCGATCTTAGCCAAATTTAGCGCAAAAGTCTGTTCTATATATTAATCTTTATGCCGAAAATATCGTCTCGATAGGTCAAGTGTGTGGTGAGTTATTGTCATATTATTTTTCAAGGCCCATTAGACCGTTAGTGTGAGAGGTACCAGTAGGACTTTTCCGATCTCAACCGAATTCAGCGTAGAAGTGTGTTGTCTATAGAAATCTTGATGTGTAAAATTTCATTTCGATAGGTCAAGTTTGTGGTGCGTTATAGTCATATTATTTCTCAAGGCCCATAAGGCCGTTTGTATGGGAGGTACAAGAAATGGTGGCCCAATGTAAACCATTTTTACAAAGATGATTGCGCCTATATAGAGATTATTATTTGCAAAATTTCATCGATTTTCTTAAAAACTGGACGGATATTTCCAAATAAAAAACTAATTTTTATGAGGTAGTGTCGGTTGAGGGTCTCTAACAGCGACTTCCCGTAGAGCTATATAGCCCATTTTCAATAACAACCATGCTAGGTTAACTACAAAATGGAAAATGCTATGTCTGGGTTTTAAATATATAATTTATACTATTTAAACATTATTTTTACTGTGAACAATTATTTGTGACATACATATAAATGTTAGTAACTATGTATAGTGAACTCTTTTGGAAACAAGCGAAGACGAAAGAATCCAATAATTCGTATTTCGATAATCTGAATTATGGTCTAAAATCAATTATTCGGATTAACAAGTTCTTACTGTATTTTAATTGGTAAGCAAGCATTTTTTTGTCTCTGACTAAAAATTATTGTTCTTCGTTGAGCAAGTGTCCATAGGGATTTTAAGACCCAAAAACTTTATTCTGAACGTTCGGATACGTGATATGTCGCACGAATTTTAAAGAATCTTTCTGTGTCAAAATGTTAGTTAAAGCCAACATTTTTATCATGGAAAAGTGCACTTATGAGCAACGTTTGGAAACCATTTAAAATTACTACCGAAATTCTGAGTCGGTGGTCGCAACTTTAAGAGCGCTTACTCCAACTTTCGGCCCACCCAACAGGCTGTGCGAGCTATAGTGAAAAAGTTTAAATCCAAATTTTCACTTGTGTCGGCCAAAGAGTCGGCGCCAATCAGTCGCTTCCACGTGGTTCTCAGGAATTAAGCATCTTTCAAACCAGACTGTAGCGTATTTTGCAAAAGCGATCTTTATATTTATGAGATCAAACTGACGCAAGAACAAAATCCTCTTCATCATTTGAAACGCCGAAAAATACAGAATTTCATCGAAAAATCATCTTCAGCGATGAAGCTCATTTCTGGCTAAGTGGTTTTGTCAATAAACAAAATATTCGTTACTGGACAGAAACAAACCAACAAGTACTACAAGAGACACCATTGGATCCGCAAAAAATTACTATGTGGTGTTGTTTTCATGTCGGAGGTGCAATTAGGCCATATTTTTTCGTAGATGAAAAGAATTGTCAAGTTACCGTCAATGGTGAGCGCTATCGTGCCATGTTGAAAAAATATTTTTGGCCAGAATTGGATAAGCTTGACATCGCCGATATGTGGTTTCAACAAGACGGTGCCACTAGCCACACAGCACACATTACAATCGATTTACTGAAAGGCAAATTCGGTGAACGTATTATTTCGAGAAATGGTCCGCTCGAATGGTGACCTCGATCATGCGATTGAACGCTATTGGATATATTTTTATGGGGTCACATCAAGTCATTGGTCTATGCCAACCAGCCAACAAATCGCGAAATTGCCAACGTTCCGGTCGAAATGTGTGAGAGAGAATAAATCGCTGTACACGGGCTCGTGGTGGTCATATGACCGAAATCGAATTTCATTCTTAAAATGAAGCATATGCACTACACCTGGAATTTGAACTTTATATCTGAAATAGTCTGTGTTTTATAAATACAGGGTGGCCGCTACCAGAAAAAAAAATTTTTTCTATTTAATCAAACTGGTAAATTTTTTTTTTTATTTTGCATATTTATTTTTAGATTGAACAAAAATGGATGACGAGGACACTGAAACAAGAATTTGGATTGTCCGCCGCTACGCTGCAGACGTAGTTCCGGTTCAAAGAGAGTAAAAGGACACGTTTGACGGCAATCCTTCAAGCAGATGAACCATAATAAGACTTGCTAACAATTTTGTCGAGCATGGGACAGTTACAGAAGACCTACTATCGAAACCCTTCAGTTCGGATGGAACAATCGCTGCTGAAGCTGCTGCCATACAAAACAGTCAAAGAGTTTCGACAAGAAGCTTATCTGCTTAAATAGGTAGAAGTTGACAGTCATTGCAGTCAATTATGCACAAAGATTTGGACTTATTCCCAAGTAAAATTCAAATGGCTAACAAATTGAACGCAGCAGACTTCTCGATTCGCTTGGAATTTTGCCAGAAAATGCTTCAAATGGACGGAAACTCTCTTTTCCTGTCTAACGTGGCCCCTTTCGATTTAAACAGCAGCATAAACAAACAAAATTGTCAAATATGTAGTGCTTCCAACCCACAGATACTCCATGAGACAGAAATGCATCCACTTCGTGTCACAGCGTGGTGTGCAGTTTCGACACGCTTCATTGTCGAGACCAACTTCTTCCACTAAAACGGTCACACCGTTATGGTTACAGGTGACGCTACTTGAGCTTGTTAAGATTATTTTTCTATCCAGAATTAAGCCGAACGAGAATTTCTTTTAACTCTGTGTGGTTTCAGCAAGATGCTGCAACTCCTCACATAGCCCGGGCTGTTATAACAGCATTGCGACGAAAAGTTCCCAATAAGCTGATATCCGGAAACTCCACATTCCGTTGGCCCTTAGGTGGCCTGGCCTTACTGCACCTGACATTTTCTTGTGGGGTTATTGCAAACAGGTAGTCTACGAAGCAAAAGCCACAAGTTTGAATGAACTAAAGCAATCCATTCGAGAAACAATTGCGGCTATTCTCAACTCTCCAAGCAGTAATGAACAACTTTTTGGTAAGATGCCGCCATGCACAACGAGCAGGGGGCATTTTAATTCCATTATTTTTAAAAGTAATTAAGCTATTTATAATAAAAAAAAGAATGAGCTTCAACATGAAGAAAAGAAAAATTAATTCCATACCATAAAGAAAAGTTATTTGAGTTTCTTAATGTAGCAAAATTCATCAGTCACCCTGTATATAAAATTGTTATGTCCCTAATGGAAAACCCTGTACATAATTAAGAATTTTTTACTTTTTTAAGGGAAATTGTTTTTTAGTTACAAGTACATGAACTATTTACGTTAGCATTAAAATTACAAGAAATTATTTGTATTTTGATAATTTTCCTATATTTAAATAAAATTGAACTACGTTGGGGCAAAATTTATGAACTGCATTTCAGCATGAACTTTACTTAAATTTACGAACTCTGTTTTCTGAGTGTAAAGCAATTTATTGCGTCTTATGGAGAGATGATACTGACAGACAATATTCCATGCGGTCATGTCACAATAATATATGATGGACCACCAGCAGCTCAAAAGCTCGAACTACTTAAGGCCCATTTAGTCTCGACGGTTGACGGTGGACGGTTGACGGTAGGCAATCAGCTATTTCAGTTGAGGGTTGCATTTTGCATGTGTTAGAGGGAGATAACTACAGTTTGACGGTTGACGACGGTAGACTTCTGCAGGTTGCAGAATCTACCGTCAACCGTCAACCGTCGAGACTAAATGGGACTTTATATAAAGCGTGCGAGCTGCTTTAAAACGATTGTCCACACCAGCGTATAAGTGATATGTTTGGTACGCATTACTCATACGCCCCATAAATACTAAGCGCGCTTCTAATGTAATTTTTAAATGAATTGATATTTATTCTGTATTTTTGTTGTTGTTTGTGGTAGAAAAGCACTACAATTGTTAGGAATATCTTACCCCGCACTTGGCTGGCAATTGATTTATGATCCATTGTTGAATTTTGCTGTCTCGACTGGATTCCTGGCGGACCACAACCACGGCGGTCTTTTGCAGCGTTGGAGTATAACAAGCGAAAGAGTGGTGAGGGAACTGGAGGATGCTAGACGCCAAGCAAATCAAGTTTAGTTTAGTTTCACTGTTGTTGTTGTTGTTAATATTGCCAAATGTTTGTGTAAAATTAAGCACACACACACATAGAAGACGGCGGCGGCGACGACGGATAAAAGCGAGTATCAGCCAACGAGAGGAAGGAACGGAAAACAATAGATTGAGTCGGAAAGAGAGAGAGAGAAAGTGTGTGTGATGTCCCCGTTGTTGAGAGAGTTTACATTTAATTTAGACTCTGCACTCTGGAGGACGGTACGAAAGTGACTTTAATATCGAAGAACACATGAACGCACACAGACCCACACGCACTCACACATAAACTAGAGCTTTTTGTTGTTGTTCTTCTTCTTGTTGAAGTTGTGTTACTGCTTTGTTTCAGTTTAATTCGATTTGTTTTATGGTTGTTTTAGGTTATTTTTGGTTTATTTTTGTTTTGCATTTTATTTTATTTTATTTCATTTCGTTTTTTTTTTTTTGTTTATTCAAGACGTTAAAGACCATGTGTAGGTTTGGTTTGGCACCAGCGTTCGCCAAAGGGAGTCCATTACACAGAACAAAAAAATATAAAAACAGAGAGCCAAAAAGAAAATGAGTAAAGAGTAAACACTTGAAACATTTGTTTGCCTTAAAAGAATAGCAGCCAGGCGGCCGAGTCTCACCGCACCGTACTCCAAGACAAACACATTAACGAAAAAGATGTTTTTAGCCAAAAAAAAGAAAAGGAAAATAAAATTGCAAGAAGAGTTTAAATATTTTTCGCCAAAACACACATACCACCCACTAGAGTAAAACACAAACACACAATAAATTGTTGTGAATTAAAAAGACACAAACTCGTTCAGTTTATGCCTCGCACCAGAAGAGTTCATGGAACGAAGCGTAGCTAAATTTAGCTGAAATGTTTATATTTTCTGTTATAAATTTAGAAAAAATGTTTGTTTTGTTATGCAAATACGTTTCTATCAAAATTTTCATTTTTATATCCTACAGCATAGAATGGGGGTGAACTAAATTTGTCAGTTTGTTTGCAATACCTCTAAATATTGATCAAGAAGCCCATATAAAATCTATCTGAGTCCGTCTACATACTATGTTTCTATGAAAAACTCAATAGAAATCAAACGAAATGAGTTAGGATCCAGCAATTTTTCACGATGATGACTCATAGTCATAAGCTCTTTGAGATTGTAATTGGGCGAAATTTGCACAGATGGATAAAACTTTAACTTTAATGACCTAAAGGTATCTCTGGCAATAATATTCTTTTTAATAATTTGCTCAACATATCACAATTATTTGTAAAGGAAATGGTTTAAATGGGGACTGCAGTTGAATGCTGTACGCCTTTAAAGAGTGTAATCGTGTACCTTGTAAAAACTGACAAATACAACCAAATAAAAATCCAAAAAAATGCGCTGTGATAATTTTGTTGAAAATTTGGTTGTGTGGGACCAAAATATGGTTGTGGAACCTAAAATGTAGTCAACTATCGTTCCAGGGATTGTTACATAAAATGTCGTTACATAAAATGATTGTGAGAATCGTATTATGGCTGAGTCTCGTCATATTATGGTTATGGGAATCGTTTTATTGCCAAAGTTATCTCTGGAAAAAAACACTTTTTTAATAATTTGCACAGTATACGAGGCCTGCTATATATATTTCTGGCCTTTTAATGAAAATAAGGGTTTAATCCCTGGTCAATGAAAATGCAAATATTTATCATCAAAATTGGTTACACTTTTGCATGCGCTCAAACCAATTGTCGAAGCACTTTTTCCACTCCGATTGAGACACCTCCAAAACATGGTTTTTGAACGTTTCAACAGCATCTTCTGGCGACGAAAATCGTTGACCACGCATTTTTTTCTTGATACGCGGGAATAAAAAGTAGTCATTGGGTGCCAAGTCAGGGCTGTACGGCGTATGACCCATCACTTAGACATGTTGGCCGTTAAAAAAGGCGCTGGTTTGAGCCGATGTGTAAGAGATCGCATTGTCATGGTGCACAATGATTCGTCTTCTCTTGTTCGTTTTTCGAATTTCTCCGAAGACTTCAGGTAACACTAAGTGTAATCAGTAATCTGATCAGATAAAAATGGTTTGTACGAGTACGTAATGATCTACGTTATTAATTATATCCCCAGTACAAAGATACCAAAGATGCATATAACCGCTCTAAAACTACCACATTAATTCCGATTTCGATCAAATTTTTGTCGTATACAACGATGGACAAACAACAAACCTTGAAACGATATGGATCATATAAGCTCGTTTTTTGATATAGTCCCCGTATAAAAAGTCTGGGGCCCAAAAATTAGCTTTCAATATATGGCTTTCAAATAACTAAAAAAAAATCTTACTAATTCAAAATAAAATAATAAACGTACTCAGAACGTTTTGACGTACGACCATCATTTGTGTTGGTTACAGTGACTCGAAAAAATCGATTTGGCAAAAAAATGGAATTAACTCGTGAACATTTTCGTGCTATCATTTTTCACAACCTTCGACGTGGATTATCACGATAAGAGTACATCGATGAACTTAAATCTTTGTATGGCGATGAAGCACCATCCTATAGCACTGTGAAAAGCTGGTTAAATGAATCGTGGTCGACGCTCGCTCAAAGACGAAGGTCGTCCAAAAACGACCGTTGTGCCAGAGAACGTTGATGCCGTGCGTGAACTAATAATGCAAGATCGTCATGTGACATACCGTGAGATAGAAGCATCCTTGGCCATTTCTTTCACCAGCATACATTCGATATTGCATGAACACCTGGCCGTAACAAAGGTTTGTCTCGTTGGATCCCGCACAATTTGACAATCGCTCAAAAAAAAGGCTCGTGTCAATTGATGCAAAGAAATTTTGAAAAAATACGATCGCGGTGCTTCTGAAGACGTTTACAAGGTCGTCACAGGTGACGAATAAAGGTTCTATGCGTATGAGTCCGAAACAAAACAGCAATTCACCGTGTGGGTCTTCAAAGAGGACCCAAATCCAACGAAAGTTGTTCGTGGAAGAAACACTTCGAAGCAAATGGTAGCCTGTTTCTTCGGCAAAACTGGTAAGGACAACAATTTCTCGATATTGTGCTATCGAATTTTCGAAAGCTTTGGCATGAGGAAAAAAAGTTCCACTACGACTTTAAAAAAACTCATTATACTTAGTAGGGACATAAATACTGTTACAACATTGAACACACCCATTTCAATAGTAGAACTGAACCTACCCCGTTAATGCCATATGGGTTTTGAAGGCTAACCTCAATAGCGTTAGTCTGTAACGGGATTCTAAAATTGTTTCAACTTTCATCATGGAGTGGTCAGATAATGAGAACCGTATCGCTGTTATAGCGCTTTTCAAGAGTGAAATGAAAAAAGCGATATTTTCAAAACGCTTCGGCCACTAGGGATTAACCGTGTGTTCGTCTACCGATGCATAAAACTGTTCGAGGAGACTGGAGACGTAAAAGACCGCCTCAGGTCGGGCCGCCCACGCACTGTTCGAACACCGCATGTCATCAAAGCCGTTAAATCAAGAATTCACAGAAATCCGCTCCGAAAACAGAAAATCATGGATGAATATCACGCAAAAGTCCATAAGTAGAATCATTAAAAAACACTTGGAACTTGGGGCTTTCAAACGACGCAACGGATATTTATTGACTGCAGCTTTAAAAACAAATAGGATTGAAAAATGCAAACGACTTTTGGCGAAGCACGCTTGTAACTTGCACAGAAAAATTTTGTTCACCGATGAAAAAAATTTCCCGTTCAGGAAAAATTTAACAAGCAAAATAATAGAGTGTATGCGCGGTCATCTAAGGAAGCATCTGAACTGATCCCAAGGGTGGAAAAGGGTCATCACCCAGCTCCAGTCATGGTTTGGTGGGGTGTCTCTTACAAGGAGTGAAAACATCGGCCAAAGTTTACCAAGAAACCGCTTAGGAAGCTGTTGTGAAGCCTCTTAACAATTCCCTGTTCCAAAACCAGCCATGGACTTTCCAGCAGGATTCTGCGCCGGCCCATAAGGCTAAAACGTCCCAGGGGTGGCTTCGAAACAATTTGCCAGCGTTCATTTCCTCTGAAGAATAACCCTCAGGCAGTCCAAATTTGAACCCATTGGATTACAAGTTGTGGACGGCTTTAGAGGACAAGGTTTGTCACAAAAGATACCCCAACATTGGATCTCTTAAGACTGCTTTAGTTCGAGCTGTGGCCAATTTTCCAATGGACGAGGTTCGTGCTGCTATTGACGATTGGTCAGTGCGACTTTAGGCGTGTGTAAAGGCAAAAGGCGAACATTTCGAATAAGTAGATTCTTTTTGGATACGATATACATCAATAAATATATTAAAAAATATTTGGTCCAAAAACATTTAGTACTTTTTATTTTACAGCATAAAACGTGTGTAACATTATTTATGTCCCTACTGAGTAAAAGAGCCCAAATTACGATTCTCTTAGTCGTATTTCTATTCTCATGCGCTTATATGTTAAATTGTAAGTATTGTCACCTTGGAAAGGTAATATTTAAAATTAAATAATTTTTTTAAACCTACTAAACATTAAAAATAAAAATTGGGAAAAAGTCAAAAAAATTAAATTTGTGCGCCTCGAAAATGATTTCTTTGATGTGTCGTAGTGGTACTCTTTTTTTGCCTCTTATCAAGAGCTATCGAAAAATCGTGGTGCAATATCGACAAATTTTTGTCCTTACAAATCGGACCACCTAAGTGCTTATATTGGGAATTTCTCTCAAGGAATGATTACTTTCCTCCCACTGTGTGGGATATAATTGGATTTTTTTTTCAAAATTCATTCAATAATTTGGCTAACAACCTTGTAATTTAGTCTTTTGTTGTTTTATCGTATATGATATAACAATTTTTCTTGTAGTCTCTAAAAAATTTTTGGAGCCAGGGGAGGAACTAAAATCAAGGTCAGCGTCACCCACACACACACAGAAAAGCACCACCCAGAGTGACAAAGGTGGTTTGTGTTTTTCGAACACAAAAATTTTGGATGAGTATCAATTTTATTGTGTAATTTTTAACAATTAAGAATAAAACAAAACATTCGAGTTGATTAATACGAATTTTGTAACAGTTTCCTAAGTGCCTGCTGCTGCTACAATCAATTTTATTGGCAGCTGAATGTGTTGGCGAAATAGATCATTCCCATAAATCTTATGGAGATTTTGTCGCAATGGCCTGACACCCCTCTAAGAGAACTAAAGGCAAGGGTGGCCTAGCCCACATTTACCTTTTGTGGTTGAAATCAATTTTTTTACCGATTGGAAATGGTCAAAGAATAAAAATTGAACTGTTTATGGTTGAACAGTGGATTGTTTTTCATGGTACATTTGTTTATTGAAATTAAATTATCGAATGTTTAAATTTTCTACAAGGGACTCGAAAGGACTTGAAAAAAACCTTCTCGTTACTTCTTAAGGTACGGTCACACTGGGCAAATATTTGAAGAAAAACGTCGAATATTTTATTGCCACAATCTGACCACAAAATATTTCTGAGTGGCAAAACAACAAAACAGCTGATTTTGGGGAAACAAAAATATTTGCCAACAAACAAAAAATTGCCCAATAGGAACACAGTGTGACCACGCGAGAACAAATATTTTACTCTATTTATGGCAAATATCTATTTGATCTTAGAAAAATTTTGTAAGTGCAAACAATAAGAAATATCAGCTGGTAAAATCAATGATGTCAGTGTATCAGCTAAACGTTCGAAAGCTGAAATTGACTCACGAAATTGTGTCGTCTTCTTTGTAATTAGCGGGCCAACTAATTGCAGCTACACAAAAATATTTATTACAAATTTTAATAGTCTACATCTCATTTTAGTGCTTACCAAATAGTCAAACTATGCTGCATTCATGTGTAAAAAGTTTTTATAGAGAAGTGATGTATCTGTACGCAGTTCTCTGAACAACCTTTCGTCATTCCGACTACGTACCCATTGCTTTTTTACGCTTTTCCTCCTCTTCCAAGATTATCAAAGATGCTGCTCCACAGCACAAAATCAATACATTTTCAACTTCCTGCATTGCTGGTTTGAAAAGGTTGACAGAAAATAAATTTAGTTTTTTGAGAGTTTGATCAAATATTTTTTTAGTCAAATATTTGTTCAAAGGTGAACACACGTCAAACAGGTTTTCCCAAACTTCTATTTGACAATACTTGACATCTGTGTGAGCAAACAAAAACTGTCAAATATTTGTCGGTAAAGTGAACTCAAAATCAACCCTGTGTTATTTGTACAGAATTTCGAGCAAATGTGATGAAATACAATTTCGTCAAATATTTGCCCAAAGTGGCCTTACCTTTAGACTTCGGCGGCTTTAGAAAAACGCAACATTACGATACGTTTTAAAAACATTATGGCCGTAATACCTTCACTAGCACATCCAACACCTAGACTTCCGAGATACTAGCGGAAAGACGAGCTATATGCCAATCTCATGATAATATAGGGTGATCCAACTAGAGGTATTTTTTCAGAACAAAAACAATATATAAAAATTCAAGTCAAGTGTGGAATCTTTATTGGTAATTTGAAAGGACATTTTATGGCATACATTTTTTGAAAAGAATTACCTTCAAATGTTGACAACTGTTTTATGGAAAAGAGCATTCGGTGAAAAACGGGAAGAAACCCTTTTTTCGACCAACATGTTCTTCAGTGATGAGGCCCATTCCTGGCTCAACGGCAAACTCAATACTCAAAATTGCATTTGGGTTGAAGAGCAACAAGAAGAGGTTCAAGAGGTGCCATTATACCCAGAGAAAACCACAGTGCGATTTATAGGCCGGTGAAATCAACGGTCCATATTTTTTCAAAAATGATCAAGGCCGGCACGTAACCGTGAATGGTGCTCGCTATCGCACCCTGATATCGGACTTTTTTTGCTACCTGAAATTGAAGCCCGTAATCTTGCCGACACTTGGTTTCTACAGGACAGTGCCATTTGCCAAACAGCTATTCAAACAATGGTGCCACTCGCCATACAGCTGCTCAAACAATGGATCTATTGAGAGGTCATTTCAAAAAGCAGCTATTTTCACGTTATGGACAGGTGAGTTGGCCGCCTAGATCGAGTAATAATTTTATCATATCACGTCTATTGCTGACAAACCAGGTTACGTCTATGCTGACAAACCAGCTATGATTCAGGTTATGGAAGCCAACATAACGCGTGTTATAAAAGCCATACCGGTCGAAATGCTCGAACGAGTCATCCAAAATTGAACCCTCAGAATGGAAATGGAAATGAGGCGTAGTTGCAGCCAACATTTGAAGGAAATTATATTCAAAAAATAAATGCCATAAAATGTCTTTTCAAATTACCAATAAAGATTCCATACCTGATTTTATATTTTTTTTTGTTCTGAAATAATACCTCTAGATGGATCACCCTATATCATACTCAGACTCTGATTCGTTATCCCTTTTTGTGTTTTGATACTTCGACATGAAGTGTGTATCCTTATGGACGGACTTATGATCCATTTAACCTCGGATGTACCCGCAGAAAGCAGCACCATATGTGACGCGCAAAATAGAAAGGGACCTAAGGCTAAAACCCAGTTTTGTTCAGGAGAGCCATTTTAAAGATTAGGTCCCTTTCTATTTGCGCTTAGAAACGTCGACTTCACTTTCATAAAACGCTCATATCTCTGGGAGGAAACACTTTTGGGGGATGGGCTCGGTCTCATTCGATCGGTCTCTCAGATGTTGTCCACATCAAAAAAGAAGAAACAAATGAAAATTGATTTTTTTACCCTTAGGTCCCTTTCTCTATGCGCTGTCACATATGCCAATGAGACACAGATGTCTCAGACACAGTATCCGAACTAAAGCTTATATTCTTGAGCGACATTCCCGCCTCATGATGTTTACCTCTTAAGCCCTGACGCTTAGACATGCTTTAATAACTAAAATCGAAAAAAATATAACATTCCAGCAACTGTCGCATTTCCTTAAAACCCATCATCCATTCAATGGCACTTTATCGAAGGGGGGCGGGGCACAGGCGAACACTGTGTTGTTACACTTGTAAGTCCTCCTCTCAAAGTGTGTTTACACGTTGGCCGGCCATCACTGCCAGCCCCGCGCGTATTGTCAGCCAAACAATGACATTTCTTTGAAATTGCCTTCAAGTTTCAATACAGTTTAGAATAGAAACCAACAAAAAAAAACACAAGAAAAATAATATCGAATTGAAGGACTCTCAAGGAGATCAGTGAAGGCTTAACTAGTGAACGGTGGAAAGCACTTGTCCAGCCCGCCGGGCGACAGCAGCAGCACCAGCAATTTAATCCGTAGCCTAACCACAACAACAGACCACACAGGATGGACAGAGAGTGAATTATGTAAAAGAACATAACAAAAGGAAAGACAGACTGTTAGTCCACGCTGGCTGGTTGGCTGGTTGGCTGGCCGGCAGACGGTCAGACCTAAGGGGCATACCAATCAAATGTGACGATAAAGCGAACCGAGGGAGAGCCAAACTGCATGAATAGGGTGCTCGACAATGCCCAGCATGTAGAAGGATATATTTTTTTAATGCTGTTGCAATGACATGTCAGGCGACATTTTTGCATTTAAATCACTCTGTGACGCCTGGTGAATGGGCACAAGTGGTCGTGGTGGCGGTCTGGGTGGTGACGCTTGGCTGCCCTCTTTCCGGCTGCCGACTTGATGGTTCAACTCTTCCGAGTGCATATGAAAATCAACCTCATTCATTCCGGTATTTCATTCATTGACAACCAGTCAACATTTTTCAAAGCACCTCCCCGCGATTTCCATTTCCCCCAAATACCCTCGGCTGCACATTTTAGCCAAGCTTCGTTTTATTTTTCCATTAAAATTTAATTTTTGTTGTTGTTGTTTTGAGTTTTGCGCAAACATCAGAGAACGTAAATGTTGAATGACTCTTTTGTGGGTCAACGTTTTCCAAGGAGGTTAACTATGACGAAATCGGAACAACAAAACAGCCAGCCACTATACACACACACACACTCACCTACACCAACACCTTTTTACATATGCATGTATAGACACGCACTAGAAGCAAATATACTCAGCAATATTCAGAACTACAAAACGCCACCTAAATCACGCCAACAGCGACCTTCAGAGTAAAGAGGTAAGTGGGAGAAACGGAAACGCTCGAGGAAACCCCCGCCAATGCTTTAATTTGGGGATTCAGTGGGGGTTGCAAGAAGGGGGGACATTTTAAATTTTTCCTAAACTGAAAAGGGAAAACATGGTTTGAAGAAAACCATACAAAACTAAAAACAACACCATGGAAACTGATTCAGGTAACACACGAGACTACCCCTTTTTTAAATAAAAAAATAATTATTATAAAAGAACGATAGCTTCTATATTGTTCAAAGTATCGTCTATCGCTAGACACTAGCTTCTAGCCGATAGCTTTTATTTTGTCAAAGTATTGTCTAGCGCTAGCCACCACTTTCACATCATGAAGGCAGAACATGAATACCGCCTCCGAAAAACGATTCATATTTTGTGGCTGTACGCCAACCTTACCAAATTTTTGTGAGCTTGACCAGCTAGTAATGCAAGTTTTTCCAATTGTTATTCTTCGAAAACGCTCAATGTTACCAAAGTCATTCTGCCGGCAAAAAATTCATCAAGGTTTGCCATTTAAACATGCATCGTTTTACCCCTACCGAAGAAGCAGAAATATTTTAAAATTTCTATCAAAAATCTGGTTCAGTTGTAACATCCCTGCTTGACGGAATTCCGGAAAGGACTAGTTTTCGATAGCCTCTAGCCGATAGCTTTTATTTTGTTCAAAATATTGTCTAGCGCTAGCCACTACTTTCACATCATGAAGGCAGAACACGAATACCGCCTCAGTTAAATGATTTATCCTTTGAGGCTATACGCTAATCTAACCAAAATTTTGATAAAAGCTTGACCAGTTAGTAATGAACGTTTTTCCAATTGTTATACTTCGAAAAGATTTAAAGAAAATTCTGCCGGCAAATATTCACCAAGCATTGCCATTTAAACATGCATCGTTAGAAGCAGAAATATTTTAAAATTTCTATCAAAATTCTGGTTCAGTTGTAACATCGCTGCTTGACGGAATTCCGGAAAGGACTAGGAATTCCTAACGTAGAGTCATGGTCGAATGGGTCCTTATATCCAATAAATCAGGCGTTCCTTGTTATACCGACGGCTCGACGTTGGACAACGAAACTGTAGCTCAAAAAACCTTTGCATTGAAAAATAATTTTGTCTGCCGGATCACAATACGGCATTTCAAGCTGAGATTAAGGCCATTAAGAAAGGCGTACCATGGTTCAACTCAAATAAATATTACGACAATGTAGAGATTTGCATAGACAGCCAAGCAGCGAACCCTTCGGGAATAGTGCCCAAAAACTATTCCCTTCTGGAATACTATCCCAGAAGGGAATACTTTTTGGGCACTGGTGAAGCGCGCTTATAACTTGCACAGAAAAATTTTGTACACCGATGAAAAAACTTTTACCGTTCAGGAAAAACTTAGGGGTTTTCAGAAAACTAGCATTTCGATTTTTTTTAAAACCGCATTTTAAAAAAGCCCCACAGTCGGATTAAAAACCGGCATTAACCGATATTCTGGTCTCAGCATTTTGCCTAAGAATGACAATTATTATCCGAATTAGAAGTATCTGAATCTGAATTTAGCCAGATTTTAAAAATAAGATCATGTTTGAATTTCTGTTTTTGGTTCTCATATGTCCGAGTTAAAATTGGTAAGATTTTCGGACATAGGGACCATCACCCAAATTAAGCCAAACTACAAAAAAAAAATTATTTTTATATAAAGGGTGTTTCTTTAGATGTGTGGTTTTCAAGCTGGCCACGGAGTTGGCCTTTTTGACAGCTTATCTTTGATTTATGTTCAGTTTGGTTTGCCATTTCATAATAAGTAGACTTACTCCGGGACAACGTTTGCAAATCGTGGTGAATGGCCACCGTTCCAAAATGAAATGGCCACCTTTCCTGCTTTTTATAAGAACATTTTGGTCAGCGATGAAGCTCACTTTTTCTTTAATGGCTACGTAAATACCAAAATTGTCGCATTTGAAGTAATGACAATCCACAAGCCATTGTTGAGATGCCTTTAAATCCTCAAAAATTCACTGTTTGGTGTACTCTATACGTATAGGATCCATATTTCTTTTAAAATGAAGCCGGCCATAATGTTACAGTCAATAGGTAGGTCAATTAGGAGGGACATAAATACTGTTACAACATTGAACACACCCATTTCAATAGTAGAACCGAACATACCCCGATAATGTCATATGGGTTTTGAAAGCTAGCCTCAATAGCTTTAGTCTGCAACGGGTTTCTAAAATTGTTTCAACTTTCATCGTGGAGTGGTCAGATAATGAAAACCGTATCGCTGTAATAGCGCTTTTCAAGTGTGAAATGAAAAAAGCGATATTTTCAAAACGCTCCGGCCACTAGGGATTAGACGCATGTTCGTCTACCGATGCAGAAAACTGTTTGAGGCGACTGGAGATGTAAAAAACCGCCACCGGTCGAGCCGCCCACGCTCTGTTCGAACACCGCGTGTCATCAAAGCCGTTAAATCAAGAATTCACAGAAATCCGCTCCGAAAACATAAAATCATGGCCCGTGAGATGAATATCACGCAAAAATCCATGAGTCGAATCATTAAAAAAGGCTTGGGACTTGGGGCTTTCAAACGACGTACTGGACATTTATTGACTGCAGCTTTAGAAAAAATAGGATTGAAATATGCAAACTTCTTTCGGTGAAGCACGCTGATAACTTGCACAGAAAAATTTTGTTCACCAATGAAAAAATTTTTACCGTCAGAAAAAGTTAACAAGCAAAAATATAGAGTGCATCTAAGGAAGCATCTGAACTGATCCCAAGAGTGGAAAAGGGTCATCACCCAGCTTCAGTCATGGTTTGGTGGGGTGTCTCTTACGATGGGGTCACTGACCTGCATTTCTGCGAACAAGGAGTCAAAACATTGGCTAAAGTTTACCAAGAAACCATTTTGGAAGCTGTTGTGAAGAGGTTCGTGCAGCTATTGACGATTGGGCAGTGTGCCTTAAGGCCTGTGTTAAGGCAAAAGGCGGAAATTTCGTATAAGTAGATTCTTTTTGGATACGATATACATCAATAAATATATTAAAAAAATATTTGGTCCAAAAACATTCAGTACTTTTTATTTTAAAGCATAAAACGTGTGTAACAGTATTAATGTCCCTACTTAGTAGAGCCATGATTAATGACTTTTTCGTGCCTGAGTTGGAGGATGTGGACGACCTTTGGTTCCAACAAGACGGCGCTACATGGCATACAGCCACCGAAACAATCAATTTATTGAAGAAAACTTTTGGTGAGCGCATCTTATCTCGAGTCGTGGGAATGTAGCGTGGCCTTTAAGATCCTGCGATTTAACACCGCTGGAATTTTTTTTGTGGGGCTATGTAAATTCGCTTGTTTACGCAGATAAGCCCGATACTATTGACGCCTTGGAAGAGAATATTCGGCGCGTTATTGCTGACATACGGCACAATTGCTGCAAAAATTGGTCAAAAATTTGGATTCTTGGTTGGAATTTATCCGAGCCAGTCCACTTGAAATCATCCTTAAAACATAATGGAAAAGTCTTATCTTTATAATAAAGCTTTATTATTGGCCATAAAATTAAATTATATTTGTTTTATTTCTGCTTGAAAACCACACGCCTGAAAAAAAAACCGCCGTTATAACTTTTAATAGTTATTTTACCGCCATATGTCCATGTCTATGGCAAGCCATTTTTTGAGCAGAGGCAAATTTTACAGGGAGTATCAAAAACTAAGCCTATACGAGGGTTGCTATATAAAGGGTGTTTTTTATTGAGGTATAGAACTTCGAATTGAAATAAAACACAAGAAAATCGTTTTAATGTCCATCAATTTGGCTTTATTGGAAGGATAATTTTATGCCATTAATGTTTAAATATGATTTCGGGCATGTGGCCGCCGCGGCTGGCTCGAATAAAGCCAATTCTACAGGTCCAATTTTCAACCACTTTTTCGAGCATATGGGGCCGTATGTTGGCAATAACGCCACGAATGTTGGCTTCCAAGTCCCCTAACGTTTCTGGTTTGTTGGCGTAGACGAGCGACTTCACATATCCCCAAAGAAAATAATCCAATGGTGTCAAATCACACGACCTTGGTGGCCAATTGACAGGTCCATTCCGCGAAATTATGCGCTCATCAAATGTTTCCTTCAATAATTCGATTGTGACGTGCGCTGTGTGGCATGTAGCGCCGTCTTGTTGGAACCACAACTCATCCACATTCATGTCATCCAATTCGGGAACAAAATAGTCGGTTATCATGGCTCTATACCGGTCTCCATTAACGGTAACTGACTCTCCAGCATTATTTCGGAAGAAGTATGGCCCAATGACTCCACCAGCCCATAGAGCACACCAAACAGTCAGTTTTTGCAAGCGTTGTTCTTTTGTCAACCTGTTCATGATGAAATGGCAAACCAAACTAAATATTAATCACTTGACAGCTGACAAAATGGCCGCCAGTTAAAAAAGTGATGCCAACTTAAAGTTCTATACCCCAATAAAAAACACCCTTTATATCTCTGGCCTAGGCAACCCTAAGTGTTGCCATCTGACATTTCTATTGGTAAGTTTGACAGTTTTTAGCATAAACGTAATCGGAACGCTTTGACGTACGACCATCGTTTGTGTTGTTTACAGTGACTTGAAAAAATCAATTTGGCAAATAAATGGAATAAACTCGTGAACATTTTCGTGCGATCATTTTTCACAACTTTCGACGTGGATTATGACGACAAGAGTGCATCGATGAACTTAAATCTTTGTATGGCGATGAAGCACCATCCTATACCACTGTGAAAAACTGGTTTAATGAATTCAATCGTGGCCGACACTCGCCCAAAGACGAAGGTCGTCCAAAAACTGCCGTTATGCCAGAGAACATTGATGCCGTGCCTGACTGATAATGCAAAATTGTCATGTGACATACCGTGAGATAGAGGCATCCTTGGGCATTTCTTGCACCAGCATATATTCGATATTGCATGAACACCTGTCCGTAAAAAAGGTTTGTTCTCCTTGGATCCCGCACAATTTGACAATCGCTCAAAAAAGGCTCGTGTCGATTGGTGCAAAGTAATTTTTAAAAAAATACGATCGCGGTGCTTGAAAAGTCTTTTATAAGATCGTCACAGGTGACGAATCATGGATCTAAGCGTATGAGCCCGAAACAAAACAGCAATCGACCGTGTGGCTCTTCGAAGACGAGCCAAAGCCAACGAAAGTTGTTCGTGGAAGAAGCACTTTGAAGCAAATGGTCGCCTGTTTCTTCGGCAAAACTGGTCGACTGTTCCGCTTCCGCAACGTAGGACGGTCCATTCTGAGTGTTACACCACAATTTGTTTGCCTGAAGTCTACGGAGAAATTCGAAAAACGAACAAGAGAAGACAAATCATTGTGCACCATGACAATGCGAGCTCTTACATATCGGCTCAAGCCAGTGCCTTTTTGACCGGCCAAGACGTCGAGTTGATGGGTCATCCGCCGTACAGCCTTGACCTGGCACCCAATGACTTCTTTTTATTCCCACACATCAAGAAAAAAAAGCGTGGTCAACGATTTTCGTCGCCAGAAGATGCTGCTGAAACGATGTTTTGAAGGTGTCTCAATCGGAGTGGAAAAAAAGTGATTCGACAAATGGTTTGAGCGCATGCAAAAGTGTACTTCATAAATCAAGCTGGAGAATACTTTGAAAAACAATAAAACTATTTTTGATGATAAATATTCGCATTTTCATTATTAGGCTAGAGATATATATAGCAGTCCTCGTATAACTCTAATCGGTCCAAAATTAGTTGTTTGTCAATCGCAATATAAAATAAAAAATTTCATTGAAATTGGAATTAAAATGAATGTTCTAGAGTGGTTGTAACGGGTGGCCCATTTAAAATTTTAAATTTGAATCGGCTGTAAAAAAAGTACGGATACTTTTTTCAAATTTCTGCTTTCATTGGAAAGTTTGAACTCTGTCATTTAATAATGAAGCACAAGATCATTCATATGACTATCACAACATGGCTCGGCAGTACCTCATCCGATTAAGCCAATTTTTCAGTACAATTTCCAATGTTTCGGGTCGAATCTCTTCAATGACACTTCGAATTAATGTTTCAACGCTTTAATTGTCTCTGAATGCTTTGCGTAACATTTATACTTAAAAGCTCCCCGCAGAAAATAATCCAAAGGGCTCAAATCTTAGCTCCGAGACGGCCAATTGACATCAGAATTTAGGCTGATTATTCGATTTTCAAATACAGTGCGTAAAATATCAATGGTTGCGTTGGATGTGTGACCAAATGTCGTCCATGTCATTCCCTTGCATTTTTGGAAGCAAAAATTCGTTGGCGCTGTAACGCACACCGTTAACAGTTACAGCGGTTCCTTGTTCATTTACAAAGAAAAACGCCCCCATGATGCCTCCAGCCAAAAATCCACACTTAACAGTGCCTCGTTGTGGATGCATTGGTTTCATAATAGGCACATGTGGGTTCTTTGAAAACCATATGCGGAAATTTTGAACGCACTGAGAAAGTACTCGGGTTGGTTTGCCCAATAACGATCCATTTTCATGAACGCGCTTAAGAAATTGACGTCCAAACTGAACTGAGGGCAGATCGTTTTCCAAAACTAAATGAAAATCGGACAACAATTGCAACTTGTAGTTTGAAAACAAGCTTTCGAAAGACGGCAGACGGACGGACGTACAGATATCGTAAAAACGAATCAACTGGTGATTTTGAGTCGAGCGGTTCACTTAAAGGTGGGTCTAGTTTAAATATTTTGATATAAACTTTTTGGTACTTGATTATGGTTTTTTTTTGGTTTTACATACAACCGAAAACCGTAAAACCCGACTGCGAAAACTAGGTAAACCGACCGGCATGAGTTTTGGCTTTTTTTGAGAAACCAACTGTCGGGTTTGGACATAAAACCGGACTTTAGGTTTTCGGTTGTGGACGCTCTTATTGCATAATGAAATTTGGCCCAGTTCCTTATGATCGAGTAGTTACCAGCTCAAATAAAAATGGGTAATAGTGGTTCATATTGGTTTGTAGCCCCAGTACAAAGGACTCTTCCCGAGTTTACATACAACCGCTTTAGAACAACCATTTTAATTCATATCTCAATCAAATTTGTTGTAGCATTCTTGGAGCAGTAGGACCGTACGGGAGAATGTTTTGATACAGTCTTTATACAAATTATTTTGGGCAGAAGAGCCGTCAGCCTCGACTCGTGAACGGTGCTCTCTATCGCGAGATGATAACGGACTTCTTGTGGCCATAAAATTTATGATATCCACCTGGACAATATGTGGTTCCTACAAGATGGTGCCACTTGCCACACAGCCAACAAAACAATGACAATTTTGTGCTAGAAATTCAGTGGCCGTGATATCTCACGTCGTGTGAATTGGCCGCCACGGTCATGTGAATTGGCACCGTTTCTTCTGGGGAAAAAAGTGTACATCAATAAGCCAAGAACAATGCAAGAGCTTAAGGATGCAATAATTCGGCACATTAGCGACATTGAACCTCCATTATGTGCTAGAGTCATTAAAAATGTGGACCATCCGAGAGAGGTATGCCGCCACCGAAGCCGGGGTGAGCATTTGACAGATATTTTATTTTACACATAATTGCCATTGATACTTCTATCGTAATAAAATAAATATCAAGATAATTTTGTAAAAACATTTTGTTTTATTTACAATTAACAATGTGTGTTTAGTTGGACCAGTTTTAAATGATAAGCAGGAAATTGAAGAAGCCTTTCCCACATTGGGATTTTCATCACACGAAAGTATTTTTTGGGGTCTTCGATCAATTATTTAAGGTAATGCTAATATATTGTTAAAGTAATATGTGTGTTCGAGGCTCCAAAACAGATACTTTAGTATTTTGAGTAACAACAATTAGACAATTCTGAACAATATCTGAACTCTATCGAGAATGGTTTTGAAAATGGTTTACAACTTTTTTTTGTAGAACAAAAATATTTTCTTCTTTTTTACATTCAGAATTAACCATGACATAAGCTCAGAATTCTTTCAGAATTCGGTTCGAAATGTCGGTAAAACACCAGAATTTAAAAAGACTTAATGCCAGAATTCTGACCAAAGTCGTTCAGAATTAGTTCAGAATTTGATACGAGAAATCGAAATTTCCTTTCGAATTTCCCAAGACTACAATTCAGAATTCGGTCAGAAATCGGTTTGAAATGTCGGCAAAAACATCAGAATTCCCTCAGAGAAGTAGTTCAGAATTCGTGTCAACCTTCTCATATGTTTTTCGTTACGAACTCGCTAAGAATTCTGATCCGAAGTCGGAACATTTTGCCGATTGTCGTACAGAATTCTGACCGAATGCTGAAGGTTTGGTTTGCTGGGATATAAAGAACTTTTATAAATGTGTTTGGAATAAAGTAGACGAGGTCAATTTTTTGAATAAATTCTTAGCGTGGAGTATTATCTGATAAATTTATTTGTTGTTATTTTTTTAAAATTGATTTAAATTCTGATATTTCCAGTTATATAGTAAAATTGGGCACTTTTTTATTCGAATCACTTTTTGTTATTCGAGGTTAGTTTTCGAATAAATTTCTAGCGTGGAGTATTAACTAATATTTTATTTGTTGTAATTTTTTTAAAATTGATTTTTAATTTTAATTCACATATTTCCAGTTAAGTCGTAATAATGGACACTTTTCTATTCGAATTACTTTTTTATTCAAAATCAGTTTTTCATTAAAAAATTCTAGCGTGGAGCATTTATTTATATTTTATTCGTTGTAATTTTGAAAAATTGATTTAAATTTGAATTCTCATTCTCAGTAATGTTGGAGACTTTTTTATTTTATTAAGTTTGAATTTAAGTTGTATTCTTGTAACGGCCGATGGCAATGAGTTTAATAAAACCTCCGTAGCTATGGAGTTAAAATAATTTTTCAATGTTTATCTTTAGGTTTTAAACACAACTAGTCACTACTTTAGTTTATTGCACAAACAATTTAAAATTTCGCACAAAAATGCTTTATCGCGGAAACGAAATATTTCTAATTTTTTTGTTTGGTTTCAATACGCGAATTTTTTTAAAAAATCGTGAAGCATTTATTGAAATTCTTTAAGAAACCTTTAATATTTCGTCTTCACATATATATTTTTAATTTGTTTAATAACTTTTACATTTTTTTGTGTTGTTTAGCTTCGTTTTCTAGCACGTCTACGCGACGAAAAGACGTTGGAAGATATAGACGGGGGGAGAATAACAACTGTTTGAAGTTAAGATTTTTTTGTGTTTTGTATGAATATTCGGCGAAAGTATAGAAGAGCCGTTGCTTCTGCTGGTTTTTTCTAGGTTCGGTCTCGTTGTTGTCGCACGCGTTGCTTGAGTAAGACTGAATTGTGATTTGTTGCTGTTGCGGTGTGTTTCCATGTTCAAATGGGAGCAAAGAAGGGAAAATCCAAAACAGGCAATTTTCATTCATTCTTTGCTAAGCTGGTCGTCCGTTCGTTGGGTTCGTCTTTCGTGCGCTCACTCGTTCGATCGCTCGTTCGAACGTACGTTCGTTGTTGCTATTTTACCGCTTTTTTTAATGGCATTGTTGGTCTTGAGCTTCACTTGCTTTTGTTGTTGTGGTAGCGCTGTTAATGGTGTTGTTGTTGCTGGTGCTGATGTCTCCTCCATTCTTTTCGCATTTTGACGGCAGACAGACGACCACTACAATAAGAATAACAACATGTTCGTGGTGTGCTGTGGCAGACAGTGTTGCCCGTTTGGACTTTTAAAGAGCTTTTAACGTTTATTTTCAGTTTTTACACTTTAACCACACACAGAGAAAAAATATGGTTACTATATGGTCACGGCAATAATAGTATGTTATCTGCAATAATACTATGGTCGTCGCAACCATAGTATTGTTTTTAGAATTTCATTTTATAGTATGATTACGGCAATATTAATATTGTTGAAATGTAACAATAGTATTGTTGCCAAATTTAAAAATGAAAATATGGTTTTAGCAACAATATAAATATGGTTGGTGGAGCAAAAGTATTGTTTTCATGGGTTTTATGTTAACAATATCATGATTACGGCAATCATACCGGCAAAATTGTATTTTTTTTTAATTTGACAATGTTATTTTTACGAATCTTACGCAATAATAGTAAACATAATTAAATTTTTTCAAAACAAACTACGAATTAGTATAACTGAAATATTTTATATAAATACATTTTTTACTGTTTAATAAATCACTCCTATTATTACATAACTTACTTAATAAAATTCTCTAATGTTAAATAACAACTTAACCCAATCTTTACAAAAAATTTTGGGAACCATAGTATGATTGTGTGTAAGTCATACTATGGTTGTGAGGAACATACTATGGTTGTACGTTAAACATACTATGGTTATGATGATCATAATATGGTCGTGGGGATCATATTATGGTTGAATGTGAATAATAATATGGTTGTGGGGATCATAGTATGGTTGTGTGTGAATAATTCTATTGTTGTGAGGACTATAATATTGTTATGGGGATCATAGTATGGTTGTGTGTGAACCATACTATTGTTGTGATGATCATAATATTATTGTGCTACAACCATATAACCAACAATAGTATGATCCTCTTCGAATATTGTCACCCCAACCATACTTTTTTTCTGCGTGCAGTAATAAGTCTACAGTCGAACAGATTACATAAAATGTAACCATCAGTTGACCCAGTTAACAAATGCTCGTGGTTATGACAACCGAATTCAAAATTTTCTTCAGCCTATTATTTAAAACAACAACCAATACATGTACGAATTCAGTTCGAATAATTATCCTAATTAGTTAGGGTTACAGATACTCTGTCTCTTTAACCGATACTGTCAGTTCCCACTACTGAAAATTACTGTGTACCTAATCAACATTCGGTTGTGGCAAAAAATCTGGTCTCTATGCCTATTATTAGGTTTTTTTTTAAATTCAGATGTTAAAATTGTAAATATAATGGTCGACACTCGATCTTAAAAATCGATTTCAAGTAAGTTTCGAATGCTGTTTTTTCAAAGCATTAATACTTATATAATATTTAGTTGCTGTCAGCAATTGTTTTCATTTTTATTGGAAACGTCTCCAAACACCTTTTCAATCTGCAAAAAAATTATTAGAACTTTAATTTGTATAGCCCTTGTAGACACAGCTTTAATTTGTAAAGCCCTTTTAGACACAGCTACGAGGGTTAATATATGTGACGCGCAAAATAGAAAGGGAGCTAAGGTTAAAAACCAGTTTTGTTCAGGAGAGCCATTTTAAAGATTAGGTCCCTTTCTATTTGCGCTTAGCATCGTCGACTTCACTTTCATAAAACGCGCATATTCCTGGGAGGGAACACTTTTGGAGCATGGGATCGGTCGTATTCGATGCTCAGATGTTGTCCACATCAAAAAAAAAGTAAAAAGTTGATGAAAAGTTTTGTTCAGGAGAGCCATTTTAAAGATTAGGTCCCCTTCTATTTGCGCTTAGAATCGTCGACTTCACTTTCATAAAACGCGCATATTCCTGGGAGGGAACACTTTTGGAGCATGGGATCGGTCGTATTCGATGCTCAGATGTTGTCTACATCAAAAAAAGGTCCCTTAGGTCCCTTTCTCTATGCGCTGTCACATATATATTTCTGGCCGAGGCAACACTAAGTGTTGCCTGGCGCCATCTGACATTTCCATTGGATAGTTTGACATTTTTTAGCATAAACGTACTCAGAATGTTTTTCCGTACGACCATCAATTGTGTTGTTTACAGTGACTTGAAAAAATCAATTTGGCATAAAAATGGAATTAACTCGTGAACATTTTCGTGCGATCATTTTTCACAACTTTCGACGTGGATTATCACGACAAGAGTGCATCGATGAACATAAATCTCTGTTTGGCGCTGAAGCAACATCCTATAGCGCTGTAAAAAACTGGTTTAATAAATTCAATCTTGACCGCCGCTCGCTCAAAGTGAAGGTCGTGAAGATCGTCCAAAAACGGCCGTTGTGCCAGAGACCATCGATGCGTGAACTTATAATGCAAGATCGTCATGTGACATACCGTGAGATAGAGGCATCCATGGGCATTTCTTCCACCAGCACACATTCGATATTGCATGAACACCTGGCCGTAAAAAAGATTTGTTCTCGTTGGATCCCACACAATTTGACAATCGCTCGAAAAAAGGCTCGTGTCTATTGGTGCACAGAAATTTTGAAAAAATACGATCGCGGTGCTTCAAAAGACGTTTATATGAATCATGGATCTATGCGTATGAGCTCGAAACAAAACAGCAATTGACCGTGTGGGTCTCCGAAGACGAGCCAAATCCAAATAAAGTTGTTCGTGAAAGAAGCACTTTGAGGCAAATGGTCGCCTGTTTCTTCGGAAAAACTGGTCATGTGGCGACTGTTCCGCTTGAGCAACGCAGGACGGTCAATTCTGAGTGGTACGCCACAATTTGTTTGCCTGAAGTCTTCGGAGAAATTCGAAAAAACAAACAAGAGAAGACGAATCATTGTGCACATTGACAATGCAAGCTCTCACACATTGGCTCAAACCAGCGCCTTTTTGACCGGCCAAAAAGTCGAATTGATAGGTCATCCGCTATACAGCCCTGACTTGGCACCCCATGACTTCTTTTTATTCCCGCACAACAAGAAAAAAAATGCGTGGTCAACGATTTTCGTCGCCAGAAGATGCTGTTAAAGTATTCAAAAACCATGTTTTGGAGGTGTCTCAATAGGAGTGGAAAAGTGCTTCGACAATTGGTTTGAGCGCATGCAAAAGTGTATAAAAGAATACTTTAAAAAACAAATTAAACATTTTGATAAATATTCGCATTTTCATTACTAGGCCAGAAATATATATATATATAGCAGCCCTCGTATCAAGTATACATAAATAGTTATCCATGCACCAAATTATTTTTTGCAAAGACAGCATAATAACAAAAATAGCTTGATTTCTAAAAAAAATTCTCTATGAAAATGTAGCATATTTTCCATTAACAATAGATAGAATTGGTTTGGACTTACAGTATATTGAAATTTAAAATATACAAACGATACATACCTGGAAAGAAAAAAAACAATTAATACAATTTCAATGTTATGCAGTAAAAAAACTTAAAAATAAAAAACATCATGGAAATAAAGTTTGAGATACAGAGAAAAAAATTCGTTGGATATCGGTTGATCCTACAAAAATTCCGTAACAAAGTATGAATTTCGGTTTCAATCACCAAATTTGTATAATCGTAATGAATAAGCGGATCGACATCGTACTGTAGACACAACTAATTGATCGGTCATAGCAATTAAACGCTTAAAATGTATTAACCCTATCAACATTTGGAAGTTTCTTTCATCGTCCGTCGTCTAATGCGCTACGCTTTAGTCACTTCCAGACGATAATTGGAAGATAGTTTGAATTTTACAATAACAATTTACATACATTACAGTCGTCTTTAAATCAACCAGACGTCAGTTGGAAGATTGTTTGTTGTTTACAACACCAGCCGAAAATCACATGTGCCGTTATGGACATATTAAACAAAAACAAAATTATGCACTTCTGCAGTCGCAGACAATTAGAAGAAGTGAGAACAATGCAAAAAAGAAGTTTTTAGACATCATCGAGATTATTGGTATTTTGTCTTTTGCTGTGATCGGTCAGTGATAAAGTGTGGTTTTGTTTTGCAATTGTTATTGTTGTAGTTTTTACATATTTTTTATCCCACAATATAAGTGAATTATCTGTAAAGGCAAAAAAATAAAAAGCAAAAGAGAGGCAAATAAAATAATAATAAATATATATGGGAGTACAACGAGTGGTAAAAATGTAATAAAAAAAAATTTGATACAGGTCATATTGAAGAAAGTTGCGATGTTGATGTTTCGTCAAGTGATAGTTCAAGTGACTCTGAAGATTATGTTGATAGAAACAGTCGATTTGAGGAAAAAAGATTTGTATCATAAGGCCACTTAAAAGTGACTAAAAGGCACTATGAAGTGACTTCTGAAAGGCACTCAGAAGTAACTTCCTATAAGTTACTAAGAAGTGACTTCTAAAAGGCACTCAGAAGTAACTTCCTAGAAGACACTAAGAAGTGACTTTCACGACGGCACTCAGAAGTCACTCCCAAGATGGCACTAAGAAGTGACTCTTTATAGTTACGCAGAAGTGGCTTCTGGAAGTTAACTCCGGGGGTACAACTTCTTTATACGGAAGACACTTCTACGATAAGAAAATGGTATCGCAGACGATGAATTTTAACTTCCTAACGTCACTACTTAGTCACTTCCGCGATAGAAAATGTTGGCAGGGAAGTTGCGATAACTGGTAGTTGTGGTTTTGTTGCTGTAACGGAATATTGGTGATGATATCTAAATTTTAATTATTGCTTAACGTTACAGAGTAATATTTGGTTGAACTGATAAAATACTCTAGGTGCATGAAACCTCAATCATTCGGTTGGCAAACAAATTCGGTTGTATCAACGAATCTGTTCTCTATGTGTATAATGTGCTTGACCACCACACAAGTAACCAAGGTTTAAAGCCGCCTAAAAAACCTTCCGACATTGTTACAGCGGCGATTTTTCACCCGCAAAAAATCCTGGTGACTTTTTTGTAGGGTGGGCCATTTGAAATTTTAGATTTGCATTCGCTGTAAAAAAAAGTACTGACAATTTGTTCAAATTTCTGGTTTTATTGGAAAGGTTGAAAGTTGTCATTTAATAGTGGAATGCCATACGATGCGTTTTCACTTCGCCCAATGGGCGGACGATTGTTTGGCAGGAGATGATGAATTTTACCGAAAAATCTTGTTTACAGATAAAGCTCATTTTCAGCTCGGTGGCTAGGTCATTAAGCAAAATGACCGCATATATGGTTCGAAGAATCCATACGTGACTACTAAGAAGCCAATGCATCCACAACGAGTCACTGGTTGATGTGTACTTTGGGCTGGCAGCAATGATTGGGCCATTTTTCTTCGAAAGTGAACGTCAACGGTGAGTGTTACCGCGCCATGCTCAACAAATTTTTGTTTTCAAAAATTCAAGAGAATGACATGGACGACTTTTGGTTTCAACAGGACAGGGCCACCTGTCACACAGCCAAAGCAACCATCGATATTTTACGCATTGTATTTGAAAATCGAATTATAAGCCGATATTGTGATGGCAATTGGCCGCCTAGGAGCTGTGATATGAGCCCTATGGAGTATTTTTGTAGGGAGCCATTAAAGGTAAATGTTACGCAAAGTATTCAGAGACAATTGAAGCTGTGAAACATTAAATCGAAGTTGCCATTGACGAGATTCGACCCGAAACAATCGAAAATGTATTAAAAAATTGGGTTTATCGAATGAGGTACTGCCGAGCTAGTTGTGTATGAATGATATTGTGTTAAATCACAAAGTTCGGCTTTTCCAATTACACGAGAAATTTGAAAATATTTTAAGTACTTTTTTTTACAGCCGATTCGAATTGAAAGTTTAAAATCTCCCAGGAAAATATAAATTGTAAATCTTGCGTATATTTTTATGAAAATGGTCCAAAGGTCTGTAAGGTTTTGCTTTTAACACACAATCAGTGGGAATCCATCGAATTTCGCAAAATAATATTTCAATACTCGCCTCGTACCCGCAAAAGCAATAAAAAACTACGCGCATTCGCAAAACTATCAGCATTCGATACACCTTCATTACATCCCAAATATTTACCTCTAAAACATGTAAAAGCTTTTGTAGCTGTTGCATTCGCCTTTTTTACCAAACAAGCATTTATAGCTTTATTCACCTGCTGGCAACTCTATTGCATTTCTTTGTGCACAATCATCGCACTATAGTGAGTGCGAGAGTGTGCCTGACACAATAACACTTGTTTTTTTTCTTTTTTTGATTATTTGTTTCTTTTCTTTCATTCTTTCATGTCTTTATTTCGCTATTGTTATTGCTCGAATCAAAACATAATCAAAACAAATATTATTGTATGTTCGTTCGTTCGTTCTTATGCTCTTTGCAATCTCTCATTGATACTCACGCATGGTTTTTGGTCTGTTCTCGCACTATCTCTCTCTCTCTTTTTAAGTCTCTCCGGCAGTGTTGCCGTTTTGGTAGAATTCTACCAAATTTGGTCGGACGAATTTCAATTTTTTAATTTTGGTCGGATGGTAGGCCCAAACTGATTATGGTAGATTTTTGAATAAAAATTTCAAATATATATTTTTATTATAATTTACCATGTGTTGCACATAATTTTATTTATAAATATTCACAGTTTACAAAATCATTACTATGTGTGAAACGCCATCTATGGAACGAGGCCAAAGTACAAAATCATTTGCCGTTTACTCTGATGCATATAAATGCAATAAATGTAAACAACATGTAAAGACTAATAAATGTTAACAGTATCATGCTTTGTAAAGAATTAATCACGAACAAAGGTTCGCATACTGTATGGTCAGCTAAAAAAGACTTTAAAACACCGAATAAACTGTAGTGAATTGAAAATATGTTAAACATGATCTCGGATTTACTGACAAATGATCTCCAAAATCTCTGTATATATAAGAGATTTTTTTTGTTTATATAGTTTTGTATATATTTTTATTTAAAGACTTAAAATAATAGACTGAATTTACATTATTTTTTGTTTAATTAATAAAAGTTTTCTATAAATTAAATATTGTTTTTTTCGTTACAATTTTGGTCGGTTTTGACCCAATTTGGTAGGATTTAGAAACAAATTTGGTCGGAAAAAAAAATTTCTTGTGGCAACACTGCTCTCCGGTGCAGACTGGAAAGTGAGCAGAAAAGAGTAGACGGTTTGTTATTGTTTTGAAAAACTTTGATACACGTGATTGCGCTTTTGTTGTTGTCATCGTTGTTGTTGTTCTTGCTGCTGTTGGCGTGGCAATTTTTTGTTTTGGTTACAACAACAAGGTCAGCAGCACCAGCAGCAGCGACGGGGGGTGTTTTACGAAAATGTTTATCAATTTACATAACACTCATACGCACAGTGGCGCAAAGGCATTTGAGGCAATTTAAAAATATGTTTTCTACAATGCGAAATTACAAATGGATTAAAAAAATTAAAGACCAGATATTTAACATTTAAAATGTTAAGGTCTTTTTACCCAGCAGCAACTGAATGGAAATTAGTTGTTGTTGTACAACAATATATTTATTTTGAAGTCTTGTTCGTCTATGGGGGATCTGTTTCGATATCCAATTAAAGGGAACGTGCCATTTGAACTGGATGCGTCCACAGAGACCTGGGGGTCAGCTGAGTGGACTTGGCCGGACAATTGAAGAGGTGCAGCACATTATGTGGGACAGATGTCCGGAATGTTAGCATCAATTCGTGCCCAGTAAGAATTGAGGCGGATGCACCATCCAGATCATAGCTGCGCCGGGCACACGCGCATCTGCCGAGGTAGTACCTTCTCCTTAGGTGAAATCTCCGGGGGAACATCCCTCCCTAGCATCTACATTCACTACATTCATCGGCGTGAATGTTGTCCAGTCCTGCCTGATAGTTTCGATGATCTAAAGGTTATCTCTTATACCGCTGGACCTCGCTCTCTCTCTAGATCATGATGATCGTACCTGGTCTGCCTGGGCGGAGGCAACCTGTCCAAGAGATGGTGGTTAGGATGACTGCTGCGAAAACACCCCAGCAGGTATTGCTTAGGCAACAGGAAATTGTGTCTGCGCATGGTAAGGACCTTCGTCTCCTCATGTAGATGGTCCTCAGAAGACATAAGAAGACACCCTGTTGATGTTCTGAGGGCGGCATTTTGGCAAGTCTGAATTTTCTTCCACTGCGTCGTACTCACGTTCGCCGACCATACAGGTGCTGCGTAGTTTGCTACGGGCCGACCTATCGCTTTGTAAGAGGTCAACAAGGTTTCTTAGTCGGCTCCCCAAGTACTGCCGGCAAGTGACTTGAGGAACTTGTTCCTACGAGGGCGGTTCGGAAAGTTCTTAGCCTATCAATGAAAGAGAAAAGTTAGTTTTTCAAAAATATTTTTATTTTTCAATATAGTCACTGGGAGCTAAATCAGGAGAATAAGGTGGGTGGTCAAGCAACTCGTACTTTAATTCGTTGATTTTAGCCATTGTTAAAACACTCTTGTGCGCTGGTGTGTTGTCTTGATGAAAAATTATTTTTTTGTGTTGTAAGCCAGGACGTTTTTCTCGAATTTGTACATTTAATTGATCTAAAAGGTTGCAATTGTACTCTGAATTTATTGTTTTACCCTTTTGTAGATAGTTAATCAATAAAATACCTTTGAAGTCCCAAAAAAAACCGTTGCCATAACCTTACCAGCCGATTGAATTGTCTTTAGGGCACTTCCTCCAGCTTCAGTCCATTGTTTGGATTGTTCTTTTGTCTCTGGAGTATAGTGGTGGATCCATGTCTCATCAACAGTTACGAAACGACGCTTAAAATCCATTTTATTTCGCTGAAAACGATCCAAACAAGCTTGAGAAATGTTCATTCTTATGCGTTTTTGGTCGACTGTTAACAAGTGCGGCACCCATCTTGCAGAAAGCTTTTTCATCTTTAGTTCTTCATGCAAAATTAAATGGACTCGATCATTTGAGATGCCCATGATATTAGCTATTTCACGCACTTTTATTCGTCGATCATTTAATACCATATCATGCACTTTGGCTACAATTTCTGTTGTTGTTGCTGTTTTGGGACGTCCACTACGTGGTTCACCTTCAATGCTTGTACGACCACGTTTAAATTCAGCAACCCAATTTTTTACTGTTGCATATGAAGGAGCACTTTCGCCTAACACATTCACCATATCATTATGAATTTCTTGTCCCGATTAACCTTTTTTATGTAAATATTTAATGACACCACGCATTTCTAATTTTTCCATTGTAAAAAAATCGCGGATGCGTCTTTTGTGAACACCTGTTTCTGTATGAAGGAGTTGCCAGATCGAAACAAAATTTAACATGTGTTAAATTGTGCTAGTTTTGTGCTAGGCTAAGAAGTTTCCGAACCGCCCTCGTACTTTTGAGTTTATAGCTGTAGCATGTGCAGAGGATCTAAAAAGGCTGTCCAATGTGACCCCAAGGATTTTGGGGTAGTTGGTAGTCGGAATGTTGACGTCATCGACTTTCACATTGAGTGACAACCGCACCTTTGCGGTCCAAGCAGTAAACAGCGTGGCTGATGATTTGGAGGCGGATATTTTCATTTTCCTCACAGTGAAAAAACGTGCCAAGTCAGTGAGGTAACGGTTGATTTCCTCGCAAATGTCATCCACTTTAGGTCCTGACGCCAGAATTGTGCAATCGTCAACGTACGACACAATTTCAACGCCGTCTGGTGGTGCAGGAAGTTTAGAGAGGTAGAGGTTAAACAGAGCCGGGGATATAACTCCATCCTGGGGAACTTCTTGTTTAACTCTACGCGGCTTCGACTTTCTGTCTCTAAATTCTACATATGACTGGCGCCCACACATATAGTTTACGACCCAACGTTTCAAACTGGGCGGAAGGGACGTTTCTTCAATGTCCTCGAACAGAGTGGCATGATTGACCGTGTCGAAGGCTTTTGGTAGGTCAAGAGCCACAAGGGCCGTCCTGTCGTTAGGCTTGTTCTGGTTAAGCAGTTGTTGTCATTCTGTTTGATGTGTAGATTTCCTGTCTTTCGGTAAGGAATGATAGGTTTCTATTTCGCTATGCATTTAAGATGGGTCGTGACAGAAAAATCGGAGACGCGTCTCATTTATATTTAGATTAAGTTTATCTTAATATAAGTAAGATGATGATTCTGTAGATTTTAACAGTTGCATTACAGATGTGGTATAGATTCTTACTCTTATGCGTCGTTGCTACTTCTACAGTCGCTACACGATATACTTGTACATCTAGCCTATTGAACATTTTCTTGTAAACAAGCCTAGAAGTATACTTTCGGGCCTCTTTGGATGTGTTTGTGGATATAAACAGCGACGTATGCTACGAATTCTTATAGTATTACCATTAAGTAACTCTGCAGGAGAGTTTGTGGCTTACCCAGAGAGTTTGAATCCCTTCCTAACAACCATAACGCACGATTAATTAAGTCACCCCTTAATTGTAATTCACCCCTTAATTGTAATTCACCCCTTAATTGTAAGTCACCCCTTAATGTCAAGTTGTTTGCCCAACTTAATTTGACATTTCTTTGTTTCAGAGTTTAAAAAATTTAACCATGGTGAGGTACACAATGGACTAAGACATCTAGCCTATTGTACATTTTCTTGTAAAAAAATACTAGAAGTATTATTTCCGTCCTCTTTGGTTTTGTTTGTGGTCTCAAATAGCGACGTATGCTACATTTTTGTATAGAATTTCCATTGAGTAACTCTGTAGGTGTTTGAGGCTTATCCTGATAGTTTGAACCTCTTCCTGACATACAAAGAGTGGTCCAACCATAACGCACGATGTTACCTCTTAACGTTAAGTTTTTTGCCCAACTTAATTTAACATTTCTCTGTTCAGAGTTTGACAAATTAAACCATGGAGAGGCCTTCAATTGAGCAGCGCGTTAAGATTGTTGAAGCCTTTAACGAAAATAGAGGTTCAATTCAAAATCCATTTCATGCACTTCGTAAAATTTTGTTTGATCAGCATTATCGACCAAATGTTTCCACAAACAGGAGAATTAAGAGAAAATGTTGGCAAGCCGGATTTGTAGGAAATATAAAAACTCCTGTTCGTGCCCAGTTCGTTCTGCGGAAAACATCGATGGTGTTCGCGATGGTGTGGCAGAATAGTCGTCAACCTCGACTCGTCGTCGTGCCCAACAATTGAACATCTCACGAACATCACTGATGCGAAATTTGAATAAAGATTTAAATTTACATGCTAACAAGTCTACTGACCACTTCAAGTGGCGTCAATACGGCGAATGGTTGGTTGAGCAGACAGAAATATATGGTAACTTTATAAAGAAAATCACCTTAAGCGACGCGGCACACTTTCACCTCAGTGAATTCGGTAATAAGCAGACTTTCCGCATTTCGGCAAATGAGAGTCCACGAGCGTTTGTTGAAAAATCGATGCATCTGCAAAAAGTGAGTGTTTGGTGCAGTTTATGGGCTGGAGACTTTAACGGGCCGTACTTCTTCGAATGTGAGGTCGGCCAACCAGTAACCGTTATCACGAGATGATAACGGACTTATTGTGGGCAGAAATGCAGGATGTGGACCTGGACGATATGTGGCTCTAACAAGATAGTGCTACTTGCCACACAGCCAACGAAACAATGCCTCCTTTGCGCAAGGGGCAATGCTAATTTGCCGTCACCATTATATGAGTTGGATCCATTGGACTTCTTTCTTTTGGGATATTTATAAGTCAAGAACAATTCGAGAGCAAAAGGATGAGACAATTCGGCACATTAACGACATTAAAATCCCATTGCGAGTATGTCTCAGAGTCATTGAAAATATGGACCACTGGATAGGCTTATGCCACCGCAGCCGTGGCGAGCATTTGGCCGATATTTTGTTTCACACACAATTGTCATAAATCTTTGTAATAAAACAAAAAATATTAAGAGAATTCTCTGAAAACTTTTTGATTTATTTACAATTAACATCGTGCGTTCTAGTTGGACAATATTTTATATGTCTCGTCGTTTCCGGCTTTATCTTTATGACCTGAGAGGTAAGAGTTACCTTGTGCTATAAGATTATAGTGAGCAATTTTTATCAGAGGCTAGAGGCATTCGGGTAACGGCGGTGTACTAAGACTTGTTTTTCAAGTGTGAAATGAAAAAAGCTATATTTTTAAAACGCTCCGGCCACTAGGGATTAGCCGCATGTTCGTCTACCAATGCATAAAACTGTTTGAGGAGACTGTAGCTGTAAAAGACCGCCACCGGTCGGGCCACCTACGCTCTGTTCGAACACCGCATGTCATCAAAGCCGTTAAATCAAGAATTCACAGAAATCCGCTCCGAAAACAGAAAATCATGTCCCGTGAGATGAATATAACGCAAAAGTCCATGAGTTGAATCATTAAAAAAAATTGGGACTTGGGGCTTTGAATCGACGTACCGGACATTTACTGACTGCAGCTTTAAAAAAGAATAGGATTGAAAAATGCAAACGTCTTTTGGTGATGCACGCTGACAACTTGCACAGAAAAATTTTTTTCACCGATGAAAAATTTTTTACCGTTCAGGAAAAATTTATTAAACAAAATGATAGAGTGTATGCGCGGTCATCTAAGAAAGCATCTGAACTGATCCCAAGGGTGGAAAAGGGTCATCACTCAGCTTGAGTCATGGTTTGGTGGGGTGTCTTTTACGATGGTGTCACTGAATGCATCAAATCAGCCATGGACTTTCCAGCAGGATTCTGCACCGGCCCATAAGGCTAAAACGTCCCAGGCCTGGCTTCGAAACAATTTGCCAGCGTTCATTTCCTCTGAAGAAGGGCCCTCAGGCAGTCCAGATTTGAACCCATTGGTTTACAAATTGTGGACGGTTTTAGAGGACAAGGTTTGCCACAAAAGATGCCCCAACATTGGATCTCTTAAGACTGCTTTGGTTCGAGCTGTGGCCAATTTTCCAATGGACGAGGTTCGTGCAGCTATTGACGATTGGCTAGTGCCACTTAAGGCGTGTGTAAAGGCTAAAGGCGGACATTTCGAATAAGTTGAATCTTTTTGGATACAATATACATCAATAAATATATAAAAAAATATTTGGTCCAAAAACATTCAGTACTTTTTATGTTACAGCATAAAACGTGTTTAACAGTATTTTGGTGTGAAAAATATGAACAATGTCTCATACGGCCCCATATTGACCACCATAACAATGATGTGGGGCTAAGCATTCAAATTTTGACTTTCACAGTTCAGTTCCTGCCAGACCCACTAGACCTAATTTTCAGTCTTACATTAAACAATTAAAAATTTAGTTAAGTTCGGCCAGGAAAACCTTAGATACCTTTCAAATGGTCCGTTTTTTACTCTGCAATTAAATTCGCAGCAAAATTTGCTTAAATTTAAGTACCCATATCTCTTAATTAACTATTAATCACCCGTTTTGACCACGCGGGACATTTTTCGGCTCAGATGAAAAAAAAAACTATGCTTTTTGTTGAGGAATTAGCTGTGTCCCAAATAACAGTACCTGTTTTGACCATTGTCCGTCAACAAAAACTTTCTATTTGTAAGACAAATACTCGAAAAAGTGTACTTTTACCGAGGCACCCTTCGGTGCCTTTTTTATATCATCCACCCTTCGGTGGAGATGGAATGTACGAGGGCGGTTCGGAAACTTCTAAGCCTAGCACAAAAAGCGCGGTATAAATAGAAAAAAAGTTAAGTGTTTTGGAAACTTCCATCTCTGCTATGAACACATGTTAAATTTTGTTTCGATCTGGCAACTCCTTCATATAGAAACAGGTGTTCACAAAAGACGCATCAGCGATTTTTTTACAATGGAAAAATTAGAAATGCGTGGTGTCATTAAATATTTACATAAAAAAGGTTTGTCGGGACAAGAAATTCATAATGATATGGTGAATGTGTTAGGTGAAAGTGCTCCTTCATATGCAACAGTAAAAAATTGGGAAGCTGAATTTAAAGTGGTCGTACAAGCATTGAAGATGAACCACGTAGTGGGCGTCCAAAAACAACAACAGAAATTGTAGCCAAAGTGCATGATATGGTATTAAATGATCGACAAATTTAAGTGCGTGAAATAGCTAATATCATGGGCATCTCAAATGATCGAGTCCATTTAATTTTGCATGAAGAACTACAGATAAAAAAGCCTCTGCAAGATGTGGTGCCGCACTTGTTAACAGTCGACCCAAAACGCATAAGAATGAACATTTCTCAAGCTTCTTTGGATCGTTTTCGGCGAAATAAAATGGATTTTAAGCGTCGTTTCATAACTGTTGATGAGACATGGATCCACCACAATACTCCAGAGACAAAAGAACAATCCAAACAATGGACTGAAGCTGGAGGAAGTGCCCCAAAGAAGGCAAAAACAATTCAATCGGCTGGTAAGGTTATGGCAACGGTTTTTTGGGACTTCAAAGGTATTTTATTGATTGGCTATCTGCAAAAGGGTAAAACAATAAATTCAGAGCACTATTGCAACCTTTTAGATCAATTAAATGTGCAAATTCGAGAAAAACGTCCTGGCTTACAACACAAAAAAATAATTTTTCATCAAGACAACGCACCAGCGCACAAGAGTGTTTTAACAATGGCTAAAATCAACGAATTAAAGTACGAGTTGCTTGACCACCCACCTTATTCTCCTGATTTAGCTCCCAGTGACTTTTACCTGTTCCCAAATCTAAAAAAAATTCCTTGCTGGCAAGCGTTTTACCTCAAATGAAGATGCAATTACAGTCGTAAACCACTATTTTGAAGACCTTGAGGAAAACTATTTTAATCAAGGGATAGAATTGCTAGATAAACGTTGGACTAAGTGTATTGAAGTTTCAGGAGATTATATTGAAAAATAAAAATATTTTTGAAAAACTAACTATTCTCTTTCATTGATAGGCTAAGAACTTTTCGAACCGCCCTCGTATGATCTGCGAAAAGATTAATTCTACCAAATTTTATGAAATCTGTTCTCCGGTTCTTGATTTTGATAAAAAAAAAGTAATTTAGCGCCTCATTCCTTTTGACACTTTTGCAAAACATGCATGGCCTACACAAATAATAGATAATGAAATATAATAAGAACCCTATCCCTCCTGCATCTGCTGGTGCTACTTAAACTAAATGCGATAATCACCAAGTACCTGGAGTTATTTCCAATCAAAGCAATCACTTTCAAAATAAGCGTATCTAAACGTATTTAATCGAAATACTCGTATGTACCGATACAAGTGGCAAACGGTACAAGTGGTTCGTCGATGTTCATGAGTGGGTGTAGCTAAAATCCATGGAACAAAATCGCATGCATAACTAGTACAGCTGCAGAGTTTTCAACATAGACGAAAATATAATAACAATTCGACTATTAGCGATAGATACGGCTTATTATACTACTACTGCACAGTGGTCGCCTAGGCCAAAAATAAAAAAATGAAAGTCAATAAGCTTTTCACAACAATATTTGGTTTTTGTTTTACTCCAATTATAATAAATTTATAATTGGAGTGATTTATTATAAATTATTATAATAAATCAAAATGAATATTGGTATTGTCTTAATTTCTGATCAATGTGAATGTTCTTAACTTTTTGTGTTCTTTGTAAAGAGTGGTTAAATTTTAAGGGCCGATGTTGAATGTGAACCACACCGAAACGTCAAATTTTTTTCTGCATTTCATTTGATATTTCTCTATTTCAGACTAACTCAATTTGAACCGTGGAAAGATACACAAGCGAGCAACGCCTTAAAGTTATTCAGGCTTCGGGCAACAGTGGATGATCAATTTTCTAAGAAAATCATCTTCAGTGCAGAATTGTCGCATTTGGGCGAATGATAAACCAAGAGTGAATGTCGAACAAACAATGCACCCACAATGGTAAGGCTTACTAAAGGGTGTTTTTTTATTGAGGTATAGAACTTCGAATTGAAATAAAACACAAGAAAATCGTTTTAATGTCCATCAATTTGGCTTTATTGGAAGGATAATTTTATGCCATTAATGTTTAAATATGATTTCGGGCATGTGGCCGCCGCGGCTGGCTCGAATAAAGCCAATTCTACAGGTCCAATTTTCAACCACTTTTTCGAGCATATGGGGCCGTATGTTGGCAATAACGCCACGAATGTTGGCTTCCAAGTCCCCTAACGTTTCTGGTTTGTTGGCGTAGACGAGCGACTTCACATATCCCCAAAGAAAATAATCCAATGGTGTCAAATCACACGATCTTGGTGGCCAGGTCCATTCCGCGAAATTATGCGCTCATCGAATGTTTCCTACAATAATTCGATTGTGACGTGCGCTGTGTGGCATGTAGCGCCGTCTTGTTGGAACCACAACTCATCCACATTCATGCCATCCAATTCGGGAACAAAATAGTCGGTTATCATGGCTCTATACCGGTCTCCATTAACGGTAACTGACTCTCCAGCATTATTTCGGAAGAAGTATGGCCCAATGACTCCACCAGCCCATAGAGCACACCAAACAGCCAGTTTTTGTGGATGTAATGGCGTCTCAAGGGTCTCATGTGGATTCTCTTCACTCCAAATGCGGCAATTTTGCTTGTTGACGTAGCCATTCAACCAAAAATGAGCCTCATCACTGAACAAAATTTTGTGCTGAAAATCAGCATCGAGATGAATCTCATTTTCGGCCCATTTTGCAAGCGTTGTTCTTTTGTCAACCTGTTCATGATGAAATGGCAAACCAAACTAAATATTAATCACCTGACAGCTGACAGAATGGCCGCCAGTTAAAAAAGTGATGCCAACTTAAAGTTCTATACCCCAATAAAAAACACCCTTTACAAGGTGTCTGTCGGGATGGTATACTACTTAGTTGTTTAATAATTTTTGACTTAATGAAAGAGTATGCATCTTATATTGATAAATGTTTTTTTTTTAATGTCGGCAATTATGTATGGAATACAATATCAGATAAATGCCCGCCTCTGTTAGCCTCACAAATGCGTGCCTTTTTGAGCACATTTTTGATTACATTCAGCACGGCGTCGAATTAATGTTGATGGATTGTTTTGAACACTTTCTTGAGCAGCAGTAATGTTTTCAGCCGATCTTGCAGTACGTTGTGGTCCATGCTTAGGCCTATCAGCTACAGACCCTCTTTCTCGAAATCATTCACTACACGATAAATAGTGCCTTTTTCGGTACGTTGTTTCTCCCAAAAATTTCACGTAACTTTCTCATCGTCACAGTAATCGATGATTAATTTTGGTCAAATATTTAACGATTTCCATAATAAATTTGCCACGTCTCTACTTCACGACTGCCAAATATGAACTGTCAAGACTAATGTTTACCAAAATGGCGGCAAAAGAAAGTAGTTACCTTTTCGGCGGACACCCTGTATAAAACCCACCCAATTAAAACGCACGACGTTAATTGAAAATAAAATAATACGTTTTTCGAGAATTATCTTAATATTTATTATTATGATAGAGGAATCAATGACAATTATGTGGGAAACAAACTAGCGGCCAAATGCTCGCCCCAGCTTCGGTGGCGTACCTCTATCCGATGGTTCATATCTGCAATGACTCTGAGACATAATGAAGGTTCAATGTCGTTAATGTGCCTATGTGGCTTTCGGAAGAGGGTTGTCACGGACCCGAAATCATGATAAAAGTAGTGTGCAGCCACGAAAATCAATGTCACTTTGCCATTTTGTTAAAAACTTGTCTTCTATTTAAATATAGAAGCAAGAGGTCTTGAGCCGGTTTAATCCCTGTTCAATGTGCCGAATTATCTCATCTTTTAGCTCATTAATTATTCTTGGCTTATTGACGTACACTTTTTCATATACTTAAAGTATAATATCCCCAATGAAAAACGTCCAAAGTTGCCAACTCACATGATCGTGGCGTCCAATTAACATTGCCACGACGTGAGATAGCACGGCCATTGAATTTCTCGCCCAAAAGAGTCATTGTTTTGTTGGCTGTGTGGCAAGTGGCACCATCCTGTTGGAACGACATAAGATATCGTCAAGGTTCAGATGCTCAATTTCAGGCCACAAGAAGCCCGTTATCATCTCACGATAGCAAACACCATTCACGGCAACTGCTGGACAGACCTCATTTTTGAAGAAGTCCGGCCCGATGACGCCGTCAACCCATAAACCGCACCTAACAGTCACTCTTTGTGGATGCAAAGGCTTTTCAACAATCGCTCGTGGATTCGCATTTGCCAAAATGCGGCAGTTCAGCTTGTTAACGAATCCACAGAGGTAAAAGTGGGCCTCGTCGCTAAGGATGATTTTCTTTGTAAATCACCATTTAACCAACCATTCGGAGTATTAACGACGCTTGCAATACTCAGTAGGTTTCATCTCTTGAGTCAATTGAAACTTATAAGCGTGTAAATTCAAACCTTAATTCAAAATTCGCATCAGTGACATTGGTAAGATGTTCAATTGTTGGGCACGACGACGAGTTGAAGTTTATGGCCCTTCTGTCACACTATCGCGAACAACATCAATGTTTTCTGCAGAACGAACTGGGCGAGCATGCAGAGGTATTCTCACATTTCCTACAGACCAAGCTTGCTGAAATTTGCGCTCGATTCTCCCGATTGTTGACACATTTGGTCGATTATGCTGACCAAAAAATCGAAAAGTGCAAGAAATGCATTTTATTTAAACATTTATTTTCTGTAAAGGCTTTAACAATCTTAACAAGCTGCTTTAGTGTGTACAAAAAACTTGACGTTAAGGTGTTACTCACAATTAACATCGTGCATTATGTTTGGACCACCCTTTATATACCATTTCTTTATAGTGACTCCGAACAAAATTTGTGTGGTGATGCAAACGAAATGACAAATTTGGCATACCATCCTCTCATCGGTAAAGGTTTTTAAAAATCAAATAAGAGTCAAAAGAAAAAAGGGTAAAAAAGGGTCATTGCACGAAAAAGTCATTTCGACTCTTTATAGTAAACAACAGCTGGTGCAACTTGACACCGTCTAGTTTTAGTAACTCCAATACAAAATAATCCTGAGATGTTATTACAATAAATATGCTGCCAGCAATCGCATTAAAACTAAGTGGTTCTGCTTTTAATTGGTAGATTAACTCAACATTAGAAAATCTTAAACCTGACCACGATCCTTTTAGTAGCTAACTAAGCAAATGGTATACTTCACTCTTTTGGCAGTTTTTCGAGCAAGGTCCCGGAGTTGTTTTACAAATATCGCGGAAAAGGTATAAATAATCAGTCTTTCAGAATTTCATCGAGCAATGTCTGGGAGAAGCTTTCAAACTAATAAAACCATAGCTTTCTATGGGTAAGTATATATTTAAGCCGGCTTAACAGACTAAAGCTTGCTAAATTGATTTACTTCAATATTCCTTAGCCAACAACTTTACAGCCCTAAAGGTTTTTTTTAGAAAAATTCTATTCAAACCTTTACCGGCTTCGCCTTACCCGTAATGACTTTCTAAAAAACCCTACAACTCTGTTGCCAACACTTACTAGCGCATTGTAATTAATTGCCATGTTTTCTACGATTTCAATTGCGTTTTATAATTAGTTTACATTATTTGAATAATTGTTTCCAATTCATGCAAAACGAAGCATTGAAGAAGCCATCGACAAACAAGGGCAAAACGCAAAACAAAAAAAAGTGAAACCAAATCAAACACAAAAACCAAGCCCCCTTATGAAACAGTTTCCCATGACCTTGCCTTTGTAAAATGTATTTCCAATCGTTCATTTCGTTTTGTTCGCCTGCCAACCAACCTCCCTTTTATAACACCATACCGCTGCCTCCACATGGTGGCCAACCAATACTTTATGCAGTTGGAAATGACCTTTTAACCCTAACAATCGTGGCCGTTTTTCTTTTTATTACTTTCCTCTTTTTCCATTTCATTTTATGATTTCTAGAAACGCATTATTTAACGAAAAATATATGTTCGCTTTCACGCTTGAGTCTCACATATGTGGGCCACGCAATACGGGCCAGCATTCGGCGGTGTCTCTCCCCACTTGAGTCACATGTTTCCAGTGGATTCACTTATTTCCATGGTCACAATGCTACGGAGATAAGAGCGGATATTGCGGGAGTCGGCGCATTGGCTGGTCTATCATCATCATCATCATCATCATCGTCGTCGTCCTCATTGAAATCATTCAAGAAATACAAAACATATGGTTTGAATTTTGCAGAAATTCAGCAGAACGACAATGAGAAGGTATAACAAACAACACATATCCATGATACTGGTTTAAGAGCCTCTGTTGCGTATAAGTGATTTCCTACAACATTATATGAAGTATACGCCACAGAGCACTTGTGTTAGAGAGACTTGGGGCGTATGAGTGATATTAATACACTATTCACAAAAGACAGTTCTAAAAACCTTTTCGCCATTTCTTTATTATACCTCCGATTTCGATGAAATTTCTTGGAGCTGTTGCTAAAATAACGGCTGATCAATCTTAAGGTATTTTTCAAATAAAAAAGTCGAAAACGTTAAATTAGCAGCTCTTCGAAATGACCTCTCAATAGATCGATGGTTTGAGCAGCTGTATGGCAAGTGGAACCGTCCAGTTTAAAACCAAATGTCTTCAAGATTCAAGGCCTCAATTTCATATAGCAAAAAGGCCAATATCATGGCGCAATAGCAAGCACCATTTACGGTTAAGTTTAGGCTATCATCATTTTTAACAAAATATGGACCGATGATCCGAAATGACACCGGCACATAAACCGCACCAAACCGTGGTTTTCGCGGTGTAACTCTTTCCATGATGAAATGGCAAATAATATGGAAAAGAAAAAAAATAAAGTTTAACACAATTCTCGCGTAATCTGTGAAAAAAATCTATTGAAAAAAACTGCATCTTGATTGATCACCCGTTATGTGGGACCATAAGAGCTTTATTGCCCAGTTTGTCGCTATTAAAAATAATTACCAAATGGTCATGGTACTAGTTTTTACAATTGTTAAATTTCAGTAGCTTACAAAGTTACTTACAAAATATTTGGTAAGCTTCAGCGAAATGCTTGGTTGAATGTGTGGTCATTTTTAAAAATATTATCAAATATCGAATATGGTCCGCATATCGAAACAAGCAAACAAACCAAAGATGCCGATTTTGCGGACAGAGGCGGCAACAGTATTTTGATTAACCTAAATCACTTTTGCTTTCTCTGATATAGTAGCATCTACAGTTTGTCGACGTCCAATTACGAGGGCTGCTATATATATTTCAGGCCTCATAATGGTAATGCGAATATTTATCATCAAAATTTTTTTTATTGTTTTTTTAAAGTATTCTCCAGCATGATTTATACACTTTTACATGCGCTCAAACCAATTGTCGAAGAACTTTTTCCACTCCGATTGAGACACCTCCAAAACATGGTTTTCGAACGCTTCAACAGCATCTGATGGCTACAAAAATCGTTGACCACGCATTTTTTTTTTATGTCGGAAATAAAAAGAAGTCATTGGGTGCCACGTCAGGGCTGTACGGCGGATGACACATCAATTGGACGTTTTGGCCGGTCAAAAAGACGCTGGTTTTATCCGATGTGTTACTCAATGATTCGTCTTTTCTTGTTCGTTTTTCGAATTTCTCCGAAGACTTCAGGCAAACAAATTGTGGTGTACCACTTAGAATTGACCGTCCTGCGTTGCTCAAGCGGAACAGCCGCCACATGACCAGTTTTGCCGAAGAAACAGATGACCATTTGCTTCGAAGCGCTTCTTCCACGAACAACTTTCGTTGGATTTGGCTCGTCTTTGAAGACCCACACCGTCAATTGTTGTTTTGTTTCGGGCTCATACGCATAGATCCATGATTCGTCACCTGTGACAATCTTATGAACGTCTTTTTTAAAATTTCTTCGCACCAATCGACACGAGCCTTTTTTTGAGCGATTGTCAAATTGTGCTGGATCCAACGAGAACAAACCGTTTTTTCGGCCAGGTGTTCATGCAATATCGAACGCATGCTGGTGAAAGAAATGCCCAAGGATGCCTCTATCTCACGGTATGTCACATGACGATCTGGTATTATCCGTTCACGCACGGCATCAATGTTCGCTGGCACAACGGCCGTTTTTTGACGACCATCGTCTTTGAGCGAGCGTCGGCCACGATTGAAATCATTAAACCAGGTTTTTACAGTGCTATAGGATGGTGCTTCATCGCCATACAAAGATTAAAGTTCATCGATGCACTCTTGTCGTGATAATCCACGTCGAAAGTTGTGAAAAATGATCGCCCAAAAATGTTCACGAGTTAATTCCATTTTTTTGCCAAATTGATTTTTCCAAGTCAATGTAAACAACCCAAATGATGGTCTTACGTCAAAACGTTCTGCGTACGTGTATGCTAAAAAATGTCAAACTTTACAATGGAAAGTCAGATGGCGCACACTAAGTGTTGCCTTGGCCAGAAATATATGTAGCAACCCTCGTACCCGTCTCCTCTGTTTTTATGGTCCGATACACGAAGATTTTGTTAATAATTAAATTTTTAGTTTTTGGACTATCGCTGGACACGATTTTCCAGCTTAATAGAGCGATAGATGGCGCACACTAAGTGTTGCCTTGGCCAAAAATATATATAGCAACCCTCGTACCAGTCTCCTCTGTATATTCTTATGGTACGATACACGAAGATTTTGTTAATATTTAAATTTTTAGTTTTTGGACTATCGCTGGACACGATTTTCCAGCTTAATAGAGCGATAGATGGCGCACACTAAGTGTTGCCTTGGCCAGAAATATATATAGCAACCCTCGTGCCAGTCTCCTCTGTATATTTTTTAATGGTCCGATACACGAAGATTTTGTTAATATTTAAATTTTTAGTTTTTGGACTATCGCTGGACACGATTTTCCAGCTTAATAGAGCGATATCACTCAGTTCCGCTTGAATTCGATGTCATTAAAAATTAATTTTGCAAAACTTAAACACGTGTGCTTTGATAATTTTGTACACAATGAAACAAAGTATTGTCATACAAAAAAACTACTGTGATTGCATTGATAGATTGGCAGATATGTCAATTTTAAAATGGTAACTCTTTAATTTCCGCACCCTGTAGTGTCTAAGAAATGATTGAGCTTTTCCAAATGCTTATCTATAACTCTGTGGACATTCTCTATGCTCACTCTCGCTATCCCTCTCCCTGCTTCTCCACATAACTAAATCTCTAGCTAAAACGCTAATAAGTGTCAAATATCTTTTGAAAATTAAACCTCCCCAGCGTTTATGAATGGCCAAAGATAACAGACATTAGCCACAGGCCGTTTCGACAAATGAACCGGCATTAGCATATGATTTCAAGGCAAAATATGGCAGCGCTGTTCCCCCAACAATTCCACCATTCACTCATCCGTCCGTCCATCCATCCATCAGTGGGTGAAATAATGATAGTTTGCACACACAAAACCAACATCACATCAGGCAAGCGTTTTAAATTTCACATTGGGCAACTTCAGCACAAAAATACACACACACACACAAAAATGAAAAATTAATCCTGCGGCGTCATTACACACACAGAGACAGCCAAAAACGCTCACACAGTCAGAGACACACTCACACGCACAAATTTTGTTTCGCAGCTAATTAATAAAGCTTATGTTAACAATTATGACATTTATTGTTGACGCTAACACTTTTTGGTGGCCGTATAGACACCAACCGCACGCGCACACACACAAACATGCGGTTGGTTGGTTTTGTGTTTCAGCTGCTGGTGTTGGTGTTTTTGTTTTGGTAACATTTTATCGGGGCCGACCAAGTAACCATAACACAACGGGACACAGTGGGACGAAAGGAAACAAAATGCCACCTGTTGAACCAAAGGGTTGACACTTGCTTCAAGAGGACGTTGCAAAGTTTTATTTTAGGCTACATGTGAAATAGACCAATGGTCGATAAGAATGCATCTGGTCTAGATCTGGAACCAGATGCAGGCAGATGAAATACAGTTGAGATACTCATAAACAATAAAGAAGTAGACACATTATGTTGGGCCGGGTCGATGTTTACATTTTTTATACAGGGTGGTTTAAATATACCATGGGGTTTAAATATAAATTAACCATTTCGTTTATATATATTTTTTTCAGATTATATAAATAACTAATAAATAATGGAGAGCTTCACAACTGAACAAAGAACCAGAATAATAGAATTTTATTATTTAAATCAGCCATCAATTATTTTAACGCAAACACATTAGTGATGAAGCTCCTTTTCATTTGAATGGCTTTGTTAATAAACAGAACTGCAGGTTGTGGGGTTCTGAACATCCAAGAGCCATTCATCAACGCCAATTGCACCCAATTAGGTGTACAGTATGACGTGGGAAGATGAAAGTGCTGTAACCGTAAATGGAGAGCGGTATCGGTTTATGATAGAACATTTTTAACGTCCAGCTCTTGAAAACAGACCTGAGATGTGGTTTTAACAGGACGGAGCCATTGCCCGAGACACAATGACACTTTTAAGTCAAATTTTTGGAGAGCGAATAAGTTTCAGAAATTCCGAAATTATTTGGCCGGCGCGATCGACAGATTTGTCAGCACTCGACTTTTTTCTTTAGAGTTATGTGAAGGAGCAAGTATATGTGAACAAGCCCGAGACAATCCTTCAACTCAAGGTCAACATTATTCGAACGCAACAGCCACAAATTTTGAAACATGTTATGGGAAATGCTCTTAAACGAGTCCATCATTGCGAAGCTGAAAACAGGGCTCATTTAAGTGGCATTATTTTTCATACTTAGTGCAGAAAAAACTTCCATTTTGTATATAATATAATCTAAGAAAAAAATTAATAAACGAAAAAGTTATTAAAGTTTATAACCCTATAATAAATTTTGGCCCACCCTGTATATGAATCCAAAGAATATTTTTTTAATGAATCCCAGATTGAATTTTTGGCATTTGCATTTATTTGTGCTGATAGTAAATAACTGCTTTTTATCAGACGTATGAGAATTTTAAGCCTGGCTTGGCTTAAGCCTCTTGATGAAGGGCCAGAGGACCTACACAGTCATTTACAATGTTCGCAATACATGTAGAGTGACAAAACTCTTGACATGTGACTACCACAACTATCTCGGCAGTTCCTCATCTGATCAATCCAATTTTTCATTACATTTTTGATTGTTTTGAGTCCAATTTCTTCGATGGCAATTTTGATTTCATGTTTCAACGCTTCAATTGTCTCTAAATGCTTTGCGTAGCATTTACTCTTAATGATTTCCCACAGAAAATAATCTAAAGGGCTCAAATCACAGCTCCGAGGCGGCCAATTGGCTGATTATTCGATTTTCATAGACAGAGCTAAAATATTGATGGTTGCGTTGGCTGAGTGGCCTTGTGAAACCAAATGTCATCCATGTCATTCTCTTGAATTTTTGAAAACAAAAATTCATTGAGCATGGCGCGATAACGCTCACCGTTTAAGGTGAAGACGGTTCCTTGCTCATTTTCGAAGAAAAATGGTCCAATGATGCCGCCAGCTAAAAATCCACACCAAACAGTGACTTTGTGGATGCATTGGCTTTACAATAGTCACGTGTGGTTTTTTCCGAACCCCATATCGTTCATTCCATGTCAAACCGGACGATTTTCTGAAAAAATTTACATCGATGATTCCGATTTTTTTGAAACTTGGCAATATTGCACTACTATTAGCACTGGTTAATTTGTGGTTGTCGGAAAAAAAAGAAAAAAATTTTTTAATGAGTTATATGCTTTTTAAAATGTTCAAAATCATAAAAAATGTGCCGAGGAGGCTATATTGAAACGGGTGTAGGATCAAAACGCGACGGTGTGTGTGTAACTATTGTAACAAACACTATAGATTTGCAGAGTTGTAGTACTTTTGGTACATATATTTACGAGGACTACATTAAGTAAATAATTTTTTTAAAATATAACGCATTATTTCTCCAAGCTAAAATTTTCAGGGTTTGTTTAGAATCGATTGAGGAGTATGCGTGTATTTTTGTTAATTTGGAATATTGGTGCAAAAATAGTGAAAATCACGTTACAAAATTAATTTCACAACTATACAAATGTTCGGCACCCTGTATAACAAAATTAAATTAGATCGGCAGAAACTATGCGTCAAGACCTTTAAAATAAGGTATAGCTTTTTAAAATCCACCGTCGCGTTTTGATCCTACACCCGTTTCAATATAGCCTCCTCGGCACATTTTTCATGATTTTGAACATTTTAAAAAGCATATAACTCATTAAAAAAAATTACATGTTGTTCGCCTTTAGGTGCTAACATGATTGAGAATTTAAACCAGGTTTGATTTAAACCTTGTAAAATAGGGACGGAAGCCAGATATTTCCCTTATTTAGGTATTGTAAGTTTTTGTATTGATCGTTTTAAGGATCACGTAATAGAGTATTTTTTAAACTGGTTTGGCTTAAATCTCGTGAGGTGAAATAAAGAAGTCTAAACATTCTTTCGGGCGTGTGTCCGCGATTGATGTAAAAAAGAGGCCCAGGTTTAGATTGGAAAACTTGACTTCTATTACTCCAAAGTCTTGAAGCGCTTGGACTGCACAATAATTGTCTAGCAGGTAAGTTATCAAGCCGTTTGAGCTTCTCTTTGTTCTTTATCTTGATGTCATTAATTACCTCGTTAATGACAGTTTTTTTTGTCTCGGTGAATGTTATCGTTCCTCATATACAGAGGGGCACCTGAGTTCATCCGCAATGTCTTCGACTGGATTCTTTGGAATTTGACGAGATTGTTTAACTTTGCTATGCCCCATATCTAAGCACCGTAAAGCTAGGTAGGACCAATTGCACTGTTGTATAGCAGGACCTTGTTCTCGAGGCTTAGTTTTGAGTTTGCGTCCAGGAGCCAGTGAAGTTGATGGATCTTAAGTTTCAGCTGAGTCTTCTTGGCTTCGATTTGACTTCTCCAGGTGAGACGTCGATTCAGGTGGATCCCCAGGTACGATACATTATCAGATTAAGAAAAAGGGATGTTGTTAAGATGCAATGTCGGACATGTGCTAAAATTCAGGGTTAAAGTTACCTCATTGACTTTTATTCGCCAGTCAGATTCGTTGTCACAACCAATTTTTTTTGCCAATTGATTGAGGTTGCATGCACCTCGAGTTTGTTATCATTAAAACCGAATGTTAGTAAGTGCTCTGTAACGTTCAGATATTGTAACTGAGGTAACGGTAGAAAATGCAAAGAATCCGAAAAGAATTGTTGAATCTAAAAGCCTACATGCCGCACTTGCTTAACGAACAAATGTTACATTTTTTATAGAGGCAAAAAACTTTTTCCTTATGTACTTCAAGTACTCTTGATAGCGAAGACTTAAATTAGATTGACCGATTAGCTTAAAACAATAGTAAAAGGATTATTTTCGCATTTGGTTATGATAAAATTTTAGATACCATCGCCAATATTCGGTTACAACAACAAATTCTTGACAAAACTATTGGTTGCCAGAATCACCAGTTATAGCAACTAAATAATTTTTTTGCGTTTCATTGTTATGACCGATCAATTAGTTGTGTCTACAATACTATGATCATATTTATCATCTTGTGCTACGTTGAACCGAATATCCATTACAATTATAAACATTCGGAAATTGCAACCGAAATTCTTTTTCTGCAACGAAATTTCAGTAGTTGCAACCGATTTCAAACTAATTTTGTCCTTCGTGTGTAGGCATGATTATCCTCGTCTAAGATGAATACCTAGATTCATAGCTGCAATATCCTGCCTTTTCTGTGAGGCCATTACAGCGGCATTGTCGGTAAAAGTAAATTTTAGTACGCTTGGGCTGGTAGGGTAATCTGCGGTAAAGAGAAGGTAAAAGTTGGGCCCTAGGCCTATCGCTCATCAGTGACGTGTTGCTTACATTTGACTCTGAACCTGCTGTTATTTTAGTTAGAATCAAGAAGTCGATGACTATATGCCGGTAGGTATTTTCAAAATTAGTCAGACATGGCAAAGAGCCAGACCTTGCCTAATGCTTGAATTACATCCTGAAATTTGGGCGCAAAAAATTCGTAGTTCAAATGATTTTTCAATAGCTTGGGTCAGCGGGTTATTCGGTCGATGGTGCTGTGACCTTATCGGAATCCAAACTAATGGTCTAGTATTATATTATTGGACACAAGAATCGTTTTTAGTTTGGAGAAGAGAACTCTTTCAAATAGTTTGTATAAGCAGGGAAGCAAACTGTTTGGCCTTTATGAGAAATGTATTGATTTGTCCCTTCCTGGCTTGAAAATTATTTAAATCAAAGATATTTGGGGAAGTAACTAAATCTCAAGATTGTGTTTAATAATTTTGCCAGTTACTTCACCGCAATATAAGGAAGTTCCAAGATTAGTTTAGGCGTGACAAGATCGTATTCAGGGACTTTAGTTTCTTTAATGACATGCAGAACTTTGTTTGCATTTGTGAACAAAGGAAGTACGGCAGAAACTTTATCATCTGGCGGAAGGAGGTCGGGTGGATACTAGCTTATACGTATTCCCTCCATCATGGATTCTGGTACAGATTAATGTCAAATTTACGTGGTTAACGCCTTTCAGTAAACTGGAGGTGCCAATTTAAGGATCAGCTGTGCGGGCTTCACCTACCTCTTGCTGAGAGGTTGTGGTCTAGAAGGTCTTTGGGTCGTAGCACCCGGTTGATACGCAACTTGACGCCAAGTATTCACTTTACTGCCACCGCGAAACTCCTCGAGGGGCCGTTCCCAGTTAGGTCAGGCTAGAACAACATTTCTGTTGTTGACCTCCCGCGCCACCAGACTGGAGTCTCTAGTCCGACATCGTAGCAAACGTCTACTTTCAGTTTGAGCGCCGCACACTCTGACCGGTAGCTTCAATGTCTACGCCAAGAATTGTTCAATCCTACCTTCAAGCTTAGAGGATGAATAGGATTATTCGAGATGTATTATAATCTTGCAGGGGAGCTCTGGGATCACCTGAGAGAAATCAGGTGACCGCTCTCGTCCCCTGCGGGGGATTCTGGTACAATAAGAATATTATTTTAAGGGGCGTGCCACAGCTTCATTTACCTCAGGGTATGTTCTTTTTACCACTATCGCCATACCGGTTTTAGTTCGCGAGATATGGCATTTCAAAATTAAGAGTTGCATGGACGGCACCCATGAAAGGGGACCGCCCACTTTTCCCAGGGTGTGTTTCGTTACATGACAAATATGTTCCAGATATCATCGTTATAGCTAAAACAGTTCATGAGATAGGGTCTTCCTAAGTTCATTATTTTATGGGCGGTGTTTTCGCATCGTATAAACTAATTTTTAGAAATCAATGATAAACTAGGAACAAAATTGTCAGGACATAATTTTATCTTTCAGATAACGATGGAAAACCGTAGACCAGTAGTTGCTCTAACATTATAAG